>JAWWNH010000141.1:0-1447059 GCA_034641385.1 Darevskia mixta | reverse complement strand
GATGGCCCTTGTGGTCTCTTCCAACTCTAGGATTCTGTGATTCTGTGGGTTTGGGTCCCGCCTGAGGGCTTCCCCAAGGAGCTTGTTTGGCCGCTGTGAGGATGAAATGCTGGACCAGATCGGTCTTGAGCCTGATCATCTTACCGCATTGATTCTTGTAACCTGATTTATGCTAAGGATGCAGGCCATGTTTGAAAGCCCATATGTTTGGATTGCTGTCATGAGCTGTAGGTGGAGCTGCAACTGGAAAGTGCTCAGAAACTTCAACGGGGCTCAAAGAACAGGGTGGTTGACTCAGGCTGGTCCTAGGGAGCAGATTCCCTTGTTAACAACAGCTCCACTACCGGTAGCTACAGGTATGACTCCAGGCACAGTTCATAGTGCCTATGCAGCACCGAGATCCGGGCTATCTGAAATACCACATTCCCACATACAAACCTGCCCAGGTTTTGAGATCTTATGGGACAGTCCTTCTCTCTGTCCCACCACCCACACAGGCACGGCTGGTAGGTTAATGGAAGAGGGCCTTCTTGGTTGATGCTCCCAAATTCTGGCTCCCTCTCCGTTATCCTTCCACCAGCAGGTGAAGACCATATTCCAACAGGCTTTGGGTAGCTGACTGCTTTTAATAAAAGGGTTGGTGCTGTACTGTTTTTATTATAATTATCTGTATGTTTTTAATCATATATATTAGTTTGACTTATATTAATGTTTTTTTAATGATTCGTGGAAAAGGTAGGGTATAAATAAATATATAATAATTATAATAATTACCCATGTAAGCTTTCCATATGTGATTCTAGCCATGTTTAAGCCTCATGTCTGCTAGACCATTCATGTGTTGTTGGCATGATGTCAGTGATATATCTGTCCATGCCATTGCTTGCTTGTGCTCTAACTCCAGCATCGTCTAGTATATGTAAAAGGCTTACAAACAAGTATTCCAGTTATCTATACGAGGAAAGCAGTGTTTTGACTGTCAGTTTTGCCTCTGTATGATATTACTCAAATAATTTTTGTTTGGCTACACAGGTCCAAAAACCTACAGCTTTGGTTCATCATCCGACTCTGGTGCTTCCGCAAATGCAGATAAATCTATTCTTAAGGTAAGGGCATTATTAGGAGGGATAGACGCAAGTTTTGTTATGTTAGACAAAGGTGAAAGTATTATTGAGCATTCCTTCACCTTTAAAGCATCACACGCTATTAAGTAATTTCCTTACATAGATGCATATTTAGTGCATCAATCTTTTCATATAGTAATCTGAGCAATTCATGCCTCAGTGTACCGGTATATTCTGTTTCAATGGGCTTGCATTTGTGCTCGGCTATTAATGCACTGCAGCTAACAGTTTGCAAGAACTTGTTCTGGTTGTAACTATTTTTTGCCTTCGCAGGTAGTGATTAACAGTAACTTGGAAAAAAGAATTATTGGTGTAATCAATGAGCATAAGAAACAAAGTGGTGAACAGGGAATGATTTCTAGAAGACTTACAGCAAAGAAATTACAGGTGAAGTATGAGAAACAAATGTAGTAACAAATGTTTGGGAACGGGGGAGTCACTGAAAAGGTTTAATCATAATTCAAGTTAGTTTGATTTTTATAGTTCCATGTGTCTTTTTAAAAAAAATCTTCAATGAAATTGATAGTGAAGAGGTTTTCGTTGTATTCAGCCTTGTCCTACTCTTCATCAGCAAACAAGGAAGAAAGGAAACCAGCCTTAAACTTGGTCAGAACATTGGCCTATCTAGTTCAGTATTCTGTACATTAACTGGCAGCAGTTCTCCAGGGTTTTAGGTAGGGCCCCCCTGCCCCCGCCCTACCTGGAGATGCTGAACATTGAACCTGACACTTCCTACATGCACTAAGCTATAGCTTTATTTTGAAAGATATGTGCAAGAATATATTTGTGGTTGAACTCAGTTTCTTTCTCAAGCACACATTGCCAAACCATTTCCAACCTTAACCATGGACGATACAAACTAAGATTCTAAATCAGTTTTTGAAATCAGAATTTGAAGCTGGCTAGCAGGCCTTGCTTGAGAAGGGAACACAGTTAATGTTAACCATAGTTTCTCAGTGTTGGCATTGCCCTTAAGTCTGGTATGGGTAATTTGTGGTTGAGGGTAGAGGGGTGGGGGAAGGGAGTACATGATCTCACAGTTCACTCCAATCCCTATAACATAAAGCGTTGGGTAGGGTTGCCATGCGCCTGGAATTTCCTGGACATAGCTGGAATACAGCAGTTGGAAACAGTGTCTGGGTGGAAATAGCTGAAATGTTTGAAAAAATCCTGACACATGGCAACGGAAGTCTAGATTTTGGAGAACTTCCTTAAAAGTAGACCCAAAACTTCAAAGCTCAACAACTTTGGGCAAAACTAAAAAAAAAAAAAAAAAAAAGCTCAACCGCCCCCCCCCCCCCAAAAAAACCTTTTGTGTCCCAGTGTTTACTTTTTGGAATATGGCAACCCTAGCGTTGGGTCCCTCTGCAACATCTCAATACTGGCTGACTACCTCTTTGAAATGTTAACTTAATAGTATATTATACAAAACTTTTGGGACTGATCCCAAGGAACTCTGATTGACACATGTAGCTTCCAGTGAGTATGGATTTCCTCATGCCCTACGCATTGGGAACAGTTCTGCACTTCCAGTGGGGTAAAGCAACTGTGTAATAACAGTAAATGGAGATTGCTTTTTCAAGTGTTTCCAAGATAAAAAGTCTGGGGCAAGTAACCTCTGATTCCTTAACATACTGTTCTTTATAGGATGTATACATGGCTTTGCAAGGATTTTCTTTTAAGACTGAAGATATTGAAGAAGCTATGAAAAATACTATTTTGTATGGTGGTGATCTACATTCTGCACTAGACTGGCTGTGCTTAAACCTTTCTGATGGTAAATATAGAGGAAAAATCTGGCTTTGACGTTTAAGAGTGCTGCTTGAAACTGAAATCGACCTTTTCCTGTCTTTATGTATTACTCCTTTTACAATTAGTTAAGAAAGTTATAGAAGCTTGCATTCATGCTAGTAACTTACCACTTGCTTACTACTCGGAACTACCATGGGGAGTTACTTTACTGCAGGCGTCCTCAACCTGAGCCCTCCAGATGTTTTGAGACTAAAATTCCCATCATCCCTGATCACTGGTCCTGCTAGCTAGGGATCATGGGAGTTGTAGGCGAAAAACATCTGGAGGGCTGAGGTTGAGGAAGCCTGCTTTACTGTGTTGCACTGCTAAATAAAAAATCAAGTAGGTGTTACACATTAAAACAGGCAGTTTCAAGATTCAGACAACATATATTTGCCCTCCTTTAGTTGAAATAGTTAATATAGGGCATAGGTACAAAGGTTTTCATGAGATGAGCAGGAGGAGAATAGTGAATATATATTGGAGCTACCGGTAAGTGCACTTACTTTGGGAGCAAACAATTAGTGTTGAAATTATTATTGGAGTAGAACTCAATGAAAATAATTAATGGGAGGGTTTAAACTCCTTTTTCTGTACTGGAGCATAGCAGTAGTTGCCCAATCATGAAAAAAAAAAATTAGCAGTGATTGTGACTGTATGCACATGTAAAGAACATGTGCATAAGCATTATTTAAATTTCAACTTTTCTTTTAAAGATGCATTGCCTGAAGGTTTCTGTCAGCAGTTTGGTGAAGAACAACAGAAAACTAGAGCAAAATTCCATTCTCCTTTGCCTCGAAGTGAAACTCCCCAGGTACCAAACAATAAAAAGAAGGAAGACGACAATGAAAAAAAGGTACTTTATTGGATATGGAGAAACCGCATGAAGGGTTTTTTGAAGCCTTAAAAAATACAAAATCAATGAGTAAGGAAACTACTTGTCAATTTTCAGTTTTTATTGATTGATTGATTTTTTTGCCCTGAATAGTAGTGTGAGAATATTTTAAAATAATATATGGGAAAAATTATCTTGCAGGAATTAAATCAAGAGGTTCCCTTGCAACTAATAAAATATTTTAGGTTTTATTATTACTTGTTGATATTTCACATTTTCCTAGGC
Organism: Darevskia mixta; assembly: GCA_034641385.1. NCBI lineage: Eukaryota > Metazoa > Chordata > Lepidosauria > Squamata > Lacertidae > Darevskia > Darevskia mixta. The sequence goes on along the minus strand of JAWWNH010000141.1, from coordinate 1,443,024 downwards.
CATGTTCCTGTTTACAGTTTAATTTAATAAACCCTTAGGCTAGCAATCCTTAACTCACTTACTAATAAATAATCCCCGTTTGACACCGTGGAACTTCATTCTAATTAAATATGCAAAGGATTGCAGCACTTCACTCTAATCTATGGTCTGTTTTCGCTGAAGTGGTAGAAACAGGTGTATCAGTATCAGCTGATCTTTAAAGAAAACATCTCTCCATTCATAGATAGATTGAGAATAAAAACATGTAGGACTATCTCTTTATAGAGAGCACCTGTCTCGTATGGAGACCGGCTAATTATAGAAAGTAGAGTGAATAATTCATGTATATCCTCCTTATCAAATTACTTTTACACTATCCTAAGGTAAACACAGGAAAACACAAGGATATCAGCATGAAGGAATGGATCTTGCAGTATGCAGACCAACAGAGTGACGAGGAGAACAGTGAATCTGTGAAAAATTCAGAGGAAGAAAAATTTGATCCGGTAAGTTGATAAGCCATTTTATACAGATCTTTGTTCACTGAAAAGCATGGGAAGTTTCGAATTTAACAGGCACCATTTTGGGTTAAATACTTCTTGATTTCAACGCAACCTCATTATGTTTACATCTACTCAAGTATCCATTAAAGTATGAGTCCTTTGTCATGCATATCAAGCAGCTTGTTACTTCATCGCAGGCCTAAGAAAACGGAACATGGTTTTCATAGTTCGAGAACTCTACTGTGAGTGTTTAAGAGCAACTTTCTTGAGTTGATGCAGTACAATATGCTTACCATCATCTTTCACTTTTGGAAATTAAATGAGCTCTAAAAGGAAAGTCGCTTCTCAGCTGATGCTGTGGAGATGAGCAGAGATTAAAGATCAGAGTGAGATTGGCACGAAGAGACTGATCTTAGTGTATTGTGGAGGGGGTGGAGATTGCAAAGGCTTTTGTAAGCCTTCTCCCTCTTCCCGTTTGAGATTGGAGGGGAAGTCTGACAGGTGAGCATCCCCACCCAGCTGTCAATCATGTGTTGTCATAATGACACCATGGGTAGGCCACCTGTTAGATTTGGCCCTATGAGGCCAATCTGGCTCATGGAGCCAAAACTGTCCCCCCAGTCCTGTTGTAGACTGTGTGCTATTTCATCTGCACTTGCATAATAACTAAGTAGCTCATCTGGAACAGAATGAAAGATATTTACACTTGGCTGGGAAACTTGTGGAAGCAAAAGAACAAGCAAGTTCTTCCAAGCAAGACAAAAACAAGCAAGGACAGAAGGTGGCGCAAGAGAAAATAAGGCGCATTCAACAAGGTAGGAGCACTCAAAATTCATTTATCTATAGCACGTTGGAAAAACATACACTATTGGTATTGAATGTGAAGAAGCATGTTTATTGTTAGTGCTATACAAACATGATTGACTTTTTTATTTCCATTATGAGAGATTGATCAAGTTGTGTGTGCAAAAGCGCAATTGCTCCCATTTCACTTGGTACGAAGGAAAGCTAAATAAGTTCCTTCATACTTGCAGGTTCAGAATCCAGAGCCTGGCCTTTCTGTGTTACACAAATGCACATAAGGAAGTTTTCAGAATGTGACTGACAAGACCCGTGTCTCATGCCCACTTGGCACTTCTCAAACATTACTAACACACATAGGAATGAGAATTTTCTGATCTTCAACCCGAAAAGATATTCCCCCATTCCATTTAAAGATATGCAACCCACTCCCTTCTCTTTATCCTTCCCACTATGGTAGCCAAGCTCTTACCTAACTTATGTTTCCTTCTTGGCAGAAATGGCAGTACTGGAAGAACACCCCGTGTTTAATCCTGAAATAAAAGTTACAAACCAACCAAGTGACAAGAAAAAGGTTCCTGTGCCTCTTGAAATGGGTGGTGCTTTGAATTTGCACATGCTTGAAAAACCTCAAGCTCCTCCTGAGGAACCAAAAGGTATGGAACAGTTTGTTTAAAACAACATAAAACCTTTATTGAGAATTATCTAGAATAAGTTACCATCCTTGTGTAGAAGTGCAAGGAAGAGAATGCCTAAAATGGCATGATGTGATTTCCTTAGGTAACAGGTTTTCTGACATGCGTCTGTAACATCTGCAAGGTCTGTCATTTAGCCTGACGTTGGTTTACTGCCTTGAGCAGATCTGGGAAACTTTTAGACCTCCAGATTTTGCTGAACTACAACTCCTTTCGATCCCAGCAAGCATGGCCAGGGTTGATAGAACTTGTAGTTCGGCGGCATCTGGAGTGCTCAAAGGATTACCAGACCTGATCTTGAGTGTGTAGTAAGATTCTGAAGCACTTTCTCTAGTGGCTTAGTCTGAAAACACATCATTGCTTTGCCTTTTCATATGCTCCTGAAAGACAAACAACATGGGACTCAAACAACTGCGCCTTTCTTGGGAAGCTGTGTTGCATATGGTTTCACATTATAATAATCCATGTGAAATCACACATTCAAGTAAAGCAAAAGCCAATATGGTTAGGTAATAGCTCCACATGGTTAGACAAGTTCTGACCTCTTTGGGAAGGGAAGAACTAGAAGGGCCTTCCCACACAAGACCCTAATACACGCTAGTCAGTAGCTTTAATTGAACTGATTGTCCTGGTTTTTCATAAATGTGATATAGGACAGGATTCTACAATTTATATTCATCTGGATTCTTGCACAATGTGGCGTCCTAGTGTTAATAGGATTATTAAGAAGTGGTGCTGGATGTAATAACTGTGTTTTGTGTTCAGAAATAACTCTGCATTGTCCCGCAAGTACAAGCTAGGTTCCTGACTTTCCCCACACCCCTTTCCTTTGGACTAAGGGAGATCCTTCTATATGCATGTGTTTAGAGGCTTAGGGGGCTGTATATAAATTGTACCGCAGTAAGACCTGTGTGGAGTCTGAATTAGTGGTCAGGATTGAACAGGTAATACAAGAATCAATCAATGCTATGCACTGCAGTATAAATCAATGCTGACTCGCATAGTTCTGTGTTTAAATCATTTGTGCTTTAATTCTGGTAATGACTTCTGTGTTGTCGTGCAAAATAATGAATGATTTATTGATTGATGTTAGTGAAAAAGAAAGAACCTCAGGACGTGAGGAATTTTGATTATACTGCTCGAAGCTGGACTGGGAAATCTCCGAAACAGTTTTTGATTGACTGGTGCAGAAAACATTATCCCAAGTGCCCAAACCCATCTTTTGAAAAAGTTCCAGCAGGAAGATATTGGAAATGTAGGTATGTACTGCTACTGATGTTAACTTTCCTTTTGACTTGGCTTGATAATTTTTAATTCCTTTCCCATTAATTTTAGTATGGTTATGAATGGATACTTAATGACTTGCTATATATCTACTGAATGCACATAAAATATCCATCTTTAAAATAGATGGACTTAACGCTGGTCTCATTCATACAATAAGTATTTGAATAAGGCTGGTGTTTTTGTTCCAGTTGGAAAAACTGAGGCAGAGACAAAACTGTTTGCCTGAGACTAGAGAATCCATAATGTGGAACAAAGTCTTTGCATATGCTTTTTTAATATATAAAGGTGATCTTGAGCAGTCTCTCACAGTCCCTAGCAAATAGTGTTAGTGTTCCAAGTGCTGTGTTCATTCCACTCTCCCTTCAGTTTCCATTTTAATTCCTATCCACCCTCAGCCAGTCAGCATTTGGTACGAATTAAGTAGTTTGGTGGAGGTGCCCCCCCCTTTTAAGAGTGAGCTGGATTGACACATATATGCCCTATCACAGTTGCATGAAATTCTACTGATGGAGGCAGGTGGAGAGGCAAACAGTGTACCATTCTAAACACCACCACCTTCAGCCATCAGCATGGGATTTTATTAGGAGGGAGTTGCTAAGTGAATCCCCCCCCCATTATTATTTTTTAAATGAGGATGTTTGTTGAAACACAATAGAACGAAAACATGATTATGCGGAGTATAAAGTGGGGCGAGGGGTAACAGTGGTACCTCAGTTTTCGAATGTAATCCATTCTGGAAGTCTGTTCAAGTTCCGAAGCGTTTGAAAACTGAATGCGGAAGCCTCAATACGGAAAACTCAAAATGGAAGCCACTTTTCCTGTTTGACTTCCGAGGCGCGTTCGAAAACCGAGGCATTTACTTCCGGGTTTTCAGTGTTCGAGTTCCAAAACATTCGACTACGGAGGCATTCCAAAACCGAGGTACCACTGTACCTCTGTGATATCATTTACAACCCCAAATGTGTAGAAGGGTTAACTTTTCGAATCTTGAAGTTGAAAGCCATCCTTTATTCAAAGTAGACATGATTGCTGAATGCCTTAAAATGAATTTATACACTTTGATTTAACTTCTTAAGGGTGAGAGTTACCAAGTCTGCTGATGAAACAATGACAGCAATTCCAACAATCCTTACGGAGGACAGCATGCAGGCTCAACATCTGGCTGCTACATTAGCACTTTACCAATTAACCAAAGGACAGGTGAGGTTTTGTATAGGATTGAACTCTGAAAACTGTTCCTAGTGTGGACAACATTTAAAATCGTTCAGTTGCACACTGTAAACGTCCTGTTACTGGGTCCAGAGCATATTTTCCCCAGTTAAAGGTGTTGTGTTTTTTTTTCTCTTCCGCAGTCAGTCCATCAGTTACTTCCTCCCACATACAGGGAGGTTTGGCTAGAATGGAGTGACACTGAAAAGAAAAAGGAAGAAGAAAACAAGATGGAAACCAACAAACCCCGTGACCAGTTCATTGCTAAACTGCTAAACAAGCTGAAACAGCAACAGCCCCAGCCGCCACTGGAAAGCAAGCCCCAAATATTGGAAGATGCAGAAGACTCTTGGGAGAACTTGGTTTCTGAAGAGGACTTTAGTGGTCTCTCTCTCGACAGCCCAGTTACAGATGACCTGGAACCTGCTAGGACCCTGTTTAAGAAACTGCAGAATACGCCTAGATACCAGAGGCTTTTAAAGGAGAGGGAGCAGTTACCTGTGTTTAGATACCGACATGCCCTCATAGAAACTCTTAAAAAGCACCGAGTTGTGGTTGTGGCTGGCGAAACAGGCAGTGGCAAAAGTACCCAAGTTCCACATTTTTTGTTGGAGGACTTGTTGCATAACGAACGAAATCTGAATAAGTGCAATATTGTTTGCACCCAGCCCCGAAGGATCTCGGCAGTGAGTTTGGCAACCAGAGTATGTGAAGAGCTGGGCTGCGAAAGTGGACCTGGAGGAAGAGTAAGTTGCCTGTGGGAGGAAGGGTGGCCGTGTGCTCTGATTTAGGCCTTTTCAAATTATCAGTTTATAATGGGACCTGTTATCATGGGGATTTTAAGCAGAGCACCTCCTTGGTGTGGATTTCACTTGAAGCCTCTCTCCTAATGACTGGCCTACTGCTATACTGTTCATATGCTGGTATTCTTTTGCAAAAATGATTAGTACTGCAGAGAGAAACTATTGCATATCATTTAAGAAAGCACCACCAGGATAGACTAGCTGGGAGCAGGGCCGGCGCGTCCATTAAGGCGAACTAGGCAGTTGCCTAGGGCGCCAAAATGGAGGAGGTGCTGGCCAGCCTGCCCCCCGCCACCGCTCGGTGCCGCCCCAAGCAGCGGCGAAAACCGCGACGGTGCGGGGCGCCCGGCCGGCAGGGGGCGGGGCACCGTATGTCATGCGCAATGACGTCACGTGGCCCGCCCCCTCGCCTAGGGCGCCAAAATCCCTAGCACCGGTCCTGGCTGGGAGTCTGTATTTAGCACAGTAAACCAAAAACCAAACCCTACTGAAAAACCATCTTGCATTGGCTATTTATAAGGAGACTAAGCCCAAGAGTGCTGTGTGTTTGTCAAATAGGTAGACTATATAAAGCAATCATTTTAAAACTAGATCCATACAATTTTTTTCAGGAGTAAGGCTTTTGATTCAAAATAAAGCACAAAATCCAGTCAGTAATAAGTTTACTACAGGCTCGCCCTTTGTATACTAATCTGTTTTTCTTTCTTTTTAAATTAAGAATTCCATGTGTGGCTATCAAATCCGTATGGAATCCCGAACAGGCGAGGCCACTAGATTGCTTTACTGTACAACAGGAGTTCTTCTTCGAAAGCTGCAAGAAGATGTTCTTCTTTCTAACGTGTCTCATGTTATAGTAGATGAGGTTAGCAACACTTTCACAGTTACCTGCAGAAGACTGGAACAGTGCAAAGCAACGTGTTTTATAGAAAGCCCTTGTTTCTGTTTCATTCATTAACTTGCTTTCCATTCTGTTTTTTCCAAGGTCCATGAAAGAAGTGTTCAATCAGATTTCTTGCTAATTATCCTAAGAGAGATCTTGCACAAGCGTTCAGACCTGCATCTTATTTTGATGAGTGCCACGGTAGACAGTGAAAAATTCTCCAGCTATTTCACTCACTGTCCCATACTAAGAATTTCAGGAAGAAGTTATCCTGTAGAGGTAAACATACAATTGCACTCATATCTTTGATGTGCTATTAAAATCTATTCTTGCAACAAGAGGCTATAAGCCCTGAGTCCTTATTTGAAAAGACTTTTTGTTTAAGAAATCTTCTTAGGAAGCCATGTGTCCATATTTATTTTATTCCTTCAATGAAATGCCATATAATGTTTGAAAGTTATACCTGAACCAAGTAATGAATTTTTGATTTATTTTTGCTTGAACCCATGTTTTGAGGGGAGAAAATGTTTAACATGAGCTGCTCTTGTATAGTTTCACAGCACAACATGACAGAGGAGCCTTGTGCCAAAGTTTAAATTATCAATTTTTCAGATCAGCCTTTATAGGTACCTATTTGAACAAAACAAAAAAAGCTGGTCCCTTCCTTTCATAATACTCAAAACCCTGCTCAGGTTTGTTTAAAATAACGTTCAAAGCATAATTCGTTTTTACACAACTCTAGGTTTTCCATGTTGAAGATGTGATAGAGGAAACTGGTTTTATCCTTGAGAAAGATTCTGAATACTGTCAGAAGTTTTTGGAAGAAGAAGAGGAAATAACAATAAATGTTACTAGCAAAGGAGGAGGAGTTACAAAATACCAGGTGAGACGCTTTCTCCACAGGGGATTCAATTTCCTTTCATGAACAGTATTTCAGCATCGTACTGAAAACCCAGTGCAGAACAGTTTGAAAGTAGATTCTGAACATGCATTTTAAGAACCCCAAAATGGGCTTCTCTGATCTTGTTACATAGAGGATGAGTGTATATGATAGCCATGCTACTGAAACACTTGCATCCTATATTCTTTTCAAAGGGAAACATACATGAGGTTGCCCCCCTATTTATCTTCATGAGGATCCTGTGTGGCAGGTTATTTGAAGGATAGTAATTGGCCCAAGGTCACCCAGTGAGATTATTGACTCATCAGGGATCTGAATCCAGGTTTCAGCAGTTCAAGTCCAAAATTCTATATATAATAAAGGGTCTTTTGGAACTGCTAATGGTTACAGTCACGTTGTATCTGTGGAATGACATGTTGGTCCCTCACACACTGTGTGAGCCAAGGCAGATCAGAAGAGTTAAACCATGGGTAGGCAAACTAAGGCCCGGGGGCCGGATCTGACCCAATCACCTTCTAAATCCAGCCCGCGGACGGTCCGGGAATCAGCTTGTTTTTACATGAGTAGAATGTGTCCTTTTATTTAAAATGCATCTCTGGGTTATTTGTGGGGCCTGCCTGGTGTTTTTACATGAGTAGAATACGTGCTTTTATTTAAAATGCATCTCTGGGTTATTTGTGGGGCACAGGAATTCATTCATATATTTTTTTCAAAATATAGTCCGCCCCCCCCCCCACAAGGTCTGAGGGACAGTGGACCCGGCCCCCTGCTGAAAAAGTTTGCTGACCCCTGAATATCAAAGTAATTTGGAGGTTATGCGTTTTGACTTACCACAAATGTTTTTAACCAGAAGTCTCATACCTGGCATTGCTCTGGAATTCTAAGAAACCAAAAAAATTAGTGCAGTTTTGAAAGATTCAGTCTGCCATTGTGATTCAAAATGGTATCCAACTGTATCCAAACATAGACCAAAACCTCCTTGATCTCAGGAATCATTGTGCAAAATTTGGTTGCATTATCCTAAGTGTCCAATCACATAGAGAACAGACAAACCACTCTCCAAAATATAGCATAGATGAAATGTGTCATTTGACCTCAGTTTCTAGGTAAAAGATTTATTTGATAATCATAGTTAATATAACATTAATTATACTGTTTTTACATTTTTTTTGTTTATGATTTTGTCATCCATGTTGTAGTATTATAAAACAAGCTGTAAACAAATACCCATTTTGTTAACCCATTTCAGAACTTACATTTCCAGTGTTCTTTCTCATCCCCCCCCCCCAACTTTCTTAGGAACATGTTCCAGTTCAGGCTTCACCAGGTATTGATTTAGGACCTTACTACCAAAAATTTAGCAGTCGAACCCGTCAAGCCATTTTTTATATGAATCCCTACAAGATAAACTTTGACCTCATCTTGGAGTTGCTTGCATTCCTAGGTATGTCTTTTTGGAATCTTTTTAAAGCTGTTAGAAAGTTACAGACCAAAATGTTTTGTTTAATGCCATATATTAAGGCTGCTATCCTTCATATATGTCCTTGTGGGACATGTTCAAGGTGGGGGGAAGACTAAGGAGTTAACCTTACACAAATCTGGAGGTCTTGTTCTCTGGGCCTCCCAAGACCTCCATACAACAGTACTCAGGATGGGTCACTTCAGGGCTGCTAACGCAGCAAAAATAGCAGTTACAAGTTACTGATCTCTGCAGCCACAGAAGGCGCTGCGATTTTCAGGTTTGACTTCACTCCCTGAGGTGCATTCCATTGTCTCTTGAGACAGACGGATGCCAACAAGTATCCTATATATCAGGATTGGTGAATCTCACACCCATGCAGCGCTCTTTCTGGACCTTGGTCACACTTCCTCACTGGCCCTGCAGCAAGCCCTCCTTGAAGACACTTGCCTGTCATAATGCCTTTTCTTGCCTGGATGGAAGGAGGGTGTGTGTGTGTGTGTGTGTGTGGAGCTTAGAAACCTTGGCTTTGCAATGCAGGAACACAGCTTGCTATACAAAGGAAACAGCCACATCCATCCATCCCTCCACTAACTTAGAGATAAAACTGCTTAGAGCTTCTTGTAAACTGTCCTGACAATTTAAAGGTAAAGGGACCCCTGACCATTAGGTCCAGTCGTGACCGACTCTGGGGTTGCGGCGCTCATCTTGCATTATTGGCCGAGGGAGCCGGCATACAGCTTCCAGGTCATGTGGCCAGCATGACAAAGCCGCTTCTGGCAAACCAGATCAGTGCACGGAAACGCCGTTTACCTTCCCGCTGCAGTGGTACCTATTTATCTACTTGCACTTTGACATGCTTTCGAACTGCTAGGTTGGCAGGAGCAGGGACCAAGAAATAGGAGCTCACCCCGTCGCGGAGATTCTAACCGCTGACCTTCTGATCGGCAAGCCCTAGGCTCTATGGTTTAACCCACAGCACCACCCGCGTCCCTTACAATATAGCAATATGCAAATTCTCTTAAAAGGGAATGTTTGCCTCTGACTGCACTCACCGTTGCCATGTGGCCCCCCCAGGCTTAAACCAAGGACTTTCTACCCCTGCTGTATACTTATCTGGACATAGGTCTCATTAAACTTCATGTGACTTCGGAGTTAACATACAGAAGATTGTTCTGTGTATGAATGGCCACCCTGGACTCCTTAGCGGGGAAGGGTGGGGTATAAATTTAATGAATAAAATAAATATGATGTTGAATTGTTTGCTTTCCTTAACAGTGGGTGTCTAACCATAGAGTATTGACTTTAAAAAAAAAATCTGAATGTGATTCATTTTCTGTTTTGTTCCCTCTATAGACAGAACTCCCCAGTTCAAAAATGTAGAAGGAGCTGTCTTGATTTTTCTGCCAGGCCTTGCTCATATCCAACAGTTGCATGACCTCATTTCAACTGACAGAAGGTTTAATATAAGGGAGAGGTAAACTAATAATTCTTGAAAAACCACTTATCAGTTCGCATGGGAAATAGGTGCTGTGTGTATGTTTGTAATTTTAATTAGGTTCTGGAAAGGCTAAACAAATTTGCTAGCTGAAAATATGAGCCTCACTTGTTTAATGGAGAAATTTTTAGGTGCTGCACCAGAATGCCCTCTCCAGAGAAGCCCCCTTTGCTATCATTTATTCGATGGACAAAAGTATTCATGTTTCTGCAACACTTTTAGGAAATGCTAATGTAACCATTGTTCACTTCAGGTGTGGGGAACCCTTGGCCGTCCAGATTGAGCTGCAACTGTTGAACTACAACTCCCATCATCCCTGGCCATTGCCCTTCCTTGCTAGGGCTTACGGGAGCTGTGGTTCAGTGATATCTGGAGGGCCAAAGGTTCCCACCACCTGCTGCAGACCATGCTGGATGAGACGGGGCAATGATGTGTAAAGTCAGCTTCGTGTGTTGGAGGAAGGTTGAAGGTGCTGAAAGAAATATAAGCCTGAAAATATGGTAAGCCCTATTTACAATGCATGGGATTTTGCCTTCCCAAACTTTAAGAAGCCGTCAGTTGGAGGAGGGCAGCATTCAAGCCATATTTTCTAAAATGCAGTCATGTGAGCCTTTCTTGAGTCTTAATGCTAAAATGGGTCCACATATGAATTAGCATAATGGCCATTGTTTACTTTTGATATGCATGCATGCAGTCTTGGAAATAAACATAATGTGTCATTCAGTGTTGTTGTTTTTTACACAATCCTTTCAGGCACCAGTTAATAGCACTGCATTCTGTTCTGTCCACCCAAGACCAAGCAGCTGCATTTACGTTGCCCCCGTTTGGTGTTAGAAAGGTATGGTTTCTATAACTCTACACTCTGGTGATGCCTGTCTCATATTGTGTTCCAGTTTGATGTTTCCTCCTGCCTTTATTGGTGTAACAGACTGCCTTCACTTTGCATCTTTCGAAACATGATTGTTGCTGCCAAATTGTACATATGCTGCCAGCATCCCTTTTATGCTATAGAATCGTGTCTGTGCACAATGTGTGGGTAATAAGCAAGATCACTTCCTCAAAGGTGGCAATCTTTTGCACCTTTATTTGGAACCAAGTCCCTCTTAGCAAACTGGAGCTTGGTTCTGAATAAATATGCATACAATTTGATGGCAATTGGCATGCATAATTTTTCAGAAGGGATGATAGTTACTGGGCAAAGTAATGTTTCTCCAGGAGATGGAAAGTGGGTGTTCATAGTGCTGGTAGCAAAGTCTTCAGAAATGAATAAATTGCATTGCTGAGAATGTAGAAGATCATCTATATTGATTAGGTAGATTATCATGATGAAATACAGAGTGGCTTTACCTAGATTCTAGTGCATGATGGTTTGCTGGTCCCTAATATGAAAGCATCATAATAAATACATCAGCTGTTGTGCTGACAAAACATTCATATGAAATATTAACATTCCATCCAACATATAAAAAGCAGGACACCCCCCCCCCAACAATGGAAAACTGGCAGCACACTAACAATGAAACACTAACAATTTTTTTTTGTTTCTTTTACAGATTGTTTTGGCCACGAATATTGCTGAAACAGGTATTACTATACCTGATGTTGTTTTTGTAATTGATGCTGGAAGGACAAAGGAAAATAGGTAATACTCAGTGTTGACATTGGTATTGAAGTCCTTTTGTAATGTGAGCGCAGTGTTCAAAACTCCCATTGTTCTAGGCGCATTTTGCGACAGGGAATTTCATTAGCGTGAGCAGTTTCTGAGCTCTGGGCGCAGTACTGCATCTAAGATTTCAGATTAAAACTGCAGAGTTGAAGGAAAGGAGGACCTTTTTCTGCCTCCCCACTTCCAGCTACTCTCTGAAGACTAGAGAAGAGACCCTCTTAAGAATATTAGGGGGTTGGGCAGGGGAACGACTAGACCATTTGAAAAATGAACGTAATATTTTAGCTGCAGTTCATTCATTTTCAGCTTTGTATTCTTGTTATATAAAGTGTGCCTAGCCATTCCATTGTTGCACCCATAACCTAGGTTAAAGGTGCCATTTGGCGGCTTCCGGTCGGCGCGCCGGAGGGGAAGGTCGGGGGACATGCCGCTGCTGGCATTCCCCGACCCGATCGGCTTAAAGGGGTGCTTGCGACAGCGACGCAGCCCCCGAAACTCCCGGGAGTCTTGATCCAGGGACCCAAGGTCCGGCTGTAGCTCACAACGTCGCCCCAACTCCCGCGGTGGCCACAGTAGAGGCTGCCGTGCGAGACGCGGGGCGACGGAGCTCCAGGACCGCCATTGCCCATCGGGCTGAAGCTGCGAGCCCTTCCCCCCTGAGCGCGCTGATTCCTCCGAAAATGACAGGATTGGAAGAATAAAACGTGAGTACTATTAAAGTGCTGAAGAATTTGGACTAATTTGGCAAAGTACAGGGATGTAATTTACGGAGGTCCGTCCCTTGCTACTGTGGCACTAAATCAGGAACTTTATTGCCGAAGCGGCTGCAATGTTGCGGAGTTTGACAGTGCAACAGAGATTCGATCCTTCTGACACCCCTGATCGGAGGGGCAACTAACTAACACTTCTGACAGCTAAAGGATTTGAATCGGACCTGTTGGACTATATTGCGGAAATTTGGATTTTATATTTGGACTTGGTACGGTTACGAACACTGCATAGCTATGTCTTTGAAAATGGAGGATGATCTTGAAAATGGAGGCTGGAAGAGAGTCCTTGAAAAAATCTGGGAACTGCGATTAGAGTTCCAGATGGAGACGGCAAGACTGAGAGGAGTTGTACTCAACACTGATGTCATGCCAGCTGCACAAAGGAAGGAAGGGGGAGAAATCCCCACCAAGGCCAAGGGCAAGCCTCGCCACAGGAAGATATCTTCCCGGCGCAAGAAACCTGGACTGAAGAAGAGGAGCAATCAAGTGAAATCTACAAAGGACTACCCGTTTCGAGACCAGAGGATTGTAAAGAAGAAAAAGATTTTACTTGACTACTGGAAATTGGAGCAGCCGAGAAGCCAAAGAGAAGATGAAGTCCAAGTGCAAGCAAGCACTTGGCTGTGGACTGGGGAAAGGCGAGGGCAGGGCTGAAGGGTGCAGGTGGGTTACTTAGGATTGATTATATATTTGGTTTTTGAATATTTTTGTCGGACATGGCTTTGAGTTTGGATTATGATAGGGCCTCTCGAAGTTAGGAGCCTGAAGATTAAGGGGAGCCAGAAGGAAACTTATAGATGATCTGGGAGGAAGACGCTGAGGCGAAAATTAAAAAATGATGTGAAAGGAGAAATGTTATTTTATATGAGTTAGAAGTATGTTTTGAAATTAAGTTTAAGATATGTTTATTGTATCTATGCACCTGAATGGAAGAAATATATTGTATAATGCAGCCACTAGGGAGGTGCGGGGGAAGCCACTATGACTATATTATGTTACCAAGAATGGCCTACCCGGGAGGGTAGGCCGAAGCTAGATAATGATTTGTTTGAGGTCAGGGGAAATAATGAATGGGTTTACCTCTGTGAGAGGGAGGGTAAGATTAAATAACTCCTCATGGTGAGAGGTGAGGAGGGATGAATCCTGACTGAAATGTTATATTGTATGTTTATAAAATTATAAAATTAATAAAAATTATTTAAAAAAAAAAAAATAAATAAAAAATAAAGGTGCCATTTGGCTCCTAGGTTTCATATCTCAATTTCTAATACTATGTGAGCATGGTCTAAAAATGCATGTAGTATAAAGTGCCAGTTAACCTAAGATACTCTTAATTCCTCGAGAGGCAACACGAGAACAGGCCTTTTCTGTGGTGGCTCTCCATTTGTGGAATGCTCTCCCCAGAAAGACTCACTTGGTGCCTTCGTTGCATAACTTTAGGCACCAAGCAAAAGCATTCCTCTTCTCCCAGGTCTTTGGCTAATTAAATAATCTATGGCCTTTTAAATTTGTGGATGGTATTGTTTTGATTGCTGTTATGTTATATATGTTTGTGTTCTTCTATTCTAAAATGCCCTGTGATCCTTAGATGAAGGGCAGCCTAGAAATTTAGTAAATAATTAAATCTGATTAAAAGTGATTGGTAACTTGGAAAATGCATGATTATTTTCATGGCAAGACTCGATTTCTCTAACCAGAACCATGCAGTAGTATGCTGTATCTCGGGAAAGCAGTGGTTTTTGTTTTGGTGGTTGGATATTCTGTCACATGGACTTGTATGTAAGAAATACGGAGCTCTTTTTCAAGAAAATCAAGATTCTACAGCTAGCATGCAAAACAGATATTTGCATGTGCTCATTTTTGTTATACAATCCTCCCCTTCCCCCCTTTTTGTAAAAAAATTCTTATTGGGTAAGAAAAAAATTTGGTCCTGGAGGAAGCTAACAGGTGCCCAGATGATGGTGCTAAGGAAGGGACTAGGAACTATTTTTAGTGAAATCCAATATCCTGTCCACTATAAACTCTAATCTCAGTCCTCTAACAACTTATAGCAGAAACCGCCTCAATTCTTTTCAAGTTATTCTCTTTAATACTGAGTATTGTATTTGTATGCTAAGGTTGTAGAAGAAAAGGATTCTGAACAAGTTGCCATGTTCCTACACTACAGTCCACAGCCAGTATTTCTGAACCCAATTGCCACTATAGTGTGAGGTTGTCTAGGACAATCATCAGGTTTTTTTGGACTAAGGACCATTTTTTAAATCCTAGTTTGCTACATTTGACCCATTTAAAAAATATATTAATACATTTCCTCCCTGCTGCTGCCTCCATCCAGCTTTCCTGGTCTCTCTGCTTATCCATCCTACATCATCCTGTCTTTCAAATATTTTCTCTTGGGCCCCGACTCTTCAATTAAAGACCAATGCTCTTGTTATCTTCATTGTTCACAGGAGCAGAAGTTTCTCAGCTACTTTGATTTCTCACAGTAATGTGAGTTTACTTCCCAGAAAATTCATTCACGTCATGCATTTTTAAACACCATGCTCCCTTTTGAGGTAGATTCTATGAAGGTCAATAGGCGTCCGTAATTGCTATTTTGATGTGACTCTAGAAATCTTCCACTTAGAATAAAAGGTGAAGCAGACCTTGCCGAATCTTGAGAAGTGGTCCACCAGATCTGCTTGCAGAGAAAGTTCTTAACATGGCTTTAATGTAGAAGCTTTAATGGAAATTTGTGTTTCATTACCTTTAACCCAGATACCATGAAAGCAGTCAAATGAGCTCATTGGAGGAGACGTTTGTCAGTAAAGCTAGTGCACTACAACGTCAAGGGAGAGCTGGACGTGTGAGGGATGGATTTTGCTTCCGAATGTACACCAGAGATAGGTAAGGCTGTCTTGGCCTTCAAGATTTAGATGCTAAGCAAGTAGGTACTGTGTTAGCTCAGAACCATCTGTTTAAAGTACAGCACTGAGATTGGCTTAGGTTTATTGAATTTATGCATCTTTTCCCACAGCAAAAGTCCCAAAGCTCTTTACAATGAGAATAAAAAAAACCAATAATAAAAATACTTAAATATATTTAAAGCCGAATGATTGCAAATAATCTATTATGGTACTTCACTTGGCTGTTAAATGACTACATGTATTCTGCCCCCAAAATATTTCTCTGCATAGTACTTAAGTGAAAAAGGCCCTTTCACCCACAACGAGTTTCACAATAGACATTGACAGGCGTTTGATAGAATTAGCAGAGCCCAAACTAGTCAGATCTTGATTAGAACTAACTTGCCCTATTGTTGTGTTTTCCAGTATCCTCAGTCAATGAAATGGCCGCCAGCTTAGTTAACACTGTTACGCCTGTGTACATAATCACATGGCAGATTTAGCAGTATGAACCACATCTTAATGTATCTCTCCTTTGTGGTTTTTGCAGATTTGAAAGTTTTGCAGACTACTCAGTTCCAGAAATATTGCGGGTGCCCTTGGAAGAACTGTGCCTTCACATCATGGTATGAGCTTTTCTGTTTCAATTATTAATACTTCTGATTTATAGGGAAAGCATAAGAGGCTGGGTTTGATTTCTGAAGGCCTGCAGGAAAAAATGGGAAAGTTTATTTATGTCTTAAGCACCTATTTGATCCATGCAGGGATTGGGCAGGAGCAGATGTTAAAGTTTCATATTGCCATGCACATGAATGCAAGTAAAGAAGAATATTTTTGAGTAAATGTGTATTTTGGTGGAGGACATAAATCCATAAAGTTATACTTTATTATTATAGGATGCATTATAGGATGCTATTAGATGCATTTATCTCTTCCTTGATCTTGGGTCATCTACAGAAATGTAATCTTGGATCTCCTGAAGAGTTCCTCTCCAAGGCCTTAGACCCACCTCAGCCTCAAGTAGTTGGCAATGCCATGAACGTTCTGCGGAAGATTGGGGCTTGTGAATTAAGTGAGCCAAAACTGACTCCTTTAGGCCAACATCTTGCAGCATTACCAGTCAATGTAAAGATTGGTAAAATGTTGATATTTGGTGCTATTTTTGGCTGCTTGGAACCAGTGGTAAGTTGACCGCCATTACATTGACCATTTTCTAAACTTTAGACAGTATCAGTGCTTGCAAAATAATTGTTAATATTGAGGGCCTGTTATGGTCTTAAGGCATATATCTACAGTGGTACCTTGCTTCTTAAACTTAATCCGTTCCGGAAGTCCGTTCCGAAACCAAAGCGTTCCAAAACCAAGGCGCGCTTTCCCATAGAAAGTAATGCAAAATGGATTAATCCGTTCCAGACTTTTAAAAACAACCCCCTAAAACAGCAATTTAACATGGATTTTACTATTTAATGAGACCATTGATCCATAAAATAAAAGTAATAAACAATGTACTGCAGTCACACAATCAATCAATCAGTCAGTAGCTGAACTGAGTTCCATACAGTCACAAAAACAAAAAGAGCCAGAAAAACAAAAATGCAAAATAAATAGCAAAAACAGACAAGCCTCAGCATAATACTCAAAACGGAAGTGTGGCATTCAAATCGGAAGCATAACACTCAAAACAGAGCACGTTCGGCTTCCAAAAAATGTTCACAAACCGGAACACTTCTGGGTTTGCAGTGTTTGAGTACCAAGGCGTTTGAGAACCAAGGTACCACTGTATATCTATCTATCTATCTATCTATCTATCTATCTATCTATCTATCTATCTATCTATCTACACATCTACACACCACTTTAGCTGTTTAAGGGCAAACTGGAGTGCACCACGTTTCTGAAGTTTGTAACAATACCCAAATAGGATGTATTTTTCAATAATATATTTGAAACATTGCTCAATTAAGAGTCTGGTAGGATAAAGAAAATAGCTGTCTTCATCATGCCTTACTTAGGAGAAATTTCAGAAATTTCCAACCTGGCATTTTTTAAAAACAGAAGGTTGAGCGAGATGGATCTGGGCAGCTTTTATGTGCCATTGCCTTACACTTTCCTAATCTTTCAGAAATCTATGATCACATATAATGCTAACTCCTTGCTTTCATTTTTCCACTGACGAATTATAACTCAGCTGGTTAGAGCGTGGTGCTGATAGCACCAAGGCTGCAAGCTCGATCCCCATAAGAGACAGCTGCATATTCCTGCATTGCAGGGGGTGGACTACATGATCCTCAGGGTCCCTTCCAACTCTTTGAATTCTTTGAATTGTGTACTAGAGTTCTGTGGTGGTGTAATCACTTTGGTTCTTGTTCTCATGCAAGCTTAATGAAATAGATACTGGTGGGAATAAAGATGTAATTTCTATTGGATTTAATGTATCATATTTTACTATGGTCTGCAGGCCACTCTTGCTGCAGTAATGACAGAAAAATCTCCATTTACTACACCAATTGGAAGAAAAGATGAAGCAGACCTTGCGAAATCATCTCTGGCTTTGGCAAACTCAGATCACTTAACAATTTACCAGGCATATCTGGGGTAACTCAAGTATTCTTTCCTAAAGCATTTCGATCAAAAGAATGAATTCTTTGATAAACCTTTAGTTATTATTTATTATCCAGACTATACAAGGTGCTTAGGGTTAACTTAACTAGTCTGCCCTCCCATTACTGTCATAGTGCTATGCTACACTTTTGAAACTGGGGAAGTACGAAGTATACAGTCAAAACAAAATAATAATAATAAAAAATTCCTTCTAGTAGCACCTTAGAGACCAACTAAGTTTGTTCTTGGTATGAGCTTTCGTGTGCATGCACACTTCTTCAGATACACTGAAACAGAAGTCACCAGACCCTTATACGGTATATAGTGAGAGGGTGGGAGAGGTATTACTCAGAAAGGTGGTGGGAATGGGTGATAGGCTGATAGCTGTGTATCTGAAGAAGTGTGCATGCAGACGAAAGCTCATACCAAGAACAAACTTGGTTGGTCTCTAAGGTGCTACTGGAAGGATTTTTTTTTTACTTTTTATTTTGTTTTGACTATGACAGACCAACACGGCTACCTACCTGTAACTGGAAGTATACAGTGTTATGATAGCTGAATTCTCTGCTCACTGTGTCTTCTGTTTCAGAAGGAACTGCCTTTAGTGCCAACAGAAATGGTCTATGTTGCAAATGCAGCTGCCATAGTGCTAACCTGGGGGAGGGGGGTTCTAGCCAAGGAACTGCAGGAGTGCTATAATACTACACCCCCACAAAAGATGGAGGGTATCAAGGAAGTACAAAAGTTTGCAGAGCTACAAAAACATTTAGGGAAGGGAAAGGGGGGAACCCCAAAACAGCCTAATGAGGACTAAGCTTTCTCCATTCTGAAGCACTACTTCCCATATTCCTCGACTGTGGCTGTTTTGTGTTCTTACATCATGAGTTTTTATATTATAATAATTAGGAGAGCTGGTTGTTGTTCTTTTGCCTAGGTGGAAGAAAGCTCGTCATGAAGGGGGATACCGTGCTGAAATGACTTACTGCAGGAGAAATTTCCTCAACAGAACTTCGCTATTGACTCTTGAGGTACCAGCAACAATTTTGCCATTTAAAACACTTCAGTCTTATTTAGGGGTTATTTAGGGGTTATAAGTGGGTTAAACCACAGAGCCTAGGGCTTGCTGATCAGAAGGTCGGCGGTTCGAATCCCTGCGACGGGGTGAGCTCCCATTGATCGGTCCCAACTCCTGCCAACCTAGCAGTTCGAAAGCACATCAAAGTGCAAGTAGATAAATAGGAACCGCTCTGGCGGGAAGGTAAACGGCGTTTCCGTGCGCTGCTCTGGTTCGCCAGAAGTGGCTTTGTCATGCTGGCCATATGACCCGGAAGCTGTACGCCGGCTCTCAGCCAATAAAGCGAGATGAGCGCCGCAACCCCAGAGTCGGACACAACTGGACCTAATGGTCAGGGGTCCCTTTACCTTTTTTAAGTGGCATAAATGAATACACAAGGTGGGGAGAACACCACATGTCATGTCCACACATTATTATTATTATTATTATTATTATTATTATTATTATTATTATCCTTTTCCCTGATAGGACTCGAGGCAGCTTACAGATAAAAACTAGAACTGCTAAAACCATTGACAAGACAACCATTAAGAAAAAATGAAACATCAATATAATTAAAACCATATACATATAAAAATGTTTAAAACATGCAAATAATTAAAATCAAAACGGCACAACGCCAGCGCTTTCATTAAAAGCAGTCAATTCCCAAAGGCCTGTTGGAACAAGGTCTTCTCCTCCTCTTCACTCTGTGCAACTTAGAGGGTGACAGTTTGCAGAGGGGGAAACGCATGTACTCGGGCTGCTCATGTTTCCAGTATTCTAAAATGCTGTGGGTGGGGGCAGAGCTCATGCACTCATGCCTCTTTCCTACCCATACATGTTCATTTAAGCCACATGCTCAAGTGGAGTGGGGCCTTAATGATCTCATCTAGCAACTAAAACGACCGTAACCCTAAATGTCATTGGGAAAAGTGGCATCTGTTTCCATGCAAATAATGCAAAATAGATGGGGCTAAACTCCATTGTCTCTTTTTGATTGGTGTGGAACCCCTTTTGCAATCGAGACTCTAAATTGCTGTAGTAATGCGTGATATTTGGGCCCTGAACTTTATAGGCTAATAACTAAACTAATAATAGAAACAGCATGCAGAAATCGTAAATTTTGTTATCTGTTTATAATATATTTAGAAACTAAAACGAAATGCAATCCAGTTTCTCATCTTTTATGTAAATGTGTTTAGTATCTTCATTAATCAATTGTAGTTTACCTGATAAACTAAAAGAAAATAGGCTCCGTTGTGAATAGTGAATGAATTGTTAAAATATAGCCATTTGCATCTATTTCAGGATGTTAAAAAAGAGCTAATCAGGGTGGTGCGGGCAGCAGGATTTGCAGCGCCCTCCTGTCACCATGAAGGGACACACTCCCTTTCGCTACAAGAAATGGTCCTCCTTAAAGCTGTGCTGACCGCTGGGCTTTATGACAATGTGGGGAAGATAATGTACACCAAATCTGTAGATATCACTGAGAAGCTGGCATGCATAACAGAGACTGCTCAGGGTAAAGCCCAAGTGCACCCTTCCTCTGTGAACAGGGACCTGCAAACCTATGGGTGGTTGATATATCAAGAAAAGGTAAGATATGCAACATTCTGCCAAGCAGAGGGAATGACGCAACAAATCTTGAGTTAGATGTCTTGCAGTGCTAGAAAAACGATATGCTATTTAGGACCAGGATTTCTCGCCTTGGTTTAAGTGGGCATGACTTACAACATCTTAGATCAGGGGGGCCTTGTGGGGGGCCGGACTATATTTTGAAAAAAGAAGAACGAATTCCTATGCCCCACAAATAACCCAGAGATGCATTTTAAATAAAAGGACACATTCTACTCATGTAAAAACACGGTGATTCCCAAACCGTCCATGGGCCGGATTTAGAAGGCGATTGGGCCAGATCCGGCCCCCGGGCCTTAGTTTGCCTACCCCATGTCTTAGATCTATGGTACCTTGTAAAACAGTGGTTTCCAAACTATGGTCCACAGACCACTAGAGATCTGCAAGCTTCATCCAAGTGGTCCACAGCATGTCTGCATTAAATATTCGTGTTGATTTTTAAATGTATTTTTATTGCTTATTTATTTTATTGCAGTGTGAATTTTATGGAATTCAAATTGAATACAATAAAATACACTATAAGAAGTAAAAGAAGCAATTAAAAAAACAATTAAAAACCATACAGCATCTAGCATAGTGCTCTAGAATTGCCACAAGAGGCAGAACAGTCATTAAGTAGTCTGCCATGACCTTCATCAACTTTCACATCATCCGTGGGAGAAAAGGTTTGGGAACTGCTACTGTCAAATTTTCATTGTGACCCATGGGATTTGGTGTAATTGCTCAATATGCTTTCAAAGGGCAGTGTGCAACAATTCCCTGTGGCAGAACAATGATGTACTGCTATATCAGAAGCAGCAGTTGAGTCAAGTAACATAATTATTTTTGCTTGTGTTTTTCATGCAGATAAGATATGCCAAGGTATACTTGAAAGAAACTACTTTGATTTCCCCCTTCCCAATTTTACTTTTCGGCGGAGACATAGAAGTCTTGCATCGTGAACGGCTTTTGTCTGTTGATGGCTGGATCCATTTTCAGGTATGTTTAGGTCCCCTTTTATCCACCCAGCTTGGGAGAGGACTTCTGGTTTGTTAAAACACAGTTTCCCATTACATCAGAGCCAGAAAACCAGTTTAAATGCTTCTTATAAACCTGCTTTACAAATCAGATAAAATCATCCTGATTTTGGATATGGCAGGAAATTGATAGAGCAAATCAGTTTTCTCTCAAGCTAGGCATGCAAAAGAAGGAGGGATGGGAAGGGTCCATCCCTTGTTCTCACTCCAGCAAACCATGGTTGGTTTTGAACAGCAGTTTTATGTCTGACAACATCTGACATAACTTGTCTTTTTGTATGTGGGAAATGTATTTTTAAGACCCGATATGTTATTAACAAACTGTTCCGAAGGGGAAATGTAAGATTTAATATTCCTGTTTTTACAGGCTCCTGTCAAAATCGCAGTGATTTTCAAGCAACTGAGAGCACTCATCGAGTCTGTTTTAAAGCAAAAACTTGAAAACCCTAAAATGTCACTTGAAGGTAATTCCCCAACCCCAGCACAGCCATAAAAATATTGAACTCAGTATATGTAAAATTTGTGGACTAGCAAAACAACATTCTCTTAGATTTTACGTATGATGGATGAATATCATATACCACTGGGTGGGGGTAGAGTCACTTTTTTGCACTGCTTTCTTCAACTCTGAGCACTTTCTTGGTGTAAGCTAGTGCATTGCAATATTTCAGTTATGTTTGGACGCAGGAGTCCCTATACATCCATGGACTTCTCCCACCCTTAAGGATTCCTACATTTATTTCAATAAAGGGACCTATCTTTCATACACACAAAGGAATGTGTTCTCAGAAAGGGCCCATCTATTGAAACAAATATGTCATCCTGTATGCCGCAGAGATGCAGGTAAACATTAGTGTGAACTTATTTTTGGATTTGGTATTGTGTCTTTCATTGAACATGATTAGAGTAGTCCTCTGTGGATAAGTTACCAAAATAAAATGCAAAACTGATAAGGTAAACTCTTACTGAAACAAGATAACTATAAACCTTTAAAAAAAAAACATTAGGCAGAATAGTGACTTAGCAGCTCAAATTTCCAATGTAACAAGCACACTAGTGCCATTTCTGATTTTGCCCTAGTCACAATGAGTTTATTTTAGCATGAGACACACACAATGCATTGTGTGTACATAGCATAGCTTCAGATAACAAGGCCTCTCATCATTTCACTGTCTTTCATGTTCAACAGCTTAATGTGTCTGAATTCCTTAGCACGCTTTCTAAATTTTATGCAGGTTTTTCTTTCTGAGCAAAAACTGAGGGAGATTGGACATCATTGCAAACACTAAATAACCATAACAATATCTTAACAATCTGAATGCACAAAATTGTTAGCACTGGCCGCTGCAGATGGTTATCTCTCAACTACTTTAGGCAAATACCTCAACATAGGAATCGAGTTGTGAATCAGTGTGTGGCGGGATTTAAAATGCGACATTTGGTGATTGATGCTGGAAAAATTAAATAGATGAACTCACTGTTAGAAATAAAAAGCATTATAGCTCTGGGGAGTATATTGCAACCTATTCTTTTAAACACAAGAAGGGGCATTTATGGGTTTTTAATCCATAACCTGAGAATTCTATATCTATGGTCCATGTCTTTAATTGTGTGCACAATTCTAATTTGAGAAAAGTCAAGCGACCTCAGGTACATTGATATCCCAGATCTGAAGAGGCTGAACATAACTTTCTTATCATTTCAACCCTCATGATGTTTTGTGCTGCTTTTATCAGGCAGGGTGCAGTGTGACAATCTACAATACACATGATTATAATTCTTGATGGGGTTGGGAAATATGGCTGAATTTTTCCATTCTTCGGCACTTATTGTCATTCTGTTCCCCAGATGATAAGATTTTGAACATCATCAAAGAACTGATAAAAACAGAAAACACTACCTGAAACAAGAATTTGGCTGCAACTACCACAATAATTGGAAGAAGAAATTTATATCTAAAGTAAAGAACATGCTAACTGTAAAAGAGCATAATACTATCATGTGGAAACTGCTTGGACTTTGCATATATTTTCTATGTCATTCTGTGAAGAATAGGAATGCATTGTAAAAATGACAATAAAATTGGGTGGCCCTTGTTGGAATGTTTTTAAATTGTGGTACCAACGCAAATGGTTTCAGTATTAATGTGATATATGTCAAGCAGAAAGTGTGAACTTAACTTGATTATGTTTTCTTCAAGAGCAGAATTTGAATTTATGGAATAGGTTTTAGTTCTCTTTAGGAATATGCAATTGGGGAGCAGGAGACTTTTCTTTGCCAAAGTATATGTGGTACATAATTATCAATAGGATTTTTATCTACATCATGGTCATTTGATGCAATACATTTTACAAAATTGCTGTTCTTTGATTAGTACTCATGCAGTGAGTTTGAGAGAGCAAATTACAAATCAGTATTTGTAGAAGCCGTTAATTCTGGAGTTCCATTAATCCTTTAGAACCCATCCTCTTTTGCATTGACATCATGTGCCTGAATTGAGTATGTACCAAACCTTGAGAGAAAAATGTTAAAGGTCTTTTACAAATAAATATTTAGCATCGCACATCAATAATATAAAAGTGCATTCTTCAGAAGAAAAGATATAATAAGGAAAATGAAATAACCATTACTTTTTAATAAGCCTAAATCTTGGAGGAACTTCTCTCCTGCAGAGTCTTCCTCTTTCTAAGCATCCATTTGCCTTCGTCTTCTTTACAGAATTTGACTTCTTTCCCTACTTTTTAAATGTACTGCAGAAGCTACAAGAACTGTGTTCAGTCTTTAGATACCAGCAATGAATCTAAAATCCAGCCAAATAAAATATTTTCCACTCATATTCAGCTGAACTCTTTCAAATCATTGTTTGGGCTCAGACAGCGTAACTGGGAAACAAAATAAGAATGTACAGTATTACATTTATCTGACCGATATTGAAATATATAGGAAAGTTCCTGCTAAGATTTATCAAGGTAAAGGATATACAGGGTTATATAGCTGTATCATCACAAAAATCCTGTGGTGTTGATAAGGTGGTGCGAGTTATTTGCCCCAGGGTCACCACAATGTGAACTCGGATCTATCAAGGTTCAACACTGGATTGCAATTTATGTTCATATAAAATTAACAGCTACATGAGCTCCTTGTGCAATTTTCTATTCTTATTTTGGATGTGGTATTTTGCAAATTGAGATGTTGGTTTCATTTATTAGCTTTAAGTAGGATAAAATATTTTGTTGCATATACCATACGAAAAAGGCCTTTGGAAAACTTTAAGAGATTGCAAAATGTGACATGTTTCCCTTTCACCAGCTGAAGCTTCCAGTTTTCTCATCTGGATAAACCATTGGTGATGAACCCTGTTTTTTTTGATGAACCAGTCCTTGAAATGATTGAGATCTGTTAATGTAGTTTGGAATGCAGCAAATGAAGTTCATATATTTTGTTCACACTTGATGTTAACAATTATTAACACTAAAGATTGACTTTCTAGATAAGGCACTACGTTTCATTTTTAGAGAGTTGCACTGAAACTCATTTGCAGCTACATATGTATACTATTTTTGGTTTTTATTGTTATGGTAGTTAATAGTTTGTTGCTGACAAGCTGTGGTGCTTGGTCAGCGCTTTATATATATTGAGGATTTGCCTTTGTCCCTTTAGCTTTATTTACTTGTTGTCTTTGGAACTGAGACTGATTTAAAAAAGGGTATCAAGAGTCTGAGGGGAAAGAACAGATCAGGGTTCTGGTTGTTACCTTCAAGTTTTAATTCTCTTACGACAGAAACCAGTCTAAAAATATAAGAAATCTGTTATTTTTCTGCATGAACACAAGATAGTAAGACTGGGAAGTAAGGTCTCTAGCACTGGTAATAGTTGCTTTCTCCTTTTTCTCATACAGAAAATTGTCTTTTAATAGGAGTTGCAAAGTAGTATGCTTAAAAATACAAGGTTGTTTGGTAAACAACATGCATCTTAAATTGTGGAGGTGTAAGCTATGATTTACATATATTCTGGGAACCGAAGGAAGGAAAGAAAGAAAGAAATAGAAAGAAATTACATTAAATTTAATGTAGAGGATTGTATCACGCAACATACAAAACTATTCTGATAGTTGCTTCATTGATCCAGCAGAGGGAGCAATTTGCCTGAATAAATTGCTTTTCAGACATTAAGCTAAAGAAACTTCACATCATAGGTGTGCTTTTTAAGTGGCAGTTTGCAACCTGGCATGTTTCTTTGTTCTATAGAGAGGCTTGCTTATGAGGGAAGTTTATGGTTTCAGCATAATGTCAAAACCACAACAACCTATAAGAGGTTGAAAGAAACTTTCCTCTTTAGGATAGCTCTCTGTAGTATTTGGGCCAAAAACACTTGTTTTCCATTTTGGAACTCTTCACCCCATTTTGCTGAGCTTTTCTACTTTGCAGGAGAGCTCTTGGTACTCTTTTTAGAAGGTCTCGGTAGCGTTTGTAATTCTTCGAGTCTAACGGAAGTACCAGTTGGAACAGATGCACACATCTGTCTGTTAGGGTCATAACACTGCTCTGTGTTCAAGAAACAATTCAGCATTATGCAGCTAGTAGCAGTGTTGATACTTAATTACTAGTGTCACCTGGAGTAAAGAACAGTTTATGAGTAGACAGCTAGGAGTAAGCTAGCTTTTTAATGGTTGAGATCCCCAAGGGAAAGAACAGATTTAGTCACTGCCCTCATAATATTCCCCTGCACTTTGAATCCCTTTACTTTCTCCTCCATAAATGAATGGTTGCATTCATTCCTAGGAGTATGATGTAATATGGCAGAGGATACTTTGAGGGGGACACCTTACATTTCAGTGGTAAGCAAGAGGAATATAATAGTGGGTCGTGGCAATGTTTGGGAGGGGGTGCATAGAGAGTAGAAAATCTGGGGAGGTGTAAGGCAAGGCAGGGACACCCCTAGTTTCAACAGACACTCTTTCCCATGAAATTTCACAGACTTTTGAGTATTTGAATATATAAAAACGAGTTCTCTGCATCCTGCCCCACTCTCCCAAAAAGCAATGAACAAGAAGCTGTCCAGAACAGGGCTATGCAGTTAAGAACACAACTTGATTTTTGATGTCTGGGGTCTTTAGGGCAGAGAGCAGAGCTGATGCACATATATCAATTTATGATGGACTTGCACTGCTCATACATGCAAGTTCATTGCGCCATCTGCATAACATTGTCCTCATCAAAATGCCACCCCAGATTTACCATTTTGTTTTGGAAAGTGAGTCCACTTTACTTCCTACTTTAGTTGTGAGTTGCCTTTTACTCCTATCCAAAAGAATAAAGTGCTGCATTTTGGGTACATTGTTGCATTGGGGGCAATGTCTGCCCTGCACAACTACATCAGAAGACCAAGACCTGTGAAAACTTGCTCCTGCCCTATGCTCCTTTTTACTTGTTTTAACAGATGGCATATTGGTACATTATCTGGTTGATTTAATAACAGAGTGAGATCATTTTCTCAATATGAGGGCTAGTGAAATTGTTAGGTTAGCTACAACCCTGACATTTCAAATATTGTACAACATGTGTAATCCAAGGCACTGTGTTTAGTAGGGGGGGGAACTGAAAATAGGACATTTGCTAGCTCTCAAAATGAGTTCAAAGTGTCATGGATAAGGTACTTCAAAGATATGCAACAAGTTGAAACGTAGTACACATGTCGTGCAAAGCACAGCAGAAAAATCTTTCAAAACATGACATTTGTGCACATAACAGTCAAAATATTGGTAATGATACCTCTTAATAGAAACTACCATTCCAACATTCCAAGCAGCACATGCGATGGAATGATTAGAATGGCTTGGATTTGGGGGCAAGTTCTAGTAGCAATCAGAAAGAGTTGTACCAGTTGGATACAGGGTCTTGCACATTTCAGGGGAACCATTGAACCCAATGAGACTTCTGAGTAGACATAGATAGTATTACAGTGCCAGTTCCCACTGAAATCTATCAATCTTACTAACTTTTCAAGTTGACTTCACTAGAACCTAACTGCAACTTAGTCTGGATCCAAACTTGTGCTTACAGGAAGCTTCCTTGCTATGTATGTATGTATGCATGTATAACATTCTATCGAATAATGCCATAATCTACAGCATATCCAAACAACAAGAATCAGCATGGGACTATGTCCTAGGGAGCAAGACATTGCTGACTGCATAATCATCCATTTGCTTTATTTCAGCCATGCAGTCCTGTGCTACTATTACAGTGGTACCTTAGTTTACAACCATAATCTGTTCTGGAGGTCCATTTGTAAAACAAAACAGGTTGTAACCCAAGGCGGCTTTCGCCAATGGGGCCTCCCAAAAAAATTTGTTCGTAATCAAAAAAAAAATGGGCTGTAATCCAAAAAAAGTTTGCAAACCGGGACACGCACTTCCGGGTTTGACGTGTTTGTAATCCAAGACATATGCAAACCAGACTGTTTGCAAACCAAGGTACCACTGTAAAGATAAAATCAGAAGGAACTTTGTGAGGGCCTAATACACCAGTAACATATAAACTGCCTGGAAATGCTTCGATGTGGCAGTATGGCTTACATGTAGCAGTGAATCTGTCCTGGGGGGCACCTGAAATATAGAGACACTTTCCTGAAGCGCCTAGTATTTTTGTGCCACCACTGCACATTCCTTGTAGAATTTCCATGACATTCTTTGGGACCCAATTTGCTAAGCAACTCTTTTAACAACGGCTGTCAACCAGTGAAAGTTTAAAATGGACTAATTAAGTATATTAAATCTAAAAGCAAATAACACAAGAGCATTGTCTTAGGAGAGGCATTCCCTTCTGTGTAAGAGAGGGGGAGGAGATGCCTCTTCTAAGGTGGAATTTTCCATCAGCAGACTTTTTTAAAAGGTCATCGATTAACAGAGGACACACCTTTTTAGTGGATCAAAAAGTTTATCCCCCTGGTGTAAAACACTTCAGGCCTATTCTTAATGCAACTTTAGTAAGCCATCTTGAACTTTTAAATGGAAAAGGTGGCTTCAAGGTGGCCTGGAATAGACATCTAAGCAGTATGGAACTGCCACCGCTTAGCAACCTTTCTGGTGGCTTTCATGTGGCAGATGGACCCGAGTGCAATAAAACCCTCGGTGCGTGTACCAGTTTGTCTGAATGAACAAACTGAGAATATAGCTTGTATCGTGGAGTGGGGATACTTGGCAGTTAGGTTCTGTGACTGTGAGGGAAGATGGCGTCGTCCTTGTCACCCTTTTTTCTTTTCTTTTCTTTTTTGCTCGCACGCGTTTGTGAAGAAGGGACCTTTTCCTTTTTGCAGGCCAGGAAATCCCACCCGCTTGGCTTGGGGGCGGCGGGGGGGGGAAGCCTTTCAGTCAATACGTCTGAAAAGCCAAGCCAAACGAGGGGAGCTGCTAAATAAACAAATTAAAAACACAAGTGAGCCGGTTTTGAAGTGTATTATTGAATGTCTGTGCTTAAATCGTGACTATTTTGATGCCCATTCGAATGGGGAGATCAGATGAGGCCCCGGTGGGGGGTGGAAATAAATATCACACAACAAAATGGCAGGGGCCTCCTCCATGAGAGCCGGCGACCCCACGGGGAAGTTTATTTGGAGGAAATAGGAGCTTCGCGAGGGGTGGAAGAAAGGCCTTCTTGGGTCCCCTCGGGGCTTGACGGGCGCCCCCACACTCTTCCCCCGCCTCCAGGCTTGCAGCAGTTAGTTTACACAAGCGGGAAAAGGCGCCCCGCCGCCGAGGAACCGAGAGCGGTTCTTTGGCCGGGAAAGCCGTCGAAGCGCAGGGCCGGGGAGGCGCTGCCCTCGGCGGGCGGGCGGGCGGGACCAGGGGCGGGGCGGGGCGCCGATCGCTAACATATAGCCGGCCCCGCGCGCCTCCTGCTCCTCGGCGCTGCCCGGGAGGCGGCAATAAGCGCGGCAGCGGCAGCAGCAGCAGCCGGAGCGGCAGCATGGTGACGACCTGCCCTAGCGAGGCTCCGAGCAGGCGGCGGAGCCCTCCGCTCAAGCGACAGCGGGCGGAGGACGTGACCCCCGAGGAGCGCCCCGAGGCCCCCGGCGCCGTCGAGGCCGGCCTCGGGCTCCGCGCGCCGGTCAAGAAGAGCAAGGCCCCCCCGGTGGGGCTGCTCTCCGGCCGGGCCGGGTCCCCTCGCCGCCGCTGCGAGCCCATGCGAGCCCTGGAGAGGCAGACCTTCCGCGACTACGGGCAGAGCTGGTACCGCTTCCGAAAGGAGCTGGAGGGCAAGTTCCACCCGCTCGACCCGCTGGCCCAGCAGCCGCAAGTAAGCGGAGGGTGGGTGGGTGGAGGTGGCGGGGTTTTTGCTTCTCTCCCCACCCCCCCGAATGAAATACATCGCGGGCAACTTTGGGCGAGGTTAGAAAGTGAGCATCTACTCACGTATTTCGTACACTCTTGTTCTCATCTCTTTCTTACACCGAATCCTGTGTAAACGTGGGAGCAGAATTGTGTCCACTCGCTCTGACTGGGCAAAGCTCACGTGTACAGTCCCCTTAGTGCACAGGTAGGATATTTCATAGATTGTTTTGGGGCGGAGACAGGAGGTGCGTTCCGGCTCTTCCCTTTATGCACATTCAGTGTGATATATGAAGAGTCCTAGATTTCTTCTTTCTTTTCCTTCCATTGTGGCCCCTGCCCCGCTCACTTTTGTGTAGGAAGCAGTATGAAACTGGGTAGATTGGCATCACAGATACACGTGTGTGTATACATACATATGCTAAAGAAAGCTGCTTTCCAGCTGATCCTCACACAAATACCATGGACTAGCCAAGGAGGGAGGCAGAAGGGCACTGCCCCCCCTAAATCAAGTAAATCAGTAAAAATAACTAACTGAGGTTCTGTCCCCCCCTTAATATCAATCCTGGCTACACCAATAGATGTGGTCGCCACATAAGATGGTCAGTTTTCATGTGTTTTCTGTGCAGAAAACAAATGCCTGTAGGCTTTCTCTTTTGTCATTATAAGCTCTTCAAGACAAAAAGCAAAGTGAAAGCACTTAATAACATTTGTAGGTGAGAAAAAAATATCCCTTCATTCCTGATTTAGCAAGGCATCAGCTACGCTCTTAGGCAAATGATAAGATAAGGCTTAATGCTCCTGACAGGCTGACCCTGAGAGACATTGGGAAGTTATGATCAGAGGCTATTGGGCAGAGCTGTCAGTGGAGTGGAACCTGAACTTAAAAGAGGTTGAAATATATATAAAAAATGTCCAGTAGCACCTTAGAGACCAAATAAGTTCGTGCATGCACACGAAAGCTTTTGTTACACATACTGTAATTTTTTTGCATGTCTTTGTCATTTTTGGCAACTGCAAAGAATAGCATAATTATCTGCATATAGTTGTCTGGGTTTGTGTTCTGGGTTTGTGCTCTGCAATCTCATTCTACCTCTGGCACGTTGCTTTCCTGTGAGCATCTTAAGCTGATGCTTAACATTTGTAAAGCATCACACATGCTGCCCTCGGATTTATTCAGTTCTCAGTCATTTCCTGCTTATTGACTCCAGTGAAGTCTGTGGAGGCTACAACTGAAAAATAGAGTATGAGTGACTTTATAACCTCATGAAAGCATTTTCACACACAAATACTTTACTGGATTTTCCTATACCGGTACCTTTCACACACAATTTAACTACAAAGGAGGGTTAGGGGAAAAGTTTGCACCATGAAATGTGTGTGTCTTTTGTTGCACATACATGGTTGGTAGGTATTGTACCAAAATAGATGTTTGTACACCCATCATGTGAGCTGTGCAATGGAGTGGTGACAATAAAGTACAACTAGGATCCCATATATAATATGGTATAATTAAATATTAAATACTACCAATGTTAAATGACAACATTGGTTGTGGATTATAAATCAGTCATAATAACTAGGGAAATGAAGTTCACAACACTGCTAATATATAAAGACATAATTTGCTCTTTTTGCTTTGCCGTGGGTATGCTTCTCTGATCTAACCAGGGTCTAGAATTGACAAGCCACTGCAAGCAAGAGATCATGGAATAGAAGTGGGCTTAAAAAATAAAAGTGCATCTGAACACTTGGAGATGGTGTGTGGAGAGATGAACCTAGGAAACCATCAAAATTGTTGAGCTTTTTTTGGGAAACCTCCCCCCAAAACAAGCTTTTGGAGCTGTTTCTGCTGCTTTTCCCATCGCGTTGCCATACATCCGGGTTTCCCTGACATTTTGCCGCTTCGGCAAAATCCAGCCCCCGAAAACCAGGACTTGTCAGGAATTTTCCTGGCATATGGCACGCCTCGATGAACCCCATTACTGTACTACTTTTCACCCTCTACCCCAATATGTGCTTCATTGTTTCTATGTGGGAGACACTGAAGAAAGAGTAGTACATCTCCGACCATGCCTCCCCTGAGAATATATTTTCCCATTGTTGTGTGCAGCAGTCTGCTCCAATTTGTGAAAAGGTTGTATGTCTACTTTCAGCATTTTTGCAGTCCTTTATTCATAACTCCTCCATTTGTGCATGTGGGACATAAGCTTTATGTTGTGGCCTTGTGCATGATGGTTTCTGCAGCCACCACAAAAATTGCAAAAATCTTGCTGCCTTAAAAAAAAGTAAGAATAAACTCCATCTTGAAACCAGGCAGCTCTTTTGATAATCTGCTTTCTTTGATTCCTGTCACTGGTGTTCACAAAAATCATTACACGTGGGAGAATAATTTTGTTATTTCAGTTGAAGCTAATACATAGTACTTTTTTACAAGGCAGGAGTAAGGAATTCAGTAAATGTCCTAAAACTTTGATGTAATATTTTGGTTCTCGTTAATAAGAGTCTATAATACAGGAAATGGTTGCCTCTATATTTCATGATTGCCTCTTTTCCCATCATAACCTTTTCTCTTCTCTGCTTCCCAGATAACTGCAGAGGCTCGGTGCAAACTGATCAGCTGGCTAATTCCAGTGCATAAACACTTTGGCTTCTCTTTTGAGTCCTTATGCCTGGCAGTAAACACTCTAGACCGCTTCCTTACCACCACCCCAGTGGCTGCTGACTGCTTCCAACTCCTAGGGGTCACCTCCCTCTTCATCTCTTGCAAACAGGTACAAGAGCTTAGAGGCTCTCTCCTTTGCTTTTTTATGATTATGTTTAATTCAGTTTATATACTTCCCTTTATCAAAATATCTCAGGGCCACGTACAACATCAGAAACATGTTACAAAACATCGATGATAAAAGCTTAATAAAAAACATACTGACAGATTGCCTAATAGTAAAATAATCATAATAATAACAGCCCTCTCCTTCGTTTAGGTAGTATGGTTTGTTATTGCTATTGAATACATACTTTATTTAAGAACAGCTTATAAGAGAAGGGATCTCTGAACCATAGTGATTTAAGAGGCTCCAATAAGGGTTCCTGACTACAGTTGGGTCACTTGTATGTTACATGGCTTTGTACTCTGATACTAAAGATCTATTCATAAATTCAAATATCTCAACCCATTTCTGCCACCCCTCTGAGCATGTGTGCGTGCTCTGTCTCTCTCCACATTCCCCTTCTCCCTGTTTCTTCCTGCCTCATCAGGCACATGAAATTAGGCCACAAGGTTCCCGACTCCTAATTTAGCTAGAAGAGAGTTAAGCTTATGTTAAACTCCCACCAGGCTAGGAGTGGGCAGTGTATTAAAAGTGTTCCTGTTTAGTTGCATTGCATCTGACCTTGACTAAATTACAGGTGATAATGAGAAGTGCTCTACCTTTGGGAATAGAATAGCAGTAACACATTTGTACCAGTTCTGGAAATATCCACAGGCATTGTTTTCTTTTATATATTTTGTGCTGATGGTGTGCACTCTTTCCTTTGCTTGCGTGCCTTTCAGGTGGAAGTGCACCCACCCAAGGCGAAACAGCTCCTCGGTCTTTGCTGTGACACTTTCTCTCGCCAGCAGCTCTGCAACCTGGAGTGCATCATTCTGAACAAGCTCCACTTCAACCTGGCAGCCCCCACCATCAGCTTCTTCCTGGAACACTTCACTCACATGCGGATGGAGGCTTGTGAAGTTGATACCTGGGAGGCCAAGAATGCCAAAGCTCTGGCCAAAGGTGTGGCTGAACTTAGCCTGGCCGACTATGCTTTTAACAAATACATGCCGTCCTTGCTGGCTGTTTGTTGCTTGGGCCTGGCTGATCAGATGTTGCAGCATCAGAAACCGCTGGACTTGCAATTAAGTGACTACCCAGAGGGGGTTTTACAAGATTGCTTGGACAAGCTGCACTTACTGGTGTCTTTGAATGAGGACTCTTTGCCTCTGGTGCTACCCCCTGAGATTTCAGATCAGTGTCTGCACTTAGAAAAATGAGCCGACCAAGCAAAAATACTTGAAAACCATGCATTTGGAAGTTTGTCCGGTTTTTCAAATGCATATACAGAAGGACCACTGATAGTTGCAATACCTCTAAAATAACAGTATTCTCTTTTTAACTTTTGTTCAATAGTCTCTTCAATGAGTTTTACATGATATTTATTTGTAGTGGAAGCTATGTTGTTGGTTTAGAACGTAATCTACTAAGCACTGGCTTCTCTAATCTTTTAAATGTAATTTCAAATTCTTATTTGCACAGTAAACTTGTCTTATATTGCACTTGCATTATTTTAAGTAACAAATTGAAGTTGTAAACAGTGTACATTATGCCTGCTTGTATTTATTGAGATGATAGTTCAGTGCTCAGCCATAGAAAAGACAAAAGTACTGTAAATGCATTTATCTAATAAAGCTTTTATCAGTAATTGTCTGCAATGGCATTGGCATGTCACATTTTCTGTTTCCTCTTATGTGGATTGAAGGTTACAGGGGGGAAGAATTCAGCAACAACCCCCTGCCTACCACACTTCCACACATCCCTCAACTCACCCACCATTTGACTGTGTTTAGTGCAACTACCAGGTATTAAAAACGACTCAGTCCTATATTGTGTCCCTTACAGCACAATACTGTGTGCATGTTTACTTTGAAGTAAGCCCCCTATGCCCAAGGAAGCTTACCATCTAGTAAATGTGCTTAGAATTGCAGTTTTGGAGTTAGACCCGTGTCTTGGCATTAAATGTTGAAAATCAAGGATGTGGAATCTCACCCTGGGGGCCAAGTGCAGCCTTCCAGCCCTCTCACCAGCCCTGTTTTGCACCCTCCTGGCTGTTTTTTCCCCCCTGGATTGAATGTGTCCTTGAACTCTGACAGTACTTCTCACTTTCCTCAATGGAGGACAGAAATAGATGTGTGAGTGTGTGAAGAAACTAGACTATTGTTGTTGTTGTTTAGTCATTTAGTCGTGTCCGACTCTTTGTGACCCCATGGACCAGAGCACGCCAGGCACTCCTGTCTTCCACTGACTCCCGCAGTTTGGTCAGACTCAGGTTGGTAGCTTCGAGAACACTGTCCAACCATCTGTCTTCCCCTTCTCCTTGTGCCCTCAATCTTTCCCAACATCAGGGTCTTTTCCATGAGGTGGTCAAAGTATTGGAGCCTCAGCTTCAGGATCTGTCCTTCCAGTGAGCACTCAGGGCTGATTTCCTTAAGAATTGATAGGTTTGATCTTCTTGCAGTCCATGGGGCTCTCAAGAGTCTCCTCCAGCACCATAATTCAAAAGCATCAATTCCTCTGTGATCAGCCTTCTTTATGGTCCAGCTCTCACTTCCATACATCACTACTGGGAAAACCATAGCTTTAACTATACGGACCTTTGCCGGCAAGATGATGTCTCTGCTTTTTAAGATGCAGTCTGGGTTTGTCACTGCTTTTCTCCCAAGAAGCAGGCGTCTTTTAATTTCGTGGCTGCTGTCACCATCTGCAGTGATCATGGAACCCAAGAAAGTAAAATCTCTCACTGCCTCCATTTCTTCCCCTTCTATTTGTCAGGAGGTGATGGGACCAGTGGCCATGATCTTAGTTTTTTTGATGTTGAGCTTCAGACCATATTTTGCACTCTCCTCTTTCACCCTCATTAAAAGGTTATTTAATTCCTCCTCACTTTCTGCCATCAAGGTTGTATCATGACCTTATCTGAGGTTGTTGATATTTCTTCCGGCAATCTTAATTCCGGCTTGGGATCCATCCAGTCCAGCTTTTCGCATGATGAATTCTGCATATGTTAAATAAGCAGGGAGACAATATACAGCCTTGTCGTACTCCTTTCCCAATTTTGAACCAATCAGTTATTCCATATCCAGTTCTAACTGTAGCTTCTTGTCCCACAGAGATTTCTCAGGAGACAGATGAGGTGATCAGGCACTCCCATTTCTTTAAGAACTTGCCATAGTTTGCTGTGGTCGACACAGTCAAATGCTTTTGCGCAGTCAATGAAGCAGAAGTACCATAGATGTTTTTCTGGAACTCTAGCTTTCTCCATAATCCAGTGCATGTTTGCAATTTGCAATTCATATTTATTGCTCTGCTCCCTTTTGCCCTCTGGCCCTGTCTACCATTTCCATGCAGTCTCTGGAAGGTTGTCCACAAGGGAGTGCTGAACATCTTCACCATGTTCTGCTTTCCCTCATTCATTCCCTCTCCTCAGCTGATTTATCTCCTACCCAGAGTTATTTCTGGCCTTGAAACCTAACTGGGAGACTCTACTACTGTGTTTTGGTGCCACCTCCGTTCTAAAACAGGTCCGGCTTCGTAATGTGGAGTCACTCTGACCCTTACACACTTAGTTCACCTTCCCTTTTGTGTGCCATGACCAAAAAAATGTATTTTACAATAAAAAGACAAATGGGACTTGTTAGAAAATGTTGCTGTGTACCCCAACTCCAGTGAGGTGTGCTCCTGCTCAGGACTCCGTAGGTAGCCTGGAATGGGAACCTTGTTGCAGTGTGCAGAGCTATGCAGGCTCATTGGGGAGGTGGATTTCCAATGCAGTCTTCTTCCCACTCCCTGTAGGCTTTTGCTGTTCTAATGGATGAGATAGCAGGTGCCATTAAGATCCCCTGTCTGAGGCCCTGGAGAGCCAAAGAAGACAATACTAAGTATGATGAACAAGTAATCTGACCTGGTATAAGGCAGCTCCCTATGTTCCTGTAGTGCCACAGGAGTCAGGGTTGGAGCTTCTACCCCAGAGCCTAAGTGTTTATACTGTAGAGACATACAGTAGACGCAGGGGTGGCCAACTCCTAAGAGACTGTGATCTACTCACAGAGTTAAAAACTGGCAGTGATCTACTCCCTTTTTGGGATTCGGGTGAAAGTTGTTGAGTTTTTTCAGGGAGGAGGTAAAATGCTGAGCTTTTTTTAGGGGAGCCACAGTTGTTCAGCTTCTTTGGGGGGAGACAAGGATCTACCAGTGATCTACTGCTAACGTCCAGTGATCTATCAGTAGATCACGATCTACCTGTTGGACATGTCTGCAGTAGAGTAAGGAAGGCTTCTTTTTTCCTCCTGCTTCTGCAGGGAAGGTTCCCCCCACCCCTCAAATTCATATAAGGCCAGTGCTAGGCAGAAAGCTGCCCTCCCTGTCTGCCTGCCCTCCCCTCCAAAGCAGGACCAAAGTTCAATTCCTTCTATTGTCTTTCACCACCCAATGTGAAAAGACAAGACCTCATTTCTAAGAGTTCAGGACAAGATAAGGCCAGCAGAAGAGAATCTGAATGATGCCAGTCCCAGAGGATGTTGTGTTTTGGCTCTCATTCATTTGCACCAAAGTGCAGCTGCAACACCCATAATAGGATTCATTAAACTTCTTCCAAAGGTCTGTATAAAATGTCATACCACAAAAGAAACTGCCATCACCGCCCTCTCCCCCCTCCCCGTCTTTTTTTTTTTTTTTTTGCAAAAGGACACAGACCACCTGTTATGTAGTGCAAGGTTTCCTTGTAACAGATGCACCTGACAAGCTTGGTGTATGGATGCCCTATGTCGCACCTTTGGCGATACCCATTTCAGCATACATTGACACACCCTGACGGATTTGTTTGCCATATGTCACAATATACAATGTGAGTGGCAGCTTGCAAAGAAAACCTCTGTCACTGTGCATGACTTTCCGCTGGAGATGCTCCTGCACTACCGAGTTTTAAATTGCTCTCTCCATACGTAGGCCGTGCACACATTACTGGCTTAAAGTACAGCGAAGACATTCTTTTTCTCAATTCTTATTTAAGGCAGTTTATGAGGAAAAGCATGAAAACACAGTATTTAATAAGAAATGACAGAGCAGATACGGAGTGTGGCTAATGTGTGTACACCACTTCCTAAACTGGCAGCAGGAGTGCACGGGATTCAGAGTAAACAGGAGTGTGTGTATACAACCTAAACTATTGTATTTTGGCTTTGATCCATGCAGCTCCATTGAATCTAGCCCTGCAATACTTAATTTTAAAAATGAAAGGTTCTGGGGGCTCTAATCTTGCTGTAGCAACACATCAAACCATTGGAGTGGGAAGGCCTTCCAACTAACCAAGATACAGAGTGGACTTGTATCTTACACCAGGGGTTACATTCCCTGCACAAGCAACCTTACCTCCTGGGGCTGGCGTGAGATCTCATGGGGCTATCCGAGATCTTGCAATGGCCTCCAGAGCCTGGGAGAAAAGATAAGCAAGGTGCAGAGCTTTCACACTCTTTCTGCCCTGATAAAACCAGATGTGGAAAGAGCTTTTAGGCCCTCTGCCTTTCATGCACTTAATTTGTGCCATTTCAACTGGCCAGGCACCAAGTGCATTAAGTTGGAGCGATAGGGTAGTCATGGGAGACTTCAGCTCCTTTGATATCTGTTGGAACTCAAACTCAATAATGTAAGGTTCAATCAGTTCTTCAATTGTCTTGCAGTCTGCCCTACCCCCTTATCCTGCTGAACTGTGTAGATCAGGTAGCTGCAAGCCATCAAATCTCACCTAATCAAGCAATGCCCATGACCACTTGAACCACCACAAAGAGATGCTCAGTGATGCTTAAGGCACCAGTCCTGTGTGAGAACACTTAGCTTGGGAATCACTGGACCCCTAAGAATTACATCCAAGCAAACCTGCCTAGTACTGTGCTGGGCTGAGTTGGAAAAGGTTCAGCCAAGAGCAACCAAAATGATCCATGGGATGGAGAGAGTCCCTTAAGGAAGAAGGGTTGGCGGCCCGTGTTTTGTTAGCCCCCAAATGGAAAATGAGTGAGGTCCCAACCAAAGAAGAATGACAACTTAAACTGATGGAATATGCGCAGCTTGCGGATCTAACTTATAGAATAAGAGAACAAGAAGAACATTCATTTAAAGAAGATTGGAAAATGTTTATTGATATATGGGGGGAAATTGTGTACACTTGAAAACATTGGCCGCATTAAGATAAATTCAACAGTGTGAATAAGTTTTGATGAAAGTAATAATGGAATACTGAATGGTTTAGTTTATATAAAATATGCAGGGATTTATGCTATACAAAATGAACTATGGAAAGAGAAGAAGGGAAGTCATTGATTGAGGTTGTTTAAATGTATATTCTCAATCGTAAAACAGAACATTTAATAAAAAATATATTTAAAAAAAGGAAGAAGGGTTGCAAAGTTTGGGACTTTTTAGTTTAGAAAAAAGGCATGTAAGAAGTGACATGATAGACGTTTATAAAACTACGCATAGCACAGAAAAAGTAGGCCGAGAAACAGGTTTCTCCCTCCTTCATAGCACTAGAACTTGTGGACGTCCAATGAAGCTGAATGTGCGAAGATTCAGGACAGATAAAAGTAAGTAATTCTTCATGCAGCGCATAGTCCAGCTATGGAACACGCTCCTCCAGTAGCCAGTGGTGGCCACCAACTTGGATGGAATTAAAAGAGGCTTAGACAAATTAATGGAGGAGAGGGCTATCAATGCAATGCTGTATCTCCACAGCTGGAGGCAGAAATGCTTCCAAATGCATTGCTTGAAACCACAGGAGGGTTTGTGCTCTGGTTGGCCACTGTGAGAATCGGCCATGTGCCAGATCCAGCAGCATAGGGGCTAACTCCTAGGGGCCAAGGTCCCTTCAGCTCCCCAATAAAATATTTGAGGGGACCAGGCCTCTCCAAAGTTGATGGCCATTATCATTCAAATTGTGTGTGTGCATGCGAGTGCGTGTCATGTCATGTGATCAATTATGTGGGACGGAGTTTACCTGGGCTCCCCAATATTTTATCCCAGTTGGCAACCCTGACCAGCAGGCTGTTCTTATGTTCTGTTAGCTCCACGTGTGAAAACGGATGGTGGAGGAGGAGGAGGGAATAGGTGTTTTGCACATGTTCAGAGGCACCCTCCCATCTCTAGGGGTGAGAGAACCAGGGCAGACTGAGCCCTGGGGACAACTGAAGTCCCGATCGGCTCGCCTCCCGTCCCTGGAGAATTCATCCGAAGCAACTCCCCGCTCGTCGGTTGGCCGCGGCGCCAATGCCTGGCGAAAGGGCGCACTTTGGCGCGTGGGCTCCGCGCGGCGGCCTCGGCGGCGGCTGGGTCTAATCCCAGAGGGGAGAGGAGGGGAGAGGGCTGGGCTGGGCTGGGCTCCCTTGTTGCCAGGCTGGAGCATGCCAAGGCGAAGGCGCCACCTCTGGCGCTCAATCGGCCGCCGGCACGCCTCCCCTCGGCTCTCTCCTCCCCAGAGAGGCGGCCAGGCTCCCCGCGAAGGGCGGCTCAGATCGAGCCCAGCGAGCCGGCCAAGCAAGTGCCATGCAAAGTCGCGGCGGCAGGCAGGCCTGCGGCAGCCTGTGCCCCAACAGGGTGCAGGATCTGGCCGAGCGGCTGGGCAAAAAGCCGGACAGTAAAGCAGAGAGAAAGGTGCGTTGGAAGGAGAAGGCGAGGCTGCGAAGCCCGACCGACGAGTCTTTCGCCATCTGCTCTTGGCAGAAATAAACGCCGGGGAAACCTGTCTCTCTGCCTGCAGCAGCCGTTCTGCGGCGGGAGACAGCGCCGCCCAGCGGTTAGAGCAAGCGCATTTCCCCCGCCCCCGACCAGAAAAAAAGGCTATTCCAATATGCAACCACCACTAGAAGATGGGGACTAATAGCCGGGAAAGGAGTGTCTCTGAGCACGTGCAGAGCCCTCTGCCTGCAGAACAACCACCAGCTGCCACCTGAAGTTAGGTGGAGGTGTTTCTACTGCAAAGGGCACTATTTTCAGGGGAAACTAAGCCCCGGCACCTTTTATTTTAGATGCCCTGGCCACATAAGGTTGCCCTTACAACACACTCCTAAGTACCGATACTTTTAGTAGTAAGGATTCAAAGGATTATGCCGACCTAGCCCTCTGCATGTTTACTCGGAAGTAAATCCCCAGTGGCGCTTCACTTTCTCTAAAGTAAATGTGCCCAGGAGAGAAACCTTGAAACCTTAATGCTGTTGTTTGTGATTGTTTGCCGGCAGGTGCCACGGAATATCAACCTCAGATGCAACCCAATAGCCATTTATAACGACCCACCTCCGGATTCTGTAGATCTAGGTGAGTGCGGTTTTTTTTAAAGTACGTTTAACTAACCTCTTTCATATCGCAGTTTGTGATGTAATGCAGGGGAAACGCAAGAGAAATCTGCTCGGAAATTGCCTCCCCCCCCCAAGCAGGTAAAATGCTGGGGCGTCATAATAATTAATGTGGGTGAACCTTGTCCTGACAGATGAATGAGGTGATAATAAGCATTTCATATTTGTGTCAGATTAGCAGAGGAAATCAAGAGACGGAGGAAAATAATCACGCAGAGCTTGCCTACTTCTTTCCTTTTCTTTGATGGCGTATCTGCTTAATGCTAGTCATTTAAATGGTAACTCTTCTGTGCAAGGTTGTTTGCATTTTGAATTAAAAGCTAAAGATTTGTGTTTCAGATGACTGTGGATCTTTTGTTGGAGCTCAGTGTGTGGTGGTTTTCCTCAGAGTAGACTCACTGAAATGAATGGACATGACCCATTAATCCCAATAGTTCTTCTCGGAGTAAAAGTTAGTTGACTACCACCTATGCGATTGGAAGTAAGCATCCAGGGTTCAATTGAAACTACCTGTAGGCTTGCAGCGACTATGATCCTAATAGATTAAACAGTATGCTTTGTACCGCTGTTGTGCGTGCCTTGCGTACAGAGACAGAGCTGTCTGCTTTTTTGAACTCTCTTGGGGGCGTGGCTAGAGGAGCTGCCCTAATGACCTCCTGCACTTTAGATTTTACAGTTACCGCAGATGCCTTGCTTGAGAAGAGACCACTACTAAGGTTACTCCGTTAGCAATTTGTATTTCATAGATTCGTAGAACTGGAAGGGACCACCAAGGATCATCTAGTCCCAGGAATCGACACAACCAGAAGACTGGTTAATCTGGAATGAAATAGTTCACACACACACACACGATTTGCGTTTCTATACTGACAAGTCTAACATGATTTTCTTGCATTTTTTAAAAACTTCCCAGTCTCCTGCCCTTTTAAATAAACACTGACCTGCCTTTCCCCCCCATTTTAGCGTTGGCGACCATCGATTGGCAAGACTTAGCCGACTGCACGGGCGTCTTTCAGCAGGAAGTTTCTAGAGCCGCTGCAACCCAGCAGGTAATTGACAACCGTCGCCCCCTCATCCTCTTTGGTCTTTTTGACACGCTTCCCAGACCTGGGCCCGAAGCAGACGTGATGCTGTTCACCCCCATTATGCGTGATGACACGCACCTCCCCTTTTTAAGTCGAGGTTGATCCGGATCGCGGCTATGATGGGGGAAGAAGCAGCGCTGGCTCAAGACACTTTGCAAGGAGAAAATGCTCCCAGACCCAATTCCACACGAAGAAGCCAAGCGGTCTGGCAGGCAGTAGCATCATCTCTGATAGCGTCCTCTATCCCACATGGTGGCAGCAGGCCAGGATGTGTAGCACTACCCCCTGACCCCCCCCCCGGCAGAGTGTGCCACCCTAAGGGTGCCCCTTCACTCCACAACAGTAGGGCACCAAACTTTCATGGTTCACACGACCAAAGGCGAACCTCCCTAGATTGCGCCTAAAGGGGTTAATTTGGGTGCAAG
Organism: Darevskia mixta; assembly: GCA_034641385.1. Taxonomy (NCBI): domain Eukaryota; kingdom Metazoa; phylum Chordata; class Lepidosauria; order Squamata; family Lacertidae; genus Darevskia; species Darevskia mixta. The sequence continues at coordinate 1,400,388 of JAWWNH010000141.1, read as the reverse complement.
TACCTCCCTTCTTGTATGGTTCATGGATGAAAGCACACTAGAACCAGGGTCTTTTTTAAAAGAGAGAGAAGCGGGAAACCTCAGTTAACGGAAATGGCGCTGTTTATAGTGGGGTCCGGAGGTATAGTTGAAACGCATTCAAAGAACGTGACTTGCCTCAAAGAATCCTGCGAACTGACGTTTTCCCTTCACAGAGCTACAGTTCCCTGTCAAACTACAGTTCCCAAGATTCTTTGGGATGGGGGACCAATGTGTGTTGAATGTGCTTTAAGTGTATCGTGTGGATCTGCAGTGCAGCTGCTTCCCTTGTTTTCCAGTGCTTTTTCAATAAATGCCGGTTGCAGCACAGGACCAGTGCGAGACATTAGCGCTGCCTTTCTTTGCAATGATGCTACTACCTTTGGCAAGGGACGCGGATGAAGTCACTCCCGCTCCGCATCATTTTTTTGTTTTGTTTTTGTGATAGGCTAGGAAGTAACCTCCGTTGAACACAGCTCTTTCCTTCTGAATAAAAGCGAGCATGATTGCGCGGTTGGACAGTTTTATCTGAGAAGAAATCTGAGCCCCCCCCCCCAAAAGAAAATCGCCACCAGACTATGTAATGTTTCAAAGCACTTTGGATGCAGCCCACAAAAAAAGCAGAAGCTAGCTCATCTCTTTTAATGAATGAATCTTTATTTCCACCAGCCACCAGCCATAGCAATAAAACAAAATGCAGTATGCAGAGGATAAAGGTAAAAAGTTAAACTATTTAAGATCGCAAACCAGAAACCGGTTAAATCTGCGTGAGGACCTTTTGCAAACCCAAATTGACTGTCGGTTTAAGCGGTTGATGGGTTCTTATACTGCTAGGAATCTTCTCCTCTTTGAACCCACGCAAGGGGCGTGGCTAGTACGTCCCACCTGAAAAACTATACAATTCTAGTTCAGGGTTAATTTTTGCCCGGGACTAGCGGAATGCCCCGCTCAAATGAATCTGATTGGCTGGTGAGGCTAGCCAATGAGAGTGTGCTAAGGGACGTAAAGGGAAGCGCCGGTGGCGAAGCATGAGCTTGGGTTTTCCAGCTTGTTTCTTACCCTGAACATTTCAGCAGGGATTGCTCCTTTTGCATCTCCTCCTTAGGCGCCGCTGCGTAGATAGCGCCTCTTGCTTTCTCCTTTTGCCATGGCAGTGCAAGCTTGCCGGCTCCACTGTTCAGCATGGCCAGTGGATTTTCAGGTGCGTTTTATTAAGTGCGTACACTGAAATTTGCCGAAGAAAATGCGCAGCGAGCAGGACCTGAGAATCGAGAAAGGTTTTTTTTTTCTAACTGCCTCGTTCCTTTTGTATATTTCAGAGCCCGTGCTTGCAACCCGAGCCCGAGTTTGATTTCCAGGAATTTCGCGATGCTGTGGATAACTTCATATCCGGCAAGTATACTCTGAGTCTAGTTTAAAACTGCGCCTGTCAAAGAGGAAAGGGCAGTCTTAGGACGAACGCTTAGTGTGGGGACACCTGGATTAAAAACCGGTTAAAACTTTTGGGTTTCTGCATCCTGCACGTGTCTATTCAGAAGTAAACAGTGTATTTATTGGTGTGTTTTTTGTCTTTTAAAAACACTTTTACCCAATTAATCTGGGAATACTTATTGATTGATAAATATCTTTAAATCAGCTAAGCACTATAATCCTACTTACTTCACAAAATACTTTTGCTCATTGATTAGGCTAAGAGTTAAACTAGGCATGATGAGAGATCTGTGATTGGATATGTTTTGCCCTCTGATGCAAATAGCAAATTTAGGACACTGGAGAAAACTTAATTAGGAAAATGGTGAGAGTGAGAAGAGACTAAACTTCACTTTCTCAGTACCATATTTCCAGTCAGATCTCGCATAACCTTTCACCTATTGGGAATTCAAAACAAATCAGCTGGAGATCCAGTCATAGATCTCTCAATGCCACAGCTAGTTTGACCCTCAATGTGGGTTTGTGTTTAAAGCTTTTAAACCCCTAGGCCACAGGTGTCAAGGGCAAGGCCCGCGGGCCAAATGCGGCCCGCGAGACCTCGTCATGTGGCCCGTGAGCGTGCGCTGATTGGCGGTGGGCGGCGAAGGTCAGCGCGCGCGAGAGGAAGGGAGCAGAGGTTTTTTTTTCCCGGGCCGTTTTGGCCCAGCGCGGCTTTTTGCCGCCTCGGGGGTGCCCCGCGCGGCTTTCGGCTGCCTCGCGGAAGCCCCCCGCACCATTTTTGCCTTGCCGGGAGAACCCGGCAAGGCTTTTTTTCTTCGGGCCGTTTTGGCCCAGCGCGGCTTTTTGCCGCCTCGGGGGTGCCCCGCGCGGCTTTCTGCCGCGTCGGGGAAGCCCCCCGCACCAGCCTGCCGATCCCACCACCACCCCGCGCTGCGCCAATCCCTGCGAACAGCAGGCAGCGGTGGAGGGGGGGGGGAGAATGAGCAGCATCTCCTCCGCTACAGCAGAGACGTTTCTTGCTCCTCCGGCCGCCCCCCCCCTCGGAAAAGCCTTCTTTTGCGGGGGGGGGGGTGGAGAAGCAAGCAACATGCCCTCTGCTACAGCGGAGGAGACGTTTCTTTCTCCTCCCGGCCGCCCCCCCTCGCAAAAGCCTTCTTTTGCGGGTGGGGGGGTGGAGAAGCAAGCAACATGCCCTCTGCTACAGCGGAGGAGACGTTTCTTTCTCCTCCCGGCCGCCCCCCCCCTCGCAAAAGCCTTCTTTTGCGGGTGGGGGGGGGGGTGGAGAAGCAAGCAACATGCCCTCTGCTACAGCGGAGGAGACGTTTCTTTCTCCTCCCGGCCGCCCCCCCCCTCGCAAAAGCCTTCTTTTGCGGGTGGGGGGGGGTGGAGAAGCAAGCAACATGCCCTCTGCTACAGCGGAGGAGACGTTTCTCTCTCCTCCCGGCCGCCCCCCCCTCGCGAAAGCCTTCTTTTTCGGGTGGGGGGGTGGAGAAGCAAGCAGCATCTTCCCTCTCCTCTCTCTTTCACTCCTTCCTTCCTTCCTTCTCTCTCTCTCTGTCTCATTCCCTTTTACCCCTCCCTCCCTCCTCCCTCCCTCCCCTCTCTCCTCTCTCTCTCTTTCACTCCTTCCTTCCCTCTCCCTCTTTCTTTCACTCTCTCTCCCCCCTTCCTCCCCCTCTCTTACCCTTTCCTTCCTTCCCCCCTCTCTCATTCCTTTCTTTCTTTCCTTCCTTCCTTCTTTCCTTCCTCCTCCCTCCCTCCCTTCCTTCTCTCTCTCTCTCCCTTTATCTTTCTTTCTTTCTTTCTTTCTTTCTTTCCTTCCTTCCTTCCTTCCATCCATCCATCCATCCATCCATCTCTCTTTCTCACCCCTTCTTTCTTTCCTTCTTTCCTTCCTTCCTTCTCTCTCTCTTCCCTCCCTCCCTCCCAGCCTTTTAGAGGAGGAAAACCAGAAAAAAATATTTTTTCCACACAGTGGAGAGGGGGAGGGCGGCCCTTTGAGGGTCACCGGCCCTTTGAGGGTGACCAAACTGCTGATGCGGCCCCCGATGAATTTGAGTTTGACACCCCTGCCCTAGGCTGTAAACCTATACATCTCCACCTTGAAGGAAACTCAGCTGAACACAATGGAACTTATTTCTGAGTAAATACGCATCAAATTTCTGTTAGACAGCATTTTTAGGTATTTATTTAGAAAAGCATTTCATACCATCTTATCATAAAATATAAGGGTGGTATGTGGTGTTAAAACATAAAACACAATAAAAATTAAAATGCAGGTGATAATTAAGGTGACTGACTAATGAGATTTACTTTAAAGCACAGGTAGGCAATCTTCAGCCTCCAATGAAAAAGGCTGCTCTTGTTTATTTCAAAAGGTTCAACTAGATGAGATGTTGGATATCCATAATCAGAATCTGCCATGATTTGTATCAAAGTTAAAAGCAGCTGCAGGGAGTGTGGAGACTGGTTTGGAACTGCAGCTTGTTCCCAGTCAAACCCCACCAAAGCTGCTATTTACTGTGGGAGGGAAGGACAGGTTAAGGGAAATAATTAAAGCCCTCAGCCCAGCACACCACTCTTCCATGCAAGGGTCCTAATTAGTATTTCGAAAAGCAAAGCAAATCTTAAACTACTTCATGTTTTGTTTGCTGTTCGTCTAAACTTCAAAGTCACAATTCATTGTGCCAAAAGCACCTTGTCAATCAGCTGTATCACTTGTTTCTTATTGGTCTCCCTAGATCCATCCTCTCTGATGCCACCTCTGCTGGACTGCGCTGATTTCCCTTTCCCTGTGGATGATGGAAGATCCTTCAGCCCTTGCTTTCGTCAGCCTGCAGAGGATGATTCTGCCTCTCAGATGAATGCAGAAAACATCTCTTCCACTGAGCAGTATTGGAAAGACTTAGCAAATCAGAACCAGAAAGCACTAGGGGATGCACTTGTGGAAAATAATCAGGTATAAAAATAAAATGAATATGGGGGAAGAAAGTTACTCTCAAGCCAGCCTGACTGGTTTCTTAGCAGGAAGCCACTTAGGACAATGACATGGATTTAAGTTGGAAAAGCACACTGAGATGAAACATACTTAAATGGAAAAATTCCTTCCAGTAGCACCTTAAAGATAAAGGGACCCCTGACCATTAGGTCCAGTCGTGACCGACTCTGGGGTTGCGGCGCTCATCTCGCTTTATTGGCCGAGGGAGCCGGCGTAGAGCTTCCAGGTCATGTGGGCAGCATGACAAAGCCGCTTGTAAACAATCCATGATACCAAATGGAAGCAATGGTTGCTTTAATCATAGCTATTACTGGTGAAGTGGACTTCACATCACAGATTCAAATTCTATTGAACCCGGTTAGGTGTAAATTATGCGTTCAAGGATGCCAGTAGGAAAATGATTTTTCTGTTCCCTTTGGCTGGGTTTTTCCCTCTGTAAAATTGCATTTTGCAGGACTTGCTAAGATTGTTGGAAACTATCACCTAAACATTCTACAGTTGTGGCTTTTGAAATGTACTTGCAAAGTTAAATGAGTGGGGTGCTGTATAAGAATGAGAGGAGCATACTGACAAAAAATATGCATTTAAACTTCCCCCAGAGATCAAGAAACCTTTTGACATCTGCTTGCCAGGACACAAACATTCCCCAGCAGCATTCCCTAACCTGGTGCCCTCCAGATGTTTTGGACTGCAATCCCCATTAGCCCCAGCCGGCATGGCCAATGATCAGGGATGGTGGGAGTTGTAATCCAACTTCTGGAGGGCACCAAATTGGGAGAAGGCTGATTCAGTAGATCACTCTTTGTACTCCAGTGACTTTCAGAACTTCATCTCCTATTCACCTCCCGACAGCTCCAAGCGACATTGACTCAAAAGCAGGAGGAAATTGCCTCCCTGAAGGAAAGAAATATCCAACTGAAGGAACTGGCCAGCCAAGCGAAGCAGCTTGCCTCTGTGCTGGATGTAAGTACTGGGATGTCTTTCTCAATTCGGCATCTTTTCTGGCAGTTGCCCCTGCTGATCTGGAAGTCCTGCTGATGGTGCATGGGGAGAGTGGAACCTTTGTCTCTCCATTTGCCCAAGGGCACATTCATCTCCCCACAGGGTACCAAATAAGGTTCAGGAGCTGAACCCTGGTCATTCTCTGGTGCTGTAACTATGTCAGATCCACAATCCTATATCCTTCAGGAGTATGAGGGTTTTTAGCAGTTTATTCTGTAGGGGGTGCTGTTGGTTTAAAAAACAACAATAGGCTTGTTGATTCCCTTCCCCCTTCCAGGTTGGCATACACTCATGCATTGAATGACTTAGAGTGCTTGATATCTTTGTTTCTTGGCAGAAGCTGATGATCCCGCAGTGCAAAGACAGCGCAGACCTCTCCCTTGCCAATGGCCCCAACAAGAGGAGCCTCAAGCAGGTGACCATCGCTGAGCAAGAGGAGGAGGAGGAGATGGAAGTGAACGAAATTTTGCGGGAAATATCGGACAGATGCAATGCAGCCTTGCAGTCCGCCGATGACAAGAGAAGCCCAAAGCGCCCTCGGGGAGAGAATGAAACAATCCACATGTACGGTGCTTTCCAGGGCTTGCAGACATGCAGCAGCCACAGTTCCCTGGACCTCCGTGGCAGTGAACTTGAAGAAGGGGTGTCCTTCACGACAGCCATCAATGAGCATTGTAACATTAGGACGCTGGCCTTCCCCCAGGGCAATGCGTTTATGGTCAGGACAGCTACTGGGGGTCACAAGTTTAGATGGGTTCCCAGGTGATGAAAGAGGGATGCGATCAGCCGACTACACTTGCCTTTCTTTCCAGTGACTTCCTGCCAAAGAACCGCTCATCTTCCTGCGTAGTGCTGCTTCCACCAAGGCATTTCAGGTGGAGTCTACTGCTGACAGCTGACTGATGTCAACCAGAGTTGCTAATATTTAGCTGGAAGTCCAGACATCTGTTTAAAATAGGCAAACACAGAGCACTCTCTGCATCTCTCCCTTAAGTAAGCTGATGCCAAACTTATTGTTACTAATCAGGTTTTCTGTTTTGGATTCCTGGCCCATGATTGCACTCCATAATTGAAAGCCATGTCCTGTAGACTTCTGTAACATATTCGCTAATCCTTGCTTGATGACAGATGGCCATCCAACCTCTGCTTAAAAACTTCCAGTTAAAGAGAGTCCACCACCTTCCAAGGGAGCCCATTCCACTGTCAAAGTTCTTGCTGTCATAAAGTTCTTCTAATGCTTAACTGGAATCTCCTTTCTTGTAACTTGAATCCATTGGCTCCAGAGGGTAGGACCTGATGAGAGGGGACTGTTGGATGAGAGCTTGTTTGACAGTGTTTGATGAGAGCTTGTTTGACACCTTGGAAGGTGGTGAACTATTTTATTGGATGGCCATCTGTCATGGATGCTTTAGTTGAGATTCCTGCATTGCAGGGGGTTGGACTAGATGACCCTCAGGATCCCTTTCAACTCTACGATTCTGTGATGGCATTTTGCTGAGAATTCTCTCCCCGCTGCCGCCTGACCATCTACTAGTTGGGAATCGGTGGTTTAACAGGAGCTACCTTGTTTCCTTTTCAGTGTCCCAAAGCTACTTAGGAAGACTTAATGATTTTCATTGTCTTTGCCTAAAATACATTTTTAAGCAAGAGAGAAAATAGCTGATTGAATGTAAAAAGATCTTCCTCCGTTTTCATTGTTCAGGTGTGAGTGCCCTTACTTATATAGTCAAAACAATACCATCCATGCACAAAGATGGAGATATCGGCAGGCTCTAGGGAACCCCAGTGTCTGTAGAATGAAAAATGAAAATCATCCTATGCATGTTTAGTCTACTCAGAAATGAGCCCCACTGAGCGCTATGGGACTTGCTCATAGGAGTGTGTGTGTTTGGCAGGGTGGTGGTGGTTGTAGCTTCAAGGTAAGCAACCATGCTGCAGAGGTTGTATAAACTGGAAGAGAGCTAGGGTCCTTCCTCTTGCCCCCTCCCTTTCCCCCAGACACCTACTGTGCCACAAATGGCTTGCTTTGGTGTGTATATATAGGCATGTAAGCGGAGATATTTCCCCACCCCTTGTAAACTAGCCACATCGATAGACTTATTTGCAAGGCTGCTTGATGCCTAGCTCTGCTAGATGCTGCTTATAATGCATTCTAAGTCATTTTCTGTATATATATATATATATATATATATATATATATATATATATGCTGTAATGCTTGGGAGAATGTTCTGCATGCACAATTTCCTTCTAAGTTAACACCACAACCAGAAGCATTGAAGTACATGACCCCCTCCTCCATTTTCTTCAAAAGGTCCCTTGGGTAGACCCAGCAGCCTATCTAAATTGGGGGGTAGGGTTTGAAGAAGCCAATTTCTGATTTAGAGACTGCAGTGCTGCTATTGCTTTGAGGTATGCAGGTAGAGGGCTGGGTGTCCTCAGGGAAATCTATGAAGGATAGATACAAGAAGTTCTCTGGTGACTAGTAAAATTTGAAAGTTTCAATGGAGAAAACGGAGGAAGGGATCTTTTTCAGTCTTGGTTACTAATACAGTCCGTTGAGACTTCTAAACAGTCATGATAAGTTCTGTGGATCCAGACGATATACTTAGTACTATTATTGTTATTATTGGAACAAATGTTATTGGTTTAAGTGGCATCTGTCTAAAATTTTGCTACCTACATTCTTTCAAAACTTATTGAAAAATACTGAATCCAGGCATACCTTTTTCTTTTTGTGTGGAGCTAAGATGTTTGAATATAATTTTTATAATACCCAAAAGTTTACAAAATCAGGCATTGTACACTGATATCTGTATAGTCTGCATTCCGCCCCCCCCCCAAATTCCAGTGATGCTTTTGTGTCCATTATGGCTTTTTATTTCATTGTTTTTATTTCTGTGCAAGTGCTAGTGCTCATCTGAGCAAAAAGTGTAACTAGTCTGATGACCCACTGCCTCTATACTTCCTCAGCTTGATTTGAACCAGGAATGATAAATATTTCTGAGTGGTATTCAACTAAGTTTTATTCAGAGCAGACCTATTGAGATTAATGCACCTAATTTAGGCCTCATCTGCTCTAAACATGTATAGCAGTATCATACCCCTTTAAACAGTCATGGCTTCCCACAAAGAATCATGGGAAGGGTAGGGTGTTTTTCATTTCTCTTTTAATAAAAGGTTTTTATTTTCAACAAAATATAAACAGAACATCAAGTTCCCCCAGCTCTACCCCTGGAACAGAAGATTAGGGTGTCAGATTTTCCCATAAATCTGTGTGCACAACTCGGTGGGTGCCAGTCTTCCGAGTGCTCATTCAAATATTTTATAAACAGGTACCATATGTCGGTAAAGTCGTCTGCATCAGATGTGTTGTTCAAGACATGTGACCTTTTTGTCAGTTTTTCAGATAACTCAATAGTGCACACATTCTGTCACGTATCATGTGACATGCAGGTGCCTAGTTCCTTTCCAGTTCTGTGCTATAAGAAGTTGTGTTGCCACCAGGAGAAAAGGGATGAGTTCCTTATAAATTGAGCTGATCTTCTTTAAATAGTGTTAATAAACCCAGGCTTGGATTACGTTGTACAACTCTACGATTCTATGCTGATTTGTAATGTTGCTCTCATTTCCACATGACCACCACAAACCAACTGCCTTATATCCTCTCCCACATGTTGGTGAAGATGTTTTGTCTGTGCAACCGAATCTTAAAGGCCTTAAATACCCTCTATAAATTAACTTCTCATCTCCGCTTTACGTTGTTTTTTTAACTGAAAACACTGCTGCAACACTCGTATAGCTGTGCCAGAGTATGAAATGGCTCCTACTCAGTCCACTTTGCTTAAATAAGTTGGGGCTATTTTCTTCGCTCACACTCTTTCCCATGGTCTCATAATGGTCCTGCTTTTGCAGTTAGACTATACGGCTTGTGTTTGCTTCCAAATCTAATCTATGGAGAAATAGCCAAAGTGGGAATATACAAACACAAACATGACCATTAGCTTGTATTAGGTATTGCCTTTAATGCTTTGTAGGAGGCTTGAGTGCAGCATTCCTCATAATGTTCTGTTACCCTTCAATGGGCCATTGTTGGATTTGGCTCTTTTCCTTAAGCTGATCACAAGTCACTGGCATCTCACCGACTTTTATTTCGCTATTTTCTCAGAAGTCTTTTTTTTAAAAATGAAGAAGCAGGACACGTTCGGCCAACCTCAGAGTAAAGGCTCAAACCATTTTGAGGTGACTTCATAACGTTAAAAGCAAGAACTCCCTTCATTTGTTCCACACATTGATTTAAACCTGGTCATGCGCCGCTGTTTACATTTTCAGTACGTTTTTAGCAGGTAGCTGAAGGTAGGGAGGTCAAGAAGTGTAGCAGTTTTCTGCAATGCTGTAGCAGGTGTACCAAAAACAGCCATCAGCTGTCCCTCCTTGCACCAGACACCTGTTCAAACTCTTGTCAGCTAATGCCTACTTATTTGCAATATTTACTTCACACTCTCTTAAACAAAATCTTGGGGGGGGGGATAAGAAACTGTAATTGCCCTCAAGTTTATTCACACAGCTGGATCCATTTAACAAAATAATCATCATTAACCTGGTGGCTTAGTTGTCATGAAGTTAGAAAATGTTTTATTATTATTATTATTATTATTTACCTTTAATCAGGAGCTCACTAAATTAAAATCTCTTTGGCAGTCTTTGACCCGCCTTTTTCTTTCTCAAGTCTGCTCAAACTGCTATTACTTTGGCTACTTGCATCCACCCCAGCTGAATTACCATATCTGGAAAGTTACAATGGTAGCTGTCGAAAGCCCTGGTGGCCCAAGGCCAACTGTGCCCAATTTAGTTTATTGCTTATTTCTTTATTATTACAGTTACTGTATATCACACTTCTCTCACCCTGCCCAAGAGCTCAAGGTGGATTTCATGGTTCTCCCCATTTTATCCTCCCAACAACCCTGTGAGGTAGGTTAAGTTGAGGGACAGTAACTGGCCCAAGGTTACCCAGGGAGTTTGAAGGGCAGGTTGGGGTTTCAACCCTGCTGTCCCAGATCCTAGTCCAGCCATTATGCTGTTGTCCCCAAAGAGATCTCTTTTCTCCTATTCACAATGGAAAATGTTTAGTGTCAGATTTCTAGCTCACCTCACATCATTTGAACAACTTTGAATAGTTTATAGGAACCACACTTCCAAAACTGGTACATAAGCTAGCCAAAGTCAAGCCAAGTCCCATTGATTTCAACAGGAGCATCAGGCAGCCATTAGGGATGAGGAACCTTTTCACAGGTTAGTGGTGGGTGGGACCATGGCCAGTGATGGGTGGGGATAAAGCCAGAAGTGGGCAGGGCTGGAGCCCAAAATGGCAGGGCACCCTCTTCTCTCTCTGTTTTTCTGTCACCTTGTGTTATCGTTTTCTTTGTGACCATCTCTCCACTTTACCACTTGCATGAAATGAGGCCGCAGGTTCCTCACATGCTTTCATGGTAATAAGTCCTATGAAACTTAATGAGTATGCATGTATAGGATTAAACTGTTAACCCCTTGATTAGATCTCTCCGAATTGAAATCATTGGGACTTCAAAATGCTGGATGTTGACTGGATTGTCCCTTAGTATGAATTGTTCCATTCACACATTCTGGAAGAAGCTCTTGCTGCTTCCAGATGACCTGTATATTGAGCATTCGTCTTATTTAATTGCACAAAGTTTGTGCATAGGCTGGATGATGTTGCATCAAGCAAATATTATCCTAGACTTTCCACTACATTTCCCCAACACTTTCCTTGTTGCAAAAAGTTTGATGGGGGCGGGGCAGGTGAGGGGAGTGGCTTTGTTGTGCAAGCGCTCCACATCAACTTGAATTTCATGATCTTGAATATATGATTGGATGTCACCCCAAAATAGTGACTTTCTGGAAATGCCCTCGGTTTCTAACAAATAAATGTGCTGCGCATTTCTGGGAAATTAAATTTGCTCCTTCACTGGCATATGAAAAATAAATTATTTACACATTTAAAATAAATACACCTATTAGGAGCCCTATAGAAACTGCAGGCTGATATTTTTGAGCACATTAGCAAGTCAAGTCAAGGAAGATGAATGAGAGGTCACAGGATCAAAACAGCTGGTTGCCTCCTCTCAACTATCAGTGACATTTCAGGTTAGTTGTGCCAGAGATTAAAGTGAGTCCACTGAGCAGAAAATAGAAGTGAGTGGGAGAAGTCTTTTTATTTTCATTCAATGAACTTTTGCATTCAAGACTGAGGGGTGCCATTCAGAGAGGGCAGTTGCTGTCCCTCGGACTTCCTCCCCCTCCAGGTTTCAAACCACTTAGGATGATGACTAAACATGTATTGGTTGCTTAATAAAAAAAATTTTTTTGTCTCAAAGCAACTTAATTTTTTTAAAAGCATACAATACCAAATTAAAATGCACCAAAATATTTTAATTCTTAAAAAAAAAAGATTTTAAAAACCAGAAGATTAAAAAGCATATGATTATTCCTCAGGAAATCTTTTTATCTCGGCTTATTCTGGACTTAAAAAGCAGAATAACCACAACAGCTGTTCTTAAAAGGGGGGGTGGGTACCCAAGGTTAGGACACGGGTGGCGCTGTGGTTTAAACCACTGAGTCTAGGGCTTGCCGATCAGAAGGTCGGCGGTTCAAATCCCCACAACAGGGTGAGTTCCTGCAGTTCGGCCCCAGCTCCTGCCCACCTAGTAGTTCGAAAGCTCATAAAAGTGCAAGTAGATGAATAGGTACCGCTCCGGCGGGAAGGTAAACGGCGTTTCCGTGCACTGCTCTGATTCACCAGAAGTGGCTTAGTCATGCTGGCCACATGACCTGGAAGCTGTCTGCGGACAGTTCTGCAAAGTCCCTGAGTTTCATTTGCTACTCTTCTTTTGTTGGTAATTCCTGTTTCCATTTTTGGGCTAACAAAATTCTTGCTGCAGTTGCAGCCTATAAGAACAATTTTTTAATCTTGTGTCGGTATCTCTTTACCCACTATACCCAGTAGGAAAGCTTCTGGGTTTTTTTTAAACAAAAGTGTTTTTAAGCATTTTCTTTAACTCATTGTATATCATTTCCCAGAAAGCTTTTACCTCTTTACATGTCCACCGCATGTGGTAAAAAGTACCCTCCTTTTCCTTACATTTCCAACATTCATTTTTTAGCCAATTTAACTGGTGTTAAATACCATCTATACATCATTTTCATAATATTTTCTTTAAACGTGCTGCATACAGTAAATTTAATACCTTGATTAAATTACCTCTCCCATTCTTCCAATTGTATATTGTATCCAATGTCTTTAGCCCAATGTATCATTACTGATTTTACCTCTGACAATCTTATGTTTTCAGTGCATGCATTAAGGCTGCACAATTACAGCTGATTAGAAGGTTGTGCACCACCCTCTCTGCCAAGTGACCAAACTTTTTGCTCTACAGAAAGAGACGGGGCAATGCGCTGGAAAGTGTGGGAAAGCACTGGCTTTGAGGCAATGTCATCTAACCTCCCTGCAAACAGATAAGAATGAATGTTCATTATACAGCCAACACTGTCTAATCTCTCTGGAAACAAATCAGGATGAATGCTCAATAAACAGGTCATCTGGAAGTGACAAAGTGGCAACTGTGAAGTCCTAGGCTGTCTCAATCACTAAGTGGTTATATAAAACATAATCCTTTGTGGTAACTGAAGGTTTAGCCCACAACTAGAAAGGCTTTTGGCAAAAATAAATAGATATTCTTTTCAATTTATTGAACAATATACAGCTGTTTAAATAAAGAATATAAAAAAACTCAGGTTACGGCCCTAAAACAGAGATTCAGCCAAGATTACATTGTTTACTGTACCTGAGACTCACCTACAGTGGGCTGTTACACTGCTTTAAGTCCGTGGTTACCACATAAGCTCAGAAAGTTTTATGAATGCAAATGAATGCAGTTTCAACAATGGCTGCATGCTTAATCAAAGCACTGACGTTTAAATTGCAACCTCTGGTATGCATGCAGTTCATAAACAAAAAGTTCATTTCATTTTTCTGTTTACTTTTCTTCCTGGATGAAATAGAAACACCTATAAAAATACAAAGGGATAATAGAATTGGATCTCAGTAGCAGAACTAGACCGTGCTTTTCAATGCCATAAGGAAGCTGGCATTCCTTCTGCTGGTAGGCAAAATGTGCAGTAAGGAGGATTCTCAATAGTTGAAATTGAGGAAAATACATGGTATTTTGGATAAGTAATGTTCTCCACAATTGCTCTTTGCTGAAGGAATGCTTCGATTGTGCAAATACATTTACAGCCCTGCATTTCACGAGGAGAATGGTTTATACAACCAGGACATTCATTTTGCTCACTTCCATGCTAGTTTGCTGAGGCACTGATTTTCTGGAGTCAGCTGGAAGACGAGTGGAAACAGTGGTTCCATGTTGCACATTTTAACACTCCCTTTCATCTTTTGCCTTTTTAAGGTTCTGAATCTGAGGGCAGGGACTGTGGTGTTGTCGTCGTTTTATCTGCAAGTCATAAGAAGAGCCTGCTGGATCAGGCCAATGGCCCATCTAGCCTAGCATCGTGTTCTCACAGTAGCCAACCAGATGATATGGGAGATCAAACTCCACCTATTTGTGGTTCCCAGTAACTAGTGTTAAGGGGCATTCTGCCTCTGACAGTGTCATGGCCAGCAGCCACTGATAGTCTTATCCTCCATGAATTTGTCTGTTGTTGTTGTTCAGTTGTTCAGTCATGTCCGACTCTTCGTGACCCCATGGACCAGAGCACGCCAGGCACGCCTATCCTTCACTGCCTCTCGCAGTTTGGCCAAACTCATGTTAGTAGCTTCGAGAACACTGTCCAACCATCTCATCCTCTGTCGTCCCCTTCGCCTTGTGCCCTCCATCTTTCCCAACATCAGGGTCTTTTCTAGGGAGTCTTCTCTTCTCATGAGGTGGCCAAAGCACTGGAGCCTCAAACTTCAGGATCTGTCCTTCTAGTGAGCATTCAGGGCTGATTTCTTTAAGAATGGATAGGTTTGATCTTCTTGCAGTCCATGGGGCTCTCAAGAGTCTCCTCCAGCACCATAATTAGAATTAGAATTTGTCTAATCCTCTTTTAAAGTCAGCCATCACTTATTCTTGGGGGAGCAAATTCCATGGTTTTAAGTGTTTGGTGTGTGAAGAATGGCCTTTTTTTTTTTGCTTGCCCTGAATCTTCCAACATTCAGCTTCATTTTATGTCCCTGAGTTCTAATGAGAGAGAAGAAAAAGCTTTCCTCTTTTTCAAGTCACTCTAGCAATCTTTCTAACTGAAGAACAGAGTATAAATGCTCTTAACAGCAACACTGGGTTGCCTGAATACTGTTCACGAGGATATTATTTTAGAATTAAAAAAATTCCAGTGGTGCTGTATGGCAATTCTTCATTAGACTGGAATAATGTTACTTAGGACATATCTAAATATATTTTTAATTTTTTTTAATTTATATTTTTAAAAACCACTCTTAAACGCAATTCACTCCAGTGGGAGGGCATTAGGTTTAACCATGAATTTCTCCTCTTAAAATAAATGAGACAAAGCACTTAACTTGAAAGTCCTGTTCTTGAAGAACTGCCAGTCAAAATTATAACAGAATGCTAATATAAGAGATAAAAACAAATGAAAAAAACCGATAGGTGTGTGACTAAAATTACAGCTCCTTACACATGCCTATTCCTATATCATTGATACCAATTAGTAAGCTGTATTCTGGTGCACAGCTTCGTTAACGTTCTGCTATCCCACAGGGTCAAGCACGCAGATTATGAAACATTGAATACATTGTGTACAATTAACAGGGAAATCAAACATACCAATGGAGCAGTCGCAACTTGGAAATCCCCTTGGCTGTTGGGTCCTTGTCTACATTCCGAACAATTCCCACAAGTTAAGTCAAAAAAATTATTATGAGGAAATATTTAATGGGTCTTTGATACATAGCCATCATTACCACAAAAAAATATAGAGGAAATATCAATCTGCTATTTTTTCATTGACACCTAGGAAATGGTTGTGTCATGAAATTCTACTCAATATTGATCCAATGCATAGTTAGCAGAGTAAAACTTAAACACGTTGCAGGATTCCCAAAAAATAGACCAGAGGCAATTAATATTTCATCCAGCAGATCTTTACTGCTACTGAAGGTAAATGAGCATAATGGTTACAAATCCAATAGATATAGGATTGGCACTGTCCATAAGAAATCCAGTTGCAGCAGACTTAACCTAAACTTACAATAACTTATAATAAGACTAAACCTTAACACTATACAGTACAGTGGTACCTCAGGTTACATACGCTTCAGGTTAAGAACTCCGCTAACCCAGAAATAATGCTTCAGGATAAGAATAGAAGTTGTGCTCTGGCGGCCCTATTAGCTAAAGTGGTGCTTCAGGTTAAGAACAGTTTCAGGTTAAGAACGGACCTCCGGAACGAATTAAGTACTTAACCATACAGAACACCACACCAGAAAGAAAAGAGATAGAAAGAGAAAGTGAAACCCAGGCTCCGTCTGGCCTTACTTTTATAATCCGCATGACCTTGACTAAAAGAGAAAACAGGCCCAGTTTAAACCAGCTGTACGCAGCTTCTCTGAAGGAATAACCCAAACATCACGAACCTCCTGCTTGTTTATTTCACACAGAGAAGCTTCCAGAACCCTCTTGAATTAATTAGATTATAACAGTGCAATTAGTTAAGGACTGGAGATGAGGGCAGCCAGGGAAATAGCTGAAGGTTTCACTTGTTGTAAGTGTAAAGAGGTTGTTGGGATGCTAGATCTGTAGAAGGGCAGCTGATCTACCCAATGTAGGTGTAGAGCCACATCCATCGGAAATGGTAGATCTGCCTTCTGAGAAGCTAGCTATGTACATTTGTCTATTTATATGTAAATATAAATAAAATATATCAATATAAAGCATATTTACAGTATATGCTTCCCCCAATCCCCAGAAAAAAATTACTGCAAAGACCCATGGGGGCAACTTTTCATTTTGGTGAAAGCTAAATACAAATGAAACCTTCCCCCTGCTGCAGACCCCTCCTCCTTTTCTGCCGTACACTCAGCCTTTGTCTCCACTTTTGGTCTAAATGTCCAGCACCTCGAGCCACTTAACATGGAGTATTTACCCTTATAGTTTGGTATCAGTTGTACCTTCCAGTGCTCTTAAATGCAAACATGTTCACTTTATTTAAAGGACAAAAGCAAGGAACCAGAGTGTTGCCTCCTTGGCTATTTATTGCAACACCTGCAAATCCTTATCGTTTGCTCTCCTATGACGGCTATTTTGGTAGCTGTCTCAAGCTTCATACTGCAGAAGTGGCAGTTCTGTAAAAGGGAGGGAGATGTAGCCTGTTGACTTTTAAGAGTATAATCCTAAATGGAAGATACTGTATGTTAGTTGAGGGCCTACAGCTAATTACTGAGGACCCCCTATTTTTCAAAAGTTAAGCCATATTTTCTTTGGTTAAAAAAAGTATGTGCATTGTCTCTTTTCAAGTTGTAGAGTCTTTTCTACGGATCAGTTGCATTCAATGTGAGACATTAGTGTTGCATACAGTATAAGGTTGGGAGAGAGAGAGTGGTAAGACTTAGTGTTTTTAACTCCCACTTTCTTGATATAGATTCAGCTGAGTTAGTTCTGGTGCCCACAATGTCTAGTGTAGTTTTGACCCTAAATTTGTATGAACGGTGTGCAAACAGAGTGATGCTTAGAACAAACACGTTATCACTGCAGTCCCTCGTTATAATGATAAGTACCCTATCAAACTGGACCTGAAGTGCTGTTAACACACGGCAGGCATTTCGTTTTTATATTTCTAGGTAAGAAAGTGTGAACCAAGTTAAGAGATCTGCATGCCACAACCTGCAAGTGAGCTTTTGCACTATTTGCCTTTATTTACAATCTGTAGGGCTGTCTTGCGGACGGGGCACAATGCATGTGGGGTTGGGCAGATGGGAGCCAGGATCCAATGACATCTTGAGAGCTACATGTCCCCCATTCCTGCCACAGTTCAGGCATGATAGCTGGCTTGCAGGGTGGAAAGGAAGGAGGTTTCTTCCAGCCTCACAATGATCCCTTCCATCCACCACTTGCCTTGCCTACATCAGGTGCACATGAGAGCCATTGAATCAGCTGATAGACACATAAGCTCCACTGAAGGACACATTGCGAAGTTCAAAGCCATTAAAACTTCTCTTTGATTGCCTGTATCTGAACAATGGGCAAATTTTCTCAAGACCGATAAATGTGTATTTTCCCAATAAAGGGATATTACTTTATGATTTTTTTTAAAAAGGTTTTATGTCATGATTAATGTATGTGTGTTTTGAAGCTGTATTTCTTCTATATTCTTTCCCCTCCCTTGGTTGGCAAACTGAACAAACAATTAAAAAAAGATTACTTTCCAATGGTATTGTTGTCTTCAATCGTTAGGTAGCTTTTAATTTGATGTGAGATGCCAACGGGCTGTGCTGCATTTGAAATCACCTGGGCGCACATGAATGACTCAGTAATAAGGAAAGTCAATTGTAAAAAAAAAAATACTCCCTTCAGAGGTGAAAGATTAATGTTAATACTGTTAATCGGTAATAAACCACATTGCCCTCTGGCATTCCACCCCCTCTCCAACTTGATTTTATCCTACATTTGGATCATGGTAGACAATAAAAGTACTTAGGCAGAAAGGTATATTTGCTTGCGCTTAATTTATTATATATTTATTTGTGTGTGTGTGTTTTTCTAATCCGCTTTTCAATTCTGTCAGATTCTGCCAGCTATTAACAAGTATTTCTTTAATGCAAAGAGAAATACAGGAGAGTCTGAACCAAGTCCATTCTCTACAAACCCTTATACATTGGCAGGATGTATTAGACAGAAACCCACCTGCCATTCTTCCAACGCATTTGTCCAGATCATTCACTCTGGGGCGCTATTGTTGTTTATTTATATAAGTCTACCAAATAGCATTGTTCTCTGGGTGGCTGACAAGCATAAAATGCAATTAAAATACAGTGTGATTAAACATGCATATTCATAATGTTATGGGCAGAGTGGAAAGTTGTAAGTTGATAAATCTGTTGTTAAGTGCTCAGGCTTACTGTATGCAAACTATTGAACTGAACACCTATTTGGGGTCCTGTTTGCATGCTAATAGGTATCCAAGCTCAGTTGTGATTTGGGCATCCTCACTTATTCATACATTTACTTACTTACTTACTTACTTACTTACTTGAGCCAACATCCATGATATAAGACAGAGCTTGCCAGAGGCACAACAAGCTCAAATCCAGCTTGATTTCAAATTAAACCTCGGAAACACCACAACAATTTATAGCGATTTTTATCCTACTCCTTTTTACTTTTTAACTTGTTATTGGGGGGGGGCAGCCATTGCACTCTGTGTGCTACAAAGCTATCTGTATAATTGTCACTTAAAAGAAACTGGACCATTTCTGCTGAGGTGTACCTGCTTGCTTGTGTGAACAAAGGTTTCAGAAAGCAACCTCTTGGGTCTCTATCGGGACAGGCCAACAGATAATAAATAATAATAATAATTTATTATTTATACCCCACCCATTTGGCTGGGCTTCCCCAGCCACTCTGGGCGGCTTCCAACAAAATATTAAAATACAATAATCCATCAAACATTAAAAGCTTCCCTAAACAGGGCTGCCTTCAGATGTCTTCTAAAAGTCTGGTAGTTGTTTTTCTCTTTGACATCTGGTGGGAGGGCGTTCCACAGGGCAGGTGCCACTACCGAGAAGGCCCTCTGCCTGGTTCCCTGTAACTTGGCTTCTCGCAGTGAGGGAACCGCCAGAAGGCCCTCGGCGCTGGACCTCAGTGTCCGGGTAAATAGATGGGGGTGGAGACGCTCCTTCAGATATACTGGACCGAGGCCATTTAGGGCTTTAAAGGTCAGCACCAACACTTTGAATTATGCTCGGAAACGTACTGGGAGCCAATGTAGGTCTTTCAAGACCGGTGTTATATATAACTAGTTGAATTAAGCCCATTAATAATGGGCGCTAGCGGCGGCGCCAGGGACCCGAGGCGCTTCCTTCTCCCCGCCTCAGGCGGCCAAGCCACCACCATGGCGGAGCCGCCTGTTGCCGCTGCCCCGCCGGCAGCCCCGGCGACGGCCGCCCTCCCCGCCGCCGCCATGGGCGGCTGAGGCGGGGAGAAAGAAGGGAGGGGGAGAAGCAGCAGCGCGCGGGGAGCGGCCGCCATTGCGGCTGAAGCGGAGAGGTTCGGAGGCTCGCGAAGCGCAAGCGCTTCGCTCGTGCTGCGCTCCAACCTCAGGCTCCTCCTCCTCTCTGCGCTCCAATCCATGTCAGTGGAGCGCATGCGCAGTTGCGATTTCCACTGACACACGGACGGCGGACGCAGGGACACAGGGAGATTATTATAGAGGATGAGTGATGTCTTCCGCTTGAGGTTGACCACAAATACAAAATCTGTTTGCATACAGGACCTGGTTTTAGAGGCCATCCAAGACTGCAATGAACATCACTTGGAAACACAGCTCAATAAAAGCATTTCTTAAGGAAGCTGGTGAGATTTTGGTCAGAGGACTAGCTCTAAAATGCTCTGTTCTGAAGAGCGGATACCAAGGGGAAAACCTGGTGTTTCTAATTAGTTGCAGATCCTTTCTGGATTCTATCCAGGAGAGCCAATCCCTTAGTCAACACTTATTCAAGGTCAAAGCAGAGCTCAGTTCTGGAAAATAATAATAATCTAAAACATCTTGACAAGCTGCTTCGGAAAGTTGGTTATCACCCAATTCCATATACTATTATAGCACAGAGCAGGAAAAGATCCAATAGGCATAGAAGCATTTTAAAAAAATATACTGGTACTTTTAACTGAGCACAGTCCGCTCTTGCCTTAATTGTTGGCCAGCTGGATTCTGTACAAAGGACAGCAATAGGCCTGAGCTCCTTAAGTCTCTATCAGATTCAGTAGCTAAACAATTAAATGACATCTATCAATATTGGAACTTGAAGTCAGAGACTTACTTTTGCACCATTATGAATCCTCAGGAGATGGACCTGGAGGAGTCATTTTCCATTCTTGACTCAACTCCTTCTGAGCCAAGGCTACTGATGTGGATGAATATGCTGATAACCCAGCTGCTATCTTCCAAGGAAATGATCTTGGCTCATCACCTAAACAGAAGTCCCCCAGATGATCTACAAGTGGCCATTCATAACTGACCAGTGAAGAAATTCAGAGGAATAATGAAAACAGAACCTGAACTACAAGCAGGAATTCAAGCCTTTGTAGGGGCTCCCCTGGTATTAGAAAATGGTTTACATTGTTTAGGAGAATGTATATCATATTTTCCTATTTTATTTCCACAACCACCTTGTGAGGTATGTTAGGGTGAGAAATAGTGACTAGTCCAAGATCCAACCACTAAGCTTCATGGCTAAATGAGGATTTGAATTTTGGTCTCTCTGGTCAACACAATATACCCTACATTGGTTCAGCTACTACTAAAATACTAGATTACCTCCAAGGATCCTTCTAACATTATAGGATTCTATTATCCTCTCTTTTGGACAATGCAAAAAAGCACCCACCCTATTTTGAGTGTTAAATTCCAGATTTTGCTTATTGAAAATAGTGCATGGAATTGAGTTTCATGATGAATAGTAGTTTTGGGGTAAAAAAGAATGGCTTGGGGATAGAGAGTTCAAATTGGCTTGTGCAGAGCTGCTCACATGGGTGGGCATTGATTGTGTACATAAACTTCATTGAATGATAACTTGTGTACATTTCCAGAAATGTGATTTACAAATGCTAACGATATATATAAATTAAATGAGCGAAAACGAAAAGCCTGTTACAGCAGAATAATGTCAGAACAGCACCACTATGGCAATTCAATAATGCGATGCAGGGGAAAAAAGCCAATCCATAAGAAGTCGAAACTTGGAACGCTCTAAAAAGAAATGAGGCAAGCTTGTCATAAAAGCACAAAATTTGTTAACTGCAGTACAAGTTTCTGTTTGCATATTGACAGACTTGCTGAAGAACAACACACTCCCATTGGCATGTGAGACAAAGGACATTCAAGTATAAGGAACAGAAAGTTTGATGTTGTTCAGTGTTAAGTATTCCTTCAATAATGCTAAAAAGCTCCTTTGGGGAACAACGTGTACGCATCACTGCTATTCACAACACCCAAAATTAAGGATTAAAAAAATACAATTGGCTAGATGACCACAGAAGTCATTCCTGCCTCTCTTTTCATAGAATCACAGAATCTTAGAGTTGGAAGAGACCCCAAGGGTCATCTAGTCCAACCCCCTGCAATGCAGGAATCTCAGCTAAAGCATCCATGACAGATGGCCATCCAACCTCTGTTTAAAAACCTCTAAGGAAGGACAGTCCACAACCTCTTGTGGGAGTCTGTTCCACTCCCGAACAGCTCTTACTGTTAGAAAGTTTTTATGAACGTTTAGTTGGAATATCCTTTCTTCTAACTTGAAGTCACTGGTTTGAGTCCTACCCTCCAGAGCAGGAGAAAACAAGCATGCTCCCTCTTCCATGTGACAGCCCTTAAGATATTTGAAGATGGCTATCATATATCCTCTCAGTCTCCTCTTTTCCAGGTTAAACATACCCAGCTCCTTCAAGCGCTCCTCATAAGGTTTTAGTTTCCAGACCCTTTGCATATACTCCCATTTGCTTGTTTCCTTTAGGCTAGTAGTTAGCATCCATCTTCCTCGAGAGAAAATGGAGTACGCCTGAGTTGGGGTGGTGAAGTCAAACCGCTGGAGAATCACAGCGTCTGCTGTGGTTGCAGAGACTGGTCTGGTAACTTGAAATTGATGCCTCCCGTGTTGTTTTTGCTGCATCAGCAGCAGCAGAATGACCTCTCCGGGGCATAAGTGTTCATGGAGGCCTGGGCTGCCCAGATGACAAGACCTTGCTGATGTGGTCCAAAGGAAAGCAGAGCAATATATCTGGTAGCAGCTTGGCTGCAGGAGTTGCCGGAAGGAGGCGTACAAGGTGCCATCCAACCGTCTTAAGGACTCCACTCCGGATTTGTGTAGCGTTTTACTCCTTAGCCTTTTCTTCTCCTGAAGATATCCTGCAAGGCAGCAGATACATGCAGTCCTGAGCTCCTGTGAAGGAATGGCAGCATGCAAATGTAGTAAAGATTTGGCCAATGCTAGCATGGACATTCCGAAAAGGAGAAGCTGAACATCTGCAATTTATTATTATTATTATTGCTGCTGCTGCTGTTATTTGCCATGGGCACAAACCAAAGCATTTGTAACAGTGGACTGTTCATTTACCATTCCTCCTCCGGATGAGTTACCTGGTGAAGCAGTGTCCCTTTCCTGCATCTGTTTGCACCTACTTAATGTAACATATGTACTTAAGAGAGATGTTTCTTAAAATAGCACAATAGAGTACGTGCAAAAAAAGAGAGAGTTCCAGGCTCAGCACATGTCCGGGCGGCTGGCTACTTAAGCTGTAAATTCATCAGTTACTTCCATGGGAAAAACTGTGCTGATGTGATCAGGGAACTCTGTGCAGATACCTCCAGCATATCTTGCTGGTTTGCTGCTGGGTCAGTTCAGGGAGAAACCACACAGGTAGTTTATGGGTTTGGGGCTTGTACAGGATCGTTTGTCCACAGACAGTTTTCCAGGTCATGTGACCAGCATGACTAAACCGCTTCTGCTGCACGGAGGACCGTGACAAGTGCCAGAGCACACAGAAATGCCGTTTACCTTCCCGCTGGAGTGGTACCTATTTATCTACTTCTACTGGCATGCTTTCGAACTGCTAGGTTGGCAGGAGCTGGGACAGAGCAATGGGAACTCACGCCGTCGTGGGGATTCAAACTGCCGACCTTCCAATCAGCAAGCCCAAGAGGCTCAGTGGTTTCCCTTTAAATAAGCACACAAAAGTGACTAACCTAAGTTTGCTTTTTTTTTTTACTAACGTCTCAAGAGGCTAGTAGGCTGCTTTTCTGTGCTGGCCACAGAGGAGCAACCAGCATGGAAAGATCCACAGCATACATTTTAAGGGATGGCAATGGTGTGTTTCTCTGTGTTACAATTTCTATATTGTAATTTGCTGGATTGGGGAGGGGACGAGTCTCACGCCAAAGTCCCTTTCATTTAGTGCTCTTGTCAAACACAAAGAATCAGCACCACCTAGTGCCAAGCAGAGTTACACGCACACAGTTCCAGAATCATGCTGTTTGTAGCCAGACGACAAAAATTGCTGTTATGTCTTAGCGACTCAGGTGGTATGCACACTCCTGTTTACACTGCACCCAGTGCACTCCTACTGCTGGCTGGGAAAGCAGTGTGCACATGACGCTAGCCACAATCCATATCTATCTTGCAGTTTCTTATGGAATACTGCTTTTTGATGCGTTTCCCCTCAAACCAGCTTTGATCTGAACTGGGAAAGAGAATGATGGATGTTGTCAATGTTTTAAGCTAGTAATGTGTACACAGCCTCAGTATCAAACTACGTATCAGATACTATAAATAAAAATCTAGACAGCTGTTTCTCGTAGTGAAAATTGGTTTCGGGAGTGGAGCAGAGAAACTGCAGGGTTCCAAATAAAAGTTACTTTTTTCAAACACCTGCCTTGAGTCTTGTGGGGAGGGCAGCATGGTGAAGGAGGAACTACAATGGAAAAGCATTGGATCGAAAAATGGTTTAAACATCCCCTTACCCACTCCAAATTACAGCCTCCTTAATCACTACAAGAAACAGCTGTCAGAGAGTGCATGCATGTGCTTGTGCCTAACATGTTTGGCCATCATGCCTGTGACCCAGAAAACTGGGGTGGGCAGAAAGGCCTTGAAGGAGCTTCTCTGTTGACTTGGTTCACATGTCCTGTAAAGCCAAGTTAAGTATGAATGGGTGAACTCTTGGAGAGGAGATCATGGCCACTTTGCTCCTTCCCACTTTGCTCTGAACCCAGGTTTGTGGTTTTGATCTCCTGGACAAATGACCAGCCATAAACCAAAGGACAAAGTTTCTGATACTGGAGGTAATCTAGGCTGCATCCCCCGCAATAAAGCATCCTGGGTACTGTAGTTCATAGAATGCTGCTGTGTCCTTCATTGCATCCTGCGTTAGCCAATTCCATGGTTTAGCTATGCGCTGTGTGAAGAAGGACTTTCTTTCGTCTGCCCTGAATTCCCTCTACATTTCTGGTGAGTAAAATGTAATAGTTGCTGTTGTGTATTGATTCAGAGTGTTATCATATCTGTATTACTATTGTCTGTAGTCACATTAGGGTAAAGTAACTGCCTTCCTGTCCCAGAAGGAACAGTTACTATTGGTGCATTCAAGTTGCTGCATTTGGATCCTCAGTCTTATTGGTTCCCACCAAAAAGCAGCTGTGTGATTGCTTGAGATTGTTCCCTCCAAAATGTATCTTTTCCTAGTCAGTCCTCTGTCCCTATAAATGTAGCTTCCCTACCCTCAGTTCCCTCGGTCTTGTTTGCCTGAATAAAGAGTTGTTACATGAAGAAGTTGTCTCCTGTCTGCTATGTCAGAGAGCTGAAATCATTTGCTGAAATTATTAACCCACACTACAACATTTGCTATCCAGTCAGAGCTTTTCTTCTTATCACTTGGGAAAAGAAAGGGCAAAACGACTAAAGTGACACACCTGTAATGGCAAATGGAGTTTGCCATTGGCAAAGGCAGAAAAGGAGCATGTACAGCGGCCACAGCTTGCCCTCAGGTCACTCTTTACACACCTGGACACACCTGGAAAAAAAGGGATAACACTGAAAAGAGCAGCCACCCCTGCGGTTCTCTGTTAGCAATGGCCAGTTCTATTGTGTACAGTCTCTTAGCTGCCACTGTGTAAAACCACACTCCCCTGTTCCCCCAAACCTCAAACTGTCACCACTTTGTTCCAAAAACCGGTTAAGATTCTTATAGTTCGTTGTCCCACAACACTTACAAAAAGTCAAGCACTTAAAACGCGGAAACGAGAACCTAAGGACATAATCAACTGTACACTACCCACATAATAAACAAAGGACAAAGCAATGCATATTTCATCATAGTGCAAGAATCCTGACATTTCCATTATTGTCTTTATAGCATTATTTGTCAGCAAGTGTGAGTCACTCATCATGGACTAATCCGTGGCACCTGAAGGGTCCCTAGAATGATCAAGGTAACCTTCCACATTTGAAATAATAAGCACATAAGGAGTTCACAGTTACAGGTGTGCCTTGTCAATTTCCCTGTCCTCGTTCCCAACCATATTCCTAGGGCTCAGGGTGAGTTACGTGCTTCTGTGTGTGTACACACACACCGGCACACACACACACACATGTATATTAATGCAAACCACAGAGTCTTGGGTTAAAAACAAATTGTTTCTGGGAAGATGTTTGCTGATAAACCCTGTGAGACCCCCTGACATTTCCCCATCAGTTTGGAAACAAGCAGCCTTTGACTGAAGGGGCCATCAAGGTTGCTTTTTCCAGCTTTTAGCTGAAAGTAGTACTGGGATCAGCTGTACACCCCATACCCAGGCATGTCCTAAGTCCCAGTGGTCGGTTTAATCCAGCCCCGTGGCAGTTTAGGGGTAAAATCCTAAAAAAACCTCAACAACTTCAACCCTAAAAAAAAAGCTCAACAACTTTAATCCTAAAAAAAGGTTAACAACTTTGGTCGGCCCTCACGGCCCTTCACTTCATCAAATCTGGCCCTCTTTGAAAGGAGTTTGGACACCACTGGTAGGTATTGAGGGCCACAGTCAGGGGCAGAGGAAGGGGGGTGCAGTGGTGGCGGTGTGCCTCGGGTGTCACCACTGAGGAGGGTGACAAAATGCTGGCCGGCACTCGCCGCGGGGCCTGCAGCACACCCGAGCCACGCGTCTCTCCTCAGAGGCCCTGCAGAGCGTCCTGCCCCGGCTGGCCCTGCCCGCCTGCTTGGCCTCACCCCTGGGCACAGGGCACGCGTGCCACCCCAGACACCCGATTGCCTTGCTCCGCCGCTGGCCACTGTCCTTCTGGGAAATCTTCTAAGGTCCACATAATAGTGGTGGGCGAGGAGAGAGGCAAAGATGGCTAGAGCAACAAATGTAAATTCTACCTTTGTACATTCATTAAAGTACACACTACCCTGG
Source organism: Darevskia mixta (assembly GCA_034641385.1). Lineage (NCBI taxonomy): Eukaryota > Metazoa > Chordata > Lepidosauria > Squamata > Lacertidae > Darevskia > Darevskia mixta. The sequence continues at coordinate 1,373,747 of JAWWNH010000141.1, read as the reverse complement.
GGTAGACTCAGTCTCCCAGCTTGTTCCGGGCATTTCTATTCTTAGGGCCCAGTAGAAGCATCTGATGCGCTGCTGATGCTAAGCAGGTGCAAATACAATCAGTCCATTTGGACTGGGAGAACAGCCAGGAGGAGCTCCATGAGAACAGCATATACATCATCATGAACCTTTATGATCCTTTTAAATAAAAGGGAGGAGTCAAGTGCAATTCTCTTCCCGTATGTGACTGTGGGCTAAGGGCCTAGTTCAGGCTTCCTCAATCTCGGCCCTCCAGATGTTTTTGGCCTACAACTCCCATGATCCCTAGCTAGCAGGACCAGTGGTCAGGGATGATGGGAATTGTAGTCTCAAAACATCTGGAGGGCCGAGGTTGAGGAAGCCTGGCATAGTTCTCACTGAGGTGGGCACCTTATGTTTGGATTATACCACCTCAGACTACAGTGGGTGGAGTCTTACATTACTGAATGCTCCTGCATACAGAGTATAGACTCCCTGCACATAGAGAACTAGGAATCAGGGAACAACTTCTGGTTTCTACGTGGGGAATTTTGAAATGTTTGATATGGAGCTCACCCTTGGGGGATTGCAGTCATCCCCTTGATTCGCACAGTCCTCCTGCAAATTTTTTAATTTGAAACCAGCCTTGTGAATGCTAATTGAACACTGCACCACCAACCTCAATCTTCCCCCAGCTAGCCCCCCACCTGCCTGCTTTCTTACAACCAGTCCAGGAGCTGGCACTGCCCGTCACCTTCCTCTTCCTTAGGGCCCCTCTAAGGCCCCTCCCACAATTTATTGCACAATCATGATTATTTGGGCTCATGAGGCTATATGGGGAGTTACACGCAATCACACTTTCAATACTGCTTGTGCCTGGGGCAGTCACTCCGCTTCATTTCCAATCAGTGCATATTCCGTAACTTCCTGCTGAAATCCTATATATTTTTGTTTGTTGTGCTACAGCACTTCTCCAGAGAGCAAAAATGTGGTAGCATTGGGGAAGCAACACAGAACAAATCAATGAGGCAAAACTGGACTTTATTTCACCCGGGTTACAGACCCAGTTTGGCACCCCCTCGTGCGCATTTGCATGTACGTACACACACACACACACACACACTCACACTCACACTCAGGCTGGGAACTTCAATGGTGTCCCTCTGAGGCTTCACCAGAGGCAAAACACCCAGCTGCCCCCCCCCCCCAGCTATGGCTCTGCCACCATCGGTGGTTAGATTGCCAGACTAGGATCTGGGAGACCTGAGTTCAAATCTCCACTCAGCCACAAAGCTCATTGGGTGACCTTGGGGCACTGTAACAGTCTCTCAGCCTGACCTACCCCACAGGGTTGTTGCGAAGGTAAAATGGGAAGGAGGAAAACGATGGAACCCCCTTGAGCTCCTTGGAGGAAAATGTGGTATAGAAATGCAATAAAATAAAATATTTAATGCACCATTTCTGCTTTAAGAACACATTGCAGGCTACACCCACAAGAAAACACCAGACTGGAGAGGCCCAAAGTCTCAGTGCTGCCCCTTGCACAACTCGGCCTGTCCCTCTCTTTGGTGTTCCGGTTGTGTGTTCATGTTTTTTAAGTTCAATCCTTGTATGTTTATTATCACATTCAATAAAAATCTTGGGAAAGAAAAGAACTAATAATTTGCTGCCCTTTCCAGACAACCCCCCCCCCCCATCAGCCGCGTTAACTCTGACTAGCGGTGGGGACTTGTTAGGATTGTGTCTCAAGTTACACCAGCCACCTCCCGGGGACTACAGCCTGGAAGGGGTCTTCTCCCATGGGATCGGTTGGGGAAGGGGGCGAGCCAGGCCCTTCCGCGCTTCTTTGCCCGCCGCCGCGCTCTTTGGCGCTGCTGTTACCTGCTCTACCCGCGCTGCTCCGCGGCAAACAATGGAGGAGTTTCCGCGTCGTGCAGCAGAAGCGGGGCTTTGCCCGGGATCAGAAGAAAAGACTGAAGGGAAAGTGGAGAAGGCGGGGGCCGCGCCGTCTGAGCGAACGTTGCGCGCCGCCGCGTTCCAACGAAGGGAACCTCCTCGCGTCAGAACACCGGTTCAGCCAATCAGGCGTCGGGGCAAGGGATTCCCGCTCTACTTGCCGCTTGTTCTGTCTCTTTAAATGGTTCGACCGAGGAGAGACCTCACTGGAAGACTGGGGTAACGCAGCAAGGGGGTTCTCTACGGAGCCTCAGCGTGCTCTGTGGAGACAAGTAGCAGGTGGGCATAGACCGGGGGAGGGGGAGAATAAGGCAGCCCCAGGAGGGCTTCTCGAAGAGCAGCAGGCAAGACCAGAAGTTCCTTTAGTTGTTTGGAAACATTCATTCCTCTTGCCTAAGGTGGGGGGGGGGGAGGATTCCATCTAGTGGGGGCGGATCAGGAAAGAGAAGCGATTGTTCCGTTCCAGCAGAGCTAGCTAAGTAAGAAGGCAGCAAGCCCCTCTTCAGAGATGGAGTGGAAGTTAGAAAGATTCGCAGCCCGGAAGGTCAAGACGGATGAAAGTGTGTTGTGGGTAAATCTACGTCCTTCAGTCTCTCCCCCCCTTTTTTTTGCTGCTATTTTTTATTTACTTTTTTTTTAACATTTACCGGTATATCCTGTAAAATTTTAATTTCAACACTCAGTAGAGTGATCTGAGTACTCAGTGCATTAAGCACTGGCCAGCTTTGCAATCCTACCCGTGTCTGCTCAGAAGTGAGTCTTATTTGAATTCAGTGTAGCTCCGCCCCCCCCAAATGAGGTTAGGATTTCAGCCTTAATTAAAACTTCAACTATTAAGGGTGCAATCTTATGCACATAAGACCTGGGAGAAATCTCTTGTTTAATATGGTGAGACTCATTTCTGAATACACCCACATTAGTTCATGATGTTAGGGAAAAGCTGTAGTGGGACTTACTTCGGAGCAAACACACATTAGATCAAGGTGTTAGAAAACCTTTGGAGGCCAAGACTGGGGAAAATAAAGGTCAATGCCTCTAATTATTATTATGATGGGTCTGTTAGGGTGTATGCGGCGTTCCTTAAAAATACAATAAATTGCAAGTTACTGAAGGCTACACAGCAACACAGAAGTTCATTCTCTTTCCCAATCAAGACGTGCTTCCAGATTAGTTAGGATGGGTAGATTTTATTTTATTTTTTAAAAAACAACCCTATACAGAATTGCTGTCCCCTGCACCATGAGATGGAGGGGAGGGTGTATGTGAAAGGTCACTAGGCCTGGGCAAATACAGCATATGGTTTCTTACAAGTCACTAAGAATGTGAACTGACATCTGCATGGTTCAGACCTGATACCTAAAGGTTGAACAGAGTTATTGTAACATCTCTGTATGTTTGCTTTCTAGGAGAAAATAATGAAAACTCTGGGGACAAACCTCCAGCAGACCCGAAACCTAAGTTTGCAGATTCTGGCTAAGGTAAGTGTTTATAAAACTTCAGAAATGACTCTGCAAGCTTTTGATTGTCTGCAGCACTTTTGTGTCCTCTGGAAGAGAGCATGGAAATTGATTGGCATTGCGTAGTGGCTCTTTCCTCCGGCATAAGCTTACATGGATGTTCTAGGAGCCAAAACAGATGAATGTGTTAACAGTGTATAAATGTTGGTTGTGACTATTTACTGTTGGGAAGGTTTGGTGGTAGAAGCAGTGCTTTTTTCTGCGGGGATGCAGGGGTACGCATACCCCTAAGCATTTTGTGAATCTTTGTACTTTTGTCCATTCGCTGTATTTATTTTTCGCGATTATAACTATAAAATGGTGATTTTCTTGAGTCAAAATGAGAGTACCCCTAAACATTTTTTTTTTTTTAGAAAAAAAAAGCACTAGGTAGAAGTAATTCTGCGTTGTAAATGAGAAGGAACAGACGCTGAACGTGAACACAGGAATGTACCGCTTTGGCAGTGCAGTACTAGCTGGCTGTTTTGGATACCTGTTGTTTTACAGCTGCTGGTTGCACTCCATACTGTTGCATTCCCAGACACGGCAAATGTAATGGGAGTGCGCCCCCTTGTGAACATTACTAGGATGCCCAGCTTTTTATTTTTATATTTTGGATGCCTTACCCACTCTTTATCATAAGGTCCTAAGGCAGGTGGCAACGATATAAAGGTAGTAAAATCAGTTAAAGCAATTCAGAAGAAAATGGTGGGTTCTAATCTATCTATCTATATACAAACACAGATGTATATAGTTGAAAAGCTTGGGTAAAGAGGTGGGTTGCCTGCATATGAAGAAAGCTATACAACGAGGGTTCCAGTTGCACCTCTGCCCAGTTTCTCTGTTGTCGGAGTGACCCTGCTGTGAAGTTGTCTCTCTGTGTGTGTGGTGGAATGGCAGTGTATTGTTAGCTGGATGAATATCTGAAAGGCACCAGCTGACATTCAGCTGCCAGCCTACGGCACATATTGTGATCATCGGACAACCGCAGGGGTTTGTATAAGACTTTCAAAAATGTTCTAGCATTTTTTGAGCACACTTGTTAGCTGCTTTGCAGAGTTCTGAATGTCACAACAATCTTCTTCAGGCATAGTTGTTCAGAGCAACAGTAAAATAAAGGAATAAAGTGATTTTTATGGACGGGTCTGGTGCTTGAGACGTTCTGGGAACTAGGATGTATCTAATCTTACATTTAACTCTGATATTAATGAATGCAACTTACCCAATATCAATGGCTGCATTAGAAGTAAATCCATTTCCCTATATGCAGGGCACTGGACACCTAATATTGATGCCCCCTACAATATTCCTTTCATTATCCCATTTTGTTTTACTTCTGCACTGGGCATCCATAAAAAGGATCTTGTAAGCAGCCATTGCCAACCTGGTGCCCTCTAAGCTGTTTCGAACTACAACTTCCATCAGCCCCAGTCTCTGTGCTGGCTGGGGGTGATGGGAGTTGCAGTCCAAAACAGCTGGAAGGCACCAGGTTTACAAAGGCTGGTCTAAAAGCTTGCATTGTTTCCGAACAGCTGTTTATTTTAACAAGAGATGTTGTTTCATATAGCATCTCTCATCCTGGCATATCCATTTGATTCCGTTTGACACCTCTCTCTGTGTGTGATGGCTTGGCAGTGTACTATTAGTTAGCTGTTGTACATATTCCAGCAACTAAATACACTTCCATATCATTGCATGACCATGCGTCATAGGCTAAATGCTTTCCATTTGTCTCTGATGGAAGAGGATCGTTAACAGCCACTGCTGCGGAAACCCACCAGTGCCTGCGGCGTTGTGAAAACTTGCAATAAGATAGCCTGTTTCTGATCAAACTGTCGGCTCTTATGCATTTGTTCCCCTTTCTTTCCAACTCCGGCCAGTTGCTTAGCTCATCTCTTTCAGACTAGCTTGTCTGCTGAAGTGAATATATTGCCATATGGTGAAAGGGAGGAAAGGAATAACAGTAGAAATAACAGTGATGGCTGGGGTGGGGAACCTCAAGCTTGGAGGCCAAATGTCGCTCTCCAGGCCTCTCGGCTCCCCCAAGGCACCGCCCCCTCCTAGGCCCCACCCTTTAATGGTCCTGCTCTGTGACCCCCTTGAGTGTTTTGGCCCAGCTGGAATGTGTCCTTGAATTGCAATTATGCCTCTTGCTTGCCTGGATGAATTGTATGTAGAAACCTCTTGGCTGGAATATAGCCTACTGAGCAAAGATTAGGAGGCACACCTGTTGCTCCACCTACTGGCAAGCATCCCCCAAGAGGCAATGTGGTCCTCAAAAAGTTTTCCATCTCAAATTGTTCTCAGTCTGTAATGGGAGTATTTATAACCAGCAATGGTTACATTAATTCTTTGTTCCACATTCTAGTCTGCATTACCCTTCACGCATGTGCAAAATATGCAAGAGAGATTCAATGCACATTTGAGCCTCATGTTTAAACACCAAAGTACACAAAATCTTCCCCACACAATCTTTCAATGTGTGAGCCAACCCCACTGTACAACTCTGCAGTGTGAGGTGTTGTGTAGTATTCTTGTCTCCATCGTTATTAACTTTCAGGGGGAATCCCTGTTTGCCCAGGTATCTGGTGGCCGAGGAACACTACTGTTCCTGGCAACCCCAAGATCATTGGGTGGAGGAATATTTTTAATTGCTTTCAGAATGTTTTTAACTGTATACCGGTAGCTGCTTTTAGATATTTTTTTAAAAAATAATGCGTTAACTGTTTTAGAACATTTCTGCTTTGTTTTTAAATTGTGCCTCTCTTTGCCACTCTGGGCTCCTTCTGGGAGGAAGGTGGGATATCAGTTCAATAAATAAATACAAATATTCCTGCTCGACATCTGCAAGCTCAAGCAACTTCAGAAGGAGTTCTACTCAAGTACCGATGTATGAATACCATACAAGAAGGACCTTCTCCCCTATTGCCAGTCAGGATTCTTCCTCAACTTGGGAAGAGCTTTAGACATGTACATCAGTACCAGGGCCGGATTTAGGTTTGATGAGGCCCTAAGCTACTGAAGGTAATGGGGCCCTTTATATGTCCAGCTGTCCTTTGTCAACAACAAATTGTCGCAAATCAGTGATATTTTAGGGAGCAGGCTAGCAGGCGGGGCCCATTACTTACATCGTAGGAGCCTACACAACACAAAACACTGTTGCTGTATGTAGGTTTTATCTTATTTGTTTTTTTATCTTATATTTTGGAAATGTACATCCAGTTTTTTTCCCTTTAAATTTTTTTGGGCCCCCCCCCAAGAGACTGGGGCCCTAAGCTATAGCTTATATGTAAATCCGGCACTGATCAGTACATCAGCATAACCCCTTCTGATGTAGTGTGAACATGTGGACATCAGGGGTGTGTGGCAATTCCACAGCCACCTCCACACCTTCTCTTATCATGCTGAGGTTTGGGGGGGTTGTCATATGTGCTCCCCTCTGAACAGACTATTACAGCAAGCATATATATATATATGCTTATATATATATATATAAGCATATATATATATACACACACACACACACACACACACATACATACACACACACATACAGTATATGAATGAGTTAGGATTTGATATCCCGCTTTATCACTACCCGAAGGAGTCTCAAAGTAGCTAACATTCTCCTTTCCCTTCCTCCGCCACAACAAACACTCTGTGAGGTGAGTGGGGCTGAGAGACTTCAGAGAAGTGTGACTAGCCCAAGGTCACCCAGCAGCTGCATGTGGAGGAGCGGAGACGCGAAATCGGTTCACCAGATTACGAGTCCACCGCTCTTAACCACTACACCACACTGGCTCTCTCTCTCTCTCTCTCTCTATATATATATGCTAACTTCATCTGTTCAAACAGCATGAGGTGAAATATTTGAACTGCTGAGTTTACCAAAAGCCCAAATAATCCTTATCTATACAGGACATCACTGACACCAAGCAGCACAGGAGACAAACATCACAGGTGGATGATCAATATTTCCCAATAACTGAGGTACGGATTCTTTTGTATGGGACTCCCAATATGAACTGTATTGGTAACCTACCATTCTCCATGCAAAATAAAGTGGAGAAACAATTATTACACTTTTTAGGGGTTGGTTGTTTTTTTTTTGTAGTATTCAGAGAACTTACTAATGGTTAAACTTGCTATGCTCTTGCACTGGTATTTATGAATGGCCTGCCATGACCATGGGATGTGGAGGGGAGGGCATGCAGGGATCTCTGTCAGCAAGGAACTGTGCTAAGGAAGCTTTCGACACCATGGCAACAAAGTCAGCATTTATTACTGGACCTGTAGGGATAAAGGGTATCCATTCATTTGTATAGGATCTAGTAAAGGTTCCCTTTTGGAGTGACTACTGCAGTAGAATCTGAACCTGCTCTCTTCACTTGGTGCCCCCAAATATTGACCACCAAACTAGTCCCTGTCTGTGTAGTCCCCCCAGAAGAATATAAGATGGAACTTTTGCCAAGCTAAACACTGACGGGTGTCCCACCCATCTCTTCACCAGAAGTCCTGCCTCCTTTTAGGATCACATTCCATAATTCTGTTTCTTGGTCGCACTACAGCAGTGATGGGGAACCTCAGGTCAAATCTGGTCCTTCGGGCCTATCAGTCTGGTTCTCAGGAGTCTCCCCAGCTAGAACTCTCCCCCCCCCTTGCAAAAACTATTTGGGTGAATATTTCTGTAAACTCTGGAGTTCTTCCAAGCCTCCTGATACCTGCCTCTTGTATGTGGATAGTGGTGCTTTGGTTTCATAAGTGTCCACACTCACAAGGCTGAATTTTCTATTAGTATGTAGGAAAATTAAAATTTCCCCCTTTCCCCCCCCCCCTTAAGCAGTATGCTCCCAGTATATTCAATAGTGCATCGTGTAATAGAAAATTATTTTGGAAACCAGTGTATAGAAGAGAACACTCCAAACAGACTTGGCTTATTCTATCTCTTTTTTAAAAATAAAGCTTCTTCATAAAAACTATTTACATTTTTTTTTTTGTTATTCCCCCCCCTTCCACCTCACCCCACCCTCAATGGAGCATGCATTTCCTGCTGTTGTTGATAAAATGCTAGATTTTATCACCTTTAAACATAGTGATTCAATAGCAGGACAATTTCTCACTGTTAAATAGTGTTACTTGAATTATTTGGCAAATTGTGATTTAAGTAATTTGCTGGGAAAGAAAGAATACCTTGTTTTGATTAATCTAGGACAGGGGTAGAGAACCTTTGGTCCTCCAGATGGGACTACAATTCCCATTATCCCTGACCATGGGCCAGATCCAGGGCTCAGTTGGGTGAAGTGCCCAGCACACCGATCCTTCTCTTTGCTTCCCGAGGGCTCAGAAGGTTTAAGAGCTGCTCCTAAACAGAAGAGTTTTCTGTCGAAAGCTACCAAAATTTCATCCAGCAAGAAAAACCACTGCTTGTCCAGCTTTTACCATTATTAAGCAGGAATGTACTAAGGGCCGCGGAGAGATGTTGCCCTGTGGATTCCAAAAGGCACAGCAGCTTTGTCAGAGGTCTTCTCTCTTTTTCAAAATGATCTGCCTAACCAGAGCAGCTATATCTGGCTTGATGCTTTCTATGGGCTCTTCGGGTGTCCAGAACTTCACGACTTTCCCATCTGGGCTGATGAGATACTTCCAGAAATTCCACCGAGGCATAGCTTTGGAGGAATCTGCAAGAACAACACAAGATTAGTTTGTATTGCAAGCAGAAGGGGCACCATTCGGATTTTAAAAAAAATTAAAAAACAAAACCCCCTTATAAGAACAGAAGAATGTTAGAATCCTAGAACTGTAGGGTTGGAGGGGGCTCCAAAGGTCATCTAGCACAAACCCTTGCAATGCAGGAATCACAGCTAAAGAACCCCTGACAAATGACAGAAGACCCAGCTGCTGGCTCAGGCCAGTGGTACATCTTAGTCCAGCATCCTGTTCTCACAGTGGCCCACCACTGCCGCTTTCAGAAACTGGTATTCTGAAGCGTACTGCCTCCAAAAGATGTGTCAAAGTGCCACTGAGATTAATAGGAATTATGTGCTTAGCTCCTACTGATTCTCTGGACTGCCAAATTCTTCCTCCTGATGAATTAATGTGAAACTAGGCTCCTGGAGCTAATCATTATTGCTGATCAACACACGATCCATGGCCGCCTTTCCACATCTCTTGCCCATCTCTCCCCTTTGCTCAATTCAGTGGCGCATACTGCTAGGTAAGTGGGGTTAGGATTTCATCTTAAGGGCTAGAATCTTGGTGGTGGTTTAAAAAAACAACAAGATTCTTAGGAAGCTGGGTTCTGCATCCAGTACCACATGTTTACTGTCCACTTTCCCTCTAGAAGGAATGCTGTACATGCTTACCTATTAGAAATTGAAATGCAGGCGATGCTTCAGATCCTAGAATCTTTATTTTCTTGAAAATGGGGAAAGTTACTCCATAATTTGATTTTGCAAGATATGCGATCTTCTGGCTTGTATCTGGCTCCGTTTTCCCATACTGATTGCAGGGGAAGGCTAGCACTGTGAAGTGGGATGGTCCAAACTCCCTATACAGTTCCTGCAGCATGATGTAATTTTTGTCTGTGTGCTGGCAGTAACTAGCCACGTTAACAACCAGAGACGCCTTCAGGGAGACAGAAAACAGGGCAGTGAGAAAGAAAGAGGTTGAGAGACTGCTTATGGCGAGGTTAACAAAATGGCTTTACATTCTGACTATCTCAGCTATTTAAATGTAGGAAAAGTATACATGTTCAGCTTAGCTTCAATTGCAGAAAAACAGCCATCCATCTATTCAGCATTGTTTTAGCCATTGGCTGTCACAAACTAAACTTCTTCAATTGCAGGAAGGAAAATATTACTACGGTACCAGTGATTACTGTTTAGGACTGTTCTCCCCCACACTGGAGAAATTGCAGGGATTATGTAAACCATCATCATAACTTTAATTCACTGAAATACATTCGCTAGATCAGGGGTCAGCAACATTTTTCAGCCGTGGGCCGGTCCACTGTCCCTCAGACCATGTGGTGGGCCGGACTATATTTTGGGGAAGAATGAATGAATTCCCATGCCCCACAAATAACCCAGAGATGCATTTTAAATAAAAGCACACATTCTACTCATGTAAAAACACCAGGCAGGCCCCACAAATAACCCAGAGATGCATTTTAAATAAAACGACACATTCTACTCATGTAAAAACATGCTGATTCCCGACTGTCCGTGGGCCGGATTGAGAAGGCGATTGGGCAGCATCCGGCCCACGGGCCTTAGGTTGCCTACCCCTGGGCTAGATTATTCATAATGTTAACAAAATCCAATTGTTCACAGTAACAGATGCATTTTTTAAAAAAGAAATGGGACTATTAAAAAGTCCAAGAATCAAACTCATCAATTGTTTGCATTTCACAATAGTTAGCCATTGGATTCTGCAGACGTTTGCAGCTTCTGTAATGAAACAAGAGAATCATTTTGATGACTTACAAAAGAACAGGCCTGTTAGAGCAGACCAAGAGACCAGCTGGATCAGACCCTCTGTTGACAACAACCAGATGACTCTGGAAGGCTCGCAAGCAGCAAAGGAAGGCACCAGCCCCCAGCCCCCACCTTTGTAGATGCTAGATCAGGAATTGAGAACCTGTAGTTCAACAGGTGTTGCTGAACTACACCTTCCATTTGCCCTGAACGTTGGCCGTGCAGTCCGGGGCTAATGGGAATTCAAGTCTAACAGATCCCGATCTGTGTGCTAGATCTTCATTGCATCTGATATTAGGAGAAACCCTGCCGTTGACGAAACTACTTTGTTGGAACGTCTCCATTTATACCAGCAAATATTATGAACTGTTTCTTTTACTCAAGAGACTTGGATTCCCACTCCCAGTATTCTTCTAACTGCTAAAATAAACCTACATTCACAGTGTTGTTGTTTTTTACAACCACCCAGCACCTCAAAGGACGTAAAATGTCATTATTATGCACGGAGAGGTCAATCGCTCCATGCAAAGATTTCAAAAACAAGAAACGTGTCACTTACTTTGCCTCTGTATTTCTCCAACGAAACGGCCCTGCCTTTCGGATCCATCACTTCAAAGGAATAAAAGTCTTTGATTTTGGGCTTTAAGAACTTAAGTTGCAGCAGGCCCAGTATGGCTGTGAACAAAACCATAGAGAAGAAGAAGATTAAAATCCTGGTTTTCAGCCTCGAGCTTTTCAAAGAATACGCTGTCAGAGGCAGAGGCAGAGGCGGCTCCATTTTGGAGGAAGTCTCAGCAGGCCTGGAATGTGAAGGAGGAGCTGAAACACAAAACTCACAGCAGCTTGGAAAGGGGGGTGGAAGAGGGAGCAAGAATGGAGGCTGTGTCTGTCCCCCCCCCCCCCGCCCAGACTTTGCCTAAAGTTCTAGGCTGCAGGGCCTAGAAACTGGTCTATTCTTTTTCTATTTATTGACAGCAGGTCAGCATTTTAGACCCCCTTTTCCATTTAAATGCAATGCCTTCTGTTTTACAATCTGGCAACAAAACATATTTTCTTCTCGCTTTCCTTCTCCCCCACATTTTTCTCCCAGACTGTCATCTGATCTATGGTTATGCAGGGGATTAGAGTGTTGTTGTTGTTGTTGCTGTTGTTGTTGTTGTTCCTTGTTTTTTGGTCAGTGCTCTTGATTGGTTTCATTAGAAACTGGTCAACTCATCTTGCAAATGAACTAGTGGGCATAATCTGATTCTCAGAAATTGCTTTGTTAATGTTAACCAGGATGTATGTAAAGGACCTTGAACAGTTAGAAAGAGTAGGTCGCATCCAGGGTAACCAACAAACACAGGCATGTCTACTCAGAAGTAAGTCCCATTAAGTTCAAAGAGGCTTATCCCCAGGTTAGTGGGTACAGGATTGCAACCAATGTTAGTTGCACTTAATTCCCACTGGGACAAATAGGGCTTTTATCCTGGCAGGCTTTACACATTTATTTCACTGGTACCTAAATGCCACTAACTCACAGCACAATTTCTATACCTGGCTAGTAAATCCCTCCTAACTAAATTGGACTTACTCTGGAACCAACCCAGAAATAATAATAGCAACAACAATAACTATTGAAACGATATTTGACTGCACAAAACTTAATCCATTAATTTATAGCGTGTTTAATAGACGTAAGCAACTTTAAACTATTAAGTATCACTGTTGTTGTCACTTTACTGTTTTTTGTTTTAAACAGACTCCAGGCAAGACTTCCTATTCACATTTTAAAAGTTGCCTTGTGAAGAAGCTGGCATCTTCTCCGGTTGCTAGTAGCCCAATTTCCACAAGGTGGCAGCAGTCTTGCAGCAGAAACCAAGTGGAGCAAAGTTTTGCAGAGAGTCCTGCTATCTCAAATGATGGGCCTGATCTGACGAAAATCATGACAGTTCCAAGTCAGTGTACAGAGATGGGTGATTCCCTCAAAGTAAAGGGTCATTACTCCATAACTCCAGATTAATAAATGCAAAAAACTTGAAAATGATATACAGGTGGTATTTTAAGACCTAATAAACTAGCCAAGACTATATCAAGTAAATGCTGGAAATGCAAACAGTCTGAAGGATCATTTTTTCATATGTGGTGGACTTGTAAAAAAGTGACAGGCTTAATGAATTGAACAAGAAGTTTAAAATTGTGACCCCCCAAAATCTGAAGCATTTCTTTTGGGAATAATACAGGGCAGAGGTCCCAGAAAAGTTGGTTAAATTGTTTACGTAAGCTACCACAGCAGGCAGAATTCTGAATGTGCAGAAATGGAAAGAAGAAGAGGTTCCTACAAAAGAGGAGTGGACTTTAAAACTATTGGACTGTATGGAGATGACAAAATTGACGGCAAAAATAAAAGACCCAAAAAGAGCAAATGTTTGTGGCAGAGTGGAGATCCTTTTCTATGACTCTCTGAGAAAATGCTACCCGGTATAGTCAAATGAAATCGCAGTCAGGACTGCAAATATAAGCAAAGGAATGAGAATGAGAAAGGAATGTAATGTAGGATATATGTTATAGAAATAAGTATTACATTTAAGGCAGTAGATAAAGGATTTGAACAGAAATGTCATGGAAGTAAGGATGGGAAGTCAAAATGTTAAGGGAATATTGTATTGAAACTGAATTGAATTTGCAAAATTGCATAATTTGCATGAATTTGCATAAATAACAATTTATGGATCAAACAATGCACAAAAAATTGGCAGATCTCTGCTTTCTGTCTCTGTAAGCTGAGTTTGGTAACATGGGGAAACCGTTCAACAATGCAACTACAGCTGACAGTGAACAAAACAGGTGATTAAAGCTGAACATTGTTTTGGTGTAACCGAACAAATAGAACTCAACCAGCTTGGCACAGCCTGATAATATTACTATTACTATTACTTTTATAATAATTTAATATTTGGGGAAACCCAGCCAGATGGGCGGGGTATAAATAATAAATTATTATTATTAAAAATTATTATACTTCTCCAGTTAATCTGTGCCAGGAAGCAAGTCCTTTGCACTTCTGTGCACTGTCATAGCTGGAATAAGCTAAACTGGCATTTGCCAAAGGTGGGCTGGGTGGGTTTCTGAAGAGTCTGTATTCAAGATGAACCACAAAGCCACTGAAAGCCAAGCGCCATGAGAAATGTGGGTGGAACTGTGATTTGCATATGAGCTGGAAATCACCACAGAAAAGGGTGGGGAACCTTTCTCAGCCTCGGGCTGCATTCTGCTGTGGGCAACCTGCCGGGAGTCGCCTGGGACCAGATGCAAAAGCGCTTGGAACAATGGATGTGGCTCTTACTGTAGCCTACATTCCAGCCATTAGGAAGTCAGAGGTCACCGCACACCCACCTGCATTGTCTCTCCATCCAAGACGGCCTTATCTGAGTTCATGGATGCAGCCAGCCAGGCAAAAAGAGTCGAGGAGGACAAAGAGTAGGGCCAGTGAAAAGTGTGGCTGAGGGACACGGCCTAGGGAGGGTCCTAAGGGCCAGATGTAGAGGGTTGGAGGCAGGGCTGGCCTAAGACATTTTGGCACCTGAGGTGGACCCCAAAATGGTGCCTCCTCTGCTGAGGAAGAAAGGGTGAGGGAAGATCTACATAAGGAGTAAGAGAGGAAGAAAGATCTACCTTGGGAATGGCTGCCCCTGTGGATTTTGCAGCCTAAGGCAGTCAACTCGCTTGATCTTATGGGTGGGCTGGCCCTGAATAAAGATCTACATTGGAATCAGCTCTCACCTCACCTCATGGGTGGCTGGCCCTGGTATTTGGCCCCCAGGACTGAGGTTCACCGCCCCTACTCTCATACACACCAAACTGCCTGAGCACTGTTCTTCCTGGGTCGTCTTCTTCCGAAAGCGGTGCCTGTCCCTTCATAAGCTCCGAGGCACTGAGAGAGGATACAACCATGGACCACCCAGCCTTCTGCCCTTACTGACCCTCCTCTTGCCACCCTCTTCTGTCTGCTGTTGCCAGCAGCGCTGTAGCTTTGCCCCCATTGTAGTTGGAGACAGTAGGGCAGTTAAATAATTTTAGGCTCTGGTTTTATCCTGCCGCCCCCAGATGCTAAGATGTGGTCTGATAGGGCCCCATTGTTAGATGGTAATGTTTATTATTGTGAGCCCTTGTGGTCAGTCTGCAGAGTGGGGCCCTAAAGTCCTGGTACCACTTCTGGGAGAGGAGATGGGATGAAGGGACTACTGAAACAGCGGTGTGAGAGGCACAGGATTATACCCTCCCTTGCCGCTGCAGTGTTTTAAAGAGGTGAGTCAGCCAGTCTTTAGGGGATGACCCGACAAATACCCAGTCAGTTTTAAAAAAACGAATCAGCAAAGTTTGTCCTGTGTTACAAGTTATGGTGCTGGTTAAAAGACTAGAATCCATGACTGAAACGCTTTTGGTAGCCCTCAGCTATGCTTGCAATAGTTCAGTTACAGGATTATGGTGCTTGCATCTAGAGGAGGACTGTTGGGCTGTCGTTCAACATATATTTTACTCAAAAGTAACTTCAACAGAAATCAAATGGGACTTAAAAACCAAGGGCTGTCCTTTTCTCCACCTTATTGTCGGATTATAATACAGAATTTACAAGCATTAAGCAAATCTGTACTGTTTTTCTCAAGGGAATATGGCATCTGCAACAAACTGTTGCAGTGTGGAGTGCTCCTGTTCAGGATTCTAGTCAGCCTGCCATACCTCATCCTGGAGACTCCATTTCAACATGGGGCTCGAACCCACAACTCTGGGATTAAGCGCCTCATGCTCTACCGACTGAGCTACCAAGGAGCTTTTGCTGGATATGGGAGCAGACAGGAAGCCAGAAGTCTCTTCCTGCTACCTGTTTTAAGGGTTTCAGGAAGGCTGCATCCAAGGGAGAATCAAACAGCTTCTGGTGAGCCTGCGTTTCAAGACAGCAGGGCTGTGGTGGAGGGATTCCTGAAAAAGCATACCAGTGAGGAATATGTGTTTAAGTTGAAAGTTAGGTTCTCATATGAAAATTCCCTTCATGCCACTACATGAGTTTCACATTAGCCTCAAGAAGCGTATCATGTGAACTGGGCATTCACAGGGCAGTGGCAATTCCCAATATTAGGGTGCCTGGAGAAAGTGCTGCCTTAATCATGGTATTTGCTGCTAATAAAGACTTTAATTTTTCCATTTGTCTTTGAGTCCACATACTGTTAACTCACACAGTGACTCTCAATGTTAGTTTCGTTTTCTAGTTTGGTTTCTGGTGAGCTCAAATGCAGTGGAAACTTGTTATCTACAGATCTATGTGAAATGAAAAGGGTGATCTGTTATCTTTCCCCAATTTGGTTGAGTTTCTTCATGCGCCATGCATGGAGGGTTGAGGTGAGGGCAAAGTCAATGCGGTGCAAACGTGACAGTGAAGTTAATCTGTTGTTTCCTGCAGGTGTGTTTTCACTACACCATCTTGCCTCTTCCCCTCTCAGTCTCAATATGCAGCAGCAACTAGGCCAGAAGGATGTTAGATAAGTGGCACAGTCCCACCACACCATCTGCTACTGGATATAAATATGCCATGCAGGAAATCAGATTTGGCCGCACAACTGACATCATGGGGCTACTTCAGAGTGAGGGCAATGTCCTTGCTCTGAATTGGCTTTATGATGGTGCTACATAGTCAATCAGCTTTCGCTGCATGAGGACCTCACAACGCCCCTTGAAGCAAAAAGCACTAACCTTGCTCAGTATAGGTGAACACCGAAATCAGAGGCAGATTTTGGTCTTTCAAATTTCAGCGGCGCCCTGTGTGAGGCCAAAATTTCCCCCCTGCATCTCACCTTCCATCCTGCTCAATTCACTACGTCATAATTGCGGTGCCCTTCTTACGTTATCTTTAGCTCTCTTTGTGTGTAAACGTGGCAGAGAGGTATCCTATCTACCCCCAAGCTCTAATTTCTTGCCTAGTCCAAGGAGACCTCTGTATCTCCTGTCTATTAGCTCCTATTGAGGAATTGCCAGCACCTGAACTATTCACTTCTTTTGTCAAGCCCAACACTCTGGCTAGATATTGACTTACAGCAAGGGTGGGGAACCTGCAACCTTCCAGATGTTGCTGTACTATAACTCCCATAATCCCTGGCCAAGCTAGCTGAGTCTGATGAGAGTTGGAGTCCACCAATATCTGGCCACAAGTCCCTCCCCCTGCCTTAGGGCTAAACCATAGTGGATGTTTCTGTCACAAATCATTATAGCAATCCCATAGCAATATATGGTGGTCAACTGATGTATTGTACTTTTGACAAATCAGACCCTGTTACACATGGTGGATTAGAAAATGGCAGTCTTTTATCTCCATCCAACATGGCATCCCATAATATTTCACATATTTATCTTCTGTTAAATGTTTGCCACAAAGGATTTTCCAGGGTTCTAAAACATGTGGGGCACTTAATGGGTACAGTGGCTCCCCACTTCAGATTTTTGTCCTCCAACTCATGTGTTTGTTCTCCCATCCCATTGCATGTTGACTTAACAGCAAAGAAGTTCTGAAGAGCCAGTCCCTTAGCTGACACTCACTGAAGGTCAAAGCAGAGCTCAGGTTTGGAAAATAACAATAGTTTAAAACATTTTGACAAGCTTCTTTCCAGAGTTCCAGACTCCCATTCATTCAAATCAGGCAGCAAGTTTGCTTCCCGTGACTGTGGCTGAATATTTTGTTGTTGTTGTTGCAATCAGGCTTATGATCTAGGCTGCTAATTGGACTCCAAGTTCAAGGTAATAGGTTGTATGTGGTTGGTGAAATTCTCTGGGCCAGAGGCAAGAAAAAACCGTAATTATACCGACAGTAGACTGAATATCGGAACTAGATTTTAGAAATGGGAGTTCAGATCACAGATCAGCATTTAGATCCCACAGTTGGCCTTGGGTGCTGAGGTATCTGCTTCCCATCTCTTAAGCGGGTGTTACAATTCAGCTACAGAGATGAATAAGATGAGCATAAACTGAATCACAAGCAAACAAAGAAAAGCTTCATCAGTGAGTATCAAAAATGAGTATCTTAAAATCATGTGATCAGCTAGTGCCATTGTTCATGACTTTGTCTATCCAGGAGAGGTGGTCGGATGTAAGTCGAGCATAGACGCCAGGATATCGGTGACTGTCACATTTTCTAACAAATGAGAGGATTCCAATTTGTTCCCCGTGGCATATTAAAGGACTACCAGAGTCACCCTGAGGGGGGGAAAAGGAAAGAAGAGATTAGATGTTACCATTAAGCAGAAGCTGATCTATATACTGTACCTCCTTATGGTCATAATATTCCAACAACAAATTCAGTTCTGCAATTATTCATTTTAACAAAACATTTTAATTAAAACAGTGACTGCAGTACAGCAGGCAGAGGCAGATGGCACAGAGTGTTTACCTGCTACTGACACCAGACTGTGGCACTTGTTGTTGTTGTTGATGATGCCAATACAATAATAACACATCAAGCAGCATTAATCCAGATTGGTCCTCAGTCCCTAAATTAACACGCTACACTTTAATAACGACTTCAACCGAGGAAGGATTTTGCCTAGCAAATCAGGATAAAATAAATAAAACTACACAGCTATAGCTTGATTCTCCAGTCATACTGGGTAAAACACTAAGCATCCTATATAATAAAGAGCCTGTGTCCGTATGTACCACTTTCCGTGTGTCACAGGAATTCGCAAGTGCGCGTGCGTTCCAGTGAGACACGGATTGGGTAGTACGGACCAATCCCGCCAACCACTGTGGTGGCGGTGGCGCGTAGCGCCGCCGCCCGCAGCCCTCTGTCCGATACTCCTGCTGCCGGCTGCAGCACAGACCACTCCTGCTTGCTTCCCGAATAAGATCTTCGGGGACAGGGGTTGCTCCGCCGCCGCCGCCCGCCCCGCGGGCACACAATGCACAAAGAGAGCCGTCCGGGGCCAGGCAGAACGGGGGGCTCCGAGGCCTAGCGGCCTGGGACGGCCCATCCAGCGGAGCGCCGGTGCTCCGGAGGCCAAGGAGGGCCGCCCCATCCCCGCCGCCGCTGCAGCCACCCCCGGAAAAAAAATTAAGAAGGGGGAGGGAGCCCCTCTCCACCCCCCAGCGGCCTGAATCGACCCGCCTCGCAGAGCGCCGGTGCTCCGGAGGCCGAAGAGGGTCGCCGCACACCCGCCTCCGCCGCCACGTCACCCACACACTCACACACTTGCGCGCGCGCGCACACACACACACACAAGCCCCCCCCACAAAACAAGCCCCCACCTCCCGCCCTCGCTTCCCCCCCTCTCCCTACCTTCGCAGCCGGGCCGAGGGAAGCCGCTTCCAACTCTCGCGGTATTCCTACCCCGGCTGCAGCCAGGGATCGGCGGCCGGCAGAAGGAGGACGGAGCTGGGCTTGGGTGGTGGTTTTTTTTGGGGGGGAGGTGCGCGCATTGGGAGTTGGGTGGGTGGGGGTCCCCCAGTGCTTTCCCTTGCCTGGAGGCTCGCACGCCAGCCTCGGCAAAGGGTCTCCTTTCCACGCGGTCCGACGCTTGCCTGGAGGCTCGCACAGCAGCCTCGGCAAGCGCCGTTAGTGCTTTCCCTTGGCTGGAGGCTCGCACAGCAGCCTCGCCAAAGGGTCTCCTTCACTGCTTTCCCCTCGCCACCGCACGCACACCAGCCTCCCCACCACCCCCTGCCCGCCTCGCGCTGCCGCCCGGTCGCCGGGGATGGGGGGGGAGGTGTGTGTGTGTCTGGGAGGGAGAGAGAGAGGCGAGCTATTTCTGGAGGTGTGGGAAGTGGGGGGGGGGGAGGTGGGTGAGAGAGAGAGAGAGAGCCGAGCTGTGTTTGTGGGTTTCCCAAAGCCATCTGATTGAACAGGCTGCTGGGGAGGGGAAGGGTTAATGGGAGGGAGAGGAGTCTGGGGAGGGAAGGGTTAATGGGAGGGAGAGGAGTCTGGGGAGGGGAGGGTTAATTGGAGGGACCGCTACACCCCCGAATGGCCCCATATGTTCTAGGGCCCGTTATCTGATAATGGGCTTAATTTACTAGTAGTTAAGATTATGAACTCAAATCTTCACTAAAAGCTGCATGCCTTCTTCAATGTAATCAAAACTTTAAGCAGCTAAAGGTTTACTTCATAAACCGGCAGAGGCTCAGTTCTTAATAAGTGAGGGCCATTTCATTTCATTTTACTTAAACTGATTTACAGACTGATTGATTACAGAAGTTTCTAAGTGGTGATTAATAGGTTCTAATTGCACATTGAGGCCTTTCATTCCATCTTAAGCAACTTCTGGTATCTTGCTATAGTAGAGTATTTATTTATTTATTTAAAAAGAAGAAGTGTTAAAGGTGAAACATTCCCTCTAAAAACGAATCGAGTGGCTGTACTTCATTCAATGCCTCAGGTTTATTATTGTTTCTTATTGAATATTTGGTTAAAAAAAATAATTTAACTGATTCCTCAGTCGATCAGTTGAAAGGCGAAAATTTCTTCATTTTTGGGGGGCGGGGCAAGCGGCTGTAATTTTACATTTGCATGAGTGCAGAATTAGTTGAAAGAAACGAAGACTCTCTTACCATACATTTGTCCACGCCGCCTTTCTTTTCACCAGCACACAGCATATTCATTGTCAGAGGAGGTTGAGAATTATAGTGGTGCTTGTCATTGCAAATCTTTCTGCTAATGATGGTGACGTTGGCTCCATGCAGTGTATCAAATCCGCTTCTTCTATTAATTGTTCCCCACCCAATTACGACACACTTGGTTCCACCCTTGAGGTCATCATGTGTGTGGGTAATTGGAATGGTTTTAACAGGTGAAGGGTGGTCTTTTCCTGACTGAATCTGAAGGAATCATAAAAAGGATCTATAGTTGAGATCTATAGACAAGAAGCGGTCACAGATTTTCATGCAATCTACCTTAGGCTTCCTTCTAGCATAATATTAATTAATAAATAATAATAATAATAATATTTCCTTTATGAATCGCTCTCCACAGGGCATCTCGAAACAATTTACTATATATATATATATAAAAGCTACATATAAAGAAGTTAAAATAACTGTAAAATGCTTTTTAAGAGCCAGTGTGGTGTAGTGGTTAAGAGCGGTAGACTCGTAATCTGGTGAACCGGGTTCGCGTCTCCGCTCCTCCACATGCAGCTGCTGGGTGACCTTGGGCTAGTCACACTTCTTTGAAGTCTCTCAGCCCCACTCACCTCACAGAGTGTTTGTTGTGGGGGAGGAAGGGAAAGGAGAATGTTAGCCGCTTTGAGACTCCTTCGGGTAGTGATAAAGTGGGATATGAAGGCAGCCCTGTTTAGGGAAGTTTTTAATCTGTAATATTTCAATGTATTTTAGTGTTTTTTGGAGGCCGCCCAGAGTGGCTGGGGGGACCCGGTCAGATGGGCGGGGTACAAATAATAAATTATTATTATTATTATATCAAATCCAAACTCTTCTTTATTACAATCAAGCTGCTTGTGAATTTCGTTAAATGAACACATAAAACAATTGCATATATAAACACACACACACACACACACACTTACTTTAAAAGAACAATAGCACTTACATAAAATTGACTTACCTGCAAAAGCATAATGTCATTTTCAAGTGTCTTTGGATTAAATCCTGGGTAAGAAAATGTTTTGGTAATGTTAGCGTTGTGTTTTCCGTGCTCCGTTTTAGTTCGTGAATATGCTCCAAAAATCAGGTATGTTTGTTCATCCCTGAAAAGATGAGCCACTGATAAATTCACCACACTGATATTTGATTTCCACCATTCTGATTGTTTGCATTTGCACACTCTTCTTTATCCATATATGTATATATTTTGCTGCCTCAGGCAGCAAAATGTTTTTGGGCAAGCTCTGACTGCGGGTGACCAGTCATTTGAAGCTCACCACATATTCAGTATTAACTCTGCAGTGGCTGCCATTTTATCACCTTGCTCATTCTAATTTGTGATCACTCTTTTATAGTCAGAAAGGGGTTTCAGCCTGACACAGGGACAAATAGAAGAAAACGTTTTTATCACATACACAGCCCAACAAGACATGACAAAAATCCACCAACGGCATACAAATCAATATGGCTAACCTGATCCAAAACACCCACCCACCCCACTCACACATGAAAACAAAGACCACCACAGCCAACCACAAATAAACAGCCACACCCTAGGCCAACCCCAACCTCTCTCACCACCAAAGGAACACAAGCGAACAAAAGAGGACCCGCACAAGCAACGCTGACACAACACCCCACATATATTAAGTAAAATAGAAACATCGCCACCCGACCCCCCCATCTCCCCCCCGTCCACCTCTTTCCCCCTTTTCTTCCTAATGTCTCAACAAATGAAACCGATTTGTAAAAAAATGTTACATGGAAAAAAAATACGAGAGAGAGAGAGACATTGCACATACCTTTGTAAATCAAGAAAATCTTTAATAAAAATACATTTTTTTTAAAAAGAAAGGGTTTTCAGTGCTAATTAAAAGATTGATTTAAAAAACTAATGTTATAAAATGGCGGCTGGCAGAAAGCTTCTGGCAAGTGTGTGCTGAGCTGCAAAAGGTTGACTTGTTTGATAGGTTACTGCCCCTGTCAGAATCCCACTGTTTTAAAAAGAAAGAAGAGTATCATGAAGGACTTCTACACATGTGGAGGCTATGCTACTCTCCCATTCTTCTGGAAAAAGTTGGATTTGTGGAAAATACATTTATTTGCTTAATTTGTTTCTTGTCCTTCCTCCCAAAGGAGCCCAGGGCAGAAAACAAGAAGCGATAAAACAATGAAGACATCTTTAAAACAATTCCAATACAGATGCAGACATGTTGACAATCACTGGAGAACAGCGTTGTCTGGCTTCCTGTGAAAAATGAGTGGGGGAAAATGGAAATCCCATACTAAAGGTGGAAACCAACGTAGCACAAAGGAAATTGTTCCATTTCTGCTTGCCCAATGGAATTATCTCTCTTCTCCCCACCCACTCACACTGCTCTGGGGAGTCTTCCAACTGTCCAGAGCGCCCTGGGTGTCGGGTTAAATGGACTCCAGCACTAAACATCAAAATGAAGGAGATTTTAGCCTCTGAAAAACCAAGCACACTTATAAATGACCCCAGGAGCAATGCCATCCCAGAGGACCCAGTAGCTGAATATGAACACCTACTCCAACGTCTAAAACCTTACCTCTTTACCATCTCAGAGGAGAAGCAAATTAAACCGAGAACAGTAAACAAACCTCGGTTCGATCACACCTGTTTGCAGGCCAAGAAAGCCTTGCAAAACGCATATAAAGCTGCCCTAACATCCGATAACTCTACCAGGCAGCAAGCCTATTCCTCCGTTTGTGCCCTAAAAAAAGAATACAAAGCTCTGATAACCCATCAAAAGAACAACTACAGCAAGAAATGCTGGTCAGAATTAATCACTGCAGCAAAAGCAAAAAATCAGACTTTGTTCTGGAGACTGGTTTCTTCTGGCTCACACAGGGGCGCATCTCCTTTGTCCTCAACCATTCCACCTGACCGATGGGTCAGCTATTTTCAATCCATGTATGAGGACGTCGAAACCCCCACCGTGGACCCTGAATCGGGACACCTGAACAAATGGCCTGAAGTTACCGAAACCGAAGTAAAAACATATATAAATCAATTGAAAATGGCCAAAGCACCAGGCCCCGACGGCATCCTCCCCGAAATGCTAAAATCTCAGGCGGACTGGTGGGCTCCTTTCCTTGCTACCCTTTTCACCCATATAGATGACACCGGCCGTATTCCAAGGGACTGGGGAACAGCCATAGTGGTACCATTTTTCAAGAAGGGCAATAGAGGGGACCCATCAAACTACAGGCCGATTAGCCTACTTAGCGTGGTCAGCAAGCTGTATGCAAAGCACTTACTTCTAAAATTCCAAGAGTGGGTAGAAAACGAAAACATCTTAGCCATAGAACAGGCAGGCTTTAGATCCGGCAGATCCACAACGGATCATTGCTTAACTCTACAACACCTAATAGAAAAGTACAAGTCAGGGGGGCAGGCCTCGCTTTACGCCGCCTCTGTGGACTTCAAAGCAGCCTTTGACACAGTCCCTAGAACAAGGCTATGGGACAGACTTCGTGCCACCACTATCGACAGAAGGCTATTATTCCTACTACAGGCAATGCACTCGAATACGGCCCTAAGAGTTAGATGCAGTCGTCTAGGGCATCTAACAGATCCCATTAGAACCTTCAGGGGTGTCAGGCAGGGGTGCCTTTTGGCCCCCTTACTATTCAACTTCTATCTAAATAACTTGGTGGACACACTCAACAACCCTGACTTTCATCCCCCGAAGATTGCAAACCAGCACATCTCGGTTCTTTTATATGCCGACGATGCCATAATTCTCTCTAGAACCCCCATAGGGCTAAGAAGAGCCTTAAGGAAACTAGCAGCCTACTGTGACACAGAACGCCTTAAAATAAACTACCAGAAGACAAAGATCTTAGCCTTCGGGAAAAAACCAAGGACCAGAAATTGGCAGCTCCAAGGCCATAAGATACAACAGGTCACAAGTTACAGGTACCTGGGTATGGTGGTCCAATCTACAGGTTCCAACAAAATCCACATAACTTCCTTAGGGAACGCTGGAGAAAGATCCGCAAACTCAATCCTCAAATTCTACAGATCAAAAGGAGGCTTTTATGTCCCCGCGGCCTTAAAACTATACAAGGCCAAAACTTTGTCCCAGCTAACCTACGGAACTTTCTTGGGCCCACCATCCCTCTCCTTCACCTTACTCGAGAGAGTCCAATCAAAATTCCTCAGAGCCCTACTGCAGGTCCCCAGGTGTGTTTCTAACGCCTGGGTAAGACTAGAAACAGGGCAAATGAGAGTAGAGGCTCATATTAGACTCACCTCAATATACAAATGGCTGACCCTACAACTTCACCCTCGAGGCCTGGTCCCTCTGATTCTTTGAGATCAATTCCAGTCTGCCTGGCAGCTCGAGGTCCAGGCCGCTCTTCAGAGACTGGGCTTTTCACCCCAAGCCCTATTGACCATGGGCATAGACCAAGCGAGATCCGAGGTCAGACAACGAATTGTGGACACGGAGAGACAGTTGGACAGCACGAGGTCCCCGGATTACATCATAGCTGAAAACGAGAGATACATTGCTGCTCCGGCAGCGTATCTCTATTACCTCGAATCCAGAAAAACAAGAAGAGCTTTCACGCTCGCCCGAAGCTCGGCGTTGCCCTCGCCAGTGCTGTTAGGCTCCTTTGGAAAGATCCCATACGAACAGAGAATCTGCCCCTGCTCACTGGGGGAGGTGGGCAGCCCATTGCATCTATTTTTTAGATGCCCTCTGTACGATAAGGCACGAAAAGATACCATCGCCCCCATTCTGGAGAATCTGGCCGACCTCCCAGAGAAGACCAAACTTAATGCCCTACTACTAGGAAAGGAGCAAAAGCTAACTCGGACGGTAGCCAGATTCTGCTCGCAGATCGGCAGGACCAGCCCTCCCTCTCAGAACAAGTCATCCAACGAAACAGCGAATTCGGTGTTGGACGGTGGGAAGTAGTCCCTTTGTTTGGATATAAAACTGAAGATCCAGAGCAGTACCTGGGAAAAGGCCAGTTGGATTCCCACTCTGAAAACATAGCCCCTCCAAACTCATAAGACTGTTATAGCCACCCCGAGTTTCAACCCCCATAGCTCTGGTAAGCTTTTCTAGGTTTAATAGCTGGTATATGACCGTAACAAAGTTATTGTATTGTATTTTATTGTATTGCAGGCGCAGACCATCCCCTGATTTAAATTAGTCTGTAAAAAACCCTAAACTCGGTTCCATGGGTAATTCTGGGTCACTTTTCCATGGGAGCTTATCTTAAGTTTTAAGTGCCCATACACTTTTTGCATCTATAAATGTTAATTTTACTGTTGTATATTGTTTTAAATGTTTGTTTTATATGCTTTATATGCTGGTCTCTGACCGTAATAAACTATCTATCTATCTATCTACACTGAAACAGAAGTCACCAGACCCTTATATATAGTGGGAGGGTGGGGAGGGGTATTACTCAGAGGGGTGGTGGGAATGGGTGATAGGCTGATAGCTGTGGTAAACCTGTTGACGACTGTTAACGACTGCAATTGGTCTTACAGGAAAAAGCAAGGGGTGAGAAGGTTAAAAATAGCTTTGTCATGTATAATGTGATAAGAATCCAAGGTACCCCTGACCGTTGAGCTTATTGTTGTTTAGTCGTTTAGTGGTGTCCGACTCTTCGTGACCCCCTGGACCAGAGCACGCCAGGCACTCCTGTCTTCCACTGCCTCCCGCAGTTACAGGGTGGCAATTTCAAAAGTCTATATAAGAGCTTGCACACCATTGTTCTGTGTTCTCTCCTCCCTCCTGCGTGTGGTGAGTGAGGATCCTGTTGCAACAGTTTAATAAAGATCAGGCTTACTAGCTGCTTTGCTTCTCAATATTCTCTGGTTGGCTGATAGAGAACCTACATAGACTCTTGGGTACCCCATAAGGGAAAAGGAGCACTTTTTTCTTATAACACCAGGTTAGCCTCTCTTTGGAAATCTGTGCCTTTCGTGGGACCCTCCCAGGAGTTCTGCTCGGCTCCGCATGTGGCTCCTTCCGCAGTGATGACCCGGGAAAGCTGCAAAAGCCAGAGGATTGGATTTCCCGACAATGCTCAGAAATGCATGAAATGAATGAGAAGCAACAGAGCCGTTGTTTTGTTATCTTGAACCGGGGCTGGGTTAGCTAGGGGAAAGGAGATGAAGATTTCCCTGAAATTAAAATTGGGAAGGTTCACCCCCCGGGCTTCTTCTTCTTCTTTCGAACTCCCCCCTCCCGGTGCCTTCTCCATGTATTAGATAAATATCACACTCGTGAAAGGGACGGGTGAGGAGCAGAGAGAAAGGTTTCAATAAGAGAAGCTCAGAGTGTAATGAAAAATCTCCGGGCAGGAACAAGGCAGCACATCATGTTCGATTGCGTTTTTCTGTTCTCTCTCTTAAGGACACGATAGCGTTGTTCGTAGGTTCTGTGGCTGAGCTGAGACACAATACCCAGCACCAGGCTGGATTTTTGCATTTTTGTTATACAAACGTCTTGCAAATGATCAATTCTCTCCCCCCCCTTTTTTAGCAGGCCTCTTTCTCTAAAGGTAAAGGTAAAGGGACCCCTGACCATTAGGTCCAGTCGTGTCCGACTCTGGGGTTGCGGCGCTCATCTCGCATTATTGGCCGAGAGTACTCCTTCGGGTACTGATAAAGCGGGATATCAAATCCAAACTCTTCTTCAGCCTCTTTGGGGGCCCCCTAGAGCATGAGGCCCGGGCTCAGGTGTGCTTCTCTTCGGATGAGATGCTTCTTTGGTCTGTCTCACTGAGGACTGTGGCGCAGCAGGTAAAAGACATCAGCCCTCTTATTTTTACTTTCAGTAGGAGAGATCTGGGGGGGGGGGTGTCCCCAACTGTAGTCTGTGAGCTTCATTCAGGTGGCAGGTGGCGTGTCTGTATTCAATATTCGTTGCGTTTTTAAATTGCACTGTTGCTGCTTTTTTATTTCTTATATTGTATTTCAATCTGGATTCCATGTGACGCAAACGGCAGTGCAATAAAATGCAATATAAGAAATAAAAGAAGCAGTAAAAATGCAATTTTGAATCATACAGCAATCTAGCACGGTGTATTACAATGGAGAAACCATTAAGTGGTCTGCCAAGACCCTCAGCAAGTGATCCGTTGGGGGCAAAGCTTGGAAGCTGCCGAGATATTTCTAGCCAAGCCTATGGCCCACTTTCCTATGGCAATACTTCTAGCGAGGAAGCCCGATGTGGAACAGGGATGCTCTATCTAATCTCTTGTGTTTATTTCTTTTAATTTTCATTCACACGATAGTACAAAACCAATCTCCTCCTCATCTCACACAAGAGGCAAGCAAAAGTAACATTAAAAAAAACACATACCAAAAGCATTAATCTGTCTGTACAGCACATCATCTGTCTGTATCTTTCCTGGCACAAAAGATTTGACCCACAGGAGGGGAGAGTTGCTCTTGTGCTAGGATCCTGCTTGCAGGTTTCCTATGGGCATCTGGTGGGTCACAGTGAGAACAGGATGCTGGACTAGATGGGCCATCGGCTCTTCTTCTCTTCCGTTCTTAGATACAGTTCCCTGCAGGATGGGCCAGGGAAGGCACTTCGTCTCAGAGGGAGGATGGCAGTGGGAACCTGCTTTTATTAATAAACACCATTATTGGACACCGTGACATATGCTGGGAGCTGCCCCAGCTGCTCACGGGGGAGAGTTCGGGAGACAAACGATCGGGCGGCCCTTTTGGAAGCCTCATCTGTCGCAAGGCCACCTTCCTCCTGCCTGGCACAGCAGGGCCTCATCCTGGGAGAAGTTATGGAGCCAACTCCCCACCGTGACTGAAGCACAGAACAAACTCCATCTCCGGCACGGCTTCTCTCTTTAATAAACGTACTGCACGCGGCTGGTGCTAAATTAGCGCGAGACGCATGGATCTATAAACATTATGTATTTATGTTTATCTGTAGCAGGAGGAGGACCCAAACCTGTCTGCACAATACGGCACGGGGAAAGAGTGTCGTTCTGTAACAGGTGCGATTCCAGGACCTTGGGCTTGCTGCTCTCTCTGTGGGTGCTGCAGGAGGGCATCAGAAGAGCCCAGTTGGGTCAGGACAGCGACCCATCTAGTTTTAAAATTTAGAAGTATGAAAACTGTTAGAGAGGAATGATATTGAATTCAACAGAGGGGAACTTGAGGAAGTCAACCAAAATATGAAATTGAGGATGAAGGAATGCCTGGCCCACAGAATTGGGCCAGGCCCAAGCAATGATTTTAAATAATTGTTATTAAGGTTAAATGTACAATGACTATGCCCTGTGAGAGAGGGGGATGAATGCTGCTTCCCACAGTGAGAGGGGGGAAGTGTGGAAAATTTAACTGTTATGTTTTGTGCTTAAAAACTGTAAAAGGCAGGGGTAGGATGGAAGCAGCCTGGAATCTGCTGGATGCAAGGCTTCTTCATTCATTGGAGGGTTCCCCGGATCAGTGTCCCCTCCACAGGACCCTGGAGCTGGTTTATCTAAGTCCCACCCCCCTTCTGGAATCAACTGGAAGATGGAGAGGGTGGGCAAAGATCCACACAGCAAAGGAAAAGTAAGTCTGCCAGCTTCGCTGTCCTGGCTGCCTGGATGCTGTATTGTTTTAACATTTGACTGTAAGCCGCCCAGAGTGGCTGGGGAAACTCGGCCAGATGGGCGGGGTAAAAATAATAAATTATTATTATTATTATTATTATTATTATTATTATTATTATTATTATTATTATAAAAACCAATAAATTTTTTGGAAAAAAAAGGACAGCGACCCATCTAGTCCTGCATCCTGTTCTCCCAGAGGCCAACCAGATGCCCCAAAGGGAAACCCGCAAGCAGGATCTGAGCACAAGATCCCTCTCCCCTCCTGTGATTTCCAGCAACCGGTATTCAGAAGCATCGCTGCCTCCGACTGTGGAGGCAGAGCATAGACTCCATCCTGGCTAGTAGGAGCCATTGAGAGCCCTCTCCTCCAGGAATGGGTCTAGCCCTCTTTTAAAGCTTGCAAAGTTTGGCTTGCACTACAAACTAGGCTTTCAGTTTTGCACCTTCTGCTTCCTGGAATCCACTGCCAGCTGAAATTAGACAGGTGCCTAACACCATGATGTTCAGGTGCTGATTGAATACGTTTTTATTTGGGAATTTTAGAAGCATGGTGGAATATACTGTGGAACAAAGCTCTTGTGGAATAATCTGCAAAACATCTTAGAGCACGAAAGGACGCAAAAACCAAAGGCGATTTTGAAGCTGCATGGTTCAAGTGCATTCAAGACTGTGCCGTTTACATTGCCTATGCATGAAATGTTTCTTGGGGGCAGCGATATACAGGGCTTGTTTGTTATAAACATTTTAAGAAGCGGAATAAATGTTTTCTTTTCTTTCTTAAGGCTTTCCCAGATGGGAGACCCAGTCACAATGTTGATTTCATGTATGCAGATATTGTAAGGTGCATTTTCATGGTTTTTAGAGTCCTTCTTGCTTTTAGAAATTGGGTTTTGTGTTTCACCCTGTTTTTATCTTGTACACCGTTTTGATGGCCTCTCAAAGACATGAAGCTCTCAAGACATGAAGCTCTTTATAAATCTGTTAAATACAAGAACCTTGCAGGTGACCACAGCAAATGGGCATCTCCAGACAAGAAGGTCCACCTGTCCTGGTATTATTATTATTTAGAGTATTTCTAATGTTTTTCAGCCAAAAAGGTCTCCCTGTGGCTAACATAATAATCAAAACAAGACATTGCCTACTTGAAGGTTTGCAATCTAGAAATAACAACAACAACAACAACAACAACAACAACAACAACAACAACTTATTATTTATACCCCGCCCATCTGGCCGGGTCTCCCCAGCCACTCTAGATGGCTTCCAACAAACATTAAAATACATACACATGTCACAGATTAAAAACTTCCCTGAACAGGGCTGTCTTCAGGCATTTTCTAAATGTCAGATAGTTGTTAGTACCTTTGACTTCTGATGGGAGGGCGTTCCACAGGGCGGGCGCCACTACCGAGAAGGCCCTCTGCCTGGTTCCCTGTAGCTTTGCTTCTCGTAGTGAGGGAACCGCCAGAAGGCCCTCGGCGCTGGATCTCAGTGTCCGGGCTGAACGGTGGGGGTGGAGACGCTCCTTCAGGTATACAGGACCGAGGCCGTTTAGGGCTTTCAAGGTCAGCACCAACACTTTGAATTGTGCTCGGAAATGTACTGGGAGCCAGTGTAGATCTCTCAGGACCGGTGTTATGTGGTCCCGGCGGCCACTCCCGGTCACTAATCTAGCTGCCGCATTCAGGATTAATTGCAGTTTCTGGGTCACCTTCAAAGGTAGCCCCACGTAGAGCGCATTGCAGTAGTCCAAGCGGGAGATAACCAGAGCATGCACCACTCTGGTGAGACAGTCCGCGGGCAGGGAGGGTCTCAGCCTGCGTACCAGATGGAGCTGGTAGACAGCCGTCCTGGACACAGAATTGACCTGCGCTTCCATGGACAGCTGTGAGTCCAAAATGACTCCCAGGCTGCGCACCTGGTCCTTCAGGGGCACAGTTACCCCGTTCAGGACCAGGGAATCCCCCACACCCGCCCGCCCCCTGTCCCCCAAAAACAGTACTTCTGTCTTGTCAGGATTCAATCTCAAAAACACAGCACACAATGAAAAGGGACAGGGAGGGAAGAGGAAATTGTCTTCTGGGACTGGCAGGTGCCTCTCCAAGATCTCGGGGCAGAGAATTTAGCAGGACACGGCTGCATGGAACTTGAAGGGTTTGAGCATCACTTCCCCCACCTACATGCCTGCACATTGTGGAACTGTGGAACTCCCTCCCACAGTTTCTTGAAGCCACAGGAGGGGAGAGTTGCTCTTGTGCTTGGATCCTGATTGCATGTTTCCCATTGGGGCACCTGGTTGGTCCCTGTGAGAAGAGGATGCTGGACTAGATGGGCCTGATCCAGCACACTCTTCTTAGGTTCTTAGGACCAAGTCCCCTGCTGGGTGTCGCCTGGACTGTGAGATTGCCCCGTGCAACGAGGAGGGCTGTTCTGCCAGGAATCCACGATGGAGGGCCCTCCTGTGTCCTCCTTTCCTTCTCTTGCACACACCAGTGAATCCCTCCTCGTCAGGTTCAACTGGGGTGACTCGGGAGAAGCGCCTTGCACCCAACGCAGCAGCCCAGCAAAAGTGCCTTCAAACAAAAACAAGGCGCATTGTTTATGGGTTTAATTAAAACTCTGCATATGAAAACTTACTAATCTGATTTGTGCCGGGACGTTGCTAAAGTGCTAACATCAATATATCTGGCTTTAAATATTTTATAATGGCGAGCCTTAAAATATTAATGATGCAGCCCCAAATCAGAACCAGCGAGGAGGACTCTTCGGTCGCAGTCGATTAGCGGGAAGGAGGAGAAAGCAAGAAAACAGCCCATCAGCCGTCAGATCAATCTGCCTCCCCAGCCAGCTGCGCAGCTCCATCTCCACAAACAAACCAGAGTTGTCCCTTCCCACAAATTAAATGAAACGCTTCTTCGCCATGACGGCTCCTTTATTGCTATTCCCTCCTGTGCGGTGTTTTTAAGGAGAGTTTCATTTACTGAACAGTTGCATGGCAGGAACGCTAAATAGAAGGACTCTCCCCAAGTGCGCCAGCCGGCTGGGTCTCCCGAGGACCAGCAAAGCTCTTCAGGCAGAGCCAGGATTAGACCTGGTAGCTTTAGGGAAGTTGCTTCCCTGCCAGGGTTTACCACGAACAGACTCTGCAGCTCTTTGAGCAGGAGCAAGGATGCCTTCAGAGACCCAAGCTCTGGGCCCCCACCAAGTCAAAAAGTCCCCTTCCCAGTCCCCAAAAAGTTCTCCAGGTTTTTCTCAGGCTGAAAAGTTAGGGGGCATCTGGGTTTAATTATTTTTTTTGGGGGGGGGGAGACACTGGGAGTGTTTGACTCACTTCCAGTTGTATGGGCCACCCCAAATGTGGGGTGCCATTTTAAAAAAATCTATCATGATTCCTCTCCCTCTTCACACAGGGCAAGAATGTAAGTGCATAAGAAGAGCTGGCTGCTGGATCAGACCCATATCCCATCCAGTCCAGCTTCCTGCTCTCACAGTGGCCGACCAGATGCCCATTGTGGGAAGCCAGCAAGCAGGATTCGAACACAAGACCAACTCTCCCTTCCTGTGGTCTCCAGTCCCTGGCATTCAGAAGCCTTGCTGCCTCCAGCTGTGAAATGGACTCCCTTGAAAGGTGGCGAACTTTCCTTCCTTGGAGATTTTTTAGATGGTCATCGGTCTGGGATTCTTTAGATGTGATTGCTGAATCTTACATGCCCAACATTTCTCTGATGAAAATAGGGACGTCCTGTTACATAATGATAATTTTATTATTTATACCCCGCCCATCTAGTCCGGTTTCCCCAGACACCCTGGGCAGCTGCCAACACATATAAAAACATAATAAAACATTAAACATTAAAAAACTGCCTTCAGGCAGCTCAGGGGTTGGATAACTCCATACCCTCCAACATTTCTCCCATGAAAACAGGGACATCCTAAGGAAAAGTGGGGCATTCTGGGATCAAATCAAAAACTGGGACGGCTTCTCTAAATCAGAGATGTCCCAGGAAAATAGGGACACTTGGAGGGTCTGATCTTAGGGGGCTGGACTAGATGACCCTCTACAGCTCCATGATTCTGTGCCTCTTAAGATCTCCTCCTCATTGGACCTCCTTTCTCTGGCTCCTTCCTTGCAACTCCCAACGGCATCGCCAACTGCAGATTCATCTTGATGCCAGGGAGGGGCAAACCTGGTCATGTCAGTTCCTCTCAGTTCCAAGTTTAGCTCTCCACATTTCCGCATCAGTTGGCAATTAAAAACACACAAACAAGAGCTCATGAAAATTCATCAGCATCTTAGTGTGAATTTCTTCTTCTATCTATACCCATCTTGGTCTGCAATTTATACCTTGCATGCAGATTTTTTGCTGGGATTATTTCCTTTAGGAAAGGCTTTGTTGTATTGTTACGGCTGGCTCCCTCCCCGCCTCCCTTCTCAGCTGTAGAACGTAGAGCTGAGAGATGTTGGGAACAATTAGAGGCAGCTGCAGCTCGTAAGAGGCGTGGTCATGATCCGGCTACTTAAGGAAGGCCGGCTGCTCCCTTCACCAGCACCTGCAACTGCTGTGCTGGAGCATGTGGTTGTTCTTGCTTGTCCTGTTCCTGGTTCCTGTGTTCGTGACTTCAGCTTTCTGACTCCTGGCTTAATCCTGATCTCGGCTTCCTGACTTCTGGCTTGAACCGACTTTGGCTACTCCTGACCCCTTGCGGCTGCCTGACTTCGACTGGCTTCTGACCTGGACTGTTGGACCTCGGCTTTATCCGACTCTGACTGCTGCTCTTCAGCATGCCAACTTGTTGGCATCCTAACACTGTGCACCGCCAGGCTCCTGTCAAATGCACAGGAGCATGGTGCATCAAAAAGTTGGCAACCCTAGGTGTCAAAGTGCATTCCAGTGCGAGTTGATGGCAAACGTGTGAGTTGGAAGTAGCCAAGTCCTTGTCTGGGGTGTGCCCAACTGCAGGTCTGTCTCAGAATTTCTCCCACTCTGGTTTGCATTGAGATCCTGGCTGACCACTTCCTGCCATTCAAGGACTCTTTATTTTTATTTTAAGAAAAGAAACACACCCACATCCCCCTCCTGAACAAATAAGGGGGAGGATGAATGCATGAATCTGCCTGGAAGCCTGCCCTCTCTTCCTGTCACCCTGAGACAGATTTCTTTTAATTCTCCCCTCCCCAACCCGCCCCCAGCAATTGGAAAACAAATGCACAAACACGTCCACTATTCCTGCCACATTGCTATTCTCCCGAAAGAGAATTGTGTGTGCCCCCCCCCTGCACTTGAGGAGAATGAATGGCTGCAAAACACCCACCAAGGCCATTACTGGGCTTTCTCCCATCCATCCTCCTTTACGGCCCTCCAGAGTTGCCATTAGCTCAAATGCCGGGTCTTGTTTATGCTGGGGTGCTCTGATCTCTCCGGAGGGTGGACCCCTCTCTCCGTGCATAACATATTCCACTGCTTTGGGTTCCTGAAATCCAAGGAACTGGAGGAGGGGGCTTCTGCCCCCAGATTTGATGGAGCAGGTCAAGCAAACAACGCTGGCCGATTAGGAGGTCTGGGGCCTGCATGGGCGAAGCTGTTTTCTGCGAGAAAATGTTCTCTGTCAAGGCCCCCCAGGGCCCAACCCTGTGCCTGCTGATTTATTCTGAGGCTATTCTTCTTCACGTAGCTAGGAGCAATTGTGTCGCCCAGGCACCTTATTTTTACCTTGCAAAAGCTATGCAGTTGGACTTAGGAGAAGTTGCTTGGACGTTATGCCTGCTCCCACTGCTCTACTGCTGAAGGTAGCCAATTTTGTCAGGATGTCCTACACACAGGTAGAACCTTGGCAGAGACACATGCCCGACTGGCATGTTCCCTCCCTCCTGGACAATCGTTTGGGAGCTTCAAAAGCATTCCTCAGCCCAAACATCGCAGTGACTGATGCCAGAAGACATCAGCACACTTAGGGATCCGCAGAGGTTTGTGCAGTTGCGTAACAGAACTCAGCAACTCAGCATTTAGGCCAATCTCCTTTTTTTACATATAAATACACACGGAGCACTGTAACATGGCTCCCTCTCTCTCTAGCATCAGGCAGCAAAGAGAAAGAACAAAGGACAATAGTCCCACTTCAGGGAACACAGTAAGACAAACATCCTGTCTTCGTCACATCCTATTCCTGTGGAATCAAAACACATACCTAGTCATGTGATAGACAACAAACCCATGACTGCACATGGGGAATGAATCTCCAACAAATTTCAGGTGCCCCCTCCATGGTGATGCAGCTAAAATGCACCCTCAGCTTGCAAAGTGATAACATTCCTCAAGGGAGGCTTGGAATCACAGAATTATTGTGTTGTTGTTGTTGTTGTTGTTGTTGTTGTTGTTGTTGTTGTTGTTGTTACTAATTTCTCTATACCCCACCTTTTCCCCTGACAGAACTCAAGGCAGCTTACAGATAAAAACAAAAACCGCTAAAAGCATAGACAAATAAATCATAGAGTCATAGAACTGTAGAATTGGAAGGGACCGCAAGGATCAAACCCTCTGCAATGCAGGAATCTTTTGCCCAGCGTGACCTTGAACCCACAACTCTGAAATTAAGAGGCTCATGCTCTCCCAACTGAGTACAACTAAATATTTATAGAATTGAAACTATATGCATATATGAAATCTGTTTAAAATATGACAATAATTACGATGAAAGCAGCACGGCACCAGACCTTTCGTTAAAACCAGTCCCCTCACAAAGGCCTGTTAGGAGGGCCCCCAAGGCCCCCCCTGCAATGCGCTTGCACAACACTTCTGGCCATTTCTTTTCTGCGCAGCCAAAACTGACCCCTGCCAAGTGAGACCGCATATTCCAAGCCCCCACAAACGCATTTGCATCGCTCAGGCTGGTTTGGAGCAATTAAAAGCAGCAGCAGCAAAATAAAAAAGCCAGTTTTAAAAAAGCTCTGCAGAAGTCAGACTCAGTGGATTAAAATGAATCCAGATCTGGGCGGCATTGCAATATTTCTCCTCCTGCACCTGCTTCTCTCCAGGTAAGCTTGGCTGCTGCCTCCTGCCATGACCCAAATACGCCCCCGTTTCCTCTTGCCTGCAAGTGTCACGAGCAAATGCTGCACCTTTTCAAAGCTCATTTAGCTTCGCCGCAATGGGAGCCAGACGGGTGACAAGCCCAATGCAATACGATGCACACACAACCTTTCCCCCTTGCGACAGATTTCGCGCGGTGCAAAGGGCTGTTGTGTTTTTTAGCAGCAAAGATGCAGGAAACAGATACTGCGCCAGCAAGAGGCCTCTGTTAGAGGAAGGCGTGGGATAAAGTAACGATGAATAAAATAACGGGATATGAGTAGGTATTGGAGGGAAGAATCCATTCACCAGAAAACCTTAGTGTTTTGTTGCACTGGAATCAATAGTTGCGTGTTTAGACCTTTAACCTCCCCCTTAAATAAATTCAAACAAGACTTAAATGGAACGTGTCCAGAGGAGGGCAACCAAAATGGTCAAAGGCCTGGAAACGATGCCTTATGAGGAACGGCTTAGGGAGCTGGGTATGTTTAGCCTGGAGAAGAGAAGGTTAAGGGGTGATATGATAGCCATGTTCAAATATATAAAAGGATGTCATATAGAGGAGGGAGAAAGGTTGTTTTCTGCTGCTCCAGAGAAGCGGACACGGAGCAATGGATTCAAACTACAAGAAAGAAGATTCCACCTCAACATTAGGAAGAACTTCCTGACAGTAAGAGCTGTTCGACAGTGGAATTTGCTGCCAAGGAGTGTGGTGGAGTCTCCTTCTTTGGAGGTCTTTAAGCAGAGGCTTGACAGCCACCTGTCAGGAATGCTTTGATGGTGTTTCCTGCTTGGCAGGGGGTTGGACTGGATGGCCCTTGGGGTCTCTTCCAACTCTAGGATTCTATGATTCTGAATTTTGGTTTGGTTTTTGGCAGAATTTAGGCCACAACTTTATTGATTACAGCAAGTGAGTGGTTGCATAGGCTCTGGTTCGACTAGCTCCTTGGCAGGTAGCGCTGACCCAGGGCCCCAGCATAGGTCAGCCTAGGGTAAACACCTGGAACAGCAGAAAGCGGGGTCAGGCTAGTCCACCACCCAGATTTCCCCCTGGACTCAGGCACGGGCACAACCCCCCTCAAGTTTGACCAAACCATTGAGTCCCTGGATTCCTTTAACGGAATACCCTTCACATAGGGATGGCGAGAGCGTTCCCCCATCCCTGTCACCTGAACCAGAGCCTATCCGCAACCTTACAAGTTGTGACGGTTTGCTACGCGGCAGGCGAAACCCAAATGGCACCAGCCAATCAGCCAAGTGGGGAAAATTCCTGCCGTGCCCCTGTCCCAGCGACAGACGACACACGACGGCATAGCAAGGTCAAGCGCAAGCCCTAAATTAGGGAGAGGTGGGCGGGTGTTCCGATGCACAGGCCCAAAGAGGAAGCTCAGGGACACATGCATGGGGCTTATGTAGGTCCCTCGATCCCTTTAGCCAGTGTCCCATTGGTTGGATTACACCCAGCATCAAGGGACCTACCAATAGGGTGTTGTGGCTAGCCAATTGACCCACCCACAACACAGGGTTTGGTTTCCAGGTTGCACTGCAACATGTGCCCTCTGTGAGGGAGGACCCGATAAAGCAAACCAAACCGTATTTCTTTTCTGAAACGTCGCTGCCTCCCAATGTGGAAGCAGAGCACAGTCCCCGCGTCTTGAAGCCATTGACCTCCCTCGGCTCCCTGAATTTGCCTAACCCTCTTTGAAAGCTTTCACAATCTGTTGGGACTGTATCCTTGCGTTGGGCGGAGCCTGAGCCAGTGGTGGGCGGAGCCAGAGAGAAGAGGGTTCAGGATTCATTCATCTGGACTAAAGACTGTGCTGCTGCTCCTATTGTCACCTTGGCTGCTTCAGATTAGTATTGGTAGTTCTAGGTAGGGCTACTCAGAAGCAAGCACCAGGGGTTGATGAAGTCACTCTCAGGTGAGGACAGAGAGGATTTGCTTTAGTGCAACAGACCAGAGGTTTGGTGGCCATCTCTCAGGGATTCTTGAGCTGCAATTCCTGCATTGCAGGGGGCTGGACTGGATGACCCTTGGGGATCCCTCCCAACTCTGCCATTCTATGATTCAATAAAACTGGGGCCTGGAGCCTTTCTGGATCCGGCCGGGCTCAGCCTTTGTCAGGGCCGCCTCCGTCCACCGCTCATTGATATGCCTCTCAGCTTCGCTCTCTGCTTGGTTTGCTGTTGAGCTAATAAACCTGACTCCGTCTCCACCAAGAAATTAGCTTCGCCGATGAGTGAAATGTATCAATCTCTTGCAGGCAATTCTGCCAACAGCCAGCCTTGTGAAAGGTGCTCAGTGTCTCCGAATGAACTGCACAAGCTTGAGGTCTGGAAGGTTTTCTTGATTTGGGGCTTATCCACATTCGCCTTTTGCCCTGCTCTTTTCAGGCTCAGAACCCTTCCTCCGAAATCCACTCTAGGTGTTGAGAACCTCAGAGCAGAAACATTAAGGGCACGAGATGCGCTTGCTGGTTGACCCACCCAATCCAGCCTCCTAATCTCACAGTGGCCAACCAGATGTCCATTGTGGGAAGCCAGCAAGCAGGATCCGAGCACAAGAGCAACTCTCCCCTCCTGTGGTCTCCAGAAACTGGGGTTCAGAAGCATTGCTGCCTCCCTCATCATCCTCTTAAAGGTAAAGGTAAAGGGACCCCTGACCGTTAGGTCCAGACGCGGACGACTCTGGGGTTGCGGCGCTCATCTCGCTTTATTGGCCGAGAGCCGGCGTACAGCTTCCGGGTCATGTGGCCAGCATGACTAAGCCGCTCTTGGCGAACCAGAGCAGCGCACGGAAACGCCGTTTACTTTCCCGCTGGAGCGGTACCTATTTATCTACTTGCACTTTGACGTGCTTTCGAACTGCTAGGTTGGCAGGAGCAGGGACCGAGCAACGGGAGCTCACCCCATCGCGGGGATTCAAACCGCCGACCTTCTGATCGTCAAGCCCTAGGCTCTGTGGTTTAACCCACAGCGCCACCCACGTCCCTTCATCATCCCCTTAGCCCTTGTCAAAGCAGAAAGAGCAGCCATGGTGTTTGTCATCCTGAAGAATGGAGGACATAACTCCCCCCCCCCGGTGTCCCTGATAATTGAAGAGGGAAGTTGGAGGAGGAGGAATTATTCTGCCCCCCCCCCCGAAGCTCATCTGCCAGCAAGACGTTCCAAGGTTACTGAAGGGCCGTGAGCCGCAAAACAATTGCTGCATCCACAGGAATTGTTTTATGGGGGGGGGGGAGAAAGAAAACAAACACCGGGACCTCTCAGCGGGGCTGCGATTTCTGTCTGAAAGGCCTTGCTAGGTCAGCACTCCGGCTTGCCGGTTCCTGGAATCGATAGGGCCTCTGACACAGGAGGAGATCTTGGCTTGGCAGGTGCTGTTTCCACGGGCTTCAAGCGGCGATAGTGATCTTCTAATTCATTCCAGTTGTCAGCCTCGCCTCTGACAAGCAGCTCTGAAACCTCCTCTGGAAATTAGGGACCGGAGCCTGTCACCTGCCCTTGGGTCATGCCCTGGGCCGTCCCAAGACACCTCGCTGCCGGAGGCAGAAGGAACAAGCGGTGTGCGTGCTCCACACACCAACACATGGCATGTGGCTCTTCCCCTGGCCATGCACAGAATGGACCTTAAAAGGACATTTCATTAAGGACCAGCAGACAAAGGAAACAGCAGGCATATAACACGCAGAAGATGGAGCAAGCTTGTTTTTTGCTGCTCCCAAAGTGAGGACTGGGCTCATTGGATTCGAATTGCAAAAAATTAAACTTTAGGAAGACCTTTCTGGTGGCAAGAGCTGCTGGACTGTGGAGTGGAAGGTGGTGGATTCTCCTTCCTTGGGGAGTTATAAGAAGAGGTTGGGTGGCCACCTGTCAGGGATGCTTTAGCTGAAATTCCTGCATTGCAGGGGGTTGGACTAGATGACCCTTGGGGTCCCTTCCAACTCTGTGATTCTATGACTAGATGGGCCATTGGCCTCATCCAGGTCCAGGACTCTTATGTTCTCCAGTCCTCACCTGTGATTCTCAGCAACTGGGATTCAGAGGCATTAAGTGTCTCTGACGGTGGAAGGAGAGGCTTTGGAGTTAACTTGGCGGAACTGTTTTCTTTCCTCGTGTCACATTTGCATCCGCCCAGACATGTGCCCCCTTCTCCTTAAGACCCCTTTAAGATCCCTGAAAAGGTCGATCTGTTGCCCGGTGGCGACTGAGAGGTGAGCGAGTGTGTCTACGAATGAACGATTCCGCCTTGGACCATGAGTCATGGATCAGTTTGGTTTGTCACCCAGCTGGCTCTTCTTGTAACAAAACGAAATGAGCTGTACAAACACACAAAATGTGCTTGTCATGCTTGCACGCCAGAGGAAATGAAGGTTTATTTACTGTTCTAGAAAAAGGCCTTTTCTATCGCAAGATGAGGTAACGATCAGCCCAGAGACGCCATCCGAATAGAGATGTTGACTCATGCAGGTGATCGTGCCTTAACCTTGACCTCCCCAAGGTGACCAGCAACAGGGAATTTGGCAGACCTTGTGCCAACAGGAGTGTCCTGGGGTTGGTGGCGGTTGGGTCCTCCCCCTCCTTGCATGCCGTGAAAATTCCCTGCATTCCCCTTTCCAGAGTAAGCAAGCCCATTCTGCAGCCTCCCCCCACCCCGAGTCATCCAGCTCGAATGAGGAAATGCGATGGGGAGGGCATGAATTGGCTAGCACCCGTGACGTCACCAACACATATCTGTCCCACACCCCAGAACTGTTTGAAAATGTGTGCGATTGTGGGTTCCTCTACTTAACAGGGGGAAGACTGAATGTAAAAATGAACAAGGGTATGTATGCCACTTTTAGAAATGGAGAGATATGGGCGGGGAGGGGCAGTAGGCCCCCCCAAAGTAAGAGGAGAAGGGCAGAATGACTGAACGGATGCTTGACATGCAGGCAGGCCCATGCAAAGCTGGGGTCTCAAGGCCAGCGAAGGAGCCACCGGATCATGGCCATTCATCATTCGTTCATTTTATTGGTATGCTGCTTTTTTTTTTTTTTAAAGATCATGCTCAAAGTGGTTTACAACAAATGAAATGGGGATATGTTTCAAACACTCCAAAACAGTTTCATAATAATATAGCAAAGCAAGAGAAAATATAGTAGCATAGGGGAAAAAAACCCCACCTACATTTCAATACTATAAATATAACAAGATTACTTAAGCACAAGAGAGCAAGGGAGCTTCACAGTTTCACCTTAGTCCCAGGAAACCTCCCCTCCCAAAATGTTGCTCAGGGTCCCTCAGGGTCCCTCTCCTGCAGCAACTTGCAAGTTTCCAAGGGCAAGCAGCAGGTAGCAGGAAACAGGCCTCCCCAGGATACTGCTCACCATGTCAACATGGTGAATATGTTCCATTTGCTCCTTGCTCTCCTCTGGTGTAGGAGAGATGGACTGGGCATTCCTGCCATTGTCAAGCCATCAGCTGTTGCTTGGTCTGAAACACGAATGGCCCAGTTAAATCATAATGACTGAAAAGAAGGGATCCATAAGGACAGGCCACTTACTCTAAGGTTACCAGATATCCCCGTTTCCCGGGGACATTCTCCGGATTTACAAATCAGTCCCCATACAAAATCCATCCAAGTTGAAAAGTGTCCCCGGATTCATTGAAAAAAAATCTGGTAAGCTTAACTTACTCTCTTCATTTCAGTTTCATAAGAGCATAGGGACCTAAGAAAAGCCTGCTGGATCAGGCCAATGGCCCATCTGCTCCAGCCTCCTGTTCTCACATCGGCCAATCAGATGCCTGTGGGGAAACCCACAAGCAGGATTCGAGCTCAAGAGCCCTCTCCCCTCCTGTGGTTTCCATCCAGAAGCATTGCTGCCTCTGACAGTGGAGGCAGAGTCTAGGCATCCTAGCTGGTAGCCACCAATCGCCTTCTCCTCCTCCATGAATTTGTCCAATCCTCTTTTAAAGCCATCTAGGTCTAAACCACAGAGCCTAGGACTTGCCAATCAGAAGGTCGGCAGTTCGAATCTCCGCGTCGGGATGAGCTCCCGTTGCTTGGTCCCTGCTCCTGCCAACCTAGCACTTCGAAAACACGTCAAGTGCAAGTAGATCAATAGGTACCGCTCCGGCGGGAAGGTAAACGGCGTTTCCGTGCGCTGCTCTGGTTCGCCAGAAGCGGCTTAGTCATCCTGGCCACATGACCCAGAAGCTGTCTGCGGACAAACGCCGGCTCCCTTGGCCAGTAAAACGAGATGAGCGCCGCAACCCCAGAGTCGTTCGCGACTGGACTTAACAGTCAGGGGTACCTTTACCTTTAGCTTGGTGGCTGCCATTGCCTCCTGTGGCGGGGAGTTCCAAAGCTGAACTACCTGCTACCAGACTATCCACCCCCAATCTGGCTCCATCCAGATGGTTTGGGCCGGGAGTTGTTGGGGGGAAAGGCTGCTTTGGAGGGGCTTGGCCAACAGCCCTGCCCCATCTCCCTTTCGCCAGGCATGGTTCAGATGCCGCAGCCAGTTGTTGCAGAGCTGGCTTTAGCATTCGCCGCAGGTCCACGCACAGCACCATCCCGTCACTCGGCCGCCCCAGAGAGTCAGGCTTCATTCCTTCTGACAGCGCCTTGTCAAGCGGTGACTTCTAGCTGCCACTCGACGCAGAAGATTAATATGAAAACAACTTTCATCCTTAGCATCTACATTCTGTGACTGCAGGCGCTGAATCAAGCGGCAGTTTAGCTGGAGAGTTTTCAAAAGGGAAATAACAAAGGAAAAGGTAATGAGCTAAGCAGTTTCTCTCCGAATTGTTCTTGAGATTTCCCCAGCTACCCCAAAGTGGCCTCTGCAGGAAGGAACACCTGCAAGTCTGCAACCCATTTCCTTTTCCTGCTGGGTCTGCAAAGTTCTTGTGGGTCGCGTCAGAGATACAGCCACGAGCTTCACTCGCTGGATCGTAACCTTGGATCAACTCCTGCCCGGAAACCTATGTCCCCACTGCAGAAGGACGTGTGGATCCAGAATTGGCCTCCACAGAAGAAGAAGAAGAAGAGTTTGGATTTGATATCCCGCTTTATCACTCCCCTTCAGGAGCCTCAAAGCGGCTCACATTCTCCTTTCCCTTCCTCCCTGACAACAAACCCTCTGTGAGGTGAGTGGGGCTGAGAGACTTCAGAGAAGTGGGACTAGCCCAAGGTCACCCAGCAGCTGCATATGGAGGAGGGGAGACGCGAACTCGGTTCACCAGATTACGAGTCTACCACTCTTAACCACTACACCACACTGGCTCTCTTATGCGTCACTTATGTGTTCATGGAGGACCATCTTACTCAGCTATGAGGCATCACCAAAGAAGAAAAAGATAGCCATGAGCCTCGGTGACAAATCTGCATATTTCCTTTGCTTGTAACTAAGATAGTTAGCTTCTTAGGTTCACATGACTGGCACATGGCAGGCAGCAGCAGGAAGCTGTGCAACCCTTGCCTTGAGTAGCACATTCTGTGGGGTGTGAAACACAGAGCAGTCAAATACAACATTCCTAGAGTGGACATGTTTACACATGAAGAGGGATGTTTGTCCAGCCAGTAGATAAACTTCCTGTTTCCTCCTGGGCTGAGACAGACTTCCTCTACATGTGACCAGAGGTGGGCATGACTTTACTTGTGCAGGTAACAAAATAGCACAGGGCAGGCAGCCTTCTCTCTGACTCCATTCCTCGTGGAAGCAACATCTGCTTAGCCTGAGATGCTCTCTTGGCTTGAACAAAGGAACTATCTCCTTATGGGATAGATTCCACGTGTATATATTTTGTAACTTAAGTCTGCCTTCTGGGATC
The DNA here is from genome assembly GCA_034641385.1 of Darevskia mixta. Lineage (NCBI taxonomy): Eukaryota > Metazoa > Chordata > Lepidosauria > Squamata > Lacertidae > Darevskia > Darevskia mixta. Next base: position 1,329,701 of record JAWWNH010000141.1, on the reverse strand, counting down.
CATCTGGGAACAGAATGTGTGTGAGCAGGGGCGTACCCAGGATCAAAACTAGGGGGGGGGGGCAAGCCATGGTCGTTCAGGTTTGCTTTGAATGGACGCTGATCATTTTTGCTTCTAGGGCTGCCTTCTAGGGGGGGGCAGATGCCCCCCTCTGCCCCCCCTTCGGTACGCCCATGTGTGTGAGTAAACTCCTTTATACAAGACTGTGTTGTGTCTAATCTTTTTAAGAGGGAATAAAGGGGAATTACCAGGAAACTTATTTTAGAGGCTTAAACAAGCCTGGCAAAGACGTTATCCGCTGTGCAAGTTTAAAAGGGGAATGTTACTCTGCTAAATTGTAGAAGTTGTTCACACAAGTTGGGAAGGATGTAATTAAACAATATATCCTCTCCTGCCTCCCTGAACATTCCCACTTATTCTCCTCGCTGGTTTTTCTCAGCCTCTTCTGGAAGGTCTGCCAGGAATATATGTGCAATTAAGCAAAGCACCCTGCTGGACCAGAGTAAAAGCGTGTGCATGCAACAGGACAGGCACATCCAACTCCCAAGAGACTGTGATCTACTCCCAGTATAAAAAAACTGGCAGTGGTCTATCCATTGTCATTGGAGGGAGGAGGAAAACCCCTGTGTTGAAATCAGTAAATCACAGCAAAAAAGGCAACACAATGGCCAATAATCAATTTCAGCACTTTAAATAAATGACAATGTCTGTATCAAACAATAATAAGGCACAAAACATACAAAGTATAAGTCTCTAATAAAGCTCAAAGTATAATCAGTCCATTACTGTAACAACAGTTTCAATGGTAAAGCAAGTAGTGATGTGGAGAAGTGTACAGCGATTCCAGATAGTTCCAGCTGTATAGACGAAGTCTTCTTCAGCACAAACATTTAGAGTTGTAGAATATACATATTCAACATCAATGGGTAAATATAGATCCTCCGCAGTGGGAACTATCTGGAACTATCTCCCTCAGATGTTGACAGGCCGAAGGAAAGCCAGCAGGTTGCTGCGGATGAAGAGTTTGCCATTGCATTTTGCCAAGAAGCACCCGGGGGGGGGGAGGGGGAGAAGGGAGCAGCACAAGCAGCTATGGTTGGTGGGCTGTACCCAAAGAGTCCTCATCAATGGCATCTCAGCAACTTGGAGAGAAGCAGCGGAGATCTCTGCTGGGTTTGACGATCTTCAACATCTTTATAAATGGTAGTGGGATGGAGGAATCCTGTGTAAATACCGTAGCTAGCTGTGCGTGTACTGAGGGTGCCACGGAAATTGCACCGCAAGCAACATCCGAGGTGCTTACCTGAGCCTCATTGAGGGATCTTGGGGAGATATCTGAAGCAGCTGTTCAGTGGTAAGTCCCCTTGGGATGCCCTGGGCAAGAGAAAATGGCTGATACACAACAACAACAACAACAACAACAACAACAACAACAACAACAACAACGGAAACATTTTGAGAGAATCAAAGTGCATTTTGGCAAACTCCCAACAACAGGGGATTTGGCAGGCCCATGCCAATGGGAGTGGCCTGGGGTTGGTGGTGGTTGGAGACACCCTCCCTGCATGCAGTGAGAATTCCCTGCATTCCCCTTTCCAGAGCAAGCTGGGAAGGAGCCTGTCCATTCTGCAGCCTTTGTTTCCTGAATCATTCAGCCAGAAGGAGGAGAACTGATGGGGAGGGCATGAATTGGCTAGCACCTGTGCCATCGCCAACACCTTCCCCTCCCAGAACTGTTTAAATGGAACCGAAGCCAATTTTGGCAAACCCTGCATGATTCCCCGGGCATTACGCACTCATTCCAGCCTTCAAGGGGCTGAAGGCAGTTTAGCACCATCCACTGCCAATCCTTGAGCCCCCCTCCCCACCCACCCATTAAGGTCTTGTCTGCTGCAGGTAGCTTGTAAATTGACCAGGTAAGGACCGTATCTATCCTTTCCCTTTTATTGCTCTGAATAGCTGGCAAATGGCCGTCATGGCAGCAGCCGAGGGAGGCAGCACAGACTCTGCCCTTCTCCGGAGGGGGACATTCACTGCTTCCCTGTCATTGTTCAGTGACAACGTTCCGTGTCATGCCTCGAAGGTTTCCTGAAAGCCTCCTCTCTTTCTTTTGGCTCCCTGTACAAGCGGAGGAGATTATTTGCCCATAAATGTTTTACTAGCCAAACTGGCTTATCGGTGTGTCATTGTGCGGTTCCCGTAAGAGCGATTGGCTCTGCCAGGGATGGGCATGGGCGATCTCTGGCCGAGCCTTGTCAGATAACTCACAAAACCCGGTCCTGACGGCCTGATTGTGAGCACTTGCAGTTTTGCAGAGCATGACCACCAGCCAAGAAAATAAAATAGAAGGGGGAGAGGGGGAGGGAGCGAAGCTCTGCAGCCTTCCAGAGGAGAAAGGAGAGAGCTGGACTGTGGGCAAGATCAATGCTCTCTCTGCACGGGCTCATCACTAATGCATGATTCAGTGACATTGGGAGGAGAGGTAAAAGGAGGGCTGGGGGCTCCCAGTGTGCAGAGCCAGATGCTCTCAGAAGAGTCAGGCAGGTTTAGTCGGAAGACACCTTTTGCAAGCTGTGGGTGAGGTCTCCAAAGCTCGCCAATTACCCGGCATCTTCTGAAAACAATTTTGCCTAATTTCCCCAAGTTAATCTGAGGCAATATTATGACACTGATCCCCCCCCCCCTTATGTGAGAGAGATAAAGGTTGTGGAGCCCTCCAGTATTCCATAGTACCTTCGGACAATGAAGAGACTTTACCTGTTGTTCCTCTCAGTGTTTCTCCATCCCTGCTTTATTCAATCTTCTGCCTTTGTTTTAAACCACCACTTTCCCTCTCTCAGCGTCTCTCCCTTCTCACATGCGTGCCATAGCCACTGCTGTTGGGCAACGTGCCCCTGCTGCATTGCAAGAAGCTTTTCGGCATTGCTGTGCACACCAGAGACGGGGAAGGGATGAGGAGGCATCTGTGTGGCCTCTGGGAGAACAGGATGCTGGACCAGATGGGCTGTTGAGCTGGTCCAGCAGGTTCTTCTTAGGTTCCTGTGTTAACCGTCTGAACTGTCCATCACATCTGGAGTCTGCCAAGGAAGGTACCTGAGCTTCCTGTGTGTTGCCTGGAGAGCAGAGCCTAGGGGTGGACAGCCAGATGACCAGTGTAGCCCACTCCTGCACCACCCTGCCTATCCATCATATCTGCTGACCTTTCCTTAGGGATGGCTGCAATAAGTTGTCTGACGGCACCTTGTGGAGGTGAATCCTTCAGGGTGCATTAAATGGCGCTACCTGTTTCCGCGAAGCTGCCCATCCCTTCCCAGCATTTATTGATCCCTTCAAACTGCAGAACACATCCAGAGACTTCACTTTTCCTGCTGCCGAAAACTGATTTTGACACCGGCCTTTGAGAATCGGGTGATATATCCAATTGCCCTCCCTGCGCTCTGCCATTTCCCCCCTCTTAACCAAGGATTTCTGTGGGAATCACCCTCCTACTTGTCTCGAGTTGGAGTTTTCAAGAATAAATAAATCCCATGTCAGAGATGGCTAATCAATAAGCAGCATAATGAAGCCCAATGCAATAGCATTTTGGGAAACGGAAACAAACACCCCACGAACCAAGGGAGGGAAAAAACACAGACCAAAGCACATCCCTCACTAAAGATTTGCTTGCCGTTATTTCTTTTCCATGATGTCTCCGAATCATTGTGTCTGTTTACGTTAAGAGCCACCCATAAACCACTTTTATGTAGAGTTCAATAATGTTGTTTATGATGGCTTTAACAACAGGTATCACTTTTTGCTGATTCCTCTCCCCTTTTCCGAAGATGCCAGCCAAGGCATCCCTTTGCCTCCCAGCCCAACCTAGTCCTTTCTGTTATTTTGGAAATGACACAGTTTGTGATCCTGATTCCCCCCCTCCCCTCCTAAAAGTGCTGTGAAAGCTTTTGGAGACCTCATAAAAACCAGCAGCAAGACAAACCACTTTGACACAGAGAGCCAAATAACGGACCTCGCTGGGCTTTATTAGAGGATAAGCGGAGGTTGTTAAGTGTGTCAAAATCTCTGCCGGGTGATGGATATGCTGTCCTAAATGGAGGGCTGTCTTGGAAGAAATGAAAATGGATAGCCAGGGGTCTCTCTCTAATTGGGAAAGATTGTTTTGTGATGGCCGAGCTTAGTCACTACATTGCAAGCTGAAAGGTGGGTGGGTGGGGGAAATGGGCCCCGCACGGCTGATCATCATGAAGGAGGTTTAAAACGGATAAGGCAACTGGGGATACATGGAGGGGAGAGTGTCGGGTGCATTTGTGATGTTGGGAAAACAGGTGCACAACCCTGCCATGCCTGGGAGGCCCCATCGACCACCACATCAGTGGCGTAGCATAGGGGGCCCACAGGGGCCGTTGCTCTGGGCACAAAATGGTTAGGGGTGCAAAATTTTGACACCTGGTGCTGCCTCAATACAGGTGCATGCTTCCGTCACTGGGCTCTGTTGAAAATGGCTTCTCCAGGCAAACCAGGAAGTGACCTCTCCAGACAACGGAACGACTCTTCTTATCTCTGTGGCTGCCATCTCCCAGGTGATGCAGATGCCATTATGCAGTTGAATGCACATGCGTACACTGTCCGTTTCCATCCCATCCACCTCTCTGCATGGCCCCGGGCTCTGGCAACCCCCCGCTATGCCACTGCACCAGCTGGGCAGGTTTGCCTTTGTATGCAAACTGAATCAAGTTCCTTTTGCATCCTGAGTGGAGGGAGATAGCATGGAAAACCTAGTCTACGTCTGGGGTGGCCACATGGACACAGGGTGGGACTAAGGGCACGACACTTGCATGTGAGGGAACAAGAAGCACAAATGAGCTGTACTTCCTGCTTCCCGAAGAGGAGCTCATCTTGGGAGGAAGGAGTCCAAGCTTCAGGCCTAAGTCACTTTCGAAGATAACAAACATTGTCGTGAGTTTGGGAGGTTTGCCTGCATGGTGGTCTGAGTCCCTTCCAATTCTTGGGGTCCTGCATCCTGGGAGAGGAGGAGATCACTGAACTGGTGAGACAAGTGTCTTTGCAAAACACTGGCCTCAACTGGTCACTTAAGTGTCTTCATCAGCATCCCAAAAGAATGAGCCAGGTTGGAAGAGCTAGAACTAAGTGATGGTGCCCCCCTGGCTAGGTGGGAGAACAACCGTCAGAGAGGGGTGTGTGAGCTGAGCTGAAAGCAGGTTGGAAGCTGGAGATGCAGAGACCCGCTTGCTTCTGTGCTGGATCCAAAGCTGTGACAAATGGAGAAGCAAGATCTGTTGGGGTGTTCATGCTGTGAGCCGCTCCATCTCTTGATCAGGTTGTACCTATGTGCAAATAAAACCATAGATCCTAAAGACACCCCAGTCTCTGCTGACCTTCATTCCAAGGAAACCGAACCCGGGTCAGGGCCTGGAACCCACAGTGCCTCTCTCCACTCAGAGAATGGGGTATCTTGCCAACACACAGAAGCTTCTGGTATGAATGGTATAAGGCGTGAAAGTTGGAAGACTCTGGGGCCTCACACAGCTGCTCAAGTTCCTGCTGAATATAGAATTCTGAGTGGTTGGAAATATGCAGTAGAAAGAAGAGGGCGAGGAGATGTCTGGTGGCTGCAGACCAGATGAAATCCAGGAGTGAGAGACTCTTTTCCTTAGCAACATCCATCTCTGCACTGAGTAGCCCTTCTCCTGTCACCAGGAATTGTAGATGTGCTTCGACTATAGAGAGCAGAACCGTCTCTGAGACTCACTTTCCTGGGCTTATGCGGACAGGGAGCGGGGTAACTCCCTGCTGGGGTGCAGCTGGAATCAAAGTCCCCGCCATAATCAATTCCTCAATTATGAATAGCTAGGGTGTGAATACTGTTGCAAAAGCCATCAATATTTTTCTTGCAAGAAATGCGAGAAACTACAAAGAAAGCAGCCAGTCGAGATTGCCCCTTCCAAATTACTGCTGCTTAATGATGCAAATGTTGGCTTTGATCTCATTAATGCCGATTACAAACAAAACAGAGCTTTTGCTAGGCTTTTAATTTTTCAGTCCCAGCGAGATCAAACCCTGCCCTGCAACTGGCAATTAAACACTTTTCTTTGGGTACACCAGAAACTTTAACGCTGCATTTGAAATGCGAGTATTGGTTGCATCTTAATGAGGATTTGCTACTGAGCCGCTCATTTATCAAGTCGTTCAGCAGACACAGCCCCCAGCTGTGCCAGAGCCTCTTCAAAGAGGTTGAGACACCCCCAGCCCCCATCCAGGCCAACCTCACCCTTGTAATAGCCGATAATTTGATGGCCCGTGTTTGGAAATGGCGAGGAAGCAGCGGTGCTCAGCCGCCACCCTCCACCGCTCAGTATTTTCTCCCCATCCTAATTACACACAAAGCGCTTTGTGGAGGAACGAACATGTCAGCAGTTTCGTTTGCTCTATCAGAATCTTGTCAAGAAATTCAGATGAATGGGGAGAGGCTTCTGGGACCAGGGAGTGCTCACAGATGTGCACCGTTTGGCTTGCCCTTGCTTTCACCCAGAGGTGCAGAGGAGTGTCTTCTGCTTCTGACTTCCAGATGTTGGGGACAACGGCTCTAATCTCGGGTTACCTGACACCCCTGTTTCGCGGGGACAGTCCCCGGATTTGCGAATAAGTCCCCGGACAAATTCCATCCCTGGAATGTGTGGGATGTAAACACTAGAGCAGTCAAGTACAACAATGCTAGAAGGGGTTTCAGTTCTCCAGCCACAACTTCCTGGTCACCTGGACTGAGACAACTTCCTCTTGCAGCTAGAAGTGGGAGTGGTGTTACCTGGGCAGGTCAGAACAAAACCCACAGGTCAGCAGCCATTCTCTCTCTCTCTTGGATCTACTACCTCATGAAAGGAACATCTTAGGAAGGATGCTCAGTTGGCTTCCAGCCAACTGGGGCCTAATGGACTTCTCTCCCACATGGAGAAATTCCAATTGTATATATCTTTACTATGCATAAGCCTGCCTTCTTTTGGGATCTTGCTGTCTCCAATTGAATGTCTGTGAGTAAATCTTTTATATCTTTTTATAGAAGACGTGTGCTGTGTCTTATTTGGAAGAGGGACAAAAGGGGAAATATATAGTAATAAACCAGGAAACTAGATTAAGTTGATCCTAGCGAATCAAAGCAACTTTCCGCTGTGTGTGTTTTAAAAGGGAATGTTACTCTGCTAGTTAAACTTGCAAACGCAAGCCAGGAAGTGATATATTAATTAATATATCATCATCCACATTTCCAAACATTCCCACAGAATGTCCCCAGATTTCATCTAATGTCCCCGGGAAACGCAGCAGCGGCAGTCTCAGCAGCCAGGAGCAGTTGGCTCTGGCTGGCTTCAGGGGCTGCTGGGAAGTCCCCATATGATGGTGGTGCAGGGATCCCCGCCCCCTCCTGCTTGCACGCAAGTAAGAATGGGATTGGGGCTGCACCGATGGGAAGGGAGGCGACACGCTGCCCGAGCCGAGCCTCTGCCACCGCTCTCGGCCCTCCTTCTCCACCTTCCATGCCTGACCCACCCCCACCACCAAAGAACCAACAACTCAGGGGCTGCCCAGGCTCATGGAGAAAGGAGATAGAAGCCTCAGAGGAAGGGGGAACGTGGCGGTTGAGGTCAAGGCGGCGGCCACCCCTCTACCACCACCATCGCTGCAGCATCAACATTCCGAACATGTAGTATTGATTGATTGATTGTGTCCCTGAAGTCATTGAAGTCATTGAAAATAATCTGGTAACCTTATTCTAATCATCCCCAGCAAACGTAGCTAGCTGGGGCAGAGGGAAATGGTAGCCCCAAATATCTGGAGGTCACCAGGCTGACGAAGGCTGATTTAAAGGCTTCGGCGATGAGCCCTCAATAAACAAGTCTGGGTCACCTGGAATTATCTGGTGGAGTCTCCTTCTTTGGAGGTCTTTAAGCAGAGGCTTGACAGCCACCTGTCAGGAATGCTTTGATGGTGTTTCCTGCTTGGCAGGGGGTTGGACTGGATGGCCCTTGGGGTCTCTTCCAACTCTAGGATTCTATCTCTGCCTTAAGGTAACATCTTGGGTTGGGAGGATGGTGTGGCCTCTTCCTCATGCCATGACCTACGGTAATAAAGCATAGGAAAAGTTCAGATTGACACACAGCTGTTCACAAGAGCACAAGAGCCCTCCTGGCCCCTTGGGGAGGCATTGAGGGGAGGGCTGGAGTCGGGCCCCTAAATGCAGTGATTGCTTATTTGTGATTGATCAAACTAGAGTGTCGAGCAAAACCTCCATTCTTCGTATTTACTGCTCTCACCAGTGGTAGGTGAATGCTTGGTAAGTATTTACATATAAACATTTTGTGCTGTAAATTTCCTTCTGCCTTATGTTTTTCTTAGTAAAAATGGGTTAGGATATTTCTCATGCAACACACACGTATCTGCAAGAGTAGATCAGAATATATATTTATTTGGGCATGCATTTATTTGTGGAACAAATGAGCAGTTGTTACAGTTTTGAAATGTATTGTTTCATTATCTTCCTTAGTGGGTCGTGCAGATGGCTATTCTTAATATTAATTAATGCTTTTGGAAGGGTAGGGTAGGGGGCACTGGGGATGAGTTCGTGAAACCACGGGGGCATCCCCACAAAAAAGTATGGGGATCACTGCCAAGGAATATCCCTGCCCCTCTGACTGAGCCCCCCTGCCCCTGCCCCCGCCTCCCCTCCCCTGTAGCCAAGGCCCTTCCAGCCTTCAACGTCTCCATCTCTCGCTTTCTTGCAAACTCCCTGGGTATTTTCTGAAGGCGGTACGGCTCCTAGCCCACTCCCGACTTTTGGTTCATACTAAGTAGCCACATTCGCATCTCAGGCGCTGGCTGGTGGATTCCAGCAATCTGTTTCAAATCTTAATTTTTTTAAAAAATAATATTTTTATAAAAAAAAATATTTTGACAGCCCTCAGAGGAGGTTGCATTTTAGGCAGTGGAGAAATGGAGAACAAAATCGGCAGCTCCTTGGTTGCCATGGAAACAGCCTGAAGACTGAGGTGACCACCCTCACGGCCCCCAGTTCTCTGCTTGAGCAATTGCTCTCTCTTTTCTCTCTCTCTGCGTTTTGCAAATGCATCTCTCACCTGCAGGTCACCTGTGGGAGGGGGGGGGAGGGGATACCGGTACCTCCCTCTCCCTGTGGAGAGGATGGAGTCTGGCTGGATGCTGAGCCCCACTGCCCAGCGGTCTAGGGTTCATGGTGAGGAGTGAAAGCCGGCAGAACCAACAGGTCTCTCTTGGCGCCTTGACTCCTTCACACACACACACACGCACACACACACACACACACACACACGTTGAGTCTTTTAAAAGAGGCCCCGTGGAACATGTGTACTCTGCACCCACGGGGCCTCTTTTAAAGGACTCACCCTGTATATATATGGTTTTTCAGATTAAAACTTTACAGTCACATATCGAACGTACAACACAGAATCAAGATTCCAAGGAACCTCCTGAAGTTTTTCCCTCCCCTTTGTGGGTCTTTTTGTTAAATCATTTCCTCCTGCAGCTTTCATAATGATCCAAATCTTTTACCTCTGCACCGTGTCCAAAATTCACCATTAAACTACAAGTGTTATTCCAATCCTACTAACGATTTTAACTGCTTACAATGGTTTTTAAGATAAATGATAAATTTCCCCCATTCCTTATTAAAATTTCGGTTTTCTGATTCTTCTGGTCATTTTAGCCATTTCGGCATAATTCATCTACTTGACCTGCCATTCTTCTCTGGTGAAGACTTCAATCTTCTTTCCATCTCTGGGCCAATAACATCCGCACAGCTGTGGTTGCATACACAAATAGTCTTTTCTGCTCCCTTAGGATTTTGGCGCCTAGAATTCCTAAAAGGAAGGCTTCGGGGTTTTTTGTTTTTGTTTTAAAGAAAAAAAGGTTATTTTAAACATTTTCCCCAACTCATTATATATCATTCCCCAAAATTCTTTTACTACCGTACATTTTCACCCTGCACCTTGACTCCTTCTCAGGGCTCTGAGGGCTGTAGGTGGTTATTTCTCATTTTAAAAAATACATAGTGTGTATTAGGATTTATTTTAGGGGCGGCAGGCTTTGCTGGGGGGGCAGAACAGAATTATCTGTGATGCAATTTGTCAGCTAAGTATTTTTATTTATTTGCTTGATTTTTTTGGGAGGGGAGCAACTGCCACCCCACCCCCTGGCTATGCCATGGGGGTGATGCAACAACTCACCCCCACCCCGGGAATTCAACCCAATGCCTTATCTGCCATGGAACCTACAGCTGCCACCAACTTCGCAGCCCCCAATGCACAGATGGCAACTGACTCTCGCCTGCCGACTGCGCTGCCAGGTCCAAGCACAGGCAGCCTATATATAGCAGCAGTGGACCAAGGTGTAGACTTGCTCCCCCTGGTCTGCTGCTGAGGCCCTGCCTGCTTCCCTGGCCTCTACCGGCCCCATCAAAGGGGACCCTCCTTCCATAGCTGTCAACCCTCCCTTTTTTTGCGGGAAACTCCCTTATTCCAATGCCGATTTCCTGCTTCCAATTTCCTGCTGCTATCCCGGATTGTTGATATCCCTTAAATCAATTGTTGCTATCCCTTAGATTGTTGATATCCGGCCAGGGAGGCTCCTCAGCTGCGTTGCTCGGCTGCCAATCAGGAGTCTGAGACCGACTGGGGGTGGAGCTTGCATGCCTTGTGCAGCCAGACCCTCACGCCCAACCAGACAGACAGCCTGCCTGCCGTCTACGCGCTCGCTCTTTCGCTCACCTGTTCGCTCGCAGCCTCTGGAGCGCAGGGTGGCGAGGCTACTTGGTGCCATTGCACCGCCCTCGCGGCATCCCTTATTTTCAAATCCCAAAGTTGGGGAAAATCCCTTATTTTCAAATCCGAAAGTTGACAGCTATGCCCTCCTTCTGACCCCAGGGAACCCCACTGGGCTGCAACTTTTGCCCACCCCTGGATTAGATGAAGCGACCCTTTTCATGAGGAGGCAGAGATGATTCCGAATGCCTTGCAAACGGAGGAGCGGAGGGGGAGTTTTAAGTGAGCAAACAGCAAAGCCGGCTTCAGATGGGAGTCTGGGAAAAGAGCAGGGTGTTATGTTCTGGTTGCCTGTTCGCTCAGGTTTGTGAAATACATAAGAGCCAGTGAAAAATGGAGCAAGAGGAAGGAGACCCCCTGCAGAGCCAGGGTTTATTGAAGCAGGGTGGTGAGGGGGAGATGGAGAGGCAGCCCTGCTCCCCTGCTGGAGGCACAGATCTCAATTCTGCAGCTGGCCTGTCTCTGCTTAATAGGAGCACACACACCCCAGCATTGCCAATATGCACAGTGAGGCCTGCAGAGCCACATCCTGATTTCCGTGTGATTGCATCGGCCGTTCCCAATGCTGCTTCGTTTTGTGCTATTTTTACAAGATTGGAAGCTATTGTTTTTTTTAAAAAACTGCGAACCCCCTTAAATGCATTGGCACTTAAATAAGTAGGGAAAGGGGGAAAAACAGAATAGCAAATATTGAGGGAAGAATTCTTGCAAGTTCTGTAAGCAGCCCCCTTCTGGTGACTGACAGGTCACGGCACTAAAGGTCATAGTCCTGGTGATAAGTCTGGGTGATCTCCACTTCACATCCAAGTCCCAAGTCTGAGAGGTCATCTGCTTTTCCTTTTGTCCCCCTGTATTTCCTCAGAAAAAAAAACTGTTCTTTAGCAGTCAATCGGAGCAAACAGCAATTTGGGGTCCCCCACCCCGTATTGGTAAGGGACCAGGTGGCGCTGTGGGTTAAACCACAGGCTTGCTGATCAGAAGGTCAGCGGTTCGAATCCCCGCAATGGGGTGAGCTCCAGTTGCTCAGTCCCAGCTCCTGCCCACCTAGCAGTTTGAAAGCACATCAAAGTGCAAGTAGATAAATAGGTACCGCTCCGGCGGGAAGGTAAACGGCGTTTCCGTGCGCTGCTTTGGTTCGCCAGAAGCGGCTTTGTCATGCTGGCCACATGACCCGGAGCCTGTCTTCGGACAAACGCCGGCTCCCTCGGCTTATAGAGCGAGATGAGCACGCAACCCCAGAGTCGGACACGACTGGACCTGATGGTCAGGGGTCCCTTTACCTTTACCTTTACCCCATATTGACATTTGCTCTGTTTTAGCATTAAAGAGCGGGTTTTCTCTGGGAAAGGAGCAAGGCAAGAAGAAAACCACTCAGACCCTTTCCTGGAAAGCATTTGTTGTTGTTGTTCAGTCGTTCAGTCGTGTCCGACTCTTCGTGACCCCATGGACCAGAGCACGCCAGGCACGCCTATCCTTCACTGCCTCTCGCAGTTTGGCCAAACTCATGTTAGTAGCTTCGAGAACACTGTCCAACCATCTCATCTTCTGTCGTCCCCTTCTCCTTGTGCCCTCAATCTTTCCCAGCATCAGGGTCTTTTCTAGGGAGTCTTCTCTTCTCATGAGGTGGCCAAAGTACTGGAGCCTCAACTTCAGGATCTGTCCTTCTAGTGAGCACTCAGGGCTGATTTCTTTAAGAATGGATAGGTTTGATCTTCTTGCAGTCCATGGGACTCTCAAGAGTCTCCTCCAGCACCATAATTCAAAAGCATCAATTCTTCGGCGATCAGCCTTCTTTATGGTCCAGCTCTCACTTCCGTACATTACTACTGGGAAAACCATAGCTTTAACTATACGGACCTGGAAAGCATGGAGAGCCCCAAGACTCACTTAAGTTGGGATTTCATCCCAAGGAAGATAATGTCCGGCTGAAAGCTTTTGCAGTGTCTGGTCCTCCTGTGCACATTTATTCTGCTGGGTTCAGCAGGACTTCCTCCAAAGTAATGAGCATTGTATTAATTGTTTCAGAGGAGAAAAACATAAGAAGAGCCTGCTGGATCCGGCCAACAGCCCATCTAGTCCAGCATCCTGTTCTTACAGTGGCTGACCAGATATCCCACAGAGAAACCCAAACAGAAAAGCCCTCTTTCCTCCTGCAGATCCACTGCCTCCTGCAGGAGGGAGTTCCACAGTTCAGTATGCATTGCGTGAATCATCCATCATTCAGTGTCATTGAATGCCCACATGCTCTATGGAATTATTTCATTTCCAGGCCAGGGGAGGGGACCCTCATTGGCCTGCCAAGCCACACCCAACTGCCCAACGGCTGACATATATGTGGCAGGTACAGGAGCAAATGAGACAAAGGGGGTTTGCAGGCACCGTTCATCAGCGGATCCTTTGCACAGGCAAAACTAGTCCCCCTGATGTCATTGTGATGTAAGTTTGGTCCTTGGCAGGGCTGCCCGGCTGGATCCAGTTTCCTACCCCTGCATCGAACTACGTCATGCTCAGAGTACACCAACTGGAATTCATAGATCATAGAATTGTGAAGTTGGAATGGCCATCTATTCCAACCCTCTGCGATGCAGGAATCTCAGTTAAAAATCCCTGCCAGATGGCCTTCCAACCTCTGCTGAAAAACCTCCAAGGAAGGAGAGTCCACCACCTTCCAGGGGAGTCTGTTCCTCTATCAATCAGCTCTTACCCTCAGAGAGGCCTTCCTAATGTTTAGTTGGAATCTCCTTTCTTGAAATTTGAATCCATTGGTTCAGGGCAGTTTGGAGCAGCAGAAAACAAGCTTGCTCCATCTTCCACGTGCAGTGGCGGAGCTAGCTGCTCTTGCGCCCAGAGCGGCAGTGTGGTGTGATCCGCCCACAGGGTGATTGGTGTGGCGGCGCGATCCTCCGGGGTGTGTGTGTTCGTGGTGCAGTGGTGTGATCCTCTGGGGGGGGGGGGTCTGATCGTGGCGTGGTGGTGCGCTCCGCCCAGGGGGGATTTTGTCGCCCCCTCTGGGATGGCACCCGGGGCGAACCGCCCCCACTGCACCCCTCTTCCTATGCCCCTGTCCACGTGGCAGTTCTTCAGATATGTGAGAATGGTTCTCCGCTTAGACTTCTCTTCTCCAGGCTAAATTGACGGACCTAAGTTATTAAAGTCCATTTGTTTTAATGGGTATGACGTAATTGGATACCTTTATAAGATAGACCAAAACATGTGGAATGAAGGGAATATGGTAAAGTTCTGCCTCTGATCACCAAGTTGATGGCATGATGCTTTCAAAGTTTTTCTCCAGATGAGCCATGGCCTGTCAATCATCCATGTTCTCTGTCTGATAAACACACGCTTTAATTATAGCCCATCGTGGCAATGCGTATGAGGAAGCCAGCTGGAAATATTCAAGTATTATTAGCATAATATTGAAAGCTGTGATTAAAATAATAAAAAGACCCCTCCTCCAACTCATGGTCTGATGAGCAAGAAGCCACAATAAACGCTAAATCAGATTTCCTGAGCTAAATGACGGAAATAATAATACTTATTGGACACAAATCTTTCATAGGTTTTGAGGCAAGGTAGGGATTTTGCTGACATGACAGTATCAATCAATCTAATTAGATCTTGTTTGCATAATTGCATGCAATTTGCATGAATAATATAGTTCAGCCTGGAGAAACTCAAGACTGTCAAGTTGGCAATGAATGCCAGCAACAAGTCTCCTTCCTCCCTCCCGTCTTATTTTGCAAATAAAGAAAAAAGCCAATGCAGTTCTGGGCTGCATCAATAGGAGTATAGCATCTAGATCAAGGGAAGTAATAGTACCACTGTATTCCGCTCTGGTCAGACCTCACCTGGAATACTGTGTCCAGTTCTGGGCACCACAGTTCAAGAAGGATACTGACAAGCTGGAACGTGTCCAGAAGAGGGCAACCAAAATGGTCCAAGGCCTGGAAACGATGCCTTATGAGGAACGGCTTAGGGAGCTGGGTATGTTTAGCCTGGAGAAGAGAAGGTTAAGGGGTGATATGATAGCCATGTTCAAATATATAAAAGGATGTCATATAGAGGAGGGAGAAAGGTTGTTTTCTGCTGCTCCAGAGAAGCGGACACGGAGCAATGGATTCAAACTACAAGAAAGAAGATTCCACCTAAACATTAGGAAGAACTTCCTGACAGTAAGAGCTGTTCGACAGTGGAATTTGCTGCCAAGGAGTGTGGTGGAGTCTCCTTCTTTGGAGGTCTTTAAGCAGAGGCTTGACAGCCACCTGTCAGGAATGCTTTGATGGTGTTCCTGCTTGGCAGGGGGTAGCTCTCAAGACACCTGTTTTCTCTTCTTCAGACTAAACACACCCAGCTCCTTCAACCGTTCCTCATCAGGCTTGGTTTCCAGCTCCTTGACCATCTTAGTTGCCCTCCTCTGCACACCTTCCAGCTTGTCAATAAATTGTGGCACCCAGAACTGGACACAGGACTCCAGGGCAGTACTGACCAAAGCATGACTATGACTTCCCTTGATCTGGACACTAGACTTCTGTTGATGCAGCCTAGAATAGCATTCGCTTTTTTTGCTGCTGCATCACACTGTGGGCTCATGTCCAGCTTTTGGTCCATCAAGATCCTGAGATCCCTTTCGCATGTACTACTGGTAGCCATGTTTCGCTAAATGCCATAAATATTTAAATTTAAAAAAGAAGCAGCAGCAGCGACGAGAGTCATTTTCAACATTGTAAACTTCAGTTTTCGGGATGGAATGGCTCCAATGGTGAAATCCACAAGCAGGCCGAAATGGCAAAGGCTTTCTGCTTTGATCGAGAGGATGACAGGTACCAGTTTGCTTACTGCTACCCGTACACTTACACACGGCTTCAGCATTATCTTGATAATTTACAGAAGAGGAACATGGACTACTACTGCAGAGAACTTCTGGGACTTAGTGTGCAACAGCGGCAACTTGACCTCTTGACTATAACCAACCCTCCATCTGACATGGTAAAGACCTGCTTTTAAATTCAACTGCCCCAACTGCCAGAGCAAAAGCACCTCGGGATAAAGAGGATTTTGAGACCTGGATGAAGGACAGCAGCCACATAAGCATTTCCAGGAGAGAATTAAGGGAAACAACTATCCTACATACAGAAAATACCTGAAGGCAGCCCTGTTTAGGGAAGTTTTTAACTTGTGATTTTGATGTATTTTAATATTTGTTGGAAGCCGCCCAGAGTGGCTGGGGAGACCCGGCCAGATGGGCGGGATACAAATAAAAAAATTATTATTATTATTATTATTATTATTATTATTATTATTATTATTATCCTATATTGGTGAATCTGTTTATGAGGAAGAAGGCAAAATTGGTTCCTGAGGATGGTCCCGTGTGATTCAGTGGCCAGTTGGGAGGGAGGTGGGCTTTGTCCTAGAGGTTAGGAGACAAGAAGGCTTGCATAATGGTCCCGAGTGCCTTGAGATGGTTGAGTGGGCATCCTTTGTGCCAGGGGGAGACGAAAGTGCCCCCAAACAGTCACTTGCACTCAGAGTAAAAAAATCTGAGTGAGCTCCTTAATAATGCACGTAGCTTGACGAGTGACCTAGATTTTGATTAATGAGCTGAATAATCTAATCTTTGCTAGCTGGGAGCTACAGAATTTGGAGATATTTGTGCCTGCCTGTTTAATCCCCAAAATAGGTTAGTCTTTGTGAAGCTGCAGAGATAAAAAAACAAAACAAAAAATCTTTCATCAGGGCGAGGAAATAATGTGGTTGTTTGGTGGAGGATGCCGGGCATTTGTATACATGAGCATATGCAAATGCGTTTGCAGAAGAGGATTTATCCCTGCCGAAGGAGTCAGAAGAAAGGAGAGAAGAAGAAGAAGGCAGCTTCCTGATTTTGCCGGGAGGAAGAGGGTGATATGCCAGGGGCAACCAAGCAGTGTTTCTAAACTATGCATTATATATACGAAGTCCTCCACTATAAGAGAAACGGATTCCACTGACTTACAGTTTACAGGAGCAGGGACAGAATCATAGGATTGTAGTGTGGGAAGAGACCCCCAAGGGTCCTCTAGTCCAACCCTCTGATGGCTTGGGACTCAGCTTGTTGTTGTTCAGTCGTTCAGTCGTGTCCGACTCTTCGTGACCCCATGGACCAGAGCACGCCAGGCATGCCTATCCTTCACTGCCTCTCGTAGTTTGGCCAAACTCATGTTAGTAGCTTCGAGAACACTGTCCAACCATCTCATCCTCTGTTGTCCCCTTCTCCTTGTGCCCTCCATCTTTCCCAACATCAGGGTCTTTTCTAGGGAGTCTTCTCTTCTCATGAGGTGGCCAAAGTACTGGAGCCTCAACTTCAGGATCTGTCCTAATGAGCACTCAGGGCTGATTTCTTTAAGAATGGAGAGGTTTGATCTTCTTGCAGTCCATGGGACTCTCAAGAGTCTCCTCCAGCACCATAATTCAAAAGCTTTAATCCTTCGGCGATCAGCCTTCTTTATGGTCCAGCTCTCACTTCCGTAGGACTCAGCTATACAGCTGCAAATATAATGTTTTAAGTGTGTTTTAAGTGTATACAAATGTGACACTAGATGGCGATGGTGAGCCAATGGCAAATTCAACATATTTTTTTTAAATGTTGCTTTTTTTAAAAAGCATTTTTTATATGTGTGTAGATTCTACCAGGGTCTGGGCTGCTTGTGAATTGTTGCTTGCCTTCCTTTGGAGATCCCTTGATCTCATCTGGAGATCCAAGAAGCTGCCCTTCTGACCCTTTCCTGTGGCTTTTTCACCCCCCCTTCAAATGACCAAGTTGCAGTTATTTGTGTGAGGCTGCAATCCTACATGTTTCTAAGCAGAGGGTCTATTTCTCCAGAATGAACATGCGCAGGATGGGTCTGCAAATTTCTCTCTCTCTCTCTCTCTCTCTCTCTCTCTCTCTCTCTCTCTCTCTCTCTCTCTCTCACACACACACACACACACAGAATAGTACAAATTAAAATGCCAAATAATAAATGCGATCTCCCCCCAAATTCTTGCCAATGTCATTCAATGCCTTTTTTCTGGGGAGACACAGGGGGATGCATACCCCTCAACATTTTGTGAATCTAAGTTTGGCCTCACTGAGGGGCAGTATTTCAAAATGAGTAGCAAAATGAGAGTACCCCTAAACATTCTTTTAGAAAAAAGCACTGGGTTTATTTATTTATTTTAGCCCACAGTTCCCTTGAAAACAAGGCCAGCATCCTGTCCAAGAAAACTATGGCAGATTGGGGCGAAATCTTCCTTGAATATGGTCAACCTCCCCCCCCCATTTTGTGTGGATTCTGATCGCATGTCTAAATCATGGGGTGAAATCCAGTTCTCCCCCAGTTCATAGATTCCCCCTCCCAATTGATAATTTCCCCTGTGCTTAAAAATCCTGTTTTCTCTCACTAGGGGCCACTGTTTGCTTTGTTTTTATCCACAAGGGCTTTTACACACACACACACACACACACACACACACACACACACACACCACGAAAAATTCTGCTTTTCATGTGTCCTCATCCAGCGGGAACATTTGAATCCCCAAAATCTGCTCCCAGATTCAAACAACCTGGTCCTGAAAAACAGCAGGCAGATCCGGATTGTGCATGTGCTTTTCTGGATCAGGACCTCTGGTTCCCAACCACATGTGCCCCTGAAAGTGCCTTGAGGTGACCGTCCTGGCGTGGGGGGTGCCAACCTGCCCACGTTGCATTACAGACCCCCCAAGGGTCCCTGAAATATACTTGGAGCCGAGTGTGGATTTCATGCTCTTTATTCATCTCAGTAGCGAGGAATGCCAGTTCCCCCAAAACGTCTGCTTTATATACATTATTTACACAATGTGCCCCACGTGATTGGCTAATTCTGGGATACTCCTGTAGGCCAATCAGGTTGCGGATTCACTTCCACCTGGAGCTGGATTGGGTGGCTCCTGCGGACCAATCAGACTGCTGCATTCTGGATCCTATTGTTCTAGGACCAGTCAGACTGCTGCATTTTGGATCCTATTCAACTCAGTACATAACAGTCCCTGTAGGGGAGAGCCAGTGTGGTGTAGTGGTTAAGAGCGGTAGACTCGTAATCTGGGGAACCGGGTTCGCATCCCCCTCCTCCACATGCAGCTGCTGGGTGACCTTGGGCTAGTCACCCTTCTCTGAAGTCTCTCAGCCCCACTCACCTCACAGAGGGTTTGTTGTGGGGGAGGAAGGGAAAGGAGAAGGTTAGCCGCTTGGAGACTCCTTCGGGTGGTGATAAAGAGGGATATCAAATCCAAACTCCTCTTCTTCTCTTCTTCTTCTTTTTCATATTTACTGCTTGCATTCACAGCCTGCACTTTTAGATTGACACTTGCACAAATCCTAGCCATGCACCTAAATGTGGGGTTTTTTTTGTGTGCTGCCCACAAGCCATGAGAGGGGGGAGGTGGTGGTGGCGATGACGGCAAAATCACTGCAGCCCTCGAGGAAAGAGCCCCCCAGCCAGGGAGGCTGGAAGACATCCCCCTCCTCATCTGTCAAATGGCCCCCCAGTCCCACCTCGGGAGCCCCCATGGCCACCATCTCCGCCCTGGCAGCCCCCCCCCCGCATCTGCAACTTCAATGAACAGGGCCCAGGGGGGGAATCGGTGCCGCACTTCCTTCTTGCACAGCGGTTCCAATTTGCAAACATTTCCCACAAATTACATTTAAAATGTATGAAATGTCACTGCTTGTTCCGTTAACTAGCACTGAGTGGGCTCTGTGACAGACGGGCGGTGGAAAGCCGAGGAGGCAAAGGAGATGTGATTTTCTTGCTAATAAGGAACAAGGGCTCCTGTGTGATGGCCGGGGGAGGGGGGGCTCCTTGCCTCCTCTGGAGTAAAGAAGGTGCCCTTAGCCTTGTGCACATGTGATCCACCCTGACCTTCCAGGGATGAAACAGGTGAGACTCTTGTTTTGTTTTATTGTCTTTTTTAGCCCACCTTTTTCTTCAAGGACGTGGCATTCATGATTCTCCCCTGCCCCCCATTTAATCCCCACAACATCCCTGTGAGGTAGGCTAGGCTGAAAGGCAGGGACTGGCCCCAAGTCAGATGGGTGGGGTACAAATAATAAAATTATTATTATCCAAATTGATGGCCATCCTGTTGCCTCGGACAGGAATGAGTTCAAGAGTCAAAATATCCTTGTTTTTATCCTTCCAACCTTCCGTTTCATGGGATGTCTACAGGTTCTAATGAGAGAGGGAGGGAAACGTTTCTCTGTCCAATTTCTACAAACCAGTTTGCGTTGTTAAGATCCCAAGACCTCCCCTAATAAATGAAGACACAATTGACACATAATTTAGTTTAAGGTTATTGGCATAATTTTGGCCACAACTTTATTGATTACAGATCACGGACGACTGGACTCCAGGTAAACATTGTTGGGGAGCATTGGACCAGGCTCAGTCACAAGCTCACCCCAAATGCTCCCAGGGGCTCTGGCGTGGTCCTAACGCCTGGAAGGGGATAGGACAAAAGCAAGGCGAGCCCCTGGATTCCTTTAATGGAATACCCTTTGCGCATTGGAGGGGCAGGTGTGACAACCACACCTTGAACCAATGCCTAACCGCCAAACCTTACAAAGTTGTGACGATTTGCTATGCGGCAGGCGAAACCCAAGTGGCACCAGCCAATCAGCCAAATGGGAAAATTCCTGCCAGGCCCCTGCCCCAAAAGCAGATGACCCACAACGGCATAGCAAGGTCATAAAGGAAAAGGGACCCCTGACCGTTAGGTCCAGTCATGTCCGACTCTAGGGTTGCGGCGCTCATCTTGCTTTATTGGCCAAGAGCCGGCGTACATCTTCCAGGTCATGTGGCCAGCATGACAAAGCCGCTTCTGGCAAACCAGAGCAGCGCATGGAAACGCTGTTTACCTTCCCGCCAGAGCGGTTCCTATTTATCTACTTGCACTTTGACATGCTTTCGAACTGCTAGGTGGGCAGGAGCAGGGACCGAGCAACGGGAGCTCACCCCGTCGCAGGGATTCGAACCACCGACCTTCTGATCGGCAGGCCCTAGGCTCAGTGGTTTAACCCACAGCACCACCTGGGTCCCTTATAGCAAGGTCATAATGGACCCTAAATATAGGGAGGGTGGGCAGGTGATCTGGTGCATGAGGCAAAAATAGGAAGCAGTATATATAGGTCCCTCGGTTAAGGCATGAACAATCCCATTGGCCAGAATTCCCCCAGCAACTGAGGGATCACCAGTCGGGTTGTTGTGGCTCTCCAATCACTCCCACCCACACAAGCAGTGAGGTCAGTCCTGATGATCTCACCGCAACACAAGCTCTCTGTGAGGAGGACACGATTTATAATCACCCCCCCAACTCGCCTTTTCCCTAAACCCAAAAGCCCCAGACGTTCCTTTCAACACCCTGATGCCACCCAGCTCAGTTTTATCCACTGTTTTGGTTTTTTTTAAATTCTTCCCAGCGTCATATCGCTGGTGCTTTGAAAGCCTTTGGGTGGGAAAGGGGCCGATCAACTGCAAAACAAGACAAACGAATCAATAAGTAAAATAAAACCATGTCACTGGAAAGCTGAAGTGGAACGAATAGTGGATAATTGTTTCCAGATGTTTCTCGTGTGTCACTCAGGCCCCATCCACTTTTCCTTCCCCCCACTAATTCCCCCGGGAGAACCTGGGGCTCAGTGCTGATTTGGGACAAATGGCAAACGGGTTTCCTGCAGATTTCCATTCGCTCCGATTTATTGCTAAAGAGTGTGTTTTCCAGGGGAAACTCGTAAGTGTGAACGAGACCTCAGAAAGGGAAGCCAGAACAATCCAAATGGCAGAAACTGAAGTTTGGGGCATCTAGACAGACAGAGGGCCTTCTCGGTGGTGGCGCCCGCCCTGTGGAACGCCCTTCCAGCACAGGTCAAGGAAATAAGCAGCTATCCTATTTTTAAAAGACATCTGAAGGCAGCCCTGTTTAGGGAAGTTTTTAATATTTAGCGCTGTATTGTTTTTAACACTCGATTGGGAGCCACCAAGAGTGGCTGGGGAAACTCACCCAGATGGGCCGGGTACAAATAATAAATTATTATTATTATCATCATCATCATCATCATCATCATCATCATCATCTAAGTGAATCATAGAATCATAGAGTTGGAAGAGACCACAAGGGCCATCCAGTCCAACCCCCTGCCAAGCAGGAAACACCATCAAAGCATTCCTGACAGGTGGCTGTCAAGCCTCTGCTTAAAGACCTCCAAAGAAGGAGACTCCACCACACTCCTTGGCAGCAAATTCCACTGCCTAACAGCTCTTACTGTCAGGAAGTTCTTCCTAATGTTTAGGTGGAATCTTCTTTCTTGTAGTTTGAATCCATTGCTCCGTGTCCGCTTCTCTGGAGCAGCAGAAAACAAGCAGTGGATGATGGAGTCTCTCGCTTTCTCTCTCCCACCCACCCAGGAGTGATATGACTCTCTTCTGGAGCCTTGGCAGAGAAATAGATGCCCTGTCTCATTAACATTTCAAGCAGGCAGATAAGTTAAAGAGGGGACCTTGATTTATTAATGAAAAATCTGTTCGCTGAATCATTTAAAAAGTTTGCATTAGGGCTATTTTTTTTCCCCGATAGAAAAATACGAGGAAGCCAGGAAAGAGAATGAATGGGAAATTCTGTTCAGTTCTCATCTGGATCAAGGCATCATTGCAAGAGCCTATGGCCTGAGAAAATGGGTGCAGGATTTGGATCCGAGAATGACCAGGTAACAATGGAACAGGCTTGGGGGCAACTTCCACTCGGATATAATTTCAGCAGACCTCAAGGAGAAACTGGAAGAGCCCCCACAATGTTAAAAATAGTCCCCCAACTTCTCTCTGCTTTCCCATCCAAGTAACTGCTTTGAAATAGACCCCAAATTGTCCTAATTGTGGTTTCTGTGCATTTGCACCCAATTTAAGGGCCAAAACATACAATTCATCTGCCACAGTGTGGCAAACAAATGGGAACGTGTGGGCCTTTGGGGGAAGACCGGGGGGAACCGTGTCCCGGAAAGCTGATTGTTTTCACCAATAGTTGGGGAATTATCCGCTTGTTATAAGCACAGAAGTGTCCTGCCACAATTACAGAAGCTGAAATATATCTGTAATCCGCAGCCAGGAGAGGCAATTTCCATCTTTATGTGACATGAAAAATGCACCAAACACAAGTTTGCCCATACACAAAATTGCTTCCCCCCCCACAGTTCCCCCTTTAATGCAAAAGATCAATCACCCGGTGGATTTTATTACTCAGAGTTTAGCTTTTTGTTTTGACAGATGGCCTGTGTGCTGTTTGGAGTACAACTCTATATCACTCCCATTAAGTGCACACCTTGGAGTTCCCCCCGTCACATGGCTTAAGGAGACAAAAACAAATGGCACGAGAGATACCTGCTGACTTGGAGAGCAGAAAGATGCTGTCCGTACAGGAAAAGAGAGCGAGAGCTTTTATCCCATCCCCATAAAGGTAAAAAGCTAAAGGGACCCCTGACCATTAGGTCCAGTCGTGTCCGACTCTGGGGTTGTGGCGCTCATCTCGCTTTATTGGCCAAGAGCCGGCGTACAGCTTCCGGGTCATGTGGCCAGCATGACTAAGCCGCTTCTGGCGAACCAGAGCAGCGCATGGAAACGCCATTCACCTTGCCGCCAGAGCGGTACCTATTTATCTACTTGCACTTTGATGTGCTTTCGAACTGCTAGGTGGGCAGGAGCTGGGATCGAGCAACAGGAGCTCACCCCGTCGCAGGGATTCGAACCGCCGACCTTCTGATCAGCAAGCCCTAGGCTCTGTGGTTTAACGGCGTTTCCGTGTGCTGCTCTGGTTCGCCAGAAGCGGCTTAGTCATGCTGGCCACATGACCCGGAAGTTGTACACCGACTCTCGGCCAATAAAGCGAGATGAGCGCCACAACCCCAGAGTCGGACACGACTGGACCTAATGGTCAGGGGTCCCTTTACCTTTACCTAAGTTTGTTCTTGGTATGAGCTTTCGTATCTGAAGAAGTGTGCATGCACACGAAAGCTCATACCAAGAACAAACTTGGTCTCTAAGGTGCTACTGGAAGGAGTTTTTATTTTATTTTTTATTTTGTTTCAACTACGGCAGACCAACATGGCTACCTAACCTGTCACTAGACAACACTGGCTGTTGGGCCTCCTTGTGGCCGGATCCTGTACTTTGCCATCTGGTGGAATCATGCCTTAAATGCTGAAAAGCCGTCTTCTGCCAGGGATGTTCTCGATCCACATTTGTTTCAGGGTAACAACATTTCAAAGGGGCTTCAGATCCGCTTATACACCCATCTGAATGTTGAACCACAGCAAAGGAATA
This sequence comes from Darevskia mixta, assembly GCA_034641385.1. Lineage (NCBI taxonomy): Eukaryota > Metazoa > Chordata > Lepidosauria > Squamata > Lacertidae > Darevskia > Darevskia mixta. The sequence continues at coordinate 1,305,478 of JAWWNH010000141.1, read as the reverse complement.
GTGAGGCCGAGAAAGCAACGCTGGAGGAACCGCGGCAGGTTTATTTTTACACTCGGCTCTCAGCCGCGGCTGACAAAGGGAGCTGCTCTCTCCATACCTGTTTGGGGAGCAAGCGTCATGCCAGGCCTTCTGGTCTGCATCCATCCTGGTGCCCCCAGAGCACACAAATGCAAATCCATGTCACAACTGATAGTATTCATCTTTGAAAGCAACAACGAAAGGGGGCAGTCACCATGCATAGGAGGCTGGAGAGAAGAAAAAGCTTCAGAAATGGGCAACCCAGAGGATCAAGGGCCAGAGAGACTCCTCTGTGAAGACGAGAGGTTGCAGCATCTGGGACTTTTTAGTTTAAAGAAAAGGTGAGTAAAGTTTTCCTTCCTCTTTCACAACACAAGAACTCCTGGACATCCAAAGAAGCTGAATGTCAGAATCATAGAATCATAAAATCCTAGAGTGGTGGACTAGCCTGACCCCGCTTTCCGCTGTTCCAGGTGTTCATCCTAGGCTGACCTATGCTGGTGCCCTGGGTCAGCGCTACCTGCCACGGTGCAGGGAGCTAGTCGAACCAGAGCCTATGCAACCACTCACTTGCTGTAATCAATAAAGTTGTGGCCTAAATTCTGCCAAAAACCAAACCAAAATTTAGAATCATAGAATCCTAGAGTTGGAAGAGACCACAAGGGCCATCCAGTCCAACCCCCTGCCAAGCAGGAAACACCATCAAAGCATTCCTGACAGGTGGCTGTCAAGCCTCTGCTTAAAGACCTCCAAAGAAGGAGACTCCACCACACTCCTTGGCAGCAAATTCCACTGTCGAACAGCTCTTACTGTCAGGAAGTTCTTCCTAATGTTTAGGTGGAATCTTCCTTCTTGTAGTTTGAATCCATTGCTCCGTGTCCGCTTCTCTGGAGCAGCAGAAAACAACCTTTCTCCCTCCTCTATATGACATCCTTTTATATATTTGAACATGGCTATCATATCACCCCTTAACCTTCTCTTCTCCAGGCTAAACATACCCAGCTCCCTAAGTCGTTCCTCATAAAAGAAGATCCAAAGAAAAGAAAGGACTTTTTCACACGGGGCACAGTTAAACTATGGAACTCCCTCCCACAAGAGGCAATGATAGCCACCAACCTGGATGGATTTGGAAGAGGATTAGACAAACTCATGGGGGAGGAGAGGGCTATTGATAGCTCCTAGTCAGGATGGCTGTGTTCTGTCTCCACGGTCAGAGGCAGCGATGCTTCTGAATCCTAGTTGCTGGAGACCACAGGAGAGGAGAGTTGCTCTCGTGCCCATGTTCTTCTTTCTGGTCTCCCTCAGGCATCTGGATGGCCATTGTGAGAACAAAATGCTGGTCAATCCAGTACTGGTCTGATCCAGCAGCCTCTTCATAGGTTCTCATGTCCTTGTGCAACCATCTTATGGCTTCAATAAGAGCCAGTGTGGTGTAGTGGTTAAGAGCAGTGGACTCATAATTTGGTGAACCGGGTTCGCGTCTCCGCTCCTCCACATGCAGCTGCTGGGTGACCTTGGGCTAGTCACACTTCTCTGAAGTCTCTCAGCCCCACTCACCTCTCAGAGGGTTTGTTGTGGGGGAGGAAGGGAAAGGAGAATGTTAGCTGCTTTGAGGCTCCTTCGGGTAGTGATAAAGCGGGATATCAAATCCAAACTCTTCTTCTTCTTCTTCTTCTTCTTCTTCTTCTTCTTCTTCTTCTTCGAGAACAAAAGAGTTTCCTACAAGCTGCATTTAACCATCTTTCAGTGTTAGAGCATCCAAGGAGGAGAATCACATCTCTTGTGTCTGGGCCCTGGATGCCCCAGGAACATTTGTCACTGTCTTTTAGCTTATAAACCTGAGAAGAGACTAAAGAAAAATGTAAATTTGCAAAGTCCAGTCAATAAAATCATTGATCTCAGGGCCTGGGAAAGGAAGGTGTTTTTCTTTGGATGTTCTCTGTATGAGCCGAATTTGTAATGTTTGTAAAGGGGAGGGGGGGGGAAGAAAAAGAAATTAACGTTTTGTTATGTGGAGTAGCATCTCCCAGGAAAGGTAATTTACCTTCTGGTGTCCCAGGGAGCAAGTGGCATAAGCTGCTCTGCAACCTTTTCCAAAGCAAGCTCTCAGCGCAAACATCGCCTGCCATTCCTCCAAATGGATTTGCTCGTGAGGAGTGGAAGGGTGCGTGGATCCCTGCCGTCGGGCTGGCAGAGCCTGGGATCCCTAGACTGGCAATGATTGGGTATTATAGCTCCCACCTGAACACACAGCTGCATCCCTGGCAAAGCCTTCAGTGCTTCTACGGAGCGATGGAGGAAGGGATTGGGAGGCGTCCCGGGGATTTATGGCCCAGGCAGCTACTCCAAATCCACGCTAAGGGTCCCATAGCATCCAATTAGACATCTCCATTACAAACAGAGCATAATCCAGATTTAAATTGGCTCGTTTCTCACAGCTCCCTCCAAGGCAAGCACCCAGCAGTTTTTGAATCTTTCTTTAAAGGAGTGTGGAAAAGAGACAGCAAAACACTCTCAGAGCGATGAGAGACTCCAGCGGTTCCACGCACTTCTCCCGGTTTGGGGTTCATTGTTTTTTTGCACATATATACAGCCTGAGCATCTCTTCCTCCTCCTCCTTCTTTTTCCCTCATAGCCGAGTAAGATTGTCTTCCATCAACATGGTTTTAACAATGAGTCCGTAAGTGACTGTGGAGGCCAATTCTGGATCCACATGTCCTTCCACAGTGGGGACATTGGTTTCCGGGTGGGAGTTGATCACGGTGTGGATTTCCTCTTAGCGCGTTTCTCCCTTGCGTCCTGAGTTCGAGTGTCTTCAATGCCCAGGACACCTTTGGTCAAGGCTGTTCTCCAACTGGAGCGCTCGCAGGCCGGTGTTTCCCAGTTGTTGGTGTTTATACTACATTTTCAAAGATTTGCCTTGAGAGAGTCTTTAAACCTCTTTTGTTGACCACCAGCATTATGGTTTTCATTTTTAAGTTCGGAATAGAGTAGTTGCTTTGGAAGACGGTCATCAGGCATCCGCACAACATGACCAGTCCAACGAAGTTGATGTTGAAGAATCATTGCTTCAACACTGGTGATCTTTGCTTCTTCCTGAGCATAGGATGGAAAGGCTCACAGCATCGACAAAACACCCCCCCCCTCTGCCTCTTGTTCTCCTACCTGTGTGTCCATTGAGGCAGGTGGATGAAAGGTCTCTCTATTAACCTGGAGGGCTCCATCCATTAGCTGCAGCTCTTACAACCTGGGATGCTGATGAAGACACTTAAATGGCCAGCTAAGGTCACTGTCTTGCAAAGCAACTTGTCTGGCTAGTTCAGCAATAGAATCCTCTGTCCAATTCTAACCCTCCCAGGATACAGGACTTCAAGAACAGGGAGGGATTTGGGGCATTATCCAGACCAGGGGTAGGCAACCTAAAGCCCGGGGGCCAGATCCGGCCCAGCCTCCTTCTGAATCATCTTGTTTTTACATGAGTAGAATGTGTGCTTTTATTTAAAATGCATCTCTGGGTTATTTGTGGGGCATAGGAATTCGTTCATCCTCCCCCCCAAAAAATAGTCCGGCCCACCAGATGGTCTGAGGGAGGGTGGACCGATCCATGGCTGAAAAAGTTTGCTGACCCCTGATCCAGACTGACCCCCTCCAACCCCACAACAACACCTTGTCTTCCCAGAAAGTTGCACTGTCTTGGTTAGATCTTGTACCTCAGAAGCCAGACGAACCGAAACTCTTGTTTCAATTGGCACTCCAGTATTAAAGTGTTCCTGAGCTCAGTGCCTCTTGGCAGTTGGTGAATCACAACTTAGCTGTCACCCTCCTGGGACATTAACAACTGTTTTTGCCAAAGGAACATTGAGAGGCTGCTTGCTGCCATGGGAGGCATCAGAGATTGAGCCAAAAATACTTCGCAATGGACAAACTTGAGAACCTGCGATCTGCTCAGAGACAACTTGCGAATGCAAATAAGGCAGCAACGCACCCAATCCATTATTCATGATCAATCATTAGCCAGGCATTTTATTATTTTGCTCGGATAAAGTTCTTAAAGCCTCGTGTGATTGTTCTCGATATTTTATTTTATTTTTGCCGTGTAATTAATTCATCTATAAACATCAACATCTGTGGCTGGGTCTTGGCTCTCTGCTTCCCCGTCATTTTATTTGAGATCTAAGGTCAATTTGCAAAGTTGAGAAATGCATCATCCGAGCCTGTTCACGAAGACATGTGCACCTGCAAGTGCTTAATTGGCGCATGAAGGCCTCTTCCCCCTCTCCCTCGCCCTCCCTTGCCTGCTTTCTCGCGCTCAGGCAGGATTTTCCCAGTTTGATAGCTGTGAAGCTTTAAGATGCAAAACCCGCCGTGTGACTGATGTGCTGACAAATCGACTTTCCAAATGCAAGGAGGAGAAGAAAGGGGAAGCACTCCAGCTCACGCTCTGAAACAGGCTTCCCCCCTCCCAGAGCGGACAGAGACTCCAAGAGCTTTAATATTACTCTGCAGCGCACACAGTGATTAGGGGGGGGGGGAGAAATGAAAGACGCAGATGTGAGCAGTGCTGTCTGCTGATGATGCTCCCCCCCCTCATTTTCTTTTACCAGGAGATTCAGGCGAGGAAGGCGGGTCGAGAGGCAGGGGGTCTCCTCTCTGGGGTGAAACCCTACAGGGTGGCTGTATCCGGATAATGCCCTGAGTCCCCTCCAATTCTTGGGGTCCTGTACCTAATGAGCAGGGCAGTCTTTAGCAGATGAGGCGCTGGGGTGCAAATATCTGCCCAGCGCCCCCCAATTACCACGGATAGTGTTGGGGTGGCCATAGCTGTGCACTGCCAGCCATGGGGGGGGCCCGCAACTCTCCCCCATGCCGCTGCAGGAGAGCGGTCCCTGCAGAGGCTTGGGAGTGAAGTTGCGCCCCTCCCAAGCCTCCTCGGGAGGAGAGCGATTCCCGCAGAGGCTTGGGAGGGAAGCTGCATGCCTGCCAGCCTTATGGTTGGTGGGGTGCAGCTGGCGGGCGTGCAGGGAAAGGGGAGGGCGCCGGCAAAGCCACACAGCTCCCCCGCTTGCTGGGGTGCCCCTGAGAGGCTGGCACCCTGGCGCGACGCACCACTAATCTCTTGGTGAAAAACGGCTCTGCTAATGAGGGTTAGACTCAAAGAGAGGAGGTTGCTGAGCTTGTTAGGCAGGTTTCTTTGCAAGACAATGGCCTTATTTGGCCATTTCCATGTCCCATGTCTTGGAGGAGACATGGGAAGGTGGGGAGAAAGGTTGCCCACAATATCTGCCTTTCTAGGCTGGTCCACCTCTGCCCTATTGATCTACTTGCATTGGCGTGCTTTCGAACTGCTAGGTTGGCAGGAGCTGGGACGGAGCAACAGGAGCTCCCCGCCCCCGTCATGCAGATTCAAACTGCCGACCTTCCGATCAGCAAGCCCAAGAGGCTCAATGCTTAGACCAGAGCACCACCTGCATTCCCTCTAGCCCTGTAGGCTCCAGCTGTAGGAGGAAATTCCATTTTGGGGTTCAGTACAGAGGCTCAAACCAGATTCCCCATTAGGGAGACTTTTTTCAGCATAGCATTCCCAGACAGAGTCCAAAGGAGACTGTGGGAGCTTTCCCATTAATACACACCCAATGTAGGGGGAATATGCACCATCTGGGCTCTTGCATCTTCTCCCCAACCACCTTCTGCCACCTCATCGCCCCAAAACCTCTCGTCCAACCACAGTCCTTGAAATACAACTTACTCAACCCAGATTCCCCCCCTCTATGTGCAGAGCCCTCCTTGCCCCACACCTGGAGCTGTTATATATTCTAGTGGTCAGCAGGACCGGTGCTAGGGATTTTGGCGCCCTAGGCAAGGGGGCGGGCCACGTGACGTCATTGCGCATGACGTACAGTTCCCCGCCCCCTGCCGGCCGGGCACCCCGCGCTGCCGCGGTTTTCGCCGCTGGTTGGGGCGGCACCGGGCGGCGAGGGGCAGGCTGGCCAGTGCCCCCTCCATTTTGGCGCCCTAGGCAACTGCCTAGTTCGCCTTAATGGACGCGCCGGCCCTGGTGGTCAGTTAAGTTCCCACTAAACTGGCCCTACGGACAATGGGCTTTGCTGAATTTCTGTCTCACAGCTGCCTCCAAGCAGGAGCCCTCACAGTAAGAACTGAGGCAAGAGAGCAGCCGCAGTCAGGGGCGTACCGAGCCGCTTGGCTGCCGGGAGCCGCAAGCTAAGCAGCACCCCTGGGGGCGGGGCGGGCGTCGTGACATCACGACACATGCATTGCGACGTTGCGACACATGTGCTGTGGAGCGTGGGCTGCTGGGCTGCTCATGGGCGGCCCCCCGTCCGTGTGGCTGCTCACGCCCGGAAAGTGCTGCAGCCTTGCGAGTTGCTGGGTGCGGGTAGCCACGCGGATGGGGGGCTGTTTGTGGGCGGCCCGGCAGCCCTTCCGTGAGGCGGCTGCTCGCGTGGGGGGGGGGCTGCCAGGCAGCGGCTGAGGAGTCACAATCACGGGGGTGGTGCAGTGCAGAGTGTCGCCCCCCCAGGCTGGAACCCGGGGCCCAGGGCCCCCAACGCCCCACCCTTCCTACGCCACTGGCCGCAGTGTAGAGATGCAACGAGCAATTCCCCAATGCCACGAGGGGACCCTTGCGCTTTTGTCCCTCAAGATTTGAGAGATTGTTGAGGCAACTATATTGAAAAGGAGGGGGGGGGCAAAGGCCAGCCCAGACTTTACTCTAAAATGAAGGAAAACCAAGCCAGAGAAGAGCAATTACACTAAAGCAAGCAGAGCCAGAGCAGATGTGATCTCAAAGAAAATCCAGGCTTTTGCTTGTGGAGTGCATCAGTCTACCGCCTCGCTAATCTCTCAACAGCATCTAAACTTCCAATTGTAGCCCTCACATCCTTATCTTTGCTGGCTTCAGATCGAAAAACTGGGCCAAAAGTAAGAAAATGAATTTCAGTGGGGACAAATGTAAGGTTCTGCTCTTAGGCAGGAAGAACCAGATGCACAAATATAGGATGGGGGACACCTGGCTTACTAGCAGTTTATGTGAAAAGGATCTAGGGGTCTTGTGGATCACAAGCTTAACATGAGTCAACGGTGTGATGCAGCAGCAAAAAAAGCTAATGCTATTCTAGGCTCTGTAAACAGAAGTCTAGTGTCCAGATCAAGGGAAGTCATAGTCCCACTCTATTCTGCCTTGGTCAGACCACACCCAGAATACTGTGTCCAGTTCTCAGTACCACGATTTAAGAAGGATGTTGACAAGCTGGAAGGTGTGCGGAAGAGGGAGGATCTGGAAACCAAACCCTATAAGAGACCGTTGGGGATGTTGAGTATGCTTAGACTGGTAAAAAGGAGACGGAGAGGAGATAGGAGAGCCACCTTCAAATAACTTAAGGGCTGTCACGTGGAAGATGGAGCAAGCTTGCTCTCTCCTGCTCTGGAGGGGAGGATTCCATTCAGTGGATTCCAGTGACAAGAAAGGAGATTCCGACTAAACCTCAGGAAGAACTTTCTGGCAGCAAGAGCTGTGTGGCAGTAGAAAGGAATCCTTTGGAAAGTGGTGAACTCTCCTTGCGTGGAGGTTTTTAAGCAGAGTTTGGATGGCCACCTGTCAAAGATGCTTTAGCTGTTTTTCCTGCATTGCAAAGGGTGGACCAGATGATCCCAGCGGGTCTCTTCCAACTCCACAGTTCTATGATTCTATGTAAGGCTCTGACTGAGAAGACCAGGTCCAGATCTCCACTCAGCTGTGAAACTCACCAGGGGTAAGCTTGTACCCAGGGCCGGCACATCCATTTAGGCGAACTATGCAACTGCCTAGAGCGCCAAAATGGAGGGGGCGCTGGCCAGCCTGCCCCCTGCCCCCCGCCCCCGCCCGATGCCGCCCCAACCAGCGGCGGAGCAAGCAGGTTGGGGCGAAAACCGCGGCGGTGAGGGCGCCAAAATGGAGGGGGCGCTGGATTGCCTGCCCCTTGCCCCCTGCCGCCGCCTGGTTCCGCCCCAACCAGCGGCGAAAACCGCGGCGGCGCGGGGTGCCCGGCCGGCAGGGGGTGGGGCACTGTACGTCATGTGCAATGACGTCATGTGGCCCGCCCCCTCGCCTAGGGCGCAAAAATTGCCAGCACCGGTCTTGCTTGTACCCCTCATTGGGCGGGTAGAGGCAACTTATCCCCAAGGTGATTGTTCCACCAGAGCAAGCATTTTGGCTTGCCAGAGGGAATAATCTCTCTCCCCCCCCATGTGCTGGTCTGGGGGTTATTTTGACCCCTTCAGCACCAAAGAAGTCCTTGAGGAGGGCTTCTTTCACTGCTGGGCCTTAGTAGCTGAATCCTTTCCTACGCCTCTCTTGGTCCTCCTCACCTGCCTAGAGCGGTGTTGCTAAAAGGCAGGGAGAAGGCAGATCCATGAATGCTGCTCTGAACTTCTTGGAGGAGAGGGAGTGGGATACAAATGTAATAAGCTAATGAGCCTGGGAGATGGTTTTCTTCAGAAGCTTACAACCCAATCCTATGCTTGCTGATGGACTAGGTAAGCAGGCGTAGAATTTCAGGTTTAATTTCTTGCCAAGAAAACCTTTGAGAACTGGCCATGAGTATTTAATGCCGCTTCTTTTCTTTGCTATGTGCAATCAATAAATAAATAAAAAAATGTGGGGGATTTAAAAGGGATGTTATGGCGACGCTTTGATGGCTGAGCAGAGCCTGGGCATGCCCCCAAGCGCAGGCGCCTTCAAACCCGCCTTATCTCTCTGGCGCAAGGGGGATCCAAGCGCCACAGGACCAGCTCTGCTCAAGAAGAAGAAGAAGAAGCCTTTTGCAAAGTGTTGTGGCCCAGGGGTTAAACGGCAACATGCTCCGTGGAGCTGGTTGCTGGGGAGCAAACTGCAGGCTATGTAGAAGGATGCAAAAAAGCCTGCCAGTTGAGTGAAACACACGGCAGGAGACTGTTCCATGTTAAAAAAGAAGAAGAAAAAGAAGAACGCTTTACTGCTTCTGATGTGTATAGAACCTTCATTCCAAGGAAGCTGAATCTGGGGAGGTCCTGGAACCCCTTTGGAGATGAGGGCGGCTTGTAGTAGTGTGTGTTTTTGCAGTGATTTTTTCCTAGAAAAAAGGTGCTGGCACTGCTCAGAGGCATGCTGCCCTTTCCCAATGCCTGCATCCTTGCTTGAGAGTCAACCAACAGGCTGCAAGTTTGGGGAATGGCTTTGCAAGTTCACCAGAAGAATGTCCGTTACAGGCGAGCTGGAGGCTCTTATTTCTAAGAGTGCCTGCTGTTTTTGCCCTCATTGGTTGACCTCTGCTCGCAGGGCAGTCGCTGTGAGGGCAATTTCAGGGGAGGAGAAGGAAACTGCGGAGGGTCAAGAAAGGAGTTGGAGGAGAGAATGTCAAAGCCATGGAAGTGGATGGTGCATTCCAGGATTTTGGAAGCCAGAAGATGGAAGATCTGGTTCCTTCCAGGAAGAGCTGCATCAATAGGAGTATAGCATCTAGATCAAGGGAAGTAATAGTACCACTGTATTCCGCTCTGGTCAGACCTCACCTGGAATACTGTCTCCAGTTCTGGGCACCACAGTTCAAGAAGGATACTGACAAGCTGGAACGTGTCCAGAGGAGGGCAACCAAAATGGTCAAAGGCCTGGAAACGATGCCTTATGAGGAATGGCTTAGGGAGCTGGGTATGTTTAGCCTGGAGAAGAGAAGGTTAAGGGGTGATATGATAGCCATGTTCAAATATATAAAAGGATGTCATATAGAGGAGGGAGAAAGGTTGTTTTCTGCTGCTCCAGAGAAGAGGACACGGAGCAATGGATTCAAACTACAAGAAAGAAGATTCCACCTAAACATTAGAAAGAACTTCCTGACAGTAAGAGCTGTTCAACAGTGGAATTTGCTGCCAAGGAGTGTGGTGGAGTCTCCTTCTTTGGAGGTCTTTAAGCAGAGGCTTGACAGCCACCTGTCAGGAATGCTTTGATGGTGTTTCCTGCTTGGCAGGGGGTTGGACTGGATGGCCCTTGTGGTCTCTTCCAACTCTATGATTCTATGATTCTATGGTGGTAGACAGAGAACCAGAGAGGAACTCTACAGCTCAAAGCGCTAGTGGCCCTATTTGTGGGGCATTATTGCAGTCAAACCAACAAATCATGCTTGGCCAGATGGGCACATCAAGGGGCTGAGGCCCTCAGAGCTTTCCTGTAAAATTTGCTAGAGAGAGCACTCTGTGAGATCACTTCCTTTGTCTGCCTTGGCGGGAAGTTGTAACACTACCTACTTCCTTCCTGCCTGGGCATCTCTCTCTGTCTTCATTGCGCTTCCAAGCTCTGCAGCTCAGACACCATTTTTGAACTTTGTACTTTTGTAAATTAGATAATGGTTATAAGCCTGCCTTCGTTTTGCTCATGTAATTGCTTGTTAAGACTTAGATTATGCAAGTAAATACTACTTTTATGTCTTCACAAAACAATTTGTGTGTGATTGTTAAAAATAGAGGGAGAAAGGGGGTAATACCAGGAAAATCCAGTCTGCCTTAAAGCATCCTGGATTATTGTTTCTAGAAGGTTAAATCAACCTTGTCTTAGCTTCTAAGTTTAAGCTGCAAAGAACCGTACTCTGCTGAACTCACTAAGTTGAGCAAGGAAGGATAATAACCAAACAATATATCCTCTCCTAGCGTCTAAATCCATTCCTACACTATTTTCTAACCTTAAATCCTTGTGGGTGTGCTTTTTCAGCAAACACACCCTGTGGGAAAGCACTAAACCAGAATGGAAGGCTGTTTTACGACATGATAGAAGTTTATAAAATTATGCTATTGCGTGGAGAAAGTGGGTGGAGAGAAATTCTTTTCCCTTTCTCAGGACACCAGAACTTGTGTTCCCATGCAACAAAGCTAAATGGAGAAGGAGATGAGGAAGAAAGATTGCAGCATGTGGGGCTTTGTAGTTTGGAGAAAAGGCAAGTAAGAGGCAACAGGATGGAAGCTTATCAAACGATGCCCAGCATGGAGAAAGTGGAGAGAGGAAAAATCCCCCACCCTCTCTCACAACTTGTGGGCACCCAGGGAAGCTGGACGTCGGCAGATTTTCCCCACTCCTTCTTAAAGTTCCTCTCTTCCTGGTTTCTGATTTTCCTGGTCATTTTCGCCATTTCGGCGTAGTCCATCATCTTCACCAGCCATTCGTCTCTGGTCGGGACTTTATCTTCTTTCCATTTCTGGGCCAGTAGTATCCGCGCTGCTGTCATCACATACATAAATAACTGTTTCTGCTCCTTTGGTATCTCAGCACCTAAAATTCCTAATACAAAAGCCTCCTCTGTTTCCCCCCGCAAACATTATTTTAAACATTTTTTTCAACTCATTATATATCATTTCCCAGAATGCTTTTGTTATCTTGCACATCCACCACATGTGGTAGAATGTGCCTTCCTTCTCCTTACATTTCCAACATACATTTGAAGAAGTTCTATACATCTTGGCTAATTTTATAGGTGGGGAAGAAGTGGCTCTTGCACTTTAATCCTGCTTTTGGGATTCCCACTGCGGCATCTCTGTGAGAGCAGGAGGCTGGACTAGATGGGCCATTGGTGTGATCCAGCAGGCTCTTCCTACATTCTTATGTCCAATGCTGGATGGAACCTATTGTATTTCAATTCTGGCTGCATCATAACATGGTGACAGCAGTCACAAAATTAGAAGACGCCTGCTTCTTGGGAGAAAAGCGATGACAAACCTAGACAGCATCTTGAAAAGCAGAGACATCACCTTGCCGACAAAGGTCCGTATAAGTTAAAGCTATGGTTTTCCCAGTAGTGGTGTATGGAAGTGAGAGCTGGACCATAAAGAAGGCTGATCGCCGAAGAATTGATGCTTTTGAATTATGGTGCTGGAGGAGACTCTTGAGAGTCCCATGGACTGCAAGAAGATCAGACCTCTCCATTCTGAAGGAAATCAGCCTGGAGTGCTCACTGGAAGGACAGGTCCTGAAGCTGAGGCTCCAAGACTTTGGCCACCTCATGAGAAGAGAAGACTCCCTGGAAAAGACCCTGATGCTGGGAAAGATGGAGGGCACAAGGAGAAGGGGACAACAGAGGACGAGATGGTTGGACAGTGTTCTCGAAGCTACCAACATGAGTCTGACCAAACTGCGGGAGGCAGTGGGAGACAGGAGTGCCTGGCGTGCTCTGGTCCAGGGGGTCACCAAGAGTCGGACATGACTAAGTGACTAAACAACAACAACATTATTAGGACATCATGTTCCTATCAATTAATTGCCCTGAAGTTGCTTTTCCCACTCCCACTATCAGATCTGATGGACTTGCCCAGGCAACTGCAATGACAGGATCACCATGTGCTTAGACATGGACAGGCAGGAAATATTAATTAGATGAAGTAATGAGTCCCCATTTCTCATGATGAGAAGGGCTGAACCGCAGAGCCTGAAGGCCACCAGACTCCTTTGTGTTGACAAGGCAGGTGATTCTTAAAAAGTCAAATTTACGGCCGGGGGAGTGCCATGAGCATAATTCAGTGTCCAGCATTATTGCCCCAGATATATTTCACTGAAGGAGAAATGAAAAATGAATCATCTCTGCTAGGCTCTGAGCACTAATGGAACTAATTGTCTTCCCATCTTCGTAAGGGAGAAGAACGATTAAGCAAGGCATGTGTAATAAACTGTCAAGAGATGCGCACCTTGTTTTTCCCCATCCAATATAACTTTAAATGGTTTATTTAAAGATCAATGTTCTTATTATGGAAAGTATTCTGTTGTATGATGAAATCATTGCTCCATGAGGAAAAGCAGCGGCACAACCACCGAGCCAGATTGCTAAGGAATTTCCTAGAAATGTCTGTGGTCCTATTAATGGTGGTTCCTGCCCTAGTTCAGCAGCTTGGAGATTTGATTATTAGTTTATCCCAAAGCTAGTGTTTCCTTAAACCCTATAAATAGGTGGGAGGGGCTATTGGGTTTTCCCCCTTCTTGTTTTTGTTATGCAATTTGTGTTTTTCCCTTGTATTTTTATGTTGTGAACCGCCCTACGATCTACAGATGAAAGGCAATATATAAATTTAATCAAGAACAACATTTTTTATTTATTGTTGAGCTTTCCCCCTCTGCCTGGACGCTGTTTGGGAGGGCTGAATACTGGCTATGTCCAGGAAATTCCAGACGTATGGCAACCTTAGAATAAATGCAATTAAGCAGAGGCTTGACAGCCACCTGTCAGGTCTTTAAGCAGAGGCTTGACAGCAACCTGTCAGGAATGCTCTGATGGTGTTTCCTGCTTGGCAGGGGGTTCTATGATTCTATGATTCATTCATGACTCCCTGATTCCCATGTCATGCTAAGAACGTCAATGCCAGGTTGGAGCTAACCATGGTAGAGTCTCATCTTACATGCATTTAACTGTCACAAGTTCAACCATACACAGTTGAAGGCAGCTGGTTTAAAAGGTGCAACTTAAATCCAAGCAAGGCAGAGAGCGTCTAAGCTCTTTCTGAGATGGGTCTCCTTGGACTTTCCCAGTGCAGAAAGTGTGGGATGTAATCCACTGAGAGCAGTCAGGTAGTTCTCATAATTGAACTAAAGGTGAACTAAGCCAGGTGGCGCTGTGGGTTAAACCACAAAGCCTAGGGCTTGCTGGTCAGAAGATTGGCGGTTCGAATCCCTGCGACGGGGTGAGCTCCCATTGCTCGGTCCCTGCTCCTGCCAACATAGCAGTTCGAAAGCACGTCAAAGTGCAAGTAGATAAATAGGTACTGCTCCGGCGGGAAGGTAAACAGTGTTTCCGTGCGCTGCTCTGCTTCGCCAGAAGCGGCTTTGTCATGCTGGCCACATGACCCGGAAGCTGTACGCCGGCTCTCGGCCAATAAAGCGAGATGAGTGCCGCAACCCCAGAGTCGTCTGCGATTGGACCTTATGGTCAGGGGTCCCTTTACCTTTACCTAAGCTACTTTTCTTGTGGAAGTGTGAACAATTTCAAGTTCATATTCCTACTCAACCCCACCAGGAGGCCTTACTTTAAAACAAACAAAAGGAAAGTGAATTCAACTAGACATGTGTAAAGCAAGTTAGAAAGAAAAATGTGGAGTCAACGTTCTGAGGCTTATTAGGCAGATACGGAGGTGCTGCAGTTGCTAAGAATGCCAAGTCACTTTCTCAGTCTTGCTAAAGAATCAGAACAAGAGACATTTCCTCTGTCTTCCCTACTGAGAGACTCACCCTCTTCCAACAGGAGCAGCTTGCAGTGAGAAGTTCAGGAACAAAGCGAAGGATGCCTTGTGCCTTTTACAGGAACATGTCAAACAGGGAAAAAACATTTCTAGCATGGAAACAGAAGCATGGGGAAAGCATCACCTGTTGACTTTCTGTCTGTAAGACATATTGTGGTCCCTGACTTACATTTGGACCCTATTCCTTGACACAGCAGCATGTAACTTTCTGAATAGAGGAAAAAATTAGGAAAAGCCTTATGGATCAGGCCAATGGCCATCTAGTCCAGCATCCTGTTCTCACAGTGGCCTGTGGGAAGCCTGCAAACATGATTCGAACACAGAGCCCTCTTCCCTCCCGCAGCTTCCAGCAAATGCTATTCTGAAGCATTGCTTCCTTCACGAGGACAAACTTTTGGTGAACTAAAAGGTTCGGTTGGATGAACTTGAACGGCTTCCTTTTGAAACGGCTGGATTTCCAAGCACAGAGACTCTCCAAGTTTGCTTTCACTCTTCTGAGCCAAAATCCGATGGCGGTTGCTCTGCACAAACAACCACTGCGTGCTCTTTGGGCCCCCGGAGCCGGCCGTTCTCCTAGCGGGAGGAGGGAGCGCATTTTGGAAAGAGAGCTGTCGCGGTGCACGCACGGACCATTCCCCAGCAATAAAAAGCGGGCGAGGATTTCCAGCTCGAGCTCTCGGATGTTTGGGCACATCTGCCGCAATCATACGGCAGGCTGCAAATGGCTCCTCTGGCGGCATTAGCATCTGACGTGTCGAAAAGCCATCAGCCGAAAGCTTCCGTCAACAGGCCTCATTGTGATTGACTGCGGGGCGTGGAGGAGGTGGCGACCCAGCCGGTCGTGCGAGCCGAGTTCTTTGGGCCTGAGATGGATCTGGCACCGTGTGCCTCCTGATCAGTGCCTCTAAATGCAGATTTACGCTAAAGACTGCAGCAGTTCCAGCAGGCCATAAAGCAAGACCTCAGCTGCTTAGTATGCCTAGGACCATATATCTGCCAGGCAGGCTGCAGTGACTGCTCAGGAGATGCCACGGTCCATCAAACCAATCAATTGCACTATGCATAGCCCTAAATATTCCTCCGCATACCTTGTTTTCTCAAATGGAGGTGTTTTATTTCAGGGCGATGAAGCAACAGTATAAGGCCATCTCCATGCCACTTTGCAGTGAGAGCCTCTTATATCTTGGCTGGGTATAAACCCCTTTTCTTCTCTAGTCTCTCTTCCAAGGCAGGACGTCTCTGTGTTTGGCAGCAGCAGGAGGGACCATTTCAGCAGTCCTTCTTCCTCAGTCCTTCCCCAAATGACCGACTCTCCTACGAAGAAAAGCGGCGAAGAGGAAAGGCGAGGAAGAGGGGACACGGAAGAAGCTGGTAGAATTAGGCAAGACAGGGAGAAAATGGACTGGGGGACATTGTTCTCCTTCTCTCATAAGACTAGAACTCGTGGACATTTAGGGAAGTTGAGCGTTGGAAGAGTCAGGACAGATAAAAGAGCGGTCTTCTTCCTATGGCACGTAGTTAAACTATGGAATTTTGGAGGCAAGGATGGCCGCCAACTTGGAGGGCCGCCAGAGAGGAGGAGGAGAAGAAGAGTTTGGATTTGATATCCCGCTTTCTCACTACCCGAAGGAGTCTCAAAGCGGCTAACATTCTCCTCTCCCTTCCTACCCCACAACCAGTAGCGTAGCAAGGGTGGGATGTTGGGGGTGGGGGGCCCCGGGTTCCACCCTGGAGGTGGGGTGACACTTGGTGGGCCCCCCGAGCCCCCGGCCCCCCGCCACCTGGTAAAGGAGCCAGTGTGGTGTAGTTGTTAAGAGTGGTAGACTCGTAATCTGGTGAACCAGGTTCGCATCCCCTCTCCTCCACATGCAGCTGCTGGGTGACCTTGGGCTAGTCCCACTTCTCTGAAGTCTCTCAGCCCCACTCACCTCACAGAGGGTTTGTTGTGGGGGAGGAAGGGAAAGGAGAATGTGAGCTGCTTTGAGACTCCTTCGGGTAGGGATAAAGCAGGATATCAAATCCAAACTCTTCTTCTACTCGGCGGCTTGTAAGGTTGCTGCGGGAGCAGCAGCACAGACAGACTGCGCACACGGATTCCACACATGCGCAGTCCTTCTGTGCGCCGTGACGTCACGACGCACGGACGGAGCGATGCCCTGCCCCTGCGTGTGCCGCTCCCGGCGGCCAAGGGGCTCCGTTCGCCACTGCCCACAACAAACACACTTTGAGGTGAGTGAGGCTGAGAGACTTGTGACTAGCCCAAAGTCACCCAGCAGCTGCATGTGGAGGAGCGGAGACGCGAACCCGGTTCACCAGATTACAAGACTACCGCTCTTAACTACTACACCACACTGGAGGATCAGATGACTTCATTCAGGAGAGGGCTATCAAAAACTGCTAGCCAGGAGGGCCCTGCTTTGTGTCCACATTGGAGGCAGCAATTCTGTCCCCCCCCCGGCACCACCCAGGTCTCCCCGCTCTTCTTCCCTCCTCCAGATACAAGGACGGACCTTGTAAAGCCGCAGAGATACGAGTTGCCCGCAGCCCCATTTTAATGTGGGTACAGACGGTTTCTGGCACACCCCTTGTAAAGTTTCCAGAATACGGTGTTTTACCCCTGGAAGTCACCTTTGCAAAAATGTCTCCTCGCTCGTAGGCCTCGTTTAAAGGTTAGAGCCATTAGGCACAACATTACATTTTTTGCCCGCTAACCTTTACGTAATTAAGTTGGCTACACAAAGCTTCTTTCATGTCAAAGCAGGAGAGAGGGAGGGTGGGCAGGGGGGGGAGCCTGAAATGCGAGGACGGGAGAAAGGGCCTTTTCTCCGGAATAATGGCATTTCTCCAGCTATATCTCGCACACAAACGGACCCCTGCGGAGACTCAAATTCAAAATGACAAACAAGAATAATCTGCTTTCCACTCCAGCGTTTTATAAGAAAACAGAGCAGCATATAATATAAATCAAACAAATTTGCTGTCATTAGCCAGGCCGCATTTACCCCCTTGCATTCTTCAGATTTCATTGGGAAACTGCTGCTGGATCGGGACGTTTCAAACTGTTGCTAACTGCAGCCATTTGCCAGGAAAGGAACTAGGAATTTATATTTATTTATTTATTTAGAAAAGTATTTTCTGTGCCGCCGTATCACCAGCCAAATATCAGGGTGGTGTACTATGTCACCTCACCTCAAAAAGGACATTGCAGAGTTGCAAAAGGGCAACCGAGATGATCAAGGGGGTGGGAAGATTCCCCTACAAAGAAAGAATGCAGCGTTTGGGACTTTTCGGTTTGTGGCCATCACTGCCTTCTGTGGGGATGAGTTCTGCAGTTTAATACAAACAGGGACAAAACCTAGACAACTGAAAACACAGAAAAGATATTACGACATAATTCAACTATAAAGGAATTAAAACGAAGTAGAAACCAAATCTATTACGGTAAAAATGCAGATAGGAAACACAGCACGGCACTATTAAACGCCCTTTCCTTAAGGAATAGTCAGTTCCCGAAAGCTTGATGGAACAAGAAGGTCTTCACCTGCCAGTAGCAGGAGGGAGCCAGTCTGGCCTCTCTAGGCTGGAAGTTCCAATTCTGCCTGGGAGAAGCCACCACCGAGAAGACCCTCTTCTGCGTCCCCACCAAGGCTGGCGGAACTGGGAGAAGATCTCAGGGCCTGGGGAAATTGGTATGTGAGAATATGGCCCTTGAAATAGCCTGGCCCTGAACCATTCAGCCAGAATGCTAACATACCCTCCAAGTGTTATGATTTTCCAGAAGCCATCCTGGTTTCTGGTTTGATCATGGAATGTCCCACTTTTCACTTTTCCTCCCCTCCACATCTCTGAGAACAATTAAAAGGGGTTTGTGTGTGCAGGTTCTGTTTATACGGAAAATAAAATCCCTATGCCAGTCTTCCAAGAGACTGCGATCTACTCCCACTATAAATAAACTGGCAGTGATCTACCCATTGGAATGACCAGAGTTTTTGGGGGGAAGGATGACCAAACTTGTTGAGCTTTTTTTAGGGAGAGGGATCACAGTTGTTGACCAGGGACAGCCTGTGATGGGACGGTAGATCTCAATCGACCCGTTGGACAGTCCTACCCTATTCCAAATGAACCAAATGGTGAAGCTGACATACGAAGTCACCAATCCACTTACAATCCTTTCATTGCAGTGCTTCCGCAGCCAACCATTTCTTAGGAAACACGTGGACAGGACTGGTGCTAGGGCTTTTCGCGCCCTAGGCGAGGGGGCAGGGCCACGTGATGTCATTACGCATGACGTACGGTGCCCCGCCCCCTTCCCCCGGGCGCCCTGCGCCGCTGCGGTTTTTGCCGCTGGTCGGGGCGGCACCGGGTGGGTGCGGGGGCGAGGGGCAGGCTGGCCAGCGCCCCCTCCATTTTGGCGCCCTAGGCAGTTGCCTAGTTGGCCTAAATGGAAGCGCCGGCCCTGCACGTGGAGTGGTGATTCCTTTCTTGTAAATGGAGCCCCTTTTACTGAGAAGTAAGTCAGGTATTTTCCTGATCGTTCTCACAATTTCTTTTGTTGTGTTGTTGCTGCTGCTGTTGCTGCTGCTCTGTGGTGTAGTGGTTAAGAGCAGTAGACTCGTAATCTGGGTGAACCGGGTTCGCGTCTCCGCTCCTCCACATGCAGCTGCTGGGTGACCTTGGGCTAGTCCCACTTCTTTGAAGTCTCTCAGCCCCACTCACCTCACAGAGTGTTTGTTGTGGGGAAGGAAGGAAAAGGAGAATGTTAGCAGATTTGAGACTCCTTCGGGTAGTGATAAAGTGGGATATCAAATCCAAATTCTTCTTTTGTTATTGCTGCTGCTGTTATTCCACCTTTTCCCCTGACGGGGACTCAAGGCAGCTTACAGCTACAATTTCATCTCTGGAAGGTGTTGTACATGATCCCTTCCATCACACATTTTCCCTTTACAACAACCCTGTGAGGTAGGCGAGGCGGAGAGGTTGCCCTTGGCTCAAGGTGACCGATGTCGATGTGCAGCAAGAACAGATGCGAGAGAAGCTTCCTGACATAGAAGAGATCTCCCTATTTTTGATGGAGAAATGTTGGAGGGAATGCGCTACGATCAGTTATTCTTATTACGACTGGTGGGTCAGTATACTGACTTGGAGCAGCTCTCATGGTTCAGTGTCTTTGCATTTCATTGACATTCGGCTGCTGTGTTTACATCCCTGCCAAAATGTGTATAACAGCCTTTTAACCGAGGATAGCGCTCCTCGCATCTAATGGCCCACCTCATCCACAGGAAAGCTTTTAATGCCCTAATAAATTTGTTCGCCTTTAAAAAGCTGCAGGCCTCTGTATTATTTTTCTGCAGCAGCAGACCAGCGTGGGCAGCCAGCTTAGCCCTCTGGAAAAAAGCAAAACACGAGAATCCTTGAAAGGAGATGGGGAGCAGCATTCTGCAACACGAGGCTTGCAGAACAAACCCTCTCCAAAGCCCAGCCAAAGCGCTGCTATTTTTGAGTGGATCGGAAAGGCAGGCATTGACCGCCTCCCCGGCCCGCACTGCGCCTGACTTTGGCTAATTGGCCTTTGAGTAGGAATGTATGGAATATTTGCATATTTTATTCCTGAAGGCAAGTAAAATCGGTTGGCTAAACCTCTCCTCCAAAGCCCGCTTTTCTGATTAACAGATGGAGCGAGAGCGGCTCGTTTTTCTTTCTTCTGCGGTGGTGGAGCTGGGAGCTGGGGGTGATGGCAGGGCAAGGAGAGCGGATAATAGCTCAGGGGGTCCAAGGCAAACCCTGGCTGCGCACACAGCTGCACTGCTCACATCTGCAACTTTCACCGCGCACGCACACAGATTCATATCTGATTGCCATGGCAACCATCATTTCTGCAAATTCCCGACATCCGGCAGCGAACGGATTCCATTTGTTTTCCCTCGCCGATCCAGCGAGAGAGTTTTCATCAAGACTGCTAAAAGCCGAGGGGGAGAACCCAAAACCGGCTCCATTTGCGTTGCACAGACAGCGGGGAGTTTAAGGGCACAGACGCCCTGCACACGTTTAGATTGATTTGTCTGAGATGGGTTTAACCGGTCCAGACTCCCCCGTAGGAACCCTGGGAATTGTAGTTCCCACCCCGCACTCGCTTCACGGGACGGAGGATCCCCCCCACCTTGTTATGATTATTCTTTTAATTTATGACCCGCCCTTCACCCCGGGGATCCCAGGTGGGCGACAGCAATTCAAAATGCAAAGGTTCAAAAGAGTGCAGTCGGAAAGAATACAGCCACACACAAACATAGGCAGGGCTGGATTGAGGTTTGATGAGGCCCTAAGCTGGTGGCGCTGTGGTCTGAACCACAGAGCCTAGGGCTTGCCAATCAGAAGGTCAGCGGTTCGAATCCCCATGACGGGTGAGCTCCCGTTGCTCGGTCCCAGCTCCTGCCCACCTAGCAGTTCGAAAGCACGAGGTGCAAGTAGATAAATAGGTACCGCTCCAGCGGGAAGGTAAACGGCGTTTCTGTGCGCTGCTCTGGTTCGCCAGAAACGGCTTAGTCATGCTGGCCACATGACCCGGAAGCTGTACGCCGGCTCACTCGGCCAATAAAGCGAGATGAGTGCCGCAACCCCACAGTCGTCCGCGACTGGACCTATTGGTCAGGGGTCCCTTTACCTTTAAGTTACTGATGGTAATGGGGCCCTTTCTATGTCCAGCTGTCCTTTGTCCACAACACATTGTCGCTGTTTTTTGTGTTGGATATATGCTACATGGTAATTGATGGACCTCATGGGTATCTCAAGCCATTTGCACATGCTGCCCTGCAAGCAGTCCATGCAGAATGTAGGCACCCTATATACAGGAAGGAGCAAATCAGGGATATTTGAGGGAGCAGGCTAGCAGGCGGGGCCCATGACTTACATCATAGGAGCCTACAGAACACAAAACACCGTTGCTGTAGGTAGGTTTTATTTTATTTGTTTCTCATCTTATATTTTGGAAATATACATCCAGTTTTTTTTCTCCTTTAAACTTTTTTGGGGGCCCTAAGAGAGTGGGGCCCTAAGCTAGAGCTTGTTTAGCTTATACGTAAATCCAGCACTGAACGTAGGGTGGATTCCACAATTATGCACCCTGAGCATCACAGGTCAGGGCAAAGTGAGGTATCTTTAGCAGTGATTCCTGCATTGCAGGGTGTTGAACTATGTACTGGTAGATCACCCTTCAGGCCCCTCCTGACTCTACAGTGCGATTCAGCATACGGCAAAAACTGTTTTGTGAAGGTGCCGGACATAGAATCCCACAATTTTGGGGTTGCCACAGAGAATGCCTTCTCTCTGCCCCCCAAATCTGACGGCTGCGGAGCTCCCAAAAAAGGGCCCCCCTCTGCCGATCTCAACAGCCAAGTCTGTAGGGAAGGAGGCGCTGCCGGTATTGCAGAGGGAGAGTCAGACTCTGTGGCTGCCTCCCCAGGACTGGCTCAGCTCTGTTGCATTTCTGGTTCTCTGCTTTCTCAAGATGTTCCTATTAATTCCTGCACAGTCAACAGCGCAGCAAACATGCTCGCTCCTCCAAGCAATATGCGCACAACCTTTCGTGCAGGGAATTCCGAAGTAGGCAAGGGTGCGTGGAGGAAGCCGGTGGACAGCTGGTGGGCAAAGGAAAATAATCCGATGCAGCACTCCAGAGCACTTCCAAACCAACTGCTTCCCTGAGTTCATCCGTCCGGCAACTTCCAGTTTGTGCAGGAACGTGCAAGATCCCATATGGGTGCGTTCCCAACCCTGCCACAATAGCTGTGATGCTTCACTTCAGTTTGATTTTCATCCCGACCCCAGCCTTAAGGTGGGCAGCAATGCCTTGAAAAGACCCTCCAATCTCAACTGCAGGACACCCCTTATATTTTAGGGCCTAAAAGTTTGGTGCTGTGGAGGAAATTCCCCCTGCGGGGTGTGTGTGTGTGTGTGTGTGTTCCAGTACTGCGGCTCAGATCAAATTTCCACTTCGTCAGATTTTATTCAGTAATGCATTGCAGGAAAGAGTCCAGAGAGTCTGCAGGAACATTTCCATTAGAACTTTAAAAAAATTGAAATATTCAGTTAGGGTGCCTTCTTTGCTTCTCTCAATGCCTGGTAGCATTCCCTTTGATCTAAAATGGTTCAAAAAGCAGAATCAACGAGGTTGTAGATATCACGGAAGAGTCTTTCTTACTCTTGGGGAGCACAGAGTTGAGAGATTATGCAGCCGTCTCGCAGCCCCCCCCAAGAACATTTCGATTAGCAAAATATACGCCATCTTGGCTGTTCATCTTTTCCCCAACCACTTCCTGCCACCCCACCATCTCTCATTCCAACCACAGTCCTTGGAAACACTTTCGCACCTCCCCCCCCTTTAAAAACTGTGCTTATTGGACCCCTCCTTGTACCTTATTCAGAGCTGTTTTCCACTTTAACATTCTGCCATTGGGTCGCTCCATTTGTACCCCGCCCATGTGACTGGGTTGCCCCAACCACTCTGGGTGGCTTCCAGCATATATAAAAATAATAATAAAACCTTAAACCTATAATAATAATAATAATAATAATAATAATAATAATAATAATAACAACAACAAGATTTAAAAGCTTCCCTATATAGGGCTGCCTTCAGATGTCTTCTAAAAGTCAGATAGATGTTGATTTCCTTGTCATCTGAAGGTTCTGGATCTTCCGACATTCAGCTTTGATGGGTGTCCATCAGTGGGAATCTTGTGGATCATAGGAGTGATGTTGACTGCTACAGTGATGTTAAATCTCACAGGTTCTAGTTTTATGAGAGAGGAAGAAAAACGTTTCTCTAGCCCTGCCTCTTTCCCTCCTGAGCTGCGATGGACCTACATTTTGGGGTCCCTGAAGCTTGAACTGTTATGGGGCCCCTTCTCAACCAGCCACGAGATCTGGGTAACCACTGTTATCTTCTTCAATGCGGTTGTTCCACAAGAGATCACCACCATTTTATTTTACTTTTAATTAACTACTACATCTCAGATTTTGATTAAAATTGCTGTGCCAGATTATCTCATATGTCAAAGTCACTGGTGTGAATAAAAATTTCCTTATAGTTTTCGAGTTAGGGGGAGGGGAGGTGAAAATTAGAGAAATGTTATATACATGCATGAGGCATCATAGATGGATGAAATTGGGTCTATGAGACACCAAAAGTTTAAACAATGTGGACTAAAGTTGCTTCTGGGGCCCCTCTGAGATCAGGGCCCCCGAAGCCGAAGCTTCACTAGTTTCATAGCAGATCCACCCGTGTTCCTGCGAGTTACTTTTCTTTACTCTGGGCTCAGCCTGGTCAACATTGCAAACAGAGATCTGTCGTCTGCTGGTACTCCAAAGAGACCAGGTACACCAGGCCACCTTAAATGGAACCTCAGTCCAGTCCAGGATGAAGGAGACCCCTGGATCCCGTGACTTGCACCTTTGTGCATTGAAAAGTGCCCTCAGGTGTGAACTTGCTGACCACAAGAGCAATCCTGCCTACTCCCGTGCAAGTGGGGTAAATCAATAGCTGCAAGGCTTAGCTTTCCTTTGGGTACATGGTTGGTGCCCACCCAGGTACTCAACCCACCATCATGTGCTGGGGCTCCAAGCCATGATGGCTGTGATCTTTCTTCATGGTTGGAAGCAGCAATGCTTCTGAAGGTCAGTTGCGGGAAACCACAGGAGAGCAGAAGGCTCTTGTGCCCAGGTTGTGCTGGTGGGATCCCCCTTGGGGGCCCATCTGGTTGGCCACTGTGAGAATGGGATCCCAGCCTAGATGAACCATTGGCCTGGTCCATCAGGATTCGTTGTATCTTCTTATCCTTGCAAAAGCAACATAAGGCAGATGGACAACACATCCCGTTTGTCCAGTGCTTTCTGCTTTTGGAAGAGAGAGGTGCCTGGAAAGATGTCTCCTTCCCGAGGCTCATCTCCTCAGCTGGACTGGGAGCTCCACCTCGCTGGGTTGAGATGAGAAGCACTTGCCTGGTTGCCTTGACAACTAGCAGATGAGTTCCTTTGTCTGTCCTGAATTTGCCATGAGGCCAAGGCAAGGTCTCCGTTGGCTTCTCTCACGACACCAGAACTCACGGACATCCAGCAAAGCTGAATGCTGGGAGATTTTGGACAGATAAAGAAAGTCCTTCATGCAGAATTAAATTGTGGAACTCTCTCCCGCCGGAGGCTGTGATCACCACCCACTTGGATCGGGCAAATT
The DNA here is from genome assembly GCA_034641385.1 of Darevskia mixta. Taxonomy (NCBI): domain Eukaryota; kingdom Metazoa; phylum Chordata; class Lepidosauria; order Squamata; family Lacertidae; genus Darevskia; species Darevskia mixta. Next base: position 1,280,997 of record JAWWNH010000141.1, on the reverse strand, counting down.
CACAGAGGAGGGGAGGCCTATTGATGACTGCTAGTCATGTTTGCTATGCTTTGCCTCCACAGTTGGAAGCAACAATGCACCTGAACGTTGGTTGCTGGAAACCACAGGTATGTGGGGAGCGCTGGTGCACCCAGATCCTGCTTGTGGGCTTCCCAGAAGAGGCACCTGGTTGGCCACTGTGAGAAGAGGATGCTGGACTAAACTGTCCAATGGTCTGATCCAGGAGGCTCTTCTTATGTCCTTACGTTCTTCATGAAGGAATCTCAGCTAGCTTCTGGCTGTGCTGGTGTGGAGGAGCCTCTGGTTCCCCTGGGTCTTCTGCAGTGGAGTCCTCTGAATCCGAGCATGGCATTGCCACCCCCTTGGCCAGAGGGACACTATTCCCACAGGGTCATCGGGTGGCAGAGTTTTGGGGGCTGGTCCCGTGTGTCTTTCTCCTCCTGGCTTGGAGACCTCAACCTCATCACCTGAAGAGGAAGACTCTGACTCTGGCTCCCTGGCAAACCCCTTTGCACCCACTGCTAAACCGTCTGGAGTTGTTGGAGAGGACAGCCCCCTGCCTTCCTCTCAAGGAGCTCATGCACCAGAGATATTCCTGGCGGATGTTATCAAGCAGACAGGGAAGCTCTGAGTGGTTCCTTTTGTTCCAACTGTGCCAGTACGACCTGATCTAAAGGCTAATTTAATTTTAAATTCCATTTAGGTAAATCCATATATAAATGTTCCACTTTATTGCAAAGCTGTAATATTTCTTGCTATTACTATTTTGAGCTGTAATTAATCTTTCATGTTATTAGGCCCAGAATTACAAGCTGAGCCAGTTAGGCAGGCTGCAACAAGGCGACTCACATCCTATTAATGTGCCAGAAAGGTATATTTCATTTTCTTTATTGCGGGAAAAGAACAGAGAGCCACCTGCTGAAAATATAATTATTGTTACTTTATTTAAAAAAAGGAAATGGAAGCTCGCCTCGTTCTCCTGCTCTCTTTGCATTTTGCAAATATTTGGCCGTCCGTCACTGCCATGACAACAGAACATTATCTGACGCATCACAGAGACTGCATTCCGAAACAGAGATCCTCGGGAATAAGTTCCACGAAAATCCACAGGGATTGTCTAGCCCAGCACCCTGCTCTTCTCACCGAGGCCAAGAGAAGCCTTTTCTGTGACGCCCCCAACCTAGACCTCAGTACAACTGCACCTGTGTCTATACTTGCCCACAATGCTCAGTTCCTGCTTGGGGGTGGAGGGGCTTCCCATAGAGGCATCTGGTTGGCCCCTGTGAGAACAGGATGCTGGGCTAGATGGGCTCTCCTTAAGGAGGTGTTCTGCAATAGCAGATCCTCCACACCCAAGGGCAGTCTACCTGTGAATACCAGCTGATGGAGAACGACAATTGGAGAGTTGCTGCTGCTTGCGTGCTTCCCATTGGGGCATCTGGCTGGCCACTGTGAGGCCAGGAGGATGCTGGACCCCATGGGCCCCTTTGTTCTGATCCTGCTGCCAGGCTCCTCTTATGTAGCTTCCAGGTCCAAAGGCAGTCTGTCCAGCTTCCTAGGTTCTTAGAGGTATTTGGCCACTGTGAGTACAAGGTGCTGGACTAGGTGGGCCATGGGCCTAATTCTGCAGGGCACTTCTTATGTTCTTAGGTGGTCAGAGAAGGCTGAGGACTGGAGTCATAGCATCTAGATCAAGGGAAGTAATAGTACCACTGTATTCCGCTCTGGTCAGACCTCACCTGGAATACTGTGTCCAGTTCTGGGCACCACAGTTCAAGAAGGATACTGACAAGCTGGAACGTGTCCAGAGGAGGGCAACCAAAATGGTCAAAGGCCTGGAAACGATGCCTTATGAGGAACGGCTTAGGGAGCTGGGTATGTTTAGCCTGGAGAAAAGAAGGTTAAGGGGTGATATGATAGCCATGTTCAAATATATAAAAGGATGTCATATAGAGGAGGGAGAAAGGTTGTTTTCTGCTGCTCCAGAGAAGCGGACACGGAGCAATGGATTCAAACTACAAGAAAGAAGATTCCACCTAAACATTAGGAAGAACTTCCTGACAGTAAGAGTGGAGTTTGCTGCCAAGGAGTGTGGTGGAGTCTCCTTCTTTGGAGGACTTTAAGCAGAGACTTGACAGCCACCTGTCAGGAATGCTTTGATGGTGTTTCCTGCTTGGCAGGGGGTTGGACTGGATGGCCCTTGGGGTCTCTTCCAACTCTATGATTCTATGATTCTTGGCAGCTCCTTGCAATAACCGCATCCTTCGCAAAATAAAATTTCCCCAAAGCAGAGCTCAAATGGCCCAGCTGTTGACATGTTTCTCCACCAGGGGCCTTCTAACATTTTCTGGCAGGGGAGTGTCTCTACCTTCAAACTATTATCATGGCAAATGCTACATCCTGAAGACAGAAAAGTGGCAGATTCCTCTGGAGTCCGAAAATATTAGCGATAGTAGGTTGTGAAATGAAATGAAATGACGAGTTGCCATCTATGTTTTCCCTGGCAGACCTCCTGTGCCATTAATTGCTTCCTTCAGGTGAAGCCGCGGTGATATCTCAAGCTTCTTTGCACGTTGATTAAAGCAAGCCCTGGGAAGCTCGCATTGCTAAAGAGCTCCTATCGAAGGTATCGCCATCAGACCTCCATTTAAAGATCATTCAAGACCTTTTTCCAGGATGGTGAGAAAAGATGGGCAGACGAGTGAGAAAGTTCTACCCAACCTAGTCAGAATTAAATACGGTTAAAGCCAACTCTATGGTGTGTGTCACGAAGGAGTAAATGGGGGAGAGTTCTTCAAGGAGTATCAAGGAAATTCTTTTGCAAGTAGGAGAACACTTCAACCTCCCAGGACATTCAATACAAGATCTCAAAGCAGCTACCTTATTACAAAAGAATTTCGGAAACAGACTTGAAAGAGAAGTTGCTGAATTACAACTTATCACTAAACGGAAAACAATGGAGAGACCTGGTCTTAATAGAGATATTGGATTCCTGTCTCATTACATGTGCTAATCATCTGCATACTATCCCTTGCTTTTTCCTGTAGGACTAATTGCAGTCGTTAACAGTCGTCAACAGGTTGACGATATCCATTGATCTAGTTACAGGTATGTATCTGAAGAAGTATGCAGGCACAAGAAAGCTCATACCAAGAACAAACTTATTTGGTCTGTAAGGTGCTACTGGAAGGAATTTTGTTTGTTTGTTTCATACCCATTGAGTCAATCACCGTCTCCCACTACCCTCCTGAGAAAAACACCACCCTCCCACTATATACGTATAAGGGTCTGGTGACTTCTGTTTCAGTGTATCTGAAGAAGTGTGCATGCACACGAAAGCTCATACCCAGAACAAACTGAGTTGGTCTCTAAGGTGCTACTGGACAATTATTTATTTTTATTTTTATTTTGACTGCCTCAGACCAACATAGCTACCTACCTGCCTAGGCAGGGCAGAGCCATCCTGGCTAGGAGCTGTCCATTGCCCTCTCCTCCTCCATGAATCTGTCTAATCCTCTTTTAAAGCCATCCAAGTTGGTGATCATCATTGCTTCCTGTGGGAGGGAGTTCCACAGTTTAACTCTGCACCTGTGTGAATAAGGACTACCTTTTATCTGTCCCGCATCTCCCTCAAGTCTCCCTCAAATCGGTTTCATTGGATGCCCCTGAGTTCTGGTGTGTGTTGAGAGAGGGAGGGAAACTTTCCTTACTCTCACTCACCTTTCCTCTAAATTAAAGCATCCCAAACGCCACAACCTCCCTCCCTCCCTCTGATCATTACGCTTGCCCTTTTCTGAAGCTCCTCTAACTCTACAATTGTTGGTTGTGGCAGGATCTCTGCCTCCCTGCAATGCCAAGCGACAGTCTGTCAGCCGCTTCCCTTTGTGGGCAGATGGATGGTTTAGGAAACAGCCATTTCCTAGGGAAAACTTTTCTTTTTAAACTACCTGCAATATTGTCAAATGCCATGGGATTCATGGACTGGTAATGGTTCCTTGAGGCAGATTTTTTAGGAGTGGACCACGTGACCATCTCCAAATATGAGAAACGACACCTTTCGAAATTTCCCGTAAAATAAAAGCTGCTGGGAAGCAGAGCAAGGGGGGGAGGCTATGATAAACAGAGGCAGGGGACGGGGAGAAAACAGATTTCACTTTGCATTTCAGTGGAGATTCTACCTGATTTGGACTTTAGAAAATAATTTATGGACTGAATTATGGCCACTGTTTGAAATTTGTGCTTTGAATTTTGCAATGCAGTTTTCCAGCCAGGAAGCAGAATGGTAGAATCATAGAATTGTAGAGGTGGAAGGGACCACGAGGGTCATCTAGTCCAATTCCCTGCGATGCCCACCGTGGGGCTCCGACCCACGAGATTAAGAGCCTCATGCTCTCCCGACTGAGCCACAAAAAGACATGTATGCAAAAATGCGAATAAAGGGGCAAATTGTGCACAAAAATTGGATATATTACTGGGAAATCGCATACAAGATGCATTGTATTAGGGGAGATCACTTTGCAAATTTTCATACAGAAATATGTGTATTGGGAGAAATTCGCACTAAAATGCTGATGAATGAGTCAACACACACACACACACACACACACACACACACACAGTCTGTCAGCTGACACCACCCAGTTGGGCATGGTGGGTTGCTGTTTTTTGGGGTGGGGTGGGGTGGGGGTGGCATTGTGGCCAACTTAGACTCCCCCCAAAAAACATCATTAGCAGGTTATCTGAAGATTTATAAGATGAAATTGCAACCTATTCAGGTTGAGTAATATAATATTTTAGGTAATGATATAATATTTCAGGTAATGATATAACAAGGATAGGAAACGAAGCGAATTGTAAAGATGTAAAGTTTAATTTTGTAAACCATCAGACGGGAGGGAGGGAAGTCATTAGGCTCAGTTGAACCAAAGAGACAAAATAAGATGTTATGTAATGTGATTATATGCAAAACCAATAAAAATCATTTGTATAGACCCCCCCCCCCAAATAACAACAACAACAACAACAACACCCCAGTTCCTGGGGTGATTTATATGGAACATTGCTGACAATCCCAAATGCAAAGCCTTGGTATTCTTAAGAAATCAGTGGCAAAGGGATTCACGAAGGAAGAGAGAGAGGCTGCCCTTTGGAAGCAGAGCAAGTTCAAAAACTAGAGGGACCAGGCAGCATCTTCTTAGGCCTTGCTGAACTTTGGCAGGACCTGGAGGGGGCATCTGCCCCAGGAGCCCATTGGCCACACTATAAACCAGCCACCTCTGTTGTTTACCTAACTGTGGAAGATCCTCTTCTCTACTTGGCAGGCCCAGACAGATGACTGGCTTACCGGAATGGTTATACAGCCTGGTTGTACACCAGGGTACTGTTCTGGGTTTGGAGGGGTCAGTCTGGATGACCCCCTGGGTCCCTTCCAATTTTTGGGCTCCAGTGAGGGCTGGAATCTCAGAGAGGAGTCTATTGCTGAATTAGTCACACAAGCTTTTTGGCAAGACAATGACCTCAGCTGACCACTCAACTCTGCATCCCAAAAGATGGGGCCCTCCCAGCTAATGGCTGGGCGTTTTCTCCAACTCCCAGCTGCTAGTTAGGAGAGCAGGAGCCAGTGTGTGCATGAGAGCTGAGCTGGAAGCAGGCCGGAAGCTGGAGACACAGAGACCTGCTTGCTCTGTGCTGGATCCATTGCTACCACAAATAGAGAAGCAAGATCTTTTGAGGTGTTGTTGCTGTGAGCCCTTCCATCCTATGCTCTGGTTGCATCGATGTGCACATAAAGCCATCTCTCCTCAAGACTCCACAGTCTTCGCTGACCTTCATTCCAAGGAAAGCAAACCCAGGGGACCTGCATAACATCCCTCTAGGAGGAAAAGCGTGTAAAAAACACCACCACCCACTGCCAGAAACAGAGTGTGAAAACCCAAGCCCGTGCCTCTGGAGGACTCAGCTTGGTTCCTCTGAGTGCGTGCAGAGTGCCTCCCTTCCCCAGTGGATAGCCACAGGCTGCCTGCACAGGGACTGGCTGGAACCTGGGTGTCCACAAGAGAGCCAGTGTGGTGTAGTGGTTAAGAGCAGTGGACTCGTAATCTGGGGAACCGGGTTCGCGTCTCCGCTCCTCCACATGCAGCTGCTGGGTGACCTTGGGCTAGTCACACTTCTCTGAAGTCTCTCAGCCCCACTCACCTCACAGAGGGTTTGTTGTGGGGGAGGAAGGGAAAGGAGAATGTGAGCCGCTTTGAGACTCCTTAGGGCAGTGTTCCCCAACCTTGGGCCTCCAGCTGTTTTTGGACTACAATTCCCATCATCCCTGACCACTGGTCTTGCTAGCGAGGGATGATGGGAGTTGTAGTCCAAAAACAGCTGGAGGCCCAAGGTTGGGGAACACTGCCTTAGGGTAGGGATAAAGCGGGATATCAAATCCAAACTCTTCTTCTTCTCTTTTTAGAACAGACCTCTTCATTACTTCATTGCATCGCATTTACAAGATTTCTGAGGATATGGTCCACTTGCAGCAGGGGCTGTATGGGGCTGGGCTACTGCAGAGAGCACTTTCCTTCGCCAAACAGCTGTCAGTTAATAGAGTTTCGGAAAAAACATCATTAACTGGCCTGGTTCTGAAATCAATCTGTCCCGTGTGCCCCCCAAATGGAAATAAATGCTGATGCCTCGGATTTTTTTGTCCGTTTCCTATTGTTTTATTTAGATTCACTATCCCTCCTGGTATTTCTGGTTGCCTTGATCATGCAGATCAAGGATGGTTCAAGCAATTATTCCATCTGGACCTTTTCCAAGGAAGCAAAAGTGAGAGTCTTTATGTAACAGCCCCCAACGCAACGCGGCTTGCATCGAAATCAGGGACTCAGCTCACGTCTCTTTACAGTCGGGAGAAACCGAGCCATTGACACCCCTTGCGATGCTTGCGTAATATCACTGGCCTATAGAACTGCAGCGCTTGAAGGTACACCAAGGGTCATCTAGTCCCACCCCCTGCAATGCAGGAATCAGAGTTAATATGGGACCAAAGGAAATGAACTCGTGCCAAGTCAGACCATCGGTCCACCTCGCTGACTGCTGTTTATTTTGACTAGTGGTTGATATCTGAGGTTTCATGCAGAGAGCCTCTCCTAAGCCTTACTTGCTGTTTGAAGAAAGACTTCCTTTTATCCGTCCTCAGTTTCATTTGTCTAATCCTCCTTTAAATCTGCCCCTGGAAGGAGTTCCATCGTTTATACGCTGCATGAAGAAATATTTTCGTTATGGGAATGAGCTTGTTTTCTCTTACTCTCGAGGGTAGGACTCAAACCAACGGCTGCAAGTTACAAGAAAGGAGATTCCGACTAAACATCAAGAAGAACTTTCTGATGGCAAGAGCTGTTCGGCAGTGGAATGGTCTCCTTTGGGAGGTGGTGGACTCTCCTTCCTTGCAGGTTGGGTGGCCATCTGTCAGGGATGCTTGTCGCGACCCGACTAGACAGGGTCGCGCCATGCGGGCGCCAGGAAGGGGAACCTTGCAGCGGGCCAGGAAAGGGGGCGACAGCGGAGCCAGGCGCGCAGGGGTTAAACCGAGCGCAGCAAGACCCGACCTCGCCCAGGCATGCCTCGAGGGGTAAACAACCCCAGGATGGGTGCGTACCTGATGGCCCAACCCCAGGTGCGGAAGGGAACCGCAAATCATCAGCGGCGGGCGGGAACCGTCAGCATCGCAATAACAATGTAAAAAGCACCCATGAATAGTGCAGGTAGACCAGAGCAGTTAACTCTTTTGTCCAAGCCACCCCGGGTGGGGAAGAGGATTAACCCCGGACCTTTAGGGCAGAAGGGAGGGGGGAATTGGGAGTCACCCAGCAAGGTGTACATAAGGGGGATTCTGAGATGGCCTCCTCAGAATCCTCACGGACTTTCCACGTTTCTCTGTGTGCTGTACAATAAACTTCAAGACATCTTCCGCTGACTTCTCGGAGTGGCGTGCGTTCTTGACGGCTAGCTACAGTTACCATTGGGGACACGACAATGCTTTAGCTGAGATTCCTGCATTGCAGTGGGTTGGACTAGATGACCATTGGGGTCCCTTCCAACTCTACGATTCTACAATTCTATGATTCTTTAATGTGTCCTGGACCTTCCAGTATGTTTCCGAGCACAATTCAAAGTGTTGGTGCTGACCTTTAAAGCCCTAAACGGCCTCGGTCCTGTATACCTGAAGGAGCGTCTCCACCCCCACCGTTCAGCCCGGACACTGAGATCCAGCTCCGAGGGCCTTCTGGAGGTTCCCTCGCTGTGAGAAGCCAAGTTACAGGGAACCAGGCAGAGGGCCTTCTCGGTAGTGGCGCCCGCCCTGTGGAACGCCCTCCCATCCCATGTCAAAGAGATAAATAACTACCTGACATTTAGAAAACACCTGAAGGCAGCCCTGTTTAGGGATGCTTTTAATGTGTGATATTTTAATGTATTTTAGTGTTTGTTGGAGGCCGCCCAGAGTGGCTGGGGGGACCCGGTCAGATGGGCGGGGTACAAATAATAAATAATTATTATTATTATTATTATTATTATTATTATTATTATTATTCCAACATCCAGCTTCATTGGATGGCTATGACTTCCAGTGTTATGAGAGAGGGAGGAAAGCTTTCCTCTGTTTCCTATCATGCCCCCTCTTCTTCTCCTTTTCTCCGAAGCCAAAAGCCCCAAACGCTGCAATCTTTCCGCACCGGGGAGTCCCTCCTTCCCTTCGAACCTTCTGGTTGCCCTCTTCTGAAACTTCTCCAGCTCCGAAATGCCCTTTTTGAGGCGTCTTCCACTTATTCGGAAGCGGATGAAAACGCATTGGAAGGTGAACAGCGCAGGCCGTCCTGGGAAAACTGGAATTGCTCTGGCGACGGAGGAGCTCCCTCCAGCTGTCGCCCCCGCACTCCTCTGCTGGGTGGAGGCCGTGCAGTTAGGGAGGGGGACGCGGAGGGGATGTGCTGCGAGGAGCCTTGTCCTGGTTCTCCTTCTGACGGAGAGGAGTTCAGCTTTCTCCAGCTCGCCTGCCTTATTGGTCCCGGAGGGACTTTCCCGCAGTGTAGAGAATCAAAGGGAAAGGGATATTTTAAGCCCCTGGCAGGTGAGGCTCTTCCAGAGGCTTCCCGGTTAATCTTTAAAGAGTGAAATATGCTCGGCGTAGGCATGTGAGTGGAGCGGACGAGTCTAATTTATCAAGCCCATGCCAGGAGCGCAGGGAGGAAGGTCACATTCATAAATAAAGAGAAACAGGACGGTCCATGCCAAGAGAAAGAAAGAAGGATTCGTGGGCGAGTTGTAAATCTTCAGCAATCCAGTTGGCATAAAGTTTGCCCATCTGGGACTGGTCCAAACTGCTGATATTCCAGGGAGAAGTTGACCGGCCGAGCTGCCTCAAAGCATCCTAGGGAGAGTCTTCTGCTGATGGGAAATGATCCTGAATCAGAGTGGACTCCTGTGCCCAGTTCTGGGCACTACAATTTAAGGAGGACAGTGGGCAGAGGAGGGCAACCAGGATGATCAAGGGTCTGGAAACCAAGCCTGATGAGGAACGGTTGAAGGAGCTGGGTATGTTTAGCCTGGAAAAGAGGAGATTGAGAGGAGATATGATAGCGACCTTCAAATATAGATAGAGAAAACTTGTTTTCTCCTGTACTGGAGAGTAGGACTCAAACCAATCGATTCTGACTAAACATCAGGAAAAGTTTTCTGACAGGAAGAGCTTGGAGGTTTTTAAGCAGAGGTTTGATGGCCATCTGTCATGGATGCTTCAGATGAGATTCCTGCATTGCTAGAGGACCCTTGGGTTCCCTCCCAACTCTACAATTTAATGGTTCTATGAACTCTACAATTTAATGGTTCTATGATCAACCATCACAGAGGACGAGATGGTTGGACAGTGTTCTCGAAGCTACTAACATGAGTTTGGCCAAACTGCGAGAGGCAGTGAAGGATAGGCGTGCCTGGCATGCTCTGGTCCATGGGGTCACGAAGAGTCGGACACGACTGAACGACTGAACAACAACAAAATGATCATGTTGTTGTTTAGTCATTTAGTCGTGTCCGACTCTTCATGACCCCATGGACCAGAGCACACCAGGCACTCCTGTCTTCCACTGCCTCCCGCAGTTTGGTCAGACTCATGTTGGTAGCTTCGAGAACACTGTCCAACCATCTCATCTTCTGTCATCCCCTTCTCCTTGTGCCCTCCATCTTTCCCAACATCTGGGTCTTTTCCAGGGAGTCTTCTCTTCTCATGAGGTGGCCAAAGTCTTGGAGCCTCAGCTTCAGGATCTATCCTTCCAGTGAGCATTCAGGGCTGATTTCCTTCAGAATGGAGAGGTTTGATCTTCTTGCAGTCCATGGGACTCTCAAGAGTCTCCTCCAGCACCATAATTCAAAAGCATCCATTCTTCGGCGATCAGCCTTCTTGATGGTCCAGCTCTCACTTCCATACATCACTACCGGGAAAACCATAGCTTTAACTATATGGACCTTTGTCAGCAAGGTGATGTCTCTGCTTTTTAAGATCATACCTAAGAGTCAGCTTCTAAGAAGATAAGAAGAGCCTGCTGGACCAGGCCAGTAGCCCATCCAGGCCAGCAGCCTGTTCACACAGCGGCCAAGGAGGTGCCCTGTTTGGAAACCTGCAAGTATGACCCAAGCACAAGAGCAACACTCTCCCCCTCCTGTGGTTTCCAGAAACAGGCATTCAGAAGCATTGCTGCCTCTGACCATGGAGGCAGAGCGCAGCCATCCTGCTTAGGAGCCATCGATAGCCCTCTTCTCCTCCATGAATTTGTACAATCCTCTTTTGAAGCCATCCACAGGGGCGTAGCAACGTGGGGGCGGTGGGGGCGGCGGGCTCCCGGTGCCACATCTCCGGGGGTGACAAGGCATGCGGTTTGCCGGCGCCACTACTCCAGCGCCGTACAGACGGTGTCGGGATCCTCTGCTCGAAGCTGCAGCTACATGTAGAGGATCCTCCGTTTGCGGCTGCAGCCACGAGCAGAGGATCCTGGCTCCATCCGTACGGTGCTGGAGCCGTGCCGCCAGCAACCTGCTACATAGCGCGCATGCACAGCGTCGCTACGTACGACACATGCATCGTACGTAGTGACGATGTGCATGCGCACTACGTAGCAACGCCCCGCCCCCGGGTGCACATCATGTTTGCCGCTTCGGCTGCCCGAGCGGCTTTTTACACCTCTAGCCACCCAGGTGGGGGTCCATCCCTGCCTCTCGCAGGAGGACTTCTGTAGCTTAACTATGTGCTAAATGGGCAGCAACAAGGCTGACGACAGTAACATTAAATGTTCTTGAAGGAGGGGACGTCCTCAAATGTATGAATTCCCTCGTCTCCTGCCTCTGAGGATGTCGAGTCCCTGGTCCCCTGCTAGGCACAGATGTCGCAGACTCTTAAAAACAACATCTGATTCGTTTGCTTTGGCACTGTCTGATTTTTTTTTTTTTGCAACGGGGGAGGGAGGATGCTATTTGACTATGATTTAAGAACCTGTTTAGATCAGCCCAAGGGAGGCAATGACTTTGTGTTGCACAATATAATGTCTAGTAAAACTCCAAATTACCAGTTGCTGAGAGAGCAAGCGCTTGCTGCTTCTTGGTGTGGAGAGATAAAACTAGCCGTGGGAATCAATTGTGCATATCGATGGCCAGGCACTGTCCCCGGGCACCTGGAGAGCCTCAGCCCTTCATGAATGTGTCCCTGGGGGAGGAGGCAAGGAGGTCTCCTGCCTGGGGCTGAAGGACCACTGGTGGTGGAGGTGGTGGCCCTGCAGGAGAAGCGCAGTTCGTAAGCATGCAACTCTCCCTTGCCAGGGTGTGAGGAGGAGGGATGTACAAAGCCATAGGAACAGAAGAAGCACTTGCTGGATCAGGCCCATCTAGTCCAGCCTCCTGTTTGCACAGTGGCCGACCAGGTGCCCCAATGGGAAGTCCTCCAGCAGGATTTGAGCACAAGAGCAGTATGTGCCATGAGGCCTGGAGGAGGCCCACCTGGAAGGGCTCCAGAGTGTGACCCACCTGGCTCTTTCATCGGATGCTGTGGGAGAAAATTCCCCTTCGGGGTTCAAGTATGGAAGCTCACACCAGATTCCCAGTTAGCCCGAGTTTATTCAGGAATGCATTACCGGACAGAGTCCAAAAGCATCAGTGAGGGTACATCCATTAGCACCCCACCTATATAATCAGTGCCTGGAGGGCAGCCACCTAATCAGTGCCTGGAGGGCAGCGACTGAGGAGGGAGCACAAGGTGAGCTGAGCTTGTAGGTTTTGTGGGTTTGTCTTTTTGGGGCTGTGTGTGATTAAGTTTGTGTGCTTATTTGCTTCCTTATTTGTTTGTGTGTTTCCCAGGCTTGTGTGTGTGAGAGAGCTTGTTTCTGGCTTGTGTGTGTGTGTTTGTCTGGTGACTAGCTGTGGGCGGAGCTAATCAGTGCCTAGAGGGCAGCGACTGAGGAAGTAGGCAAAAGGTGAGCTGAGCTTGTAGGGCGGAGCTAATCAGTGCCTGGAGGGCAGCGACTGAGGAGGGAGCACAAGGTGAGCTGAGCTTGTAGGTTTTGTGGGTTTGTCTTTTTGGGGCTGTGTGTGATTAAGTTTGTGTGCTTATTTGCTTCCTTATTTGTTTGTGTGTTTCCCAGGCTTGTGTGTGTGAGAGAGTTTGTTTCTGGCTTGTGTGTGTGTGTTTGTCTGGTGACTAGCTGTGGGCGGAGCTAATCAGTGCCTAGAGGGCAGCGACTGAGGAAGTAGGCAAAAGGTGAGCTGAGCTTGTAGGGCGGAGCTAATCAGTGCCTGGAGGGCAGCGACTGAGGAGGGAGCACAAGGTGAGCTGAGCTTGTAGGTTTTGTGGGTTTGTCTTTTTGGGGCTGTGTGTGATTAAGTTTGTGTGCTTATTTGTTTCCTTATTTGTTTGTGTGTTTCCCAGGCTTGTGTGTGTGAGAGAGTTTGTTTCTGGCTTGTGTGTGTGTGTTTGTCTGGTGACTAGCTGTGGGCGGAGCTAATCAGTGCCTAGAGGGCAGCGACTGAGGAAGTAGGCAAAAGGTGAGCTGAGCTTGTAGGGCGGAGCTAATCAGTGCCTGGAGGGCAGCGACTGAGGAGGGAGCACAAGGTGAGCTGAGCTTGTAGGTTTTGTGGGTTTGTCTTTTTGGGGCTGTGTGTGATTAAGTTTGTGTGCTTATTTGCTTCCTTATTTGTTTGTGTGTTTCCCAGGCTTGTGTGTGTGAGAGAGCTTGTTTCTGGCTTGTGTGTGTGTGTTTGTCTGGTGACTAGCTGTGGGCGGAGCTAATCAGTGCCTAGAGGGCAGCGACTGAGGAAGTAGGCAAAAGGTGAGCTGAGCTTGTAGGGCGGAGCTAATCAGTGCCTGGAGGGCAGCGACTGAGGAGGGAGCACAAGGTGAGCTGAGCTTGTAGGTTTTGTGGGTTTGTCTTTTTGGGGCTGTGTGTGATTAAGTTTGTGTGCTTATTTGTTTCCTTATTTGTTTGTGTGTTTCCCAGGCTTGTGTGTGTGAGAGAGTTTGTTTCTGGCTTGTGTGTGTGTGTTTGTCTGGTGACTAGCTGTGGGCGGAGCTAATCAGTGCCTAGAGGGCAGCGACTGAGGAAGTAGGCAAAAGGTGAGCTGAGCTTGTAGGGCGGAGCTAATCAGTGCCTGGAGGGCAGCGACTGAGGAGGGAGCACAAGGTGAGCTGAGCTTGTAGGTTTTGTGGGTTTGTCTTTTTGGGGCTGTGTGTGATTAAGTTTGTGTGCTTATTTGCTTCCTTATTTGTTTGTGTGTTTCCCAGGCTTGTGTGTGTGAGAGAGCTTGTTTCTGGCTTGTGTGTGTGTGTTTGTCTGGTGACTAGCTGTGGGCGGAGCTAATCAGTGCCTAGAGGGCAGCGACTGAGGAAGTAGGCAAAAGGTGAGCTGAGCTTGTAGGGCGGAGCTAATCAGTGCCTGGAGGGCAGCGACTGAGGAGGGAGCACAAGGTGAGCTGAGCTTGTAGGTTTTGTGGGTTTGTCTTTTTGGGGCTGTGTGTGATTAAGTTTGTGTGCTTATTTGCTTCCTTATTTGTTTGTGTGTTTCCCAGGCTTGTGTGTGTGAGAGAGCTTGTTTCTGGCTTGTGTGTGTGTGTTTGTCTGGTGACTAGCTGTGGGCGGAGCTAATCAGTGCCTAGAGGGCAGCGACTGAGGAAGTAGGCAAAAGGTGAGCTGAGCTTGTAGGGCGGAGCTAATCAGTGCCTGGAGGGCAGCGACTGAGGAGGGAGCACAAGGTGAGCTGAGCTTGTAGGTTTTGTGGGTTTGTCTTTTTGGGGCTGTGTGTGATTAAGTTTGTGTGCTTATTTGTTTCCTTATTTGTTTGTGTGTTTCCCAGGCTTGTGTGTGTGAGAGAGTTTGTTTCTGGCTTGTGTGTGTGTGTTTGTCTGGTGACTAGCTGTGGGCGGAGCTAATCAGTGCCTAGAGGGCAGCGACTGAGGAAGTAGGCAAAAGGTGAGCTGAGCTTGTAGGGCGGAGCTAATCAGTGCCTGGAGGGCAGCGACTGAGGAGGGAGCACAAGGTGAGCTGAGCTTGTAGGTTTTGTGGGTTTGTCTTTTTGGGGCTGTGTGTGATTAAGTTTGTGTGCTTATTTGCTTCCTTATTTGTTTGTGTGTTTCCCAGGCTTGTGTGTGTGAGAGAGCTTGTTTCTGGCTTGTGTGTGTGTGTTTGTCTGGTGACTAGCTGTGGGCGGAGCTAATCAGTGCCTAGAGGGCAGCGACTGAGGAAGTAGGCAAAAGGTGAGCTGAGCTTGTAGGGCGGAGCTAATCAGTGCCTGGAGGGCAGCGACTGAGGAGGGAGCACAAGGTGAGCTGAGCTTGTAGGTTTTGTGGGTTTGTCTTTTTGGGGCTGTGTGTGATTAAGTTTGTGTGCTTATTTGTTTCCTTATTTGTTTGTGTGTTTCCCAGGCTTGTGTGTGTGAGAGAGTTTGTTTCTGGCTTGTGTGTGTGTGTTTGTCTGGTGACTAGCTGTGGGCGGAGCTAATCAGTGCCTAGAGGGCAGCGGCGCGCGCCTGGCGGCGCGCGCAGTTTGACCTATCTTTTGATAGAAGAGAGCTAGTCTCAAACGTTTACTTGGGGAGACCTAGGCTTCTTTTTTGAGTGTCCTGACTTCAAGCTTCAAGATGGAGGGTGAGGGAACAACTGTAGTCGCCTGCAATTCCTGCGCAATGTTTGCCTTCTTGCCAAAGGATGTAGGCAGCTACACCTGCAGCAAGTGCAAGTTGGTTGCCCTACTAGAAGACAAGGTCCGGCAACTTCAGAAGGGGGAGGGAACAACTGTAGTCGCCTGTAATTCCTGCGCAATGTTTGTCTTCTTGCCAAAGACAGCTACACCTGCAGCAACTGCAAGTTGGTTGCCCTACTCGAAGACAAGGTCCAGCAACTTCAGGCCCGTGTATCTACGCTCCAGAAAATTAAAGAGCTGGAGCTTTTCTTGGATGCAGCAGAGCACACTGTCTCCACCAAGCAGGAGACAGGGCACATCTCTGAGGAGGAGATCAGTTCCCCAACTCAGGAGCCAGATGTATGGAGGAACGTGACTCACAGAAGTAGAATGCCCAGGGATCGCTCTGAGTGTTTAGAACTACAAAATCGATTTGAAGTGCTCTCAAATCTGGAGGATGAAGAACAGACTCCATTGGAAGATCTCTCCCTCATCACAGTTGATGAGGTATATGAAGACGAGCAACATAGTCAGTCCTCTGGGAATGTGCAGGCGACCTTGGAAGGGACAGCACATGTAAGAATCCCGACCAAGCCTAAGAGGAGGCGTGTAGTAGTGATAGGGGATTCCCTACTGAGGGGTACGGAAGCAGTGATCTGTGGGCCTGACAAGATGTCTCGAGAGGTATGCTGTCTCCCCGGGGCCAAGATCCATGATGTTACAGAACGGCTGCAAGGAATAATTAAACCCACGGATAAAAACCCCTTCCTTTTAGTCCATGTGGGAACCAATGACACCGCAAGCCATAGCCTCCAGAAGATCAAAAGTGATTATGAGGCTCTGGGCAGGAAGCTGAAGCAATTAAATGCACAAATTGTCATCTCATCTGTCCTCCCAGTTGAACGCCGTGGCCCAGGAAGAGAGAGGAAAATAGGAGAAGTGAACAACTGGCTTCGCAAATGGTGCCGGCAGGAACGGTTTGGTTTCTTAGATCACGGTCTGCAGTTTCTTGAAGATGGACTTCTGGCAAGTGATGGGCTGCACCTCACAAGGGTTGGGAGGAATGTTTTTGCCAACAATCTCAAAAACCTCATCAGGAGGGCTTTAAACTGACTTATGTGGGGGAGGGAGACAGTGGTCCTGAAGGTAGGAGTCTATCAAATGCTGAAGATGATCATCCAAATGTCAAGGACCAAATGGAGCAAACAGCGCACAGACCTAGTGGTGGGAGGAAAAAATCCTTAAGTAGGAGACTAGGGGGAATGATCAATGGTTTTCAATGTCTGTATACAAATGCACAGAGCATGGGAAATAAACAAGATGAACTTGAGCTCTTGGTGCAGCACACTAAATACGACATAATAGGCATCACTGAAACCTGGTGGGATGAGTCTCATGATTGGAATGTAGTAATAGAGGGATACAATCTATTTAAGAGAAATAGACCAAACAGGAAAGGAGGAGGAGTGGCGTTATATGTCAGGGATGTGTATACCTGTGAAGAGATCCATGATTTAAAACTTCAAAGCCAAATTGAGAGTATCTGGGTCAAAATTAAGGGAGAGAAAAATAACAGTGATCTCATGGTGGGAGTTTACTATAGATCCCCAAGCCAAACTGAGGACATAGATGATGCCTTCCTGGAACAGATGACCAAGCATTCAAAAGGAAATGAGATAGTAGTAATGGGGGATTTCAACTATCCTGATATTTGTTGGATGTCAAACTCAGCCAAGAGCATAAGGTCGAACAGATTCCTCACTGGCCTTGCAGACAATTTCATTGTCCAGAAAGTGGGAGAAGCAACAAGAGGATCAGCCATTTTAGATCTGGTCCTAACCAATAGTGATGACCTGGTTAGTGGGGTAGAAGTGGTAGGATCAATAGGTGGGAGTGATCATGCTCTTATGGAGTTTATTATACATCAGAAAGGAGCAACCAAGCATACTAAGACTCAAATTCTAGACTTTAAGAAAGCTGACTTCAGAAAACTTAGGGAAATGCTGGGTGTGATCCCATGGTCAGTAATACTAAAAGGGAAGGGAGTTCATGATGGATGGGAGTTTGTTAAAAGGGAGATATTAAAAGCACAACTTCAAGCAGTACCAATGAGACGAAAACATGGAAGGTGCCTAAAGAAGCCAGGGTGGCTATCTAAAGAACTTTTAACTGAGTTAAGATTTAAAAGGGATATGTACAAGAAATGGAAAAAGGGGGAAACCACCAGAGAGGAATTCAAACAAATAGCCAGCACATGTAGAGACAAAGTCAGAAAAGCTAAAGCACAGAATGAACTCAGGCTTGCTAGAGAGGTTAAAAGCAATAAAAAGAGTTTTTATGGGTATGTCCGTAGCAAAAGGAAGAACAAGGAAACAGTGGGGTCACTTAGAGGAGAAGAAGGTGAAATGCGAACAGGGGACGCAGAAAGGGCAGAACTCCTCAATACCTTCTTTGCCTCAGTCTTCTCCAAAAAAGAAAACAATGCCCGACCTGAAGAATATGGAGCAGATGATTCAGCAGGGGAAACACAGCCCAGAATAAGTAAGGAGGTAGTACAAGCACACTTGGCTAGTTTAGATGTATTCAAGTCTCCAGGGCCAGATGAACTACATCCCAGAGTATTAAAAGAACTGGCAGAGGTGATTTCAGAACCACTGGCAGTAATCTTTGAGAATTCTTGGAAAACAGGTGAAGTCCCAGCAGACTGGAGGAGGGCAAATGTTGTCCCTATTTTCAAAAAGGGGAAAAGAGAGGACCCAAACAATTACCGCCCAGTCAGCCTGACATCAATACCAGGAAAGATTCTAGAGCAGATCATTAAGCAAACGGTCTGTGAGCACCTAGAAAGGAACGCTGTGATCACTAAAAGTCAGCATGGGTTTCTGAAAAATAAGTCATGTCAGACTAATCTGATCTCATTTTTTGACAGAATTACAAGCCTGGTAGACGAAGGGAACACTGTGGATGTAGTCTATCTTGATTTCAGCAAGGCCTTTGACAAGGTGCCCCATGATATTCTTGTAAAGAAGCTGGTAAAATGCGGGCTAGACAATGCTACCATTCATTGGATTTGTAACTGGCTGACTGACCGAACCCAAAGGGTGCTCATCAATGGCTCCTCTTCATCCTGGAGAGAAGTGACTAGTGGGGTGCCACAGGGTTCTGTCTTGGGCCCAGTCTTATTCAACATCTTTATCAATGACTTGGATGATGGGCTTGAGGGCATCCCGATCAAGTTTGCAGATGACACCAAATTGGGAGGGGTGGCTAATACCCCAGAGGACAGGATCACACTTCAAAATGACCTTAACAGATTAGAGAACTGGGCCAAGGCAAACAGGATGAATTTTAACAGGGAGAAATGTAAAGTACTACACTTGGGCAAAAAAAATGAAAAGCACAAATACAGGATGGGTGATACCTGGCTTGAGAGTAGTACAAGTGAAAAGGATCTAGGAGTCTTGGTAGACCACAAACTTGACATGAGTCAACAGTGTGATGCAGCAGCTAAAAAAGCCAATGCAATTCTGGGCTGCATCAATAGGTGTATAGCATCTAGATCAAGGGAAGTAATAGTACCACTGTATTCCGCTCTGGTCAGACCTCACCTGGAATACTGTGTCCAGTTCTGGGCACCACAGTTCAAGAAGGATATTGACAAGCTGGAACGTGTCCAGAGGAGGGCAACCAAAATGGTCAAAGGCCTGGAAACGATGCCTTATGAGGAACGGCTTAGGGAGCTGGGTATGTTTAGCCTGGAGAAGAGAAGGTTAAGGGGTGATATGATAGCCATGTTCAAATATATAAAAGGATGTCATATAGAGGAGGGAGAAAGGTTGTTTTCTGCTGCTCCAGAGAAGCGGACACGGAGCAATGGATTCAAACTACAAGAAAGAAGATTCCACCTAAACATTAGGAAGAATTTCTTGACAGTAAGAGCTGTTCGACAGTGGAATTTGCTGCCAAGGAGTGTGGTGGAGTCTCCTTCTTTGGAGGTCTTTAAGCAGAGGCTTGACAGCCACCTGTCAGGAATGCTTTGATGGTGTTTCCTGCTTGGCAGGGGGTTGGACTGGATGGCCCTTGTGGTCTCTTCCAACTCTATGATTCTATGATTCTATGATTCTATGATATAGGCAAAACATATGTCATCTTGGCTCTTTATTCTCTAGCCAACCACTTTTGGCCGCCTTCTGCCATTCCAGCACCTCACCATCTGCTCTGGAGATCGGGACCCAAACCAGTGGATTCAAATGACATGAAAGGAGATTCCGACTAAACATCAAGAAGAACTTTCTGATGGCAAGAGCTGTTCGCCAGTGGAATGGTCTCCTTTGGGAGGTGGTGGACTCTCCTTCCTTGGAGGTTTTTAAGCAGAGGTTGGATGGCCACTTGTTATGGATGCTTCAGTTGAGGTTCCAGCATTGCAGGGGGTTGGACTAGAGGACCCTCGGGGTCCCTTCCAACTCTACAGTTCTTCCAAAGCAACTACTCTATTCTGAACTTAAAAATGGAGAGCATAATGCTGGTGGTCAGCAAAAGAGGTTAAAAGACTCTCCCAAGGCAAATAAAATAAAAAGTAGCATAAACACCGACAATTGGGAAACACTGGCCTGCGAGTGCTCCAGTTGGAGAACAGCCTTTATCAAAAGTGTCATGGACTTTGAAGATGCTCAAATTCAGGACGCAACGTGCTAAGAAGAAGGCACGTTTGGCAAATCCACACCGTGATCAACTCTTGCTCGGAAACCAGTCCCCACTGTGGAAGGACATGTGGATACAGAATTGGCCTCCACGGTCACTTACAGACACATGGTTAAGACCGTGTTCATGGAAGACCATCTTACTTGGCTATGAGCGTATGAGAAGAAGACAGTTCTTTGATTCTATCTCTCATCCAACCACACTCTTTGAAAGCAGTTACTCAAACCCCTTTTTAAAACTTTATATGCAGAGCCTTCCTTGCACCTTAGTTGGAGTTGTTTTTCACTCTAGCTGTCAGCTGTTAGGTTCCTACTAAACTGGTTCTTACCAGTTTTGTGTCTTTCTGATAATGAGTTTTGCAGAATTTCTACCTTTATGAGTTTTGCAGAATTCCTACCTTGCCACTTCCCTGCTCATGAGTAAAAAATACCCTTGGACTTTGTGATCAGCCATGGAGCAATAATAATCTTGTAAGTTGGTCGGGAAGCAATGCAGAACTGTGGCAGTCAGTGGATGATATAGCATGATTCATGTAGAGATGAATTCCCTTCATACAAGCATAGAGAGGGCATTCATTGGTCAGACATGGCCAACACCTACTTAACCCTTTTTATTTACCGTACACGTTGAGCCCTCCTTGTACCTTATGTGGAGCTGCTTTCTACCATGCATTTATTAGGCTGCTGTTTAACCGGTTCTTATCAGTTTTGTGATCATGCAGGAAGAAGAAGAAGAAGAAGAAGAAGAAGAAGAAGAAGAAGAAGAGTTTGGATCTGATATCCCACTTTCTCACTACCCGAAGGAGTCTCCAAGCGGCTCACATTCTCCTTTCCCTTCCTCCCCCACAACAAACACTCTGTGAGATGAGTGGGGCTGAGAGACTTCAGAGAAGTGTTACTGGCCCAAGGTCACCCAGCAGCTGCATGTGGAGGAAGGGAGATGCGAACCCGGTTCACCAGATTACGAGTCTACCGCTTCTTAACCACTACACCAAGCTGGCTCTTGCAGACATGATGCTGGCCTCACTGATAATGAGTTTTGCAGAATTCCTGCCTCAAAGCGCTGCAAGGAGGACAAATGAAACTGGAGGAAGCAGCAGAAGCCATGGCTTCCCACATAAAGGGGGAGAGCCAAATATCCCCCACTGCTTCTGCAAGGACCTCCAGCTCATCAGCTATACTCTTCATCTCCTGCCTAGGATTCGGGGTGGGGTGGAGAACAGGTGAAATCACTATTTACCGGCGTCGACCTGTGATAAGAGCAGCTCTGAGCCGAGAGGTGCTTGCAGAGTCCTCGAATGCCTTGGAGAGGCTGGGCGCATCGATGTTAATCACACTTTTTAATTGCAATCACTTCTGGAAAGGATTTGCCGGCAGGAGTAGCGGTGGCAGGCAGCCCCGAGTGGAGAGAGAGGCAGAATCGAGATGAAACCTTCTCTGCGCAGCAGCGGCTGCAGCATGCAAAGCGTGCCGCCCTTTGAACTGCGGGGCCCAGCCGTCAAATGTGGGAAAGGGGGAAAGGAGATCAAGAGCGAGACGCAATCGTCAGCCCTTGGCAGCGCCCCAAATCAAAGTCGGCAGCAAAGGCTTCCTCCAGGATGTTGCGGGGGGAAGGTGGCGTCAGACGAGGAGGACGAGGGCTCGCGGAAACTCCTCCGGCTCCAACAGGTCTCCAGAACTGTTATTGCTGAATATTCATCGGCCACAAACCGTGTGCTGCTAGGTACTGTGCCGAGATCAAAAGTCCCCACACTCATACATATATATGGAATTATAATTGTTGCTGTTTGCTTAAATGGGTGTTGCTTGGTTAAGTGATGATCAAGGGGACGGAGAGACTCCCCTGCAAGGAAAGGTTGCAGGGTTCGGGACCTTTTTAGAGAAAAGGCGAGTAAGACGTGACATGACGGAAATGGATAAAATGATGCATGGAATGGAGAAAGCGGATCTCCCTCTCTCCTAATACTCGAAGCTGTGGACATCCCATGAGGCTGAATGCCGGACGGTTCAGGACAGATGAAAGAAAGCCCTTCTTTGCACAGCGCAGAGTTAAACTGCAGGAGGCAATGATGGCCACCAGCCTAGATGGCTTTAAAAGGGAGTTAGAATGGAGGAAAGGGCTAGGAATGGCTACTAGCCAGGATGGCTCTGCCCTGCCTCCATAGCTGGACGCTTCTTAGTGCTGGAAACGTCAGGAGGGGAGAGTTGCTCTTGTGCTCAGGTTCTGCTTCTGGGTTTCCCTTTAGGGCAGACGTCCCCAAACTACGGCCCGGGGGCCAGATACGGCCCGAGGAGCTCTTTTATCCGGCCCCCAGCGACCTCTGCCACCCGCTCTTACCGGCGCGGCTGCCCACTTCTGGGTTGGTGGAGCGCCGGAAATAGCTTGTGCGCATGTGCAAGCATCATTTCTGGCGTACTTCCAGGTCTGAGGGGGCCCGTGCGCATGCGCACAAGCTATTTCCAGTGCTCCGCCGACCTGGAAGTGCGCTGGAAATAGTGTATGCACACGCGAATGGGCGCACGCTCCCCTGCCTTCCGGCCCACTGCACAATCGGCGCTGCAGGAACCGGCCCGGGGCCTGCTAAGTTTGCCGACCCCTGCTTTAGGGCATCTGCGAGAACAGGGTGCTGGACTCACTGGGCCACCATGCCCTTTGTATGCCCAGTCATTTTCTGACACCCTTTATTTGGGTGCAGAGCAGGGGACACAGTAAATCCAGTTGGAATCCTTCTCCTGTCCTCCAGAGGGCACACCCATTGCAGATGCAGCTAAATCAGGACGGAGGGATGATCCTGCCCCATTTCCCTTCTACAGTGTACACGGTGGCTGCTCTTGAGCAGTCTGGGAGGACAAAACAAACAAACAAACAAAACCAAGCAAACCACAGTTGGGGGCCTGCTTGAAGGGAAGCCCAGAGACCTCCTTCTTCACTGCTGTCTAGACCAGGCATAGGCAAACTCGGCCCTCCAGATGTTTTGGGACTACAACTCCCATCATCCCTAGCTAACAGGACCAGTGGTCAGGGATGATGGGGATTGTAGTCCCAAAACATCTGGAGGGCCAAGTTTGCCTATGCCTGGTCTAGATCCCCTTGGGTTTGAGGACCCAAAGGGGCGGAGGAGGGACAGAATTTCACATGCACATTTGAACTCCCCATAAGACAAATCTTTGGCCGCAATTCTCTCGTGGCAGAAAGTCTCTCTGATGATGTCCCTGCTGCTGAGTCCTCCTTGACTGACATTGAGTAGATACACAGAGCTTTTTCTGCACTGTGACCGTAAATAATGCATTTCCCTTACGCACTTGGAAGGTGTTTTACAGGACTCTCGAGCCTGACACATGTCAACACATTATTGTTCTGGCTTTCCTGCTATTTGCTTAGATGCCTCTGCTCACTGTTAAGCATCCAGGAGGTGCTCCTTGAACAGATGCTGTTTCTCTCCGATAAAATCCATCTGGAAACATCTGGGCACAGATTCAGGCGGAGCTAAGGTCAACGTTCTACAGGTTCACCAAGAAGGTGCTCCAAGATGGCTAATAATAATAATAATAATAATAATTAATAATTTATTTATACCCCATCCACCCATCTGGCTGGGTTTCCCCAGCCACCCTGGGTGGCTTCCTTTCCATCATCTGGGCTAGTAACATCAGTGCGGCTGTCGTTGCATACATGAAAAGTCTTTTCTGCTCCTTTGGAATCTCGGCACCTACAATTCCTAATAAAAAAAAGCTTCTGGTTTCATATATAATGATTTTTTTTCAATTCATTATATATCATTTCCCAGAATGTTTTTATTACTTTACACGTCCACCACATATGGTAAAAGGTGCCTTCTTTTTCTTTACATTTCCAACAGATATTTGTACCAGATGCCATGCATCAAAACCTCTGACGGCTCTGAGCTCTGCATTAACGGAAGCTTCTAGGACATCTTTAAGGGCAGCCCCAACCCCACCCCGCTAAAATGCATTGCAGGAATTCAACCAGGAGCGTCCCAGCCTATGGATCAGCATGGCTGTCCTCAAGACCAGGGATGGAGCAGTAGGAAGAGCACCTAGAAACAAGGTTTGGCTGCAAAGTTGGCCAGGTTTCCAAAAACAGGCACTTTCTGAAGCGACGGGGACAGCTGTTAAGTTGTGATTCCTTTCTGCAGCAGAAAAAATAATAACATGTGTTCTTTTTTAAAAGCCCAGCATAAGGCCTTATATATAATTTATCTAGAGGTATAATTTATTTGCAGACAAATAACACCTCTTTCTTCCCAGCCTGTCAAAATGCATGTTTGAAAGTGGCGTCGCTTCCAGACATCTGGCTGGAACCACCGCCACGTTTTAAGGAACTTTGCAGGGAGCGATTTTCCAAATGAATAATTGAAGAGGAAGAGGGGAAGCTCGCTCTCCAAAAAGGCAGCAGAGACATGGGCAGAGGAGCAGGTTCAGGGACACGAGATGACAGGAAGTTGCTGCTGGCTGGCTGCCAAATCAGCTTTCGCTCAAGAGGAGCAGACAAACCCCCTTTGCATTTCCACGGCTTTGGCAATAAATCTATATTGATTTCCGCGGCGTCTCCAGAGCACCGATTACGCCTTGAATCACAGCATGGGAAGGAATAGCACTCAGAAGTAATCTCCATCAATGCCCCTGGCTCCAAATCATGGCCCCATATAGCAAAAAACATTCTCATGGGCGGGGGGGGGGGCTTTCTTTGGAAGCATCTCAAGAAGTAAACCTCACACACTCTTTTCTCAAAACAAAATAAAAAAATTCCTCCCAGTAGCACCTTAGAGACCAACTAAGTTTGTTATTGGTATGAGCTTTCGTGTGCATGCACACTTCTTCAGATATCAAATATCCAGATAACCAAATATCCAGATACCCAGATATCCTCTTTTCTCAGGATATCTGGGGCTCCAGGAACTCACTCAAACTCTCTAAAACGTGTAAAGTTGTGGGTTTGAGGGACTGAGTGCCTTCCAGTACTTAGGGTCCTCTACCAGTGAGGCTCAGAAGAATCTCAGAGAGGATTCCATTGCTGAGCTAGTCTGACAAGTTTATTTGTAGGACAATGACCTTAGCTAGGCACTTACCGATGTGTCCTCCCAAAAGAATGAGCCAGGTTGCAAGAGCTATAACCAAGTGATGCTCCCCAAGGCAAATGGGTAGACCTCCCCCCCATTCACCTAGCTGCTAGGTAGGAGAACCCAGCTGCTGGGTAAAAGAGGCAGAGTTTTGGAGTGTGAACTTAGCTGGAAAGCAGGCTGCAAGCTGGAGACACAGAGACCTGCCTGCTCTGTGCTGGATCCATTGCTGCAACAAATGGAGAAGCAAGATCTGTTTAGGTGTTGATGCTGTGAGCCCCTGCATCCTATGCTCAGCTTGTACCTATGTGTCAACAAAACCATATCTCCTGAAGACACCACAGTCTCCGCTGAGAAGACTCGGAAGCTGGCCTGTTTTCATGGGAGGTGATTGCCAAAGAAGATGAAGAAGAAGTGTTGATTCAACATGGCATTTTGCTTAGCAAGAAGGTGGCAGGAGAGGGGAGAGATACAAGCCCAATTGCCTTTCTGAGATGGACTTAATCCATAATGTGGTATAAGGAGACCCCTCTTCCCTTCCAACAATCATCTGAATTATCCTGCAGGCCGCACCTTAGAGCTGCTCATAATTCTGACGCCTCCATTATGAAGCAGCTTTCCTGGAATAATTACAGTCTTCTCTGCACCCACAGCCCTGGCTGAGCAGCGGGACTGCAAAACAAGATAGCTGTGTACTCATCAGGTATGGAAATGAATGCAGGGAGAGATCAAAGGGCTTCACGCTGGGATGAAGAGCAGACCTCGCTGCGCCCCTCTGCCAGCACTTGCCATTTCGTTCTCATTGGGGTCCTGGGGAAATCAGAGCTCTGCATTTCAGGGGCAAACTGAGCAGACAAAACAGATTTGCCCTGCAAAATTCACAGCATATGTTCTTCAAAAGTCTCCAGCTACATGAATATTCAGCAAATTTCTTATATTTAATGGCAGCATTTGACATCTGATTATTATTTCTGTGTGTTTTCGGCCAACCTTGGACTGCCCCTGATGGCGAACCTGCAGCAAAATGTAGCACATTGGGGGCAAACTTCATTTATTCATTTTATCATCTTGGTCACCCTCCTCTGCACACGTTCCAGCTTGTCAACATCCTTCTTAAATTGTGGTGCCCAGAATTGGACACAGTATTCCAGGTGTGGTCTGACTAAGGCAGAAAAGAATGGGACCATGGCTTCCCTTGATCTGGGCACTAGACTTCTGTTGATGCAGCCTAGAATAGCATTAGGGAATTACTTCATCCAAGTAATTCATAAAGACGTTGAACAACAACGGGCCCAGGACAGAGCTCTGCGACACCCCACTTGCCACTTTTTTCCAGGATGACTTGGAACCATTCATGAGTCCTCTTTGGGTTCGGCCAGTCAACCAGCTACAAATCCACCTAACAGTTACCTCATTCAACCCACATTTCATCAGCTTCCTCACAAGAATATCATGGAGGACTTTGTCAAAAACCTTACTGAAATCAAGATACACTATGTCCACAGCATCCCCCTGATCCACCAATCTTGTAACTCTATCAAAAAACACGTGGTCTACTGATACGCTTATGGAACATGGAGGCAGCATGGTCAGGGCTGAAGGGTCACAGGTGTCAGAGATTCCCTGCTTGCAGAAGCTCTTCAGGAAAGTTTGCCTCCCTCTCTCATTGCTCTAGAACCCATGGTCATCCAATGAAGCTTAATGTCAGAGGAATCAGGACAGATAAAAGAAAGTCCAACTTGGATGGCTTTAAAAGAGGATTAGAAGAATTCCCGGAGGAGGAGAGGGCTATTGATGGCTACAAACCATGATGACTGCTCTCTGCCTCCATTAGCATTTGACTAATTAAACAATCCATTGGACCGAAACCAATGGCTTCATTACAAGAAAGAAGATTCCAACTGAACATCAGGAAGAACTTTCTGAAGGCAAGGGCACTTCAGCAGTGGAATGGACTCCCTCAGAAGGTGGAGGGTTATAAGCAGAGGTTGGATGGCCCTCTTGTATTGGGGTTTTGTTCCGGGGTTTGTTGCTGCTATTGATATTAGTTTTTGTGCTAGTTACAGGTAGGTGGCCGTGTTGGTCTGCCGTAGTAAAAAATAAAAAATAAAAAAAAATCCTTCCAGTAGCACCTTAGAGACCAACTAAGTTTGTTCTTGGTATGAGCTTTCGTGTGCATGCACACTTCTTCAGATACACACGAAAGCTCATACCAAGAACAAACTTAGTTGGTCTCTAAGGTGCTACTGGAAATAATTTTTTTAATTTTTTACTTTTTTTGCTCTTTATTTTAAGTTGTTATTATGATTTAATATGGAAATTGCTTGTTTCTGTTGTATTCTTCTTGATGTGTTTTATTTATCGTTTGTGACTATTTTTGGTATATTTGTAATTATGTGATTTTTTTCATGTTGCAAGCTTCCTTGAGCATGGTTTTAACTGTGGAAAGGTGGCAGACAAAAAAAATGATGTATGTATGTATGTATGTATGTATGCCAGTGTGGTGTAGTGGTTAAGAGTGGTGGACTCATAATTTGGTGAACCAGGTTCGCGTCTCCGCTCCTCCACATGCAGCTGCTGGGTGACCTTGGGCTAGTCCCACTTCTCTGAAGTCTCTCAGCCCCACTCACCTCCCAGAGTGTTTGTTGTGGGGAGGAAGGGAAAGGAGAATGTGAGCCGCTTTGAGACTCCTTAGGGTAGTAAGAAAGCGGGATATCAAATCCAAACTCTGCATGTATCTCTCATAGATGCTTCAGTTGAGATTTCTGCATAACAGGTGGCTGGACTGATGACTCTCAGGTTCCCTTCCAAATGTATGATTCTATGAATCTATGGCCTTTTAAACTAGGTGGTGGTGTTTTTGTTTGTTAGTTATTATGTTAGGTATCTTTATGTTTTTGTATTATAAACCACGCTGTGATCCTCAGATGAAGAGCAGTAGAACATTTGAAATCAATAAATAAATTCCGCTTGCTGGAAGCTGCAAAAGGGGAGGGTGCTCTTCGGCTCGGATCCTGCTTGCAGGCGATTGGCCACAGTGAGAAGAGGATGATGAACTAGGTGGGCCATTGGCCTGATCCAGCAATGCTCCTGTTACGTTCTTACGTTTCTTATGCTCAATTTCCAGGGCACATTTTCCACAGCAATATTTTCTCATAAAAAAAAATGTAAACAAAAGGATGGATTTTTTTAGCCAATTTCCCTGCATAATATGAGAAAACTAAATCAGAACGAGAACGCAGAGACTACGTAGAGAGCAGAGCCCAATAAAGCAATATTGATTCAAAGATGGCAATACTTGATGATCTCCAAAATGCGCATAGTGTATTAAAGCCATAAACAGTTATGAATAAAAAGTGAAATGGAAAAGAGAGTCTGCGGTGAGCCTAAATAAAGATAAGCATTAAATCACAGCCAGTGGGGAGAGGGGATGATTCATATCCCTCAGGGCAGCGTTCCCCAATCTTAGAATCAAAGAACCATAAAACGGTACAGTTGAAAGGGAACCCCAAGGATCATCTAGTCCAACACAAGAAGAGGTGGCCAATCAGAAGAGGTGGCCAAGTCTCTCAAGGTGGCCAATCAGAAACCAGCAAGCAGTTTGTGTCTCAGGCAGGTTAGTAGGCAGGCAGGCACCACACACGGACATAGTCAGAGAAAAACGAATGCATTTTATTGATCATAGCGAAAGAACAAAGAGTCCGTTCTTGGAGTAAAGGTGCTCCCAGTTAACGTTTTCCCCCAAGTCACCCTTGTCACTTGATCTCGCAACCACTGGGCCTTCTGGGCAGCTACCTTAGCTAATCTCCGTGACCTTGGACTGATCGGCTGGACACTTTCCAGCGAACCGGAGTCTGTTAACTCTCTCTCTCTCCTAGCTGTTCACCACCCAGTTCTTCCCAACTTTTGTCTTCTGAACTATGTCCCTCTGCGAACCACTGTTCCAAATCTATTCTGCCCCATTGCTCCTGGGAAGATTCAGGATCCTGATCAGGAGCAGGAGGAGGGGGAGGCTCCCACCATTCCTCATCTGTGAAGCCCTCCTCAGCACGGTCCCTGACATAGTCCCGCTTTCTTCTGCCTTGGTCAGAGCCCACCTGGAGTCCCGTGCCCTGTTCTGGGCACCACAATTTGAGAAGGATGTTGACAAGCTGGAACGTGTGCAGAGGAACATTATGCTCCCATGTCCATTTCTGGTGAAGGGGCCAGACTTTATTAAAAGAAATCTCTTAATAAAATTCTCCAGCAGGAGAGGACGGCAGCAGGGAGCAGGTCAGGAAGGTCAGGCGGAGGAGGCCCAACCAGTGACCTTCCAAACTCGGCAGAAGAGAAGAAATGCCATGGGAACTGAAGTCCCGAGTGAAGGAGGCAGTGCCGCTTGTCCCCAGCTCTTCATTTGGATGGAGGACAGAGACAAGGTGACTTCCACAGAGCCACGCGGAGGCTGGAGCGAAATCTGCCGCCGCCAGGCAGCAGCTGTGTCCAATTGCCCAGATTAGCTCATGTTCTCTATGGAAGGAGAGGAGCAACTGGGAAGCAGTGATAGGCACTTCAAAGAGGGAGAGTTTCCCCCCAATGTTTTGTGGGTGGCTGTGAGGGCACAAGCCCCCCAACTGGGATGCTGCGGTGCTGGAATCCAAGCGGAAAGGGGTCCGGGAAAGAGCCGGCCGGTCCTCCTCACCGTTCTGAGAAGCTGAGTCTGATGTAGACGCAGGAAGGATCCTTTTCTCACAGTGGGAAACCAGCAAGCAGGATTCAAGCGCAGGAGAGACTGTTCCCTCCTGTGGCTTCCAGCAACAGGGGTTCAGAAGCATGGCTGCCTCCAACGGTCCTGAATCTCCTCACTTTCAGTTTCATTCAATGCCCATGAGTTCTAGGGCTGGGAGAGACAGGGCGAAAAGCCTTGGGTTCCCTTCCATCTCTGTCATTCTATGTTTCTTATCCTTTCCTTCCCTGACCCTCTCATGGCTCCCCCTCCCTCCCAAAGGAGGTTGTCCCACCTGAGTGCATAGCGGGGGGGGGCATGAAGCTGATAGGCAGAGGAATCTGTTGCTGCTGCTGCATTTATTCCATTTATTATTAGCGGAAAGCTCTCCCCAGGTAGGGTCACCTGGTGCTAGGCAAAAAGATTTATCCTCAACAACGGCTTATTATACTGTATGTGTTTGTGGGAGAGGCTGTTGAATATTGCAGAGCGTTCACACGTCAGCAATGTCCCAACAGAGGCGTTATTTGTTCTGTTCTTATTTTATTATGTATTATTTTGTGTTCTCATTTTATACTCTTATGTTGTGAACTGCCCTGTTATCTTTGGATGAAAAGCAATATACAAATTTATTATTATTATTATTATTATTATTAGTAGTAGTAGTAGTAGTAGTAGTAATAGTAATAAACTCATTTATAACTTATCTTTTCCCCTGATGGGACTCAAGGCGGCTTATAGATAAAAATAAGAATGGCTAAAAACATAGTAAAAGCAATAATTAAAACCCCCCACACAATTAAATATTGATAGAACTAAAAATATATGCATATTCAAAATCTATTTAAAACCATACCCATAATTATAACAGAAACAGCACAACACTATCATTAAAAGAAGTCAGTTCCCAAAAGCCTGCTGGGACAAGAAGGAAGGACAGCAAGGAGGAAGCCAGTCTGGCTTCCCTAGGCAGGGAGTTCCAAAGTTGTCTGGGAACAAGCACTGAGAAGGAAGGAAGGAAGGAAAAGGGAGGGGAGAAAGAAAAGAAAAGAAGGAAGGAAGGAAGGAAGGAAGGAAGGAAGGAAAGCAAGGAAGGAAGGAAGGAAGGAAGGAAGGAAGGAAGGAAGGAAGGAAGGAAGAAAGAAAGAAAGAAAGAAAGAAAGAAAGAAAGAAAGAAAGAAAGAAAGAAAGAGGCATCTTCCAACAAAGCTGCTGATCCTCTTAGGTGTGATGAGATTATCACTGGCTCTAATCCAAGCTCCTTGCGAAGGGCGAAGGATGCTCCCACAGCTGCCACCCTCCTCCTCCTCCTCCTCTTCATGTGCAAAGAGAGAATACCTGCAATTGTGCCTGCCGAGCTAATCCCTCTTGGAGGAAATGAGAATCCCATCCCCACCTCAGTCACACAAAGCAATAAGGCAGGAAACAAAAAGGCAGCTGCAGACAGTGCAGCCGGCCTCCTTGGAGAGCAGAGAGGGTCAGTCTGCCTCCTTTTGAACCTGGGGATATTGTTATCGCAGAATCATAGTGTGGTAGAGTGGGAAGGGAACCCTGAAGGCCATCCAGTCCAACCCCCTGCAGTGCAGGAATCTCAGCTAAAGCATCCCTGACAGACGGCCACCCAACCTGCAAGGAAGGAGAGTCCACCATTCCACTGCCGAACAGCTCTTGCCATCAGAAAGTTCTTCTTGATGTTTAGTCAGAATCTCCTTTCTTGTAACTTGCAGCCGTTGGTTTGAGTCCTACCCTCGAGAGTAAGAGAAAACAAGCTTGTTCCCATAAAGAAAATACTTCTTCATGCAGCGCATAAACGATGGAACTCCTTCCAGGGGCAGATTTAAAGGAGGATTAGACAAATGAAACTGAGGACGGATAAAAGGAAGTCTTTCTTCAGCAGCAAGTAAGGCTTAGGAGAGGCTCTCTGCATGAAACCTCAGATAGCAAAACATCAAACATTAAAAACTTCCCTAAACAGGGCTACCTTCAGATGTCTTCTAAAAGTCAGATAGTTGTTTATTTCCTTGACATCTGATGGGAGGGCGTTCCACAGGGCGGGTGCCACCACTGAGAAGGCCCTATGCCTGGTTCCCTGTAACTTGGCTTCTCGCAGGGAGGGAACCGCCAGAAGGCCCTCGGAGCTGGACCTCAGTGTCCGGGCTCAACGATGGGGGTGGAAATGCTCCTTCAGGTATACTGGGCCGAGGCCATTTAGGACTTTAAAGGTCAACACCAACACTTTGAATTGTGCTCGGAAATGTACTGGGAGCCAATGAAGATCCTTTAGGATGTTATTGTTATATGGTCCTGGAGGCCACTCCCAGTCACCAGTCCAGCTGCCGCATTCTGGAATCAGTTGTCACCTTCAAAGGTAGCCCCACATAGAGCGCATGGCAGTAGTCCAAGCACGAGATAACCAGGGCATGCACCACTCTGGCCAGACAGTCTGCAGGCAGGTAGGTTTCTAGTGTTACACGAGAGGAAGAGAAACCTTTCTCCATCCACTTTCTCCATGCTATGCATAATCTTTCCAAACTTCTTTCATGTCCCCTCTTACTCTCCTTTTGTCCCCACAAACACTGAGTGAGTAGCAAGAGTGAGGACCAGTAAGCGACCCACCACATGCGGTAAACGAAATGGCGCAAGATGATCCCTGTGATCTAATGACCCCTTTCCCATCATGATCCACTCTACTGGAAGTGAAACGCAGCTTTGCAATGGGCAAAGGGGCCCAAACAGATGTGCCCCCCCACAAATGCAGCCTCTTCCATAAATGAACCTCATCCATTGTTAAATTTTATGGAGTAAGAATAACTAGTTCCTATGGCTTTGCATTTTAAGCTGCATAAATTTTAACGATCTCCTCTACCCGAGTTAATTTAGTGCCTTTATAAATGCCTAAAGAGGGGCCCATTTTGTTGGTATCCAAATGACATATATTTTGTTGGAGGTGGGCGCCAGGATGTCCTTTGGAAGGAAAGAGCAATAGTTTGAAGGAAGAACGTTCAAATGACCGGGACGGCCGTGTGTGGCTTGGCTCAATGACATGGGCCATCTGGGAATGCGGCTCTGAAACAAGTGTTGCAGCCTTGTACAAGGGACGGTCGTCTGGGGGTGAGCAGATTGCTTGCCTTGGGGTGGAAGGTTGGTATTTTTCATTTCTTACATTTTAAAACCCCTGCCATCCTGCCAAAGAGCTCAAGGGAATGCAGAGGGTGGTCCTGTTTCCCCTCCTCACAATAACCATAAGGACCTAAGAAGAGACCAGATGCTGGATGAGGCCAAAGATCTAGTCCAGCATCTGGTTGTGACAGTGGCCAACCAGATGCCTTCATTGGACATGGGCATGACAGCACTCCTCTAAGGCCCTCTTAAAGCCACCAAATTTGGGTTTACCACAGGTTTACCACAGCTATCAGCCTATCACCCATTCCCACCACCCTTCTGAGTAATACCCCTCCCACCCTCCCACTATATATAAGGGTCTGGTGACTTCTGTTTCAGTGTATCTGAAGAGGTGTGCATGCACACGAAAGCTCATACCAAGAACAAACTTAGTTGGTCTCTAAGGTGCTACTGGAAGGAATTTTTATTTTGTTTCCACCAAATTTGGTAATCATTGCACTGCCTTCTGTCAGCTTCGGTTGGTGGCCCAGCTGCACCCATATCTGGACAGGGATAGCCTAACCACAACTTGTCTAGGCTCTGGTAACCCCAAGGCTTGACTACTGTGACACGTTATATGTGGGGCTGCCTCTGAAGACGGTTCAGGAACGGATCCTGGCCCGACTACACTGGCTGCCAATTTGTTTCTGGGCCCAATTCAAAATGCTGTTTTTGACCTCTGAAGCCTTGAGTGGCTCTGGACCACCAGACCTCCAGGACCACCTCTCCCCATATGACCCACTTTTGGAAGTGGGTCGATGGTGCAAGAGGACCAGATCCAAAAGTGCCACCTGGAATCCCACCTGGGAAAGCGTGTGGAAGGAGCCTGGGTCTCCCTCCAGATAAGGCACAAGGAGGGTTCTGACATGGATGTACAAACTGGTTGGATGTCATGGACCGTGGTTGGGTGAGAGATGGTGAGATGCTGGGGTGGTAGAGGATGAGCAGCTAAGAGGATATCTATTTGACCGTATAGCATGTGTCCTAATGGAAATGTCCCTTTGTACTCTGTAGACTCTGCCCAGTAATGCATTGCTGACTGATTGAGAGCTTGGCATGAGCCTCTGTACTTGAGCCCCCTAAGGGGAATTTCCCCCACCGAATCAGAAGTGGGCCAGAGTGCTGTTGTGCTCAGATCCTGCCTATCTGGTCCCTGTGAGAACAGGATGCTGGACCAAATGGACCTGCCTTGGCCTGATCCAGCTGCAGAGCTCTCTGTGCAATTGTGCCCCCCCATCATCCTCCACTTTGAAAGCACCTGAAAGGATATTATTTTAGGCTGAGCTTCACCCCTCCACAATAGGCTACCCCGAGCTTCTTTCAGGGACCTGCAGGCTGTGGAGAAGTTAAAAGGGCTCCTGGAACATCCCTCTCAGAGATTCTGGAGCTGCTATTTGAAGATTCTGTGTTTTTGCTGACCAGCCGCTAGTTCAAAGCAGCCACTCGCTTTTTGAAAACCTCAGGCTTTAAGGCTGAGCTTTAAAAATGCACTTCCTCCCTTTCGACTGTTGGCTCGAATTTTGATGCGATGGGAGAGATGGGGGCTAAAGGTTCTCTCGGGTGAACCAACCAGGACACGCTCAAAGCCTCCGGGCAGACCCCAAGGATTCAAAGGCAGTTGTGTGACACCTGGTAGCTGTGGGCATCTTCTAAATTAAGAATGATGCTTAAATTGTATTCTCTCTCCCTTGGGCCCCTAAAATGCAAAACAAAGAACCTCGCAGGCATTTGGGACTGCAAAAGGCGAAGTGCCGTTGCGAGAATGTCACTGTGCAATTGATGGACTGAGCAGGATTACCGTGTCTGGATACATCAGACCTTCGTGCTGCTCCAAAACTCCCACAGAGCCATTCATCAGGGTTGGAGGACGGAGCTTTTCACCCCATAGACTCTAAGGTCTCTGTCTTGGTCCCATCAGATGTCTGCCTGCTAATGACACTGGGTGCTCCAAGACAGCATGGACCCATGTTGCCAAACCCTAGACCCATTCCAATGAATCAGGTCCTCTCTGTTTCTTCTACATCTGAGAAGTAATGTGAGGGTGATGGGGGCAGCAGGGAAGGACACAATCTGCACCATTGGAGGTTGGGTGGCCGTCTGTGAGGGATTCTTTAGTTGCGATTCCTGTTTTGTTAGCTGTTGGCTAGATGTCGCTTGGGGTCACTCCCAACACTACGATTCTACCTGCTTTTCATGCAGAAGGTCCAGGTTTGGTCTCCAGTGTGGGGTAGTGGTTAAGAGCAGTAGACTCGTAATCTGGTGAACCGGTTTCCTGTCTCCGCTCCTCCACATGCAGCTGCTGGCTGACCTTGGGCTAGTCACACTTCTTTGAAGTCTCTCAGCCCCACTCACCTCACAGAGGGTTTGTTGTGGGGGATCTGAAGAAGTGTGCATGCACACGAAAGCTCATACCAAGAACAAACTTAGTTGGTCTCTAAGGTGCTACTGGAAGGAATTTTTTTATTTTATTTTGTTTTGTTGTGGGGGAGGAAGGGAAAGGAGAATGTGAGCCGCTTTGAGACTCCTTCTGGGAGTGATAAAGCGGGAGATCAAATCCAAACTCTTCTTCTTCTTCTTCTCCAGCATCTCCAGGTGTGGCTGGGAAAGACCCTTACCTGAAACCCTGGAGAACAGTTGCTATTCAGTGCAGAAGCTGCTGACCTAGATGGACTAAGGCAGCTCCCTCTGTCCTTCGTACGTTCCTAAGACAGGTGGTGTTGCAGAGAGGTGAAGAATCCTGGGAATAACAGCCAGTTGTGAGTCGATGACCCGCCACCCGCGTGGAGTACGGTAAATAAAACACACGGACACATGATTTTAGGTTAATGGGCAAAATAAGGCCACAACTTTATTAGTTACAGCATGTGAGTGGTATTGGCTTAGGCATTGGACAAGAGCGCAACACTAGACTCCACCCCACGGGGGGCAGTCACTTTAGGGTTAACAACCAGTGGGAGGAGCTTGTTGATGCAAATACAACTGTAAGTTTCCCCTGACGTCACCGGGGGTCGTGCCATGGCCCTAGCCACTAGCAGGGCATTGGACAGGATCCACGACCGCTGGATCCCTTTAAAGGGATACCCCTAGGAGGTAGGTGATGGCCGCAACCTGACCTCCGACACACAACACATATTACATCACATATTGAATATTCCAATGCCTAACCACCAATACCATAAAGTTGTGACGAATTGCTACGAGGTAGGCGAAAAAACCAAGAGGCCGGTGCCAATTTGCCAAATGGATAAAAAACTCCTACCAGGCCCCCTGGATAACCAAGGCGACCAACTGAAGTCCATAGCAAGGTCAAAAGCACAGCAAGACCTAAAGGGAGGAAGGGAGGGAGATCCAATGCGAGCAGGGAGCAGAATGAGGAAGATGGCGCTGCTGTGGCTGCTTAAATGCAGCCAGACACCGCCCCCCAGCCAGCCCTGTTGGCTGGCTATGGGGCTTGGCGCGGCAGCAAGGAGGGACTAAGGCAGGGGGCCGAACATGCCCCCCTGCAAGCACGGGAACGGCTCGCAACTCCTCCCCTCGGCGAGGAGGAGAGGTCTTATCAGCTCTCAAATGCAAAATCTGAAGGTGGGAGTTCCCAGCAACTCTTCCTGGCAAGCATTGAGAGGGGAAGAGAGAGAGACAGAGACACTGTTCGCCATGTGGTGGTGGCTGTTTCCACTCTCTGGCGAAAAGAAAGCCATAAAGGGGCTGCTTTCAGAAGAAGCAGAGGTGCTGTTACGCGCTTGTGGGTGACGGACTTCGAATCCCTGTAATCCTAGCAAGTGTTGAAATAGCAGCTTCCTCAAGAGGTGATCACCTAAAGGAAAAGTGAAAAGTATGTGTATTGAAAGAGAGAGAGGAAAAAGCTGTAGGATGGCAAGGCTGAGAGAGAGCCATGGCTGATTTCTGCACAAATCCAAGACTGTGACTATGGAAGGCGCAAGAATTTTGGGGTGTTGGTGCTGTAAACCCCTCCATGGTAGGCTCAGGTTGTATATACATGTGCAAATAAACCATATATCATAAAGACACTGCGCTCTCCACTGTGCCTCATTCACCAAAGGAAACACAAACCCTGGGTATGTGCCTGGAAGCCCTGGGACCCCACACCACTCGGAAACTGAGGTGGCATGGAGCAATGTTGAATATTGTTATTTGACCCCTTGGAAAGCTCCACCTTCTGATTCATTTCAATCAAATGATTCAGTGAC
This sequence comes from Darevskia mixta, assembly GCA_034641385.1. Taxonomy (NCBI): domain Eukaryota; kingdom Metazoa; phylum Chordata; class Lepidosauria; order Squamata; family Lacertidae; genus Darevskia; species Darevskia mixta. The sequence continues at coordinate 1,243,945 of JAWWNH010000141.1, read as the reverse complement.
CCATTTCAATTCATTCTTGCATTGCAGGGAGTTGGACTAGATGACCTTCCAACTCTGTGATGTTATAGAATTGTAGAGTTGGAGGGGACCCTGAGGGTCATCTAGCCCAACCCCATTCAATACAGGGAACTCAGATAAAGCCTCCATGACTGATGGCCATCCAACCTCTGCTTAAAAACCTCCAAGGCAGGAGAGTCCACTACCTCCCAAGGGAGACCGTTCCACTGTCAAATATTTTTGAATTCTTAGTGTTTTTGCTGGTAGGTAAAGGGACCCCTGACCATTAGGTCCAGTCGTGTCCGACTCTGGGGTTGCGGTGCTCATCTCGCATTATTGGCGGAGGGAGCCAGCGTACAGCTTCCAGGTCATGTGGCCAGCATGACAAAGCCGCTTCTGGCGAACCAGAGCAGCTCACGGAAGCGCCGTTTACCTTCCCGCCGGAGCGGTACCTATTTATCTACTTGCACTTCATGCTTTCGAACTGCTAGGTTGGCAGGAGCAGGGACCAAGCAATGGGAGCTCACCCCGTCGTGGGGATTCGAACTGCCGACCTTCTGATCGGCAAGCCCTAGGCTCTGTGGTTTAGACCACAGCGCCACCCGCGTCCCTTGTTCTTGCTGGAGTGATGTGTAGCTTCTCTTATACATTATAAGCCTGTCCTATTACTTTAGATTTGTGGAGAAATGTGGCGCATTAAGAAACCAACTCTGATGGTGATGCTTTGGATGAAAAATGTCATTTGATCAAACACGATAACATTGGAGATTAAATCCTGAATATATCAAATGTTGGTCACAGATAGTAAAGCTTTGACAAATCATTGCCGTCAGAATACTTGGCGATGGGACATGGGATGGTTTCAGAGGAGGGGCGAGTTCACCCCGGCCTCACCACCCTCCCTTCATGCTCTCTGATCGCGGAATTAACATCTTCACAGAGAGAGTCTCTGAGTCACATCAACACGTATCCCCCCCCATTTCGATTAAAGTTTTCAGGCCTCTCCTTTCTGATTTTGCTCCAGTGCAAGCAAAAAATTCCTCATCCAATTTTCCATATATTGAGCTCAGAATCTAATTATTTAGGGACCTTCAGATGCTGCTCAGACCTGTCTTACTAAATCGGAATCTTAAGTGGCAAAACAATTATTTCCTTCTTTAATGTCATCAGGCAAGACTTTGGGAATTATACAGCAAGATTTCAATTCCATTACCAGACTCGGCATCTGAAAAGGAAAGTATGGCGTGAAGAGGCAGCCAGCAACTTTTATGAGCCACTTCACACTTGCAGCAATTCTCTATTGCCACTGTCTCTCTGGAATTATTACATTCTCAGCATCTGCAGGGAGGGCTGGGAGAGAGCCCTGCCCGAAATCTCACAGAGCTGCTGCCAGTCAGAGTTGGTGGCACTGAGCTAGGTGCCTAGATGAGTCAAGTCCATCGGTCAAGAAATTAGGAAGACATAGGAGTTAGGAAGACGTAGTGTTGCAGGAATGGGGTTGGGCCAGATGTCCTCTTGGAGTCCCTTCCAGCCTTGTGATTTTGCAATATCTGACTCTGCAGCAGAGGAGGATTAAAAAGCAAACAAACATTTCTTCTGTTCCTCCAGATCAGTGGCACAGCAATGGGCACCCGCATGGCCCCACAGTATGCCAACATCTTCATGGCAGATTTAGAACAATGCTTCCTAAACTCCTATCCACTCAAACCTCTCTTGTACCTGCGATTCATTGATGATATTTTTATTATCTGGACACATGGTCAACAGACCCTGGACACCTTCCACCAGAAATTCAATGACTTTCACCCCACCATCAACCTAACTATGAACCAATCTATGCAAGAAATACATTTTTTGGACACTACTATAAAAATACAGGATGGGCGCATAGACACCACCTTATACCGTAAACCTACTGACCGACAGACATATCTACATGCTTCTAGCTACCATCCCAAACATACCAAACAATCCATTGTATATAGCCAGGCCCTACGTTACAGCTGCATCTGTTCCAACTCTACAGACAGAGACTCTCACCTAAGAGATCTACAGCAAACCTTTTTAGAACTAAAATACCCACCGGATGAAGTTAAACAACAGATCAACAGAGCCAGACTGATACCCAGAGAGAACTTGCTGCAAGACAGACCCAAAAAAGAAAACAGCAGAACACCACTAGTAATCACGTACAGCTCCCAAGTTAAAACAGTACAACGGATCATCAGAGATTTACAACCTCTCCTAGACCATGACAGTTCTCTTTCTCAAGCTCTGGGAGGAAGACCTTTCATCGCCTACAGACAGCCACCCAATCTTAAACAACTCCTCACCCACAACAATACTACAACCAGACTTAACACAGACACTGGCACCAGAGCCTGCAATAAACCCAGATGCCAACTTTGCTGCCACATACACCCGGACAACACCATTACTGGCCCCAACAACATCAAACATACCACAGAATCACAGAATCACAGAATCATAGAGTTGGAAGAGACCACAAGGGCCATCCAGTCCAACCCCCTGCCAAGCAGGAAACCATCTCAGGACTATTTAATTGCTTATCGTCTAACATTGTGTATGCCATCAAATGCCAACAGTGCCCTTCAGCTCTCTATATTGGACAAACAGGCCAAACCCTACGCCAAAGGATAAATGGACATAAATCTGACATCAAGAATCACAAGACAGAGAAACCAATAGGAGAGCACTTCAATCTCCCAGGACACTCTATACAAGATCTCAAAGTAGCTGTCTTATTGCAAAGGAATTTCAGAAATAGACTGGAAAGAGAAGTTGCTGAATTACAACTCATCACCAAACTTAAAACCATGGAGAGACCTGGTCTGAACAAAGACATTGGATTCTTATCTCATTATACGTGACAAAGCTTTTTTAACCTTCTCACCCCTTGCTTTTTCCTGTAAGACTAATTGCAGCCGTTAACAGTCGTCAACAGGTTTACCACAGCTATCAACCTTTCACCCATTTCCACCACCCCTCTGAGTAATACCCCTCCCCACCCTCTCACTATATATAAGGGTCTGGTGACTTCTGTTTCAGTGTATCTGAAGAAGTGTGCATGCACACGAAAGCTCATACCAAGAACTAACTTAGTTGGTCTCTAAGGTGCTACTGGGAGGAATTTTTTTATTTTATTTTGTTTAAACATTTCTTCGATAGCCTGGCACAGTTCCTTCTGTTGGGAGGATGGTTGACCATTGCAAAAGTTGGCCAAGTACAGGTGATTTGTTGCCATAGGAGGGAATAACTGGAGACTCTTCGAGAAGGGAAACATCTTTGTTGCCCCTCATCTGGCTGGAGGTCATGGAGGTGTGTGGGGTTAAAATAAAACAAAAGGGACTAGCAGTCGTGAAACTGGGTGGGGGAAAACCACAGAGGTTTGGCTTCTTCTGTGTGATGAATGCAGTAGAATGGCAATGAGGACCTTCCTTGAAACTGAACATGAGGAAGAACTTTCTCCTGGAACTTTCTCCTTCATTGCAGGTTTTTTAAGGAGAGGATGGATGACCACCTGCCATCGTTTATTGAGGTGTGATTCCTGCATCGCAGGGGGTTGGACTAGATGACCGTGGGGGTCCCTTCCAACTCTTCAATTCTATCTCTGCACCTTTCCACCCTATAACTTGACCAGGAGCACTAAGGGTTGGCTGATGACTCTGCATGAAAATTTCCCACATCGTGATTTATTACCATTCATTTAATTATTTATGGACAAATATCTACCTGTCCGTCTCCCAAAGGTCCTGGGGGCAGCTGGGTTCCTTCATGCTGGACCTCTTTCTGCACTGACATAATAATAATAATAATAATAATAATAATAATAATAATAATAACAACAACAATAACAACAACAACAACAACAACAACAACAACAACAACAATAATAATAATAATAATATATTATTATTATTTATACCCTGCCCATCTGGCTGGGTTTTCCCAGCCACTCTGGGTGGCTTCCAACAAAATATTAAAATACAGCAATCCATCAACTATTAAAAGCTTCCCTAAACAGGGCTCCCTTCAGATGTCTGCTAAAAGTCAGATAGTTGTTTATTTCCTTGACATCTGGTGGGAGGGCATTCCACAGGGCGGGTGCCACTACTGAGAAGGCCCTCTGCCTGGTTCCCTGTAATTTGGCTTCTCGCAGTGAGGGATCCACCAGAAGGTTCCTTATGGTTGGGGGTTCCACTGAGCATGTGCAAAGTGCTCCGCTCTCCTCCAGCCAGGTTCCTAGGGTAGGTCAAGACTGGCCTGTTCGGCACCTTTCGCCTGGCCCTTCCTCGGGTGATTCCCTGCCCTCCTCCGCAAGTGACATTTCTGCCAAGATCTCAGAGCAAACCCGGCAGCACTCTCCGCGCTCGAAATCCCTCATTTCCAGCTCAGCGGCCGAGCGAGTGGGTCACGTGTGCGAAAGCAGCAGGTGTGGCATCAACGTATAATGAGTTATGGAAATCCTGTCACCAGCTCATTTGGTGGAAATTAATTTAGCTTATTACTTGCCCAGCGTTCGCGCTCCGTCTCAGGCTCAGATGCCGAGTTTTGACAGAGCGCCCCGCTGCGCTCCCAGAGACCTCAATAACAATTCGCTCTCTTCCAGGGGACAAAGCTATTTCCTTTCATTTAAAACTACAGAGAAAAACCAGAGGAGGATCCGCTGCAAAACATAAAGGGAGGGAAAGCACACTGAGGGAGGCTCAAGCCTGACTCTATCCAGTGGTAAGACTCCTGCGGTAGATGGGGGGATATCCTTTGGCTCTCACATCAAGCTCTCTGCCAATAAAAGCCCTCCTGACCCTCCCTCCCTCTCTCCCTTTTGAGGGGTACCATTTGATGCTCCCCAAACTCAACCACAGGAACAACATGGAAAGCAGTTTTGTTCTGAGTAAGGTTGTTGGTCTAGTGAGCTGAGGGACCCCCACCTGACTTGGGCCACTGGGCACTTTTGAATTTTGAGAATGTCATAGAATCATAGAACTGTAGAGTTGGAAGGGACCCTGAGGGTCATCTAGTCCAACCCCCTGAAATGCAGGACTCTCAGCTAAAGCATCTATGACCGATGGCCATCCAACCTCTGCTTAAACACCTCAATTGAAGGAGAGTCCACCACCTCCTGAGGGAGACTTCCACTGCCGAACAGCTCTTACTGAGTGTCAGTGTTGCACCAGATGAGCAGGAGTGGTGGCAAGCCCCCCTAGGCGAAGCGGCAACCACGGAAGGGTCCAGAGAAATGGAGGGCTTCTTATCTGAAGAAGACTGGTGGCGACACTCCTCAGAAGAGGAAGAAGCAGATGGGGAAGAGGGAAGGCCAGAACAGGAGGAGAAGAAGTTGAGCCAGAATCAGGCCCTTGTGAGGAGAGGAGCCAGAGGGCCCCCTCCCCTCCTCCCATCTCAGCTGTAAAGCGTAGAGCTGAGAAACGGAGGGAGCAATTGGAGGCAGTTGCAGCTCGTAAAAGACTGCCACAGCCTCTTCCCGCTCACTAAGCCCTGTTGCCTCTTCAACTTCTGATACCTCCTCCTCCCAGTTGGCTCCCTCTTCTCCCTCTGAGCAGTCCTTGTTGTCCCACCACCCGCCCCTGGCTCTGAGCCTTCTGCCCTTGGGGGTTCCTCAGCTGGTGCCCCCACCCCTCCTCTGCATCCAGCCAGTCCATGACAAAAGCATGTTCTTCTTTTACCCATGTGAGACACAAACCACACACACACTTTCTTCTTCTTTTTTTGCCAAATGTAGCATTGAAATGTTTTCTTGAAGCTGCTAGCATGAGTTTGACCAAACTGTGGGAGGCAGGGGAAGATAGGAGTGCCTGGTGTGCTCTGGTCCAGGGGGTCACGAAGAGTCGGACACGACTAAATGACTAAACAACAACAACAAAAGCATTGACCAAATAATATGATCCTGGGAAGTCGTGATGGATCGTATGTATGTGTATGTGTGGCTGTAAATGTGGGATGGCATACAATTTCGTTGTACTATGTACCATGACAATAAAGTATCTATCTATCTATCTATCTATCTATCTATCTATCTAATCTATCTATCGAAATGCTCATGGCATGGAGCACGGATCTGCAAGACCATTTGAGGTTCCCCCCAAACCGTGGCCTTATCTGACTCAAACCTTGCAAGGAGTACGGAAAAGAGATGCATGATCTTGGAGACGTGTGATCTGTCAAAATCTGCCTGCGCTGTCCGGGGTCTCCCAGCTTCCTTTCCAGGCTATTACCTCCATTTCCGCTGAGTGCTCCAGAGTCAGCGCGGAGGTTGCATCCTGCCCGCTCCTCCGTGTCGGCCAGAGGCGCCTCCCTGCCAGACGCAGGTCTGAAAAGGGCGACCAGTGGGGAGTTGGCAAGGGAAGTGCCGTTCGGCTCGAAGAGGCTCTGGAAGGGCCTGCGATGAGCTTCCTGTCTGCAGCGTTAATGAAAAGATTGTGGCCGGCCCTAAATCTTAATAAAAGAAGGACGGAGTTGCCAGGTCTTTATGAGGCAGTCAAAAGGGTCGATTTGGCAACCTGGAGCAGCGAACTCTCCTCATTACTGCACATGTCCAAGGAAGGAAGATAAATGGGTGTATTTGCACAAAGGAGCCGTCCCAGGCTCCTCTAAGTAAATAGGAAGATGAGTTATTGCCGCACAATGGGGCATGCCTAACTGGTTTGCCATGACAAATTCCATCTCCCGGCTCCTCCACTCTTCATAAAGGTGTTTCGATTCAGCAAAGCCCTCTGGGTTTATTCATGGCTCGGAGCCACGGTGACCTCGCCGGCAGTTTGTCAGAGGCTTGGTGGAGTTGCAAGCGCTGGACTGTATACACCCGGCTCCGAGCAGCGAGAGGTTTGATGTGCCCCATCACTTCCCCGGGGCTTGGCTTCCTTGGAATGAAGGTCCCTGCAGCGTCGAGGTGTTTCAGAGATGTAAGGCTTAGATACAGGCTGATGGAATAAGATGGAAAGTTCACAGCATTAACACTCCAACAGATCTCATCCCCTGACCATTCATAGAATCATAGGGTTGTAGAGTTGGGACCCCAGAGGTCCTCTAGTCCAACCCCCTGCAGCGCAGGGACCTTAAGTGAAGGAGAGTCCACCCCCTTCTGAGGTAGCCTGTTCCACTGTCCAATGGCTATTGCCACCAAAAATTCTTCCTAGCATTAAGGTGGAATCTCTCTCTCTTTTTGTCATGGTTCAGGTCCTCTCTTCTGGAGCAGCGGAAGACAAGCTTGTTTCCTCTTCCATGTGTCAGCCCTTCAGATATTTGAAGATGGCCACCATCTCACCTCTCAGTCCTCTCTTCTCCAGGCTAAACATACCCAATTCCCTCAACCATTCCTCATAAGACTTGCCTTCCAGACCCTTCCTCATCCTGTCACCCTCCTTTGCAAACCTTCTGGGTTGTCAAGGTCCTGGTTATGCTGTGGTGCCCATTTGGATTGGAGTCATCATCACCATCATTTGCATGCCACCCTTCCAGATTTACATAATTAACAAGTGCAATGAAAGTAGTCATAAAACAATAAATGAAACACACCAGAAATGAACAAAACCAATGTTTTATAACACCCAAAATAATGATGCAAAAAATTAACAGTAACTCAGCCCAAGTCTGCTCAAAAGCCTCAGCTTTAGCAGCTGGAGTCAGTCCGGGCCCCACCCTCTCAGGCCAGGTGGGAAAAGGCCAGCAGGGCAGGGATTAGCTCTTCCAGGAATCCCAGCCAAGATGGAACAAAAAGGATCCCATGGATCACCTTGTGGATCACCGCTGTCATTTCTGAGACTTCATCGCCAGTTCCAGAGTTAGTTTTTTTCAACTTTTGAGAACAATCAGGCTATGAACATGCAGCAGGACAGAGCTTGAAGGAAGGCGGGTCCTTTTTCTTGTTTTTAATGCATTTTGCATTGGGGCGCTGCCTTTAAATCAGAAACACTCCTGGGGAGCAGGTCCTTTTCAGCTTCTCAGTGGGGAGGGATAACCCTGTTGTGGAATCCTGTTGCTTTTGCTGATTCATTAGAGACCGTTTAAATTCACATTGCAGCTACTCTTCTGAAGGCTCTTGAAAGGAGGCGATGCCATTGAAGGCAAAGCAGGTCCAACTGTAGCGCTCAGAACAAAGGCTGCCTTTCCAGAACAAAGGCTTCCCTCCTTGCGCATTAAACAGGAGGACTTGATGCTGAGAGTATGGAAAGGAGAGGAAAGGGTTTTCTTCTGATTTCCTTTCTCCATCTTTAATTGAAGGCAAAAGGGGTGGAGAGGAGGAATAATGAAGTTCTGGTCAAGACTGAGAAAGTTATACCCAACCTATCAGAAGTGAGAACTAAATAGAATTAAAGCAAACTCCTTGGTGCGTGTCATGAATTAGTAAACGGAGGGAAGTTCTCCAAGGAGCATCAAGGAAATTCTCTTGCAAATGTATGGTTGTGGGTTAAGAACATAAGTGTCAGGGTCTGGACTGAGGAGGAATGGTGCCCCCCCCACTCCTGACCCTTCCAGAGAACCCAGGAGGACAGTATAGATTTAGAACAGTGGTTTGCAGAACGGCATAGTTCAGAGGCTGCAGAAGGCAGAAGCTGGGAAATATTGGAAGAGGAAGAAGAAGAAGAAGCACCAGGGGAGAGACAGTTGACACACTCAGTGTCCTTGGAAAGCACTCCTGACCCCCCCCCTTCCAGGACCAGGTGGGCATTGAGGGTAGTAGAACAGAGAGCTCAGAGGCAGAAAGCTCAGATTAACTGACGCAGGACTGACGTCAAATAAGGGGAATGTAAGGGGTGGGACTTTACCCAAAGCAACGCCATTATTAGGGAAGGCTGCATTCCTTCGTCGTTCTCTGCGAATTATTGAATAAATTGCTTGGTAAGAACTCTTATCATTTCTGGGCTGCCCTGTAGGAGGGAGCTGATTCCCCGAAGCCTGACAATAAGAAGAACCAATGGAAGAGTCAGTTCATATGTGGAGAGGCAGTCGTTGAGGTATTGTGGATAGAGTCTGCGGGTATCTAGGTGGCCACTGTGAGAACATGGTGCTGGACTACATTAAAGGTAAAGGTAAAGGACCCCTGACAGTTAAGTCCAGTCACGAACGACTCTGGGGTTGCAGTTCTCATCTCGCTTTACTGGCCAAGGGAGCCAGCGTTTGTCCGTAGACAATTTTTCCGGGTCATGTGGCTAGCAGGACTAAGCCATTTCTGGTGAAACCAGAGCAGCACACAGAAATGTCGTTTACCTTCCCGCCGGAGCGGTACCTATTTATCTACTTGCACTTTGACGTGCTTTTGAACTGCTAGGTTGGCAGGAGCTGGGACTGAGCAACGGGAGCTCACCTCGTCGCAGGGATTCAAACCACCAACCTTCCGATCGGCAAGCCCTATGCTCTGAGTTTAGACCAGTGTTCCCCAACCTTGGGCCTCCAGCTGTTTTTGGACTACAACTCCCATTATCCCTCGCTAGCAAGACCAGTGGTCAGGGATGATGGAAACTGTTGTCCGAAAACAGCTGGAGGCCCAAGGTTGGGGAACACTGGTTTAGATCACAGCGCCACCTGCGTCCCTCGCACTACATTAGGGTTGCCATATTTCAAACAATGATTCCTAAGGAACTGCACGGAGTACTAAACACATACCCTCCAACCACCCTGTTTTTAGCAGGACTTCCCCAATTTGCAGAAGCATTCTGGGCTTCTTTTTCGATCCAAGGATGTTCCTCTTTCCCCCACCAGAACCGTTGCTGCAGAGCTTGGGGAGGAGGATGAGCTGACCGGCCTCTTCCCTTTGGCATCTAGTAGTGGCTTCTGGACCCAGGTGGCACTGTGGGTTAAACCACAGAGCCTAGGGCTTGCTGATCAGAAAGTCGGCGGTTCGAATCCCCGCGATTGGGTGAGCTCCCGTTGCTCGGTCCCTGCTCCTGCCAACCTAGCAGTTTGAAAGCACGTCAAACTGCAAGTAGATAAATAGGTACCGCTCTGGCGGGAAGGTAAACGGCATTTCTGTGCGCTGCTCTGGTTCGCCAGAAGCGGTTGAGTCAAGATGGCCACATGACCCAGAAGCTGTACGCCGGCTCCCTCAGCTAGTAAAGCGAGATGAGCCCTGCAACCCCAGAGTCGGTCACGACTGGACCTAATGGTCAGGGGTCCCTTTACCTTTTTTAGTGGCTTCTGGAGAGAAGGTGGGAGAGGAGAGGCTGCTTCTGCAGAAGCCCAGCCCCTAGTGAGGCGCTAGAACCAGCAGCTCTGGCCCACCCCCTGCAGGAGGTGCTGACAATGCGATGAAGTTGATATCTCTGCAGGGGCTGCCCTTACCTCCCTGGTGTGCTGGATCCCAGTGGAGGAGAGGTGAGGCACAGCTGCTGCTTCTGCTCCTTCTCTTTGTCGCTTCTGTCCCCAGCATGTTGCTGTCTTGGATCCAGAGATAAGAATGTTGGTGGTTATACTGAACATGCTCAGCATCCATGGAACATTGGTTCTGGAATGTTCTGGGGAAATGCGAGCCTTGTGGCAGGTGCCCAAAGAGCTGAATCATAGCCAAAGGCCTCAAGTATTGTGCAGTCTCCAGGAAAATGGAAAAAAAGCAAGAACTCTCTGAGTGTCGCTCCACGCTGCATAGCCGATATCTTTGGAGCACTGAACATCCGACACCTGTTCTATCTCTGTTGCCATGAGAGAGGATTAACCCCCCCCAAAAAACCCCCTCTTTTGCTTGCAACTGGTAATTTTCTCCAGGCTCCTGGAGTATTTTGAAGCACTAACTTGCTCAGAGGCAAAGATGCAGCCTTTTAAGAACGGGGGCCCTGAGGCTTCCCTTCGCCGCCACACACAGAAGATAAGAGGGCAGACCAAGGGGAGGCAGCAATGACAGAAGGGAACGTGCGACGTGGATTCCGCCTTTTATCCTCACTTACAGGAGCAGGGAAACAACTTTAAAGACCTGAAAGTGTTCGGTAAATATTTAATTTCCCAAACACTGAGAAATGCTGAAGACATGAAGGTGCCCAGGAAGAAGAAAGGCCGCAAGTTCTGGGTGGTGATGGGTGGAGGTCCCCCACCCTTGCCTTATTCTCTATTCTGTGATCACCAAACGATGCTTGTTTTGCTCACTAGTTTCCAGAGCTGGAAGAAACCCCTAAGGGTCATCTAGCCCAACCCCCTGCAATGCAGGATTCCCAGTTAAGGAATCCCTGACAGATGGCCACCCAGCCTCTCTTTAAAAACCTCTGGTGAAGGAGGGTCCACCACCTTCTGAGGTTGTCCATCCCAATGTCAAACAGCTCTTACTATCAGAAAGTTCCTCCTAACTTTTAGCTGAAATCTCCACTGCCGATAAGGTCACCTCCCCCTCAGCTGTTCTTTGAAATGTTTTCTGCAAAGATATAATTGCCAAGGCTGTGGAGGTTTATCTGGCATCCACAAGATGACACAGAGAATCTCCTGCCCAGGTCTTCGTTCTCTAGAGTGTGTGCCCTCAGCAAAAAGAGGGATTGTATAAATTGGCACCACCATTCGGCCAAGAAATTACAGCTTGTTTCTACAGTGTTGCAAAATTGCTCTCAAGGCATCTGTGTACAAAAGGTGTGTAAAGTGAAACCCCTGGTCCCCAGTCTCAGTCAGTCCCCAAATAAGATCACCTTTTGCTTTTAAATTCTGCGGCGTCTCCAGTGATAACTGGGGTGTAGAACAGATTACAGAATGGAGTTGATAAAAGAGGGGAAGATTAGAAACATTGGACAACCCACTGACCCAAATCACATCATAAATACAGGAAACATAGCTAAGGAATTCCTGCCAGATGGCCCTCCAACCTCTGCTTAAAAACCCCCAAGGAAGGAGAGTCCATCACCTCCCAAGGGAGTCTGTTCCACTGTCAAACTGCTCTTCCTGTCAGAAAATGCATCCTTATGTTTTACTCAGTATCTCTTTCATATCATTTTAAACCATTGGTTCAGATCCTCCCCTCCAGAGCAGGAGAAAACAAGCTTGCTCCATCTTCCATGCGACAGCCCTTGAGATATTTGAAGATGGCTCTCATATCTCCTCTTGTTGTTGTTTAGTCGTGTCCGACTCTTCGTGACCTCCTGGACCACAGCACACCAGGCACTCCTGTCTTCCACTGCCTCCCGCAGTTTGGTCAGACTCATGTTGGTAGCTTCGAGAACACTGTCCAACCATCTCATCCTCTGTCGTCCCCTTCTCCTTGTGCCCTCAAACATCAGGGTCTTTTCCAGGGAGTCTTCTCTTTTCATGAGGTGGGCAAAGTATTGGAGTCTCAGCTTCAGGATCTGTCCTTCCAGTGAGCACTCAGGGCTGATTTCTTTCAGAATGGATAGGTTTGATCTCCTTGCGGTCCACGGGACTCTCAAGAATCTCCTCCAGCACCAGAATTCAAAAGCATCAATTCTTCGGCAACCTAGAAGGCTTTTAAAGAGGGTTAGGTTATTTGTTTGTTTGTTTGCACCCTGCTCTTCAGCCAAAAATCCTCCCTGAGTGGCTTACATTATACAATCAGACTGCAGAATTACAATCTAAGAAAAATCATGCAGGAGAGGGCTTTCGACAGCTCCCAGCCACGGTGACTATGCTCTCCCACCATGGTTAGAGGCAGCGATGCTAAGTTCTGAATCCCAGTTGCTGGAAACCGTGGGAGGGGAGAGTTGCTCTTGTGCTTGGATCCTGCTTGTGGGTTTCCCCTTGGGGCGTCTGGTTGGCCCCTGTGAGGACAGGGTGCTGGACTGGGTGCATGGTTGGCCCGATCCAACAGGATCTTCTCCTGTTCTGATTTGAAGCTGCCTGTTGCATAAGGGCAGCATTCGCCCTCCTGCTGCTGCTGGCTGGTGCTTCTCAAACTCTCCCCAGCAGATGGCAGCCTGCTAAAAGGAGAGCGGGTTGCCTTTTGGTTGCTCAGGTGACAAAAAACCTGGTTTTCTTGGGGGGTTGGTGGGAGTTGGGGTGCTTCTGCAACAGGACTGCTGCAGCCAGCCCAAGAGTTCAGTTCAGGCTGCAGCCTTATACTCCCATGCCAGGGAGTGGGTCCCATTGAAGTCAGAAACTAAATTGTGGGCCTGGATATGTTTAGCAGGCATCTAAGAGAGTGCTGGAAGGCTGCCTGCTTCATGTTAGTAGGCAGGGAGTTCCAAAGCACAGGGGCCTCCACCCTGGAAAATGGACTCCTCTTGACAGAAGTGGAACAAAGATGATGTGGCACTTGCAGAAGTTTCAAGATCCTCCCCCAGAAATGCCTAATACAGAACAGACGGCAACTGTGTTTAGGGAGAGAGTAAAAACAGAAAGTACATCAGACCATAAGGAGAGCCTGCCGGATCAGGCCAATGGCCCGCCCAGTCTGGCCGCCTGTTCTCACCGTGGTCAAACAGATGCTCCGATGGGAAACCTGCAAGCAGGACCTGCTGTTTCCAGCAATCGGTGTTCAGGAGCATTGCTGCCTCCAACTACAGAGATGAAAGGAAGTTTCTTCATGCAGTGCATAGTTAAACTGTGGAACTCCCTCCCACAGGAGGCAGCGATGGCCACTAACTTAGGTGGCTTTAAAAGAGGAGTAGGCAAATTCATGCAGGAGGAAAAGGCTACAGACTGATAGGGGCCAGGATGGCTCTGCTCTGCCTCCACAGTTGGAGAGAGGAATCCTTTTGAATGCCAGTTGCTGGAAACCCCAGGAGGGGAGAGTTCTCTTGTGCTCAAATCCTGCTTGCAGGTTTCCCATGGGGGCGTCTAGATGATGACTATAAGAACAGGATGCTGGACTAGATGGGCCACTGACCTGATTCAGCAGGCTCTTCTTATGCTGGATGGTAATAACCAAACAGCCTGAATTTTTGACTGTCAAGGCAAGGTCCCCAGTGCTTCCTCGATCTCTCTCTGTTACAGGCTGATCTACAGGGGGTTGGGGTGGACGTTCCTTTGAGTACCACCCAACCCCACAATTCTGTAATTCTCCTAACTCTCTCTTCCTTCCCTCTGTCATGAAAGCACAGACCAACAGAAAGAAAAAAGCGAGGAGATCTATTGGTTCTGTGCAGAAGTTCAGAAGAACCTATGCAGGCCCGGAATGGCCCAGAAGATCCTGACCTCTGTTTGCACATACTTTGGTTCACAGAGTTTGGTCAAGTGCCGGGGCGAGAGTTATGAAAGAGACAGGCTCTGCAAAATTAGCCTCTGTTTCTCTGAGCGATTTCCCTGCAAGAGTAATGCCAATAAGCTGTTACGAAAACTGTAATATTTACAGAGGCGAGTCTATTAAACGGGATGGTTATGAGAGGGCTCACTTTCCAGCCTGCGAGATGAAGGAATGCACACAGTGAAAAAGTGAACTCTAATTTTCCAATGTAATATTGTCATTAAATTACTGCAAAATTAAAATGGGGCTCCCTCAGGAACAGGAAGTGATTATATGTCAGAATGAAGAGATTGCAATGAATAAAGGCCGCATCTGTTTAGCTAATATCAGCACGTTGTGAAAACTGAGACGCAGGCCCATAATTCAGACTCCCCCCTCCCAGGCAATAATTCCTTCTGCGTTGGTGTCTGTGTGCTACCGCTTGAGGAAGGAAGGGACCGTCACCACCGGCTCATGATCCTTGGCAGGGCATGATGAAGAGGAGACAGAAATCCCACCAAGGCAAGGCTACTCAGGAACACACCTGTCATGCCTGTTTTTATCCTGTTTTAGGAACAGTTGAGGGAGCTGGTGATGTTTAGCCTGGAGGAGAGAAGACCGTGACATCATATGAGAGCCATCTTCAAATACCCGAGGAGCTGCAAGATGGAGCCAACTTCTTTCCTGGTGGTCCAGAGGGGAGGACCTGAACCCATGAATTCAGACTGCCATAAAGGAGGTTCTGCCTAAACTTTAGGAAGAACTTTTTGACAGTGAGAGCTGTTGGGCAGAGGAATGGACTCACTTAGAAGGTGGTGAACTCTCCTTCAATGGAAGTTTTTCTGCAGAGATTGGATGGCCATCTGCCAGAGGTGCCTTCATAGATGATACTTGCTTTGCATGAGTTGGACTAGATGACTCTTGGGATCCCATCCAACTCTATAATTCTATGATTCTATCCTCAATATTCCTGCATCTGTCTTTCCTTCCCAGGTAAAAGGCAGGCCTGTCCAACTTGTGACCTACTCACCTTCAACCCCAGTTTTCAGCATGGAGGCCACTTGGTTAATAGCTTGTCTTCTATTCAAGCACATAGAATCATAGAATCATAGAGTTGGAAGAAACCACAAGGGCCATCCAGTCCAACCCCCTGCCAAGCAGGAAACACCATCAGAGCATTCCTGACAGGTGGCTGTCAAGCCTCTGCTTAAAGACCTCCAAAGAAGGAGACTCCACCATAATAATAATAATAATAATAATTTATTATTTATACCCCGCCCATCTGGCTGGGTCTCCCCAGCCACTCTGGGCGGCTTCCAAAAGAACATTAAAATACAGTAATCTATTAAACATTAAAAGCCTCCCTAAACAGGGCTGCCTTCAGATGTCTTCTAAAGGTCTGGTAGTTGTTGTTCTCTTTGACATCTGAAGGGAGGGCGTTCCACAGGGCGGGCGCCACTACCGAGAAGGCCCTCTGCCTGGTTCCCTGTAACTTGGCTTCACGCAGCGAGGGAACCGCCAGAAGGCCCTCGGCGCTGGACCTCAATGTCCGGGCTGACCGATGGGGGTGGAGACGCTCCTTTAGGTATACTGGACCGAAGCCATTTAGGGCTTTAAAGGTCAGCACCAACACTTTGAATTGTGCTCGGAAACGTACTGGGAGCCAATGTAGGTCTTTCAAGACCGGTGTTATGTGGTCTCGGCGGCCGCTCCCAGTCACCAGTCTAGCTGCCGCATTCTGGATTAGTTGTAGTTTCCGGGTCACCTTCAAAGGTAGCCCCACGTAGAGCGCATTGCAGTAATCCAAGCGAGAGATAACTAGAGCATGCACCACTCTGGCGAGACAGTCCGCGGGCAGGTAGGGTCTCAGCCTGCGTACCAGATGGAGCTGGTAGACTGCTGCCCTGGATACAGAATTAACCTGTGCCTCCATGGACAGCTGTGAGTCCAGAATGACTCCCAGGCTGCGCACCTGGTCCTTCAGGGGCACAGTTACCCCATTCAGGACCAGGGAGTCCTCCACACCTGCCCGCCCCCTGTCCCCCAAAAACAGTACTTCTGTCTTGTCAGGATTCAGTCTCAATCTGTTAGCCGCCATCCATCCTCCAACCGCCTCCAGACACTCACACAGGACCTTCACCGCCTTCACTGGTTCTGATTTGAAAGAGAGGTAGAGCTGGGTATCATCCGCATACTGATGAACACCCAGCCCAAACCCCCTGATGATCTCTCCCAGCGGCTGCATATAGATGTTAAAAAGCATGGGGGAGAGGACAGAGCCCTGAGGTACCCCACAAGTGAGAGTCCAGGGGTCTGAACACTCATCCCCCACCACCACTTTCTGAACACGGCCCAGGAGGAAGGAGCGGAACCACTGTATAACAGTGCCCCCAGCTCCCAACCCCTCTAGGCGGTCCAGAAGGATGTTATGGTCGATGGTGTCAAAAGCCGCTGAGAGATCCAGCAGAACTAGGAAACAGCTCTCGCCTTTGTCCCTAGCCCGCCGGAGATCATCAACCAGTGCGACCAAGGCAGATTCAGTCCCATGATGAGGTCTGAACCCCGATTGGAAGGGATCCAAATGGTCCGCTTCTTCCAGGCGTGCCTGGAGTTGTTCAGCAACCACCCGCTCAATCACCTTGCCCAAGAATGGAAGATTTGAGACTGGGCGATAGTTGGCCATATTGGCCACATCCAAAGATGGTTTTTTAAGAAGCGGTTTAATAACCGCCTCTTTTAGTGGGTCTGGGAAGGCTCCCTCACAGAGAGAGGCATTCACCACCCCGCGGAGCCCATCGCCCAGCCCTTCCCGGCTAGCTTTTATTAGCCAGGATGGGCAAGGATCAAGAAGACAGGTGGTCGGTTTCACTCGTCCAAGCAGCCTGTCCACATCCTCGGAGGTAACAGATTGGAATTGATCCCATAAAACATGACTAGACAGGGCTCTAGCACTCTCCCGCCCCGGCTCTGCTCCCACGGTGGAGTCTACCTCCTTCCGAATCTGAGCGACTTTATCTGCAAAAAACATTGCAAAAGCATTGCAGGAGATCTTGGGGTCCCTATCAGACCCAGATGACGGAGGTGGTTCTGCTAGATTGCGAACCACCTGGAAGAGTCTCCTGCTGCTGTTTTCTGCAGATGCAATAGAAACGGCAAAGAAAGTTCTCTTTGCCGTTGCCATTGCCACTTGGTAGGCTCGAAGTTGAGCTCTAGCCCGTGTCCGGTCTGATTCAGAATGAGTTTTCCGCCACCGGCGCTCTAGCCGTCTCAGCGACTGTTTCATCACCCTCAGCTCCGGAGAAAACCACGGAGCTGTCCGGGCTCCATGCAATCGGAGAGGGCGCTTCGGAGCCAGACAGTCAATAGCCCTGGTTAACTCCACATTCCAGCGGGCCACCAGGGAATCAGCTGAAAGGCCATCAACATGGGATAAAACATCCCCTACCACTCTCTGGAAACCATTTGGATCCATTAAGTGGCGGGGGCGGACCATCCGAATCGGTCCCACCTCCCGGCAGAGGGGAAGGGTCGCGGAGAAGTCTAGTTGCACCAGGAAGTGATCTGACCATGGCACTTCTTTTGTATCGCTTTTACTTAGTGTCAGATCACCAACATCCATAGAGGTAAACACTAGGTCTAAGGCATGTCCGCGGCTATGAGTTGGGCCAGACTTATTCAGGGACAGCCCCATGGAGGCCATGCTTTCCACGAAGTCCCGAGCGGCCCCTTGTAAGGTCGTGTCGGCGTGGATATTAAAATCTCCTAAGACAACCAGGCTAGGTGTCTCCAGGAGCACATCCGCCACGACCTGAAGCAGCTCGGGCAGGGAATCCTTGGTGCAGCGGGGAGGTCGGTACACCAAAAGGAATCCTGTACTGCCCCTATTGCCCAACTTCCAGAACATGCACTCAGAAAACTTGGTCTTTCCAATAGGACGCCTGGTGCAAACTAATGACTTCCTAAAAATCACTGCAACCCCCCCTCCCCGCCCAGATGGCCTGGGTTGCTGTGCGTAAGAGAAACCTGGTGGACAAGCAGCGGCAAGGACTGGCCCATCTGCCTCATCCAACCAAGTCTCTGTCACACATGCCAGGTCAAGTCCCCCATCCACAATCAGGTCGTGGATGGCAGTGGTTTTGTTCATCATTGACCTGGCATTACACAGCAACACTTTCAGGTCATGTGGGTATCCCTTGTTGATTCCAGTACCCGTCCAGTCAGGGCCAGACCCGGAGGCAGGGATAGTCCTCAAACAACGACTAAGCCTGCCTCCTCGGTAATGACATGGTCTGGTCCTAGCGTGACTCCTCCTCCTGCCCGTGATCACTGAGATCGGGTGTCCCAGTGCATCCCCCCCTGTAGAACTTGTCCCAGCCATTTTATCGGCTGGGACCCACTCCCGGGCAGCCCTGATCCCACCCCTTAAGAACAAACACCTATATAAAAGCAACAGAAAAAACAAAGCAAAAAAAACCCCACAAAAAACAATTAAACAATATAAACCAAAAACAATAAAGATTACAAGTATACCAAAATTAAACAAATTCCCAAACCAACTAAGAATCCAATCCACCCACCCTACCAGAAAGAATTAAAAACAAAACAAAACAAAAAACCATTTAAAAACATTCTAAAAATAACTCGGTGCTGTTATAGGTTCTGCTGGGCAACAGTAGCAGCCGTCCTTTTGAGGGCCAACAGGCCCTGCCCTGGGCCAGATGGTGAGAGGCAGGGAGAGGTCCTGTGGGCACTCAGGCAGGAGAATCTTGGGCTGTGGCAGCCGTCCTTTTGAGGGCCAACAGGCCCTGCCCTGGGCCAGATGGTGAAAGGCATGGAGAGGTCCTGTAGGCATTCAGGCAGGAGAATCCTGGGCAGCAGTGTTCCAGGGCCTCTCTGCCGGCCTTTAAGCTGTCGAGGTGAGTGCAGGCCCCATCCCCCAGAGTCCAGGTGAAATTGGCAGGAGGGGAGAGCACAAACACTCACGAGCAGCAGCCAGCAATGGTGTTCCAGGGCCTCTCTGCCGGCCTTTAAGCTGTCGAGGTGAGTGCAGGCCCCACCCCCCAGAGTCCAGGTGAAATTGGCAGCAGGGGAGAGCACAAACACTCACGAGCAGCAGCCAGCAATGGTGTTCCAGGGCCTCTCTGCCGGCCTTTAAGCTGTCGAGGTGAGTGCAGGCCCCACCCCCCAGAGTCCAGGTGAAATTGGCAGGAGGGGAGAGCACAAACACTCACGAGCAGCAGCCAGCAATGGTGTTCCAGGGCCTCTCTGCCGGCCTTTAAGCTGTCGAGGTGAGTGCAGGCCCCACCCCCCAGAGTCCAGGTGAAATTGGCAGCAGGGGAGAGCACAAACACTCACGAGCAGCAGCCAGCAATGGTGTTCCAGGGCCTCTCTGCCGGCCTTTAAGCTGTCGAGGTGAGTGCAGGCCCCACCCCCCAGAGTCCAGGTGAAATTGGCAGCAGGGGAGAGCACAAACACTCACGAGCAGCAGCCAGCAATGGTGTTCCAGGGCCTCTCTGCCGGCCTTTAAGCTGTCGAGGTGAGTGCAGGCCCCACCCCCCAGAGTCCAGGTGAAATTGGCAGGGGGGGAGAGCACAAACACTCACGAGCAGCAGCCAGCAATGGTGTTCCAGGGCCTCTCTGCCGGCCTTTAAGCTGTCCACACTCCTTGGCAGCAAATTCCACTGTCGAACAGCTCTTACTGTCAGGAAGTTCATGGAGGGGAGAAGGAAGGAAAGCCAGTGGTATCCTGCAGCACATGTGCTTAGTTGGTTAATTGATTTGCAGTCTAGGAGAACATGCCAGCAGGCCACCTACCTTCAATGGAGGCAAGAGGATGCAAAAAGCAGAGCCGCTTCTACCATGAGGCAATGGGAGCCAAAGAGATCAGGCATGGGATTGTTTGAGGACTCCATTTGGGGCAGCAGGTTGCATCTCCAGAAAGGGAAGGGAGCCAGGACCCTGATCCAAATCCGCCACCCATTCTGCCTGCCTCACCTTGGCTCATTGTCGAGCCGGTCCTGATGTCTCTGAAGCAATAACTGTGCATTTGAGGTGCATTTTATTTGGACTGTCCACAAATCATTTTGCTCTGTTAGCTGTTCTTTGATGCTCCTCCAGTGTTACTTAGCATCATTGCCACCTGGCGGGGCATTTGTGCACAAAGACAGTGGGATAATAAATCAAATGGGGGCAATTGGGTCTCAGCCCAGTATACCTGAAGGAGCATCTCCACCCCCATCGTTCTGCCCGGACACTGAGGTCCAGCTCCGAGGGCCTTCTGGCGGTTCCATCCCTGCGAGAAGCGAAGTTACAGGGAACCAGGTAGAGGGCCTTCTCGGTAGTGGCACCCTCCCACCAGATGTCAAGGAAATAAACGAATACCAGACTTTTAGAAGACATCTGAAGGCAGCCCTGTTTAGGGAAGCTTTTAATATCTGAAGGACTATTGCATTTTAATATTTTGTTGGAAGCCACCTAGAGCGGCTGGGGAAACCTAGCCAGATGGGAGGGGTATAAATAATAAAATTATTATTATTATTATTATTATTAACAATAGCAGGATTTCAGTTACAGGGCCTGCACTGATTGGACACAAAGCCATATAGTTGCAAACAGTATTGAAAACGAGATTGTGTCTAAGTGCCCCAGGGCCACCAGGAGCACAAATAATCATGCATCCACCATAACAAGGATATCTCTGGAGGGCTTCAGCCTTGGTTAGATCTGGGACTCACGGGCTGAGATATTGATCTGCAGGCAGTGTGAGATTCTTCTCGTTTCTGCTACCATCTCTATTATCCATAAATGCAGAGGTGACCCAATGCATGACACTTATAATGTACACAAAACTAACTTTTATCTCTCTGTAGTGTGCGGAGAAAAGAGAGCCTCTGCAGCACGTTTGCATGCATAATAATGTGTGGATGTCAAGAGGAGGCGCAGTTTTTATCCACTTTATTAAAGCAAGGGCTGTTCAAGAGGACAGCGAGCCCAACTCAAAATACGACTTCATTTATTCCACCCAGCACCGAGTCTGGGCCATAATAATAATAATAATAATAATAATAATAATAATAATAATCCTTCAGTTTTCAGCAAATGCCAGGCAATCACATTTCCTCCCCACTCCTTTCAAGAACAATACTGAGCAAAACATGGAAACAAATGCAAAACACTCCGGGGAAATCTAAACATCCAGCACATATTAAGCCAGTTCAGAGGGAAGGAAAGCCCAATAGGAGGGAGGGCTGGGGACTGGGGCAGGAGGGAAGAGTTCACATCCCTGGGCAGGATTCCCTCTCAGGGGATGTTGAAGTGAGAGATCCAGGCTTTATTCGTGGACTAGTGTTGGGGCTACTAGCCAGGATGGCTTTGCTCTGCCTCCACAGCCAGAGGTAGCCATGCTTCTGAATACAAGTGGCTGGAAACCGCAGGAGGGGAGAGGGCTCTAGGGTTCAAATCCTGCTTGTGGGTTTCCCTTTGGGGTATCTGGCCATTGTGAGAAGAGGATGCTGGACGAGATAGGTCATTGGCCTGATCCATCCAGCAGGCTCTACTTGTGTTCTTTGTATCCAGACTCAGAATGTGTATATAACTTCTCCTTGTACCTTATATTAACGGGTTCTGGCCTGTTTTCTTGCATTCTTGCATATATGTACCCTATATGATGCAAAAAATACCATATAGCGAAGGGAAGGGTTGCGGGAGAAGATAATGCAAGTACAGTGGTATCTTGGTTCTCAAATTTAATCCGTTCTGGGTGTTCGTTCCAAAACCAAGGCGCACTTTCCCATAGAAAGTAATGCAAAATGGATTAATCCGTTCCAGACTTTTAAAAACAACCCCCCAAACAGCAATTTAACATGAACTTTAATATCTAACGAGACCATTGATCCATAAAATGAAAGCAATAAACAATGTACTGCAGTCACACAATCAATCAATCAGTAGCTGAACTGGGTCCCACAGTCACAAAAACAAAAAAAGGAGCCACAAAAACAAAAAAGGAGCCAAAAAACAAAAAAGGAGCCACAAAAATGCAAAAATAAATAGCAAAAACAGACAGACCTCAGCGTAACACTCAAAACGGAAGCGTAACACTCAGAACGGAGCATGTTCGACTTCCAAAAAAAGTTTGCAAACCAGAACACTTACTTCCGGGTTTGCAGTGTTTGGGTTCCAAGTTGTTTGAGTATCAAGGCGTTTGAGAACCAAGGGACCACTGTACTTGGAACTGGGAGGTGCCCCATCTTCTCCTCCAAGTCAGGCAACAACATGTCTTCTTGGGCCAGCTCTGTGACCACCTTGCCCATTTCTGGGCTGTAGCCCCTGGGCAGAACTGATGTGCCCCTGAGCCTGCCTCATGACCAGGGGCCATTCCTGCTGCTCTTGGTGTCACTGCTGGGTCCTTGATTTCTGTTGAGAAGCTCTGGCATGTCCCCTCTTCACATGACTCAAAGTGTCCATCTTGTCCTACAAAGTCATCTCTGCCTCAGCTTGTCTTCTCTTGACAATCTGCAGGTGCCTTCTGTCTCTTCTGAGCGCTTAACTGTGTGGAATAATTACTTAATGGGGAGAATGATGAAGTCTCAAAGCTATATATCACGAGCTGCGTATGTTGCTCTGGGATCTTGGCAACGGAGTTGGGAAACGAGACTCTGATGGAACAAACGGACAAATGCCAGCAGGCACCTAAATGGAAAGAACCAATGAACAAGTGTGGATGGTGGGGTGGAATTTTTCTTAGGCGTATAATTGTGCCATGTACGCAAGAATGCAAGCTGGCCACAAAACTGGTGAACATTCATTCATTCATTCATTCATTCATTCATTCATTCACGAAGAGTCGGACGCGACTAAACGACTTATTTATTTAGTGTGCAGCCCTTCATCTGAAGATCACAGGGCAGTTCACAACTGTCAAGGACTGGGCAGAGGAGGAAAGGTGGAGACCGCCTCCCCAGCCTGACCCTTCCAGAGAAGGAGAATACAGTTCAGAATTACAACAGGGGTTTGAGGGAGATCACAGCTCAGAGGCAGATGAGGGGAAATAATGGGAGAGGAGGAGGAGGAGGAGGAAGAAGAAGCACTGGAGGGGGGGTGACAGCTGATGGACACAGTGTCTTTAGAAAGCATTCCAGATCCCCCCCTCTCCCAGAACCCAGTGAGCCTTGAAAGTAGGAGAGCAAAGAGTTCAGAGGCAGGGGGCACTTGTCCGCATGAGGGAAGACGCATGAGGAAGTGGGAGAGGCAGAGGGGGTGGATATTCACTTGGGGCAACATCATTATCCAAGAGACTGGGTTCCAAAGCTGCTCTTTGTACATACTGAATAAAAAACAGATGGTAAGAACATTCCCTGTCTTTGTGCTTTTCTGGGGCCACCGGCCATGGGAGTTGCTGGCATCCGCCTGACAACAACCTGAAACTGGCTAAAGGGGAAACTAATGGCTGACTGTTAAGTGAAAAACAACTCCAGATAAGGTACAATCAGGGCTTTTCTCCAGGCAGAACTCACAGGAACTTTGTTCTGGTACCTGTCAGGTGAGCACCATTGCCATTATGAGAGAACAAGGGAGGCGTTCATGGTGAGTTCCAGCATCTCTTTTTCTAGAAAAATAGCGCTCGGTACAAGGAGAGTTCTGACATGTACAGTGAAAAATTGGTTAAGTAAGTTATATTTCATGGGCCGTGATTGGATGAGAGATGGTGGAAGGATGAGCATGAACAGTTTCAAATGATGTATATTTGCCTAGATGGTGTGTGTCCTGTTGGAAATGGTCTCTCACACCCTTTGGACTCTGTCTGCTAATGCATGACTGGATAAAGTCTAACCGATTGGGAATTTTAGGTGAGCCTCTGCCCTTGAACTGCTAAGGATAATTCCCCCTACCAACAGAGTGATGTTGTGCTCAGATCCAGCTTGAAGGCTTCCTGAAGGCATCTGGTTGGACAAGGTGATGGTTTCTCCTTCATTGGAGGGTCTTCAGCAGAGTCTGGGTCGGCCACCTGTGAGGGGCTCTTTGGGTACGATTCCTGCACTGCAGGGGGTTGGAATGGATGACCATTTGGGTACCTTCCAGCTCTGCAGTTCTTTGATGACCCAGAGACCCGGAAACTGCAATTAATCCAGAATGTGGCGGCTAGACTGGTGACTGGGAGTGGCCACTGGGACCACATAACACCGGTCCTGAGAGAACTACATTGGCTCCCAGTACGTTTCCGAGCACAATTCAAAGTGTTGGTGCTGACCTTTAAAGCCCTAAACGGCCTCGGTCCTGTATACCTGAAGGAGCGTCTCCACCCCCATCGTTCAGCCTGGACACTGAGATCCAGCGCCAAGGGCCTTCTGGCGGTTCCCTCATTGCGAGAAGTGAGGTTACAGGGAACCAGACAGAGGGCCTTCTCAGTAGTGGCGCCCTCCCTGTGGAACGCCCTTCCAGCAGATGTCAAGGAAATAAGCAGCTATCCTATTTTTAAAAGACATCTGAAGGCAGCCCTGTTTAGGGAAGTTTTTAATATTTAATGCTGTATTGTTTTAACATTTGACTGGAAACCGCCCAGAGTGGCTGAGGAAACTCGGCCAGATGGGCGGGGTAAAAATAATAAATTATTATTATTATTATTATTATTATTATTATTATTATTATTAATCCTATGATTCTATGACTGTGTGACCTTCCCACCTTCCCAACCATTCTCACTTCTGTCATTCCAAAGAGGACACTGGAATGTCCTTTTCACAGACACTTACTTCAAGCCATCTCTCCTGGCCTAACAGGCACGAACTGTGCTGTTATCTTCACCACTTAATCTGATTTAATCTTGCCTCTTGCTGAGCAAAAACGATGCTGGATTTGGTGCTCTTCATCCTTCAGGAACCATTGCTGAACAACCAATTTGATGGGTCTCTTCTGAGGGGCACCCTTTCAGCTGATAGACTGTCACTCCTAGACTACTGAAAGCTGGCCTCCTTTGCTTGTTTATCTGGAGAGATTCCATTGAAGTGCTACAAGCTTCAGGCTGACGGAAAGAATCTACTCTAATAGCTGATTTTTACCCCACTGCCACCACCGATAAGGTCACCTCCCCCTAAGCTGTTCTTTGAAATGTTTTCTGCAAAGATATAATTGCCAAGGCTGTGGAGGTTTATCTGGCATCCACAAGATGACACGGAGAATCTCCTGCCCAGGTCTTCGTTCTCTAGAGTGTGTGCCCTCAGCAAAAAGAGGGATTGTATAAATTGGCACCACCATTCGGCCAAGAAATTACAGCTTGTTTCTACAGAGTGTTGCAAAATTGCACTCAAGGCATCTGTGTACAAAATTGGTGTAAGGTGAACCCCCTGGTTCCTAGTCTCAGTGAGTCCCCAAATGAGATGGTCAAGGGTCTGGAAACCAAGCCTGATGAGGAAGGATTCAGGGAGTTGGGTATGTTGAGGAAGGATTCAGGCCATGAGGAAGGATTCAGGCCATCTGGGCGGGGAGGGGGGGTTGCAGTGATTTTTAGGAAGTCATTAGTTTGCACCAGGCGTCCTATTGGAAAGACCGAGTTTTCTGAGTGCATGTTCTGGAAGTTGGGCAATAGGGGCAGTACAGGATTCCTTTTGGTGTACCGACCTCCCCGCTGCACCAAGGATTCCCTGCCCGAGCTGCTTCAGGTCGTGGCGGATGTGCTCCTGGAGACACCTAGCTTGGTTGTCTTAGGAGATTTTAACATCCATGCCGACACGACCTTACAAGGGGCCGCTCGGGACTTCGTGGAAAGCATGGCCTCCATGGGGCTGTCCCTGAATAAGTCTGGCCCAACTCATAGCCGTAGACATGCCTTAGACTTGGTGTTTACCTCTATGGATGTTGGTGATCTGACACTAAGTAAAAGCGAAACAAAAGAAGTGCCATGGTCAGATCACTTCCTGATGCAACTAGACTTCTCCGCGACCCTTCCCCTCTGCCGGGAGGTGGGACCGATTCGGATGGTCCGCCCCCACTACTTAATGGATCCAATTGGCTTCCAGAGAGTGGTAGGGGATGTTTTATCCCATGTTGATGGCCTTTCTGCTGATTCCCTGGTGGCCCGCTGGAATGTGGAGTTAACCAGGGCTATTGACTGTCTGGCTCCGAAGCACCCTCTCCGATTGCATGGAGCCCGGACAGCCCCGTGGTTTTCCCCGGAGCTGAGGGCGATGAAACAGTCGCTGAGACGGCTAGAGCGCCGGTGGCGAAAAACTCATTCTGAATCAGACCGGACACAGGCTAGAGCTCAACTTCGAGCCTACCAAGTGGCGGTAGCGACGGCGAAGAAGACTTTCTTCACCGCCTCTATTGCATCTGCAGAAAATAGCAGCAGGAGACTTTTTCAGGTGGTTCGCGATTTAGCAGAACCACCTGTTCCATCAGGGCCCAGTACGGGCCACATGCTCTCCTGCAATGATTTTGCAAAGTTTTTTGCAGATAAAGTCGCTCAGATTCGGGAAGAGGTAGACTCCACCGTGGGAGCAGGGCCAGGGCGGGAGAGTGCTAGAGTCCTGTCTAGTCCAGTTGTGTGGGATCAATTTCAATCTGTTACCTCCGAGGATGTGGACAGGCTGCTTGGACGAGTGAAACCAACCACCTGTCTCCTTGATCCTTGCCCATCCTGGCTTATAAAAGCTAGCCGGGAAAGGCTGGGCGATGGGCTTTGCGGGGTGGTGAATGCTTCTCTCTGCGAGGGAGCCTTCCCAGACCCGCTAAAAGAGGCGGTTATTAAACCGCTTCTTAAAAAACCATCTTTGGATGCGGCCAATATGGCCAACTATCGCCCAGTCTCAAATCTTCCATTCTTGGGCAAGGTGATTGAGCGAGTGGTTGCTGAACAACTCCAGGCACGCCTGGAAGAAGCGGACCATTTGGATCCCTTCCAATCGGGATTCAGACCCCATCATGGGACTGAAACTGCCTTGGTCGCACTGGTCGATGATCTCCGGCGGGCTAGGGACAAAGGTGAGAGCTGTTTCCTGGTTCTGCTGGATCTCTCAGCGGCCTTTGACACCATCGACCATAACATCCTTCTGGACCGTCTAGAGGGTTTGGGAGCTGGGGGCACTGTTATACAGTGGTTCCACTCCTTCCTCCTGGGCCGTGTTCAGAAAGTGGTGGTGGGGGATGAGTGTTCAGACCCCTGGGCTCTCACTTGTGGGGTACCTCAGGGTTCTGTCCTCTCCCCCATGCTTTTTAACATCTATATGCAGCCGCTGGGAGAGATCATCAGGGGGTTTGGACTGGGTGTTCATCAGTATGCGGATGATACCCAGCTCTACCTCTCTTTCAAATCAGAACCAGTGAAGGCGGTGAAGGTCCTGTGTGAGTGTTTGGAGGCGGTTGGAGGATGGATGGCGGCTAACAGATTGAGGTTGAATCCTGACAAGACAGAAGTGCTGTTTTTGGGGGACAGGAGGCGGGCAGGTGTGGAGGACTCCCTGGTCCTGAATGGGGTAACTGTGCCCCTGAAGGACCAGGTGCACAGCCTGGGAGTCATTTTGGACTCACAGCTGTCCATGGAGGCACAGATTAATTCTGTATCCAGGGCAGCTGCCTACCAGCTCCATCTGGTACGCAGGCTGAGACCCTACCTGCCCGCGGACTGTCTCGCCAGAGTGGTACATGCTCTAGTTATCTCTCGCTTGGACTACTGCAATGCGCTCTACGTGGGGCTACCTTTGAAGGTGACCCGGAAACTACAACTAATCCAGAATGCGGCAGCTAGACTGGTGACTGGGAGCGGCCGCCGAGACCACATAACACCGGTCTTGAAAGACCTACACTGGCTCCCAGTACGTTTCCGAGCACAATTCAAAGTGTTGGTGCTGACCTTTAAAGCCCTAAATGGCTTTGGTCCAGTATACCTGAAGGAGCGTCTCCACCCCCACCGTTCAGCCCAGACACTGAGGTCCAGTGCCGAGGGCCTTCTGGCGGTTCCCTCGCTGCGTGAAGCCAAGTTACAGGGAACCAGGCAGAGGGCCTTCTCGGTAGTGGCGCCCGCCCTGTGGAACGCCCTCCCTTCAGATGTCAAAGAAAACAACAACTACCAGACATTTAGAAGACATCTGAAGGCAGCCCTGTTTAGGGAGGCTTTTAATGTTTTATAGATTACTGTATTTTAATGCCCTGTTGAAAGCCGCCCAGAGTGGCTGGGGAAACCCAGCCAGATGGGCGGGGTATAAATAATAAATTATTATTATTATTATTATTATTATTATTATTATTATTATTATTATTATTATGTTTAGCCTGGAAATGAGGAGACTGAGAGGAGATATGAGAGCCATCTTCAAATATCTGAAAGGCTGTCATGTGGTAGACGGAGCAAGCTTGTTTTCTCCTGCTCTGGAGGAGAAGATCTAAACATAAGGAAGACTTCTAATTGTACAGGCTGTGGAATGGACTCCCTCGGAGGGTGGTGGACTCTCCTTCCTTGGAGGTTTTTAAACAGAGGTTGACTCTGTCATGGATGCTTGAGTTAAGATTCCAGCATTGCAAGGGGTTGGACTAGATGACCCTTGGTGTCCCTTCCAACTCTACAAATCTATGAGTCTGTGGTTTTACCCAACCACCACAGTGCTCCACTATCTCTCGTCCAACCAGAGTCCATGAAGTATATATAATTCAATGTATGTGCACAACACTCCTAGTACCTTATATAGTATTTTTGCACTTTAACATTTAGCTGGTAAGTTCCTCTTTATCTGGTTCTTACCTGTTTTGTGGCCATGTTGCCTTCTTGCATATGACACTGGCCTCAATGCTAATGAATCTAAAAGCAATTCCGCCTTAGACTTTACCTAGAGTGCTCTTTCCCTCAGTTCTCACCTGACATCTGAGTGGCCCAGGTGAGAACAGGATTCTGGACTAGATAAGCCTTTGGCCTGATCCAGCAAGAATCTTCTTGTGGTCTTTCCTCATGTTCTAGCATTATGGTAGATAGAGAGAGTAAACATCTACTCTAGTTTAGTTAAGTTTACACACACACACACACACACACACACACACACACACACAGCCAAAACGAGTCCCAAAGCAATTTGCAAGGATAATAAAATGCAGAATATAATATGCAATAAAGGATCTTTTAAAATGAAACAAATATACTGAAAGTGTTCATCCACAAAAATTACCAAACTACACAAAATGCCACCCCAGGGTTCTTGGAAGGAAGGTGGCATATCTATTTATCTGTCTGTCTATCATCTATCTGTTGTTGTTGTTTAGTTGTTTAGTCGTGTCTGACTCTTTGTGACCCCCTGGACCAGAGCACGCCAGGCACTCCTGTCTTCCACTGCCTCCCGCAGTTTGGTCAGACTCATGATGGTAGCTTTGAGAACACTGTCATCTATCTATCTAATATAAATAGTAATGAATAAATGCCATAGATAATAAAACAACGGCTATCATCATCCAACATTAAAATGACCAGCCACCACAATCCAGAGTAATTCCGTCCCAATGCACCGGGAGAATAAACATGTTTTCAAAGTTATCTGCCCACTTTCTCTACTGCATCAACAAGGTTAACATATGACCAGTCTTCTGGATCAGGCCATCTAGTCCAGCATCCTGTTCTCACAGCGGCCAACCAGAGGACAGTTATGGGAAGCCCGGAAGCAGGATTTGAACACAAGAGCCCCCTCCCCTCCTGTGGTTTCCAGCTACTGGTATTCAGAAGCATTGCTGCCTCCGACTGTGGAGACAGAACAGAGCCTTCCTGGTGAGGAACCATCGATAGCCCTCTCCATGAATTTTCCTAATCCTCTTTTAAAGCCATGCAGGTCGGTGGCCACCACTGCCTCCTGTGGCAGGGAGTTCCATAGCTTAGCTCTGTGCTGCATGAACAAGTCCTTTCTTTTAGCTGTCCTGACTCTTCCAACATTTGGCGTGTTCAGGATTTCCGGATTTCTATGAGAGAGGGAGAGAAACTTCTCTCTCTCCACTTTCTCCATGTCAGGCTTCCTTTTATCCACTTCTCCCATGTTGCCTCGTTCTCAACTTTTCTCTAAAGAAAAAGTCCCAAACGCTGCAACCTTTCTTCTTCCTAGAGGAGTTGCTCCACCAGCTTCATCATTTGGGTTGCCCTTTCCTGAACCTTCTCCAACTCGGCCATCTCCTTTACAAGAGGGAGGCACCCATCTCTTCTCACCTGGGAGAAGCTTCCCTGCCAGTCCAACTGCTATGGGTGGCCTTGGGGCAGGGGTGCCCAAACCTTTTTCAAAAAGGGCCAGATCTGATGAAGTGAACATGTGTGAGGGCCGACCAAAGTTGATGACCTTTTTTTTTAGGATTGAAATTGTTCAGCTTTTTTTTACAATTTTACCCCAAAGTTGTTGAGCTTTTTTTTAGGATTGAAGTTACTGCCATGGGGGCCGGATTAAATCAACCAGTGGGCTGGATTAGACCCCTAAAACGGACTTTGGACATGCCTGCCTTAGGGGAACTGGTGGCCAATAGGAATGCCTCATTTGCCCGAGTCTTTGTTTAAGGCTAGCTAATACAATGGAACTCCCATCCATCAAAAGTTTATTACTGGTGCCTGTAATCAAGCTGTGCGCTCGAGGCTGCTGCTATTTGCGTTTGACTAATTGTTCTTCTGGAGCTGTGGAGGATGGCTTAATAGCATTCTCCCAAACAGTAAGTCTCTCCACCCCCCCCCCCGCCACCGTCCTGCTCCAACTCATCTCCATCTGCTTGGCGCCATAGTCATCCGCTCTGGGTGATGGATGGATGGATACAGTACTCAGACGCACAGAGTCAGGCGGATGACAGCTAGCGAGATAGCCAGATGCAATCCGGATGGCATTAGCTACGGTGAAGCTCCTACATTGGTGATGACCCAGTGACCTACTTTGTAGCGATGACCATGAGTAACGTCTGTCCAAAGACAGATGGAAGGAGCATTATTCGAAGCTCATTCATAAGAGGTATCTGACTTTTCACGCTCTGGGTATGTTGACTCGTAGCACCAGCCCAAACTGTTGGAGGCTTCTTGAAAAGGTATCTCAAGGGCAGAGCTCAAATGACCTCTTCCCCCCACATATGGCATGGGTTCATTTTCTTAGATGACCCTTGGGACCCCTCCAACTATGATTCTGTGATCCATTTGGATCTGTGCTGTGTTTTTCTTCTTTTGTCCTTCCAGGCTATGACACTTTATGGCTTAACTTTTTTGATTCCTCCTCCCATTATATTTGCACTTTGTTAATAAACCAAATTGTTGGAAGGGCTGAGGAGGTCTAGGGTACATGTTGCCGTATGTGGTGGACATGCCTGTGATTGAGAAGCTTTGGAAGAAGGTTTTCCATGTGCTCCAGCAGATTACGAGGCAGCTGCTGACACCAGATCCACTTAGAAAGCTGTTTACAGTCATACCTCATGTTACGGTTGCTGCGGGTTACGTCTTTTCGGGTTGTGCTCTGAGCCGAACCTGGAAGTACCGGAACAGGTTACTTCCAGGTTTCGGCACTCACGCATGTGCAGAAGCACCAAATTGCATCGCGCGCGTGCCCAGACGTAGCGCTGTGGGATACGAACGCTGCGGGTTGCAGACGTGCCTCCGTCACGGATTACGTCGAGCATCCATTGTATTAAACTTTCTTAAAGTTTATTGGTCTCCTTTTTCATTACGGCCCATACGGCAACAGTCTCAGACTGGAAACTAGTAACAGCTGATTTGATGGGGGAATGGCATTCTCAGATTTGCTTGGTAGCCCTTATGGGAAAAACATTACTTGTCAATTGTGGGAAAGGAAGAACCCAAGGAGAAAATAATATGCTTTATGTGAAATTGTTTTGTTTTGTTAAATATGCTTCAGTCAAAGTGCATGATTGGCTCCCTCCATCAACTCATCCAGCTTTATGGAGAGATATTATGGACTGGCTGAGTTAATCTTCTTCCTTCCTTTTCTGCTTGGCTGGTTAATTACTTCCATGATGGTGCCTGATTGATTCACTGAGTGTTTGTTGGTTATGGGTTGTATATTTGTGGGAGAGTTTTTGTTGTTTCCCTGTTTTGCTCTTATGTTTTCTGTAATGAAATGTTATCCTTTGCTTGTTCTGCCTTTGATATAAAGCTTAATAAACTGTCCTTAAAAACAAACAAACAAACAAACAAACAAACAAACAAACAGCAATGGAGCTAAAGAACTCAATAGCATGTTGTGGGTTTGGGGGGTCAGTCTGAATGACGCGCTGAGTCCCTTCCAATTCTTGGTGTTCTCTAATAGAGGATTTTGCTGAGGTGGTCAGATATGTTTCTTGGTAAGGCCTTCGCTGGCCACTGAAGTGTCCTCATCAGCATCCCAAAAGAACAAACCAAGTTGCAAAAGCCACAACTATGTGATGTGGCCCTCCAGGCAAATTGGCGGCTCTTTCCTCCACCCCCTTCTCCTACCTGCCAGGCAGGAGAACAAGAGACAGAATTTTGGGGTATGAACTCAGTTGGAAAGCAGGCTGGGAGCTGGAGACACAGAGACCTGCCTGCTCTGTGCTGGATCCATTGCTGCAACAAATGGAGAAGCAAGATCTGTTGGGGTGTTGGTGCTGTGAGTCCCTCCATCCTAAAAGGTAAAAAGGTCAAGGACCCCAGGGCAGTTAAGTCCAGTCAAAGGTGACTATGAGGTTGTGGCGGACATCTTGCTTTCAGGCCAAGCGAGCCGGCGTTTGTCCACAGACAATTTTCCGGGTCATGTGGCCAGCATGACTAAACCACTTCTGGTGCACGGAGGACCGTGACGAGTGCCAGAGCGCATGGAAACACTGTTTATCTTCCCACCACAGTGGTACCTGTTTATCTACTTGCATTGGCATACTTTCGAACTGCTAGGTTGACAGGAGCTGGGACAGAGCAACGGGAGCTCACCTCGTCCCGGGGATTCAAACTGCCAACCTTCCGATAGGCAAGCCCAAGAGGCTTAGCGGTTTAGACCACAGTGCCACCCGCGTCCCTCCCTCCATCCTATGCTCAGGTTGTATATATGTGCAAATAAAACCACATATGGGACACAGGTGGCACTGTGGGTTAAACCACAGAGCCTAGGGCTTGCCGATCAGAAGGTCAGCAGTTCGAATTCCCCACAATGGGGTGAGCTCCCGTTGCTCGGTCCCTGCTCCTGCCAACCTAGCAGTTCGAAAGCACGTCAAAGTGCAAGTAGATAAATAGGAACCGCTCCGGTGGGAAGGTAAACGGCGTTTCCATGCGCTGCTGTGGTTCACCAGAAGCGGCTTTGTCATGCTAGCTGCATGACCCGGAAGCTGTACGCCGGCTCCCTCGGCCAATAATGCGAGATGAGCACCCCAACCCCAGAGTCGGTCACGACTGGACCTAATGGTCAGGGGTCCCTTTACCTTTAAAACCCCATATCCTGAAGACACCACAGTCTCCACTGAACTTCATTCCCAGGAAACCAAACCCGGGTAAGTGTCTTGAACCTCTGGAATCTCTCATTGCTCAGGGATTGGGATTGTGTGCAACAACAGGCAATGCCTGCTTCCGCAGTGGGAACCCTGGACAAAATTATAGCAGGATTAATGAGGACCTCAGGGAAAGTTGATGGGCTTGAACTGTGTATAGGTGTGCAGTCTCTATGCCACTGATTTCAAAAGTCACTCAAGAGGGGCGAATGTGTCCCATTCTTTAGTGAGTGGAACAGAGTCAGACCTCAGTGTGTGCCAAATCTCCACCTCCGGGTGTTGAGAAAGTGCCTTCCTTTTGACGGAATGGTTGCTGAGTGACTGAGATGTGACCCATTTACCTGACAATACTTTTGGCACAGTTGCTTTTTTAATGGCTCTTCTCAGTAACCACCTGTGTAAATATATGTTTCTTTTTTTAAAAAAAGTTATTATTTTGCAGCTCAGCACTCTGTGTGTGGGAATCGCCCATACTGCCCTAAATCCGGTGCGAAACCCCCCCCCCATTAATTTTATAGTGGCTGAAAAGCTTTATGAAAGCACAGCTAGACCCATGTCTTCAAGGGATTCTTTCACTGTGATTCTTGCATTCTGGGGGTTGGACTGGATGACCCCTGGGGGTCCCTTCCAACTCTACAAGCCCAGGATTCTAAGCCCATGATTTTTTTTTTATCCCCCTGCCCTGCAGTTTTGTGTTACTGCTCCTTTCTCCAGTAGATCACAAGATGCTCAAGAACAGGCAAAAGAAGGTTTTGGAGAAACTGAGTGGCTGGCATTGATGATGAGTCAGTCATCCTACCTGTTAGGTCTGTGGAGAGGACCCACATTAAAGGAATGCAGAAGGCCAACAGATTCTTTCTCTGTGACATGTACATTAAAGGAAAGAAGAAAGTGAGCGGAGAAAGGAAAGAGGACAGGGGAAGAAGACCAATGGCACGTCCTCTTCCCTGCCAGTCATCTTTCCGCATCAAACTCTGTTAAAGGGAAAGATGTAGAGAAATTCGCCATGCAGGGAAACAGAACACTAATGTTCCCCTCCCTGTTTCCATGATGGCTTTGACAGGAACATGGCTCCAAACAGCAGTACAGATTTCTGCCCTTTTCAGACCAGTCCAGGAACTGCAAGACACAGGGCTCCCTCTGGAGCAAGTCTCTTGCAAGAGCGATGAGAGGCTGCACTAGGAAATCAGATCATGGGATGAACGTGTGGGAGCCGGGGATTGGGGCCAGAAGCCACTAACACATGTTTATTAACTTACAGATGTATTTGTATACCGCTGTGTCATAAGAATACATATCAAAGCCGTTTATGGCACAAAAGCATAAAGCTGTATAATGAAAGCCATTAAAAAGTTAAAAAGTTATTAATTGCCTGCATAGTCCTGGCAGAATATAATATAATATTGCTATATATTGGTAGGTTCCTGAAGACTGGACATTTCTTGGAATAGTCTATAGGCAAAAGCTCATAATATGTAGATGGTTGCATGCCGAGTTAATATCCCCGTGGAAAATAATGAGGCCTGTCACATAATTCAGAAAACCTTTTGCCAGTTAAGTGTGTGAATTTTAGTCTATTCCTTGATCAAATCTGCATGAATCTGCATACGAATGAAAGCCGTGATTCTGATCTTGATTTCAGCAAGGCCTTTGACAAGGTGCCCCATGATATTCTTGTAAAGAAGCTGGTAAAATGCGGGCTAGACAATGCTACCATTCATTGGATTTGTAACTGGCTGACTGACCGAACCCAAAGGGTGCTCATCAATGGCTCCTCTTCATCCTGGAGAGAAGTGACTAGTGGGGTGCCACAGGGTTCTGTCTTGGGCCCAGTCTTATTCAACATCTTTATCAATGACTTGGATGATGGGCTTGAGGGCATTCTGATCAAGTTTGCAGATGACACCAAATTGGGAGGGGTGGCTAATACCCCAGAGGACAGGATCACACTTCAAAATGACCTTAACAGATTAGAGAACTGGGCCAAGGCAAACAGGATGTATTTTAACAGGGAGAAATGTAAAGTACTTGGGCAAAAAAAAAAATGAAAGGCACAAATACAGGATGGGTGATACCTGGCTTGAGAGCAGTACAAGTGAAAAGGATCTAGGAGTCTTGGTAGACCACAAACTTGACATGAGTCAACAGTGTGATGCAGCAGCTAAAAAAGCCAATGCAATTCTGGGCTGCATCAATAGGAGTATAGCATCTAGATCAAGGGAAGTAATAGTACCACTGTATTCCGCTCTGGTCAGACCTCACCTGGAATACTGTGTCCAGTTCTGGGCACCACAGTTCAAGAAGGATATTGACAAGCTGGAACGTGTCCAGAGGAGGGCAACCAAAATGGTCAAAGGCCTGGAAACGATGCCTTATGAGGAACGGCTTAGGGAGCTGGGTATGTTTAGCCTGGAGAAGAGAAGGTTAAGGGGTGATATGATAGCCATGTTCAAATATATAAAAGGATGCCATATAGAGGAGGGAGAAAGGTTGTTTTCTGCTGCTCCAGAGAAGCGGACACGGAGCAATGGATTCAAACTACAAGAAAGAAGATTCCACCTAAACATTAGGAAGAATTTCTTGACAGTAAGAGCTGTTTGACAGTGGAATTTGCTGCCAAGGAGTGTGGTGGAGTCTCCTTCTTTGGAGGTCTTTAAGCAGAAGCTTGACAGCCACCTGTCAGGAATGCTTTGATGGTGTTTCCTGCTTGGCAGGGGGTTGGACTGGATGGCCCTTGTGGTCTCTTCCAACTCTATGATTCTATGATTCTATGATTCTATGACCAAGGCAGAAACGAGAGCAGGAATTGCCGGCATTTGCTTATTCGTCCCACGTCCGGAACAGAAATCAATTTGGCAAATATGATTGGTATTTACTGTTGTTGTTGCTCTTAGACTGCAAGCAATGCCTAATGGATTAAGTTCCCTCTTATGTCTGCATTGCATTTCCTTTGCATTGAAAGGTATGGGGTGAAATAACCTGATGGCATTGCAACTTACGTAACTTACATAATTAATTGCATAAATTAAATAAGTTGCATGATTTTGGAAGGTGAATAATAGCCATTTTTGATGGAAGCTGAACTGTAGAGGAACGGCAAGTGATGAATACAGGCTGGAATAGAAAATTGGGGGGGGGAGGGAGGGGAGGGAGGAGGACTAGAGACGAGACCCAGCCTGCCCTTGGGGTGCAAATCTGACCACACAATAACCACTGGAAACCTATGCCAGCCACATCCCTCTGCATCCTGATATGCATATCCAGGGAGACACCCTGCACAGCTGTGCCAAGGGTGCTCTGAGCATCACACAAAGTGCAAAATATTTGCACAGAAGTTGAAACACCAACAAGCGTGTGAGTCACTTCCTCAGATATCCTGGAAAATTACAAAAGTTGCCAGAAGATTTCAACGTGTTACTAAAATTGGCTTGTGCTTTTAGGTCAGTTTACACGGCAGTTCTGTTGCTTTGCTGGCAACCTGTGTACACGCTCGAGAACATCTTTGCATAACTTTATCCTTGCGGCTACAGTAAGATATGAACCAAGAGAATGCCGCCCTCACCTTGGTTCCACACGCATTTTAACCAGGCAGAAGGCCTTCTCGGCGGTGGCACCCGCCCTGTGGAACGCCCTCCCATCAGATGTCAAAGAAATAAACAACTATCTGATGTTTAGAAGACATCTGAAGGCAGCCCTGTTGAGGGAAGCTTTTAATGACTGAGGTTTTAATGTATTTTTAATCTTTTGTTGGGAGCTGCCCAGAGTGGCTGGGGAAACCTAGCCAGATGGGTGGGGTATAAATAACTGATTATTATTATTATAGTTGACCACCAGAGCAAAGTTCATTCATCAATTAAATAGAAGTCCAGGCCTTGCGGATTTATATAACATGCCTTCTAGAATCCTGTTCTGGCATTCAAAGGCAGGCCTAACAGAAGAGGGAGAAGAGGTTCCTTGTGGCTAGCAGCCTTCTGCTTGCACTTCTGGGAGTTCTCGGTCCACATACTGCTTAAGCCTGCCTTGTAGAATTTTAAGCATAACCTTGCTAGTGTGTGAAATGAGCGCAATTGTGCGGTAGTTGGAGCATTCTTTGGCACTGCCCTTCTTTGGGATTGGGATATAGACTGATCTTCTCCAATCCTCTGACCACTGCTGAGTTTTCCAAACTTGCTGGCATATTGAGTGTAGCGGTATATCAATTCAATAATAATAATAATTATAATAATAATCATAACCTCTGCTTAAAAACCTCCAAGGAAGGAGATGCAATTGCCATCGTGTCTTCTGCCACTACTCCATGGCCACCATTTTCTGACCGACACCCACGGGGCTCCCCCAAAATCCCAAATGTGCCAGGTGACCGCCCCCTAAAGGCTGACACCCCCTGGCCCTGAGGCTGGAAGCACAGCAAGTGGGACAGAGAAGCCATGCTGGGACCAGATCTCCAGAAATGGCTTTCCTCCTGGGGCTGAGCAGAGGCAGTAAAAAAGAAACCCGCCCCTTCCTTTCCGCCTCGGGTTCTGTCTCCCGGCATCGCTAAATAAATTTCACGATGAGCAGAGGCCCGAAGTACGACCCACCAGGGGCTGACAGGGAGCCGAGAGGCTGCGCCTTTGTGCCGCGCGTGAGTTATTTATGAGCCCCTCCGGTTTGTGGATATTTATGAGATGCAACATCTGTATGGCGTACAAAATGTGTGGCTTTCAAAGGGAGGCAGAGGAAGCCTTGTCACTTCCAATAAACTCAGCACTCCAAAAAGGCAATTTGTAGAATTGCCTGCAATCGCTCGGCACGACATCTACGTATTTTTTTCTCTCCTTTCGCTTAACATTCCCCCCCCCCTTTCTTCTGGCACCGTCTTAGAGGAGGAACGGCTTCAAACGAGAGAAACTTGCATAACGAGGAGATAGTAGCAGCCACCTTCCCCGGTTCCCACTCGATCGCAGCTTCCTCCCCCAACAACCATGATCTGACGAGGGAGAACTGCGAAGGAAGGAATTGGGTTACCAGGTCTGCATGGAAAGCAGGGTAGAAGAAAGGGTGTCTTCGCACAGCATTCATCTGTGGAACTCCTACCCACAGGAGGAAGTGATGGCCACCACCCTGTAAAGGAGGATTGGGCAAAGTAATGGAGGAGATGTTGACATCTACCAGCTGCAATGTCCAGGCTCTGCCTTCATGGCTGGAGGCAGAAATGCTTCCGAATACCAGCTGCTGAAAGCAGATACAAGAAGGGAGAGGGGTCTTGTGCTCAAATCTTGTTTGTGGGTTTCCCTGCTTTGTGCTTGAATCTAGCTTTGGGGCAACTCCAGTGGCCCCGAGTGCCTTCCATCAGCCTCTGCTGGTGGTCCAGCTACGCTCCTATCTGGACAGGGATAGCCTAACTACTGTTGTCTATACTCTGATAACCTCAAGGTTAGGTTACTGCAATGCGTTCTACGTAGGGCTGCCTCTGAAGACGGTTTGGAAACTTCAGCTGGTGCAGAATTCAGCAGCCAGGTTGCTCACCTGAGCAAGATGGTCTGAGCATATTACACCAATCCTGGACCGACTGCACTGGCTACCATTTAGTTTACGGGCCTAATTCAAAGTGCTGGTTTTGACCTATAAAGCCTTAAACAGCTCAGGACCGCAATATCTCAAGGACCGCCTCTTTCCATATGAACCCCCCCCCCCGGACCCTGAGATCATCTTCTGAGGCCCCTCTTTTGAGGCCCGTTTCACTGTTTCTCAATTTTCCATTTTTCCAGTCTTCCACATTTCCACAGCTGTTTGTGATCTTTTTAAAAAGTCCTCATCAAGAACATTCGTCAGCATTTCAGTGCACATTCCTCCACTTCAATACACCAAAATGGCACTGCTAATCCCCATTCCATCTTTGCAAGAACTCAATCTTTTAGTGTGGCAGCACCTGCCCTTTGGAACTCCCTGCCTCTTGACACCAAGCAGGCTCATTCACTATACTCTCTTCAGCACCTGCTAAGAACATTTTCCTTTTGACAAGCCTCCCAAAATGTTTAGAATGTTGGTGCGGGTTTTAATCTGTTTTCAGTCTATTGTTATTTCAACGTTTTCAGAGTCTTACATGGGTAGCTGAGTTGGTACCGGTAGATTCTTAATGTCAGGGTTGTGGGTTTGAGCCCCATGTTGGGCAAAAGATTCCTGCATTGCAGGGGGTTGGACTAGATGACTCTCAGGTTCCCTTCCAACTCTACAATTATTTCAATCCAGTGGTGTAGAAATGTTATGAAATAAAATAAATAATAAACAATATGCAATTATTATTATTTTTGCAAGGCTCTTACCGCTGCACATAACCACACCATTGCTCCCCTGCTCAGGAAGGCAAAGTATTCCCAAGACCTTCATGCAAACAAGAAATAGCAACACGATTTAATTTTTAAGTGCCTATCCAAAACCATTAGTAGGAATTGAAGCTACGGTGCTGGTTTGTGGCTCCCGTTTTGTAGTTCCTGGAAGAGATTTAGGCCAAGTGAGGCAGAGACGAGGCTTTCTGAGAGCAGAGAGCACCTGAACATGCTCACAAGGTTTCCTTTTATAATTGCTCTCTTGTATTCCTTTTTCAAATGCATGCATTATTTACCTCTTGGACAGGAGTTCACATGGAGTTCAGGTTTATATCAAAACATGTGCATCATTAAGAACCAGTGAGAACATTGTAATATGCAGTTACTGAATCACACTTGCGTGCATGAAAGGGTTAACCTGAGCCCTGAGCTCAAGTTACCGGGCTGGGTGTGGTGCAGCAGGCTTTCAGCAGCCTCTACCATGTGGGATGTATAACACTGGTGCAGTCAATCATGTGGGATGTATAACACTGGTGCAGTCAATCACAACATTCCTAGAGTGTACACAAGGGTTCTTGGTCCTCCAGCTAGTTTCCTGTGCCTGGAGGAGGATCATTTCCTTTGTGTGACCAGAGGTGGGAGTGGCCTTACCTGAAGCACAGAGGTCAGAAGCCATTCTCCCCCTCTCTTCCCACCAGGACTCCGAGGATGCAACATCTCAGGAGATGCTCTCTTGGCTTCCAGCCAAGAGAGGCCCACATGGAGCCTTTCTCCCTTAAGGAGAATCTCCACATGTACATACATTTAATCTAAGCTAGCCTGCCTTCTGAGACTTATATATTCTTGGATGTTTGTGAGTAAAACCTTTATACTTTTATAAGCTTATGTGTCGTGTATTTTCTGTTAAGAGGGAACCAGGGGATATATGCCAGGAATCTGCCTTATTCTAGAAGTTCATAGGAACTTAAACGCCACGCTTTGCTGCGCTTTATTGGGGATGAGAAACTCTGCTAGTTTGGAGCTTGTTAGCACAAGCTGGGATAGGAAATATTAATCAATATTCCCTCATCCACATTCCTCTCATCTCACACAAAGGGTTTTGAGGCCCAGAACTGCATATTTTGTGTATTTTTAAAGGATTGCTTTGGATTGTGATTTTTGGCAGAGTAGAATTTTTCTGTTTGCATTTCCTGGTAAGCACATGGTCTTTTGTTCTCCATTGTGCTGTGAAAGGGGGATTAGCGACCCCTCCCCTCCCTCAGAGCTCACAGACCTCAGAGG
Organism: Darevskia mixta; assembly: GCA_034641385.1. NCBI lineage: Eukaryota > Metazoa > Chordata > Lepidosauria > Squamata > Lacertidae > Darevskia > Darevskia mixta. The sequence goes on along the minus strand of JAWWNH010000141.1, from coordinate 1,202,803 downwards.
CAGTGAAGATTAGTTTGCATTTTGAGATTTTTAAGTTTTGATTTTTGAATTTTAACCATTTTTGGGAATTTTGGAAATTTTGGAAATTTTTTTAAATTTTTGAGGATTAAGATGGCAAGCTCAGGTTTTGATAGTGAAGCAAGATCAAGCTTTATGCTGCTGAATGATCGTAACTTTGTGCAATGGAAGCAGCGCCTTTTAGTGCATCTTGGTGCAAAACAAGTGCTTAAAGCGGTGAAAGATCCCAAACCTGATTTTGCTGATTTAACCAAGAAAGCAGATTGGGAAAGGCAAGATGCAGAAGCTAAACACATAATTTTGAGCAGTTTGAAAGATGAGCATTTATCTCTGATTGACTATGAAAGTGATGCATCTCAGATTCTAAAAGATATTGAGAGGGTTTATGCACAATCATCAGAGAACTCTTATAGACATTTATTGGATAAACTGCTGAAGTTAAAGATGAATTCCAGAGAACAATTTACAGGGCATTTTAAGGACTTTAATGAAATTGTTCAAAGGATTGCCCTAACTCCCAGAGCTTTTGATGATGCAACCAAAGTGACTTTTATGCTGGCATCATTAGGAAAAGAATTTACTTCATTTAAGAGTATAATGGATCACACAAGAGATTTGACTTTTAATGAACTAGCAAATCACTTAAGAGAGGAATGCAGAGATTACCTTGATTCTCCACAAAGGAATCCAAGGAGGGACACAAGTTATGTTTCTAAGCAATTTCCCAAGTCTAAGGAAGTGTCCAAAGAATTAATATGCCATAACTGCAATTTAAAAGGGCACATTGCAAGGAGTTGCCAGAAGCCCAAGAATAAGTCCCGCCCCTTTCAACCAAAAGGTGAAAAGAAGGGGGGTCACGAGCGTACATTTCTACTGCAAGAAAAGAGTTTAAATGTGCAAAGAAATGAAAGGAAAAGTGACCAATTTATTTTAGATTCGGGAGCTACAAGCCATTTTGCGCATAAAAGAGAATATTTCAGAGAAATTAATGATAGTGAATGGACTGAAATCCAGATTGCTGATGGAAATGTTCTAAAATCACAAGGTGCAGGTTCAATGCGTTTGAAATTCAAGGTGAACAATGAATCTCTTGAAACAACTGTGCCTAATGTTCAATATGTCCCAGAATTGAATTGTAACTTGCTTAGTGTGTCTGCTTTAGACAAGAAAGGTTTCAAGGTTACATTTGCCAATGGAGAATGCAATGTAACGAAAAATGATGAGGTTTATGCTCAAGGGAAACTAATCAATGGTGTTTATGAGATTAACGTTTCAGAAAACCAATCAGCACAAGTCTCCCAATCCAAGCAGAAGCATGAAGCAGATCTGGAGCTCTGGCATCGAAGACTGGGTCACCGGGATATCAGAGTCATCCAGGAACTGCAGAATGGAGATCTTGTGAGAGGTCTACAGGTAAACAAAAGTAACACACCCACACCAAAGTGTATAACTTGTGTAAGTGAAAAAGGAGTCAAACCTTCTTTCCCACGTTGTGCAGAAAAGAGAAGCACAAAAGTTCTGGACATTGTGTACACTGATTTAGCTGGACCTATGAATATACCTTCCTTAGGAGGAAATAAGTATATTTTGATATTTTTGGATGATTATTCAAGGTTTTGTGTGGGATACCTTCTCAAAGAGAAGAGTGAAACAGTGGAATTGTTCAAGCAATACGTAAGCATGGTCAAGAACAAATTCCATCGAGCACCCACCACCCTAATGTCCGATAATGGTGGGGAGTTTTGCTCACGTGAAATGGAAGCCTTCATGGCTCAGGAAGGCATAGCACATGTGACCACAGTAAGCTACACACCTCAACAAAACTCTATTGCTGAGAGGAAATTTAGGTCCATCCTAGAGATGACAAGGTGTATGCTAAAAGGATCCAACTTGTCGAAGAAACTTTGGGGCGAGGCAGCAAATACTGCGATTTATATACAGAATAGACTGCCAACAAAAGGCACAGAGCGCACGCCATTTGAACTTTGGCATGGAAGAGCCCCAAATTTGTCACACATACGTGTATTTGGAAGTTTGTGCTATTACCACGTGCCCAAGGAGCACAGACACAAACTTGACTCCAGAGCAAAGCCTGGTATCCTAGTTGGATATGCTTCTGGAGGAAAAGGCTACAGAGTTGTGGACTTACAAACAGGGAAAACAAGTTCACATCACGTGATTCATTTTGAGGAGTATGAAAAGGCTGACACAAGGAACACAGCAATTGACTGTTCCAATGAGCCACCAACAGAGGAGTTTGTAAGTTTTCCTTTTGAAGCCATACCAGAAACTAATCCACCTCCTAGTATTGTACCTCCTAGTGTTGTAGCACCCCCTACAGATGACACCCCAGAAGACGCGGAGGACCAGATGTCAGAAGGCTCCAGAGACGAAGAGGACCCGTATGCAGGGATGCCGCCATTGGAAGGAGATGAGGAAGCTGATGCGGTTCAACAAGAGCCAGAGGTCAGATGTTCCTCCAGGTCCAACAAAGGCGTTCCACCACTACGACTGTCCTACTTTGCAGGGTCGGCGCCACCACAGGAACCCTCCACGTGGGAACAGGTTCAACGGTTGCCAGCTACTGAGGCCAGTCTCTGGAAGCAAGCCGCGCAGGAAGAGATGGATGCACTGCATCGCAACAAGACCTGGACCCTGACAGAGCTACCTCCTGGTAAGAAGGCAATTGGGTCCAAGTGGGTGTTCAAGCTTAAGAAGGGGTCAGAAGGGGAGGTGCAACGCTACAAAGCTAGGCTTGTAGCACAAGGATTTTCACAACAGTATGGTGAAGATTATGATCAAGTATTTGCGCCTACAGTGCGATATAGCAGTGTTAGATTACTTCTAAGTATTGCAGCCTCTAAAGGGATGAAAGTCCGTCATGTCGACATAGCAACAGCTTTTCTTCATGGGACGATTTCCGAACAGATTTATATGAAGCAGCCCAAAGGCTTTATCAAGCAAAATGAGGCACATCTTGTATGTAAACTTCAGAAAGGAATTTACGGTTTGAAACAAGCTGCAAGAGCATGGAACCAGAAATTACATGAAATGCTGGTTCAGCTTGGGTACAAGCAGTCAACAGCTGACAAGTGCCTGTACACTAAGAACAGAAATGGACAATTCTCTTACATTCTGGCTTTTGTCGATGATTTATTAATATCAACGTCCAATGACAGAGACTATAAAGACATAGTCAGACATCTCAACAAAGAGGTGGAAGTAAAGGAATTGGGACTTGTCCAGTATTACTTGGGAATTCAAATTGAGAGAGAAGAAGACTGCTCATTTCTTCTCAGCCAGAAGCAGAAGATAATAGAACTGATAGAAAGCATGCAGATGCAAGGTGCACACCCTGTCGCGACACCCATGGCCACAGATTTTCTAAAGAATCAGCAAGATTCGAAGCTGCTGCCAGACAACAGCGAATACAGGTCAGCGATTGGTAAACTTTTGTATTTGGTTACTACCAGCAGACCTGACATAGCAAGTGCAGTGGGGATCCTAAGCAGAAAAGTGAGTTCTCCCACTGAACATGACTTGGGTGGGGTCAAGAGGGTGGTGCGTTACCTCAAGGGTACAATGAATTGTAAATTAAGATTGCCAGCTGTAAGGGACCCTAAGTTGGTTGGGTACAGTGATGCAGATTGGGCTGGGGATAAGGCGGATTACAAATCCACAAGTGGTTATGTTTTTATGTTTGGAAATGCACCTATCATTTGGGGCAGTTATAAACAGAAATGTGTAGCCTTATCGTCCACAGAGAGTGAATATATTTCAGCTTCGGAAGCATGCAGAGAGATCATCTGGCTGGATCAACTCCTGACAGACTTTGGTTTGCCGAGAAAAGGACCTGTCAGCTTGATGGAGGACAATCAAGGCTGCCTGCAGCTAGCGCAAACCGAAAAGTTCCTTGCACGTTCAAAACACATTGGGGTCAGGTATCACTTCATTCGCCAGATGATCCAAGATGGACTAGTAGAAATGTCCTACTGTAATACTCAGGAGATGACTGCGGACATTCTCACGAAACCCTTGCCACGAGAGAGTTTCCAGAACCTACGTGTCAAGCTGGGACTCTGGGTGGTTGAATAAAGTTGTTTTATGTTTGTTAAATGTTGTTCAGACTGAGAAGGGGTTTGTGGGATGTATAACACTGGTGCAGTCAATCACAACATTCCTAGAGTGTACACAAGGGTTCTTGGTCCTCCAGCTAGTTTCCTGTGCCTGGAGGAGGATCATTTCCTTTGTGTGACCAGAGGTGGGAGTGGCCTTACCTGAAGCACAGAGGTCAGAAGCCATTCTCCCCCTCTCTTCCCACCAGGACTCCGAGGATGCAACATCTCAGGAGATGCTCTCTTGGCTTCCAGCCAAGAGAGGCCCACATGGAGCCTTTCTCCCTTAAGGAGAATCTCCACATGTACATACATTTAATCTAAGCTAGCCTGCCTTCTGAGACTTATATATTCTTGGATGTTTGTGAGTAAAACCTTTATACTTTTATAAGCTTATGTGTCGTGTATTTTCTGTTAAGAGGGAACCAGGGGATATATGCCAGGAATCTGCCTTATTCTAGAAGTTCATAGGAACTTAAACGCCACGCTTTGCTGCGCTTTATTGGGGATGAGAAACTCTGCTAGTTTGGAGCTTGTTAGCACAAGCTGGGATAGGAAATATTAATCAATATTCCCTCATCCACATTCCTCTCATCTCACACAAATCACAACATTCCTAGAATGTACACAAGGGGTCTCAGTCCTCCAGTTAGAGTTTCCTGTACCTAGACTGAGACCACTTCCTCTGTGTGACCAGAGGTGGGAGTGGCCTTACCTGTAGTTACTCAAAGTCACAGGTGAGCAGCCATTCCACCCTCTTCCTCATCGGGACTTCGAGCGAGCAACATCTCAAGAAAAGATGCACTCTTGGCTTCCAGCCAAGAGGGCCCAGATGGAGCCTCCTCCCTTAAGGAGAGTCTCCACGTGTACATATTTAATCTAAGCTAGCCTGCCTTTCTGAGACTTGTAGAACCTTGGAAATGTTTGTGAGTAAACCTTTTTACTTTTAAAGAGCATTGTGTCGTGTATTTACTTTTAAGGGGGAACCAGGGGAAAAGTGCCAGGAATCTGCCTTGTTTTAGAAGTTCAAAAAGAACTTGATCACCACGTTTTGCTGCGTTTAATTGGGGATGAGAATCTCTGCTAGTTTGGAGCTTGTGAACACAAGTTGGGATAGGAAATATTAAACAATATTCCCTCATCCATATTCCCACTCATCTCCCACATGCCACCCCCTTCCCCCCTCCCTCCTCCCGTGCTTCCTGGAAAAGGCAAAGAAGGAAGCATACAGCTTGGCAACCTAACTCAGCAATGCATGCCAGCATTCCAGAAAACGAGCCATCTCACCCATCAGCCTTTAGCACAATGTGATTGGTTTAAACATGTACCCCTCCCCTGTTGTGAGATTCATTCCCCGTGTGCAGTCATGGGTTTATTGCTTATCACATGACTGGGTATGTGTTTTCATTCCACAGAGTGGGAAGTGGGAAGTGACGGAAGACAGGATGTTTGTCTTACTGTGTTTCCCTGAAGTAGGACTTTTGTCCTTTGTTCTTTCTCTTTGCTGTCTGATGCTAGAGAGAGAGGGAGCCATGATGTAGAGCTCCATGTGTGTAGATATGTAATAAAGTAGATTTAGCCAAGATGCTGAGCTGCTGTGGTCTGTTACGCTACTGCGCACACTCTGCGGATCCCTAAGTGTCTTCTGTCTTCTGGATGTCTTCTGACACCAGTCATTGTGATGTTCGGGCTGAAGAAGCTGAGAAGCTCCCGAACGACCGCCCAGGAAGGAGGGAACATGCCAGTCGGGCATGTGTCTCTGCTGAGCCTCTACGTGTGAGTAGAGACCGTTTCATGACATCCCCATGTACCCATGTACCCCATGGGTGTAGCCAGGATTTTTGTTAGGGGGGGCAGGACATGGTCTGGGGGGGGAGGACTTTTTTGGGGGGCAGAACCGACGTGATTGGTCAGTTAGTTAAGTATTTCTATTGTTTTCCTTGAACTGGGGGGGGGAGATGCCCACTTGCCGCCCCCCCGGCTATGCCCATGCTCCCCTCCCATTCATATTCGTAAGTGCTGCAAGTCACTTTACCTGCAATATGAAGGGAAATGGTTATTAAATAATATACTTGACATGACAGCTGATGCTCACCTTCCATGAGCAATGCATCCAACTTGTTATACACTGCAAACATCAAAGACACCTAGTTTCATATTGCTGACTGCTAATTGTTGATTACTCAAGTTCTTTTATTTTCCTTCTTCAATATTTACCAAGTTGTATCGCAATCGCTGCTGATAATGTATTAAGAACATTGTCTCTTTTAAAGTGCTTTCAAAACGCTGCATCTTATCCTTGTCCAGCGCAAAATGTAATAGAATCATAGAATCATAGAATGGTAGAATTGGAAGGGACTCCAAGGGTCATCTAGTCCAACCCCCTGCAATGCAGGAATATCAGCTGAAGCATCCAGGACAGATGGCCATCCAACTTCTGCTAAAAAAAACCTCCAAGAAAGGGGAGTCCATCACCTCCCAAGGGACTCTTGTTCCACTGTCAAACAGCTCTTACTGTCAGAAAGCTCTCTCCTTTCTTGTACCTTGAAGCCATGGGTTCGAGTCCTGCCCTCATCTTCATTTCTTTATCTGCACTATTTGACCCATCACTCTTGACTAGCCCTTCAGCCATCTTGTGAAAATCTTGCCCTGCTGTCTCTTCTTCACCAACAGCAGCTGTAGTTGCTAACGGAGGATTAAAAGGGGATTAATGCAATTTGTGGAGGAAGAGGAGGAAGCTATCAATAGCCACTGGTCATGATTGTGGCATAATTCCTCCTCCAGGACCAGGATCAGAGGCTGAGGAGCAGGAGCAGGTAGAGAGAGGACCCTTGCCTCCCCAGCCCATCTGGTGGCTTCCACCTGGCTTGAGAGCAGTACAAGTGAAAAGGATCTAGGAGTCTTGGTAGACCATAAGTCAACAGTGTGATGCAGCAGCTCAAAAAGCCAATGCAATTCTGGGCTGCATCAATAGGAGTATAGCATCTAGATCAAGGGAAGGAATAGTACCACTGTATTCCGCTCTGGTCAGACCTCACCTGGAATACTGTGTCCAGTTCTGGGCACCACAGTTCAAGAAGGATACTGACAAGCTGGAACGTGTCCAGAGGAGGGCAACCAAAATGGTCAAAGGCCTGGAAACGATGCCTTATGAGGAACGGCTTAGGGAGCTGGGTATGTTTAGCCTGGAGAAGAGAAGGTTAAGGGGTGATATGATAGCCATGTTCAAATATATAAAAGGATGTCATATAGAGGAGGGAGAAAGGTTGTTTTCTGCTGCTCCAGAGAAGCGGACACGGAGCAATGGATTCAAACTACAAGAAAGAAGATTCCACCTAAACATTAGGAAGAACTTCCTGACAGTAAGAGTGGAGTTTGCTGCCAAGGAGTGTGGTGGAGTCTCCTTCTTTGGAGGTCTTTAAGCAGAGGCTTGACAGCCATCTGTCAGGAATGCTTTGATGGTGTTTCCTGCTTGGCAGGGGGTTGGACTGGATGGCCCTTGTGGTCTCTTCCAACTCTATGATTCTATGATCTAGGGGTGGGGGGATGCGAGGCCCCTGGCAAGATCCAGCCTACCGACTTTCCTGACATTGCCCTCTAAAAGCTCTTTCCTTTAACCCTCCTCTGAGTCCATCAGGAAAGTGGGAGGCTTCTGTTGCCAAGAGGGAATTTCAGAGTTTGCTTTCATCCATTATTCCTGCTTACCTTGTTATCTGTATTAAGGGAAGTTTAATTACTCCGCTAATAGTGTGTGTGCCTTATGCTATATCCGATCGACAGCTGGGCCCCGGCCATCTCTGGGCCTGACTCTGCATAAATGTCTCTGTGGCTGGTGAGAGGCAGAGGGGCAGCAGGACGGGGAGGCCTTCTGCAATGCTGCTTCCTCTCCTCTCTTCTCTTCCTGCCCCCCAATTCCACCCACACAGTCATTTCCCCTGCCAGGTAATTGCATCTTGGAAACACCCATCACAGCTGCTATTTCTGTTCAGAGGGTGTGAAGGAGGTTCCTCTCGGCTTCGTAACAAATTCTCATGCTGAAAACTTGCAGCTCATTCATCAGAACACAAGGACATACCCTCCAACATTGATCAGGCCAGCTGTCCATCTAGTCCCACATCCTGTTCTCCAAGTGGCCAAATTCCCCTAAGAACCTTGTCATCATTCTAGATGGAGTGGCAGAAGAGAAGGCTGCAGAGGAGGGAGGCCAAGAGGCAGTGCTGAGTCCTGGGTGTCTCCCCCTCCTTCTAGGACAAGCTCCCCTCTCCCCTAGTCACCAGAAGAGGGATGAAGAGGGAGGAGCAGAGACGGGTGTGTTGGCATAGTCTCAGATTGCTTGGGAAGGACCAGGGGGAGGAGAAGATTTGCTGTGTCCATTAGGCCAGGTGCTCTTGAGCAGACCTTTACTCCCTCCTAATAAAGAGCTGAGTTCATGTACTCCATGGGACTTACTGCTGGTGGGCTTCCTGACAGTTGGATGGGCAGGGTACAAATAAATTTTTTATTAAAGAATATTATTATTAAGACCACCCCTCCAGCCGCTTCTTCCAGCTCCTCTTACTTCTTCACACAAGAATACAGGATGACTTTATGGAACTTACTGCTGGAAGAGGTGGTGCAGAAAATATCTTCTTGGAGAAGGAGAGATCTATTTGTGGCCTGTTAGGCAGGATAGCTCAATGGAACCTCCACTTCAGGAGCAGTACACCCCCAAATTCTACTTTTCGTTCCCTCATGTGCTTTTAGCCTGAAAAAATGGCATGAAAAACGCACCGTTCTCATACCTGCATCCATGCATTTTAAATGATTTGGGGAACAGGGGAGTCATGGGATGGAATGGAATTGTGGGAGACGATTGATCATGAAAGGTTTAAAATGTCACGAAGAGGTTACTAGAGTGCTTCCAGGGCTCACTTCTTTGGTTAGAAATAAAAATGAGGATTTCAGAAACTGATTTTCCAGCTATTCCACTCTTCTACCATTTCCAATGTTCTACTGTGAGAGAATTTTAATGTTTCCGGAGAAGATCAGTGTCTCTTGCTCAGAACGGTCCCAGCGCATAGCAAGGCATGAAACCCCTAAGACTGAGAAGTGAAGGAGCAGCTTAGAGACCAAGTGCAAGAGAGTCGGATGTGTGGGACTCTTGGATTCAGTTCTGCCTGTGTCCCAGCTGGCCAAAAGAGCCAGTGTGGTGTAGTGGTTAAGAGCTGCAGACTCCTAATCTGGTGAACCGGGTTCGCATCTCCGCTCCTCCACATGCAGCTGCTGGGTGACCTTGGACTGATGGATTTTGTATGGGGACTGATTTGTAAATTCAGGGACTGTCCCTGGGAAATGGACATCTGGTAACCTTAGAGTAAGTGGCCTGTCCCTATGGATCCCTTCTTTTCAGTTATTATGATTTAACTGGGCCATTCATGGTTCAGACCAAGCAACAGCTGAAGGCTTGGCAATGGCAGTAATGCCCAGTCAATCTCTCCTACACCAGAGGAGAGCAAGGAGCAAATGGAACATGTTCACCATGTTGACATGGTGAGCAGTATCCTGGGGTCTCCGCTCCTCCACATGCAGCTGCTGGGTGACCTTGGGCTAGTCCCACTTCTCTGAAGTCTCTCAGCCCCACTCACCTCACAGAGGGTTTGTTGTGGGGGAGGAAGGGAAAGGAGATTGTGAGCCGCTTGGAGACTCCTGAAGGGGAGTGATAAAGCAGGATATCAAATCCAAACTCTTCTTCTTCAGGGTGTATTGTGAAGCTCAGAATGAAATGGCAGCTCTGAAAGGACGTGGAGAGGCTAAAGCAAAGGCTTCGCAGAAGAGGCTGCCAGAAAGGAGGCCCAAGTCACATATTAGCGTGCGTCCTGATGGACACAGACTCTTTGGACTCTAGTTACAGGTAGAGTTGGTCTCTAAGGTGCTACTGGAAGGATTTTTTTATTTTCTATTTTCTTTGGACTCTGTCTGCTAACACATTACCAATGAAGTCTGGCTGATTTAGGGTATTTGTGAGCCTTCGTACTTGAACCCTCTAGGGCAGGGGTGGCCAACTCCCAAGAGACTGTGATCTACTCACAGAGTTAAAAACTGGCAGTGATCTACCCCCTTTTGGGGGGTTCAGGTCAAAGTGGTTGAGATTTTTCAGGGAGGAGGTAAAATGTTGAGCTTTTTTTAGGGGAGCCACAGTTGTTCAGCTTCTTTGGGGGGAGCCAATGATCTACCAGTGATCTACCACAGATGTCCAGTGATCTACCGGTAGATCATGACCTACCTGTTGGACATGCCTGCTCTAGGGGAACTTCCTCCATGGAAAACTGAGACAGGAAGCTGCTACCTCGGTTCCTCCCATGTCAATAGGCACTCCTGCTGGATCGTGGCCACTTTCTTCTTCCTGAAGCCAAATTAGCAAGCGGGACGCAGATGTTGCTGCAGGTTTCCCAGGACTTTTGGCAAAGCGTGGCGATTTCCAAAGAAGATGCCTCGCTTTCCTTCTCTCTCTCTCTCCCCCCCCCCTTCTCTCTGGCCGCCGTTGTGTGTTTCACTGCTCCAGGTTAGCAACAATTAGTTCAATCCCAACCACTAATTGTTATTTTATTGGAAAGAATAATTGTTTCATTAAAGCCTCCCACTGAGAACTCTTGTTAGAATAAAGTTACAGTACTATTGCATTTGCCAATTAGCGCAGATTTATATCCTGGCTGCACCAGCTGCGTCTCGTGGTGGCTCATCCGTAGGCTGAGGAATGCCCACCCTCCTGCCAGCCAGCTTCCTCCAAGCCCCTGCCTCCCGCAAACACCAAGTCCTGCTCCATCGCAGCTGCGATTTAATGTCCAAGTAAGAGGAGAGGATGAGCCCGTGAGCTCAGTACCAGCCCAAGGCATTTTGCTGCCTGAAGCAGACGGCGAAAAGTCGCCTCCTCCCAGACCTATTCCAGAAGACCATTGGATCTTATTCCAACATCCTCCACCCCGAGGGCAGTGGCTTAGTTTAGTGGTTGCAAGACAGACTTAATAGCACACACACACACACACACACACGCATGCACGCACACACACACACACACACACACAGAGCTCCCTCCATTTGCTGCCCTTCACTATTTGCCACCAGAGGCACCTGCCTCACTCTGCCTCATATCAGGGCCGGCCCTGAGAGAACTCCGTTGCCCCTTACATTTTAGGATATGCTTTTTTGGGGGAAAGCTTTCCATGAAGCACACTTTAGCACAAAAAAGAGACCCCGTTGCATCCTAAAACAGCATCTGTATTCTACTACTCTGAAACTGATCGCCGAAGAATTGATGCTTTTGAATTATGGTGCTGGAGGAGACTCTTGAGAGTCCCATGGACTGCAAGAAGATCAAACCTCTCCATTCTGAAGGAAATCAGCCCTGAGTGCTCACTGGAAGGACAGATCCTGAAGCTGAGGCTCCAAGACTTTGGCCACCTCATAAAAGATCAAGCTGAGTTCAAATTAAAGGCCAGGATCTCTTCCTTCCAAAAATAAAAGATCAAGCTGAGTTCAAATTAAAGGCCAGGCGGAATAGCTCTCTCTTACAGGCCTTGCGGAAGGAGATCAAGTCCTGCAGGGCCCTAGTCTCATCGGACAGAGCATTCCACCAGGTCGGAGCCACCACTGAAAAGGCCCTGGCCCTGGTGGAGGATAATCTGGCTTCTTTAGGGCCCAGGACCCTTAAGCTATTATTATTCATGGACCTTAGGGTCCTCTGCGGGACATACCAGGAGAGGCGGTCCCTTAGGTACGAGGGTCCTAGGCCGCATAGGGCTTTAAAGGTCAAAACCAGCACCTTGAACCTGACTCTGTACTCCACCGGGAGCCAGTGCAACTGGTAAAGCACTGGGTGAATATGCTCCCATGGCAGGGACCCCGTGAGGAGCCTCGCTGCAGCATTCTGCACCCGCTGGAGTTTCTGGGACAGTTTCAAGGGCAGCCCCGCATAGAACGAATTACAGCAGTCAAGCCTGGAGGTGACCATTGCATGGATCACTGTGGCCAGATCAGGGTGGGAAAGGTAAGCGACTTTAAGGTCAAATGTAATTAAATAGATGCTGCTTCTTTGGGGGTTAAGTGGGAATAATAATAATAATAATAATAATAATAATAATAATAATAATAATTTATTTGCCACCCATCAGACTGGGTTTTCCCAGCCACTCTGGGTGGCTCCCAACAAAGTGTTAAAAGCGCAATAAAACATCGACCACTAAAAACTTCCCTGAATGCTGATGGTTGCTTCTTGTATAAATAATTGAAAACAATAAAAAGAAAAAGGATTTCTGATGTTGGGGGTAGCATTAAAAAGATGAAAAATCAAAGTGGATAGCCATGGGGCTTGGAAGTGGGGGCACAGAGATTTAAGCCTCTCTGCCCAGACAGGGAGGCAAATTGTTCTCTTTTCAGTCATCTGGTTGATTATATCATGACTGGGTAATAACTCCCTTCTGACAGAATTATAGGATCATAGGACTGTCGAGGGACCCCAAGGGTCATCCGGTCCAATCTCCTGCAATGTAGAAATCACAGCTCAAGAATCCACAGCGACACACGGCCAGCCAACCTCCAATAAGCCGATCCTCCTGAGCTGAATTGGCGGCTGCGTTCCTGCGTGTGCTGCACCGAAGAGAGCCAGGATTGAGATCCTCTTAAGTGACGGTGTAAAAGAATGAACTCCGGACCTTCAACAGGCCAAATGTGTGTTCTGCCGCTGAAGGAGCTTTTCCAAGGCCTGGTCACGCACCTTTGGCCGCCTGAGGATGAGACGGAGAGCAAGCGAGCGAGAGAGGTGACCAAGGGCTCGGAAGTGAGGGCCAAAGGGTCCAGGGAAGGTTTTGAGGTTGAACCAGAGCAAATGCAGAACCTCATGCATTAAACATTGGCGAAGGCGGGGGCAGAGAGAGTGCCGTGGTTGCGGCGCAGTAATTCAATCACGGGGCCGTTATAATGTAATAAAGTGGGAGAATGATGACCTGTTGTCTGGGATAATTCATCCTCTCTGTCTCCTTTCAATGATGCACAGATCTGCTTAGTGGGTTTATGGAGATTTAATTTACACTATCAGATGACACAACTGAGCAGCCCAGTGAAATACGCCCCGGCAGAATACTCAGGGCTTTAAAGCACATCTCTCTTTATGGCCTGATGTGTCACTGAGGAAAAAGGTGAGCATCACTCACGCCAGGCACAAATCACAGGGCAGGCTCCCTACCTGCTCCTCACTTTCCCCTCGTGATGACATTTGGCCACGGTCGACGTCGTCTTCGTGTCGCCTCTTCCCTTTCTGTGAAGCCCGTCCTCACCAATTGGGAAGTTCTTCCACAGGTAGGAATGCAGAAGGAACAGAAGAACACAAGGAGAACATCTAATGGATCAGCCCAAGGGCCCATCTAGTCCAGCATCCTGCCCTCATAGGGGCCAACCAGATCCCCATTAAGGGAAACCTGCAAGCTGTTCGTTGTTCGATCTCCCATCCTCCATCCCTCAAATATTGACTATTTGCTGGTACAGTGGTCCCTTGGTTCTCAAACGCCTTGGTACTCAAACAACTTGGAACCCAAACACTACAAACCCGGAAGTAAGTGTTCCGGTTTACGAACATTTTTTGGAAGCCGAACGTGCTCCGTTTTGAGTGTTACGCTTCCGATATGAGTGCCACACTTCTGTTTTGAGTGTTACACTGAAGTCTGTCTGTTTTTGCTATTTATTTTGCATTTTTGTGGCTTTTTTGTTTGTTTATGTGACTGTGGGGAACCCAGTTCAGCTACTGATTGATTGATTGATTGAGTGAGTGTGTGACTGCAGTACTTTGTTTATTGCTTTCATTTAATGGATCAATGGTCTGATTAGATAGTAAAATTCATGTTAAATTGCTGTTTTAGGAGTTGTTTTTAAAAGTCTGGAACGGATTAATCCATTTCACATTACTTTCTATGGGAAAGCATGCCTTGGTTTTGGAACGCTTTGGTTTTGGAACTGAATTCTGGAACAGATTAAGTTTGAGAGCCAAGGTACTACTGTATTTGACCTTGCTATGGACACTGGCAGCCACCGTATTCAGGCCAGGCAGAAATTTTTCCACCTGCCCTCATAGCAATCGTCACAATTTGGGTTGTGGTTATGCATTGGGTAAGCTGTTGTTTTGGCTGGAGAGGAGGTTGTAGTCTCTACCTGCCCCTCCTTGGTTAAGGGTATCCCATTAAAGGGATCTGCGAGGGGTTTCTTCTCTGGATGCCCAAGCGGGCACTAGGGCCACAGCACTCCTCCAACAGGGACCCCTCGGGAGTACCCCTATTTGATGTAGGTCATAGGATCCATCCCCAAGGTTGGGTTGACCCTAGAATACACTTGCAGCCAATGGGCTGGAGTTAAAATGGTATGCCCAGTGTCTAAGCCAAAACCTTCACATCTGTAATCCATAAAGTTGTGGCCTATTCAACCCATTATTCTCTTACACTCATCTTCCTGTCCGGTTATTTTACTATATTGGGGGCGAGGGGATCATAGAATCCTAGAATCCTAGAGTTGGAAGAGACCCCAAGGGCCATCCAGTCCAACCCCCTGCCAAGCAGGAAACACCATCCAAGCATTCCTGACAGGTGGCTGTCAAGCCTCTGCTTAAAGACCTCCAAAGAAGGAGACTCCACCACACTCCTTGGCAGCAAATCCCACTGTCGAACAGCGCCTTGGGATCACAGGGCCTTGGAATGCAAGTGGAAAAGATTTGCATTTGGGGGGTGTGCGTTGGTATGGAGATGCAAATGAATTAACGAATCTGGAGCTTCCGCAAACTGCATATTGATCCAATCTCTTCTTTTTACAAAATCTGAGTTAAACTAGCTTCCAACACTGGGCAAAGCAATAGCAGAGAGAATAATAACTGATTGTAAAAGAGGGGAAGGTGCTGAAATGGTTGAAACTCCTTCGCTTAAACTACTTTCATGGTGAATAATGCACAGTTAAAGCATATTAAAGCATCGTTAATATGCATTATTTATTGCATTTATCCTCCATCTCTTCCTCCAAGGAGATCAAGGCACCTGGCGAGGTTTCCCCATCCCTGATTTTGCCCTCACATCAACCCTGTGATGTAGGTCAGGCTGAGAGTATTAATAGTGGAGAAAACAGATCCAGTCTGCAATTAAGAGGTGAGTCCTCCTAATTTTCACTTCCCCAAACAGGATGCAGACAGAAACACATCTCTTCTTTGAAATTTGAACTTCTCTGAATTTGCAGTTTTCCAGGCAATTAAAGTGCACATACTATGTTAACGTGTGTATAAATATGGATACATTAGTGAAAGCAACATACAAAAATGTGCTCTATTAGTGCCTTGCAAAAAAAAGTGTATATTGCAATATAGCAAGGAAACATTTGTGTGTTCAGAGAAGTTTGCACTAAAATCCTGACGAATTTCCATGAGGACTTTCAACAGAAATAAAACACAAATTGATGTGGAAACATGGAGAACCAAACTTACGATTGGGAAAATCATAAACTGCCACGGTCCTCTTTGCCCATTCCTTCCTGGGAGAGGGCAAAATGCTCAACGTCACCCACTGATTTTCATGGCTGAATTTGAACCCAGGTCTCCCCAGGTCTACTCCAACACCCCAACTACTGCACCAGAATGACATCGCACAAAGTGATTGGAGCCTGGATCTACAAAGAGCTGCTTCGAGTCTCCATTTCCGAGCGTTAAAGGGCTTTAAACATAGCAAAGACTGGTGCCAAAAGTTATTTTGTCATGCCAAAGAGGACTTAATTAATCATCCAATTATATCCTCTACTTAATTAAAATAACAGCATTCCCTTGGGGCAGTCTTCCTTCTATTACAAACAGCTTCACATAAACCACAAGAAACACAAAACATTCACCGTGGTTTGAGCTCAGGAGTCGATGCCTTTGCGCCTGTGTGCAACTCTACAATTCAGACAACGACTGGAGAACACACACAGTTTCCAGGGTGCCATCACCATGGTGCTGAAATGGGGCCCCTGGTGTGTGAGAGAGATCTTCTGCCATCAGCTGTGCAGACTTCCAGGTGATGGACCTCTCAGGTTTGCAAGACAGCATTAAATGATAACTCTGCAGATCTTCTTCTGGAGCACCTTGAGCCTCCTTGGGGGCAATAGGATCATGTCTGCTCTCCCTTTGCCCAACATGCATCCGCTGTAACTTCTGAAAGAGCCAGCCTGTGCTCACACTTCATCTACAAGCCTTATGAGGAAGAGTTGAGGGCCTGGAGGAGACTGAGAGGAGATCTAGGTAAAGGTAAAGGGACCCCTGACCATTAGGTCCAGTCGTGTCCGACTCTGGGGTTGCGGCGCTCATCGTGTGCTACTGGCCAAGGGAGCCGGCGTACAGCTTCCGGGTCATGTGGCCAGCATGACGAAGCCGCTTCTGGCAAACCAGAGCAGCGCACGGAAACGCCATTTGACTACAGACCAATAGCCCTAACATCTGTCGTTATGAAATGTTTTGAGAGATTGGTGCTAGATCATATTAAGGCCGGTCTTCCATCCACTCTAGACCCGTTCCAGTTTGCATACAGAAGTAACAGATCTACTGATGATGCTATTTCCATCGCTATCCATACTGTACTGAGTCATCTAGAACGACAGGGAACCTATGCAAGGCTGTTGTTCGTGGATTATAGTTCTGCCTTTAATACAATTCTACCAGACAGGTTATTCCTTAAAATGACCAATTTGGGCATACATCAGAAGATCTGTTTGTGGGTAAGGAATTTCCTGACTGATAGGCCGCAGACAGTGAGAATGGGATCTTACTATTCCTCTACTCTAGTATTAAGCACAGGAGCCCCTCAGGGATGCGTGTTAAGCCCCTTTCTCTATTCCCTGTACACATGTGATTGCATCCCACTGTATAAGTCCAACACAATCATCAAATTTGCGGATGATACAACAGTGGTGGGGCTCATTAGTGAGAATGATGAGTCTGCTTATAGGAAAGAAATACAGGGGTTAATTCAATGGTGTAAAGAAAATAATCTTATGCTTAACACCAAAAAGACCAAAGAACTCATAATTGACTTTAGGAGGAAGAAAAGTGTATTCTTACCATTGTACATAAATGGCGAGGAGGTGGAGAGGGTTGACAGTTTTAAATACCTGGGCACTTACATCTCTGAGGACCTCTCATGGACTGCAAACATTAATGTGGTTGTGAGGAAGGCGCAGGGGAGGTTGTATTTCCTGAGAATGCTCAGGGGATTGAATCTATCTCAGCGCCTACTTATGTCCTATTATCACAGTACCATTGAGAGTGTCTTAACCCATAGTATATTATCGTGGTATGGAAGCAGCTCTGTAATGGATAAAAAAGCTTTACAGAGAATAATTAAAATTGCCCAGAATGTTATTGGGCTCCAACTACCAACCCTGGATGAGATCTTCATGTCTCGCTGCTTGAAGAAGACACACAATATCCTGAGAGATCCCACCCACCCTGCTCACAACCTCTTTGCACTGTTGCCTTCTGGCAGAAGATACAGGACGATGAAAACTCGAACCACACGTCTTCTGAATAGTTTCTATCCAAGAGCTTTGATTGCACTAAATAATGACCTCAGGGCCAGTAGTAAGAAATAGCAAGCAGTGAATAGTAAGAAAGGAGATAGGTTTTAGGTTATGTTATGCTTTTAATAGGTTATGTTACATTCTGGATTATGGTATGTTTTAATAGATTATGTCTTAATAGGATGAGAGTGTTGGAGATATGTGCAAATGTGTAAGGCAAATCCGGTCTTTGGGTGTTTGATTTTCGTTGTTGTGTGTACTGTGTATATACGGACAATGACAATAAATTTATCTAATCTATCTAATCTAATCTAATTTACCTTCCCGCCGGAGTGGTACCTATTTATCTACTTGCACTTTGACGTGCTTTCGAACTGCTAGGTGGGCAGGAGCTGGGACCGAGTAACGGGAGCTCACCCCGTCGCGGGGATTCGAACCGCCGACCTTCTGATCAGCAAGCCCTAGGCTCTGTGGTTTAACCCACAGCACCACCTGCCACCTTCAATTATCCAAAGGGGACTGTCATGCAGAAGATGGAGAAATCTTGTTTTCTCTTGCTCCAGAGGCTTCGAACCAGTGGATTCAAATTACAAGAACGGGAATGCAGGATAACCATTATGAAGAACTTTCTGATGGTAAGAACTGCTTGATAGTGGAACAGATGCCTTGGAAGATGGTGGACTGTCCTTCATAGAGGATCGGATAACCAATTGGCTAGATGACCCCTGGGATCCTTTCCAACTCTGTTGGACATAGCTGGACAGAGGAGGAGCAGATTCTATATTACGAACAATTTGATGCAAACGGAGAGTAACCTGTCATTGCAGGAGCAACCTGCAGAAGAGGAAATGAGTGATGCTTAAACGGTCAGGGCAAAGTAGGAGACGTCTGCTGCACTCTGAGATTCTTCTGGAAGAGGGATGGGTTGGGCGGCTGTTCTCCACAGGCTCGGCCTCAGCAAGGCGCAACCTAAAAATAGCCCAAACCATCATGAAAGCGGGAGAGATTAATGGTTATTGTTGTGCACAAATGGGTAATCAGGAAGGAAACAGCTCAGGCCTGGTGTCTAAATTTAATTTACGGATATACAAATCTCTGCCTAATGAGAGTCTAGCAAGTATATTATGTGGCAAAAAAGAGAAAGAAACCCAGTCTCTGAGAGAAATATTCACTGATTTCACCCATTCCTTCGGCCTCCAAAACAATACTGAGAGACAGGCGAAAATGTATGCCTAACCGAGAAAGGCGTTTGTTATCCCAAAGTGCTGACGGAGCATCTCTGGAACAAGCAGGTGTTGGGAGAGCAGAGGGAACTGAACTTCGGAAGGCTTTGAGATGTTGTGGTGGAATTGTTACTTGTGATAAACCTGAATTATTTTTGTACGGAAAAACGTGTTGGAATGTATTTATATAAATCTATGGTGTGACCGCATTTGGAATACACTGTCCAGTTCTGGTGGCCCCGCATCAAAGAGGAGATTGTAGAGTTGGAAAAGGTTCAGCGAAGGGCAACCCAGATGGTCAAGGTGGTGGAGCAGCTGCCCTATGAAGAACAGTTGCAGCGTCTGGGACTTTTCAGCTTAGAGAAAAGGCGAGGGAGAGGCAACATGGTAGAAGCTTGAAAAACGAGGCATGTTATGGAGAAAGTATTTCTTCTTCCTTGGCATGGCTAGAACTCATGAGCTGAATGTTGGAAGATTCAGGACAAACAAAAGAGAGCACTTATTCACACAGTGCAGAGCCAAACTATGGAACTCACTCCCGCAGGAGGCAGGGATGGCCACCAACTTGGATGTCTTTCGTGAAGGAGGAGAGGTCTATGGATGGCTATACTCTGCTTCCATGGCCGGAGGCAGCAATGCTTCTGAAAACCAGTAGCTGGGAACCAGGAGGGGAGAATGCTGCTCTTGAACTCAGATCTTGTTTGCTGCTTCCCCAGAAGAGGCATCTGTTTGGCCACTGTGAGAACAAGGTGTTGGACTAAATGGGCCATTGGCCGGATCCAGCAGGCTCTTCTGTTGTTCTTCTGTTCTTGAAGCCTAACTGAATGTGCAACATGATCATTGCTGACCCCAATTCTATGGAAGTGGAGGCCCAGCTGAGCGACATGCCCTGGAGCTGTGCCCAGACTCACTCGACTCCTCGCAGTGGCATGTTCAGGGCATGTTGGAGCACGCCAGCACCTGCGCACCTGGTCCTGTTCCCCTCTGCCTTATTTAGCAGATGATGCGGGAAGCCGGCATCAAGCCGGCATCAATCTTTCATGCCCTCCAGCGCTCTGAAACATTTATGCTGGGACTCCAGAGCAAAGGAGGTCAGGGGGCAGCTGGGGTGGCAAAGGTCTCTTGCACCCTCAGCGCCAGGCAGGGGGCTTCCCTCCTCACCTTTGACAAGAGGAACGCCAGGCTTCTGCAAGCATCGGGATGCCTGCATCTTGCTTTGCCAAACATCATCTTCTTCGGCGATCACCATAAACAGGGTTTTAAAAGTGAGTCCGTAAGTGACTGTGGAGGCCAATTCTGGATCCACACATCCTTCCACAGTGGCGACATTGGTTCCAGGGCAGGAGTTGATCCCGGTGTGGATTTGTCAAGTGTGCCTTCCTCTTAGCACGTTTCTCCCTTGCGTCCTGAGTTCGAGTGTCTTCAAAGCCCAGGACACCTGTTCTCCAATTGGAGTGCTCGCAGGCCAGTGTTTCCCAGTTGTCAGTATTTATACTACATTTTTAAAGATTTGCCTTGATTTGCCTACATTTTTAAAGATTTGCCAGTCTTTAAACCTCTTTTGTTAACCACCTTCCTATGACACAGGAAAAGAGGATGCAGAGGATATGTGGACTTCAGCACGATGGATACAGGAAAGAACTGTTCTCTAAACTGAAAAGGCGAGGAAGGTGCTTGTAGTTCATACAAATAGGCATGGCATGGAGCAAGTGGATCAAGGAGGTTTTTCTTCCTCTCTCGTAACACTAGAACTCTAGAACACTAGAACACTAGAACGGCTTAGGGAGCTGGGTATGTTTAGCCTGGAGAAGAGAAGGTTAAGGGGTGATATGATAGCCATGTTCAAATAAGTAAAAGGATGTCATATAGAGGAGGGAGAAAGGTTGTTTTCTGCTGCTCCAGAGAAGCGGACACAGAGCAATGGATTCAAACTACAAGAAAGAAGATTCCACCTAAACATTAGGAAGAATTTCTTGACAGTAAGAGCTGTTCGACAGTGGAATTTGCTGCCAAGGAGGGTGGTGGAGTCTCCTTCTTTGGAGGTCTTTAAGCAGAGGCTTGACAGCCACCTGTCAGGAATGCTTTGATGGTGTTTCCTGCTTGGCAGGGGGTTGGACTGGATGGCCCTTGTGGTCTCTTCCAACTCTAGGATTCTGTGATTCTAACTCGTGAGCATGCAGTGGAGCTGAATGCTGGAAGATTCAGGACAGATAAAGGGAATTCCTTCTTCATAGTTTGACCATGGAACTCCCTCCCACAGGAGGCAGGGATGGCCACCAACTTGGATGGCATTAAAGGAGGATTGGGCGAATTCACGGAGGAGGAGAGGACTATCGAAGGCTACTAGCCAGGATGGCTCTGCTCTGCCTCCACTGTTTGAGGCAGCAATGCTTCTGGATTCTCTGAAAGAGAGGGAAGCGCAGCAGCAAGGCAGGCGGTTAGCTCTCAACCCCTGGGATGCTCCTGTCGAGAGACAGAATGATTTACTCCCAGGTAATTACAGGAAAGCATTTTACGGCTGGAGGCAATTGTCATAATTCTGCTTAGAAATTAACTTCCCTTTCAGGCTGCTACATAATTCAGAGATGGGAGACAATAGAGATGGCTTGTTTATTCCTGGCAGGGGGGTGGGCAGCACCAACTGCTTGCTCAGTGCTTTAGAGGCAAGGATGCCGACGCAAGCAGCTACTAAACTCTGGCAGAGGCAGAAGGGGGCAGCAACTGTTGGGTGACTCTCCTTCTCGGGGTCAGGCTGTGAATAAAACAAATAGTTGAGGTGTGTTTTTCTTAGAGAGAGAGAGCAATGGCAGTGGAAAGATATCGTTGGTGGACCACATGGGGTGCCATCATTGCAGTGCCACCTCTGGTGAAACTGGGGGTTGGACTAGATGACCTTTGGTGTGCCTTCCAACTTAACAATTCTACGCTTCTATGACTTTCAGGTGGTTGAAACATTATACAAACTAGCGGAGTTTTGTGTTTGCCAGAGACAATGACATAAAATCTCCATTTAGGCTTCTGAGTTTGTGGAGGGATGGATGAATTGGTCAATTTTGGTTTTCTCAGTTTCTCAGTCTTAAGCTCAGACCACCACATTTCCCAGTCGGTTTGGAACTGATGCAATCCTCATGAAAATTCACCAGCATTTTTGGGTGGATTTCTCTTTATACATATCTGCATGCAATTTTCCCGGCATAATGCACTTTTGCATGTTATGTTCAGCAATGTATGCATTGTTATGCATTTCCCCAAATACTGGCATATTTGTATACATTATTTGGTTGGATGCCTGTGCCATAACTTCCAGAGAAGTTTGAGGTTTGAATCTCCCACTGGGGTCCCTTCCAACTCTACAATTCTATGATTCTATGAACACTTTGGAGGTCAGCCTGGTGATGTTGGCGAGATCCTGGCCAGCCAGTTTCCTGGTCAGCAAATAGAGGCTGCCACCTCACCATCCCTCTGGATGCTGGCAGAATGTTCTGGGAAGTCGGGTGGAGATGGTTTCTCTCTCTCTCTCTCTCTCTCTCTCTCTCTCTCTCTCTCTCTCCCCCTCTCCCTCTCCCTCTCCCTCTCTCTCTCTTGCATCCTGCGGTGCTCAATTTCATTGCTATAAATCAAACATGTTGCGCTTTTCTGAGTACAGACTCCTTGCCATACCGGCTCTCCTTAAAATGTGCAAATCCATTTAGGAAGACAAATTGTCTTCCAGCTGAAGAAACTGTGAGTTTCTGCTCCACTGCTTTTAAGACCTGCTCTCTCTGTTCTGCTCTTTTTTGGGGGATTCAGAGAGGGCTACCATGTCCTTCCCTGGACTAGTCTAAATGCACCCTCTTCTCTCAACCTCTCCTCTAGCTAGGACTTGTTTTGTGCCCTTTGGACTTTGCAGCATTGGTGGAATGCTTCTGGGTCTTGCGCTTGTCACAGCTCTCAAATCTTTTGCAAAACAAGAAGTCACATTCATGAGCGTTTCCTCTCTGGGCCACAGTTTCCCTGCACATTCTCACACGTCCCCTCAAGTCTGTTCTTTGGGGCATAAATGCAGCTTTTCACAAAGGCCGACAGGGTTCCTAATCCACTCGCGAAACAGTCCCTCTCAAAGCCCACTTGCCACTCTGCTTTTGAAGCCCTTTTTATTGTTTAAAAATAATAATACAATCTTAAAAGGAGTCATAAAAATAAATGGTTCTATTGTCACACAGGCATCCCCGGCTGTGTCTCCAGTCAAATACTGACACACCAACTGACAGACAAAAAAATGGGTCTTTCTGCTAATTAAATCTAACAGTGAAAGTAGCATGTTGAGCTTGAAAGGATCTGTTAGGAAACAGTCCATTAAAGATGGGTCCTGGTTTTCAGAGCAGTGGAAGCCAGATTGATTTGCACAACTGGAGGTAAAGTTGGGGCCTGGCAGAGTCCACATGCTTTCGGAAATGCTGGCACCTTTCACTCGACATCCTGAGGATTTGGCTTTCAATTCTTATCCGTAAAAAAAAACATTTCTACTTCCTACAGTAGGGGAAGGAAGTTTAAAGATTTAACGGCCTGAGAGTAGGGGTGGGTGGGGAAGCAAACCTGAATGCCAGACATGGAGAATCAAACACAGAATCCAGTCTGTGTTTGAAGGGGCCCTTATTTAGTTATCTGTATATTACATCTCTGGGAAGCGGGTAGCGCTGTGGGTTATACCACTGAGCCTAGGGCTTGCCGATCAGAAGGTCGGTGGTTCGAATCCCCGCGATGGGGTGAGCTCCCGTTGCTCGGTCCCTGCTCCTGCCAACCTAGCAGTTCGAAAGCACGTCAAAGTGCAAGTAGATAAATAGGTACTGCTCCAGGGAAGGTAAACGGCATTTCTGTGCGCTGCTCTGGTTTGCCAGAAGCGGCTTAGTCATGCTGGCCATATGACCCGGAAGCTGTACACCGGCTCCCTCGGCCAGTAACACGAGATGAGCACCACAACCCTAGAGTCGTCCGCGACTGGACCTAACGGTTAGGGGTCCCTTTACCTTTACCTTACATTACATTTCTATTCCACCTTTCCCCCCCCTCCACAGGAGCCTAGGGTGGTGTACATGTACAATTATACAGTGTCCAGATCAAGGAAAGTAATAGTACTACTCTACTCTGCCTTTGACAGACCACACCTGGAGTCCTGTGCCCAATTCTGGGCACCACAATTTAAGAAGGATGTTGACAAGCTGGAAGGTGTGCAACCAAGGAGGGTGACCAAGATGATCAAGGGTCTGGAAACTAAGCCGTATGAGGAACGGTTGAAGGAGCTGGGTATTTTTAGCCTGGATAAGAGACTGAGAGGAGATATGAGAGCCATCTTCAAGTATCTCAAGGGCTGTTATGTGGAGGAGGGAACAAGCTTGTTTTCTCCTGCTCTGGAGGGTAGGTCTTGAACCAATGGCATCCAATGACAAGGAATGAGATTCTGACTAAACATCAAATAGGACTTTCTGACAGCAAGAGCTGTTCAACAGGGGAACGGTCTCCCTGGGGAGATTGTGGACTCTCCTTCCTTCATCCAAGGAAGCAGAGGTTGGATGGCCACCTGTCATGGATGCTTTAGTTGAGATTCATGCATTGCTGGGGGTTGGACTAGATAACCCTCAGGGTCCCTTCCAATTTTATGATTCTATGATTCCCCACAGCAAGAAGGTGAGGTTGGTTAGGCTGAGAGGCAGTGACCTGCCCCCAAGGTCACCCAGTGCGCTTCACGGCCATGTCGGGATTTGAATGCTAGTCTCCCAGATCCGAGCCTGACACTCTAACCACTACTCCACACGACCCTTGGCAAAATGCCTGTGGGTACACCCTGCCCCTACTCCTGTGCAGATGAACCCTGGATGGTGAGCACATCATTGTCAGACCAGGTTAAAGGTGTAGCTCCAGCTCCAGCTGCCCAGTGCTAACAAGAGCAGTGCCATTGTTAAAGAAAGGGAGGGGATAAGGTGAACTGAAACTGAATTCTAATAAAATGTCCTGAGAATAAAGCTGAACTGAAGGAGAAGTGGCATATATTTGTTAGAAAATAATCTCATGGCAGCACCTGTGTTTTTATTTCTCCAATTATCCTAACTATAGCTTCTGTAAAGAAGGTTAGGCTGAGGAATAATCAGTGGCTGAGGACCACCTAGTGACCTTCATGGCTAAGTGGAGATCTGAACTGAGGTCTCCTCAATCTGAACACAAGACACCACCTTTCTCCTGACCCTGAGAGGTGGTGGCCAAGAGCAGGGATCTGTCCATGGTGCTGATGCTGACAGTAAAGGTAAAGGGACCCCTGACAGTTCAAGTCCAGTCGCGGAGGACTCTGGTGTTGCGGCGCTCATCTTACTCTATAGGCTGAGGGAGCCGGTGTTTATCTGCAGAGAGCTTCTGGGTCATGTGGCCAGCATGACTACGCCGCTTCTGGTGAACCAGAGCAGTGCACGGAAATGCTGTTTACCTTCCCACCGGAGCGGTACCTATTTATCTACTTGCACTTTGACGTGCTTTCGAACTGCTAGGTTGGCAGGAGTTGGGACCGAACAATGGGAGCTCACCCTGTCGCAGGGATTCGAACTGCCGACCTTCTGATCAGCAAGCCCTAGGCTCTGTGGTTTAACCCACAGCGCCACCCGCGTCCCGATGCTGACAGTACCAGTGTCAAAAGCATAAGAATGAGTCCCACAGTTTAACTGTGCACTGCATGAAGAGGGGCTTTCTTTTCTCTGTCTCTCAACATCCTTGGAGTTCTCATGTTGTGAGAGAAGTAGAAAAGCTCTTCTCTGCCCGCTTTCTCCTCCCTCCCTAGAAAGACCCTCCAGGCAAGTTTCACTGTTGAGTTTCAGAAGAGGCTGATGAATATCTCCTTCGCAGAGCAGGCCTGGGTCTCTGGTCTCCGGTGGTCATGTTTTGATTTGCTTTGAAGTGTTGTGAGCTGCCCTGAAAGACCTTGTGCCCCCAACCCCCCTCCAGGGAAAGAGGATGGCGGTAATAAATGAAGCAGGATGAAGCGAGGCAGCGGATTTGGGCTCAATAAGTGCAGTGCCACTCAATAAACATAATTCCACTGTGACCGTTTACAGCAAATGTAGAGCAATTATCTTGCAATCAGATGTTAATTGCCAATTGCATCTGTCTGCCCTGGTGAAGCCTCCTTTGATGGAATCAGCCGAAAGATGTGATTATGGTTTGGGTGACTTTGGGTGTGAGACATTCTGCCCAGCTCCTTCCACCACTTCCTAATTGGAAGATCGTTCCCAGGAAGGGTCTTTTACAAATGATTGTGGGGCAAAGTTTGTTGGTTCATTCATTCCATCCCTGATAGAAGAAACCGATGAGTCCAATTCATTGTGAAAGTAATGGACAAAGCATTATTTGAAACTGAGATCAGGGAAACTGTCAGGGAGGATTCGGAGGAGCCATGGACAGAGGAGGCGGAACAGGGGCTCAGGGATGTTGAAGAGCCTTGCAACCACCCAGAGGCTTGGGAAGGGAGCTCAGACTCAGGAAGGGAGGGGGCTTTCAAATCAGCACGCGATTCCCATGCCTACTTTGTTGAGTGGTAGGAAGCCACTCCCCAAATCTGACTCAATGAGTTCGGATGCGTAATTCTGAATGGTAGCTGTTTCTTGTATATACAGTATGTAATAAAGATTGTAAATACCACGCTGATTGTGCCGGGTGTTACTGTGAAGGGGAAACACCACCTTTACAGAAATGGAGTGTAAACCGTAAATGTGAAAAGGGACCCCTGAGCATTAGGTCCAGTCGTGGACGACTCTGGGGTTGCAGCGCTCATCTTGCTCTATAGGCCGAGGGAGCCGGTGTAAAGCTTTCGGGTCATGTGGCCAGCATGACTAAGCCACTTCTGGCGAACTAGAGCAGCACATGGAAATGCCGTTTACCTTCCCGCCGGAGCAGTAACTATTTATCTACTTGCACTTTGATGTGCTTTCAAACTGCTAGGTTGGCAGGAGCTGGGACCGAGCAACGGGAGCTCACCCTGTCGCGGGGATTCGAACCACCGACCTTCTGATTGGTAAGCCCTAGGCTCTGTGGTTTAACCCACAGTGCCACCCGCATCCATACCCTGCACCAATTATCAGAAAGGAAGAGAAACCTATTTATAGGGATTCAGATTTCTGGGGGCAAAATGTATGTGATGAGAAGTGGCATGCAGAAGAAGAAGAGGATTTTGGATTTGATATCCCGCTTTATCACTCCCCTTCAGGAGTCTCCAAGCGGCTCACATTCTCCTTTCCCCTCCTCCCCCACAACAAACACTCTGTGAGGTGAGTGGGGCTGAGAGACTTCAGAGAAGTGGGACTAGCCCAAGGTCATCCAGCAGCTGCATGTGGAGGAGCAGGGAACCGAACCCGGTTCACCAGACCACTACGCCACACTGGCTCTCTTCAAATGTCAGAAGGGCTGCTTGATGGAAGGCAGAGCAAGCTTGTTTTCTGCTGCTCCAGAGGTGAGGAACCAAGCTAATGGCTTCAAGTTCCAAGAAAGGCGATTCCGACTAAACATCAGGAAGAACCTTCTGAGGGCAAGAGCTGTTTGGCGGTGGAATGGTCTCCCTCAGGAGGTTGTGGCCTCTCCTCCCTTGGAGGTTTTAAGCAGAGGTTGGATGGCCATCTGTCAGGGATGCTTCAGTTGAGATTCCTGCATTGCAGGGGGTTGGACTAGAGGACCCTTGAGGTCTCTTCCAACTCTAATAATAATAATAAACTTTTATTTGTACCCCGCCCTTCCCAGCCAAGGCCGGGCTCAGAGCGGCTAACAATCATAAAAACCACAACAAACCACAAAACAAGCAGTTAAAAATGCAAATTAAAATACAATTTAAAATTTAAAATTTAAATCCCACCTCATTTTAAGCAGCCCACCAACAAACCAACGGAATGAAACGTCAGGGTTACCCTCAAACCAACCCAAAAGCCAGGCGGAACAGCTCCGTCTTGCAGGCCCTGCGGAAGGATGCCAAATCCTGCAGGGCCCTGGTCTCTTGCGGCAGATCATTCCACCATATCGGGGCCAGAACCGAGAAAGCCCTGGCCCTAGTAGCTGCCAGCCTGACATCCTTATGGACCGGGATCTCCAGGATGTTATTATTTGAGGACCTCAAGGTCCTACCCGGGGCATACCAGGAGAGGCGGTCCCTTAAGTACGAGGGCCCTAGGCCGCGTAGGGCTTTAAAGGTCAAAACCAGCACCTTAAACCTGATCCTTGTGGGATGTACAACACTGGTGCAGTCAATCACAACATTCCTAGAGTGTACACAAGGGGTCTTGGTCCTCCAGGTAGAGTTTCCTGTGCCAAGACTGAAATCACTTCCTTTGTGTGACCAGAAGTGGGAGTGGCCTTACCTGTAGCTATTCAAAGATACAGGTGAGCTGCTACTCTCCCTCTCTTCCCACCAGGACTCCGAGGATGCAACATCTCAGGAGATGCTCTCTTGGCTTCCAGCCAAGAGAGGCCCACATGGAGCCTTTCTCCCTTAAGGAGAATCTCCACATGTAAATACATTTAATCTAAGCTAGCCTGCCTTTCTGAGACTGTAGAAGCTTGAAATGACTGTGAGTAAAACCTTTATACTTTTATAAGCTTATGTGTCGTGTATTTTCTTTTAAGAGGGAACCAGGGGAAATATGTGCCAGGATCTGCCTTATTCTAGAAGTTCATAGGAACTTAAACGCCACGCTTTGCTGCGCTTTATTGGGGATGAGAAACTCTGCTAGTTTGGAGCTTGTTAGCACAAGCTGGGATAGGAAATATTAATCAATATTCCCTCATCCACATTCCCTCTCATCTCCCACAAAAGGGTTTTGAGGCCCAGAACTGCGTATTTTGTGTATTTTTAAAGGATTGCTTTGGATTGTGATTTTTGGCAGAGTAGAATTTTTCTGTTTGTACTTCCTGGTAAGCACATGGTCTTTTGTTCTCCATTGTGCTGTGAAAGGGGGATTAGCGACCCCTCCCCTCCCTCAGAGCTCACAGACCTCAGAGGCAGTGAAGATTAGTTTGCATTTTGAGATTTTTAAGTTTTGATTTTTGAATTTTAACCATTTTTGGGAATTTTTGAAATTTTGGAAATTTTTAAATTTTTGAGGATTAAGATGGCAAGCTCAGGTTTTGATAGTGAAGCAAGATCAAGCTTTATGCTGCTGAATGATCGTAACTTTGTGCAATGGAAGCAGCGCCTTTTAGTGCATCTTGGTGCAAAACAAGTGCTTAAAGCGGTGAAAGATCCCAAACCTGATTTTGCTGATTTAACCAAGAAAGCAGATTGGGAAAGGCAAGATGCAGAAGCTAAACACATAATTTTGAGCAGTTTGAAAGATGAGCATTTATCTCTGATTGACTATGAAAGTGATGCATCTCAGATTCTAAAGGATATTGAGAGGGTTTATGCACAATCATCAGAGAACTCTTATAGACATTTATTGGATAAACTGCTGAAGTTAAAGATGAATTCTAGAGAACAATTTACAGGGCATTTTAAGGACTTTAATGAAATTGTTCAAAGGATTGCCCTAACTCCCAGAGCTTTTGATGATGCAACCAAAGTGACTTTTATGCTAGCATCATTGGGACCAGAATTTGCTTCATTTAAGAGTATAATGGATCACACAAGAGATTTGACTTTTAATGAACTAGCAAATCACTTAAGAGAGGAATGCAGAGATTACCTTGATTCTCCACAAAGGAATCCAATGAAAATGGACACAAGTTATGTTTCTAAGCAATTTCCCAGGTCCAAGGAAGTGTCCAAAGATATAATATGCCATAACTGCAATTTAAAAGGGCACATGGCAAGAAGTTGCAAGAATAAGTCCCGCCCCTTTCAACCAAAAGGTGAAAAGAAGGGGGATCACGAGCGTACATTTCTACCGCAAGAAAAGAGTTTAAATGTGCAAAGAAATGAAAGGAAAAGTGACCAATTTATTTTAGATTCGGGAGCTACAAGCCATTTTGCACATAAAAGAGAATATTTCAGAGAAATTAATGATAGTGAATGGACTGAAATCCAGATTGCTGATGGAAATGTTCTAAAATCACAAGGTGCAGGTTCAATGCGTTTGAAATTCAAGGTGAACAATGAATCTCTTGAAACAACTGTGCCTAATGTTCAATATGTCCCAGAATTGAATTGTAACTTGCTTAGTGTGTCTGCTTTAGACAAGAAAGGTTTCAAGGTTACATTTGCCAATGGAGAATGCAATGTAACGAAAAATGATGAGGTTTATGCTCAAGGGAAACTAATCAATGGTGTTTATGAGATTAACGTTTCAGAAAACCAATCAGCACAAGTCGCCCAATCCAAGCAGAAGCATGAAGCAGATCTGGAGCTCTGGCATCGAAGACTGGGTCACCGGGATATCAGAGTCATCCAGGAACTGCAGAATGGAGATCTTGTGAGAGGTCTACAGGTAAACAAAAGTAACACACCCACACCAAAGTGTATAACTTGTGTAAGTGAAAAAGGAGTCAAACCTTCTTTCCCACGTTGTGCAGAAAAGAGAAGCACAAAAGTTCTGGACATTGTGTACACTGATTTAGCTGGACCTATGAATATACCTTCCTTAGGAGGAAATAAGTATATTTTGATATTTTTGGATGATTATTCAAGGTTTTGTGTGGGATACCTTCTCAAAGAGAAGAGTGAAACAGTGGAATTGTTCAAGCAATACGTAAGCATGGTCAAGAACAAATTCCATCGAGCACCCACCACCCTAATGTCCGATAATGGTGGGGAGTTTTGCTCACGTGAAATGGAAGCCTTCATGGCTCAGGAAGGCATAGCACATGTGACCACAGTAAGCTACACACCTCAACAAAACTCTATTGCTGAGAGGAAATTTAGGTCCATCCTAGAGATGACAAGGTGTATGCTAAAAGGATCCAACTTGTCGAAGAAACTTTGGGGTGAGGCAGCAAATACTGCGATTTATATACAGAATAGGCTGCCAACAAAAGGCACAGAGCGCACGCCATTTGAACTTTGGCATGGAAGAGTCCCAAATTTGTCACACATACGTGTATTTGGAAGTTTGTGCTATTACCACGTGCCCAAGGAGCACAGACACAAACTTGACTCCAGAGCAAAGCCTGGTATCCTAGTTGGATACGCTTCTGGAGGAAAAGGCTACAGAGTTGTGGACTTACAAACAGGGAAAACAAGTTCACATCACGTGATTCATTTTGAGGAGTATGAAAAGGCTGACACAAGGAACACAGCAATTGACTGTTCCAATGAGCCACCAACAGAGGAGTTTGTAAGTTTTCCTTTTGAAGCCATACCAGAAACTAATCCACCTCCTAGTATTGTACCTCCTAGTGTTGTAGCACCCCCTACAGATGACACCCCAGAAGACGCGGAGGACCAGATGTCAGAAGGCTCCAGAGACGAAGAGGACCCGTATGCAGGGATGCCGCCATTGGAAGGAGATGAGGAAGCTGATGCGGTTCAACAAGAGCCAGAGGTCAGACGTTCCTCCAGGTCCAACAAAGGCGTTCCACCACTACGACTGTCCTACTTTGCAGGGTCGGCGCCACCACAGGAACCTTCCACGTGGGAACAGGTTCAACGGTTGCCAGCTACTGAGGCCAGTCTCTGGAAGCAAGCCGCGCAGGAAGAGATGGATGCACTGCATCGCAACAAGACCTGGACCCTGACAGAGCTACCTCCTGGTAAGAAGGCAATTGGGTCCAAGTGGGTGTTCAAGCTTAAGAAGGGGTCAGAAGGGGAGGTGCAACGCTACAAAGCTAGGCTTGTAGCACAAGGATTTTCACAACAGTATGGTGAAGATTATGATCAAGTATTTGCGCCTACAGTGCGATACAGCAGTGTTAGATTACTTCTAAGTATTGCAGCATCTAAAGGCCTATCAGTCCGTCATGTCGACATAGCAACAGCTTTTCTTCATGGGACGATTTCTGAACAGATTTATATGAAGCAGCCCAAAGGCTTTATCAAGCAAAATGAGGCACATCTTGTATGTAAACTTCAGAAAGGAATTTACGGTTTGAAACAAGCTGCAAGAGCATGGAACCAGAAATTACATGAAATGCTGGTTCAGCTTGGGTACAAGCAGTCGACAGCTGACAAGTGCCTGTACACTAAGAACAGAAATGGACAATTCTCTTACATTCTGGCTTTTGTCGATGATTTATTAATATCAACGTCCAATGACAGAGACTATAAAGACATAGTCAGACATCTCAACAAAGAGGTGGAAGTAAAGGAATTGGGACTTGTCCAGTATTACTTGGGAATTCAAATTGAGAGAGAAGAAGACGGCTCATTTCTTCTCAGCCAGAAGCAGAAGATAATAGAACTGATAGAAAGCATGCAGATGCAAGGTGCACACCCTGTCGCGACACCCATGGCCACAGATTTTCTAAAGAATCAGCAAGATTCGAAGCTGCTGCCAGACAACAGCGAATACAGGTCAGCGATTGGTAAACTTTTGTATTTGGTTACTACCAGCAGACCTGACATAGCAAGTGCAGTGGGGATCCTAAGCAGAAAAGTGAGTTCTCCCACTGAACATGACTTGGGTGGGGTCAAGAGGGTGGTGCGTTACCTCAAGGGTACAATGAACTGTAAATTAAGATTGCCAGCTGTAAGGGACCCTAAGTTGGTTGGGTACAGTGATGCAGATTGGGCTGGGGATAAGGCGGATTACAAATCCACAAGTGGTTATGTTTTTATGTTTGGAAATGCACCTATCATTTGGGGCAGTTATAAACAGAAATGTGTAGCCTTATCGTCCACAGAGAGTGAATATATTTCAGCTTCGGAAGCATGCAGAGAGATCATCTGGCTGGATCAACTCCTGACAGACTTTGGTTTGCCGAGAAAAGGACCTGTCAGCTTGATGGAGGACAATCAAGGCTGCCTGCAGCTAGCGCAAACCGAAAAGTTCCTTGCACGTTCAAAACACATTGGGGTCAGGTATCACTTCATTCGCCAGATGATCCAAGATGGACTAGTAGAAATGTCCTACTGTAATACTCAGGAGATGACTGCGGACATTCTCACGAAACCCTTGCCACGAGAGAGTTTCCAGAACCTGCGTGTCAAGCTGGGACTCTGGGTGGTTGAATAAAGTTGTTTTATGTTTGTTAAATGTTGTTCAGACTGAGAAGGGGTTTGTGGGATGTACAACACTGGTGCAGTCAATCACAACATTCCTAGAGTGTACACAAGGGGTCTTGGTCCTCCAGGTAGAGTTTCCTGTGCCAAGACTGAAATCACTTCCTTTGTGTGACCAGAAGTGGGAGTGGCCTTACCTGTAGCTATTCAAAGATACAGGTGAGCTGCTACTCTCCCTCTCTTCCCACCAGGACTCCGAGGATGCAACATCTCAGGAGATGCTCTCTTGGCTTCCAGCCAAGAGAGGCCCACATGGAGCCTTTCTCCCTTAAGGAGAATCTCCACATGTAAATACATTTAATCTAAGCTAGCCTGCCTTTCTGAGACTGTAGAAGCTTGAAATGACTGTGAGTAAAACCTTTATACTTTTATAAGCTTATGTGTCGTGTATTTTCTTTTAAGAGGGAACCAGGGGAAATATGTGCCAGGATCTGCCTTATTCTAGAAGTTCATAGGAACTTAAACGCCACGCTTTGCTGCGCTTTATTGGGGATGAGAAACTCTGCTAGTTTGGAGCTTGTTAGCACAAGCTGGGATAGGAAATATTAATCAATATTCCCTCATCCACATTCCCTCTCATCTCCCACAATCCTGTACTCCACCGGGAGCCAGTGCAGCTGGTAGAGCACTGGATGAATGTGATCTCGCGGCAAAGACCCCGTAAGGAGCCTCGCCGCGGCATTCTGCACCCTACATTCTGCACTCTACAATTCAATGAACCTTGCATTCCAGGGGGTTGGGAACAATGACCCTTTGGTGCCCCTCTCAACTCTATGATTCTCTGACCCCTCCTTTTCAAAAAGTCAACAACTGCAAATCGATCTCTTTTGTTTTGTGAATAGCATAGTTATTTTTTGCAATAGCAGGTGGCGGGGGAAGGGTTCCCACCTCCAAAATATTGATCAATAAGGAATGCACAAAATAGTTTGACTCTTCTATCTGCCTGAGTTCCTCCCCGGGGGTCAGGGCCACCCTCTCCTTGCCCCACCCTCTAATCGCTTCCTGCCTGACCAGCGAGTGGAGCTTGAGAGCCCCTGCCCTTTCCCCCAGCAGCTCCCCTGGGAGAGGAAGATGCAACGTCTTTGCTTCCCCCTCTGCACTTCATTCCCTTTGCTTCATTAGGCCTGCAGTGGAAAGGCAGGTTAATAAAAGGTAAGATTTAGATCACTCACTACCCAGCGGTGCAGAAAAACAAAAATCAATCACGGGGCATTCAAACAATTCCTGCCCACGCATTTCATACGCCACTGAGCCGCAGAGGAGAGGAGGCCCTTCTGCTAATTGCCGTTTGTGTGTGTGTGTGTGTGTGTGTGTGTGTGTGTGCATGCATGTTGCTAACCAGGAAACAAGACCTGGCATTCTGCAGCCTCTTTGGGGCTTTGCTGCTGGAGGAAGAATTTTCCTGCGGCAGAATCATCCGATCCGAGACGTTTTATGGTGGACTGTAGCTAAACTGTGGAGGCAGAGCACAGCCATTTTGACTAGTAGTCCTTTTTTAAAATAAAAATAAATAAATAAATGATTTTTAATTGGTTTTACATATAAACACATGTCGTAACATCTTACCCTCTTATTTTATCTCTTTGGCTCAACTGAGTCTAATGACTTCCCTCCCTCCCGTCTGATGGTTTACAAAATTAAACTTTTGTTGTTTAGTCGTGTCCGACTCTTTGTGACCCCATGGACCAGAGCACGCCAGGCACTCCTCTCTTAAACTTTACATCTTTACAATTCGCTTCATTTCCTATCCTTGTTATATCATCACCTAGAATATTATATTACTCAACCTGAATAGGTGGCAATTTCATCTTACAGATCTTCAGATAACGATGCTAATGATGTTAATTGCTTACAGTTGTCTTTCAAATGTAATATAAATTTATTCCAGTCCTTTTGGAATGCTTGGTCTCACTGGTTCAGGATTCTTCCCGCCAGTTTCGGCAGTTCTGCAGATTCCATCAGCTTCATCTGCTGCTCTTCTTTTGTTGGTAACGCCTGCGGTTTGCATCTTGGGGCTAACACATTTTGGCTAGTAGTCCTTGATAGCTCTCTCCTCCATGAATTTCACCATCTATTGCTTCCTGAACATGGGTAGATCTACATTCCCCCCCCCCCCGAAGCTTGAACTGTCCCTGGACAAAATCCGTCCCCGGAATGTCCCTGGATTTCATTTAATGTCCCCGGATTTATATTTTAAGTGTTGTAGATTTATTAGTAGGGAATGAATGTTGCGTGATTGGTTCAACGGCACAAGACACATCATATGGGGACTTCCGGTGAGGCAAAATGGCGGGTGCCATGGCAGCGAGCAGCTCCTGAAGCCAGCCAGAGCCAACTGCCCTACCAGGCTGGCTCCGGGCTGCTGAGACTGCCGCTGCCACCACCATTGCCAAGGGGTAATTGGGGATGCCCGGTGCATCAACTGGGGAAACCGCTGACCCCCCTCCATGACCCAAATCGAGCTGGCCGCAAGAGCGCCTGGCCACCTGGCCAACTGCCCAGTGGCACTCGTGTCAGGAAAACCCTGTAGCTGACGCAGTGAGGAGGAGGAGAGTAGAAGGAGAAGGAAGAGAGAGAGAGAGGAAGGAGAAAAAAGAGGGGAGCCCCAACCTTGCCACGACCTTGCCGTGCTGCTGCTGCCACTGCCGCTGAGGAGGAGAGGTAGGAGAGCACCGGGAGGGCAAGGACATATGGCCAAGCCCAGGTCCAACCCAAGCCTCCTCTATGGCGGCTAGCGCTCCAAGAGAGCAGGCCCAGAGGAAGACCGTGTGGCAGAGGAGACCACAGAAGAGAAGATATTCTTTCTTAATATATATATTTAAAATAATTTTAATAACTTTTTTTTTCTCCGAGTTCTTTGAAAAAAAATCTGGTAACTTTAGACTATAAGAGCCATTCAAGATTGGAACTAGCGGAGTTTGTAACCCAAAGTGTTTGTAACCTGAAGTGTTTGTAACCCGAGATACCACTGTACTATTCGTATATTATTTCTTTTTCTTTCATTGTTATATTTGCAAATAAAAAAATTAAGGAGGGGTGGAAGGATTAAGAAAAAAGGACCTTGAGGTTGTAGTGGACATCTTGATGATGGTTTCTATCATCAAGCTGTCCACTACAGTGTGTGCCAGGTGTGGAAAAGACAAATTTCATGCTGGGGCAAGGATCGAAAATTAAATGCCTGGATACAGATCTGTGGTTTCTTCTGACTTTGAATAATGTGCGCATCGCAGGAGGTTGGACTAGATGAGCCTTTGGGTCCCTACGACTCTGTGACTCTACACTTTTGCTCATCTTACTTCAGAAAGGATGTTGGAGGGCTGGAAAGGGTTTAGGAAAGGATCAAGGGTTTGGAGCAACTCTGTGGTGAAAGGTGTGCTTCTTGAGAGCCAGTGTGGTGTAGTAGTTAAGAGCGGTGGACTCGTAATCTGGGGAACTGGGTTCGCTTCCCCGCTCCTCCCCATGCAGCTGCTGGGTGACCTTGGGCTAGTCCCACTTCTCTGAAGTCTCTCAGCCTCACTCACCTCACAGAGTGTTTGTTGTGGGGGAGGAAGGGAAAGGAGAATGTGAGCCGCTTTGAGACTCCTCCGGGTAGGGATAAAAGTCTTCTTCTTCTGAATACTGCTTGCACTCGGGTCCTGCCTGCAGGCTCCCAACATGGGCACCTGGTTGGCCACTGTGGGAGAACAGGTTGCTGGGCCAGACTGGCCCCCTCTGGCCTGATCCAGCTGCTGCAGGCCTCTCCTGATGTTCTTGGCTTGGATAAATGAGCAAATCTGGAGCAGCTCCAAAGGTCAGCTTCTTGTCCCTCTCTTTGTGTTCCAAATCCAAAGGAAGATTGAGTGGGGGCTCTAATTGCATGATGCATTACAGTCAAAAGACTCAGCACATTCAAAGCTGCAGGCTCTTGTATTTCTGGCGTACCCCTTGGAGTTCATCGTTAATTAATTCCGAAAAGGTTTTTTTCCTTCCTTTCCCTGTCGTTCTTTGAAGCCTAATTAAACCAATCTAAGGCCAAAAGCTTTGTAAACCAGACCCTGCGGATTAGGGCATAATTTTACGTCTGTCTGTCCATCCAAGGCAGCCAACCATCCATCTAGTTATCTGAGTTTTAAATGGTACACTAATTGCAGGCACTGCCCCCCGCTGATTTCCAAATGGCATTTGAGTTATTTCCATGCGAAACAAGCCCAGAGTGCAGCTCAATGTCCTTTCATGAGAAACAACCCCCCCCCCAAATATATCTGGCATCTCTGTGGCAGATTAATTGTTAGTAATTAATTTAAGGAGGAACCATCTGAAGAAAAGCCATGCTGCTGGAGACATCTGGTCCAGCACCTTTTCTACAGTGGCCATCATAATCAAATGAAAAGCACGGAGAATGAACATATCCAGCATTGCGTGAATTTAGGTTTTTTGCAGGAAGGTTGCGGGGTGGGGTTTTTTTGCTGCAAGGGGTCAAAAATGGCTTGAGAGCTCTTCCTGTAGTCAAGGTTGCATTGTTAAGTGTCTGTGCCCCTCTGCTTCCAGGCTATTGTTCCTTGACTACAACCTTTGGCTTGGCCAGGCGATACATTCCTGTGCTCAACTGCCATGGCTTTGCCGACACAGCTTCTCCGTTGCAGAAGGAAGCAGCATCTTGTCGCGAGCCTTCCCAGACTTTTGTACCGAAGCCACGAGGCTGCTCTGTATTCCCAGAGAATCCGCCGGGTTACTCAGTCTTCTGGTTCCATCAGTTTGGCTCTTGTGATATGATTAAGGCACATCTATGGCTTAACAAGACTTCACGGTCTTCCTCCTTAATATAAATCACTATTCATTGCTCATGCTGTTCCAGCCTGCGGAGGGAAATGCATTTAAGGAGTTTTATACCTGTTGGTGATTCATAGTTTAGAGATCGTAGAGCTGAGAGGGACCCCCTAGGATCATCTAGTCCAACCCCCTGCAATACACAGATCTGAACTCTGCTTAAAAACCTCCAAGGAAGGAGACTCCACCACCTCCCAAGGGAGTCTGTCCCACTCTCAAATGTCTCTTACCACCAGAAAGTTCTTCTTGCTGTTTAGTCAGAATCTCATTTCTTGTAACTTGAAACCATTTGTTTGGGCCCCAAGCTCTGGAGCAAACAGCAGAAAACAAGCTTGCTCCAACTTCCATGAGACAACTCTTCAGATATTTGAAGATGGCTATCATATCTCCTCTCAGTCTCTTCTTATCCAAGCTAAACCATCCCCAACTCCCTCAACCATTCTTCATAAATCTTGGTTTCCAGACCCTTGATCATCTTGGTCACCCTCCTCTGCACACCTTCCAGCTTGTCAATATCCTTCTGAGAATCTGGTGCCACGTCACACAAGTTCCCTGCACTGTCCATGGTCCTGAAAGCCGTGTAGTTGGCTTTCTTCCTTCTCTTGAACTCTAGGCCTGTCTCAGCTGCCTGAGGATATCATGTGAGTCTTTCTGCCCTCTTAATATGCCTGCTTGTGCTCAGAACAGACTGCTTCTCTACACATGGACAGGGGCACTCCTTTCATGTAAGTTGGACATGTATGATTTCCCCATGAGATTCACTCCATAACCATAGGGGGGGAAAACAGAACAGAACAAAACTACTAAACAAACACACTTTTAAAATGTGGAGATCTTTTCTATTCTAATTGATTCAAGAAGGCTCTGGAGGCTTCTCTGTGTGATATTAGCTGGAAGTTTCTAGCTGACAAGTAAGTTCCTATTCTGCCTGGAAACAAGCAGAAGGTTCCTTCAGAGAAGGTGAAGAGCTAGTTCAAACTGGTTCTGTTATCTCTTTCTTGAAGGTCATGCTGACTATAAGAACAGGCCAGAAGGAGCCTAGTTTTCACTCTCCTTCACTGGAGATTTTCAAGCAGAGGTTGGATGGCCGTCTGTCAGGGATGCTTTAGTTGAGATTCCTGCACTGCAGGGGGTTGGACTAGATTACTAATTGACCGATTAATGAATTACAATTTACAATATAAAACCACAAAAACATATACCATATTAATCAACACAAATAATACACCCCTAGTTTGAAAAGGTTTAATCAGCCAAAGGCTTGGTTGTAGAGAAATGTTTTAGCCTGGTTCCTAACAATATATAATAAAAGTGCCAGGCGAGCGTCCCTGGGGAGAGCATTCCACAGACGGGGAGCCACCACAGAAAAGGCCCGTTCTTGTTTTGTCAACCCTCAGACCTCACATGGAGGAGACAAACAAAGAAGGGCCTCAGCTGATGATCTCAGGGTCTGGGTAGTTGACCGTTGGGGTCTCTTCCATCTCTACAATTCCTCCCAGTTCTGTTCACAAAAATAACCACAAAAAGAGTAAGTATGATGACAGAATGGTAGAGTTGGAGAGGATCCCAAGGATCCAGTGGTGAAGCAAGGTCAGGTGGTACCCAGGGCAGAAAATTTCTTGTTACGCCCCCCATTGAATTTTTTTTTTTTTTTGCCTGCAAAAATGGTTTGACTTTATTTCATATTTTTTGGGGGGAACCTTGTTGAGCTTTTTTGGGGGAGCCAGGAGATTGTTGAGGGTTTTTTGTGGAGATCGCGTGCCTTGCGACAAGGAATCTGCCTGCTACACTACAGTTGGTGGGGGAGGCGGCGGGCCGCCCGTTTTGGCAGCTGGAAGCCTGCGTGCGCCAATGCAACAGTGTCTGACAGACGTTGAGTGCCGCATAGCATTTTGTCACCCCCTTCGGAGGTAACACCCGGGGCGGACTGCGCACATCCATGACAGATTACTAAGGAAAGTTATTTAAGGGAAGAAGTATATGACTCTAGATACTGACAGCTACAAATTCGCTGAAGTACAGTCAGGAATCAGAATGTGGGTTTTAATTGTTATAGATGAACATTATTGAAGACACACAGGCTATTATGGAACGTTAAAGCAAATAATTATTGAAGTTCTTTATTTCTCACAACAAAAACAACAAAGTCGATATTTATTATAGAAAGATATGCAAACCTTGTCCTATTTATTCCAGCTGATAGAGTGGCGTTGGCAGAGCACATCTCTCCAGCCAGCACCCTTGACGGCTGCCCATCTCTCCCCCTGGGCCTGGACGGAACAACGGACTGTGCTGGCCTGCGTTCAGAGTTAATCTTCTTCCTTGCAGGGATGGAGTTTGTCCTCAGATGGCAAAGGCATCAGAGAAGGAGATTTCCCCAAGCCCACTTCTGAAATGAACAGGTTGGATCTGTTTGTTTTCCATGTGCCTGTCATTACCTTCGGATAATAAACAACATCACTTAATGGCATAATTATGACAGAGAGCGCCGTAAATAGAACAACACAGTTTGAAAATCTTCTGCAGCAGAAGGTGAGCACACATGGATCCAAGAAGACGTGTTTGCCCACCTTTCTTGCATTATTAGACTAATGATTTTGTCCTCACCCTGCCTGGGGCGGAATAATAGACACCAGCTTTGCCACAACCGGTTGGGAAGAGCTGTCAAATTCAGCTTCAATGCAAGGAGACGATGACCAAACTTGTCTTCATTTCTTGACATCCTGTGTGGTGCAATGGTGAGAGTGTTGGACTAGGATCTCAGAGACCGGGGTTCAAATCCCCACTGGGCCATGAAGCCCACTTCTCGGTAGTGGCGCCCACCCTATGGAACACCCTCCCATCAGATGTCAAGGAAATAAACAACTATCTGACTTTTAGAAGCCCTGTTTAGGGAAGCTTTTAATGTTTGATGTTCTACTGTGCTTTTAATTCTGTTGGGAACCACCCAGAGTGGCTGGGGAAACCCAGCCAGATGGATGGGGTATAAATAATAATAATAATAATAATAATAATAATAATAATAATAATAATAATAAATATTATTATAGCTCCCTGGGTGACCTTGGGGGTCAGTCACTGCATCTCAGTCTAACCTAACTCACAAGGTTGCTGTGGGGATTAGATGAGGATGAGGAGAACCATGTACGCCAACCTGAGCTCCTGGGAGGGGAAGCTGGGATCTAAATACGCCAAATAAGTAAATGAGGAAAGTTCCCCAAATGAGGGGATTGGTGAAAAGGAAGTAGGAAGGGAAAGCCAGGGTTTGTGTGCCAGATCTCTGCAGAATGCTTGGGGGTCGATCAACGGCCTGTGTGTTAAGAGGCAGAGTCAAAGAAGGAAGGTGAAGGTCCCTGATAGCATCTCCAGGTATGGTAGGGAGACTCCTCAGCCTGTTTGAAATCCTGTAGTCAAGGTAGATAATATCAAGCCAGATAGACAAATATATTGACTCAATCCAGGAGCTGTTTTTTTAAGAACTCAAATGTGAAATTGCTGAAGCTCTACAAAAAGTATGTAACTTGTCCCTAAGATCAGCTTCCATGCCTGAAGAACCAAAGTGGCCGATGGGACAAAAGTGATTTAGGGGTGACCTGGGGAATAGTATTGGGTATAGAAGAACCAGCATGGCTTCTTCATGGCCTCAGGACAGGTAAAAGAAAGCTCTTATTCACACAGCGCATAGTTAAACTGTGGAACTCCCTCCCCCAGGAGGCAGTGATGTCCCCCATCTTGGGTGGCTTTGAAAGAGGACTAGACAACATTCATGGAGAGGACTATCAGTGGCTACTAACCATGATGGCAATGCTCTACTTCTGCAGTTGGGGACAACAATGCTTCTGAATGCTTCTCGGGAGAATGAGAGGTGATCTAGTAGCCATCTTCCAATGTCTAAAGGGTCATCACATGGAAGATGGAGCACACTTGTTTTCTGCTGCTGCTCTAGAGGCGAGGACCCGAACCAATGGATTTAGATTACAAGAATGGAGACTCTGACTCAACATCTGGAAGAACTTTCTGGCAGGAAGCTGTTTGACAGTGGAATGGCCTCTCTTGGAAGATGGCGGGTTGGGTGGCCATCTGTCAGGGATGCTTTAGCTGTGATTCCTGCATTGCAGGGGCTTGGACTGGATGACCCTTGGTGTCCCTTCCAGTTCTACCATTCTACAATTCTATAGACCAGTTGCTGGAAACTGCAGGAGGCGAGAGGGCTCTTGTGCTGGAATCCTGCTTGCGGGTTGCCCAGAAGAGGCATCTGGTTGGCCACTGTCAGAAGAGAATGCTGGTCTAGATAAGTCATTCATTCACCTGATCCATCAGGGCTCTTCGTAAGTTCTTGAAGATCCTGTATAGCTGATGTTTTAGAGTTCTCCGAGAGTGTGGATTCAACGGATCCAGTAGACATTGTGCCCGGCAGACAACGAAAATGTGCCATTATGAACATGCTATTCTTTCAGGTACTGCAAGCCAGTGTGGTGTAGTGGTTAAGAGTGGTAGACTTGTAATCCGGTGAACCGGGTTCGTGCCTCCTCTCCTCCCCATGCAGCTGTTGGGTGACCTTGGGCTAGTCACACTTCTTTGAAGTCTCTCAGCCCCACTCACCTCACAGAGTGTTTGTTGTGGGGGAGGAAGGGAAAGGGGAATGTGAGCCGCTTGGAGACTCCTTCGGGTAGTGATAAAGCGGGATATCAAATCCAAACCCTTCTACTCTTCTTCTTGTTGTGCCACCTTCATGGGGGTAGGGGGAGGCTGGCTATTTTTGGGACTGCACCAGGGCCTCCAGTCCCTTTAATCCAGGCTTCCTTCTGCAGCAGTGCAGAGGGAATAAGAATGATACCAAGGACTTGCGGTGGTGGTGACAATCTCCGCCAGGAGAGCCACAAATTGTTCCAGTGCCTTGTCTTCTATTTGTGCTCGCAAACCGTTTGTGTAAAACGTGTTTTGATTTTTCCAGAATAGCGCTGGCTCTGAAAACAGAGTTTTAATATTCAGAATACTTGAAGGTGAAACATTTGAAAGCAATTCTCATGGCTCTGCCAACAAATTGTAGTGAAAATCTCCCGTTTGTTTATTTCACCTGCACTCCTGTCTCTGCTTGGTGGTGTATTGAGAATGCCATTAATGGCTGGCAATGTGGTTACAAATGCAATTCTGCGTGGGAGCAGCGCTCGGTGGGTTTGTATGTGTGTCTTCGAAATTGCCTGCTTTCCGTCTTGGAAGAGGAAGAAATATTACGAACAAAAAGCCATCTGTTTGGCATATTTTATTCCGTGGCTTGCACACTTGATTACAAGTTCCAGTCGCAGAAAGAAAGGAAAGGAAAGGAAAGGAAAGGAAAGGAAAGGAAGGAAGGAAGGAAGGAAGGAAGGAAGGAAGGAAGGAAGGAAGGAAAGCTCAAGCAAACATTGTTAGTAGTGAACAGGGTAGTGCAAAGGTGGTGGCAGGACTGGTTCTGAGTTCCAAATATGCCTCTCTTCAGTTCAGGAAATGCAACCATTGAGCTTAAGGTTGGAGCAGCAAATGTTCCCTGGCAAAAAATCTAGGAGCAAAAATTTGCTTTCAAGGATAATGAAATATTACCCAAATCCACTTGGAGAGCCAGTGTGGTGCAGTGGTTAAGAGCAGTAGACTCGTAATCTGGGGAACCAGGTTCGCGTCTCCGCTCCTCCACATGCAGCTGCTGGGTGACCTTGGGCTAGTCCCTGTGATGACCTGGGAGTCAGACTCAGACGCTGAACCTGAGGGATCCCAGCCTGCACAGGATTCACTGCCTCCAGAACCAGCAGAGCCAGGGCTGGGGCCTGAGTCTCAAGGGGACTCACCTGTGCTGGATCCTCAGGTGCAGGCATCGGCTGAGGTTGATCTGGCTTCTAATGGGATGGAGGACTTATTGCCTGCAGGTGCTCCACTCCCCACCCAGTCAGGGGAAGCTGAGGTTGCCTCTGGGTCCGGTAACCCTCCAGCTTCTCCTGAGCTGCAAAGGCTAAGGGCAGAGAGGCGAAGGGAACTAAGTTCCCGCAGGAGGAGTGCTCGCCTCCAAGCCAGGAGAGGCGAGGCACCTGAGGATCGGAGCCGCCCTTTGCCTCGGGGCAGATAAAAGCCAGCCAGTCCCAGACCCAAGTTGCAGGAGCAACATCGGTGCTGCCTAGTTCCTGTTCCTGGTTCCTGCGTTCCTGACCTCAGCTTGGTTACTTCGGCTTCCTGACCTCGGCTTCCTGACCTCGGCTTCCTGACCTCGGCTTCCTGACCTCGGCTTCGTGACTTCTGGCTTGGACTGACCTTGGACTGGACTAGACCTCGCCTATCGGATATCCCTTGGGACCAGCACAGTCCCACTTCTCTGAATTCTCTCAGCCCCACTCACCTCACAGAGGGTTTGTTGTCAGGGAGGAAGAGAAAGGAGAATGTGAGCCGCTTTGAGACTCCTTCGGGTAGGG
Source organism: Darevskia mixta (assembly GCA_034641385.1). Lineage (NCBI taxonomy): Eukaryota > Metazoa > Chordata > Lepidosauria > Squamata > Lacertidae > Darevskia > Darevskia mixta. The sequence goes on along the minus strand of JAWWNH010000141.1, from coordinate 1,158,501 downwards.
ATAAAGCGGGATATCAAATCCAAACTCTTCCTCTTCTTCTTCTTCTTCTTCTTCTTCTTCTTCTTCTTCTTCTTCTTCTTCTTCTTCTTCTTCTTGTCTTTTATATATTTATTTAGTATATTTGTATTCTGTCTGTTAGTCAAACAGCTCCAAGGGTGGTTCATAACAACCTGCAAGCAACAATGAAATTGGTGCAATAAGACTTCACAGTGTCATGCCCATAAGTACTCTAGAACCAGCAATGAAACTTGCAGAGCATCCTTGTGGTGTGTGTGTGTGTGTGTGTGTGTGTGTTTGTGTGTTTGTTTGTTTGTGTGTCCATGCCTCCTATCTGCCTCAGCCTGTTGCTGCTTTGGTCCCAACCCTTTCACAGAATCGTAAAATTGTAGATTTATGTAACCAATAACAAAAAGAATGGACATTGAAATGCATATATTCAAATTATTATTGGCATAAACTATTACTCACCAATCTGAACACTAGATGTCGTTGAACATTATATTGTAATGGAAATTACTCTGGCATCCGTCCTCGTCTGTAAGTTTAAATTGGTCTTATTTTGACTGTTCTCATTTTATTTTATTAAGTTACATGTTAATATGAAACCAGAATAGTAAGCCTATGCAACTATGTATGTCTTCTTCTTCTAAAAGAATGGTAGAGTTGGAAGGGACCCCAAAGGGCCATCTAGACCAACCACAGGAGAGTCTACCACCAGCTGAATGGCTCTTGTGATGCCATCTCCACATAACTAGATAGATTTGGCCATGTGACAACATTCACCACAATTCCTGTCTTGCAGGGGCTTGGACTAGATGACCCTTGGGGTCCCTCCCAACTCTACAATTTTGTGATTCTGTGACCATCACTGTGGGCAGATGAAGCCAAAGTCATTGCGCTCCCTCTTGGTGCATGCTGGGTGGGTGGGTGGAGGGGGGGAACAGCACCCGCACCAGCGAGGCAAGTGGCTCTCGTTCTCCCTTGTCTGTCTCGTTGGAACAGTTCTCCTGCAGGGGTGCTTTCTGGCAGCCGGTGATGATTGGCAGCAGACAAAAGAGGAATTAGCTCCTCGCCCTCCATGTAATAAGCTGCTGGGATTCCCGGGTACCATAAGTGTTGATGGTCACAAGGCAGGCTTTTAAAAAAACGATTAGACAAATTAATGGGGGAGAGAGATCTAGCAGCGGCCGTGAGCGTAAATGGGTCCCCCGTGTACAAAGGCAGCAAATATATAGCAAACTGGAAGCATCATTTTTGAAGAGCAGGTTGTAATTCCAACGAATGACTGACTGCACGATACCAATGGATATCGGGGGCCGAGGCAAACTATTCCCTCCCTGTTTGGTTTGCACATTAACCAGAGGCCTCTGTCTGACACTGCGGAGAACATAAATGGAGCCCGCTGGATCAAGGCCATGGACCCATCTAGTCCAGCCTCCTGTCCTCACATTGGCCAACCAGATTCCCATCATGGGGAGCCTGCAAGCAGGATTCGAACACAAGGGAGATTCCCCCCTCCTGCAGTTTCCAGGAATGGGCAGTCAGAAGCTTTGCTGCCTCCAACTGTGGAGCCTCAATTCTAATCTGGGGAAACCCAGCCAGATGGGCGGGGTATAAATAATAAATTATTATTATATTATTATAATCTGGAAAAGCCCTCATGACCCCACATGCCTTTTAGGATGTGTGGAGTGCAGTGATTTCAGAACTGTTCTGGTCTTGGTAGGGGAGGGGGAATTTCGTTCTGCCCCCTCCAAGGGCTTTCTCTGTAGGCCAGAGTTTGGGATGCAGGTTGGGGGTAATTTGTACGTTGCGGATCTTCTAGCCGAGCCTTGTAAATATAAACACTCCCGAGAGAGAGAGGAAGGGATTGAAATAACTCGAAACGTTTTCTGGGAGCCATTCCTTTCAAGGCGTTTCAAAACTCTTTCATGTGAGTGACTGTACGGTTCATTTTTGAGACTGGTTTTGGCATCAAAGTCTTTTTCAAAAACTTTAATTTATGGATTTATGGGAGAGAGGGGAAAAAAATCCCTGAACTTATCAGACTCTAATTTCAACCACTTTGCTGCTCTGGCTGTATCTTACATCACAGACTTCAAACATAATCAGGTTACACCCCCACCCCCCTTTTGGATTCTAGGTAAAGAGAGAGAGAGAGCGTTTGATTGCTAAGCCTGCAAAAGACCTTAGCTACGTGCTGCAGTTTAGAAAAAAATGCACTTGCTTCTTGGTTGGAATAGGACTTCCGATACTAACCCAAGACTGAGGCAGTCCTCCTGTGTCTGGACGGCAGGTAGGGAGTCATGTGGCCAAATGGTCCTCGGATGCAAAATGAAAATTTATTTCCATGTAGAAATCTAAGCTGTCAGGGCTAGACTTGAGCCCTCCACCCTGACACTCTAATCTTCTATGTGCAGGGAATCTCTGTACGGAAGAGAATTCAGGCTTGTCAGCCTTGTTTGCCAACAGCAGACATGCTATTCATTCATTTTCATTCATTCATTCATTTCTTTATTCGTTTATAGCCCACCTTTTCCTCCAAGGAGCTTGAAGTAGCAGACATGGTTCTCCTCCCCTTCATTTAATCCCCACAGCAACCTTGTGAGGTAGGTTAGGCTGAGAGGCAGTGACTGGCCCCCGAGGTCACCCGGTCAGCTTCATGGCCCAGTGGGGATTTGAACCCCGGTCTCTGATATCCTAGTCCAACACTCACACCATTGCACCACGCAGGATGTCAAGAAATGAAGACAAGTTTGGCCATCGTCCCCTTGCATTGAAGCTGAATTTGATAGCCCAGGGACTACTGTGCCAAACCGGTTGTGGCAAAGCTGGTGTCTATTATTCCGCCCCAGGCAGGGTGAGGACAAAATCATTAGTCTAATAATACAAGAAAGGTGGGCAAACACGTCTTCTTGGATCCATGTGTGCTCACCTTCTGCTGCAGAAGATTTTCAAACTGTGTTGTTCTATTTACGGCGCTCTCTGTCATAATTATGCCATTAAGTGATGTTTTAAAATTAAATGATGTTGTTTATTGTGTGGATTCTGGTCTCTCTCAGGTCCTAGTTCTCATTTAATCCCCACAACAACAACCCTGCAGGTTGTTAGGCTGAGAATCACTTCATAGCCAAGTGGGGATTTCAATCCTTGTCTCCCATGTCTGAATCTGACTCCCTAACTGCTCTGTCATGCTGGCTCTCAGTGTTTATTTTTTATTTTTTGCTGGCACCTGCCTGTCTCAAGAGGCGATGAAGTGTGCCTCCAGGGATGAAGTCAAACACGTGTTAGCAACACCAAAGCTTTTGACGCCAGCTTGGCTGCAGATGTTGCCAGAAGGAGGAGTACAAGGCGACACCCAACTGTCTTAGGGACTCCACTCTGGATTTTATCCCTGAGCCTTTTCTTCTCCCAAAGAGATCTTGCAAGACAGCAGAGGTTTAAGATCAGAGTCTTCCTTCTCCTAGACAGGCTCCCTTCCCAGGTGGCCGAGCCCCGTCTGCCCCTCACTTCCCTCTACAGCTTGTGCAGAATCCGCCTTCTTGAGCTTTGGACCCACCAATGGTCACATCTGCTCGATCCACCAGAGTCTGTTTTTGCATGCAGGGGAAGGCCTTAACTCACCGAGGGCTGGAGACCCATTGGCCCCAACCTCCCCCAGGTTTAGCCAGCCAGTTGAAGCCATTTCCCAGGGTGTGGCTGCTGTCACATGCTGACAGCTTCTAGGAGCCACTGATGAGAGCTCAGTGCAGGGTGGGGACCAAAGGTGGGCAAACTGCCCCAGAAGGAGCACAACCAGTGCTGGATTTACATATAAGCTAAACAAGCTGTAGCTTAGGGCCCCACTCTCTTGGGGACCCCAAAACAATTTAAAGGGGGGAAAAAAGCTGGATGTACATTTCCAAAATATAAGATAAAAAACAAATAAAATAAAACCTACCTAAAGCAACAGTGTTTTGTGTTTTGTAGACTCCTATGATGTAAGTAATGTGCCCCGCCTGCTAGCCTGCTCCCCAAAATATCACTGGTTTGCTCATTTCTATATCAATTCCTTTGATAAAATACATATTTTGTTATGTGCCAATGGCTTGAGATACCTATTGGGTCCATAAATTACCATATAGCATATATTCAACACAATAAGCAGCAACAATTTGTTGTTGACAAAGGACAGCTGGACATATAAAGGGCCACATTACCTTCAGGAGCTGAGGGCCTCATCAAACCTCAATCCGGCCCTGAGCACAACACATCCCCCAACCAGAGGTGCTACCCCTCCTCTTGCACCCCATACACCTTAGATAAAGGTAAAGGGTAAAGGGACCCCTGACCGTTAGGTCCAGTCGCGGATGACTCTGGGGTTGCGGCGCTCATCTCGCTTTACTGGCCGAGGGAACTGGCGTACAACTTCCGGGTCATGTGGCCAGCATGACTAAGCCGCTTCTGGCGAACCAGAGCAGTGCACGGAAACGCCGTTTACCTTCCCGCTGGAGCGGTACCTATTTATCTACTTGCACTTTGACATGCTTTCGAACTGCTAGGTTGGCAGGAGCAGGGACCGAACAACGGGAGCTCACCCCGTCGTGGGGATTCGAACCGCCGACCTTCTGACTGGCAAGCCCTAGGCTCTGTGGTTTAACCCACAGCACCACCCGCGTCCCACACCTTAGATATTCCTATATAAATGGGGATTTAAGGATTGTGCCTCTGTGTGTTCACCAGTCCAGCTCACACACTGAATATTTCCTGCTGGTCTCTTGGAGAGTGGATTCATTTATTTAGGGTGGGGGGGGGAGCCCATTCAGGTAACGCTCTCCTGGTGACATACAACATAAAATAGTAATGACAGCATATATATGAAACCGTGCATATTTATTTTTAACTATCCTATCCCTGCATTTTCATTTGGCTTTAATTAGGCGCCGTATAAAAATTTGCAATGGCAAAGTCTGTTTGCTGCCCAAGAGGAAAAAACTCCCTGCAAAGCTTGAAACATTTCAAATCTTTTAGCAAGCCAATAAAAACAAATTGCTGCAGTCAGGAGAGGGCCTCTTGAAACACTTTATTAAGCACTACTTAAAATTAAACAGAAGGGATTAGGGGACCAGTCCATTGATCTGGATGGAGCATATACTGGCAGCACCCAAGGGCAGGTGAAAGAGAAACGCTATCAGTATTTTCACCAGGGGGGAATTTCCTTCCACTTTAAGGTGCAATTTTCTTGACAACAGGAACATTCTCTTCCCTGTACCTTTCAGCAATTATTAAATTCGGCTGCAGGAGAATGAGAAAGATGGAGAAAGTTGCAGAGTCTTTACAAAATAAAAAAAATTGGCTGGCTCATGTATGTAAAACTCCAATTCATCAAGAAGGATATTGACAAGCTGGAACGTGTCCAGAGGAGGGCAACCAAAATGGTCAAAGGCCTGGAAACGATGCCTTATGAGGAACGGCTTAGGGAGCTGGGTATGTTTAGCCTGGAGAAGAGAAGGTTAAGGGGTGATATGATAGCCATGTTCAAATATATAAAAGGATGTCATATAGAGGAGGGAGAAAGGTTGTTTTCTGCTGCTCCAGAGAAGCGGACACGGAGCAATGGATTCAAACTACAAGAAAGAAGATTCCACCTAAACATTAGGAAGAACTTCCTGACAGTAAGAGCTGTTTGACAGTGGAATTTGCTGCCAAGGAGTGTGGTGGAGTCTCCTTCTTTGGAGGTCTTTAAGCAGAGGCTTGACAGCCACCTGTCAGGAATGCTTTGATGGTGTTTCCTGCTTGGCAGGGGGTTGGACTGGATGGCCCTTGTGGTCTCTTCCAACTCTGTGATTCTATTCTATGATCAACTGAAAGGCCATTCTATGTTCATCTCGCAAATCAGTAAGGAGCATGGGATTGTGGGCTCCCTGAATGTCCCCCCAAAATGATGGCCGATGACAAATTCCATGCAAGGCATCATTGGGAATTATATCAAAAACAATGCTACCAATATCTTAATTGCAAATGTCTTAATTACAAATCTATGGTCTGACTGCTTTTGGAATATTGCATGCAGTTCTGGTTGCCCCACCTCAAAAAGGATATTGTGGAGTTGCAAAGGGTTCAGAAAAGGTTGAGAAAAAGGCAACCAAATTATCAAGGGGAAGGAGTAAATACCAAGTTATCAAGGGGAAAGTTTGGGACTTTTTAGTTCGGAGAAAATATATTTCCTCCTCCCTCTCCCATAACTCTAGAACCTGTAGACACCCAGTGAAGCTGAATTTTGAAATATTTGGGACAGATAAAAGCAATGCAGCTCATAGTTAAACTATGGAACTCCCTCCCACAAGAGTTGTGATGACCACCAACTTGGATTACTTTATAGGAGGATTGGAAAAATCCATGGAGGAGGAGACCATTGCTGGCTCCCAGCTGTGATGGCTATGCTCTGCCCTTCACCGTTGGAGAGAGCAATGCTTCTGAATACCAGTAGCTGGAAGCCATAGGAGGAGAGAGGGCTCCTGGGTGTGAGTCCTGCTTTCAGGTTTCCCACTGGGGCATCTGGTTTTCCATTGTGAGAACAGGATGTTGGACTAGGTGGGCCACTGGCCTGATCCAGAAGATGCTCTTCCTATGTTCAAGGAATACACACACCCTCCTCTGAACATAGAACCATAGACTCATAGAATTGTAGAGATTACCTAATGGTAATCTAGTCCAACCCCCAGCCATGCAGGAATCTCAGCTAAAGCATCCAGGACAGATGGCCATCCAACTGCAGCTTAAAAAGCTCATTTTGTTCCTTTGGGCCTAATTCTCCCATCTATTCTGATTAACCTGAATTCCAGTTCTTTCTTCTGCAGCACTGGCTGCCCCTCCCAGTTTGGTGCCATGCACCGATTGGATGAGCTTCCCCTCCATTCCTTCACCCAAGCCATTTAACATGAAGTGTTGTTTGGTAGAGGAAGGACAAAGCTTCTGTTCTGCCCTGAAGATGATTGTGGATGAAGCTGCAAAGAGCCCCAATTCAGCGTTGTTCAGAATCCCCGTCCGTTGGTTTGTGTCTGGGGAAGACAATGGGCGTTTAGTCCAGCTCAGAGTCTGGAGGAACTTGACAATAGGGAAAAGATTTCAGGACCGTCTCGAGTATCCCTTCAGCCACGGTTCTTATCTGGGATGCCGTGAGTGTAATTGCTTCTTTGTAGAAAAGTATTCAATTAAATCCACAAAATGTCAAGATCTTTTATGTTTCCACGCGGCCGTCAGCGGGGGCTTCCCGGGATCTTTAAAACGCCTCCAAAATAGGCTTATGAGAACGGCGCCTCTTACGAGCGGCGGAAACAAGAAGGACTCCCTTGGAAGAAAGCATTCGGTGGGAAGTTAATTTTGTCCCCACACAGGTAAAAATTCAAAGGCCCAGAGAAACCCTTTGTGAGCAGAAATTCAGGGCCATGTCCTTGCCATTTGAAGAGCCGTCCTCCACACTGCCGATAACTTTTGTTAGTGCTGTGTTGGGTGGCACTGTGCGCCTCTAAACCACTGAGCCTCTTGGGCTTGCTGATCGGAAGGTCGGCAGTTCGAATCCCCGCAACGGACTGAGCTCCCGTTGCTCTGTCCCAGCTCCTGCCAACCTAGCAGTTCGGAAGCATGCCAGGGCAAGTAGATAAATAGGTACCTCTGTGGGAAGGTAAACAGCATTTCCGTGCACTCTGGCTTCCATCACAGTGTCCCATTGCGCCAGAAGTGGTTTAGTCCTGCTGGCCACATGACCCGGAAAGATGTCTATGGACAAACGGCGGCGAGATGAGCACCGCAACTCCAGAGTCGCCTTTGACTGGACTTAACCGTCCAGGGGTCCTTTACCTTTGTGGGTTACTGTAGAACTGCTGAGCGTTAGCTGCGATTCCAACGTTGGAGGGGGTTGGACTAGATGACTTTTGGGGTCCCCTTGCCATTCTGCAATTCTACGATCCTACGACTGATCAGCAGCATGCAGCCAAGCGGGAGGTGGGTCACAGCGAATTAACTTCATCAGACCAGCTTCCAGCAGGTCGTCCCCCTTTTGTATCTGATTAAGTCTTCATGGGCAAAGTAATGAGAGGTGAAGGGGTAAAGACCCATGAAATTACCTTTTCTATTACTTCCCTTGTCATAAATACACGGCGAGGTGCTTAACTCACAAGCAGAGGTGAATGGAGCACACGGCCTTGATATCCCCCCTTGAGCTGACCCCCAGCTACAGCCTATCTCAGCTCTTACCACGACCGGCAGCCATCTGGTGGCTTAACCCTCAAGCTGCTTCTCCAGCCTCGAGGCTGCCAGGAACTTTCCAGCAGAAATTCACGCAGTGCCGAAAGCTGCCCTCCAGTTTCCTGGTAGTTTCATTCTGAAAGAGAACGTAAGAAGGGGTGCCTACTGGATCAGGCCAACGGTCCATCTAGTCCAGCACCCTCACGTTGACAAATCGGGCGGCCCAATGGGAAGCCAGCAAGCAAGATTTGGGCAGAAGAGCCTTCTCCCCTCCCGTGGTTTCCAGCAAGGGGTATTCAAGAGCACGGCGGCCTCCAGTCATGGAGACACAGCATAACCACCATGGCTAGTGGACAGCCCTCTGCTCCATAGATTTGCCTAATCCTCTTTGAAAGCCATCTAGGGTGGAGACCACAAAAAGACCTGAAAGAAAGAACCTGTTGGATTTCACCTACATAAGAACCTCGGAATAAAGACACACGGAACTGTATTTTAGGTTAATGGGCGAAAAAGGCCACAATGTTATTGGCTACAGAATGTGAGTGGTATTGGCGTAGGCACTGGAAACCATACGACTATATCGGACTCCTGCCCGCCTGCAGGAAGTCTTGGAAGGATTAACCACCAGTAGGGGGAGCCCTGCTGATGCACATCAACTAGGAACTCCCCCAGGGTCACTGCTAGGGGTCGTGCCATGGCCCTAGCCCCCCGTCTGGGGCTTCGGACAGAGACTACACCCCCCTAGATTCCTTTAACAGAATACCATTGAATTAGGAGGGGTAGGTGATGGCCACTACCTCCCCTCACCTTCAACTGAATACTCCAATGCCTAACCGCCAAACCTTACAAAGTTGTGACGATTTGCTACGAGGTAGGCAAAAAACCAAATGGCTTTGGAAATGGAAAAAAATTCCCACCAGGCCCCTTCAACAGGTGACCATCCGAGGTCCATAGCAAGGTCAAGAGATAAAGAGCCTAACCTAAGGGAGGGAGGGTGGGAGAACTGGCCAAGCAGAGAGAAAAAAGGGGCGAGCCCTCGGCCGTGGGCAGTTTTAAATAGCCCGTGCCATGCCCCCGGACCGTCCGGATTGGACTGCCTAGGGATGACGTGGCCAAGAACTCTCCAATGGCACTGGGGCTATCCCACCCCTTGCACGTGGGGAGGGCTTGCTCCCAGCCTGCAACATCATTTCCCCGGGAATGGGAAATGGCTTTGTCTCCACCTCTTGGTAATGGCCTTTCAGCAGGGATGCCCCAAGAACATTTTGGCACTGGAGGCAAACCAAAAAATGGCTGCCCCCTTCCCACCCTGGAAGAAGGGTGAGTGAAGATCTGTATCAGAAAGAAGGGGAGAATAAAAATTTGCATCGCGATCTGATGGCCCTGTGAATCCAGCCACCCGAGGCAGTTGCCTCGCCTTGCCTCGTGGGTGAACTGGTGCTGCCCTTCAGGGTTACAGCCAAGGAGTCTTTCCCACTCATAGAACCCTAGGATTGTAGTTGGAAGGGATGCAAAGGGCCATCTGGTCCAACTGACTGCAACCTCCTCCTGTTCTACCTGGAGATGCTGGGGATTGAACCAGGGATGTTCTGCATGCACGGCAGGCGCTCTACCATTGAGCTATGGCCTTAAGTAGCTCTTGCTTGTTTTAGGCATGCTAAGTTTCATTGCCATGAAACATTAGGCCACGATCCGTTCAGTGTCCTGCTGCTTGCATATTCCTTTGCCACCCTTCCAGCACTCTCTTCCTCCAGCACCAGGTGCTCAGAGGCTGGCTATGCCCCAGCAGGCAGCTTCATCCTGAGCTAATGTGGCCAAGAGTGCCTCCCCTGCATTTATGGTCTTCCCAGGAGGAGGGGGGGGGAGAGGCAGCCTCTTGGTTGCAAGCAGGCAGCCTTTCTGCTTGGAGGAGATAAATGATGAGCTAATTTGCTGCTAACTGAGGTGTCAAAATGCAGGATGCGTCTCAGGCACCTTCTTTGATCCTCCTGATGCTCCTGATGCATATTTCATGGGTCTGTCAAGATCATCAACCAGCTGCTGCTTCAATCACACACACACACACACACACACACACAGAGAGAGAGAGAGAGAGAGAGAGAGAGAGAGAGACTTTCCCAGAGAAGCAGATGCCAACACCCTCCTGTTCAAGAGTTGGGGCAAATGTACTCAGTGACCTTTGAGACATCCAGTTCCTGGGATAACCTAGCACCATAATGTCCTCTGCTGGATCAGGCCAACAGCCTGTCTAGTCCAACATCCTGTTCTCACAGTGGCAGAACAGTTGCCTGTGGGAAACCCACAAGCAGGATTTGAGCACAAGAGCAGCCCTCTCCCCTCCGGTGGCTTCCAGCAACTGGGATTCAGAAGCATCACTGCCTTTGACTGCGGATGCAGAGCATGGGCATCATGGCTACTTTAGAGCAGTCAGAGCATTTGTAGCCCATTCTGCATCCAAAGAGGCTCCCAGAGGGCCTCTCATGCCATCAATTAAAAGAAGAGTCTCTGCTCCTGCAGACTTGCAATGGCAACAACAACAGAAAATAAAAACAAACATGAACAGAAAAAATATGCAAAATGCAAATCTCTTGAATGAGCAATGGAAGTCTCCACCCCCACCATTCAGCCCGGACACAGAGATCCAGCGCCGAGGGCCTTCTGGCGGTTCCCTCACTGCGAGAAGCAAAGCTACAGGGAACCAGGCAGAGGGCCTTCTCGGTGGTGGCGCCCGCCCTGTGGAACGCCCTCCCAGCAGAGGTCAAAGTGATAAACAACTACATGACCTTTAGAAAATACTTGAAGGCAGCCCTGTTTAGGGAAGTTTTTAATCTGTGATATTTTTTATGTATTTTGATATTTGTTGGAAGCCGCCCAGAGTGGCTGGGGAGACCCAGCCAGATGGGCGGGGTACAAATAATAAATTATTATTATTATTATTATTATTATTATTATTATTATTATTATTATTAAATGAAATGAATGGAACGGACTCCCACAAGAGGTGGTGGACTCTCCTTCCTTGGAGGTTTTTAAGGCCGTCTGTCAGGAATGCTTTGGTTGTGATTCCTGCATTGCAAGGGGTTGGACTAGATCACCGTTGTAGATCCCTTCCAACTCTACAGTTCTATGATTTCCCTCCCCACGTGCACTTCCATAACAGCAAGGACAGATCTGCTTCAAACTCACTTTGTCACCTGCTCAAACAGAGGGAGTTGCTGTGCCTGACTTGTTAGTGATCTTCCCTGGATGTCTGGTGCCCAAGTCTCATTCGTTGGCTTTTAAATGTTGCGGTTCTACATTCAGAGTCTCTGTGTTCTCTGTCAGGCAGCGAAAAGGCCCTCGGTGAGATCAAAGCAACCTGCCTTTGATGATGAGGGGGAAGATGCTGCAAACTGACGCAAAAGGGACCCTTTGTCATTGCAACTGCCAGCCGAGTGTTCAAACATCTTCCATTTGTTTGAAGTGTATAATTTGGTGTCAACATGATCTGAGATGGCTTTGCAGACTAACGAGAGGGAATCAGGAAGTGGCAGTTGAATCTTCCAGCTCAGCGCTAACTAGTGCAGGAAAGGAGACGCACATAAGATGGGGAGCTGAGAAGCTTGCTTCTCACTCCTGGGGTGCACTTCCCTACTATGAGGACAGGAGGACATAAGGAGATCAAACCAGTGACCTTCTGGTCCAGCATCCTGTTCTCACAGTGGCCAACCTGTAGGAGACAATCCTCTTTTGAAGCCATCCATGTTGGTGCCCACAGTTTAGCCATGCACTGCGTGAAGAAGGACTTTCTTTTCTCTGTCCTGAATCTCCCAGCCTTCAGTTTCCTTGGATGTTCTCCACTTTCAGTGCTGTGAGAGGGGTGGGGGTGGGACTTTCCTTTGACCACTCTGTCTGAACCATGCAAAGTTTTATGCTCTTCCATAACATTGCCTGTTGCTCACCTTTTCTGCAAGTCCCAAATGCTGCATACTTTCTTCATGGAACAGTTTGTCCAACCCCTTAACCATTTTGGCTGCTCTTTTCTGACCCTTTTCTAATTCCACACTATCCCTTTTGAGGTGGGGTAACCCAGGTGGCGCTGTGGGTTAAACCACAGAGCCTAGGGCTTGCTGATCAGAAGGTCGGCGGTTCGAATCCCTGCGACGGGGTGAGCTCCCGTTGCTCGGTCCCAGCTCCTGCCAACCTAGCAGTTTGAAAGCACGTCAAAGTGCAAGTAGATAAATAGGTACCGCTGTGGCGGGAAGGTAAACGCCATTTCCGTGCGCTGCTCTGGTTCGCCAGAAGTGGCTTTGTCATGCTGGCCACATGACCTGGAAGCTGTACTTATTGGCTCCCTCGGCCAATAAAGCGAGATGAGCACCGCAACCCCAGAGTCAGACACGACTGGACCTAATGGTCAGGGGTCCCTTTACCTTTACCTTTTAACCAGATATATGGTCATTCTCCAAATGCAGTCACACTACAGATTTTTGTAACAGACCTCGGCTGCTGGATGATAACAAGATTCTGACCTTCGTTTGATCTTCTGGTCCAGTCCAGGACCCCATCAAGTGAAAAAGGAACATCCAGAGGAGGAGGAGGAGGAGGAGGAGGAGAAGAAGAAGAAGAAGAAGAAGAAGAAGAAGAAGAAGAAGAAGAAGAAGAAGAAGAAGAAGAAGAAGAAAGAGGTCCATAACCAGAATAAGAACCTCACTCATTTGTTTATTACCCTTTTATCCCTTCCTCCAGGGAGCTCTTGATAGGGAGAAGGGCTGTAGCTTAATGGTAGAACATCTACCGCTACATTGCAAGCAGAAGATTCTATGTTTAACCCCCAATGACATCTCCAAGGAGGACTGGGAATGTCCCCCATCTGCACTGCTGCCAGTCAGTGCAAACAATGCTGAAATACAGTGGAACCTCGACTTACGAAGTACTCGACCTCCGTATTTTTTTACTTACGAAAGGGAAAAAGTGGCCGCGCGCCTACGAATTTTTCGACTTCCGAAAGGAAATCCGCTTGGATTTTAGATGCGGTTTACTCGACTTACGAAGTTTTAGATGGGGTTTACTCGACTTACGAAGGTTTACATAGGGTTTTCTTATGAATTTTTCGACTTACGTTTCCAATGCATTCCTATGGGAATGCCGTTTTTCGACTTACGAGTGTGCATTCGGAACGCATTAAATTCGTAAGTCGAGGTTCCACTGTAGATGGATCTGATAGGGGACAGCGGTTGGCGCTGTGGTCTAAACCACAGAGCCTAGGGCTTGCCGATTAGAAGGTCAGCGGTTCGAATCCCCATGACGGAATGAGGTCCCGTTGTTCGGTCCCTGCTCCTGCCCACCTAGCAGTTCGAAAGCACGTCATAGTGCAAGTAGATAAATAGGTACCGCTCTGGCGGGAAGGTAAACAGCGTTTCCGTGCGCTGCTCTGGTTCACCAGAAGCGGCTTAGTCATGCTGGCCACATGACCTGGAAGCTGTCTGCGGACAAACCCCGGCTCCCTTGGACAGTAAAGCGAGATGAGCGCCGCAACCCCAGAGTTGTCCGCGACTGGACCTAACGGTCAGGGGTACCTTTACCTTTACCTAATGTTCTGATGCCATAGAACAGGCATCCCCAAACTTGGCCCTCCAGATGTTTTGGGACTACAGCTCCCATCATCCCTAGCTAACAGGACCAGTGGTCAGGGATGATGGGAATTGTAGTCCCAAAACATCTGAATGGCTGAGTTTGGGGATGCCTGCCATAGAAGGCAATTTCCTATATCCCTATAGTACATCTGCCCCCTTGTTATCCTGTGAAGTTCACTTTGTGCACAGTGGCTTTACATCTAAGTAGAGCTTGGAAGGCTGCCTGTCAGGGGCCATTTAGCAATGATTCCTGCATTGCAGGGGGTGAAGCTCCATGATCCCTGGAACCCCCTCCAACTCCACAGTTCTGTGATCCTGAATTCTGTCAGTCCTCCTCAGAAGCACATCCAGGATTTAATTACCCAGCCTGCTCGGTTGTTCCTTCTTCCCTCAGCGCTGAGCCCCTTCGATCTCATTACATCTTTCCCATTATATCTCGGCACTGCAAGATTTAAGAGGCTGCTCCGTCTCCACCACATAATGAGTCCGGTGGCTCAGATTTCAGAGATGGGGTGCCATGCGGCTCCTGATGAGCAGCCCGCATTTATTATGCCTGTATAAATCCTGATTGTCCCATCATATTAGGAAATTAACATAGTTGTCCACTGGGAGACAGAGCAAAATCCACCTTGCTTTACAGAGAATGGAGATTTGGCGGAAAGTGAGCTATTGAAATGGAGGAAAGAGCTTCCAGAACAAAGCCCTCGACTGAGCAATGTCTCTGTCCATCAGTGACTCATCCCTTTGTTCTGCATTAGAGCACCAGATCATATTTTAAACATGGAAGGTTCTGTGATAGCTTTGGAGAGTATTTGGTGCTCCACGCCTGTCTGACACTCTACAGCAGGGGTCGGCAAACTTACCAGGCCCCGGGCCGGTTCCTCCAGTGCCGACTGCGCGGCGGGCCAGAAGGCGGGGGAGCGCGCAGCCATATGCGCGCCCACACACTATTTCCAGCGCACTTCCAGGTCGGCGGAGCACCAGAAATAGCTTGTGCGCATGCGCACGGGCCTCCTCAGACCCGGAAGTGTGCCGGAAATGACGCTTGTGCATGCGCACAAGCTATTTCCGGCACTCCGCCGACCCGGAAGTGGGCAGCCACGCCACGCCGCGCCGGTAAGAGCAGGCAGCGGCAGCGGGTGGCAGGGGTCGCCGGGGGCCGGATAAATGAGCCACTTGGGCCGTATCCGGCCCCCGGGCCATAGTTTGGGGATGTCTGCTCTACAGATTAGTCATCTTCAGTTGCTTTTATTTGGCACTAGGGTTCAGTTCATAGAACGACAGAATTGTAGAATTGGAAGCGGTTCCAAGGATCATCTAGTCCAATCCCCTGCAACACAGGAATCACAACTACAGGATCTCTGACAGATGGCCATTCAACCTCTCCCTTGCAGACGACTGCAGTGCCTGGAGATGGGCAACCCTATTGTGTATCCATAGCAGTGACCAGAGGAGAACTGGACACTGGGAGGAGCACAGAGAGGAGGAGAAATGTCCTGGTGCATCTGCAGCAGCACAACTGGACGCCTTCATCTGCCCCGGCTGCAGCAAAGCATGTCTCTCCAGCATCGGTCTCTCCAGCCACAGCAGGCACTGCAACCTTCCAGCAGCTTGACCTCACCTCTCATCTATTTCCTTGTCAATGGAAACCATTGGTTTGCGTTCTCCCTTCTGAAGCATCAGGAAACAAGTTTGCTCCATCTTCCATGTGGTAGCTCTTTAGATATTTGAAGATGACTCTTGTATCTCCTCTCAGTCTCCTCTTTCCCCGGCTAAACATACCCAGCTCCTTCAACCATTCCTCATATGGCTTGGTTTCCAGACCCTTGATATGTCCGTAGCAAAAGGAAGAAGGAGGGTATGTCCGTAGCAAAAGGAAGAACAAGGAAACAGTGGGGTCACTTAGAGGAGAAGAAGGTGAAATGCGAACAGGGGACGCAGAAAGGGCAGAACTCCTCAATACCTTCTTTGCCTCAGTCTTCTCCAAAAAAGAAAACAATGCCCGACCTGAAGAATATGGAGCAGATGATTCAGCAGGGGAAACACAGCCCAGAATAAGTAAGGAGGTAGTACAAGCACACTTGGCTAGTTTAGATGTATTCAAGTCTCCAGGGCCAGATGAACTACATCCCAGAGTATTAAAAGAACTGGCAGAGGTGATTTCAGAACCACTGGCAGTAATCTTTGAGAATTCTTGGAAAACAGGTGAAGTCCCAGCAGACTGGAGGAGGGCAAATGTTGTCCCTATTTTCAAAAAGGGGAAAAGAGAGGACCCAAACAATTACCGCCCAGTCAGCCTGACATCAATACCAGGAAAGATTCTAGAGCAGATCATTAAGCAAACGGTCTGTGAGCACCTAGAAAGGAACGCTGTGATCACTAAAAGTCAGCATGGGTTTCTGAAAAATAAGTCATGTCAGACTAATCTGATCTCATTTTTTGACAGAATTACAAGCCTGGTAGACGAAGGGAACACTGTGGATGTAGCCTATCTTGATTTCAGCAAGGCCTTTGACAAGGTGCCCCATGATATTCTTGTAAAGAAGCTGGTAAAATGCGGGCTAGACAATGCTACCATTCATTGGATTTGTAACTGGCTGACTGACCGAACCCAAAGGGTGCTCATCAATGGCTCCTCTTCATCCTGGAGAGAAGTGACTAGTGGGGTGCCACAGGGTTCTGTCTTGGGCCCAGTCTTATTCAACATCTTTATCAATGACTTGGATGATGGGCTTGAGGGCATCCTGATCAAGTTTGCAGATGACACCAAATTGGGAGGGGTGGCTAATACCCCAGAGGACAGGAACACACTTCAAAATGACCTTAACAGATTAGAGAACTGGGCCAAGGCAAACAGGATGAATTTTAACAGGGAGAAATGTAAAGTACTACACTTGGGCAAAAAAAATGAAAGGCACAAATACAGGATGGGTGATACCTGGCTTGAGAGCAGTACAAGTGAAAAGGATCTAGGAGTCTTGGTAGACCACAAACTTGACATGAGTCAACAGTGTGATGCAGCAGCTAAAAAAGCCAATGCAATTCTGGGCTGCATCAATAGGAGTATAGCATCTAGATCAAGGGAAGTAATAGTACCATTGTATTCCGCTCTGGTCAGACCTCACCTGGAATACTGTGTCCAGTTCTGGGCACCACAGTTCAAGAAGGATATTGACAAGCTGGAACGTGTCCAGAGGAGGGCAACCAAAATGGTCAAAGGCCTGGAAACGATGCCTTATGAGGAACGGCTTAGGGAGCTGGGTATGTTTAGCCTGGAGAAGAGAAGGTTAAGGGGTGATATGATAGCCATGTTCAAATATATAAAAGGATGTCATATAGAGGAGGGAGAAAGGTTGTTTTCTGCTGCTCCAGAGAAGCGGACACGGAGCAATGGATTCAAACTACAAGAAAGAAGATTCCACCTAAACATTAGGAAGAATTTCTTGACAGTAAGAGCTGTTCGACAGTGGAATTTGCTGCCAAGGAGTGTGGTGGAGTCTCCTTCTTTGGATGTCTTTAAGCAGAGGCTTGACAGCCACCTGTCAGGAATGCTTTGATGGTGTTTCCTGCTTGGCAGGGGGTTGGACTGGATGGCCCTTGTGGTCTCTTCCAACTCTATGATTCTATGATTCTATGATTCTATGATCATCTTGGTTGCCCTCCTTTACACATCTTCTAGCTTGTCAACATCCTTCTTAAATTGCGGTATGCAGAACTGGACACAGGACTCCAGGTGGTGTTCCTAAGTCATAGACTATCTTGGTTTCCATAATATTGTAGAGATTACTTGTTTTTAAAAAATAAACAGGGGATTTGACTAGATGACCCTACCGTTCCTGTACCAGCCAGGCAGCCAATCCCTTGTCCAGGACACTCTATTCCATTCTATTCCTAGGTAAAGGTAAAGGACCCCTGGACAGTTAAGTCCAGTCAACGGTGACTATGAGGTTGCGGCGCTCATCTCGCTTTCAGGCCAAGGGAGCCAGCGTTTGTCTGCAGACTGCTTCCCGGGTCATGTGGCCAGCAGGACTAAACCACTACTGGCGCACAGAGGACCGTGATGGAAACCAGACCACATGGAAATGCCGTTTACCTTCCCACTGCAGCGTAAATATTTATCTACTTGCACTTTGATGTGCTTTCGAACTGCTAGGTTGGCAGGAGCTGGGAAAGAGCAAGGGGAGCTCATCCCGTCACCGGGATTCGAACCGCCGACCTTTCAATCGGCAAGCCCAAGAGGCTCAGTGGTTTAGACCACAGCGCCACCCGCGTCCCAATTCCTACTACGACTCAGGCTGCATTCAGTGGCCATGGATTGTGAGCAATTCTCTTTGAGAGATTCTGCAGTTGTTGGTGAGGTTGTGTGTGTGTCTGCCTTGCACTCTTTTCCCTGAATATTTTGTATTTCTGCAACCATTGAGGTTTTCCCCAACCCCAACAATACTTAAGAACATAACAAAGTGCCTGCTGGATCAGGCCAATGGCCCTTCCTGTTCTCTCTCCTCTTTTAGAGCGATCCAAGATGTTGCCCATCTCTGTCTCCTGAGGTTCCACAGTTTGACTTCCCTCTCCCTGTGGGTGGTGCTGTTCTGGCTTCATAATTCACGGTACTCATTCTCCATTCTTGGGAACGAAAGGGAATGATGCATTTTCAACCCTGCCTGGCCAGAGAAAATGCTGTTATTAAAGCCTTTCTGGACTCTTGTCCCTGTAAATGAAGCTCTCGTCTTGTTTGCAGGTTCAGTTGCTTTTATTCCTTCCTCTTGACCTTGAATGGAGAATTAGAGAGTAATTTCCCCATTGAAGTAGCTTGCCTGTGGATTTCCCCAGGTCCGTTTATTTTCCTGTATGGGTGTTTAATTACTGTTTAAGTCTCACTTTCCCCCTTTTCTTTTTCTTTTTAAATAGCAAGATATAGCAGTCATGGAAATTTAACGCTGTCAGTACTCTGAATGAGAGAGGAGAGGGCCTTGCTGCCTTCGCCCCCTGCAGAAATCTTCTGATTCCACCCATTTCTGCAGTCCTATTTGGAATACTGTGCATAGTTCTGGCAGCCTCACATCAAAAAGGATATAGGAATGTGGGAAAAGGTTCAGAAAAGGGTAACCAGAATAACCAAGTGTGCAATGCTTCTGAATGCCAGTTCCTGGAAACCGCAGACAAGGAGAAGATGCTCTTGTGCTCAAATCTTGCTTGTGGGTTTCCCGTTGGGGCATCTGGTTGGCCACTGTGAGAACAGGAGGCTGGACTAGATGGGCCATTGGCCTGATCCAGCAGGGCTCTTCCTATGTTTACGCATTTAGCCCTGAGCACATACATCTGGCTCCCAGGCCAGGGCATAGAGAGTGTGCTTTGCACAAATTGTAGAATCATAGCATTGTAGAACTGGAAGGGATCCTGTGTTGGAGATTCATTCCCCATGTCTGCAGTCATAGGTTTGTTATGTATCACAAGGCAGTATGTGTTTTCATTCCACAGAATGGGAAGTGACGTAGACAGGATGTTTGTCTTACTGTGTTCCCTGAAGTGGGACTGTTGTCCTTTGTTGTCTGATGCTCTTTGCTGTC
The DNA here is from genome assembly GCA_034641385.1 of Darevskia mixta. Taxonomy (NCBI): domain Eukaryota; kingdom Metazoa; phylum Chordata; class Lepidosauria; order Squamata; family Lacertidae; genus Darevskia; species Darevskia mixta. The sequence goes on along the minus strand of JAWWNH010000141.1, from coordinate 1,139,093 downwards.
TGATGTTAGAGAGAGAGAGAGCCATGTTGCAGTGCTCCATGTGTGTTTATATGTAAATAAAGAAGATTAGCCAAAATGCTGAGTTGCTGAGTTCTGTTACGCAACTGCACAAACTCTGCTGATCTGTAAGTGTGCTAATACTTTTTGGCATTAGTCACTGTGATGTTTGGGCTGAAGAAAGCTTTTGAAGCTCCTGAACGATCGCCCAGGAGGGAGGGAACATGCCAGTCGGGCATGTGACTCTGCCAGGGTCCTACTCATGTGTAGGAAATCCTGACACCCCGAGGGTCACCTGGTCCAACCTCCTGTAATGCAGGAATCTCAGCTAAAGCGTCCATGACAGAGGGCCATTCAACCTCTGCTTAAACACCTCCAAGGAAATGGATACATTCCCAAATGCTGGGGCAGAACATCAAAGGACAGCCATGTGTTGCACGCAGCTCCATTCTTCTTGGTTCTCTTCGCTTTGTACGAGAGCTTCTTGCTCTTGCTGTGAGTGGCACACTTTCAAGACCAGCCGTCCCCAACCCGTCACTTGCTCTTGCTGTGAGTGGCACACTTTCAAGACCAGCCGTCCCCAACCCGTCACTCCCTGCGTGGGTTTCACACTGAAACATTCCTACCCATGTCTAGCGATGGCTGGAGGTGTCCATCTCCATTTCTCATTTTCCCAATATTGACTTCCATTTTCCATAGTTCCACACCGATTTTGAAATTCTTTTTTAAAAATAAAATTTGCCAGCATTTTAGTTCAAATTTCTCCAAATGCACACATTTTTAATATAACATTTTGTCCATTTTTGCCAAGCAATTCTCCCTAACACAATGCATATTTTAATGTTGTTTTCGCTAATATAAGATTTTTGTGTAGGATTTATCTCAGTATGCATGTGACTTGGCAGAAGAACTGCACTGTGAGACTTGGAGAGGTGCAAATTGTGAAGAGGGTGTGTGTTTCACTTGGCAGATACTTTCAGGAAGTGCAAGTTAGGCAGCCTCATATTTGAATGTGAACTTACTTGAATCCCTCCTCTGTCCCTAATGTTAGCCATGCCGACTGGGTGTTGGGAGTTGTAGTACAGAACACCCGGAGGGCGCTAGGTTGGGATAGCCTGTTCTGGAGCATGGCTTCCTATCTCTTCCATCCAAGTCACATCAAGCCGTCATCGCTATTCCCTCGCTAAGAACTCAGCCCTAGGATGCTTTGCCCTATTAAAAAAAATCATTATTAATTGGAAATCTCCCAAGAAGGAAGCTATGAACAGGAAAGTAATAAAAGCAATGAAGGACACTAATAGGCAGACTCCTGAAAGGGGGGAGCGGAGCCTGTATTTACACCAAAGGCCATTCTCCTCATTTAAAGAGATCTGCTCTCAACTCCCAGCTATTTAAAATACATTATGTGAGCAACAATATTACAATAATTTGTTAATGCTCTGAGATCTTTAAGAGGCTATGAGGTCGATGCACACCGTGAATGCTAATGAATTCATTGCCTGGTTTGGGGGCAGTGGGGTTTTTTTTCCCCCAGCAGGAGAAAGATATAAGGAGCTGCCAAGAGTCAAGTCAAGTGGGCACATATATTTTCTCAGATTGGCTGGCCCCTGTCCTTTTCCTAGGCCCAAATCGAGCCCACAGATGGCCTCAGAGGCAGGGAGTCAGTCCAGCAGTCTGTCCTGAGTAAAGGAGACAGACCAAGGGGCACAAAGACTCTTATGATGTCCACAGACAGCTGAGACAGGCCAGGAGTAGTTCAGGAAAAACAAGAGGGTCAGCTATAAAGATTTCAGGACCATGGACAGTGCAAGGAGCTTGTTTGTCCTGCGTCTAGTTCTAGGCAGCACAGTTTAATCAGAATATTGACGCAATGAAGAGAGTGCAAAGGAGGGCAGCAAAGTTGATCAAAGCTCTGGAAACCAAGCCATATGAGGAACGGTTGAAGGAGCTGGATATCTGGAGGGCCGTCACATGGAGGGTGGAGCAAGATTTTTTCCTGCTGCTTCAGAGGGGAGGACCTGAACCAATGGTTTCCATTGACAAAGAAGGAGATTCTGACTAAACCTCAGGAAGACTTTTCTGAGGGTAAGAGCCACTCAGCAGTGAAACAGACTCCCTCAGAGGTTTTTCAGCAGAGGTTGGATGACCACCTGTCTGTTTTAGTTGAGATTCCTGGACTAGATGATCCTCAGGGTCCCTTCCAACTCTACAAGTCTATCATTCCATGAAATCTCCATGGATTTAACCCCAGGAAATTTCCCCAGCCCATACTGGCATATTGGTATGTTTGCAAATCACCTTGAGACATAAAGGTAATTCATAAATTATTATTATTATTATTATTATTAGTAGTAGTAGTAGTAGTAGTAGTAATCCATCATCATTATTTCACCATTATTTCATCCTTGTCATCCCCCTCTCAAGTTGTTCATGAAATCCTGGCTGGACCCACCACAGAAGCCTCCCTCAAAACCCCAGGTCCCATTTTGCAGTGCCTTAATACATTGGGATTCACTTGAAAGTGAAATCTGCCAAAACATCTTTGCAGAGCAAATTGCCTGCCTCCCCCGTCCACTCAAGCGAGTGGCTCTCTGCCTTTCCGGAGGTCCAATTTATACTCTTCTCCACTGGGCTGCCATTTTTGGATGCTCAGTGGCGGCAGGCGGTAATTCAGAGTGACAAGCCACAAACTGACAGATGTGAACCCGGAGATCTTGGCAGCTGGAGGGGAGAGTGGCGGAAGGCAGGCAGAGCAGAGCCAGTGCGCTTGGCACCGGCTGAGGCTGTTAAAAGCTGACTGGCCTGATTAGCTGATGAAGGGATTTCGAGGGTTCATGGGCCATCAGGCGCCCAAGTGGCAAAGACAATGAGCGTCAAGAAGTGGAGGCAGGGAATGCAGGGTGTGTGCGGAATTCGTTTTCAGCTTCAGCTGGAGTAGAGAGGCTGCATCCAGAACACGCATTTATTCCTTCGTTGCAGGGGGTTGGACTAGATGACCCTCAGGGTCCCTTCCAACTCTACCATTCTGTGAGTTTATGATCAGGCCAAAGTGGCCAACCAGATACCCCAATGTGAAACCCACAAGCAGGATTTGAGCACAGATGCCACTCTCCTCTCCAGAATGCCTGGATAGCTCAGTTGGTTACAGAGTGGTAGTAATGATACCAAGGTTGAAGGTGGGAGGAAAGATACATCTCTAAGGTGCTAGTCAGAAACCTCAGGAAGAACTTTCTTACAACAAGAGCTGTTTGACAGTGAAACGGTCTCCCTCGGAAAGCTGTGGACTCTCCTTCCTTGGAGGTTTTAAAGCAGATGACGATCTGTCATGGATGCTTTAGCTGAGATTCCTACAGTGCAGCGGGTTGGACTAGATGATCCTCAGGGTCCCTTCCAACTCTACAATTCTATAAGTCTATGAACACAAGAAGAGCCCTGCTGGATCAGGCCAGTGGCATCCTGTTCTCACAAGGGCTGACCAGATGCCCCCAAGGGAAACCCTTTAGCAGGACGCAAGCTCAAGAGAACTCTCTCCCCTCCTGTGGCTTCCAGCAACTCCTCTTCAGAAGCATTGCTGCCCAGTGGCGGGGCAAGCCATCACGTCACTCCCTGCAGGCTCTGCCATAAGTAAGTGCCCCCCACACCATGGCACCCACCCACCCCAGCTATGCCTCTGCTCCGACTGTTCCTCCCACCACCACCATTTGCAGTTCCTAAGAACTAAACTCTGTTAGAAGAGAGAGCGGGGAAATTGCAAAGGAGAAACTTTGCAGGCAAGGAAGGACCAGGAGCCAGAAGCTGGCATGGAGAAGAAAGATAGAATCATGGAATTGTAGAGTTGGAAGAGAACCCCCTATGGGAATCTAGTTCAGCCTCCTGCAATGCATGAATCACAGCTAAGGGATCCTTTTCACATGGCCATCCAACCTCTGCTTAAAAACCTCCAAGGAAGGAGATTCCACCACCTTCTGAAGGAGTGGGTTCCACTCTTGAGCAGCTCTCGCTGCCAGAAAGTGCTTCCTGATGTTTACTCAGAATCTTCCTTGCGTACACACGCGCGAAACCCTGTCTGTGGTGCCCACCCCTTTCCCCAAGAAAGAGACATGAGACCAGAGTATGGGATTAAATTGGCCACAACTTTATTGAACTTCAGAAGTGGGAAACTTGGCACAGGCCGGCCGGCAGCCCTCTCAGCCCATGGCTGAGGATATGCAGGATGAAGAGGAACAGTGGGAGGGGACTGCAAAGCACACACTTACACAGCATGCCCTCCCACAGACCTCGGCCTGGGAGTTCGACCTACATGCCGCCGCTCTATGGCCGGAAACTCCCGGTTTACCCTTTAACGGGCCCTGCACGCGCCGCCGCATGGGCTGGGATCATGCCAGCATCCCGCCCAACCAGATGATAGACTAAAGACTACCTTGCCAAGGCCTAAAACCGCCAAAGTTGTGACGAAATGCTGCGGGGAGGGCGAAACCTGCCAATGCAGGGAAATTCCGTCCCGGTTCCGAATACGGCAACCATCATAAGACCACAGCAGCGCCCGCAGACCTGTAACGCAAAGTGTTAGGCTGTAAGAAAAGCATTGTTAGCTTGATGACCACTGCCTTCAGACGGAACTGTATGGAGAGAAGAAATATTATTTATTTTAGGGAGGGAGGGTGGGTGAACCTGGAAAGGAAAAAGAACCAAGGAGGGCTGTCTGAAGAGCTCAGACCCTTTTCTAGCACCTTGACCCCGCCCCCGGCCGACTCTCCATTGTCCACCTGGCCGAGGGCGTGTCAAAGGGGTCAGCCTAAGCCAGGTGGGCAGCTCCTGCCCAGGGGACCTCTGCTCGGTGTCGCAAACCCGCCCACCTGAGAAGGGAGGGCGGAAATTCTTGCCATTTGAATCCTTCGGTTGGGGTCCTGCCCCCTGCAGCAGCAGAAAGCAAGCTTGCTCCATCTTCCATGGCACAGCCCACATGTGATTCCTGCAATCCAGGGGGTTGGGCTAGATGACCCTTGGGGTCCCTTCCAAGTATATCATTCTACGAATTTATGGTTCTATGATTTATTCTGAATCACCCATGTGAGCTTGTAGTGAGGAAGGGCAGGAGATAACTTGAGCATCCTCAGATCCGAACTGAAAATTAATTTCCCCTTATTTCTTTGCCTGCTCTGAACTGTACTTGTAGCATATGAATGGAAGGGGGAAGCGTAATTAAAAAAACACAGCTCCCCCCGTCCGCATCGCTTTTCAGCAATAATATCTCAAAAGGCTGCAAGAGAAAAGCCAAGGTGTGAAATCCAAGATCATTTTCCGGTTGTTATATCTTAAATTGCAGCCAGCGTTTCGCCAGAGGAAGAGCTCATTGCCTCTCTTTCTCTGCTCCCCCCCCCATCCCAATACCCACTGCTATAAATGGCACCGGTTCCATTTCATTATCACTTAAGGAATTAGAAACTCAAGGTCACCGGGAACAAAGCCGCTTCTGTGACCCTCCGTGGAATTACCTTATTAAGTCATCTAAGTGTACTTGTAATTTTCTGTCTTTTTTTCCAATTAGGTTCCGAGATTAAGGTCATAAAATGTAGATTAGAGGAACGCGGCCTCCAAATCTTTCATCGGAAGGGAATAAAAGAGGCAGGCAAGGGCATCCCTTTGTGTGCCTCTTAAACCTGTGTACAGGATCAGGTTTAAGGTGCTGGTTTTGACCTTTAAAGCCCTATGCGGCCTAGGACCCTCGTACCTACGGGACCGCCTCTCCCGGTATGCCACGCAAAGGACCCTAAGGTCCACAAATAACAACTTTTTGGAGGTCCCAAGCCACAAGGCTGTTAGACTGGTCTCAACTAGGTCCAGGGCCTTTTCAGTACTGGCCCCAACTTGGTGGAACGCTCTGTCACAAGAGACCAGGGCCCTGCGGGATTTGACATCTTTCCGCAGGGCCTGCAAGACAGAGCTGTTCCGCCAGGCCTTCGGGTTGGACTCTCCTTAGTTTTGAGTATGGGCAATAAATGAAGCGGCATTTTAAATTTTAAATTGTCTTTTTAACCTGCATTTTAATTAACGGTTTTCTTTTATACTTTATTGTAATTTTACTGATGTTAGCCGCCCTGAGCCCAGTTTCGGCTGGGAAGGGCGGGGTATAAATAAAATTTATTATTATTATTATTATTCTTGCACCATCTCATGGCTCCCAGGAAGGACCAAGGAAGGCTCATTTCTCGATCGCTTTGGACACCCTTTTCTGAACCTTTTCCAGTTCCACAATAGCCTCCTTGAGGTGAGCAGAACTGGAAATGGTCCAAATCAAAGGGATGAAGTGGCTCCCCAGGGAGGACGGGATTCATTCCCCCTCATTGTGTTGCTTTCAGCTGAAATGCATGGCTTTGGTTGGCTTTTTAAAATTGTCCCTGCATTTGTAGCTTCACTTGACACACACCTAATTCCCCATTCAGATTTTCCATCCTATCATGCCTATTAAGAAAAAGAAAGAAACATTCTTTACCTGCATGGGATGTCAGAGGAATGGGGAGATGGTGCTTAAAGCTTTAATTTGTACTGTTAAGTGTAGATAATGTTCTTGCCTAGAGATAATAGCCAAAATGTGGAAACTAGTCAAAGAACAGTGTGGGAAACTGTAGGAGAGGAGGGGTGTCTTGTGCTTGCCCCTGTTTGTGGGTTTCCCACCGGTTGGATGCTGGACTAGAGGGGCCTGATCCAGATCTAGATTATTGCATTTTAATGTTCTGTTGGAAGCCGCCCAGAGTGGCTGGGGAAACCGAGCCAGATGGGTGGGGTATAAATAATAAATTATTATTATTATTATTATTATTATTATTATTATTATTATTATTATTATTATTTATTATTATGTTCTCATGTCTACAGTCTTCAGAAGAGTTGCAGGTTCTTGGGTGATCCAGGGTGACCCATCTTGCCCTGCCAATGGGCCTTGAGTTGTGTCTCTCAACCTCCGTATAAATCAACGTCATGGATATATATCAACTAGATATGTCTGTTTTTATTACTTAGCTGTGATTCCAGCACTGCATTGGGCCGGACTAGATGGTCCTACTTTGATTCTAAACTTCTGTTTGTCCAGGATGTGCCAGATTGTCAGCTGCATTTTCAGATTAATTACAAATGATGCCCATTGATCCACTGACTGAAAATGTGTTTACAGCACATCATAGAAGGTTTCAGACTAAAAATGGCATTGCTGTAAGAGAGGAGCCCGCCCACCTGCCCCCCCCCTAAACCTGAGCCTTTAATTCCTGCCATTCCCATCCTCTTGACTGCTCAGATTCTTTCTTAAGGACTGGAAATCAATTCCAGATCCAAAGCGATGCATATTCCTGCAAGCCAGTCCGCGGTGATTTCCTCTCTTTGGGCCAGAGCCCTTGCGAAGGCTGTCTTCTTCTTCAAGGATTGCCTGCTCTTTATTCTGCAAATGTCGACCTGCTTTTAATAAGGCTGAAAACGACTCACAGCAAAGATCCAAAGTGCCACTGTATTTGTTTTGAAAGGAGGCTCTGACAGCAATTGGTTGGACTCCAGAGGTTCTTATGGATTTTGTTTTCCACTCCTTCTGCTGATCTAAGCTGGGCGGATTCCAGACTCGAGAACGTGCCTGCCTCTGTGTTTAATGATGCCTCAAAGACCTTCTGGGCAAAGCTGTTCCCGAAACAGCGCCACGCCCTCCGCATCAGATGATGCCATTAATCTGATTTGTTTCCAGGTTCTCTGTCTTGCTTTGAAATTTTAAATAAATGTCCAAAGTGGCTCGTGGTAAAATAAATAAATGAGAATGCTGAAACACATTTAAAACAAAGAGAAGAAGCAGCAGCAGAAGAAGAAAAGAAACATCAAAGACAGACAGTAAAAACTGAATGAAACAACCAAGAAGGATCCCGTGAAAAAAGTTCTCCGCCAATCAAATTAACATTGCTGACCAATAAAAGCTCAGACAAATGAAAAGACACTAATTAGGAGCCTAAAACATAGGTTCTCCAGGGTCTCAGGGAGAAGAGATTCCCAGTTTGGACCTGGGATCTTCTGCTTGCAGGCAGATGCTCTGCCAATGAACTATGATGACCCTTCCCCAAAGATTTAATAATGATGATAAGGATAATGTACTTATTATTAGAAGCACCAACACCCAAACAGACCTGGCTTCTCCTTTAGTCACAGCTTTGGATCCAGCTCAGAGCAAGCAGGTCTCTGTGTGCCCAGCTTCCAGCCTTCTTCCAGCTCTGCTTACACACACCTCTGTCTCTTGTTCTCCTACCTCACATTTAGGTGAGGCAGGGAGAGGAAAGGTTCGCCCATCAGCCTCCATCCCTTGGTTGTAGCTCTTGCAACCTGGCTCCTTCTTTTGGGATGCGAATGAGGACACTCAAGTGGCCAGCTAAGGTCCTTGTCTTATAAATAAACTTGTCTCACCAGTTTAGCAGTAGAATCCTCTCTGGGATTCTTGGGGTATAGGACCCCAAGAACTGGGAGGGACTCTGTCTCAGGGCATCATCCAGGCTGGTTGCCCAAACCCACATCATGATGTTCTGCGTTGCTAAAAAAGGGCTCCACTAGTTTTCCATGTCTTTGTGGGCACAATTTAAAGAGCTGGTTTTTACCTGTTTAACCTTCGATGCCCTCTGTATGAGGATCTGGGGCATTTCTGGGGCACAAGGGGGTGTTTGGAGCATGTGCTGCACATCAGGGGAGAGAGCACTATGTTTCCAGCGTCAGAAAAGCAACCAGCCCACGGCTGCTTCCCTTTCTTGGCCTTTTCCAGCTCAGCTCCCTTAATTCCTGCCATTACATCCCCCTAAAGAATGATTTGGCTCTATAATCAGACCCATTAAAGATTTCAGCAAACCCATAAAATCTTGCATTTAAAAAGATTCAGATTTAGAGCTTTTTTATTTTTATTTTTTTTGAGAGTACAAGCCAGGAGCCTTGGCAGAGGAAGCGCTCTAAATGAAAATACCATTCCTGCTCTTGCAGCGGGGTGCATTTGCCCTCCCCCGGCCCCTTCCTCCAAGAAAACCAGGCAGAATGGCTTCCAGAAGAGTGGCTCGTCCTCCTTGCAGGATCCTTCCCTCCCTCTGTGCACTGTGGGCTTTTGTTAGCTGCCTGTCAGGAGCGGCTGAGTGGGATTTTTTTTGGGGGGGGGAGTTCATTGATTGACCCCAAGGATGCCTCCTTTCCAGCCTACTCCATTATCCTGGGAATAATTTGATTGGCATTCTAGGGAGCAGCAGAGATCAGTCAGTCAGGGCAGGCAAGGCAGTTGGGGAGAAAAATTTCAGCTATGCAGAGTCATTGTTGGGTTACGGGCACCCTTTAGGAAACTGCTAATGCAGTATTCATAAAAGCATGGTCATAAAAGCATGCCATAAAAGCATGGCATTGTAGAGTTGGAAGGGACCCCAAGAGTCATCTAGTCCAACCCCCTGCAATACACAAATCTTGACTAAAGCATCCAAGACAGGTGGCCACCCAACCTTTGCTAAAAGGAAGGAGAAGTTTGCAACCTCCCAAAGGAGACCGTTTCACTGTTGAAACAGCTCTTACTTTCAGAAAGTTCCCTCCCTGATGTTTAGTCAGAATCTCCTTTCTTGGTTTTGATCTGGAGGGATGTTCCCCTCCCAGAGTTAACTAAAATCCTCAGCTGCCTGTAGTTTCTGAATCTGGTTAATTTGATCAATTTGCTTTTCAGTTTCTCCGGGTCATTCTATTAATCAATACAAACATTATCCTTACCTTTGGTCTTGTGAGTGTGTCCTTTAGGGCAACAGACAAATGGAGAAACTGCAAAAAGATCGAGTTGGTGGTGGAATCAATACCACCCCATTAGCAATTGGGTGAATCCATAAAAAAAAACACCAAAGGCAATAGTGGCACAAGGCCCTGATCTGAGCTGGAACCCTGGAGGGGGGGTGGGCTCCAAACACCCCCCTACTTTGCATTGGAAGGAATCTCACACCCAGAGCACTTTTCGAATGCTGTCAATTAGATGTGTTTTATCTGTGCTTTGGTTTGTACCGTTGTACGCTGCTTGTGAATATTTTTTTCCTTTAAAAGTGAATTATAATTTCATCGAACTTAAGGAAGGCCCCAATGCATGCTAATAGAAATGAGCGTCATCGCTGGGAAGAAGAGATTCCCATCATTAATTTTAACACATTTGAAGCTCTTTTGTCAGTAACACACCAAGGAACAAGTTACTTAATCACACAGTATCTTGAAAAATGGTAAAAACCATGGACAGGTGAAAGTTTGGGAAGACTACAAGGACATAAGTACATGGGAAGAGTCCTAGTGGGTTGGACCATAGATGTTGACTTCACTGCAGGGGTTTGGACCAGATGACCCCAGGATTCAATGCAAAGGGAACCACCAAGTCCTGCCTTCTGTTCTGACAGTGGCCAAGCAGAGGCCCCAATGGGAAGCCCACAATACCATTATCTGGTATTCAAAGGTAGACTGCCGCTGAGCATGGAGGTACTGCTATCGCAGTAGACCTTCAAATGGAGAGCCCTGCTGGGCAAGGCCAAAGGGGACTCACCGAGTCCAGCCTTCTGACCTCTGGATATCTCACCAGATACCCAGAAGTAGGAGCTGAGGGTAACAGCAACTCTCCACATTTGTGATTCATCCCAGCAACTGCCCCTGGAGCATCATGGCTAGTTTGTCTCATCCCCTTTTAAAGATGCCCAAGATGATGTCCACAGACTTTCTTTTGTCTGTCCTGGATCTTCCAACATTCAGCTTCATTGGATCTTCCCACTGAGCTCTAGTCTTAGGAGAGAGAGGAGGATAACTTTTCTCCCTCCACTTTCTCCACACAGTGCACCATTTCCTACATTTCTATCATGCCACCTTTTACTTGCCTTTTCTCTGCACCCCAAAGTCCCAAATGCTGCAACCTTTCCTCATAGGGGAGTCACTCCATGTTGAAGATATTAATATTGCTCAATTTGAAGCAACTGGAAGAATAAGAACTGACTCCTTTGGGGGGAAATCATTGTCTAGGCCCATAATTCAAACTTTCACTTGCAGAACTCTTAAAAAACAGAACATAAGCATCAAAGATACATCCAAATTGCCACACAATGTCTTGTGCTGTCCAGCACAGGCTCGGCATCTTAGAAATTAAAAAAATAACTCCAAAAATGGAAACTTGTCTCCCCTGTTGCAGCTCTTTTTGGAGAGTCATTTATATGCATTGTTCTCCCTGTAGCATTTCGGGAGACAAACAGCCACCACCCTTTCAAGATGGCAAATTTGCAACTTAATACCTTCATCACATGATCAAAGGTTACAACACTTACATGTTAGCAACCAGAGAACAACAATTAGATAATCATTAGCTCAGCAACAGCTCAGAGTGCTCTTCTTGGCATTAATATAGCCCAGGGGTAGGCAACCTAAGGCCATGGGCCACAAGCTGCCCACGGGTGTCATTTAACCGGCCCCCAAACCACCCCCGAACCGAGCCGCCTGCTCGGTGAGTCCCCACGTGCTGCACTAATCTGAAGCGGCATGGGGACTCACTTCTGCGGCGCCGAAAATCATGTCTGTGCATGCGCAGACGCTGAAAATTGTGTCTGCGCAGACGCCGGAAAAAGCAGGTGGGTGCGCTCACACGATCCGGCCCACAGAGGGATCTCCCCTGGAGTGAACCGGCTCAGGCGAGGTAAACCTTGCTGACCCCTGATATAGCCCCATGGAAAATCCCCGTGTTAAACCTTTCCACCAACACACATTTAGGCATTCTCAGTTCCACACCTGGAAAATATCGCACAATACCAGAGACCCGTCATTACCTCTCAAAATGAGGATAAATAGATTTACAGCTTTGCTTGCTTTGGTTCGCAGACAGACTCTGATCCCTGGAATATGTTCCCAGACTAGTTTTCAAAACATCTTTGTGGTATATTTAGAGGATGATTGACAGGTGGGTAATGATTTATCACCTGGCAAATTATGGGTTCATGCCTAGTTCCAGCCTGGTGTTAACGCTTAGAGGGATGGATGTGCCTTTCTCACAATCTCTCCTGCATCCGCCATGTGGCTACAGACACCTGAGCTAGCTGAAATAATGTGTCCACTTGATATAATGGCTTCACAGGGTACCTGAGAGGGGAGAAAACATATTTTAAAAGTTTTATTATCTAACCACTGCATAAGTGCTCTTGTGACAGCGAGACAAATGAACTGAGTAGAAAAAGAATGAAGTGGTCTATCAGGACTGTTGATAAACACAGCCTTAGTTTCAACTGAATGGAGAGGAGCAGCCAAATGCCTAATATACATATCTGGTCGCAGCCTGCCGTCTGTTAGCCTGTGTTGGTAACAGTGGGTGAGCTGCTGGGCTGCAGTCCATTCCCTGCTCAGGCAACAGACGTCTCTGCAAGCTGTGCGGTCGACTCGATATCTGCAGAAATCTGTTTCCAAAAAGCAATTGCATTTGTGGAACATCGGAGAATAAGAAGAGCCTGCTGGAGCAGGCCAAGGCCATCTTGCCCAGCCTCCTGTTCTCGCAGTGGCCAACCAGATGCCCTCAAGGGAAACTCCGAAGCAGGATCCAAGCACCAGAGCAGTGCTCTCCCCTCCTGCGGTTTCCACCTACAGCGGCACCTCGGTTTTCAAACAGCTTAGTTCACAAACAACTTGGAACCCAAACGCTGCAAAACCAGAAGTAGGTGTTCTGGTTTTCAAACTTTCTTTTGGAAGCCGAACGTGCTCCGTTTTGCCCCCCCCCCGGGGTTTCCTGTTTCGCTGCTAATTTGTGTCCCCCCCTTGTAATTCAAGCCTTCCATTTCCGATTGCAGTGTTCTGAGGTGATAGTTGGAGCTTATATTTGGCGCTTTTGTTTTTGCTATTTATTTTGTGTTTTTTGCTTAGAGGCTTTTTCGATTAATTTATTTTTGTGACTGTGTGGATCCCAGTTCAGTTACTGATTGGTTGATTGTGTGACTGTGGAAATGGATAAAAGCCCGCCATCCAAACAATGACTTTCATCAGTGCAGGTAAGGAAAAAATAATAATTTTTATTTTTATCATCTACAGTACTGTTTTATTTATTTTATAGTACAGTACATTGATTATTGCTTTCATTTTATGGATCAATGGTCTCATTAGATAGTAAAATTCATGTTAAAATGCTGTTTTAGGGGTTGTTTTTAAAAGTCTGGAATGGATCGATCCATTTTGCATTACTTTCTATGGGAAAGCACACCTTGGTTTTGGAACGCTTTGGTTTTGGAACGGACTTCCGGAACGGATTAAGTTTGAGAACCAAGGTATCACTGTACTCGTGTTTAGGAGCATTAAGAACATAAGATGAACCTGCTGGATCAGGCCAACTACCCATCTAGTCCAGCATCCTGTTTTCACAGTGGCCAACCAGGTGTCGAGCACAAGAGCAACTCTCCCTCCTGCGGTTCCCAGCAACCGGCCTTCGGAAGCATTTATCCTCCATGAATTCCTCTTAATCCTCTTTTAAAGACATGCAAGTTGGTGGCCATCCCTGCCTCCTGGAGGAGTGAGTTCCACAGTTTAACTCTGCACTGTATGAATAAGGAATTCTAGTACAGTGAGAGAGGCAGAAAAACTTCTCACCCACTTCCCCCACGCCAAGCATCTATATATATATAATTGTTCAAGTTGGATGTTTGTTAACAATCGCCTTTCTCTGTAACCCCTTGATCGATTCCGTTTAAATTTGTACACAACGTTCCATGGCCATATGGGAGTGATCATATGTACTTACATTGCACAAATACCACACCTTTCCCAGGTAAAAATGTGATTTTGTGCAAAAAATAGTGCCCTCCAGTGGACGTTAAACAGCACAGCACAACACACCTGTTTCTGACCCCTCCTCCTCCTTTCCCGACATCACTACCACCATCCAATCGACAGACAGATCTCCCACAAACACTACTGCTGGCTCCGCCGGCGGGTATAGAGCCACGCTGGGAGGAATCACCATTTTCGCGGTTTGCAACGCTGCCTTGACCGGCTGTAGAGAGAGGCCAGATGACAACGCCGCTACTCACATTTTGGGCCAGATACCACACCTTCCACAGATACAAACGTGTTCCTATAAAAGCAAACATACAGCCCACCACTACACGTCAACAACATCGAAGAAGGCCATTGACAAAATCAGGAGAAAGAACCTCATAGACTAAAATAGTAGTAATAAACAGTTGTAGAAACGAAGACAAAAACGGGAGGGGCAAACGGAGAACACATAGACTGAACTTCAACAAGAGAAGGTGTAAGTAAACATATTCTTTCTCTTTCATACTGTATCTTACTTTTGCATTTCACCAAATCAGCCACAGCAAGGCGTGGCCGGGTCAGCTAGTAATTCTATAAACTGCTATCACATTGCTTCTTCCTTGCCTTTTCTCTGAACTAGATAGTCCCAAACACTATCCACAGGGGAGTCCCTCCATTTTGGTTGCTCTTTTCCAAACCTTCTCCAACTCTGCGATATCCTTTTTGAAACGATGTGACCTGAACTGTCCTCCCTAATGAGCCTGAGTAATTTTTCTTCTGGGTGCTGTTAAGTGGCTGGCTGGCTGGCTGGCTGGTGAGAGTGTTGCTTCTGTAAAAGGCGCTTTTGATGGCTAGCAAAATAAATTCTTTTGCTAACTGCAGGGATAAAAGACACTGCTTGAGCCATAAAATTAGCAGGCCCACTGTGCGTAGATAAAGCATATTAACTGGGGAAGCCCGTGGTGAGACAATAAGCTGGGAATCAAATAGGTTTTTAAAAGTGAAATATGCAGCAGCTTCTCAAAGGGGATGTGGATTGGGAGAACCAAGGAAGGAGATTAAAGTTAAAAAAGGACAATTCCTTCTCTTGTGTACGTGCATCTCTCCTGCACCAGGACAAAATGCTACTTGGCTTCCTGAGGTTTGCATCCCTATTGAGATACTCTGGGAAGAAAACCTCATCCTTTTGATAGACAAGGGTGGAAAGCTGAGGTTAAATGTTTTGAGACTCTCCGTGGTGGTTGCTGCTGCTGCTGCTGCTGCCTTTGACATGGCCATGTTTTTCAGAAGTTTGATTAACAATAATAAAAAGATGCCCATTTGTTGGGTGCTTCTCTTTTAGGCAAACACAACAAGGAGGGAGGAAGTTTTGAGTTGGGTATCCTCAGCCAGGAGAAGAGAAGACTTAGAGGTGATATGAGAGCCACCTTCAAATATCTAAAGAGCTGGCCCAGGGAAGATGGAGGAAGCTTGTTTTCTGTGGCTGTTCCAGATGATAGGACCCAAACCGATGGATTCCAAAGTCACGAAAAGAGATTCTGACTAAACCTTAGTAAGAGCTTAAGGGCCATTTCACAGAGGAAGGAATCCCCCAGAAGGTGGTGGACTCTCCTTCACGGGAAGTTTTTCTCCGCCATTTAGCTTGCTGGGTGACCTTGTGGGAATATTAAGGAAGGTAGGAGAGGATCTGTTGTTTTGATATTATCCCTCCTCACTCACGCTAGAGAGTAAGCAGCAGAGCACATTCCCTTTGCAACGTATTGGAAGGAAGCTGATGATACGTTAGAATCCTTTAATTAAGCAATCCTGTCTGGCTTGTTCCTGGTGAGTTTCCCCTTTATTTCCCTCTTAAAATAATAACAACAACACAGGATTCTCCTGCCTGAGTGCCTACAGGACCTCTCCCTGCCTCGCATCATCTGGCCCAGGGCAGGGCTTGTTGGGCCTCAAAAGGACTGTGCCACGGTTGCTGCTGTTGGTGCTGCCCAGGATTCTCCTGCCTGAGTGCCTACAGGACCTCTCCCTGCCTCGCATCATCTGGCCCAGGGCAGGGCTTGTTGGGCCTCAAAAGGACTGTGCCACGGTTGCTGCTGTTGGTGCTGCCCAGGATTCTCCTGCCTGAGTGCCTACAGGACCTCTCCCTGCCTCTTACTATCTGGCCCAGGGCGGGGCTTGTTGGGGCTCAAAAGGACTGTGCCACGGTTGCTGCTGTTGGTGCTGCCCAGGATTCTCCTGCCTGAGTGCCTACAGGACCTCTCCCTGCCTCGCATCATCTGGCCCAGGGCGGGGCTTGTTGGGCCTCAAAAGGACTGTGCCACGGTTGCTGCTGTTGGTGCTGCCCAGGATTCTCCTGCCTGAGTGCCTACAGGACCTCTCCCTGCCTCTTACTATCTGGCCCAGGGCGGGGCTTGTTGGGGCTCAAAAGGACTGTGCCACGGTTGCTGCTGTTGGTGCTGCCCAGGATTCTCCTGCCTGAGTGCCTACAGGACCTCTCCCTGCCTTTCGCCATCTGGCCCAGGATGGGGCCTATTGAGCCTCAAACGGACTGCAGCTACTGCTGCCCAGCAGAACCTATTTCTGCTGGGCACAGAGTTCTTTTTAGAATGTTTTTAAATGTTTTTGGGTTTTTTAATTCTTTCTGGTAGGGTGGGTGGGATGAATTTTTAGTTGGTTTGGGAATTTGTTTAATTTTGTTATACTTGTAATTTTTATTGTTTTTGGTTTATATTGTTTTATTGTTTTTTGTGTTTCTTGCTTGTTTGTTTTTGCTGTTGTTGTTTTTTTATATAGGTTTTATTTTGTTCTTAAGGGGTGGGATCAGGGCTGCCCGGGAGTGGGTCCCAGCCAACAGAATGGCTGGGGCAAGTTCCACAGGGGGGGATGCACTGGGACACCCGATCTCAGTGATCACGGGCAGGAGGAGGAGTCACGCTAGGACCAGACCATGTCATTACCGAGGAGGCAGGCTTAGTCATTGTTTGAGGACTATCCCTGCCTCTGGGTCTGGCCCTGACCGGACGGATACTGGAATCAACAAGGGATACCCACATGACCTGAAAGTGTTGCTGTGTAATGCTAGGTCAATGACAAACAAAACAACTGCCATCCATGATCTGATTGTGGATGGAGGACTTGACCTGGCATGTGTGACAGAGACTTGGTTGGACGAGGCTGATGGGCCTGTCCTTGCCGCTGCTTGTCCACCAGGTTTCTCTTACGCACAGCAACCCAGGCCATCTGGGCGGGGAGGGGGGGTTGCAGTGATTTTTAGGAAGTCATTAGTTTGCTCCAGGCGTCCTATGGGGAAGACCCAGTTTTCTGAGTGCATGTTCTGGAAGTTGGGCAATAGGGGCAGTACAGGATTCCTTTTGGTGTACCGACCTCCCCGCTGCACCAAGGATTCCCTGGCCGAGCTGCTTCAGGTCGTGGCGGACATGCTCCTGGAGACACCTAGCTTGGTTGTCTTAGGAGATTTTAACATCCATGCCGACGCGACCTTACAAGGGGCCGCTCGGGACTTCGTGGAAAGCATGGCCTCCATGGGGCTGTCCCTGAATAAGTCTGGCCCAACTCATAGCCGCGGACATGCCTTAGATCTGGTGTTTACCTCTATGGATGTTGGTGATCTGACACTAAGTAAAAGCAAAACAAAAGAAGTGCCATGGTCAGATCACTTCCTGGTGCAGCTGGACTTCTCCGCGACCCTTCCCCTCTGCCGGGAGGTGGGACCAATTCGGATGGTCCGCCCCCGCCACTTAATGGATCCAATTGGCTTCCAGAGAGTGGTAGGGGATGTTTTATCCCATGTTGATGGCCTTTCAGCTGATTCCCTGGTGGCTCGCTGGAATGTGGAGTTAACCAGGGCTATTGACTGTCTGGCTCCGAAGCGCCCTCTCCGATTGCATGGAGCCCGGACAGCCCCGTGGTTTTCCCCGGAGCTGAGGGCGATGAAACAGTCGCTGAGACGGCTAGAGCGCCGGTGGCGGAAAACTCATTCTGAATCAGACCGGACACGGGCTAGAGCTCAACTTCGAGCCTACCAAGTGGCAGTGGCGACGGCGAAGAGGACCTTCTTCGCCGTTTCTATTGCATCTGCAGAAAACAGCAGCAGGAGACTCTTCCAGGTGGTTCGGACTCTATCAGAACCACCTTTGTCACCGGGGTCTGGTAGGGACCCCAAGATCTCCTGCAATGCTTTTGCAAAGTTTTTTGCAGATAAAGTCGCTCAGATTCGGAAGGAGGTTGACTCCACCGTGGGAGCAGGGCCGGGGCGGGAGAGTGCTAGAGCCCTGTCTAGTCATGTTTCATGGGATCAATTCCAATCTGTTACTGCCGAGGATGTGGACAGGCTGCTTGGACGAGTGAAACCGACCACCTGTCTTCTTGATCCTTGCCCATCCTGGTTAATAAAAGCTAGTCGGGAAGGGCTGGGTGATGGGCTCCGTGGGCTGGTGAATGCTTCCCTCCACGAGGGAGTCTTCCCAGACCCGCTGAAAGAAGCGGTCATTAAACCGCTTCTTAAAAAAACATCTTTAGACCCGGCCAATATGGCCAACTATCGCCCAGTCTCAAATTTACCATTCCTGGGCAAGGTGATTGAGCGGGTGGTTGCTGAACAACTCCAGGCACGCCTGGAAGATGCGAACCATTTGGATCCCTTCCAATCAGGATTCAGGCCTCATCATGGGACTGAAACTGCCTTGGTCGCACTGGTTGATGATCTCCGCCGGGCTAGGGACAAAGGTGAGAGCTGTTTCCTAGTTCTGCTGGATCTCTCAGCGGCCTTTGACACCATCGACCATAACATCCTACTGGACCGTCTAGAGGGTTTGGGAGCTGGGGGCACTGTTATACAGTGGTTCCGCTCCTTCCTCCTGGGTCGTGTTCAGAAAGTGGTGGTGGGGGATGAGTGTTCAGACCCCTGGGCTCTCACTTGTGGGGTGCCTCAGGGTTCCGTCCTCTCCCCCATGCTTTTTAATATCTATATGAAGCCGCTGGGAGAGATCATCAGGGGGTTTGGGCTGGGTGTTCATCAGTATGCAGATGATACCCAGCTCTACCTCTCTTTTAAATCAGAACCAGTGAAGGCGGTGAAGGTCCTGTGTGAGTGCCTGGAGGCGGTTGGAGGATGGATGGCGGCTAACAGATTGAGGTTGAATCCTGACAAGACAGAAGTACTGTTTTTGGGGGACTGGGTGCGAGCAGGTGTGGGGGACTCCCTGGTCCTCAATGGGGTAACTGTGCCCCTGAAGGACCAGGTGCGCAGCCTGGGAGTCATATTGGACTCACAGCTGTCCATGGAGGCGCAGGTTAATTCTGTGTCCAGGGCGGCTGTCTACCAGCTCCATCTGGTACGCAGGCTGAGACCCTACCTGCCCGCAGACTGTCTCGCCAGAGTGGTGCATGCTCTGGTTATCTCCCGCTTGGACTACTGCAATGCGCTCTACGTGGGGCTACCTTTGAAGGTGACGCGGAAACTGCAATTAATCCAGAATGCGGCGGCTAGACTGGTGACTGGGAGTGGCCGCTGGGACCACATAACACCGGTCCTGAGAGAACTACATTGGCTCCCAGTACGTTTCCGAGCACAATTCAAAGTGTTGGTGCTGACCTTTAAAGCCCTAAACGGCCTCGGTCCTGTATACCTGAAGGAGCGTCTCCACCCCCACCGTTCAGCCCAGACACTGAGATCCAGCACCGAGGGCCTTCTGGCGGTTCCCTCATTGCGAGAAGCAAAGCTACAGGGAACCAGGCAGAGGGCCTTCTCGGTAGTGGCGCCCGCCCTGTGGAACGCCCTCCCATCAGAAGTCAAAGGCACTAACAACTATCTGACATTTAGAAGATGCCTGAAGACAGCCCTGTTCAGGGAAGTTTTTAATCTGTAACATGTGTATGTATTTTAATGTATGCTGGAAGCCGCCTAGAGTGGCCAGGGAGACCCGGCCAGATGGGCGGGATATAAATAATAAATTATTATTATTATAACACAGTCTTCTTTAAAAGTAAGAATGAAGTTTTACTCACATTCAGTTCCCAGCAGTAATCTGAAGGCAGGCTTTACCTTGTGGTTACAGTGAAAAGAAGTGTGAGCTTGTGGGCTCCATCCCACATGAAGGTGGAGCCACGCGCGGGCTAAGAGAGTAAGGGTCCAAGAGGGAGATGGTTGCGTGGCCAACCCCATTCATCTGGTCAGCAAGGGTCATGCCCATCTCCCTGGTCTCACACAAGGGGAAGAAGCTCCAGAGCAGGGAGGACAGGAAGTATTCCATGTCTGGAGACACATTCCCCTGGGGGTCCACTCTAGGCAGCAGGAAAATGTTGTACAGTCGTACCTCCGTTTATGTAACCCTCTGGTTACGTAAACTTCGGGATGTGTGCGCAGCAAACCTGGAAGTATTTTACCAGGTTTCGCCGCATGCACATGCGCAGAAGCGGTCCTCGGGTTGCGGAAACCTTGGGATCCAACTGGACCTCCGGAACGGATCCTGTCCATAACCAGAGGTACCGCTGTACTTGACTGCTCTGGTAACAATACACCCCACAGACCTTGGTGGGCCAATTCCTGCCTCTCTCAGCCACATGGGGTTGTTTTGAGGATCAGATGGGGATCAAAGAAGCGGGTCTGCTCTCCATGAAGCAGATGATGAATGAATTGTTGGAAAGGGGGAAGCATGCAAAGGAACGGAATGCAACTTTGCAAACAAAGTATCGAGAAGATTGCCCTGAACACAAAGAGACTGACTCTTGTTTCATTTCTCTTTGGCTTTGTGTGCGGAAAGGAAAGGAAACGAGGCAAACTTGAACTTTCTGTTCTTGCAGAGAAAGGATCCATCACGGCTGAGCAAAACCCCAGGGTCCCTCGGGCGCATTATCAGGTTTCCAGCCCAGGATGGATGTTCTCAGCTCAGCTCCGAAGCCCCGGAGAGACGAGGGACTTTGTAATGATAACACCGGCAGGCAGGCACAATGCCAGGGAGAGGGGCCCATTGTAATTGGCTGGAATGAAAGGTAATGAATTCGCGCGGCGGAGAAGCTTTTGCATAGCTTTGAACATTGCTTTTAGAAAGAAAGTTGAGCGAGTGATTAAATGGGGATGGGGAAGATAACGCCACCGTTTTCCCACAGCCCCAGAAGGCGGGGAGAGGAAAGGGGCTGCTGGCATTTCTAAGTGGCAGGATCGTTTGTGCATCTCAGACGTATAATTTTCCCTCCTGACAGCGGAAGAGAAGATGACGAGGAAATCCGCTTGTGCAGCTAAAAGGAGCTCCGATGTATTTATCCCTTTGTAAATAACAAAACAAGGCAAGGCCGTCCCAGCAGATACAAAGGCAGCGAAAGATCTCTCTGTATCTTTTGACTCCACAAAGCAGAGCAAAACCATCACTTTTCTAACCTCGGGATATGATAACAGTAACATCCGAGCATACATAATACAGCTAAGTGCAGTTTCATCATCAGGTAGATAGATGATGGGTGTTGGAGTGGCTTTTGTGAAAGCAGCCAGTGTGATCTGGGATAAGTGGGACCATCGGAGGGATGGCTGTGCTCTGCAGGGGGGCCTACTTGAATAATAAAGTATTTTTTGGGGGGGGACAGGTTAGCCCCACCTGGCACAATCAGTCACATGACATGGCCTATTTGAGTGGCAATGTCCTTAAACTTTTTGGGGGCCTGGCCCCTTCAAATATTTTAGGGGGGGCTGAAGACCCCTTGGCCCCTATGCCAGTTGCGTGTGGAGGTCACCAAGCCACCCCCCACCAATAAATTCACACATGAGACATAATTTTTGTTTGGGTTTTTGGCATGTTTTTGGCCACAACTTTTATTAAAATACAAACACGTGAGTGGTTGCGTAGGCATTGGTTCAACTGTCCACCGGACAGAGCTGACCACTAGTCAGCGAGGGGGGGGGGAACCCGCTCTGGGGAGGTTGAATGGAGGCTGGGCTGCGGACACCTTCCCCTTCCCCAGAGGTCACAGGGGCTCATGCACGGCCCTGCAACCCGACCGGGTTCGGACAAGCATATTTGAGCCGCTGGATTCCTCTAACGGAATTCCCCACGCACCATGATCACTTATGGAGGGCCACTGCACTCCATTAACCAACACAACCAATGCCTAACCGCCAACCTTACAAGTTGTGACTAATTGCTATATAGTAGGCGAAAACCAAATGGCACTGCCAATCAGCCAAATGGAAAAATTCCTACTAGGCCCCCACCTCAAAGGCAGACGACCCCATGACAGGCACAGCAAGGTCAATGCACGCCTATACCAGGGAGGGAGGGCGGGGATCCAAAGTTCTCAGAAAGAGGGAAGCCGCACCATGTGCAGACTCTTTTAAAGGACGCTGGGCTGTCAATCAAAATGGATACATGTGCTTCTGCCCAGCAACATGTTCTGGTCAAGCTGGCTGTGGCCAGCTGGCCAAACCCACAGGGAGGTGGCTTTTTTGCCCCTCCGCAACACCAGCTCTCCTTTGCAGAACTTGCTTTGTTGAAAACCACAGGAGGGGAGAGGGCTCTTGGGCTTGAATTTTACTTGTGAGTTTCCCGTTGGGGCATCTGGTTGGCCACTGTGAGAAGAGAAGGCTGGACCAAGCGGCCATTGGCCTGACCCAAGAGGTTCTTCTTATTTTTCTTATGCCTTGATCAGTCGGCAGCACCAGGGAGCCAGCTCCCAACCTAAAAGGGCTTTAAAAGAGGATGAGATGAATCCATGGAGGAGGAGAGGACGATGGAAGGCCAGTAGCCAGGATGACTCTGTTCTGCCTTCACAGTTGGAGGCTGTGATGCTTCTGAATACCAGTTGCTGGAAACCACAGGAAGGGAGAGTTTTTCTTGTGTGTGAATCCTGGTTGTGGGTTTCCCTTTGGGGGCATCTGGTTGGCTACTGTGAGAACAGGATGCTGGATGGGGTGGCCCATTGGTCTGATTCAGAAGGGTCTTTCTTAGGTTCTTATGCAAGGAAGCCACAGAGTATCTGCAGAGAGGTCTCAGGTGGAAGTAGGTCACATGAGGGAGAGATTGCCCCCTCCCCACCACCAAGGAACAACTCTTGATTATAGAATTGCAGAGTTGGAAGGGGCCCACGAGGAGCTGACAGGCAGGGGGTGGCTGCCACACTGAGGAGAGGGGACAGGATCCTGGTGATGTTCCAAAGGGGCCTTGCCCTCCCTTTCATACCTTCCCCTTCTATTTTCTGTTAAATGTGTTTCCACATGACTGTGCTCTGGAAGTGGAGGAGGTGGAGGAGGAGGAAGGAAAAATTGGTTGTTCAGCAGCGCCAGCTAGGACAAACAAGTGAGGAACCATCGGAAACACCAGACCTGAGAAGCAGCGTTTCCAGAATGTTCCCTGGCATTTAGCTTTTCGGGATTCATTAGCGTCCCTTGAATACTTTGCCAAAAAGAGAGAGGAGAGCCTGGTGAATGGACAGAGAGCAACTTTCTTAAGTTTTTCAAGTCGGAACAAACAAAACTGAGGGGCGAAATTGTCATCAAAATTCTTAAAAGCATAAAGCCACCCTCAACTTGAACATGCAGAAATTCAAGATGTAATGGCGACTTAGTCAATATGGCAGATTTTCTCTGTCCTGGATCTTCCAATGTTCAGCTTCTCAAGGGATGTCCACAAGTTCTAGTGTTACGAGAGAAGAAGACCTTTTCTCCACCCACTTTCTTTATGTCATCCCGCTTTTTCTACTTATAAGCAAGCTGCATTTTTCAAAGTCAAGATTAAGTTGCTAGGAATAAATCCATGCCCGCCTGGTTAATAATCCCATTCAGCCACACTGAGAGCCAGTGTGGTGTAGTGGTTAAGAGCGGTAGACTCATAATCTGGGGAACCGGGTTCGCGCCTCCTCTCCTCCACATGTAGCTACTGGGAGACCTTGGGCTAGTCCCACTTCTCTGAAGTCTCTCAGCCCCACTCACCTCACAGAGGGTTTGTTGTGGGGGAGGAAGGGAAAGGAGAATGTGAGCCGCTTGGAGACTCCTTTGGGTAGTGATAAAGCGGGATATCAAATCCGAACCCTACTATCACAATTACACACACACACACACACACACACACACACACACACACACACCAGAAAAAGGGAGAAGAGCAGAACGTTGCTTTCTCTTAACATGAAGCACTGAGCTGATGAATGATTTGCAACACCCTTTATGTCCTTTTAATTCCTCATTGGGAGTTTTAAACAATATACAGCGAATCATAATTAAAAAACCCTCTGAGAGCTCTCTTGCCAAATTGAACACTCTGCATTGGGTAGGGTGGGGGGCAGGGGTACTAGAAGCAGATTTCCATTAGGTCCCGGAAAAGCGGGGGAGGGGGGATCAGAGCTCTCCATTGTCTGATTAATCGAAATGTCACTTCCACAAATTGCTCCTTAAAAAGAGTGTATTTGCCGTCAGCAATTTGCAACTGTCAATTATGAAACAACAGCGAGTGCCAGGAGCCATCAAGGGAGCGTTGGCGCAGAGTCTGTGGCTCCAGCTCTCGGCCCTGATCTCTAGACTTGCACCCTTCACACAAACATGGGGAAGCGCAATAAAAGAGGGGTCAGTTCATGTTCAGCAGGCGGACTAAATCTCAGGATTTCCACAAATCATTTTAATTTTCAGTGCATGCGATCTTGGACACACATCTGAGGTTTGTGGCACATCAGGAAAGGGATGCAGACCTTTGTTATCTGAATCTGGCATTTTGCTGAAATTCCTGCATTGCAGGGGGGGGGGGTTGCATGAGGTGACCCCAACCCTTCCAACTAGGATTCCATGAAAAGGAGTTCAAAGAAGGCACTGGCTCCCCATTCGGGATCTGCATTGGATGGGAAACAGCGTTTTGATATGCAATCCTAAATGAAAATGATTCATGAGCGCAATGAGAATAATAATGAAAATGAAAATAATAATGCGGCACAAAATCTGTGGATATAAATCTTTTAGCAGCAGAACCTGCATAAACCTGCATAAACCAGTGATGCTGAATGTTGGGAGATAATAATAATAATAATAATAATAATAATAATAATAATAACAATAATAAATTATACCCCGCCCATCTGACTGGGTTTCCTCAGCCACCCTGGGCAGCTTCCAACAGAATATTAAAATACAACAATCAATTAAACATTAAAAGCCTCCCTAAACAGGGCTGCCTTCAGATGTCTCCTAAAAGTCTGGTAGTTGTTTTTCTCTTTGACATCTGGTGGGAGGGCGTTCCACAGGGTGGTTGCCACCACCGAGAAGGCCCTCTGCCTGGTTCCCTGTAACTTGGCTTCTCACAGAGAGGGAACCGCCAGAAGACCCTCGGCGCTGGACCTCAGTGTCCGGGCTGGACGATGGGGGTGGAGACGCTCCTTCGGGTATACAGGACCGAGGCCGTTTAGGGCTTTAAAGGATTCATGATGGATTAAATAAAGCCCTTCTTTTAAAAGAATTTCTATTGATTTTCAACAAGGTAAAAACAAAACTCAGAGCTTCCCCTGTTTCCAGCCCTCCCCCTTGGAACAGAAGTTTAATTTATTAAATCTTGCCACAAGCCTGCTTGCAAATTCGGTGGATGCCAGCCATCAGGGTATTCAACAGAATATTTTATAAAGGGATACAAGTTTTCAATAAATTCATCTTCGTAGCATGTGCTATTCAAAGCATGCATCCTTTGGGTCATGTTTTCAGGAAAGGCCATCATCCATACCTTGTGTTGCCATCGTGTGATGTGCAGGTAAAGAAAGTCCTTCTTTAATCAGTGCATGGTTAAACTATGGAACTCCCTCCCTCAGGAGGCTGTGATGGCTACCAACCTAGATGGCTTTAAAAGAGGACTGGACACATTCATGGAGGATAAAGAGACCGATGGCTCTGTTCTGCCTCCACAGTTTGATGCAGCCATGCTTCTGAGCACCAGTTGCTGGAAACCCCAGGAGGAGAGAGGGGTCTTGTGTTTGAATCCTGCTTGTGCGTTTCCCTTAATGAGCATCTAGGTGGCCACTGTGACAAAAGGATGCTGGGCTAGATAGGCCACTGGCCTGATCCTGTTCTCCTGCAGATCTCCTGCAGATCCAGCAGATCCCGAAACGCAAACACCTGCTGGCTGCCAGTTCAGGGCCTGCTGCAGGTTCAAGTCCTGCCAAACTGCTCCCTGCCAGAATAGAACAATTTCCACCCCGTTTACTCAGGATTTATTTTGCATTATTTGGTGCAGAGGAGGGCGGGGGGAGGGGGTGACTGTCAACTAATTGAAGATTGCAACTCCCTGGACTGTAATTGACTAATTAATCTTTTATCCACAAACACCATTATGCGCCGCTTTGCTTTAATAAAGACTCTGTTTTATGGAGCCTGAGCAGAGGTTGACAGTTTACGGTAAGCTTTTTATTTATTTTTTATTTTTTTTAAAAAGGACATTGCATCACTCACTGTTTCGAGAAAGGAAATCAATTTTTATCTTCTTCTTTTCCCCCCAAATTTGTGAAGCACATAAAATTCTGACCTCTGAAGTTTATGAGAGGCACAGGGGATTTCTAAGAAAACAGAAGCTGAGAGCACTGTGCTTCTTGTCTCCCAAAGAGGACATCAAATGGGTTCATTGACCAGGATTTAAAGACATCAGCTGGTAGCTAATTTGAGAAGAGCCAAGATGGGCATTTAGCTTCTTCACAAACAGGAAGGCATCATTTCCACAAGGGGTGATGGTGCTCCATGTTCTTTTGCTCAATCAGTGGTAATAATAATAATAATAATAATAATAATAGTAATAATAATAATAATAATAAGTTATTATTATTACCCCACCCATCTGGCTGAGTTTCCCCAGCCACTCTGGGCTGCTTCCAACAACAGAAGCTACTAACAGCAGAATCATAGAATTGTAGAGTTGGAAGGGACCCAAGGGTCATCTAGTCCAACCCCCTGCAATGCATGAATTTCCATGAAAGATGGCCATCCGACCTCTGCTTTAAAACCTCCAAGGAAGGAGAGTCCACAACCTCCTGTGAGAGGCAGTTCCACTGTTGGACTGCTCTGACAAGTCGGAAAGCTTTTCCTGATGTTTAGTCGGAATCTCCTTTCTTGTAGCTCGGAGCCATGGGTTCGAGTCCTACCCTCCAGAGCAGGAGGAAATAAGAGGAAACAAGGGGTTTCTCCACCCCTTGGTCATCATTCTCTTGCCATTCCTCATGGACCATCTCTCCCTTTGCCACTGATAGGATCGGTCTGTAGTCCTTGTCATGCTAATTGAGAAGTGAGGAATTGGGACTTATCCTATTGAAGGCAGATATCCTATCATCTCTCAGTCTCCTCTTCTCCAGGCTTAAATATCTCCAACTCCCTCTAGGGTTCCTCCTAAGGTTCGGTTTCCAGACCCTTTGATCCTCTTGGTCACCCACCTTTGCCCCTTCTGTATTTATAAGAACTCAGTTTTTTAGTGTGGCAGCAGCACCTATCCTTTGGAACTCCCTGCCTATTGATGCCAGGCAGGTGCCTTCACTGCACTCTTTTCGGTGCTTGTTAAAACATTCTTGTTTAGACAAATCCATCCAGACATTTGGAGGGCAGATGAGAGTTTTCATCTGTTTTTCGTCTATTGATACTTTAACTTTTCGAAAGTCATAAATGATTGTTAGTTCTTCATATTGATTGATTGATTTTTATTTTTTGTAACTTGTCTTAAGAGAGTTTTTTTTTTGCAATCAAGGAGTGTATAAATTCTATGAAATAAATAATATATAATAAATAGAAACGTTTAGAATATGTGATTTTTTTAAAAAAGAAGCAAACTTGAAGAATTCCTTCCTCATCTCTCAGCCTTTTTTCTGTTTTACAGTTTTGACTCACTCAAGCCTTTGTTGCAGAGCTTCTCATTTTTTAAAAAAACCCAGCAACAATAAATCATTATCAAAACCATCATCTCTTTTAAAGTGTCATTTTGGAGAAGTTTTGAACATTTTGCTGTTCCCAGTGACTGACAGGTAATGATTTGTTGAAGGCAGGGGGGAAAAAACCCACCTCCAAAATCAGCAAAATTAATATGATTACAGGGGAATATTAATGCCCTTTTATTACACCTTGTTGCTTGGAGACCGTCTTTAGGTCGCTCCTCTGCAACTACCCCTGTCATCTGCGGAATATCTCCGGGGGGGGGGCAATTTGGGCAGATTGCCAAGCACCTTCCATTCTGTGGGTTTGCTAAGCCTCAACTCCTTCCCACTCTTCTCGGGGTAAATTGTATGGAAATTCCTCTTCTTTGAGCAAGGGTCGCATTCAGACAACCAAGCAGGGAATTCTTTGTTGTGGCTGCCATCCATCTGTCTCGGGAGGCAATGGAGGAGTGTGCCTTTGCGGGTGAAGTCAAAACATTGGAGAGTTACAGTGCCTGCTGTGGCTGTAGAGACTGATAGGGGAGAGACATGTTTTGTTGCAGCCGGGGCAGATGAAGGCGCCCAGTTGTGCTGCTGCAGATGCACCAGGGCGTTTCTTCTCTCTGCGCTCCTCCCAGCGGTCATGCCTCCTCCTTTGGTCACTGCTGTGACGGGAGAGGCTTCATCAGGCAAGGCCTTTTCCCACCCTCTAGTGTCTCTGCTGCTCAATTTGTATTGTATTATTTTATGCACTGCGGCTTGCTGTTGTTTTATCAGCTGTAGTTTAGAAATTATTTATTGTAATTGTTAAGAGTGAATTTCTGTTCAATTTCTATATGCTGATATTATCTACAGTAATAAAGTGCAAGTGTCTCTGCGTCCAGTCCCTGTGTCCATCCCTGTGTCCTACTGCGCATGTGCCCCACGGACACAGGGATTGGAGCGCAGAGACTTCGGGCGGCTGGGCTGTTGAAGAGGCGGGTGCGCGCTCGCGTGGACTTACTTCTAAGCGGCAGTGGCCGTTAAAAGTGGCAGCTGAGTTGGCCTGCCGGGGCCTGGCTGGTGCCGGTGCCACCGCCGCTGCGATGCGCCTCCTGCGCTGCCTGCTGAAGGGCCATTCGGCGCTGGCCGGGGCACCCAAGTACATCGAGCACTTCAGCAAGTTCTCGCCGTCCCCGCTTTCCATGATGTTCTAGCGCCCGTTAATTTAACTTGCTTAAAGTCTACTAGTTATTATATAATATTCTAATGACTGTTAGATGTGTTACGTTTTTGATGTAGGTTGCTTATTTTAAAGTTATGTTTTATTATCCCATTTTTGTATTGCATTAGATCAGGCATAGGCAAACTCCGGTCCTCCAGATGTTTGGGACTACAATTCCCATCACCCCTAGCTAGTGGTCAGGGATGGTGATCAGGGATGATGGGAGTTGTAGTCTCAAACATCTGGGGGGGGGCGGAGTTTGCCTGTGCCTGCATTAGATCATTGTAAGGTGTGCATTCCTTGTTTCTTCAGCTTGTAAACCGCATTGGGTATTGTGAGATAGAAAGAGGATATACAAATTAAAAGTGATGATTCTGATGCTGTGGATTCACAACCTGACCGTCTGTCTCCACGCTGTCTGCAACGGATTGCTGTGCCAGCCTTCATGCCATGTTTGCAGACATCTTTGTAACTCTGAGCTGGTCTGCCAATAGGCCTGGCTCCCGAAGCCAGCTCCCTGGGGATCCTGCCACCTTCCATTCTGCGTACACAACCAAGCCAGTGTAGACGTTGCTGAGTCCTGTTGGGAATGTGGGCTTGAGAAGTGCCATCTTTGTTGGAGACTCTGTCCTGCCATGTGATACGCAACACCCTCCTCCTGACACAGCACTTACGGAAGTTATTGAGGCATCACTTCTGGGACTAGAAATATAGCAAGGTGCCTTAGAATAAGTAAGAGAGTGGTGGCAGTGCAGACTAGGACCCGGGAGAGACCAAGGCTCAAATCCTTACCGGCGCGACCTTGTCACTGCTTTCTCTCATCCTAACCTGCCTCACAGGGTTGTTGATGCAGCCTAGAGTTGCATTAGCTTTTTTTGCTGCTGCAAAACATTTCCCAAACTGTTATAAACACCAACAATTGGGAAACACTGGCCCGTGAGCGCTCCAGTTGGAGAACAGCCTTGACCAAAGGTGTCATGGGCTTTGAAGACACTCGAACTCAGGACGCAAGGGAGAAACGTGCTAAGAGGAAGGCACGCTTGGCAAATCCACACCGGGATCAACTCCCGCCCGGAAACCAATGTCCCCACAGTGGAAGGACGTGTGGATCCAGAATTGGCCTCCACAGTCACTTATGGACTCACTTTTAAAACCCTGTTTATGGAAGACAATCTTATTCGGCTATGAGGGATCGCCAAAGAAGAAGAAAGGTACTAATACTAACAACATCTTGAACTTGGCTCAGTTGTGAATCGGCAGCCAGGGTAGACCTGCACTCACTTTATGTGTTTGAAAGCAAACACATTGTGTGTCTCCCCCCCCCCCTCCGGGCTGCAAGACATACTTTCTCCTTAACTCCGGCTGCATCTATATCGCTTCAAGCCACCACCATCAGCAACTTATCTTTGTCCAACTTTTTCCGCTCTTCTGCATCCAGGGAGTTTGCCTGCTTCCGAGGAAAATGTCATTATAGCTATCAGCTTGCAGCAGAATACCACAAGCCATCCATTTTTAATGCCCCACTGTCTGGCACCGAGGCAGAGGAGGTACTCAGGGAATCTTGAGGATGAGGAAATTGATGGGAGCCGGGCGTGGGCAGCAACGTCGCAGCTTTGCAAAAGAGAACATTGACTGGTTTCTCGCATCTGTTTGGAACAGGATTGCCGATGCAGGAAGTATATGTGAAAAGGATCCAGCGGTCTTAGTAGACCACCAGCTTAACCTGAGTCAACCGTGTGATGCAGCAGCAAAGAAAACAGATGCTATTCTAGGCTGCGTCAACAGAGGTCTAGTGTCCAGATCAGGGGTCAGCAAACTTTTTCCGCAGGGGACCAGCCAACTGTCCCTCAGACCTTGTGGAGGGCTGGACTATATATACATATACATATTCATGAATTCCTATGTACACTGCGAGGGGGGCAAGTATACCCGAAGGAGCGTCTCCACCCCATCAGTCAGCCCGGACACTGAGGTCCAGTGCCGAGGGCCTTCTGGCGGTTCCCTCACTGCGAGAAGCCAAGTTCCAGGGAACCAGGCAGAGGGCCTTCTCGGTGGTGGTGCCTGCCCTGTGGAACGCCCTCCCACCAGATGTCAAAGAGAACAACAACTACCAGATCTTTAGAAGACATCTGAAGGCAGCCCTGTTTAGGGAGGCTTTTAATGTTTAATAGACTATTGGATTTTAATATTCTGTTGGAAGCCGCCCAGAATGGCTGGGGAAACCAAGCCAGATGGGCGGGGTATAAATAATATATTATTATTATTATTATTATTATTATTATTATTATTATTAGTCCTCATTGTGGCGGCAATGGGAGGAAGAGGCTGAGTGGCAGCGGCTCTGCCAATCAAACATCGCTGAGGTAAACCAGGCGCAACATTTGATTGGCAGAGACATCCCTGCACCGTGCTGAGGTAAACCAGGCATGGTGTTTGATTGGCAGAGCTGCCGCCGCTTGGTCTCTTCCTCCCGTCGCCATTGCCATTGGCTTCGCAAGAGGTTTCGGCTTTGTGGCACGGGCCAGATTTAGGAGCCAGATGGGCCTGATCCAGCCCGGGGGCCTTAGTTTGCCAACCCCTGGTCCAGATCAAGGGAAATAATAGTACCACACTATTCTGCCTTGGTCAGACCACACCTGGAATACTGTGTCCAGTTCTGGGTGCCACAGTTCAGTATTCAGCACCTTTATTGGCATACATAAAACAACATGTTTATATTACATACAGTAAAAGGAAACTTCCTCAGCCTATTATGTAGACCAAGCTCCCCCAGATTTGACTTCAAAGATTCTGGACAAAAACTGTACCAGGGCTCTGGTGGTTGATGGAAAGACATCTCTCAGAAGAAACTGCACCTTGTGTTGATTGTTAGGCAGAGCCTCAAGCCATGAAAAGGACGTTATAAGGTCAGCACGAAGGGTGCTAAAGAGAGGGCAGTCCAAAATTATGTGGTCTAGAGAGTCAGGCATATTCCGGCCACACGTGCAGAGTCTGCTCTGGTAAGGAATGCCTCTAAGTCTTCCAGACATCACGGAGGATGGGAAGGCATTCAAACGAGCCAACATGAATACTCTGCGGTGTAAGGGAGTCACCAAGTTATAGAAATAATTGGGCATCATTCCATGATGGGGTTGTAACCCCAGATAAGCAGGGGAACATACCGGTGGCCGAAAGGGATGAAGTTTTTGGTATTCATTATCTAACAACCTCTGCTTGATTAATGCAAAGATGCGAGATTCATCATATGGTAAGAGTGAATCCATTGTAAAACCTATTTGACTAAGTTTAAGAGAGATGGCAGAAAACCAGCTAAAATTATGTTTATCTTTTAATAGAAAGGTTAATAAATCTTCTGGCTCTGTATTGAAGTGAATTTTCAGCCAGAATTTAAAAGCAATAATCCAACCTCTTGTTTCTAAGAGATGCATACCCAGCTCTGCACATATCGCCAGGTAAGAGACACAATTTGGAACTCCAAGAATTTGCCACAGTTTAAGGCTATTGGCAAGCTGGAAGGTGTGCAGAGGAGGGCAACCAAGATGGTCCAGGGGGTGGAAACCAAGCCTGATGAGGAACGGTTGAGAGAGTTGGGTATGTTTAGCCTGGTAAAGAGCAGACGGAGAGGAGATAAGATAGTCACCTTCAAATATCTCAAGGGCTGTCTCAGGGAAGATGGCACCAGCTTGTTTTCTAGGGAAGAGAACCTGAACCAATGGAATCTTAATGTCAGAAAGAACTTCCTGAAGGTATGAGCTGTTCAAAAGTGGAACGGACTTCCTTGGAAGGTGGTGGACTCTCCTATCTTGGAGTTTTTTAAGCAGAGGTTGGATGGCCCCCTTCTGAGGGGATCTATTGCATTGCTGAATGGCTCTTTCCATCAGAAAGTTATTCCTGATGTTTAGCCAGATTCTCCTTTCTTGTAGCTTGAAACCACTGTTTGGGTTTCTACCCTCCAGAGCTGACCTTCTTCCAAGGAAGCAGAGCTCTGAGTATAAGTGCCTGGAAACCCAGGATCTTCTTATTGCTTGGAGACTGGGGTGGCATTGAACAATTGCTTCTTATCACAATTTTAAATGTTTTCCCCCTTCAGCTAAAGTGTGCTGGTCCCGAGGGGTATTCAATAGGCAAGGTCTAGTCCAGTCCGATAAAGCCGAGGTTAAACAGTCCGGGTCAGAAGCCAGCCAAAGTCAGTTCAAACCAGAAGTCACAAAGCTGAAGTCACAAAGCCGAGGTCAGGAAGCCGAAGTCACAAAGCTGAGGTCCGGAACACAGGAACCAGGAAAAGGAACTGGGCAGCAACGATGTTGCTCCTGCAACTTGGGGCTGGGACTGGCCGGCTTTTATCTGCCCTGAGGCAGAGGGCGGCCCCGATCCTCACGTGACTCGCCTCTCCTGGCTTGGAGGCGAGCACTCCTCCTGCGGGAACTTAGTTCCCTTCGCCTCTCTGCCCTGAGCCTCTGCAGCTCAGGAGAAGCTGGAGGGTTACCGGACCCAGAGGCAACCTCAGCTTCCCCTGACTGGGTGGGGAGTGGAGCACCTGCAGGCAATGAGTCCTCCATCCCATCAGAAGCCAGATCAAACTCAGCCAATGCCTGCACCTGAGGATCTAGCACAGGCGAGTCCCCTTCAGACTCAGGCCCCAGCCCTGGCTCTGCTGGTTCTGGAGGCAGGGAATCCTGTGCAGGCTGGGATCCCTCAGGTTCAGCGTCTGAGTCTGAATCCCAGGCCATCACATAAAGTCACCTTTCCAGGTGCTAAGAACATCATTGAATACAATATTCGCAAAGCACCTTTGCCTATATCACACCCCATACATTTTGCTTTATTTATTTATTGAATCAATGTGTGTCTGCACCTTCAGTTCCCAAGAGTTCAGCAACTAAGTCCTGTGCATATTTACTCAGAAGTAAGCCCCACTTAGTTCAGGAGAGTAAATATGTACAGGGCTGAAACCTTCCCTGCGTTTTCTGCCTTTTCCTCTCTGATCCTCCTGCAGGAATTCAAACTCTCCTTCCTTGGAGATTTTTAAGAGGAGGTTGGGTGGCCACCTTTCAGGGATTCTTTAGTTGTGATTCCTGCATTGCAGGGAGATGGACTAGATGACCTTTGGGGTTCCTGCCATCTCTACTTTTTTACTATATTCTATCAGGTCGCCTGACTTGCACGAGGATTTCCGCTGGAACGTCCCCTGCCCAAATCTCCCTTGGGGCTTTTCCAAACCATCTGCTGCAGGACATAGATGACACAAATTCATTACCTTTAAATGTGCTTGTATTTAAACACTTCCCTCCTCAGATGGACGCAAAGTACAGTCAGGATTCCGAAGACAGCCCAACTACAGAACCAAGCCCTAACACCTCCCCCCAACTTAAATCTGGCTAAATACTGTGGGAATCCTAAAAGCCGACAGGATATGTCTTTCCCCTTGGATGAAAACATATTTGCTGGAAGATACAGGGACGTGGGTGGCGCTGTGGTCTGAACCACAGAGCCTTGGGCTTACCGATCAGAAGGTCGACGGTTCGAATCCCCACGACAGGGTGAGCTCCTGTTGCTCGGTCCCAGCTCCTGCCAACCTAGCAGTTCGAAAGCACGTCAAAGTGCAAGTAGATAAATAGGTAGTGCTCCAGCGGGAAGGTAAACGGCGTTTCCGTGCGCTGCTCTGGTTCGCCAGAAGCGGCTTAGTCATGCTGGCCACATGACCCGGAAGCTGTACGCCGGCTCCCTCAGCCAGTAAAGCGAGATGAGCGCCACAACCCCAGAGTCGTTCATGACTGGACCTAACGGTCAGGGGTCCCTTTACCTTTACCTTTACAGGGTGGATAGAAGAAAGGGCTTCTTCAAGCAATGCAGAGTTAAACTGAGGAACTCCCTCCTGCAGGAGGCAGAGATGGTCACCAACCTGGATGGCTTTGAAAGAGAAGTGGGCAAATTCATGGAGGAGGAGAGGGCTGCTGTGATTAGCCAGCCATGATGCCTTTGCTCTGCCTCTGAGGCAGTTTCTGGAAGCTGGAGAAGGGTCTTCTGCTCAGATCCTGCTTGCAGGTTTCCCATTGGGGCAACTGGTTGGCTATTGTGAGAACAGGATGCTGGACTGGACGCACAATTGGGCTTATCCAGAAAGCTCTCCTTATGTTCTTAAGCTAAATGAACCCAAATGCACCTGGTCAGACAAACGCATTAGTGGATGTGCAAAAACAAAGCCCCCTCCCCCATTGCACACCTTACTGAATTGGATCCCTGCCCCCCCCCCCGCTGAATCTTTCCCTTTGGTTTCAAGGCTAATACCAAAAAAGGATGCTCAGCCGAAATCTCGCTCTCACCTTGGATCCCCTCATTAGTGGAAAGAAAGGCCTGCTTCAAAGAGCTGCGTCTGCACTCCATGGTTTCCAAGCAGCTCCAGCTGGGAGAGGATTCCTCAGAACAAGGACTCCAGCAAAGGCTTTGCCACGGATACTTTTGCTGTGGTTTCTGCATCGCAGGGGGTTGGGCTAGATGACCTTTGAGGGTCCCCTTCCAACTCTGCAATTCTGTGATTCCATGATTAAAGGCATCTCCTTCTTCTAGCACAAAAGGGTTGCATCCCCAACATTTTTTTTAAGGCATTCAAAGGCAAGACTTGGGCCATGTGGCTTTTCTCCTGCCCATGACAACGGATCGGGCGCATTCCCCGGACTCTGAAAGTCAAAATGGGCAAATGAGAAGGAGCTGCCCCCAGAGGTCATGGAATAATAAGGGCCATGGTGGCAAGTTTAGAGAGTCTCGCCTGAGGGGAGTTGGGTTTGTTGCATGTGACTGAGTGGACACCCATGCGCTTCCTTTATGAGGAGTTTGCTGAGCATCAACAGGCTCATGGAATCAGCATAGTTCCTTAGTTTTACTGTATTTATGGGACTGTAAAGTGTTTTCAACATTGCTTTTTAATACTTTAACCTGCCCTAGGACCTTAAAGAGAAGGTTGGGAAATTAATAATAAAAATAATTAGCCATAATTGCAGAGACACACAATCTCTGTCTTCCTGACCCCAAGAGAGGACAGAAGCGGAAGCCACCAAGTATTTCTGACGCTCAACCTGGATCTTTTCTCGGGGTTACTCTGCCTCTCTCTGATTTCCCTGAGTTTTCTAACAGAAGAGCTCATGTTTTTTGTCAAGAGCATCTGACATCAAATCTCCTGCAATCCCCACAGCAGGAGGAATTCAAATTGGGCCGGGGGCAGTTCTGAAAGAAACAGGGGGGGGGGAGAGAGAAACATCAGCAGCTGGAATTGATTGACAGGGTTGGATGTGTGACAAGTTGAAGTCCCCTGGAAGACTCCGAAGGAGCCGGATGGCTTCTGACAAATCCCCCCCCCCCGTCCTCTGACACGGCACGAGGGCCGCGTGTTGCGCATATCAATGCGCAACGGCTCAGGAGGCGCATCGCAAAGACTTCGTGCCCGAAATTGCCGGAGACTTCTGCGCGCCCCGACTCGCTCCTGCAACACTCGTAGCCCGGGGCTGCCTCTCTTTTAAATATGAGTAATTGCTCTTGCCGGAGTTTCCGAGAGGATGCGAATTCCCTCTCGTCGGGATTCTCTCTTCACTCTTGGTGATCGGTAATTGTTTTTGGAAGGGGTGGGGGGAAGAAAAGAAAGGAAAAAGAAAGAGGGGGGGCGAGCAAGCGAGCAAAGAGCAGAACAAATAGGGCTGGATAATGAAGCGTGTCTGAACACTTAGTTAGCTGCTGCTCGGATCAAAGGAACAGGAGTCGCAAATAGGCCTGGTTTGATCTCCGGGGGGTGCAAGACTCAGATCGCAGCTCTGGTCTCTGCAAGCAGACCTCCTCCTCCTTCTCCTCCTCCCCACATCTGCAGTGGACTATTGGGCCAAGGAAATAGGACAGCCGTCCCAAAACTGTCTGCCCTCATTGCAAATACTAAATTTCGGGGGAGTCTAAGGAGGTTCCTGGGTTGCCCCCAATTTAGACCATTATACCCCACGTTTTTAAGGGACCCAGGTGGCGCTGTGGGTAAAACCACAGAGCCTAGGGCTTGCTGATCTGAAGGTCGGCAGATCGAATCCCCGCGACGGAGTGAGCTTGGTCCCAGCTCCTGCCAACCTAGCAGTTCGAAAGCACATCAAAGTGCAAGTAGATAAATAGGTACCGCTCTGGCGGGAAGGTAAACGGCTTTTCCATGTGCTGCTCTGGTTCGCACGAAGCGGCTTTGTCATGCTGGCCACATGACCCAGAAGCTGTACGCCGGCTCTCGGCCAATAATGCGAGATGAGCGCCACAACCCCTGAGTCGGACACGACTGGACCTAACGGTCAGGGGTCCCTTTACCTTTACCTTTACCTTTACCTTTTTACCCCACGTTTTGTAGAACTGGCACCCGTACAGCCGCTGCATAATCCCCGTTCCACATCTGTACGAGCTCAATCATTTAGTGCGGCAGTAGCCGCACTTTGGAACTCCCTGCCTATTGATACCAAGCAGGCACCTTCTCTGGATTTATTTCAGCGCCTACGAAAAACACCCTGGTTTATACAGGCCTGTTCAGATGCTAAGAAATGCTGGTGTGAATCCTAACCCGTTTTAGTATTTATTTATTTTTGCATGCTTTAAACAATCGTAGTAATTCTTTGCTTGACAATTTTATTGTATCTTTTTGTAAACTGCTTTGAGGCTTGTTTGTTTTCGTTTACAGTTTTATTCCGTGAACCGCCCTGAAATCTAAATAACCAGCTAACTAAATGCAGCTAAAGTCACCCCCAATCATTACATGGGGTTCAACTATATGGGGACAGGCACATGTTTGGGAAGTTGAAGCCATTCAGAATAATTTTCTGATCACAGAATCCTGGGATATTGTAGAGTTGGAAGGGATTCCCAAAGGTCCTCTAGTCCAGCCCCCCAGACTGCTCTGTGCTCTTTGCTATTCCTGCAACTGGCCCTTGCTTGGTTCACCCAGATCTGATCCTGTCAAAGAAGCTTTGCACTACCTTCATTTGGATTTTGGTGCCCATTGAGCAGAGCGCATGTCTGAACCTCTTCTTAAAATCCATCACAACTTCCTGGCACCTGTGGCCAGCTTTCAAAGACCGTAGATCAGTTTCCTGGGTGCACCTCTGCAATATTCTGCCTTCCTCATCATAAAATCATTGCCCAGGGAGGGTAACAAATCCCTTTTAGTTCTCCCTCCCAAAATCCATGCCGGGAAAGTGTCGAGCACAAAAATCCCTGGACCAGTTTGCATTTAATCTGACAGGTTTCAGGGGATCTCTCTCCTGTCTGCTATTTTCATAACAATTTCCAACAGAACAATAGGGGTATTAAATTAATCCTTCGTTAAGCACCTCAAGGCTCTAATCCTGCCCTCGCAGGGAAGCCATGGCAGACATCCTTCTGGAATCTGGCAGGAATCATCCCCCTCAAGTTGGCAAATTTCACCCAATTCTATGAAAAAAATAAAATGAAGACTTCTTTTTTAAAAAATGTAGCAGGTGTCTGGTGGTGCAAAATTCCTTGGTATGAGGTAGCTTCACCATAGGGATGCTTGAGAAAAATATGCAGACATGACATTGGTTCAGCCATCCACCCCAGTGGGATGTTCAATCCTTTTCATGCTTCCTTGATTAATTCCCACTGAATTTTTTTTGGGGGGGATATTAATAATAATAATAATAATAATAATAATAATATATTTATACCCTGTCCATCTGGCCAGTGTGGTGTAGTGGTTAAGAGCGGTAGACTCGTAATATGGTGAACTGGGTTCGCATCTCCGCTCCTCCACATGCAGCTGCTGGGTGACCTTGGGCTAGTCCCACTTCTTTGAAGTCTCTCATCCCCACTCACCTCAGCTCCGAAGGATTTCAGACTTCCTCATGCTGAGGTCTCCATCCTGCCTGCGCATGACAAGGGGAAATATCAGTTTTAATATTCAATTTGCACTAATCAGCCACCTAACTTCTTATTTTTAATTTTTAATTTAGGGCAGGGACAGAGTCAACTAAGAAAGGAGAGTGAAAGAAAGGCAGCAATGGTTACCCTCAAATGCCTACATTTGGCTTCTGCTTTTTTAAAATTCTTAATTTTATTAAAATGCAAAATCACCACAGAAAACAGGTATGAAATATCAAATATGTCCAGCTTGACCAATTGGGGGGACCAGCACTGTTACAGGTGCACCATCACCCCCCTTCTGTGTCTGTAAGGACATCACCTTTTAGTGTGGCCGCATCTACTCTTTGGAACTCCCTGCCTCTTGATATGAAGCAGTCGCCTTTGCTGTATTCTTTTCCGCGTCTCCTAAAAACATTCTTGTTTAGGGAACCCTGTCCAGATATTTGAAAAGCCGGTGCCAGTTTTGTTCTGCTTCTAGTCTATAGTTATTTTAACTTTTCAAAAGTCACAGATTCTTGTTGTTACTTTTTCTTCTTGATGCTTTTATTGTTTTATTTCAACTGCTTTGAGATTTTTAATTTAAAAAATCAAGTGGTGCATAAATGTTATTAAATAATAATAATTCTAGATGGGGACTGTCTCTCTCTACATGTGGGAATGAGGTGGGCAGGCTGCAAGGTCACCTCTTGTATTTCTTTCTCTAGAACAACCTTTCTCACCCTCCAGCTTTGTGTACCTGTAAAATTGATACACAAACAAGGGAGAATGCAAACTGGCTGTTGTGTTCATTTCGGGGGGGGGGGGGCTGGATCGATGTGTTGTCAGGGTGAAGAGAGAGACAGGGATATTTGTGTTGCGCCTCTGCATGGCATTCTGGGATTTCAGGTAAGAGAGAATTCTTAAAAAGAAAAGAAAAAGGGGGAGGGAAAAAACTGAAGGGGAAAAGAGTTGAGAAAGGAGACGAGAATTGAAGATGCCATTGTAATGAAAGAAATTTCAGACGGAGTTCATTTGTTCCCCCAAAACAAGACATCCACGGAAATATGTGCAGAATTAATTAGCCGTCGTCGTAACGAAGCAAATCAAAAAAGACAGGCTTAATAGGTCAGGCTGTCAGTTATATTACGGAAGGTTTAGAATTCTGTGAGATGAGGGGTTTTTTTTTGGGGGGGGGTTCTTTCTTTGCAGGAAAAGAGAAACAAATGGAGTCTCTTTCTGTGGAGGACACGATGTGGGTGGGCTATCGTGGAGCCCGGGAGGGCAATTCCTTCAAAGAAATTAGAAAACAAAGCATTAGAAAACAACCTTTCTCCCTCCTCTATATGACATCCTTTTATATATTTGAACATGGCTATCATATCACCCCTGAACCTTCTCTTCTCCAGGCTAAACATACCCAGCTCCCTAAGCCATTCCTCATAAGGCATCATTTCCAGGCCTTTGACCATTTTGGTTGCCCTCCTCTGGACACGTTCCAGCTTGTCAGTATCCTCCTTGAACTGTGGTGCCCAGAACTGGACACAGTATTCCAGGTGAGGTCTGACCAGAGCGGAATACAGTGGTCCCTGTGCAACTGCTAGCTACAACCTAAAGGTGTTAGAGAGAAGCAAAGGAGGCAGAGACCTCCCCTTTTCTCCTCCAAAAAGAGGGCCAGGGCTGCTACTTCTTCACGGAGAACATAGTTATAGTATGCGGCTTCCTCCCACAGAAGACACCAGCCCAGGTGGCTTTAAAAGAGGGTTGGCCAAATTCCTGGGGGCTCTTGATGGCTCTGCTCTCGTCTCCACAGTCAGAGGCAGCAATGCTTCAGTTGCTGGAAGCCAAAGGAGGGGAGAAGGGTCCTGTGCTCGAATCCTGCTTATGGGCTTTGGTGTATCTGGTCAGCCACTGTGAGAACAGGATGCTGGACTAGATGGGCCACTGGCCTGATCCAGCAGGCTTGTCTTATGTCCTTATGGAACTCCCTCCCACAGGAGACAGTGGTGGCCACCAACCGGGATGGCTTTGAAAGAGGGTGAGACAAATCAGGGAGGAGGAGAGGCCCATCAATGGCTACTAGCCAGGATGGATATGGCCTGCCTTGACTCTTGGAAGCAGCAATGCTTCTGAATATCAGTTGCTGGAAGCCACAGGAGGGGAGAGATGCTCTTGTGCTCAGATCCTGCTTGTGGGCTTCCCATAATGGTCCTCTGGTTGGCCACTGTGAGAAGAGGAGGCTGGCCACAGGCCCAATCTAGCAAGCAATTCTGATATTCTTGTGTTCTTAGATTCAAACAGGAGACCTCATTTCTGCACGCAGATCTCCCTTACAAATCCATTCATGTGGATTGTGAATTAACAAGAAGTGCTGGGCTGATCTGATGAAAAGATTTGGAAGATAACTAGTGGTCGCTGTGCACAGATCCCACTGAAGAACAGGTCCCGCCACCCTATACCAGGCATATCCAACAGGTAGATAATGATCTACAGGTAGATCACTGGACGTCTGCGGTAGATCACTGGCTCCCCCCAAAGAAGCTGAACAACTGTGGCTCCCCTAAAAACTCAACAACTTTGATGCGACCCCCCTCCCCAAAATGGTCCTTCCTCCATCCTAAAAAAAGCTCAACAATTTTGACATGAACCCCCCAAAAGGGGGTAGATCACTGCCAGTTTTTAACTCTGCGAGTAGATTGCAGTCTCTTGGGAGTTGGCCACCCCTGCCCTATACAATTCCTGGGGCTGGATGAGGGCTGCTTCTCTGGATCAGAGAGGTGGGGAGATGTGAATAAATCAGTCAATACATTTTTTTTTTAAAAAAAAGAAATGGCCCTGCCCACCCCCATCTTCCCTTCTGGCCTCCACATCAGCTGCCACCTCTCAAGGGAATCTTCTTGCCTCTTCCTGCATTAACGGTCCCCAATCGATGCAAATGCCAAGAGGACATCTTTTTTTCTGGCAGGCAGCCTGTCAAAGCAAGAGCAGCGTTTGCCCTCAGCGGAGTGACAGCCTGGCTTCCCCAATCCGTCTTTCTCCTTTGCAAACGGAGACTCTTCTACCAACGACAAAGAACTTTCCCCATGTCAGCCTGGACAAAAGCAGGATCAATTGGAAATAATTGGTGCATCACTGTAGCTGTTCAGCAGAATGAATGGTTTCTGCCTAATTAGTCTTCCCCTGAAGCTGGCCTCAAGGCCTCCTTGTTCTGCTTGAACTCAAGGTGGTTCTTGAAAGAGGAACGCCTTAGAATCATAGAATTGTGGTGTTAGAAGGGACCCTGAGGATCATCTAGTCTAACCCCAACTTGAAGGGCTGCAGGCAGGTACCCGAGGCGCTTCCCTTTTTCTGAGCAATGAGATGCTCACAGTAGCATCCAGAGGGCTGTTTTCCTAAGATGCAATGCTAGTTCCAGGTTTGGGCCAAGATGTTCTGAGAGGGCCTCTTAGTAAGAGGAGACAACATGATATCATCATCATCTATTAAATTTATACACCACCCTTCATCTGAAGGGTGAGAGAAGCTTGAGAGAAGCTTGCACAATGATGCACGACATGGAGAAAGTGTTTTCTCCCTCTCTCATAAGCTAGAACTCATGGACACCCAATGAAGTTGAAGGTTGGAAGGTTAGAACAGATAAAAGGAAGGACTTCTTCACACCGCATGGAGTTCAATTATGGAACTCATTCCATAGAATCATAGAATTGTAGAGATGAAAGGGACCCAAAGATCATCTACTTCGAATCCCAATTAAAGCATCCCTGACAGATGGCCATCCAGCCTCTGCTTAAAAACCTCCACGGAAGGAGAGTCCAGAACCTCCCAAGAGAGACTGTTCCACTGTCAAAAAGCTCTTA
Source organism: Darevskia mixta (assembly GCA_034641385.1). Lineage (NCBI taxonomy): Eukaryota > Metazoa > Chordata > Lepidosauria > Squamata > Lacertidae > Darevskia > Darevskia mixta. The sequence goes on along the minus strand of JAWWNH010000141.1, from coordinate 1,096,526 downwards.
CTATCAGAAAGCTCTTCTGTACGTTTAGTCAGAATCTCATTTCTTGTAACTTGAAGCCACTGGTTCGTGTCCTCCCCTGCAGAGCAGCAGAAAACAAGCCTGCTCCATCTTTCGTGTGACAGCACTTGAGATAGCCTCTTTTCCAGACTAAACATACCCAGCTCCTTCATCCAGGAGGCAGTGATGGCCACAAACTCGGGTGGCTTTAAAAGAGGTTTGGGCAGAGGGCTATTGATGGCTACCAGCCAGGATGGTTCTGCTCTGCCTCCGCAACCAGAGGCAGCTATGCTTCTGAATGCCAGTTGGGACCATCTTTAGCTCTGTAGAATGCTTGGTTAGCATGCTTGCATTATTAATTATGATTATCCTTACTAATCATTACCATCTTCATCACCATTTCCTTTCTCAGGAAAGGCCAAACAGCTTCCCTTTATTTTACTGCACTGGATTTATGGCACAGTGCAAAGAGTTCCCTTTGTGGAGGCCGGCCGTTATCCCTCCTCCAAGGCAGCTTGTGACAAGGATCTCATTCTGCCTTGAAAGTCCAGACCGTGTTCCCATTTGATGGAGCCAAAAGCTGCTCTTAACTCGGGGCCAAGTCAGCAGGGAGCGCGGAAGGAAAAAGTTGTCCGTTTCTGCCGCAACGGCTCCCTGGTGGGATGCAAAGCCGGCCGCCTGTAATTTACCGAGCAAATCCTTGTCCTTTGCCTCTTGTCCTCGTGTAATTCACGCTCCACTGCTCTGTCGGCCAAAGAGAATGTGAAATACATAAATTGCGCTATGCAAGCCCTCAGCCGAGGCACAACACAATGCCTTCCCCTTGCAGTATAAATAAATGTACACAGAGGAACATAGCATAAGTGGCGGTGATAAAATACTGGAGGTGCCCCGAGAGAATCCCTCTGCGAATCCTTCTTCACACAGCGCATAGGTAAACTGTGGAACTGGCTCCCACAGGAGGCATGGATGGCTATCCATCTGGGTGGCTTCGAAAGAGGATTCACATGAAGGAGAAGAAGACCATCAATGGCTACTAGCCATGATGGCTACAATCTGCCTCCACGCTCAGATGCTTCTCCATACCAGTTGCTGGAAACCACAGGAGGGGAGAGGGCTGTTATGCTCCAGCCCTGCTTGCTGGTTTCCCCTAACTGGCTGTGCTGGTCCCATGGGTTACCCGTAAGGCAAGGTCTAAGTCCGGTCCGTGGTCAGAGGTGCAACATAAAGGCAGTCCGTAGTAACTGAAGCTAGGTGCAGGGCAGGGAGGCAGGCGAAGTCAGGAACAGGTAGGCAAGCAGGGAACCAGGGCGGGGCAGGAGCTCAGGCAGGAAAGCAGGACAGGTAGTAAGCATAAACACCGACAGGAACTGGTCAGCAACGATGTTGCTCCTGCAACTTGGGGCTGGGGCTGGCTGGCTTTTATCTGCCCCGAGGCATAGGGCGGCTCCGATCCTCAGGTGACTCGCCTCTCCTGGCTTGAAGGCAAGCTCTCCTCCTGCGGGAACTTAGTTCCCTTCGCCTCTCTGCCCTGAGTCTCTGCAGCTCAGGAGAGGCTGGAGGATTACAGGACCCAGAGGTAACCTCAGCTTCCCCTGACAGGGCTGGGAGTGGAGCACCTGCAGGCAATGGGTCATCCACCCCACCAGGAGCCAGAGCAGACTCAGCAGATGCCTGCACCTGAGGATCCAGCATAGGTGAGGACCCTTCAGCCTCAAGCCCTAGCCCCGGCTCTGCTGATTCTGGAGGTGGGGAATCCTGTGCAGGCTGGGATCCCTCAGGTTCAGCATCAGAGTCTGAATCCCAGGCCATCACACTGGCATCTGGTTGGCCACAGTGAGAACAGGGTGCTGGATTAGATGGGCTAGTGGCTTGATCCAACAGGTTCTTCTTACTGTATGTCCTTGTGTTCTTCTCCACATCCCTTGGGAGGATTTGGTGCCGTGCAATTCTCTGCGCTTCCTTTTCGATGGGGATGGTCACGGATGGTTATCACATGCCCACAGGAGCCCTAGGCAGGCAGGCTGAGTGGCCCCTGGTAGGATGATGTGGACTGGCATTCTACATTCATGAGACCTGGGTGTGCACAGTGGGGTTCATAGAATCAGAATAGTAGAGTTGGAAGCGACCCAAGAGCCATCTAGTCCAACCCTCTACAATGCAGGAATCACAGCTCAAAAATCCCTGACTGATGGCTGTCCAACCGCTGTTTAAAAACCTCCAATGAGGGAAAAGTCCATGACCTTCTGGGGTAGTGCTCAACCCCCACCTGCTGCTAAGTCCTCAACACCCAGCTGGGTCTCAGAACTGGGCTACACCCAGGAATCCATTCCAGCCTCCCCTGCAAAGGTTCAGAAAATCCATGCAGCCCAATGACAATATCTTCCTTTGCCTCCATCTGTCCCATCTGCCAGACCAATCTGATTTCTTTTTTGGATAGAATCACAAACTTGGTGGATCAGGGAAATACTGTGGACATAGTGTATCTTGATTTCAGTAAGGCTTTTGACAAAGTCCCCCATGATATTCTCGCGAGGAAGCTATTAAATGTGGGTTGAGGGAGGTAACTGTTAGGTGGATTTGTAGCTGGTTGACTGACCAAACCCAAAGAGGACTTATGAATGGTTCCTCAACATCCTGGGGAAAAGTGGCAAGTGGGCTGCTGCAGGGTTCTGTCCTGGGCCCTTTGTTGTTCAACGTCTTTATAAATGACTTGGATGAAGGAATTGAGGGGATGCTCATCAAATTTGCAGATGACACCAAACTGGGAGGGGCAGCTGACGCTGCAGAAGACAGAACCAGAATTCACAATGACCTTAACGGATTGGAGAACTGGGTGCAAGCTGCAATGCTTCAAGAGAAGTTATGCATGGCATGGAGAAAACCTTTTCTCTGTGTTTCTTAATGATAGAACTCATTGGGGACATCCAGTGAAGCTGAAAGGTGGAAGGTTCAGGACAGATAAAAGAAAGTCCTTCTTCACGTGGCACAGTGTTCAACTGTGGAACTCGCCATTGTAGGAGGCAGTGGTGGCCGACAACTAAGATGGCTTTAATAGAGGATTAGACGAATCCTTGCAGGAGGAGGGGGCTATGGATGGCTCCTAGCCGCAACTGCCATGCTCTGCCTCCACAGTCAGGGGCAACGTTTCTGAAACCATAGGAGGAACATGCTGCCGTGCCCTCGAATCCTGCTTGTGGGTCTCCCACAGATACCTCTGTGCAGTTCTGCCACTGCAATGGGTTAGTGCAGCTTACTGTGAACCAGAAGGTTGGTGGTTTGAGTCCACCGAGGGATGGCCGTGAGCAGGATTCCATCATTGCGGGGGGTTGGACTAGATGTCCCTTGGGGTCCCTTCCAGCTCTACAATCCTATGATTCCATGAGGCATCTGCCTCACGACAGCTCTGGCCTGCTCTTCAACGCACCCGACATCAGAAAGAAAATGGCGTGTTGTATGTGATTTGATGCCTCGGTATTTTGAGCTGCTTTGTTAAACAGTCAAGTAGGAGTCAACTCTGACCCTGCTAAGTTCTCCCTTGCAAGACTGGCCTTGAGCATGGCTTTGCTAGTAAAGGTCAATAATATTGACGCAACTTCACTGCTATTTTATGTTCTGCCCTGACATGTTTTATGGAGATGGATTACGTTCGTTCAGCATTCCCCAAATGATTTCCTCCGTTCTCCAGAGTGGGATGCTCAACGGTGATCACGGTTCTGAAAAAGTTCCGCAGAGTAGATGGATTCCCCCCTTTCCTTCCAAGTTTCAACGGTGCTCATTTTTAATTCCGGTGAGAATGTCAGCGTCCCACTGATCTCTTAAATGGGAGGTAAGATTTCAAAGCTGCCATGAGTGACTCTGGATACAAATTACAAAGGCAGGAATTCATTTCCCTTAAATCAAATTAGGTGGGCAGTCAAAGGCTGACGTGTTATTCCCCTGAAATTTAGAAATTAAGATCATAATAATAATAAAAAAAACCTTACAAGAACATTTTGCTGTATTGGAGAAACAGAACAGAGCGTAGCACGCCTCCATGGAAGCCAATATAACCACCAGCATGTGTGTTTAAAACAAAATTCTGTAACCGTCTTGAGTTCCTGTGCCATTATTTGCATCCGGACTTCATCGAGAAGATTTCTAAGAAGATTAAAGGTGGTGGAGTGGAGAGACTTGGATACTATAAATTTCTCTAAAACGTTCAAACATTCACATGACAAGCAATGTTGGGTTAACTGGGGTGGTCTCCTTCTATGACTGTGCGAATGTGGAATCTGTTGATAGTGGAATGGTCTCCCTTGGAAGGTGGCAGATCCTCCTCCCTTGGGAGTTTTTAAGCAGAGACTGGATGGCCATCTGTCTTGGATGTTTAGCTGGGATTCTTGCATTGCAGGGGGTTGGACTGGATGACCCTCGGGATCCCTCCCAACTCTATGATCCAATACTGCTTTTTGGCCCAGTTTCGATGCAGAGGATCACATTCCTCAAAGAGCTCTACTTAAGCATATAAGTTGAAGCTGTTCATGTTAGGTTGAGGGCAAATGTTTATTTGTAAAAGTTATTTTTATCCTGCCTTTTAGAAACTGCAATGTCAGCATTAAAGGCATAAAACATCATTAAAAACAGTACGCAAGAATCATTAAAATGACTTGCTGGTCAGAAAGAGCTGAATTGATCAGTTGGCACAGAAAAGTCTTTGAGAAATGCCTGGCAGTTAGCAGCAAGGAATCTCTACTGGAAAAGTGGGTATCCTGGCCAGTGGCATAGCAAGGTCAAGGGGTACCCGGTGTGGAAAATTTCTTGTCACCCCCTCTTCCTCACACGCACATCGGAATTATTATTTTTTTGCCTGCAAAAATGGTTCGACTTAATTTCATTTTTTGGGGGGAAGCCAAAGGGGTTCAGTTTTTTTTTGGGGGGGGTGCCAGAGTTAGAGTTGTTGAGCTTTTTTGGAGAGCATAAGTTATTTATTGAGGTGTTTTTTTACGGAAATCACGAGGAGTCTGCCTGCCGCCTTACAGCTGTGGGAAGCCTGATTGCGCCAAAGCCAAAGTGTCTCTCACAGACATTGAGCTCAGCACAGCATTTTGTCACCCCCTCGGAGGTGACAGCCATGGCGGACTGCACCTACCGCACCCCTTTGCTCCGCCCCTGATCCCGGCCACAAGATGGGGTGACAACACTTAATGTTCGGCTGGGTCTCTGCAACATGGGGGACAAGGAGAAGGACTTCTCATAAGAACACAAGCCCTGCTTAGAATCATAGAATCATAGAATCATAGAGTTGGAAGAGACCACAAGGGCCATCCAGTCCAACCCCCTGCCAAGCAGGAAACACCATCAAAGCATTCCTGACAGGTGGCTGTCAAGCCTCTGCTTAAAGACCTCCAAAGAAGGAGACTCCACCACACTCCTTGGCAGCAAATTCCATTGTCGAACAGCTCTTACTGTCAAGAAATTCTTCCTAATGTTTAGGTGGAATCTTCTTTCTTGTAGTTTGAATCCATTGCTCCGTGTCCGCTTCTCTGGAGCAGCAGAAAACAACCTTTCTCCCTCCTCTATATGACATCCTTTTATATATTTGAACATGGCTATCATATCACCCCTTAACCGTCTCTTCTCCAGGCTAAACATACCCAGCTCCCTAAGCCGTTCCTCATAAGGCATCGTTTCCAGGCCTTTGACCATTTTGGTTGCCCTCCTCTGGACACGTTCCAGCTTGTCCGTATCCTTCTTGAACTGTGGTGCCCAGAACTGGACACAGTATTCCAGGTGAGGTCTGACCAGAGCGGAATACAGTGGTACTATTACTTCCCTTGATCTAGATGCTATACTCCTATTGGTCAGGCCAGGTCCCATCTAGTCCAGCATCCTGTTCTCACAGAGGCCAACCAGGTGCTGCAGTGGGAAGCAAGCAAGCAGGATTCAAGCACACCTGTGGTTTCCAGCAACAGGAGTTCAGAAGCATTACTGCCTCCAACTGTGGAAGAAGTGCACAGCCATCCTGGCTGGTAGCCACCAACAGCCCTCTCCTCCTCCATGAATTTGTCCAATTTTTCTTTGAAAGCTTTTAATTGCAACTTGTCCCGGTAGCAACTCAGCAGTAAGTGCTGGTCTCTGAGCACAGGCATTCTATACTGGCGAGGCCTCCCTCCTGTCAGCAACTGGGCTGCAGCTTTCTGCACTAACTACAATTTCTGGATCAGGCACAAGGGAAGCCCCATCTGGAGAACATTGCAGCAATCCAGTTTTAGAATCAAAGAATCATAGAATTGTAGAGTAGGAAGGGACCCCAAGGCTCATCCAGTCCAACCCCCTGCAATGCAAGAATCTCAGCTAATGCATCCCTGACAGATGGCCATCATTCCCCTATCATTGAAGTAGCCAATGCAAGAACTGCTGTCTCCAGGATTTCCCAGTCCAGGAATGGTTGTAGTTCTGTGTTCTGCCATGAATCAGACATAATGCTCTTAACTTGAAGCTTCCAAGCAGGAGCAGAGGAAGGGGGTGCGGTGGGCAGGGCCGGATTTAGGTTTGATGAGGCCCTCAGCTCCTGAAGGTAATGGGGCCCTTTCTATGTCCAGCTGTTCTTTGTCACCAACAAATGGTCGCTGTTTTGTGTGCTGAATATATTCCATGCAACCAGTCCATGCAGAATGTAGGCACCCTATATATAGAAAGGAGCAAACCAGTGATATTTTAGGGAGCAGGAGGGGGCCATGACTTACATCATAGGAGCCGACACAACACAAAACACTGTGGCTGGATGTCGGTTTTATTTTATTTGTTTTTTATCTTATATTTTGGAAATGTACAGACAGGTTTTTTCCTTTAATTTTTTTGGGGGCCCCCAGTAGAGTGGGGGGGGGCCTAAGCTAGAGCTTGTTTAGCTTATACATAAACCTGGCACTGGCAATGGGGGCAGGACGCCCCGGGTGTCACCACTGGGGGGGGGGCAAAATGCCATGTGGCACTCAGTGCGGGGCCTGGGAGAGACGTGGTGGCTTAGCCACCTGCAGGCTCTGCGCTGCCCCAAACAGTCTGCCCGCCTAGCCAAGGATAGACCTTAAGGAATAGAAATTTAAGTGCTATAAGTAATAAGGTTAGATGATATTGATGAATTAAGATAAGGAAATAAAATTAAGACAGTGAAATAGAATAGAATATTAGGGATATAGTATTAAACGATGAGAGGAAATTGCTAATAGAGAATAAGTATATATACTGAAACGCAGAGGGAGAGACAGGAGGAAGTCAAATTAAAATGTGAAGGAAAGAAGAAGGGACATTATGAGTTTGTATGTGTGTGTATTTGTAGTATTGTTTGGATTGTATTTTGTGTATGTATTGTTTGTTTGTATTTTATACTTATTTTGTATAAAACCCAATAAATATGAATTAAAAAAAAAACAGTCTGCCCGCCACTTCCCCCTCAGCTGTAGGGTGGCTGAGTGGGAGGAGGTAGGAAGACTCCTCGGAGGCCCCACGGAGTGTCCTGCTGGCCCCGCCCCTGGGCACAGGGCACATGCGCCGCCCCAGGCGCCTGATCAGCTTGCTCTGCCACTGCTTCCAAGCAATGCTGGATTGAGTGGGGCACCTGCCTGAACTCCTGAGCCAGAGACGACATGGACACTGCCCCCTTCCACTGTCAAACTGCAGAACTCCCTCCCACGGGAGACAGAGATGGCCACCAAGCTGGATGGCTTTAAAAGAGGATTGGGCAAATTCATGGCGGGGGGGGGGGGCTATCAATGGCTACCAGCCAGGAGGAACACTCTGCTCTGCCTCCACAGTTGGAGAAAGTAATGCTTCTGAATGCCGGTTGCTGGAAACCACAGGAGGGGAGAGGGCTCTTGGGCTTGGATCCTGCTTGCTGGTCTCCTGAAGACTGCTGTTCAGCTACTGTGAGATCAGGATGCTGGAATAGACGGCCACTGGCCTGATCCAACCAGCTGTTCTTATGCAAAAACACAGAGGCATAAGAAGACACATTTCCTCCAGCACACCAGCTCTGCGCTTCACCCAAGAGCTTTGCCAGATGTCACAGAGAGTAACAAATGACAATTTTTGTCCGTGGAAAGAAGTGACAAAGAGATGCATCACCAGAACTCATGCAAACTGTCACAAAGCCAAGTGATATAATGCTGATATAATATTCCCAGCTCTGCTGTGATGCGGTCTGGCCCCGGAACATCACTGTGTGGGGAGGAGGGAGGGGAAGGGGGGGAGAGGAATCTCTTTCAAAACAAGCAAGTAGTCTTGAAATATGGCGGTGCTTTCAGGAGCCGGTTTCTTTTTCCATCCTACCTGGACAGAGGTGCAGATTCTGGAGTGTGGCCAGCTGGTTCCAAGAATGCACTTTGAAGAAAGGATCTTTGGCATTCCAAGGGTGGGTTGGAGCGGAGCTTATGAAATCAGATTTCACATTTCTCTGAACACTGCAAAGCGGTTCTTGGCTCAATAATGATCATAATCAAAATGTGTTTAAAATGCACATGTTAGAGGGAAAGGGTTTGGAATGCATATTTGGAGAGAAATGTGTTCAGAAACCTGCACTTAAGCGAGAATTTCCATGCAGATGAATTCATGGACTTATGAGCGAGCGGCGCATAAAAGGATGCAGACGGGCAGCAGAGTGGTCTGTCCATCTGTGCAAGCAGAGCAAAGAGTCAGCATTAAGGTATGTGCCACATATATTTCCCCCAAGGGTCAGAGTGGATAACAAAAATAAAGCTGGCACTACATCATTAGGGCTAATTTTAAAAAAAACCAAGCTAACAGATGAATATACAACTGAATATACGAACATAGAAGGAGCCTTTTGCCAGTGGCCCATCTAGTCCAGTATCCTGTTCTCACAGTGGCCAACCAGATGTCTCTTCTGGGAAACCAGCAAGCAGGATCCGAGCACAAGAGTAACTCCAGGAACTAGTATGCAAAAGCATTGCTGCTTCTGACCTTGCAGAAAGAGCATTGTGGCAAGTAGCCATTAGAATCATAGAATCCTAGAGTTGGAAGAGACCCCAAGGGCCATCCAGTCCAACCCCCTGCCAAGCAGGAAACACCATCAAAGCATTCTTGACAGATGGCTGTCAAGCCTCTGCTTAAAGACCTCCAAAGAAGGAGACTCCACCACACTCCTTGGCAGCAAATTCCATTGTCGAACAGCTCTTACTGTCAAGAAATTCTTCCTAATGTTTAGGTGGAATCTTCTTTCTTGTAGTTTGAATCCATTGCTCCGTGTCCGCTTCTCTGGAGCAGCAGAAAACAACCTTTCTCCCTCCTCTATATGACATCCTTTTATATATTTGAACATGGCTATCATATCACCCCTTAACCTTCTCTTCTCCAGGCTAAACATACCCAGCTCCCTAAGCTGTTCCTCATAAGGCATCGTTTCCAAGCCTTTGACCATTTTGGTTGCCCTCCTCTGGACACGTTCCAGCTTGTCAGTATCCTTCTTGAACTGTGGTGCCCAGAACTGGACACAGTATTCCAGGTGGGGTCTGACCAGAGCGGAATACAGTGGTACTATTACTTCCCTTGATCTAGATGCTATACTCCTATTGATGCAGCCCAGAATTGCATGGGCTTTTTTAGCTGCTGCATCACACTGTTGACTCATGTCAAGTTTATGGTCTACCAAGACTCCTAGATCCTTTAGTAGCCTTCTCTTCCATTATTTTCTCCAGTTCTCTTAAAAGAGTTCATGTATCTGGCATAATTGCTAAGTTCCATTCTTGCCCTGCCTTACTAGAAGCAGGAATGGGTCCTGAGCATCCTTAGGGTCATCTCTTCCAACCCCCATGCAATGCGAGAACCACAGCCAAGAATCCCCTTATCCCCTTAGTCACCCTTCTCTGCACACCTTCCAGCTTGTCCACATCCTTCTTAAATTGTAGTGCCCAGAACTGGACACTGTATTCCAGGTATGGTTTGACCAAGGCAGAATAGAACGGGACTGTGACTTCCCTTGATCTGGAGACTAAACTTCTGTTGATGAACTCTAGAATAACATTAGCCTTCTTTTGCTGCTGCATCACACTGTGGACTCATGTGAAGCTAAGGGTGTCATGTCATTCCGGAGCATGTACAAAATGTTGGCAGAAACAAGCAGCCCAGTTGCAGGTCCACTTGCCACTCATCAAACGCCATGCTTGTGCTGTTTGGTGTAGTGTTTAAGAGCTTGTAATCTGGTGAACCGGGTTCGCTTCCCTGCTCCTCCACATGCAGCTGCTGGGTGACCTTGGGCTAGTCACACTTCTCTGAAGTCTCTCAGCCCCACTCACCTCATAGAGGGCTTGTTGTGGAGGATGAAGGGAAAGGAGATTGTGAGCTGTTTGAGACTCCTTAAGAGGAGTGAAAGGGACACGGGTGGGGCTTGCCGATCAGAAGGTCGGCGGTTCGAATCCCTGTGACAGAGTGAGCTCTCGTTGCTTGGTCCCTGCTCCTGCCAACCTAGCAGTTTGAAAGCACATCAAAGTGCAAGTAGATCAATAGGTACCGCTCCGGCGGGAAGGTAAACGGCGTTTCCGTGCGCTGCTCTGGTTCACCAGAAGCGGCTTAGTCATGCTGGCCACATGACCAGGAAGCTGTACACCGGCTCCCTTGGCAATTAACATGAGATGAGCGCCACAACCCCAGAGTCGTCCGCGACTGGACCTAACGGTCAGGGGTCCCTTTACCTTTAAGGGGAGTGAAAGGTGGGATATCAAGTCCAAACTCCTCCTCCTCCTCCTTCTCCTCCTCCTCCTCCTCCTCCTCCTCCTCCTCCTCCTCTTCTTCTTCTGGAGGACTGCAAAGGGGACGGGGAGCTACTGGGCACCCAGCAACATCCATGAGGTGCATCTGTTAGTCCACATTGCAGCTTGATGCACCTCAGGCTTGCATTGGGATCTTCCTGCCAGGAATGGATTTATAACTCAAGAGCAGCTCAGGCACCACAACCCGACACCACCGTATTCCTTGTGTTCAATGCCTTTCAAGCAGTACAGAAAGACACTGCAGTTCAAGAAGGATATTGACAGGCTGGAAGGTGTGCAGAGGAGGGCGGCCAAGAGGATCAAGGGGCTGGAAAGCAGGCCTGATGAGGAATGGTTGAAGGAGCTGGGTGTGTTTAGCCTGGAAAAGAGGAGACTGGGAGGAGATATGAGAGTCATCTCCAAATATCGTGAGGGCTGTCCCATGGAAGAGAGAGCAAGCTTATTTTCTCCAGCTCTGGAGGGTAGGACTCGAACCCATGGCTTCGAATTAAAAGAAAGAAAGAACTTCCTGACAGTAAGAGCTGTTCGGCAGTGGAATTTGCTGCCAAGGAGGGTGGTGGAGTCTCCCTTCTTTGGAGGTCTTTAAGCAGAGGCTTGACAGCCACCTGTCAAGAATGCTTTGATGGTGTTTCCTGCTTGGCAGGGGGTTGGACTGGATGGCCCTTGGGGTCTCTTCCAACTCTATGATTCTGTGATTCTATGATCAGGAAGAACTTTCTGACGGTAAAAGCCATTTGTCAGTGGAAAGGACTCCCTAGGGAGGTTGTAAACTCTCCTTGGTTGGAGACCTTTCAGCAGAGGTTGGATGGCCATCTGTCATGGATGCTTGAGCTGAGATTCCTGCATTGCAGGGGGTTGGACTAGATGACCCTCAGGGGCCCTCCCAACTCTACAATTTTATGCAAGTCCGAGACGGTGTATTCCCCTCCCCTGCTGATTCCCAATTCGCTGTCGCCTTCTAAGCCCAGAGGTTTGGACTCGATGCTGATGGCTAAAGGGAAATGTGATCCAAGGCAACGGCAAATATCCAATCTCCGAGCAGAGGCGCTGAGTGCCCACCTGTTCCACTGGCTATTTTTAGCCTCGTCCTGCCCTCCTGGCTTAAAATGAGGCTGACGTGAGGAGTGCCTGACAGGGAGAAGATTCCAGGGCTTGAATTTCAGGTGCGCATTAGCCACTCATCCCCACCTTGCTCCAGGAGCCGGAGAGAGGGGCCTCTGTCTCTCACCGCTGCTGCTGCTGCTGCTGATTCCCTCTTGCACAGGTGATGGATTAATAAAAGGTGGCAGCATGTCACAAGCAATGACTGCAACGTGGGAGCCGCCGCAAACAGAGCGCAGGAACGGCCCCCACGAGAGAGCATCCCGTGACAGTCTGAGGAGGGAGGCAGCCGCTGGAGCAGAGGGCAGGTGGAAGGAGCTGCCCCCTCTTGGGAAAACAGGTGGGAGCAGCCTGCTATTCTGCCAGGCGACTGGCCCACTGGTTGGCATCCATCTGTCTCGAGAGACCATGGAGTCAGAGGCATAGCAAGCCCAGGTGGTACCCGGGGCGGATTTTTTTTTGTCACCCCCCCACCACTTTGCCAGGGCACTGGCAGAGCTGCACCCAGTGGCATAGCAAGTCACCCCCACCCCCAAAAATGATGGTGCCACTTTGTGAGGTGTGGGGGTTTGTGTGTGTGTGTGTCTATTATCTCTTTTTTTCAATAAAGTTAAAATTTTAAAAATTTAAAAATTTTTAAAAATTTTAAAAATTTTAAAAAATAAAAAATAAAAATAAATAAAAAGTGTCACCCCCCCTCTGATGGTGCCACTTTGTGAGGTGTGGGGGTTGTGTGTGTGTGTGTGTGTGTGTGTGTGTGTGTGTGTGTGTGTCTATTATCTCTTTTTCCCCAATAAAGTTATTTTTTAATTTTTTTAAAAAAAAAATAATAAAAAATTTTTTTAAGTGTCACCCCCCTCTGGGGTGGAACCCGGGGCGAACCGCCCCCATCACCCCTCTTGCTACGCCCCTGCATGGAGTGCACCTCTGGGGGTGAAGTCAAACTGCTATGTTATCAGCAATGAAGTGACTTCCTGGGGTGCAAACCTGGGCAGTGAGCATGGAGGTCCTGAGGTGCCAAGACAAGAAGACGCCCCCCCCCCCCCGCTCGGCCTTACTGATGCCATTCAGTGGCCTAGCTCCCCGTCAGTGATTGTGGGTTTTCTGGAAAATATTGAACTGGGAAATTTTCTACTGCCCTAAATCAATGGAGATATTATTATTATTATTATTATTATTATTATTATTATTATTATTATTATTATTATTATTATTTCTATATCGTCCTTCATCTGATCACATAAAAACAAAAAAATGCATAACATAGTACTGCATAATAATAATAATAATAATAATAATAATAATAATAATAATTTATTATTTATACCCCGCCCATCTGACTTTGGTTTCCCCAGCCACTCTGGGCGGCTTCCAACAAAACATTAAAATGCAATAATCTGTTAAACATTAAAAGCCCCCCTGAACAGGGCTGCCTTCAGATGTCTTCTAAAGGTCTGGTAGTTGTTCTCTTTGACATCTGGAGGGAGGGTGTTCCACAGGGTGGGTGCCACTACCGAGAAGGCCCTCTGCCTGTTTCCCTGTAACTTGGCTTCTCGTAGTGAGGGAACCTCCAGAAGGTCCTCGGCGCTGGATCTCAGTGTCCGGGCTGAACGGTGGGGGTGGAGATGCTCCTTCAGTTATACTGGACCGAAGCCATTTAGGGCTTTCAAGGTCAGCACCAACACTTTGAATTGTGCTCGGAAACGTACTGGGAGCCAATGTAGATCTTTCAAGACCGGTGTTATGTGGTCTCAGCAGCCACTCCCAGTCACCAGTCTAGCTGCCACATTCTGGATTAGTTGTAGTTTCCGGGTCACCTTCAAAGGTAACCCCACATAGAGTGCATTGCAGTAATCCAAGCGAGAGATAACTAGAGCATGCACCACTCTGGCAAGACAGTCTGCGGGCAGATAGGGTCTCAGCCTGCGTACCAGATGGAGCTGGTAGACAGCTGCCCTGGATACAGAATTAACCTGCACCTCCATGGGCAGGTGTGAGTCCAAAATGACTCCCAGGCTGCGCACCTGGTCCTTCAGGGGCACAATTACCCCATTCAGGACCAGGGAGTCCTCCACCCCCGCCCACCCCCTGTCCCCCCAAAACAGCACTTCTGTCTTGTCAGGATTCAATCTCAATCTGTTAGCCGCCATCCATCCTCCAACCACCTCCAGACACTCACACAGGACCTTCACCGCCTTCACTGGTTCTGATTTGAAAGAGAGGTAGAGCTGGGTATCATCCGCGTACTGATGAACACCCAGCCCAAACCCCCTGATGATCTCTCCCAGCAGCTGCATATAGATGTTAAAAAGCATGGGGTAGAGGACGGAAGCCTGAGGCACCCCACAAGTGAGAGCCCAGGGGTCTGAACACTCATCCCCCCCCCACTTTCTGAACATGGCCCAGGAGGAAGGAGCGGAACCACTGTATAACAGTGCCCCCAGCTCCCAGCCCCTCTAGACGGTCCAGAAGGATGTTATGGTCGATGGTGTCAAAAGCCGCTGAGAGATCCAGCAGAACTAGGAAACAGCTCTCACCTTTGTCCCTAGCCCGCCGGAGATCACTGACCAGCGCGACCAAGGCAGTTTCAGTCCCATGATGAGGCCTGAATCCCGATTGGAAGGGATCCAAATGGTCCGCATCTTCCAGGCGTGCTTGGAGTTGTTCAGCAACCACTCGCTCAATCACCTTGCCCAAGAATGGAAGATTTGAGACTGGGCGATAGTTGGCCATATTGGCCGCATCCAAATACGTTTTTTTAAGAAGCGGTTTAATAACCGGCTCTTTTAGCAGGTCTGGGAAGGCTCCTTCGCAGAGAGAAGCATTCACCACCTGTTTAGACAAGCCAACCCAGATGCCTAGACAGTTGAGGTAATTTTAATCTGTTTTAGTATTTTAACTTTGCATGTTTTAAAGTAGAGTTGTGAATTTTTCTTGATTTTACTGTTTTATCTTTTGGGAACTGCTTTGAGGTTTCTTTTTCCAAGCAAGCATCATATAAATTTTATGAAACAAAAAATATTTCTCTTTCTCTTTTAATTTTTTTTTTTGTTTCCCTGGAGACCCTCCAAAACACATTAGGAAAACCTGTACACCACAAGGTTTTGTGGTGGAAGTGGAATGTTTGGTTCTGGGGTCTGCAATGTGCTTGGATTGTCCTGATCTATTTTCTATTTTAAAGTCGTGTTTCCCTTAGGAGTGGAAGAAGAGAAAGTCAGCATGAAGGTGAGAGAAAAGGTGAAAGGAGGAAGGAAGCGTGGAATGCTAGTTTCTTGTGGTTTCTCATTAGCCTGCTTGTGATAACTTTGCCATCCCTATAAAAAGCTGTTCAGAGAACTGAGCTTCTCTTCTGCCTTTGCCTTGTCTTCAGAAATAGAGTCTTGAACAAACCTTTACCTTAACCAGAAGGTGAAAGCCTGATTTCCTTCAACCTAACACTATTCTGCCTTGGTCAGACCCCACCTGGAATACTGTGTCCAATACCGGGCACCACAATTTAAGAAGGATGCTGACCAGCCTGAAGGTGTGCAGAGGAGGGCAGCCAAAATGACCAAGGGTCTGGAAACCAAGCCTGATGAGGAACGGTTGAAGGAGCTGGGTATGTTTAGCCTGGGAAAGAGGAGACTGGGAGGAGATATGAGAGTCATCTCTAAATATCATGAGGGCTGTCCCATGGAAGAGGGAGCAAGCTTGTTTTCTCCTGCTCCGGAGGGTAGGATTCGAACCCATGGCTTCAAATAACAAGTGAGATTCCAGCTGAACCTTAGGGAGAACTTTCGGATGTCAGGAGCTGTTCAACAGGGGAACATATTCTCTCAGAAGGTGATGGACTCTGATTCCTTGGAGATTTTTAAACACAGGTAGGATGGCCATCTGTCAGGGATTGTTTAGCCATGATTTCTGCATTACAGGGGGTTGGACTAGATCTCTACAGTTTGAGGATTCTATGGGGAAATGTGCCCACATTTATACTATTCACTGCTGTCTGTATTTCCTTTTATTCTCATTTCTGTTAAGGGTCTTCTATCCTCGCTCTCTTGATCTCCGCTGGAAAAGGAGGAGGAGGAGGAGGATGGGATCAGTCACAGGCTGCAAAATCCAGAGCTAAGAGCAGGATGCGCTGCACAGAGCAGGTTTTGGAGGTGACCCCGAATCTCTACGAGGCCCATTTGCAAAACCCAAGCAGGAAGCTGGAAGCGCACAACGCGCCCTGCTTGGCTCTATAAATCATTTACCTCATTTTGCTCCCATTGATTGTTTAAAGGCAGAGGTGCCTGTGACAAATCCACGCAGGGAAGAGCTAATTCACTCCTCTCCTCAAAGGCCTGAAACCTGAGTGACACGCCGGTCGAAACATCCTCCAGTTAGCATTAATAAACTCCAAAGTTCCTGGGAAGATCAATCCACTTTTGTGCCTGTTCTGAAGCCTGTTTATGAGTCAGTAAATAGCAAGGCTGGCTCTCTTTAGCCTGCCAAGTAGCCCCAGGCTCAAAGCCTCCAAAAGAGTCTGTATCCACGGGTAATCTTTGAAAAGCAAACAGCGGCGCAGGGGCATGGGAAGAGGATTTGCAGAGCAGAAAGTGCTCTGTGCATGGCAAAGGAGGAGGGGCGGATTAATGAGTGGGCACAGCCAAGGCCAGCGGGCACATGCTCTGACTGCAGAAGCATCGGGGGGCGGGGGGGCTTCAGGCTCCAGATCTCCAGGAATCTGTGCAGACTTCGCATTCAGGGGCTGACAATGTGCTCGGAGTTTCATAAGATGCCTAGCTGGATCAGACAGAACAGGTGAGGGAGTTGGGGGTTGTTTAGCCCTGAGAAGAGAAAACTGAGAGCCAGTGTGGTGTAGTGGTTAAGAGTGGTAGACTCATAATCTGGTGAACCGGGTTCGTGTCTCCGCTCCTCCACATGCAGCTGCTGGGTGACCTTGGGCTAGTCACACTTCTCTGAAGTCTCTCAGCCCCACTCACCTCACAGAGTGTTTGTTGTGGGGGAGGAAGGGAAAGGAGAATGTGAGCCGCTTTGAGACTCCTTCGGGGAGTGAGAAAGCGGGATATCAAATCCAAACTCTTCTTCTTCTTCCTCTTCCTTCTTCAAATAGCTGAAGGGGTGCTGTATGTACTACCAACCTTACTGTTACCAAAGGTGTCCTGGGCTTTGAAGACACTCGAACTCAGATCGCAAGGGAGAAAAGTGCTAAGAGGAGGCCACGCTTGGCAAACCCTCACCCGGGTTATCTCCCACCCGGAAACTTAAGTCCCCACTGTGGAAGGACGCGTGGATCCAGAATTGGCCTCCACGGTCACTTACGGACTCATTGTTAAGACGGTGTTTATGGAAGACAATCTCA
This sequence comes from Darevskia mixta, assembly GCA_034641385.1. NCBI lineage: Eukaryota > Metazoa > Chordata > Lepidosauria > Squamata > Lacertidae > Darevskia > Darevskia mixta. The sequence continues at coordinate 1,079,318 of JAWWNH010000141.1, read as the reverse complement.
CTCGGCTACGAGGGATTGCAAAAGAAGACATGGAAGGTGGAGCAAACCTGTTTTCAGAGGGGAGAACCTGAACCAAGTTACAAGGAAAGAGATTCCAACTATCATTTATTTATTTATTTAGTTTTATTTATTAAACTTTTATACTGCCCTAAACACAGGATAGGCGTGCCTGGCGTGCTCTGGTCCATGGGGGTCACGAAGAGTCGGACACGACTGAACGACTGAACAACAACAAAACACAGGGAAGAACTTTCTGAGGGTGAGAGCTGTTTGATGGTGGAATAGATGACCTTGGGAAGTGGTGGGCTCTCCTTCCTTGGACGGCCACCTCCTAGGCATTCTTTAGTTGTGATTCCTCTATTGCATTGTACAGGCGACCCTTGGGGTCCCTTCCAACTCTAGATTTATATAATTTTAACGATGTGCAACTCCCTCCCGGCAAGTATTGAATCGACTCGGAAAGCTCAAGATCAGAGTAACTGCAAATCCAACCCTCTCCACCTATTGAATAACGCTCAGCCACTCATAGCTGGTCAGAGATATTAGTGCTCCGCGGGAATCATTACCTGTAGTTTGAAAAACAGAGGAAGGCTGCCTTGCCCTCCATCCCACAATGCATCTCTGAGATACCTGGATGCTGCGTGGGGCACAGGAGCATTTTCAAGACATAAGAAATCCCAAGTAAATAATCCCTCGTTGGCGTCAGTGTCTTTGGGAAGAGGCCACGACACACCCAGACATGCTAAAGCTGTTTGGAGGTTTCACTCTGTGTTCATAATATGCCTTCTCTTCTTCAAAAGCTACAGAACATCGACTTGGCTCCCCATTTGGATTCTATTTTCCTCCCCCCCTTTGCTGTCCAAATGCAGTTTAGCCCCTTTCCTCGCCCCCCCCCCCTTCATGAGGGTTTGTTTCTCGAGGTATCGATCGGCTCCTCCGATGCCTTTTCTCGCTCTGCTGAGCTCCCTCTGCTCCGACTCATTGTATTTCATTACGCTGCTTTTAGCTCTCCGGTCTTCAAAGTGTCCTCTCTTGCTCCAGTGCCGGCCTTGATCACTTCCCCTTCGGGGGCTTAGCCCTCATAATGGAAGGCACTCAAAGCCAAGCTCTCCGCTCCGCCTGCAGCACCAAGGTTAAAAGGCAGGCCGGGCAGGAGGGAGAGGGGGCAACACGCTTCTTGGGGAAAATAAACTTCCCAAGGAAAGTTTTGGAAAACAAACGCAACAGGTTTGTTTCCCAAAAGTTGGAACTGGAGCTCACCAAGCTCAGCAAGATGGTCCACCGGAGGCTGCTTGAGAAACCACTTGACTGTGCTACCTGTTGGAGACTGTAAGAATAGCCCGTGGAGCTGCAGGAAGCAGAGAGGAGGACTAAATGGACAGTTCGCCAAATGGAGAGAGGTAGCAAGCAGAGGCTACCAAAATTTGGTATGGCGATCTGTGATTTTTAAATCTATATATATACTAGCTGGCCCGGCCACGCGTTGCTGTGGGTTATTTTGTGAAATTGGATAAGCTAGAGTAAGTGCATGGATACTCACAGGTGGAGTAAGTTCATGTTGCATGGTTTGTATGTTGTTGCGTTTCTTCTTTGTTTCTTTCTTCTTCTTTCTCTTTCATACTGTATCTTACTTTTGCTTTCACCAAATCAGCCACAGCAAGGCGTGGCCAGGTCAGCTAGTTGTTCATACATGATCTAGAGTTGGGAGTGAGCAGGGAGGATGATGTGGGAATGCTGAGGGTGGCAGGAGAGGATATATTGTTTATTAATATCCTTCCTAACTAGCGCTAGCAATTTCCTTCACTTATCAGAGTGTATTCCCCTTCTTATGCAGCAGAAAGCTGGTTGCAAACTGGTATGAGTTTCTTAAGATGAATAAGCAATTCAGTCTGGCTTGTCGAGATTTAGATATGTTCTAATATTCCTGGTAAGACCCCTTTTGAATCCCTCCTAAAAGAATAAAGACACCACAGTCTTATTCATAAGTAACAAAATGTTGTTTTACTTACATTCAGGCAGAGCACAGTGTGATCCCTGAAGGCAGGCTTGAGGCTTAAAGTTACAAACATGTACAAACAGGTTTACCCTATATGGGAGACAACCTGGGGAACGGCTGTGGCAGCCAGAAGTACAGTCCAGGTGATGCAGGAAGCAGGCAGGACAAACAGGAAGGTTGAGAAGAGAGAGAGGTAGCAGTGTGACTTGGCCTTTTACCAGGTCTGGAAAGGTCATGCCCACCTTCTATCATATGCAAGAGGAAGGATGCTCCAGGCCAGGAGGAACAGGAAGTTTTGACTGGCTGGACCAAACATTCCCTTGCATGTCCACTCTAGCAAAACAAGGAATGTTGTACTTGACTGCTCCCAGTGGATTACATCCCACAGATGACACTAAATTGTTCAGAGTCGGGGAGGAATGGAGGAGAGCTGAAGGACCCTGAGGAGAGTACTAGCAGGATGGAGGAGTTGGCATGGAGACCTCAAGAAGTCAGAAAGAGACAGTGTGGTGTATTGGTTGCAGTGTTGGACCAGGACCTGGGAGACCAGGGTTCAAATCTCCCACCTGGCCATGGAGGTCACTGGGTGACCTTTGGCCTGTCACTGCCTCTCAGCCTAGCCTACCTCGCAGGGTGGCAGTGGAGATTAAATGAGGAGGGGGCCACCTTGAGATACTTGGAGGAAAATGTGGGATATAAATGCAATGAACAAAAACACAAATAAAGTGTCTGGTCCTGGGGAGCAGCTCAGGGGCCCGAGGGATGGAAATCCAGATCCCAGAGAGGACCAGTGGACTGTTCTGGGACTAGGACATCTGACACCCTTACTCTGTCACCTCCTGTTGGCAGTAAGGAGCCTCCCTCTTCTGGGGAGGTGAGTGAGAATAAGTCTGACTTGGAGCTGGCTCTGATTCCCCCTCTGTCTCCCAGGACACAGAGATGCCAGCACAGGTGTGGGAAGACCTCACAGAGCCAATCCAGCCAGAGCAGTGCTTGGCCAGACTCTGGTTGCTTGCTGTGACCACCAACTCTTCAAAAGGAAGGTGTAGGGACATCTCGTCCAACTAAAGCATCCCTGACAGATGGCCATCCAACCTCTGCTCTCAAACCTCCAAGGAGTCTGCCAACTTCCGAGGGAACCTCTTCCACTGTCAAACAGTTCTTAATGTCAGAAAGTTCACAGGACTGGTTCACATTTGTGGATTTTAGAAGAAGACAGTTGGACCATCCCCATCACCCTTTGCTCATTATGGAGCATCCTCAACAGATGAATGTCCAACCTTGGCTTGAAGACCACTGAGGAGAGGGAGCCCACCATCCTCCCTCTGGGGAACCAGTTCCATGGTCAAACTTCTCTTAGCATCAAGGAATATCTTCTAACGATCAACTGAGATCATGGACCTCTTTTTCCATGGAGCAGCCCTTTAGGTACTGGAAAAAGACTACCATGCCCTTGTCCACAGTCTTTGCTTCTGCAGGCTTAACATGCCAGATTCCCTCAAGCTTTGCTCAAGGCAACAGGCCTGTCGTCTTTCATTCTTAAGGTGATAACAGAACTCCTGCTGAGCAACTGTGATTTCTTTCTGCCCTTCAGCAGGCAGTTTGCCATCCCCAGGGTGGGTTGCAAAACAATAAAAGAGAAAGTCGCAAAACGACTAAGGCTACAATTATGTGTGATGCAAACTGTGCCTTGTGCAAAAAGGTCTCAGGTGGCCGTGCTGAGGGCATCTGGAGATGGAGACATGAATGGAGAATCTCCTGGCCTGTTGAGTCCAGCATCCTTTTCCCCGGTGGCCAGCCAGATGCCTGTGGGGGAACTTGTGAGCAGGTTTTGAGCACAAGAGCAACTCTCCCCTCCTGCAGTTTCCAACAGCTGGGATCGAGAAGCATTGCTGCCTCCAACTGTGGAGGTAGAGCAGAGCCATCATGGCTAGCCCTCCCCTTCATGGATTTGCCAAATTCTCTGTTCCGGCAATCCAGGTTGGTGGCCCTAGCTACCTCCTCTGGCAGCGAGTTCCATAGTTTAACTTTGCACTGCATGAAAAAGGACTTTCTTTTGTCTGTCCTGAATCTTCATTGGACGTCCATGAGTTCTAGGGTATGCCACCCTTTCTCAATGGATCCCAGGGTGGTGTACAACATTTAGAGCCCATTTTATGGAGCATCAATAATAAAAAGCATAATAAGAAGGAACCACCCTGAGACCTCCGGGTATAGAGTGGTATATAAATACAATAAATAAATAAAATAAATAATAACAGGCAGCATAATAATCAAGATAACAGTCCCGCCCCCACAGCTGATAAGCCTCCTATGCAGTCATTAAGAAGCAGAGGTTCTAAAGAGGAATGTTTTTGCCTGGCGTCTGAAGACATGTAATGATGGCACCAGGTGAGCCTCTCTGGGGAAAGCATTCCACAATTGGGGAGCCACCACAGAAAAGGAGATAAGCTTTTCTCTTTTCACTTTCTCCAGGCCTTGCATAATTTTATAAACGTCTATCATTTCGCCTGTTACCTAAACTAAAAAGTCCCAAATGCTGCAACCTTTTAAAAAGCCAGACGTTAGTGCAGTCTGTGTTAGTCTTATTTTTTTTTTTTTTTTGCATTTCCATGTGCCTTCATTTGCTTCTCTGAAACTGGAATCCTTCCTTCCTTCCTTCCTTCCTTCCTTCCTTCCTTCCTTCCTTCCTTCCTTCCTTCCTCCATGTGGTGCTGACTCAAGCGCTGCCTCCGGACTGGCCGCCCTCCCTGCTCTCCCGCTAATAATGCAACGGTGTCCTCTGACCTTTCAGATGTAATACTCTGCTGCCTGTCCAAAGGCCAGTTGAGTGCTTTACTGCACTGCTGAGTGTTCTTGTGTAAGCTTTAACAGCTGACATTTATGAAACTGCTGCTGAACTGTGCTGATGAAGCCTGCCCTGAGATAGTCCAGAGTTCGGCAGCAGCCAGCCCTTCCGAGGAACAACAGAGCAGCACGGGGGTGACCTTTCAGGGGGGCGGGAGACCAAATGTGGCCTCCTGCTCAAGAGACTTTCCCACCTCCTCTGCTTAACCTTTCAGCAGTTTTGGATCAAGGCTCTGTCCAGTCCAAAGGTGCTGAACATGCCAATACAGGCACATAATTAGTTCTGCAAGACATCCTGGGACTTATTAGGTCTGCAGAGTCTTTTTCAAGGTTTCAAAGTGACAGGCGGTGCGGAGAAATTGTAGCTCAGCTGAGTCAAAATCAGCATGGCATGTCTGCATAGAATGGCATGGTCTGGGATGGAGAACAGCTTTCCAATGCACATGAATGTGCAATGTTTTATTATGTTTTTTATATATGTTGGAAGCCACCTAGAATGGCTGGGGCAACCCAGTCAGATGGTTGGGGTACAAATCATAAAATGATGATGATGATGATGATGATGATGATGCTTTCATGAGCAAAGGAACTGAAAATAAAACTGCCCAAATCATAGTGCCATGATACAAATCTATGGTGTGACCGCATTGGGAAGACTGTACAGTTCTGGTCACCGCACCTCACAAATGATACCGTAGAGTTGGAAAAGACTCAGAAAGGGGCAAGCAAAATAATCACAGGGATGAGAAGTTCAGAAAGGAGAGGCAACTTGATGAAAGTTTAAAAAATTATGCATGACACAGAGAAAATGGATAGAGAAAAACCTTTCTCATTCTCATGGCACTGGAAATCATGGCCATCCCATGAAATTAAGTGTTGGAAGTCTCGCAACAGATAAAAAATAAATCCTTCTTCCCACAGTGCATAGTCAAGCGGTGGAAGTCCCTCCCACAGGAGGCAGCGAAGGCCACCACCTTGGATTAAACAGATCCATGGAGGAGGAGAGGGCTGCTGTTGGTGGCTCCGGACCCCAAGAGCTCTGTGCTGCCTTCCACAGCTGGAGGCAACAATGCTTCTGAATAACACTTGCTGGAAACCACAGGAGGGGAGAAGGCTCTTGCGCTCAAATCCTGCCTGCTGGTTTCCTTCAGGATATTTCATTGCCCACTGTGAGGACAGGATGCTGGCTTAGATGGGTCATTGGCCCAATCCAGCAGGCCCTTCTTCTGTTAGCCTGGAGAAGAGAAGGTTCAGGGGTGATATGATAGCCATGTTCAAATATATAAAAGGATGTCATATAGAGGAGGGAGAAAGGTTGTTTTCTGCTGCTCCAGAGAAGCGGACACGGAGCAATGGATTCAAACTACAAGGAAGAAGATTCCACCTAAATATTAGAAAGAACTTCCTGACAGTAAGAGCTGTTCGACAGTGGGATTTGCTGCCAAGGAGTGTGGTGGAGTCTCCTTCTTTGGAGGTCTTTAAGCAGAGGCTTGACAGCCACCTGTCAGGAATGCTTTGATGGTGTTTCCTGCTTGGCAGGGGGTTGGACTGGATGGCCCTTGTGGGCTCTTCCAACTCTTCTATGATTCTATGATTCTGTTCTTACGCTGTTTCTCAAATCTTCTCCCTCACAGCCTGGTCTGGCATCCAAATACTTCTTCTTCTTCTTCTTCTTCTTCTTCTTCTTCTTCTTCTTCTTCTTCTTCTTCTTCTTCTTCTTCCTTCTCTTCTTCCTTGGCAATCACTTGTAGCCGAGTAATAATAATAATAATAATAATAATAATACGGTAATAAATTTTTATTTGTATCCTGCCCTCCCTGGCTGATTGTCTTCCATAAACACAGTTTTAACAGTAGGACCACAAGTGACTGTGGAGGCCATTTCTGGATCCACACTTCCTTCCACAGTGGGGACTTGGTTTCCGGGTGGGAGTGGATCACAATGTGGATTTGCCAAGCGTGCCTTCCTCTTAGCACGTTTCTCCCTTGTGTTCTGAGTCCGAGTGTCTTCAAAGCCCATGACACCTTTGGTCAAGGCTGTTCTCCAATAGGAGCGCTAGCAGACCAGTGTTCCCCAGTTGTAATTGTACCTTCTGGCAGCCTTCAGCTGACTTTAATCCAGACCCAGTGGGCTGACTCCCCTTGCCCTGGAGCCGGCTGTGTAGCTCACACATATTATAGAAGCCTTCCCACCAGAGGAGATGCCATCGGTCTCCATGACCAAAGTATTTGTTTGCAACTACAGTATCCCACCTGGCCTCTCCTTCCCTCTTTCCCACTTGAATTTTATTTTCCAGCTTCACTTGGAAGCAATTAAGCTTGCAATTATTTAGTCTCTGGACTTGTTACAACAGTGCACAGCAGGGTCCTAATTCTGGACCCTGGACTGGACCGCCTAACAGGTTTCTGCTGTGGTTTTTAATTTGTACACCAGGTGCTTGGAGGAAGATTAGAGCCTGCTGTGCAGGAGCATCACACCCCAAATTGAGTCTAGCCAGCCCCCAAGGCGGGATGCAAATGTGCTTGTGTGCCTACTTCTCAATTTCATGTCACCAGTTTGACTTAGAAGTGACCACTGATTCTCACCTCTCACAATATAAGGGAAACTCTCTCTAGATGAAGTTTGCTTGGTATCAGTTGCAAATATATGTCCACCTGTTCTTAATGCACAGACATGGGAGTGGAGGGGAAATCAATAGCTTGGCTCCTAATACATGTGAAAAAGACCTCAGAATTGTAAGTCTATCGCAACGTGAGCAGCCTGCAGAAAAAGGGCTAATATAATTATAGGCAGCATCAATAGAACCATTGCTTCCATAAAAGATGGGTTAGACCAGTGGCCCATCTAGTCCAGAATCCTGTTCTCACAGTGAACAACCAGATGCCCTTTTTTGGAAAACCAGCAGGCAACAACAACAATGTATTATTTATCTCCCCGCCCATCTGGCTGGGTTTCCCCAGCCACTCTGGGCGGCTCCCAATTGAATATTAAAAACACGGTAAAATATCAAACATTAAAAACTTCCCTAAACAGGGCTGCCTTCAGATGTCTTTGAAAAGACAGATAGTTGTTTATTTCCTTGACATCTGATGGGAGGGTGTTCCACAGGGCAGGCGCCACCACTAAGAAGGCCCTCTGCCTGTTCCCTGAAACCTCACTTCTTGCAGTGAGGGAATCACCAGAAGGCCCTCAGAGCTGGACCTCAGTGTCCGGGCTGAACGATGGGGATGGAGATGCTCCTTCAGGTATACAGGACCGAGGCCGTTTAGGGCTTTCAAGGTCAGCATCAACACTTTGAATTGTGCTCGGAAACATACTGGGAGCCAATGTAGATCTCTCAGGTCCAGTGTTATGCGGTCTTGGCGGCCGCTCCCAGTCACCAGTCTTGCTGCCGCATTCTGGATTAGTTGCAGTTTCCGGGTCACCTTCAAAGGTAGCCCCACGTAGAGTGCATTGCAGTAGTCCAAGTGGGAGATAACTAGAGCATGCACCACTCTGGCAAGACAGTTTGTGGGCAGAGCCTTCTCCCCTCCTGCGGTTTCCAGCAACTGGCATTCAGAAGCACTACTGCCTGTGACCATGAAGGAAGCACATAGCCATCATGGCTAGTAGCCTCTGTTGGACTTGTCCTCCACAAATTAGTCCAATCTGCTTTTAAAGGCATCTAGGCTGGTGGCAATCGCTGCCTCCTGGGGGTGCCATCATTTAATAAGTCCTTTCTTTTATCAGTTCTGAATCTTCCAATAAGATGGTGGTGTGTCTTCAAGCAGAAATTGGACAGGCATCAGGTTCTGGGTGTCTTTCATTGAGCGGAGGGAGGTGGAGTTGGACTTCACGGCCTTGAGGTGCCCCCAAGCTCTGATAACTGCTCTATCCTGCTGTCCCCTCTTAGAGCTAATCCTCTCTCCTTGCTACCACAGAGTTGGTGAAAAGACATCGCCAGGACTATGTCCTGTTGGGGGAAGGCCAAAGTTGTTTATCATACACACACACACTTTTTTTTTTTTTTAGATCAGGCTTGGAAACTAATTGGAACAGATGAAAATTAATTTTGTGGTCACATGAGACTGGCAGAATATAAGGATGGTATAACATGGAATAAAGTTCCTCGGAGTTATTTATTTTTTATGCATTTAGATGTAAATAAAATTTCATTTTCCAGCAATTAATTAATCAGGGAAATTTGCACCAGCCCGCTTCCCCCCACTGGATTGTTTTAAAGGTACTGCTTCTGTGAAGCAGCCATGAGCTGTGGCTTCATCAAGGACTTAATAAATAGCTGCAATGCCTTCATCTGATACAAGCACAAGGCTCTGCCTCCCCCCACCCCCCCAGGGAGGGTAGAGTTTATTAGAGAACGCAATTTTCTAATCAGAGAATGCAAATGCCTTGGAGCTTTTGCATACACAAGGACAACCAGCACCTTTTCTCTCCTGCTCCCTCACTTTTTAATCTGTTGCAACAGAGCAGAGGAGAAATGCAGAATTGAACCGTCCACCTGCAGTTCACTGCCCAAGATTGGCTGGGCCAGAGATTTCTCCTGCTCTCCTGGTCTTACTGTCAGAACTTTCATCCTGATGTTTAGCTGGAATCTCCTTTCTTGTCATTTGGATCCACGTACCTTGCCTTTGGGGACCCAGGTGGCACTGTGCTCTAAACCACAGAGCCTAGGGCTTGCCGATCAGAAGGACGGTGGTTCGAATCCCTGCGACGGGGTGAGCTCCCGTTGCTCGGTCCCAGCTCCTGCCCACCTAGCAGTTCAAAAGCACATCCAAGTGCAAGTAGATAAATAGGAACCGCTCTGGCGGGAAGGTAAACAGCGTTTCCGTGCGCTGCTCTGGTTCGCCAGAAGAAGCTTTGTCATGCTAGCCACATGACCCGGAAGCTGTACATCGGCTCCCTCAGCCAATAAAGCAAGATGAGTGCCGCAACCCCAGAGTCGGTCACGACTGGACCTATTGGTCAGGGGTCCCTTTACCTTTACTTTACCTTGCCTTTGGCCTTCTGTTCCAGAGCAGTAGAAAACAAGCTTCCTCCATCCTCCATGGGGCAGCCCCTCAATTGAAGATGGTCATAGCAGCACCTCTCCATCTCCTCTTTCCCAGGCTAAACATGCCCAGGCTAAGCATACTGAACCTCCTCAACCATTCCTCATAAGGCTTGGGTTCCAGGCCCTTGATCATCTTGGTCGCCCTCCTTGGCATACCTTCCATCTTGTCAACAATTCCTTCAGCTGTGGTGTCCAGAGCTGGATATAGGACTCCAGGTGTGGTCCGACCAAGGCAGAACAGAGTGGTGCTAAGACCCCTAGATCCTTTTCACATGGATTGCTTGCATTGAAAACGAACTTTTCATGGGTAGTGGGATCCAGTGGTCTTGTTGCTCTGGTCTTACCAGGTGTCCAAGGAGTGTTTGTGAGTCTGTATTTCTTTGTTCTACAAACCGCCTGGATCCAGCACTCAGCAGTATCTACACTTGGAGTTTTGTGATCAGGAGTTGGTTTTGGGGGACTTCTCCTTGACCCGATGGCCATTGACCTATGCAGTTCCTCAGGGCTCCATCTTGTCCAGCCTTGGTATTTGACATATACATGAAACTGCTGACATGACAGCCATTTTCAACTACAGCCATCTTCAACTACCGGTACAGCGGTGCCTTGGTTATCAAACTTGATCCATTCCAGGAGTCCGTTCAACTCACGGAACCATTCGGAAACCAAGGTGTGGCTTCTGATTGGCTTCAGGAGCGTCCTGCACTCAATCGGAAGCTGCGGAAGCTGCTTCAGACATTCGGCTTCCGAAAAACATTCGCAAACTTGAACATTCACATCAGGGTTTGCTGCGTTCGGGAGCTGATTTGTTCAGGAGCCAAGCCATTTGAGAACTATGGTATCATTGTACCTGAAGGGCTGTTGCATGGAAGATAGAGCAAATTTAATAAATAATAATACTAATCAAAAACAATTAGCTTCTATTGCCAAATGTTACCTGTGGTTGGTGAGCTATTTTATGTGACACAGACAGTTCTACTGGGCTATTTTGACCACTCAAAGAGTCTTCCTGTTATCCACTTACAGCTATGGAATTACTGAGTTGGGGTCCCTAAGCAAAGACCCAGTCCTGCCTTTCCATCTCATTATGAGATTGTAACAGCTACTTAATCAATCTGCATGACCCCCAACAGTCAGTGGCTCCACTTCAAACACCTGAAGGTGCAGGAGAAAACAAGGGATGCAGTTCATGTGCCACACATATAGTACAATGTCTGGTGATAGTGTGTTTAAAAAAAGGGCCAAGGAGCGGTTCTGGGAATGGAGCTTCCAAAGTTCTCCATGTGTTAAATTGCAGAAAATCCTCCCTCCCTCTGTGATGATAGCTGAATTCATAGAGCAAGGACAGCACTTTATTTCCTAGCATGAATATAGGGAGGGAAAGGTCACTTCTCCACTTTCAGTGATAATTGGTTGTCTGGGAAAAGAGTTTGCAATGTTAGGCTCTTCCCCCCTCCAGCGATGCATGCTGTGCTTGTTCTTGGGAGAGAAGCCCCCCCCCCAGCAGAAAAAAAAAGAATATTAAATTCATAGAATGGTATCAAGGGGTATCAAGTAAAATGCCTGCAATGCAAAAATCATGGCTAAACGATCCCTGACAGATGCCCATCCAACCTGTGTTTAAAAATCTCTAAGGGAGGAGAGTCAACAGTGTCCCAATGGAGACCGTTCCCCTGCTGAGCAACTCTTATTGTCAGAAAGTTATTCGAAAGCTTTAGTTGGAATCTCCTTTCTTGAAGATGGAAACCATGGGTTCAGGTCTCCCCTCTGGAGCAGGAGAAAACAAGCATGCTCCCTCCGCCGTGTGATAGCCCTTGAGATACTTGAAGATGGCTCTCATATCTCCTCTCAGTCTCTTATCCAGGCTAAACATATCCAGCTCCTTCAACTGTTCCTCATAAGGCTTGGTCTCCAGACCCTTGATCATCTTGGTTGCCCTCCTCTGCACACGTTCCAGCTTGTCAACATCCTTCTTAACTTGTGGTGCCCAGAATTGGACACAGTATTCCAGGTGTGGTCTGACCAGGTGTGGTCTGACCAAAGCAGAATAAGATGGGACTATTACTTCCCTTGATCTGGACACTGAACATCTGTGGATGCATCTTAGAAGACCCCTAGATCCTTTTCACATGTGCTGTCGTGAAGCCAGATTTATAATTTTATCTTTTTTGTAATGAAGTGTATACCATCTGGGTTTTGTGATTATTCCTTGCAACTACTTCCAAAAAGTACTCAAAATTCCAAAAAACACCTCAAAGTTTCTTAACTATTTTGCAGAGAATGAAAATGAAGTGTTTTTTTGAGACAAGCAGGGAGATTTGCACCCATCCTTCATCCATGCTGCCAAACGGAAGTTTCTACACCAGAATCTATGAATTCTTAACATCAGCAGAGTATAAGATGAATAAGAACAGCCATCCACCTGCTTCGAAATAAAACCTTCCTCAGACAAATAAACCCCTTTCTCTGAAAATGGGACTTTTGTTCAGATCGGTTAATGCAGCCTGCATGAAAGTTGGTTATAATGGAAAATTAATTTCAAGCTCATTGAACTGAATGACTGTTATATTTTTGTCTGGTAAGAATGAAGGATATTAATAGTGAGCAATGAACAAAGGGAAGCAAAAGGTGGCAGGGAAACAGAATCATTTGTGCTCTAACAAGGAAGTGAGGAAAAAACAAAGGCTGATGCTCATTTTCCCCCAAAAGACATTCACATTTTATCTCATGCAGCTCAGGAATGCAAACAAACAAACAAAAACAACAAGGGCAGTAACAGTAGCAATCTATTTCATCTTGGTCAGACCACCACAGTTTAAGGATGTTGACAAGCTGGAAGGTGTGCAGTGATGGGCAACCAAGATGATCAAGAGTCTAGAAACTAAGCCTTAAGAGGAAGGGTTGAGGGAGTTGGGCGACTGAGAGGAGATAGGATAGCCATCTTCAAATATCTAAAGGCTATCACATGGGAGATGGAGCAAGCTTGATTTCTCCTGCTCTGGAGGGGAGGGCTCGAAACAATGGGTTAAAATGATAAGAAGGGAGATTCTGACTCAACATTCGGAAGAACTTTCTGATGGCAGGAGCTGTTCAACAACAGAATGGACCCTCAGAAGGTGGTGGACTGTTCTTCATTGGAAGTTTTTGAGCAGAGGTTGGATGGTCATCTGTCAGGGATTTTTTAGCTGCCATTCCTGTATTGCAGGGGCTGGTGTCCCTTCCAACTCTACAATTCTATGATTCTATTAAATGTATGGGGAGTTTGGTGTATGTGCTGTGGAAGCTCAGTCTAGTGGTTCAGCTCCCCACAAAAAACAGCTGTTTAGCAGAGCTGTCTTCACTAGGCCAACAGCAACATACACCACTACACACACACACACACTATTGGCAGATGTTACAAGCAGTCTTCTCTCTCTGAGCCCAGAGAGGGTTCCTTGCTTCAAAATCCTTGCTATGTTAAAGTCCACAGCCAAGCCCTTAGTTCATCCTGCAACTGATAGAGTCCTCTGAGTACTGAAGTCTGGCTATTTTGTAACTCCTTCCTCAGGTGATCTCTTCAAAAGGTCTTCACTTGAATCCATAGTTCCAACAGATAGCCTTCAACAATTCCTGCAACCGCCTACCAAAACCCACGCAGTCTGTTGGAACAAGAGCCCTTCTGTACACAAAGTTACTTGCTAAATCTGCCCAGTAACATAGGGAAAAAAGACTCACAAGATGCCTACAGATGCATTGTGCAAAATGAGTCCTATCTGCTGACTCAGGGAAAATTAACCCATTACCTGCATTCCTTAGCATGGTGTGTTATTTGTATATTCTGGAGGCCAAAATGCATGTGCATTTTGGAGTTTGATCCAGCAGGGCTCCCCTTATGTCCTTATAGTTACACACCTTTGTCTTGTCAGGTAAGTTCCTCTCCCTTTCTCTTTAGCCTTTCTCATAAGCTTCTCCATCCCCAAAATGAATGGGGTTCTAGCTCAATTCATGGAGGATAGATGCTATCAGTGGTTACTTGCTGCAATGGCTCTGCTCTGTTTCCACATTCAGAGGCAGCGATGCTTCTGAATACCAGTTGCCGGAAACCTCAGAAGGGGAGAGTGATGCTCTTGTGCTTGGATCCTGCTTGCAGTTTTCCCATAATGGGCATCTGGTGAGTCACTGTGAGAACCGGATCCTGGACCGGATGGCCTGACCCAGCAGACTCTTCTTACATTCTTACACTGCATCTTGACTCTTCTCCCTCACAGTCTGATGACCTCATGGGCTGCCCACCTTGCCCTGAAGCCAACTGTGTGACTCACACATGCAGCAAATGCTTTCCTACCAGAGAAGAGACCATCAGCCGTCACACAAGTACCGGTATTTGTTTGGAACTGCCAGGTCCAGAGTAGGCGTAACTTCAAGAAGCTATCCTCCCTTGCACCGATTAGCCCTGAAAATAGGGTGGAAATAATTAAACGGGCAGAGCTGCTTCTCACTGGAAAGACATTGGATGCAATGATTAGCTACTTTGCTTCATTCTGCAAACTCTTTAATAGGCTTAGGAAGCTCTAGGGGGAAGAGGGAGCTTATCTTAGCAGAGATAGTGATTTAGCCCAGAGGGAGGATCAACTGACTTGTTTTGCGTATGAGCCCCCAGACCAGTCAAGGCTGAGTCCCAGGAGCAGAGTGTCTGCATATTTTCCCCAAAATTGTGGATTTGAAGATAGTGATGTGAGAGAATACTGACCAAAAAATGAAAGGGAACAGAGAGAAGGTTCAGGGGTCATTTATTCATCCCAAAAACCAGACCAGGAATTGGTTTGGGAAATAGGATTGGTGTTCACTGTTGCTGTTGCTTTCATGGAATCATAGAATCGTAGAGTTGGAAGAGACAACAAGGGCCATCCAGTCCAACCCCCTGCCAAGCAGGAACACCATCAAAGCATTCTTGACAGATGGCTGTCAAGCCTCTGCTTCAGTCTGGATCATGTCCCCCCACCCCATTTGCATTGTGCTTCCTTTACATTGGAATGAGTGAGGTCGATTCAGATGAAAAAAACAGAGATTCCAACCGAACATCAGAGAGAACTTTCTGATAATAAGAGCTTTTCGATTGTGGAACGGTCCCCCTCCGAAGGTGGTGGACTCTTGGGAAATGATTTATAATGAAATGAAGAAGAAGTTTAAAATAACCTTTGTTAAAAAAACCCAGAAGCTTTCCTATTAGGTATTTTGGAGTGGATCTACCAAAATCACAAAAGAATTTATTTATGTATGCAACTATGACTGCACAGACATTATTAGCACAACATTGGATAGATGAAGGTGTCCCATCTAAAGAAGACTGGCAAGTTAAACTAATGGACTATGTTAAAATGGCAAAATTGACAATGAAACTAAGAGGAAGAGATGACAATGAATTTAAGGAAGAATGGAAGATGTTTATTGCATATATACAGAAGCATTGTACAAACGTCAATACATTAGCAGGGTTTTAGAATTACTTGTAATTTTGTTATGATTGGATAACAAGTAAGATTTTAAGCAATGGACATGCAGTACATTGATAAATAATGGAACCAAGGAAGGGACTAGAGGGAAGTCTAGTCCCTCTAGTTTTGTTTTGTTTCTTGAGTCTAGTCCCTCTGTTTTGTTTTGTTTTGTTTCTTGAGCTGTGATTCCTGCACTGCAGAGGGTTGGACTAGATGACCCTTGGCGCCCCTTCCAACTCTACAATTCTATGATTCAATGAATCATGTGAATTCAATGAAGTTGGAAGCTTTCTTCATAGGAGAGTTGTTCCATCCCTTTGAGATCTGCAACATCCTTTGTAAGCTGAGGTGACCAGAAGTGGACACAGTATTCCAGTTATGCTCTTCCCAAATACCCCCGAAGAAGCTGTCCTGTCTCCTCTTTATGGAAACCACCCGCTGACCAGGTGAGGTTTGCAATGGTTAACTCAGCTCATAGAAGCAACCAGCTCCCAGAATTGTCAGGTCAAATACAACTTAGCTTTGCTTATCAGTCTCCAGAGTGCTTTAGTAAACAGCCTTTGGCAGTTGCCTCCAGGATGAAGAGATAGAGGCAGGCTCCATTGGAGAGAAGGCAAAAATGTCAGAAAGACGCAGAAAGCTTAATCCGGCTGTTTTAGCTCCTGCAAGAGGCTCTACACAGATGAGGGCAGAAATTCAACGGGGCAATGCATTTCAGAGAGCCAGTGCTTACATTACTGGGGCAGGCTGTGTGCTCTTATCCATACTACTGAGCTCCAGTTTTAAGATGGTTATGGGGGATGGTATTGTTGTTGTTTAGTCGTTTAGTCGTGTCCAACTCTTTGTGACCCCATGGACCAGAGCACGCCAGGCCCTCCTGTCTTCCACTGCCTCCCACAGTTTGGTCAGACTCATGTTGGTAGCTTTGAGAACATTGTCCAACCATCTCATCCTCGGTCGTCCCCTTCTCCTTGTGCCCTCCATCTTTCCCAACATCAGGGTCTTTTCCAGGGAGTCTTCTCTTCTCATGAGGTGGCCAAAGGATTGGAGCCTCAGCTTCAGTATCTGTCCTTCCAGTGAGCACTCAGGGCTGATTTCCTTCAGAATGGAGAGGTTTGATCTTCTTGCAGTCCATGGGACTCTCAAGAGTCTCCTCCAGCACCAGAATTCAAAAGCATCCATTATTTGTCGATAAGAACCTAAAAAAGAGCCTGCTATATCAGGCCAGTGGCCCATCAAGTCCAGCTTCCTGATCTCACGGGGCCAGCCAGATATCCATAGTTTTCAGGGCAGTTCACAGAGTAAAATAAAAAATGCAGGATCCAAGCACAAGAGCAGCACTTACCCCTCCTGGGGTTTCCAGCTTCTCTGGTATTGAGAAGCGTTCAGCCTCCAGATTTGGATGCAGAGTAGAGCCATCCTGGCTAGTATCGTTTGATTATTATTTATTAAATTTGCATACTGCCCTGTACCCACGGGTCTCAGAGCAGTTCACAAGAACCATCCATAGCCATCCACAGCCCTCTTCTCCTCCATGAACTTGTCCAATCTGCTTTTAAAGCCATCCAAGTTGGTGGCAGTTATAAGAATTTAAGCTCTCAAATATATACATTAAATGTTCATAAATTTACAAGGCAAACACATACATAAGTATGTAAACCATGTGTCTGAAATGGTGCAGGAGAGCAATCCTAAAACTGTTTTGACAGAGGCTTGACAGCCACCTGTCAGGAATGCTTTGATGGTGTTTCCTGCTTGGATAGCCCTTGTGGTCTCTTCCAACTCTATGATTCTATGATTCTATGACTCTCCCAAATTGACCTCAAATCTTCTTTGTGTATGAATAGGGTGAGCCTGCGACCTGGATTCAGGAATTAAAGTATTTACCATCACAAAAGAATGGCCAGGCCGCCCAAGTAAGCAATCACTGGCCATTCTCAGGAATCCTGGCAGACAGGATTTCTGCTGTAGACCACCTCCTTCTGTGATGTATGTATGATGTTTTTGGGGGGTGGTCTTGAGCTACAGGGTGGGCAATTTCAAAAGTCTATATAAGAGCTTGCACACCAATGTTCTGGGTCCCTCCTGCCTCCTGCCTGTGGTGAGTCAGGACCCTGTTGCAACAGTTTAATAAAGTTACCATGTGAAGGGTCTGGTGACTTCTGTTTCAGTGTATCTGAAGAAGTGTGCATGCACACGAAAGCTCATACCAAGAACAAACTTAGTTGGTCTCTAAGGTGCTACTGGAAAGAATTTTTTTATTTAGTTTAATAAAGATTAAACTAAATTTCTGCTGCTCCAGAGATTAAACTAAATTTCTGCTGCTCCAGAGAAGCGGACACGGAGCAATGGATTCAAACTACAAGAAAGAAGATTCCACCTGAACATTAGGAAGAACTTCCTGACAGTAAGAGCTGTTCGACAGTGGAATTTGCTGCCAAGGAGTGTGGTGGAGTCTCCTTCTTTGGAGGTCTTTAAGCAGAGGCTTGACAGCCATCTGTCAAGAATGCTTTGATGGTGTTCCTGCTTGGCAGGGGGTTGGACTGGATGGCCCTTGTGGTCTCTTCCAACTCTATGATTCTATGAAAGATCAGACTTACTAACAGTTTTGCTTCTCAATATTCTCTGGCTGGCCTTTGTTGTTTTCTCCTACCGATAGGGAACCCTCTTAAGGACTCTATACGGGCTCTTGGATACCCCATAAGGGAAAAGGGGCAGATTTTGTTTACCACGGTGGCCGCCCCTGCCTCCTGTGGGAGGGAGTTCCACAGTTTAACTATGTGCTGTGTGAATAAGTAGTTACTTCTCCAACCCTGTGGCTGTGCTTGTGGAATTTAGCACCGTAGAGTTGGCTGCAAAGAGGCTTGTGCTCCTGCCTTCATCCGTGGGCTCCTGGGCCCTTAAAGCTCATGGCCTCAAGGCAGAGGGGGCAGGCTGGCAGCGGAGCTCCCCTGTTTTGCTCCTGTCTTGCCGGACGCGCCTGGCTTTGCCCAGCCACATTTCTCTGATCCCGTCGGCGCTTGTGGAACGGCTCCCTCGCCTGCTCTTGCATAATTTGCTTGATTCCTGCGCTTTGCCTCTTTATTGAATGTTTATAGCACAGGCTTCCTTTGTGCTGATGGAAGCTGGCAGCTCTTTGCTCGCAGGTGCATTCCCCCCCCTGAAAGATGTGGAAGGGAGAGGGAAATGGGGGGGGGGGGGTTCTGGCAAGAGGTGAAGGGAAAAACAACAACAACAACAACACCCCCATCAAAATATTCTCCATTGCAATTAAGATCTCAGGCTGCCAAAATACAAGAAAACAACAAAAAAACAACAAGCAGACAACAGCAACAGAAGCATTTCTGGCTCCTGTCCTTATCTAGACCCTGAAGTAATGAAAGGGGGGGGGGAGGGAAGCAAGAGAAATAATTAAAAGAGCAACAGGAATAATTCATGTCTGCAATTTTGTTTGTGGTTATGGCTGAGACAAAAATGGGAGTTGGGAGTTCAGATTGGTCCATATTTTAATACCAACCTACCTAATTTGCACAGCCCAAACCAACACACAAATCGAAATGCAGGGCTGTCTTTCAAAATTCATATTTAGTTACTGCAGGGGGGGGGGATAACACCTAAGTTATGGCTCCCTAAGGGACAGGGATATCCTGGCAATTTCTATTCAGTATGGTGGGACTTGATTTCTTATTTACTGCTGCCTGCATTGTCTGGAGAAATATGATTTTAGATTGGGTGTTGTTATGTAATATGTTTAGGTTCTTTGTGTGTCCTGCCTTTAGCTGGATAGATTACTGATTTTGTTTGTTTGTTATTGTTTACTTGTCTTTATGGTTCCATGGTAATTTTAGAACTAATAAAAATAAATTGAAAAAAAGAAGTTTGCACTTCTTTGAATTTTGCAATGGAACCTCTCCCCCCTCCCCAGGTGTTAGGAAATGCATATATATGGTGGGGAAAGACTGGAAAAAATTGAAAGACTATTTTAAAAAACATTGCAAAATTTAAAAGTTGATATAAAAGTCGGATTATATAAGAGACTGCAGGGTAAATAGATATTATTGTGTATTAGTGTTAGAGGATATAAGTTAAGAATGATGATTAAGGAGAGAATATTAGACTGAATTTTTTTTAAAAAAAAGATATTTATTTTATTTTTTTTAATATCATTTTTATTATTATTTTCAACAAAAGAATTTTTTACAATAATAACATCGCATCATTCCACTTCTTAAACCTTTTGGCTTTTTACAGCCTTGACTTCCTTCAAACCTTTCTTGTGACTTTATGTATTTCTATGTAATCTTATACTTCTTATTTCAACCATTGTTCTACAATATCTACTCCTGTTCAAATATAAGTTCATATTTTCAACAGTATTCTTTCTTGTTCTATAACACCTCTTGTAGTCCTACAAACGTATTCAATTCAGTACTTTCTTTTAAATAGTCTGTAAATTTTTTCCAGTCTTTGACAAACTTCTGGTCCCGCTGCTCCCGGATTCTCCCTGTCATTTTGTCCATTTCTGCATAGTCTAATAATTTCATTTTCCATTCCTCTACAGTTGGCATTTGTTCTTGTTTCCAGTTTTGGGCAATCAATATTCTCGCTGCGGTCACTGCATATTGAAAAAGTTTAGTATCTTGTCTTGTAATATCGGTACCTATAATTCCCAATAGAAAGGCTTCTGGTTTTTTCACAAATGTATATTTCAACATTTTCTTCATCTCCCTGGGATGAAGGGAGATGGAAAAAAAAGATATTTAAAGATGTTAAGAGATTACTAAGTTGACATAAAATGAAATGCAGTGGGGGGGGGGGGACGGGAGGAAGTCACCCCAAAGATGTTACAAAATTGGATGGGAAAATAGGATGTATGTTGTGTTTGTTATATGACCAAATATTAGAAATTATGTTAGAAATGATGATTTCTTTTTTTGTGTGTGTTTGATAATTGTTTGTTTAAAAACCCAATAAAATTCTTATAAAAAAAAAGGAAATGCATATATTCGGGGGGGTTGCATTAAAAAGCCATCCATTAGTGAAATTAACATGCAAAAGTCACATAATATTGGGGGGAATTGCTTGCAAAAATGTGTACGTTGAAGAAAGGCCCAATGAAAGTTTGATGGGTTTTCATGAGGAGTTCTTTGAAAAATTCAGACTGGTGGAGGAATGTGGGAGCTGAGTGGAAACAGAATTCACAGACTTGTCCATCATCCTTTGCCTTGGATAAGAGGTTCTGGGGCTCCCTCCTCCCTGCACCCCTTTCCAACATCTCAGTTCAGGTCCTCATTTGGAGAGAGGTCTTCATCTGCTATGTTTTTTCTGAAAATTGGATTTCAGTATGCTCTTTAACTTTTGCTATGAGCTGCCTTGAACATTTTATTAGAAAAGTGGGCTGGAAGTGTTTTCAATCATGAAGGCACATCTGCTTTTAACTTGGACTTGGGAATGGAGGAGGACCCCTAAATCACCCTCATTCATCATTTGGCCCTCATTTGGCCCTCACACACACCAAAACATCCCTCTAACTGAGAGTACCGTATTGGCCCGAATAGAAGCCGCATCCAAATATAAGCCGCACCTTTAAGATTCAAGGTGGGGGGGGGGAGAGAGAGAAAAAAGGACAATACCTGAAAATAAGCCGCACCTTTAAGATTCCACAGGCACCCACACTCCTCCTCATTATTACTATATCTTTATTCATAACCCACCTTTCCCCCTAAAGGAAAACAAGGCGGCTTACAGATAAAGCCAAAAACAGCTAAAAACAAAGAAAAAGCAATCATTAAAATACAATTAAACGTTGGCAGAATCGAAACTACATAGACATATAAAATCTGCTTTAAACATACCAAGAATTACAATAAAAACAGCATGGCACCAGTAGTTATTATTATTATTATTATTATTATTATTATTATTATTAAAAGCAGTCCATTCCCCAAACCTGGCTGGAACAAGAAAGCCTTCAACTTCCAGTTATTCTTAATAAAATCTTTATTATAAAAAAAGAAGAGAGATTCTGACTAAACACCAGGAAGAACTTTCTGATAGCAAGAGCTTTCGTTGAGATTATGCACTGTAGGCGGTTGGGCTAGATGTCCCTTGGGACCTCATCCAACTCCACAATTCTGTGAATTCCCCCCCCCCCATTACAATTTATCTGTATAACATCTTCATTTTATCTGGTGTAATTCTTTTCACAAATCCTCCACATGTAAAAACAAAATAAAAAAATTCCTTCCAGTAGCACCTTAGAGACCAATTAAGTTTGTTCTTGGTATGAGCTTTCGTGTGCATGCACACTTCTTCAGATACACTGAAACAGAAGTCACCAGACCCTTATATATAGTGGGAGGCTTGGGAGGGGTATTACTCAGAAGGGTGACAGGCTGATAGGTGTGGTAAACCTGTTGACGACTGTTAACAACTGCATGATAAAGCTATTTTTAGCCATCTCACCCATTGCTTTTTCCTGTAAGACCAATTGCAGTCACTCATACCAATAACAAACTTAGTTGGTCTCTAAGGTGCTACTGGCAGGAATGTTTTTATTTTGTTTTGACTGCGGGAGACCAACACGGCTACCTACCTATAACTAGTCATCAACAGGTTTACCACACCTATCAGCCTATCACCCTTCTGAGTAATACCCCTCCCCACCCTCCCACTATATATAAGGGTCTGGTGACTTCTGTTTCAGTGTATCTGAAGAAGTGTGCATGCACACGAAAGCTCATACCAAGAACAAACTTAGTTGGTCTCTAAGGTGCTACTGGAAGGAATTTTTTAATTTTGTTTTGACTATGACAGACCAACACGGCTATCTACCTGTAACCTCTACATGTAATTTCTACTTTCTCAGTCCTCTTCACTGAGGTATACGAACCTGCGATCACATCATGGACCAGAATCTCGTATCTCTTTCTCAGATGGGAATCCATTGTGGGACTGTGACTTCCACAGATGTGGAGATGTGGCAGATGCTCTGGGGGGCAGGAAGGGACCTGTTGCATGGAGACCGTCTCACTTGGCGCAGGTTGCCAATAACTCCCGTTTCCAAAGGTACGATAACTTCGCTGCAAATTAGGCTTGTCAGCCGAAAGAGAAAAGTGGGGGAGAAAGAAAGGAAGAGCCCCGGAGCTACAAAGCAGCATAAATTTGCCACCTTTATTTACGGGAGCTCTTTTCATCAATAATGCTAATAGCTTGATTTACAGCCCGCTTCCTGGCTCCGAGTGCTGATAAATCAGGGAGCTTAAAGAGCTTTTTGTGAGTCAGCTCTTAAGGGCAGAACCAAGAAATGCACCAGACCCACATTCGATCCCCATCTATTTTCATCGCAGCTCTTTCATGGTAATCCAGTCTAGGAATCGGAGAAAGTGAACACAATCCGAAAGGCAGGAGAAACAGAAAAGGGGAGTCAGGTGCTTTTGTTCTCTGTTCGGTTTCATTTCCTCCCCTCCTCATCGTATAATTTCTCATGGAATCATAGATTTGGAAGGGACCCCAAGGGTCATCTAGTCCAACCCCCTGCAAGGCAGGAATCACGGCTAAAGAATCTCTGGCACGTGGCCAGCCAACTTCTGGGGGCTGGCCAAGGCAGAACAGAGTAGGCCTATCACTTCCCTAACAATTGCTTCCCTTGTTCATTTCTGTTTGCTAAAATAATAAGGCAATGTGCTAAAAACAGCTCAGTTCCAAACCTTTCTGAATGCCTCTGAAAGAACTCATTCACACTTCTGCTTTTTCACGAGGTGACGCCTGTGTCAAAATGGAAATAACCCTGTTCAGGCATCAGCAGAAGGAAAACAGAAGCATGGATCTGGTGGGACTGTGGGAAGAAGCACTCAAACTTTGCCCCCCTTCACAAACCCACCACCTCAATCGCCTTGCAACTTGTAGAACAGAGCTTTCAACATTTTCCTTTTTGGCAACACGTTTTTTTAGACATGCACCATTTTGTGACACAGAAATTCAGTTTCCTAGCAAACTGGAGGTTAAACTAACCCCTTTCCAGCCCCGTGAGGAGTGTGGGAAGCATTTGCACAACATACCTGCACACTGCAGCCAACACACTCATGTGTTGCAACACACAGTTTACCTTTCAGTTCTTGTATGGGCTGAGGCAAAGGGTAAGTTTGTTTCTCTGTTCCATCTCCAGAGTCTAGATTTCAACCCTGGGATAACATCCTCCAGCACAGCTGAAGGTATCAAACTAGCTAAGGAGGCCCAAATCCTGCTAGTTTAGGAGACTCAGGAAATTATTTTTTTTTTTGGGGGGGGGACTACTGCCACCCCCTGAAGCAGCTGTCTCAGTCTGAGAAATGGCAGGGCCAGCACCGGACGGCTTTCTGCTCCAGCTGAGCCTTCTTGGAGCTCAAACTCTGGTCTGCTCTTGGATTGCTCCTTGACCCTGACTCCTGACCCATCCCTCGCAGTCCTATTCTGACCACTGACGTCCCTCAAAGCTCCTGAGACTGACCTCAGGATACAGTCCTGACCCTCTTTGCCATATACTCCATCCTCTTCTCTGCAATTGTAGCTGATGGGACTAGGCGACCCTTTGAGTCCTTTCTGCCAAATCATTTTTATTAAAGTTTTCAATACAACAAAATCACATTGAAACATTCCAAATTACTCTCCAAATTATTTATCCAATTATCAATAATAATAAAAAGAAAAGTTCCAATTCTTTGAGTCCTTCCTGCAGTTCTATGATAGCATTCCCTCGCTCCACCCAAAGGCTTTGTCCGACAGGCTTGCAATTTCAAGCGAAAAACAAAACCCTTCAGGGTGGGAAAGAAAGGAAGAAAGTGTAAAGAGACAGGGATGACTCAGGACGCGCCAGGGTGCCCCATCAACAGTGAGCTGTAAATATCAGTGTTGTCTGCAGCCCAGGCGCAGGAGGGGAAATTAAGTCATTTTCCCTTAGGTTCTGCAGGAGCTCCTCAGTGTTTTTTCCCCTATCCCCCTGCTTTCTTTTCTTACTCTGAGACAAGAAGTAATTTGACACCATTTCAGAAATGACCTAGTTCTTCTCGACTGGAGTGATGCAATCCCTCGGCACCTGGCCCTTGGCAATTACGTCCTGCTCCTCCAAGGGTTAATAGGGGGCTCTGGCGATTTTGCAGACTGGAGGCTGCAAGACGTTGTCCTTCTGTCTTCCTGAAGGGCAAATGAAGAGGCATCAGGAGCCTGGCAGGGGAGCGAGCAAGGAGGGGGAGATGGGAAATGGCAGCCAGTCCAGCAAGCAAGCCTCCTCTCCGCCTCCCCTCTTCGGAGCTGGAATATCAAGCCCAGTGTGTCACCCAGGGGGTGCAGGGACCCCCAGCTCACAGCCAGCTGCTATCTTTCTTCAGATTCACAGCCACCACTTTGCTAAGCGCTGCAGAAAGAGGGGCTGAGCCTTAGTTTTTGGCTGGGGTGGCTGTTCTCCTTCCACAGCACATCTGGATTGAAGGCCGGGGATGGCGGTGCGGATGGCAGAGCAGGGCTGGCTGAGTTCCTCAGCCAGCCTGCCTCAATCACGTGCGGGAAGCCTCCGAGGGATGGGACGATTGGAGCACAGCTGTCCTTACCACTGACCCACTTTGGCACTAAAGCATCGAGTTAATAAAACTGAGTCTCCGTTTGGAGGCTGCCAACAGCAGTCCCAGCCAGCCAGGGACAGAAGCATCTCTCTGCAGAATGGGAGATCGCGATTTTTCCTGGAAATATCTATTCCAACAGCCGAAGGGAATGTCGGCTCACCTTAGGATATACGCCATGCCCTGGGAACTTCCAGGTTGGACTACTACAATGCACTTTATGTGGGGCTGCCCTTGAGTTTAACTTGGGAACTTTAGGTGGTTCAAAACGCAGCAGATGGGGTTCTGTTCTCCTCTTATATGACTCTCATTTTAAAATAGTTGTATTGGCTGGCTGTCCAATTCTGGGCCCAATTCAAGGTGCTCCCATTGGTATTTACGGCTCTAAATAACTCAGGCCCCCCATTATTTGAAAGACTTCCTCCTTCCCTACAGAGCTTCTCAGGTGCTGAGATTGATCACTGAGACCCTCTTGGTAGCTCCTCTTCCCTTAGAGGCTCAGGGGTGTGTGTGGTTTTTAAGGGTGTAGCTTTAAGGTGCAGTTTTCCAAAATTTAGGAGCTTGAGTGGACTCGGAAAATCTTCAACCAACATATTAAACTGGTTTTTTTTTTTAACTCACTCAACTGAGTATATCAACTTGGCAGGTGAATGCCACACACACACACACACACACACACACACACACACACACACGTGTGTCATCCTGACATTTCAGCACCTGCCAAATCGATTGATGTGCCCACATCAAGTCTTACTCTGAGTGATTTTAGTTAGAAGCCTTATTTCCACTTAGCATATGGTAAATCGAAGTTGACAGGCAACTCGGCTGCCTACTAAGTCGACAAGGGATTTGAACTCAGCGCTAATGGTTTTGATTCCAACATTTCACCCGCCAGATCACATTGGACTGAAGATCCTATTTCATAGCCTCAGCCAGCTAGAGACTCTTATTCCAAGAAAGGTTGACGGCCGGGTTGGGCAGGAAGTGGTCCCAAGTCCTTGTGTGCTTCATTTAAACATCTTGCCTTTGTTTGGAAATGGAGAGAGGAGGACCTCTTGCTTGGACGCTGCTGTGCTGTTTGAAGGCTGCCTCGTTCTAGCCTACGAGGATGTGCTGGGGCCACAATTCTTTCACCTTTGGCATGGTGTTCCTTCCCTATTTCTTGCAAACGCTGCATCTGGACGGTGCTGAGGCAGACCTCAGACTGCTCCAGGCAGCTCTCAAATAACTCAGTTTGAAGTTTCCATCAATATGAGCAGAGGCATTTAAAATATTCCTGTACCTTTGCTGTCAATACTGAGTGGCAAAAGGATAAGCAGTGTGTGTGTGTGGAGAGAGAGATTACAGTATCTTGGGGGATGAGAATGATACCTATGAATGTCAAGGGACTTGGGTAATCAATGTGCCCCAAAGAGACTGGAGACAGACAGGTAGGGACTGCATGGGTTGGAGGCCAGACACATCTTGTAGGAACGTAAGAACAGGATCAGTCCAGTAGTCCATCTAGTCCAGCATCCTCTTCTCACAGTGGAAACCCACAAGGAAACCTGAGCGCAACAGCAATTCTCCCCTCCTGTAGTTTCCAGCTACTGGTATGCAGAAGCATTTATTGCCTCCAAAGGTGGAGGCAGAGCATAGACACCATGGCTAGTAACCATTGACAGCTCTCTCCTCCAAGAACTTTCTCTCTGTTAAAGGCCACAGTCCATCACACTTTTGCTGCATGAGAATACTCGTGTGTAGGCACCTGGTTAGAAGCTTGCGTCCATTTAGCAGAGTTTCTGGAAGCAGTGGTCAGCAGTTGAAGCTACACTTTGAGATGAGACACTCACAGACACTGCACAACTCAGTCAAGGGATTTATTGCTTGACCGGTCATAAACGCATCACGGTAGCACTATTTACAATCATTATACCAATAGCTGTAGCGGCGCACTTGAGTTTCAGTCCCTCTTTCTCTTTAGCAACGACGTAGGCAGACACAGTCTATCGGCAGTCGTGATGCAGCAGTTTGCAGACAGCATTTGTTGGTCAGTCGTCTGCAAAAGGCAAAAATGAATAATAATATAATAATAATAATTTATTATTTATACCCCGCCCATCTGGCTGGGTTTCCCCAGCCACTCTGGGCGGCTTTCAGCAAAGCATTAAAATACAATAATCTAGTTCTCCTTTCATCGGCACTTCCAGCTGAAGCTGCTCAGAGTGCCACTCCCACTTATATACGACTGTTCTGGAATCTTCTCCCTGTTTCTGGATGAATGACTCCCTAACACTCTCCTCCTGCGGTTTCCAGCAAACGTTATTCAGATCCATGGCTGCCTCTAACTTTGAAGGACAGAGCATGGCCACCAATAGCCTTTTCCTCCTCTAATCCTCTTTTAAAGCCATCTAGTTTGGTGGCCAGCAATGACTCCTGGGAGAGTGAATTCTACCGTTTAACTATGCACTGTGTGAAAATGGTATGGGAGAGACTTGTGGCATGCGGAGCCAGATGTGCTCCTTGGGTAAAGTAAAAGAGGAGGCCTCCCACCACAGTTAATGAACCACCCAGTTAATTAAGCATAAATTGTAAATAATCAATAAGAAGTTGTGGCCAAGGTTTCATCTATCTATCATCTATATCTATGTATCTATCACCTATCTATCTATCTATCGATCTATCAATCTATCTTTCTCTCCAATATTGATGCCTGCTTTTTTGTCAACCACAAAATATGCACATTTTCCCCTAAAGGACTCCATTTCTGCTATCCATGGTGCTGAATCACACATATCTTGTCTATTCTCATTGCACCGTTTCCTATCCATTCTGCATCTACTTGTGACAAAGAAAAACCAAAACCTATGACAAAACCACCCAAACAGAAATTGCCTTTTTGCGCCTTGAAGTGCCTAAACATATATTATCACAGCACTCTTTAATTCTGACCTTGAACCAGGATCATTCCCAGAAGCTGCAGATGGCCAGCTGAGCTTGGCAGGCAGCAATTTGCCTGCAGGCACCCAGAGACCTCACGACTTAAGCAGAGGTTGGAGATGGCCATCTGTCGGGGTTCCTTAACTGTGATTCCTGCATTGCAGGGGGTTGAACTCAATGGCCTCTGGGTCCTTCCAACTCTACAGTTCTATGATCCCATGTTCCTATGACTGGGAGGGAGGTGGAGCTTTGCTAATGCCACTCTGGCTTGGTCCAAGGAATGCAGGTCACATACGTAGATGTTGTGTGTGAATTGGGTCCCTGTCAAACAGCTCCTTCTCCCCATCTCTTCATGCTTTAGAAAAGTGTTTCCCCAAGTGCATGGTGTTATTGCCTTGGGTGAGGGGCAGTGGGATTGCCTAGGAAGGTGCTAAAAGGCCAGGAGGCAGCAGTGGTTCTTGCCTTCCAACCACTCTGGCATTGGGATCACATTCGATGGGCTGCATGATCATAGACTCACAGAACTGCAGAGTTGGAAGAGACCCAAAGGGTCACCTAGGAATCACAGTTAAGGAATCCCTGACAGATGGACACCCAACTTCTTTTTAACAACATCCAATGAAGGAGAGCCCACTACCTTTTGAGGGAGTCCATTCCACTGCCGAATGGCTCTTGCCATCAGAAAGTTCTTCCTAATGATGGTGGGACATCATCACACCAGGGTTTTTTGGTGATTAATAGGCTGGATATATGGATCTATATATATAAAAATGTTCCCATTGCGTGCGCGGCGGACACCAACTTGCTCCATAACCGCTGGACCAAATCTCATCATATTAGGACACAGCGTACCATGAACATCAAGGAAGGATCTGGCATAATAAAAATTCAAAAAAAAACCCACACCTGACATACCTAAAATAAAGAAAAAAACTCAAAAAAATGGCGCGCACATATGACATCACCAGCAGAAGCTCTGAAGACACCAGCAGCATCCAATAGAAAGGCAGATCGTGTGCTGTCACCAGCAAAAGCTCTGAAGGGTGGCGCCAAATAATGACATCATCAACCGAGCAACTGAAACCACCAAGGCGACCATTACCAGACAGCCCACAGAGCCATTACCAGACAAAGGCAAACGGCCAAACCCAGAGCCACAGCCACAGGCCGCAACCCAAAAATGCTCCCACAACAATCAACTCAACTAGCCCAAACCCTCAGCTGCAAAAACCCACAGAGTCAGGCCAGGGTCAAGGAATTGAGATACAGGGCGGAGGCCTTGGCTCGCATTTACATGCTAGCCCTAGCCAAGGCCGACTACAGCCTACAGACTAGGCCTCGGCTCCACTTTACAGACTAGGCCTCGGCTCCACTTTACAGCCTACAGACTAGGCCTCGGCTCTACTTTACAGCCTACAGACTAGGCCTCGGCTCTACTTTACAGACTAGGCCTCGGCTCCACTTTACAGACTACAGACTAGGCCTCAGCTCCACTTTACAGCCTACAGACTAGGCCTCGGCTCCACTTTACAGACTAGGCCTTGGCTCCACTTTACAGCCTACAGACTAGGCCTCAGCTCCACTTTACAGCCTACAGACTAGGCCTCAGCTCCACTTTACAGCCTACAGACTAGGCCTCGGCTCTACTTTACAGACTATCCCAAGTGGAGCCGAGTGGGGGGTGGGGGGAGGAGGGGCCCAAATAGGTCATGGGCTGACCCAGGGTGGGGGAAGTCACAGGGATGACTCAGGGAGGGGGGACGGGATACCTCATGGGTATCCACTACAGGATGGGAGGAATCACAGGGATGAGACAACAATGGGGGGAGGACAAAACCCATAGCCCGGGGGACGGACAGACACATCCCTCCCTTTAAGGACCCTGAGTCAGGCACAGCAAGGCGTGCCCGGGCCAGCTAGTATATGTATATAAATGTTGCATTGACACCATACTTGCTACTCAGGGAGAGGAAAAATGCAGCTGAAATATTTTGTTAGCACAGCCATCCAGAAAAAAAAAACCCCTCTCTGCTGACGTATGAAGCTTTATGTGCGATAAAACACAGCTGAATTAGATTATTGCTAAGTGTTCTTCAGAAATGGCATTTGTGTGTCTTGCTTTGTCTTAGCCTCGTACATTTGTCTTATTGGAAAGAGAATTACACGGTGCTCTTTCGGCAGAGGAAGCCGTGGTCGTTTGTTGAAATGAGAAGCAGAGGAACAAAAGGATTTTGCTCCTTCCATTATTTTCTCAGAAAAATGGGTGAGACCTAGAAGGGCAAATTAAATCTTGAAAGTTGAAATTTATAACACTTTGAGTGTCTTCCAGCTTTCTGGGTAAGAGGAGTGTGTTGGCTTTGCTCATTACAGCCTTGTGTGCCCACCCAAAAAATGACACCGCTGTGTGAGTTGCATGATAGGCGCAGCTGCAATGTGATAACCTGGCTGCTGGGAGGATGCAGGATCCGTCCATAGGGTCCAGCAAGCAAGCTTGCCCCTTCAAATGTGCTGCAGGGCTGCCAATCCAAACCATGTCTGCTAAGAGGGTGCAGCTGAACAGATGAGGCTCTGCAGGGCATGGACCGAGGTTGAATTTCTGGGAAAATATATTATCAGTGATGCCAGTGTCAGGTATGCAAGACAGTGGCCTGATCCAAAAAGTGGTGACCGTGAGTGTGAAAAGCAACTCCAGATGAGGTGGAAGGAGGGCTCCGCATGTGCCCATATCCAACACTGAACGCTGCCTTATACCAAATCTGACCATTGTCCTACCTAGTTCAATATTGTCTACACTGACTGGCAGCACCTCTCCAGGAATTGAGACAGGAATCTCTTCCAACATAGAATCGTAGAGTTGGAAAGGACCTTCTGCATATCAAAGGGTTGTTCTACTGCTGAGCTGCCATCTTTCCCCCACCTTGCTCAGTACTGGCGACATCTCCTGGGTTTTTGGCAGGGGTCTTTCTCATCCCCACCTAAATATTCTGCGGATGGAACCTGGGACCTACTGCATGCAAAGCATGCTCTCTCCCGCTGTGCTCCCATTCTCTCTGCCTCCACTAGATGATGGAGCAGGCAGGGCGGAGGGGGTGGGAGCACATTCTGCCGAGCCATTTGCAAACAGGTCTCTCCTTTTCCAAAGGCTCCCTGTTAACATATTCATCTCACAGCCTGAGAGCGAAAGAGGCTGTTGAACGGGGGCTGCTGCAGACTGCTTGCATCCTGGCTCATTAAGCAGGCCACGTTTGCTTCAAGTGTGCGTTGGAAAGAGAGAGGAGTGGGGGGGGGGACAGCTGCTGTTCAGGTGGTGAGCCATTTCCACAGCGATCGTCTCGCACACTGGCATGGGCTGGGCCACAGGGTGGGCTCCCTTTTGAGGGGGTGGGCAAGCGGAGGGAGAGGAGGAACAGCACTGAGACTCGGGGGAGGAAGAGAACATGCATTTCCAGGGTTGTCCTTCTGCAGCGATTCTGCATAGATGTGATTTCGGCCAGGATTTCTTTGCTGAATCATTTATTTGCTGGGTGGGTTAATCTTCTCTATCCCTGAGTTAACAGTACTGGTTCTTCTCCATTTTGATTTTTGGATCAAAATTAGGGCTTTCTCAGTGCAAAGGTGGGGTGGGGGTGGGGGGAACCATTCAGCTGCTAAAAAGTATTCATCTTTTCCACAGATGACCATACATGGAATACTGTGTCCAGTTCTGGTCACCTCAACTTACAAAGGATGTTGTAGATCTCAAAGGGACTGTGAAAAGGCTCCAACCTCATTAAATTTGTATCATTCATTGAGCCATAGAACCATCAAGGATCAGCCCGACCAACCAGTCACAATGCAGGAATCACAGCTGAAGAATCCCTGACAGATGGCCATCTAAACTATCTTTAGAAAAAAACTTGCTCCATCCTCCCTTTGGCTATTTAAAGATGGGTATCCTCTCACCTTTCATGTTTCTCTTCTCCAGGCTAAATATCTCCACCTCCCTCAATTGTTCCCCACAAGGCTTGGTTTCCCAGGTTTCTTGGTTGGCCTCCTCTGCAAACTTTCCAGCTTGTCTATGTCCTCCTTCAACAGTTGTGCTCAGAACTGGACACAGGACTCCAGGTAGGACCTGATCAAGGCAACGGGTCAATGGAATTATTCCTTCTCATGATCTTTACCCCTCTGCAGCCACTCAGGTGACCCCTCCCTCCATTATGGATCTCATTGTGAACAGGGAATCCAATCTGGCTCCATGATGAAGGAAACAGGGACAGTTGAGAAGGGAGGGCAAATATTCCCCGAACTGATGGATGCTCTCAAATAAGTCACTGAAAGGGACCCAGAATGTGGGAGACAATTTTGGATCCTGCCATGAGAGCTCACCCTAAAAAGAAAGAGAGAGAATGATTGGGAACTATGGACACAGCTTTAGGGACAACATTAATCCAAGGACTGCCTTGGATTTTGAAAACAAAGTGAAACCAGTGAGATGACCCAATGTCAGAAGAGCCTGCTGGATGAGGCCCATGGCCCACCTAGTCCAGCAACCTGTTCTCACAGTGGCCAACCAGATGCCTGTCAGAAACAGGATTTCAGCAGAAGAGGACTCTATTCTCCTGTGGTTTCCAACGCATGGGATTCAGAGGCGTTACTGTATATCTGTTTATATCCCATGTCTTCAGTGTTCTAGGACGTGGGCTGTGCTATCTCTCCTAGAAGGGCTATTGATGGAGGACTTTGCTCTACCTCCACAATCAGAGACAGCAACGCTTCTGAATCCCAGTTGCTGGAAACAGTGAGAGGGGAGAGAGCTCTCGTGCTTGGATCCTGCTTGCAGGTTTCCCATTGGGGCATCTGGTTGGCCACTGCAAGAACAGGACGCTGGACTGGATGGGCCATTGGCCTCATCTAGCAGGCTCAGGATCCCATCTCCATTTGATGCAAAGTAGTTGGATACATGCAGAGCAAGCCTGGATGGATCCTTCCCCCTCCCCTGGGACCTGCTTCATCTCCTCTGATCCACCTTCCATTGGCAAATCAAAGCAGCGCCATTGGAGTGAGTGCAGGATCGGAGCAGAAGCCCAGCGTTCTCCATTTTCCTTTCTAGTCTCCTCTCTTTCCAAACTGCTGCTTCTTTATGCCGTTTGGTTTAAATGCTCTTGTTTTAAATGGTTTTGTTGTTTGTCACATTTTAAATCACCGTTGTTCGCTGCCTTCGCGATCCCGTCTTGGGGCAGGAAGGTGGGCTCTGAAGGCTTTAGCACATATGCACGAATAAATCTTCTGCTTTGGTGATTGTGGCATCATGTGAAGTGGGGAGCCTGAGTCGGATTTAGATGGAAGCGCAGATCAGATGCAGCCCCCTCCTTCCTCTCATCCTTTGCATGTTGCATCGGCAGCTGGGAGTCAGAGGCGCGAGTCACTTGGGCAACAGAGAAGCAGCCCAACCTCCGACTCTCAGAGATCAAATCAAGAGAATGGAATAATGAGTGGAATATAAAACAGAGGGGATGACACGGACCGCACTTTCAGGAAGAGAAATGGAAATTCAGTGGTGAAGCTTCTGCTTTGTATTCGGAAGGTTCCACCCCAGACATCACCTCCAGGCAGGACTCACAGAGCCACCTTTCCTGAAACCCTGCAGAGCCATTGCTGCCAGTCAGTGTAGACAATATTAAGCTAGATATGGGTCTAGCCCCCTGGTCTGGCTCAGAATAAAGCAACTTCCAACATTCCTCATTCAGAACCAAGAGGGCAAGAATCTCAACGATTTTTTAATTATTTTATTGAAAATTTCCAGTGAAAAGATAAAGTGAAAGAAAAGGTAATAATAATAATAATAATAATAATAATAATAATAATAATAATAATAATAGGAGTACTTGAAATGGTGATATAATATGAAATACAGGTATATAAGCAATATGGTTATTCCAGCTAACATAAAATAACTAGCAAGACATTATCATTGTTACGTATGCATTCCAAATATCCATATACAATCTGTGTCTAAATGCAACCCGTTTGTCTATGGCAACTATGGAATTGCCCTACCTTCTCTCCATTGCTCAAAGGGGCATAGTGTTCTCTTTTCCCACGAATCCATATCAGTCCTTGGGCAGAAGTCGGGGCATGGAGAGCCCATCTACGTTGACCCTCTGCCAAATCCCACATAGTTGGTATTTGGTTTGAAATAATATTATCATCAGAGAATTTTAAATTCTCCCCCAAAGTAATATTTATACACCCCGATTCTTACCTCCAGACATTGTGTGGACATGGGCTTCAAAGAGGCATTATATAATGTTCTTGCAGATAATCCATTTCTATATGCAATGGGGGGGTTCCACTAAATTCTAAATATTGTTACTTTTATTGTAAATTACATAGTTCACAACCTAACGGCACATTAGCTATAGAAACTAAAACATTTTCCCATAGGACTATCCAATGCTTTATTCCATTCACTTCTCAGATGCTTTATGTCAAACTGATTAATTGAGACCTGATATCTGTAGAAAACTATCACTGGCTTTTCAGTCTCAAAAGATTTAACCAATCCTTCCAATATCTCACGCAAATTGGATACTGCAGAAGCTGCAAGGAACTTACTTATTTTGATGAGAAGGGCGTCATCTTAAGTCACAGAGCAGCCACTTTGCTTGCTGGAATGTGTGCAGGAGGGCAACCAAGATGGTCAAGGGTCTGGAAACCAAGTCTTATGAGGAATGATTGAAGGAGCTGGGTATGTTTAGCCTGGATAAGAGACTTAGAGGAGATATGAGAGCCATCTTCATGTCATGAATGAGCCAGCTCCCAGGGAAGGGTTACAGCCAACTGAAGAAAGCAGCCAGGAACAGAGAGGGTTAACTGCCATGCAGGATGAGCATCGTCTAGGGCCAACTCCCCCGCCCCTTGGAATGCTGGTTGATAAGGGAATGGCTGAGAGCAGACTAGGACACAGTCAAAGCTCGCTGGAAGCACAAACAGGCGGGAAAGAGCTAAGAGAAGCCTCTCAGAGAATGGGGAAGAAGAGGGAGCTGACCCACTCAGTCCGAGGTCTCAGCGAATGGGAGGGCTGCAAGACAGGAAGCAAAACAAAAGACGTATGAAGCAAAAGTTCAGTTGCTTCTGGTCACGCCGGAAGCAGTCTTCAGAAGGGTCATCTTGACTGATGATGGTGGAGGCTGTCTTAAAGCCATCCGGAGCTAGCTGTTTGCTTTGACAATAAATCATTCTTTTTAATTAACTACACTCACTGTGTTATCAAGCAGGGAACTGGACTCCTGACACTTCAAATATCTAAAGAGCTACACATGGAAGATGGAGCAAGCTTGTTTTCTGATGCTTCAGAAGGGAGAACCTAAACCAATGGTTTCCACTGACAAGGAAGGAGATTTTGACGAAACATTAGGAAGATCTTCCTCATGGAAGAGCAGTTTGACAGTGGAATGGTCTCCCTCATAAGGTATTGGGCACTCCTTCCTTGGAGACTTTTAAGCAGAGGTTGGATGGCCACCTGCCAGGGATGCTTTAGCTGTGATTCCTGCATTGCAGGAGGTTGGACTAGAGGACCTTCAAGGTCCCTTCCAACTCTACAGTTCTAGGATTCTATGATTTCTTCATGGTAGGCACTGAGTTTCCAACATTGCGCCAACCCAATTTCACATTCCATGAGTCATTTCACTGAACAACGGGGTAAAGGTCCCTCAATTAAATAAATGAAGGATATAACGATGGCTATTATGTCACACTCAGTTCCCTACTTGTGTGATGCTGGGTCCTCTTGCACCTGCCGGCAGATGCATCCCCTGAGGCCCCAAGAGCTCCTTGCAACTTCCACCATCACTTCGCAGGAGAGAAACTCAGTGTCTGTTGAAATACGGGCAGGTGAAAGCCTCGGAGGGAAGAGAGACGGATGGCCCCGGCAGCCACAAGGGGGCAATAATGTGAAGATAAAGCTCCAGGAGGAAATGGAGCATTTTTCGTTCATAGGAGGAGAGTAAGATATGCTACTATTTATGACCGGATAATTGAAGATGTGATTTAACCCCTGAAGGGCAAATGGGCAGGAAATGACAGAGTGGAAAATCCAGATCTGATGTCGCTGTGGCCACAGAGCAGTCATAGCAGGTGGAGGCAATTTTGCTATGACGTCCTACAAAACACGCACATTTAAAGCCATTTTGCCAGATATGGTAAGGAAAGCAGGGTGGCATTTGGATCAGTGCCATCGAAGTGTCACATCTCATGCTGCGCTGTGTTGCTGAGTTGACAAGAGCTTCTGATGTTCCAGGTTTGACCTATTATATCTTAAACAGCTTGGATCCCAAAACTCCCTCCTCCCTCCCGGCTGCTTCCTCCATTTCTGCAGGTGTCTGTTTAATTTCATTTGCTCCTTCTGATAGAAACTGGATCCCACCTTATAATTCGGGGAGTTTTCCAGGTGCCTCACATACATCAAAGAATGAATAAATGCAACGCAACAATAATTAATGCAAAAGAACATTAGGAATAATCTCCCCAAAACACACAAATAAAAGCAGCAAAAAATAATAATTGCCAGTAAAACTCAAAAACAGTAAAACAGATTAAATCTGAAAAGACTGGGAGGGCAAATGAAGAGGTCTCACATGGATGCCTAAAGTTCACCAGCACCAGACAAGCAGTCTGGGGAGAGCAAACCAGAACTGGAACACCATCTCAAAAAAAAAAAAAAAAAAAAAAAAGTTGCTTCCTCCCAGTCATCTCTTTGTGGTGTCTTCTGAAGCAACTTAAACTATACATTGGTTCCCAGTTCGTTTCTGAGCACAATTCAAAGTGTTGGTGCTGACCTTGAAAGCCCTAAATGGCATCGGCCCAGTATACCTGAAGGAGCGTCTCCACCCCCATCGTTCAACCCGGACACTGAGGTCCAGCGCCGAAGGCCTTCTGGCAGTTCCCTCTCTGTGAGAAGCGAGGTTACAGGGAACCAGGCAGAGGGCCTTCTCGGTAGTGGCACCCGCCCTGTGGAACGCCCTCCCACCAGATGTCAGAGAGAAAAACAACTACCAGACTTTTAGAAGACATCTGAAGGCAGCCCTGTTTAGGGAAGCTTTTAATGTTTAATAGATTACTGTATTTTAATATTTTTGTTGGAAGCTGCCCAGAGTGGCTGGGGAAGCCCAGCCAGATGGGCGGGGTATAAACAAACAAACAAACAAACAAACAAACAAAAATTATTATTATTACTATTACCTCCTCTCTTGGGAGGCAGTGATCTCCTTCCTTGTAACTTGAATCCATTGGTTGCTTGGGCATAGCTGGGGTGGGGGCAGGAGGAGGCAGCTGTCCCCTAAATCAATAAAAACCAATAAAAATACATAGCAAACTGAGGTTCTGCCCCCTAACAAAAGGCCTGCTGGCCCAACAAAGATTCTGGCCACCCCCATGATTGATTGGATCCCATCCTCTGGAACAACAGAAAACAAGCTGGCTCCATCTTCCATGTGGTAGCAGCGGCAGAGGAAGCGTCTCGGGCACCTAGGGCGGCATGAACTGCCCATAGGGGTCCGTATGGCTGCACCGCACCATGTCCCTATGGGTGCCGCACGCCTGTCCCTATGGGCACATGCACCACAGGGCACACCGCGGGACTTAAGCTGAGACACATGGCTTGTGCGTGCTGCAGGCCCCGCGGTGAGTGCCGCCCGGCATTTTGTCACCCCCTGTCAGGGTGGCCCCTGGAGTGCCCCCCTGCCCTCCTTCCTACACCCCTGTGTGGTAGCTCTTTAGATATTTGACGATGGCTCTCATATCTCCTCTCAGTCTCCCCTTATCCAGGCTAAACGTACCCAGCTCCCTCCATCATTGGGTAAGGTAAAGGTAAAGGGACCCCTGACCATTAGGTCTAGTCGTGTCCGACTCTGGGGTTGCGGCGCTCATCTCGCTTTATTGGCCGAGAGCCGGCGTACAGCTTTCCGGTTCATGTGGCCAGCATGACTAAGCCGCTTCTGGCGAACCAGAGCAGCGCACGGAAACGCCGTTTACCTTCCCGCGGGAGCAGTACCTATTTATCTGCTTGCACTTTGACGTGCTTTCGAACTGCTAGGTGGGCAGGAGCTGGGACCGAGCAACGGGAGCTCACCCCGTCGCGGGGATTCGAACCGCCTACCTTCTGATCGGCAAGCCCTAGGCTCTGTGGTTTAACCCACAGTGCCCCCTGGGTCCCTTCCACCATTGGGTAGAAGGTAGTTAAATTATGGAGCCTGCTCCCATAGGAGGCAGTGGTGGCCACTAATTTGCATGGCTTTAAAAGAGGCTTAGAGAAATTCGTGAAATCCATGGCTATCCATGGCTACCAACCACAATGGCCATGTTCTGCCAGGCATCCCAACACCAGTTGCAGGAAACTGCAGGGGGGGGGGGGAAGAGTTGCATTTGCTCTGGGATCCTGCTTGCTGGTTTTCCACAGGCATCTGGTCGGTCACTGGGAAAACAGGAGGCTGGACTAGAGGGGTCACTGACCGGATCCAGCAGAACCTTCTGACGCTCTTCTTCTGGATCCACTTTGAATCGATTGCTTTCTGTTTCAAGATACTCCACTGAAGAAGATGACTGGGCTGAAAGTTCAAAACACTTTTGGCAGCTGTCAGTGGCGCTCACCTGCAAAAGGCTGTTTATGCCGACTGACAGTGTTGCTTATTGACAACAGGCTGTTAAGCTGTTTTTCTCCGACTTCCAATTCACACTTTACGGTGTTTAGAAACTGGAGTATTTTACTGTTTGGCAGCTGGAAAAGTGTTTGCATTGGGCTGTTGCATTTATTCTAGTTCATTATTGTCGTTCAGATGGTGTTCTATTTTATTGTTGCACTTTGTACGCAAAGGGCTGGGGGATTGCTTACGGACTTTTGCTGGGGGGTTTGTTGCTGATACTGATATTAATTTTTTTGTATCTCTGTTTTTAGATCTTACCGCGATTTATGTGGAAACCGTTCCGTTTGGTTGTGTACTTTTGGATATGTTTTCTTTATTGTTTGTGACAAGATTTGTTATGTTCATAATTATGTGTTTTTTCATGTTGTAATTTGCCTTGAGCCTGGTTTTCTCTGTGGAAAGAAGGCATACAAATGATAATGATGATATATATTAAGTACACCCCCCCCCCGACTTATTATATTGCCTTTTGGTGCTGTAGACATTAAGGCTGCTGTTAGTCCAGCCAGAATGAAGGATGGAGGGGACTCACCAAGTGCGCAAGGCATCTCTGAGCTCTAAAAGGTAAAAGGTCAAGGACCTCTGGACTGTTAAGTCCAGTCAAAGGCGACTATGAGGTTGCGGCGCTCATCTCGCTTTCAGGCCGAGGGAGCCGGCATTTGTCCACAGACAGCTTTCTGGGTCATGTGGCCAGCAGGACTAAACTGCTTCTGGCACAATGGAAAGCATGACAGAAACCAGACGGCATGGAAATGCCGTTTACCTTC
The DNA here is from genome assembly GCA_034641385.1 of Darevskia mixta. NCBI lineage: Eukaryota > Metazoa > Chordata > Lepidosauria > Squamata > Lacertidae > Darevskia > Darevskia mixta. The sequence goes on along the minus strand of JAWWNH010000141.1, from coordinate 1,039,989 downwards.
CTGCCGCAGTGGTACCTATTTATCTACTTGCACTGGTGTGCTTTCGAACTGCTAGATAGGTAGGAGCTGGGACAGAGCAAAGGGAGCTCACCCCGTCACGGGCATTTGAATCGCCGACCTTCTGATCAGAAGGCCCAAGAGGCTAAGTGGTTTAGACTACAGAGTCACCCGCTGTATCAGGGCTCTGCCTACAAGGAACAGCCTGATTCACCACCGGAGGCCAAATGGGAAGGTCCCGCCCACCCAAGCCTTGCTTGCTCCCCACCAGCTTCTGGTGAGATCTCGCAAGCTCTTGAGAGGTCCAGGAGAACTTGTATATCTTGCCATAAGCCACTGTCACTGCACCCACACAATTCCACCCCCCGAGGAGGGCCGGTCCCTGGGGGAGCATCTCTTGTTTGCTTCCAGCCATACATCTATAGGCAATGCTGGGAATATAACTGGACAGTTTTAAGTCCTCACCGTTAGCGCAATGGAGACCTTGACCCAGGGAGCTGCAGCTGTGAAAAAGGCAAATTCCATGCCAGGAATCCTAGGAAATGAACTGAGAATAAAACTGCCAGTATCGCAATACAATCTACAATTCTATGATTCTATAAAAAGAGAATTAGACAAATTTATAGAGGAGGAGATGCTTATTGATGGCCATTAGCCATAATAGCCGTGCTTTGCCTCCACAGTTGGACGCAGTAATGTTTCTGAATATCTGGTTCTGGAGACCACATGAGGAGAAAGCGTTGCTTCCTGTTTACCTTATGATCCACTTTAAAGCGTTGCTTCCTGTTTACAGTTATGATCCACTTTAAGGGGATTGTGGTGGGCTGCAGATTGCGGAGATCATAGAATCATTGAATTGTAGTGCCTGAAGGGACCCCAAGGGCCATCTAGTCCAGGCCTAGGCAAACTTGGCCCTCCAGATGTTTTGGGACTACAATTCCCATCATCCCTGACCACTGGTCCTGCTAGCAAGGGACGATGGGAGTTGTAGTTCCAAAACATCTGGAGGGTCAAGTTTGCCTATGCCTGATCTAGTCCAACCCCCTGCAGTGCAGGAATCTAATCTAAAGCATCCCTGACAAATGGCCATCCAATCTCGGCTTAAAAATCATCCAAGGAAGGAGAGTCCACAACCTCCCAAGGGAGACCGTTCCAATGCGAACAGCTCTTACTGTCAGAAAGTTCTTCTTGATGTTTAGTCAGAGTCTCATTTCTTGTGACTTGACTCTATTGGTTTGGCTCCTGCCCTCCGGGGCTGGAGGAAACAAACTTGCTCCATTTCCCATGTGACAGCCCTTGAGATATTGGAATGTGATAAATAAATGCTCTCTCTGCATTGGACGGAAAGGCCCCCTGGTTTTTCCAGAGCAGAGTTCTTTCCAATCGCTTCTTCCTTTGCAAGCACTTTGGAGTCCCCCAAGGAAGACCCTGCAACTTTCTTGTTTACTATATAACCCATCTGCAAAGTGTCCTGGGTCAGGATGCACACGGAGAAGTAAAAGTGAAAACAAACACTCTAATGGAAGGCCTGTCTTGGGGAATCTCCCAGCAGGACTCAAAACAGCAACATGCAAGCAAATGCTTATTTCTTCAATTATGCATTTGCCTTTGCCTCGTAATAGATTTCTCTGCTCTCTTCCTCTGAATAACTTGGTTTGTGGAGCAAATGTTCCACCACCTCTCTCTCCCTCTCCCTCTCCCTCCCTCTCTCTCTCTCTCTCTCTCTCGCTCTCTCTCTCTCTCTCTCTTTCTTTCTTTCTTCAAGCAAGGAAATGAATTAAAGGTCTATTTGACAATTGTGAATGACACTCCTGCCTGCAATTTCCTCGAAAATGAATTTTCTTGTCCAATTAGGGAGCCTCTGTCTGAACTGAATGGAAGCGGAACTGATCATCATTGTGTCGCGTGATGGAGTTTCTGCAACAGATAAAATCCTGAGTGAATGAAAGAAGGACTGGCCTGTGAAAAAATATCAGCAGTTAGAGCATCTGCGGTTCAAACCAAGGTTCATTCCCCAATGGCATCTCCCGTTAGGGCTGGGAACAGACTCCTGCCTGACTTAAAATAAAGTCCTTCTTCATGTAGTACATGGTTAAACAATGGAACTCCCTGCCACAGGAGGCAGTGAGGAAGGACCATCACCCTGGATGGCTTTTTAAAAGTTGGCCACTCTTGTAAAAACCAGTGAAGGCAGTGAAGGTCCTGTGTGAGTGCCTGGAGGCGGTTGGAGGATGGATGGTGGCTAACAGATTGAGGTTGAATCCTGACAAGACAGAAGTACTGTTCTTGGGAGACAGGGTGCGGGCGGGTGTGGGGGATTCCCTGGTCCTGAATGGGGTAACTGTGCCCCTGAAGGACCAGGTGCGCAGCCTGGGAGTCATTTTGGACTCACAGCTGTCCTTGGAGGCACAGGTTAATTCTGTGTCCAGGGCGGCTGTCTACCAGCTCCATCTGGTACGCAGGATGAGACCCTCCCTGCCCACAGACTGTCTCGCCAGAGTGGTGCATGCTCTAGTTATCTCCCGCTTGGACTACTGCAATGCGCTCTACGTGGGGCTACCTTTGAAGGTGACTCGGAAACTGCAACTAATCCAGAATGTGGCAGCTAGACTGGTGACTGGGAGCGGCCGCCGGGACCACATAACACCGGTTTTGAAAGTCCTACACTGGCTCCCAGTACGTTTCCGAGCACAATTCAAAGTGTTGGTGCTGACCTTGAAAGCCCTAAACGGCCTCGGTCCTGTATACCTGAAGGAGCATCTCCACCCCCATCTTTCAGCCCAGACACTGAGGTCCAGCGCCGAGGGCCTTCTGGCGGTTCCCTCCTTGCGAGAAGTGAAGTTACAGGGAACCAGGCAGAGGGCCTTCTCGGTAGTGGCACCCGCCCTGTGGAACGCCCTCCCAGCAGAGGTCAAAGAGATGGACAACTATCTGACGTTCAGAAAGTACCTCAAGGCAGCCCTGTTTAGGGAAGTTTTTAACTTGTGATATTTTAATGTATTTTAGTATCTGTTGGAGGCCGCCCAGAGTGGCTGGGGGGACCCAACCAGATGGGCGGGGTACAAATAATAAATTATTATTATTATTATTGGATGGCTTTTTAAAAGTTGGCCACTCTTGTAGTAAGCTTAAAGCTTACTGGGACATGATATATAATGAATTGAAAAAGATGTTTAAAATAACGTTTGCAAAAAATCAACAACAACCCAGAAGCTTTCCTTTCGGGAATTATAGGGACAGAACTACCCAAAATATATAGTAATTTATTCATATATGCGACTACAGCAGCAAGAATGTTACTTGCACAAAAATGGGAAGAAGAAGAAGTCTCAGCGAAAGAAGAATGGATACAAAACTTATGGAATATGCAGAAATGGCAACTTACCAGAAAAATAAGAAATCAAGATAGCAAACTTTTTATAAAATAATGGAAATGGTTTATTGAATATTTACAAATAAACTGCAAACACTGGCAGGGTTATTGTAATAACCTGCAGTTTTATAAGAGTATATATTTAAAGTAGATGAATAAACGAGCAAATTAAGTTAATTTGGATATGCAGAAAATATTAAAAATAAATTTAAGGAACCGCAGAAAGAGGGGGAAGGAAGTCAAGTTCTGAAATGTTAAAATGATTGTAAAATTATTGAAATGTATAAAATCAAAAATCAAAAATATAATAATAATAATAATAATAATAATAATAATAATAATAATATCTGGTTGGCCACTGCAAGAACTGGATGCTGGGCAATGTGGGTCATTTGCTCTTATGACGGTATAAGGAACTTTGTATATTCCCTAAAAATGTGCTCCAGAATGTGCCCCTTGGAAGGGGATGGAGATTAGTGGGTCATCATAGCGCAATAATATTCAAACTGTGCATCAGAAGACCTGGGATTGTTTGGAAGCTGATCAGGAGTTCCTCACGGAGAAGATCACAGATGTCAGACCATTGTCCCTCCTCTCCCGAGTGAGCCCTGAAAAGCACAATTGCAAAATGAGGAGTGTTTGGTGCATTTTAGATTGTGATCTCTGCTCCCAGAGGGAGCCATGAGACGCAGCCGTCTGGCTGCTTCTGTTCTGGGTGAGCTGGCTGCATACCCTAAAACATCCCCCACAAAAAATCTACTACAGGGATCTGGTGTTCTGTAGCAGACGTACAGTACAGGGTTTCACCTGAAGATGAATTGATGTGCACAAGGTTCCTTGAAAGCAAAAATATTGAAAACCACAACCATATGCTGGAAGAAGGTGATATGTGTTAGATTCTCTCTCTCTCTCTCTCTCTCTCTCTCTCTCTCTCTCTCTCTCTCTCTCTCTCTCTCTCTCTCTCTCTCACACACACACACACACACACACACTTACTTTCTGGTTCAATACTTGACACCTCCCTGTAAAACTTAGAAAATTAGAAAAATTAGAAAAAGGACTTTAATGATCAGTGAAGACACCACTGGGCGGGAAACAGGACATACCTGACTCCAGCTAAAATGGATTCCAGCAAAAAAATAATAAGTGATGAAGCAAGGGAGCTATCCTGCAGCCTAAGAGGCAGGTTTGGAGAGAGGCTACCACATCTGCTTTGCAAGCAGAACTTTGCAGAAGGTTGAATCCTTGGCATCTCCAGGTGGAACAGAAAAAGACCCCAGCCGCAGTGAGGCAGGCTGTCTGAGTTGGAATAAGGTTTCTACGTTTCAGAAAACAAAAGGTTTCTGAGTCAGCATAACTGCCCAGCAGTTGTTGTTGTTGTTGTTGTTGTTGTTGTTGTTGTTCTTCTTCTTCTTCTTCTTCTTCTTCTTCTTCTTCTTCTTCTTCTTCTTCTTCTTCTTCATCTTCTTCTTCTTCTTCTTCTTCTTCTTCTTCTTCTTCTTCTTCTTCTATTACTACTAGTACCCCAGCCATCTGACTGGGTTGCCCCAGCCACTCTAGGTGGCTACAGTTAGAGTCAAGGAGTTGGTCAAAAGCAACATCCAGGCAGCAAGTGAGGTCATAGAATTGTAGTGTAAAGTTGGAAGGGACCCCAAGGGTCATCCAGTCCAACCCCCTGCAATGCAGGAATCTCAGCTAAAGCACCTCTATCCCTGATGGCCATCCAAACTCCACTGAAAAACCTCCAAGAAAGGAAGAAGAAGAAGAAGAAGAAGAAGAAGAAGAAGAAGAAGAAGAAGAAGAAGAAGAAGAGTAGTTTGGATTTGATATCCCGCTTTATCCCTACCCGAAGGAGTCTCAAAGCGGCTCACATTCTCCTTTCCCTTCCTCCCCCACAACAAACCCTCTGTGAGGTGAGTGGGGCTGAGAGACTTCAGAAAAGTGTGACTAGCCCAAGGTCACCCAGCAACTGCATGTGGAGGAGCGGGGAAGCGAACCTGGTTCCCCAGATTATGAGTCTACCGCTCTTAACCACTACACCACACTGGAGAGTGCACTTCTACCAGGTGCTGCTCATATAACTTCCCAGAAATTCTCCTCTTAAGTATACGAAAGGGCTTTCATTTTTTCTCCTTGGGGGAACTCCCAGCTGGCCCCAAAGGCAAGTGAGAATGGCTTGGTTCTTCGTGGGCAGGGTGTTTGTGAAGGCAGCTCTAGCTCCACAGCCGGCACCGAGTCCTCGCTAGAGTCTCTGCAGCTCCCCCCATTGAATTCAGAGTGCTTAAATAAAAAGAAATTATCTGATAGTGGAGAACTGTAGAGCCCATCCATTAAAATGCTGAGCGGCGCCTGATATTCCAAGGATTAAAGCTGACAGTTTAGATCTCTGAATGAATGGCTGGCTCAAAAAAAAGTCGCTCATGTAAGGTTTAGGGGGAATGTTCTCTGTCAAACTCTTACAGCCTGAATTTGCTTGCAAGATTGAAAATCTCAGGCTCCTCATTTGAATTTTTACTGCCTTATCCAGCTTTGAATGCATATGGGTAAATAAAAGAACAGGGTCCAGTGCAGCAGGCTGGGAGGAAGCCAAGAGGCAGAGGGAGGAGACAGAATCATAGACTCGCAGATCTGTAGTTAGATGGGACCCCGGTGGTCATCTAGCCCAACCCCAGGCAATGCTGGCATTGGAGCTAAAGTGAGCGGCATGGAGGGAGACTGGTGTGATGGATGGATAGATGACAGCTGGCTAGCTAGCTAGCTAGATTATAGGCAGGCAGGCAGGCAGGCAGGCAGATAGATATAGAGATAGATGATAGATAGATAGATAGATAGATAGATAGATAGATAGATGATAGATAGATAGATAGATATAGATGATAGATAGATAGATGATAGATAGATATAGATAGATAGCATATAGGTGATTATTAGATAGATAATTGAATAATTAAAATATAGATAATTGCTATTGAAACTACTGCAGAAGGAGGTTATGCCAGCATAAACAACACCAAAAGCAGAAGAAGTGTGCATGCACACAAAAGCTCATACCAGTAACAAACTTAATTGGTTTCTACTGGAAGGATTTTTAATATTTTTTTTATTTTGTTTTGACTACGGCAGACCAACACGGCTACCTACCTGTAATTAGATAGAGATAGGATGATAGATAGATAGATAGATAGATAGATAGATAGATAGATAGATAGATAGATAGATATAGATAGATAGATAGATAGATAGATAGATGATGCAGTGCATTTCTCAAGGAAAATTAGCACCCACATTTCAAAATGGAGAGCAGCTGAGCTTTCTAATGCTAAAAGGAAGAAAGAGCTGTTCAATAGTGGAATGAATGGACTCCCTTGGAAGGTGCTCAACTTCCTTGAAGGCTTTTATGCAGTGGTTGGATGGCCACCTGTCAGGACTTCTTCAGCTGTGATTCCTGCATTGCAGGGGGTTGGACTAGATGACCACCGGGATCCCCTTTCCAACTCTATAATTCTATGATTCCACAAAACATCTTGTTTAGCCTCCTGTTCTCACAGTGGCCAACCAGATGCCCCAATGGAAAAGCTGCTAGCAGGACCCAGGCACCAGAGCCCTCTCCCCTCCTGGCTGCCTCTGACCGTGGAGGCAGAGCAGAGACATCGTGGCTCATAGTCCTCTCTAGACTCTGAAGCTCTCCTGCCTCAGAGCTGAGATGTGTGTGTGTGTGTGTGTGTGTGTGTGTGTGTGTGTGTGTGTGTGTGTGTGTGTTTCCATGGGTGCCTCTTCTCTGTGCCATCTTCCCCCCACCCCTTCCAGACTTTTCTCTGCATTAATGGAATCCCACGCTGGGAGAAAGGCAGCCAAATTTGATTCTATCAATATCTTTGCCAGTATCTCTCTTGCAGGAAACACATTGCAATGCAATTATGCTCACGCTGAACCTTTTACTGGGTCACAAATAAATCAAACTCCGAAAGGTCAGAGCTGGAAACTATTAGAGGCCTGGCCTTCAGCTATTGTGATGCTAAATTAAAGCCCAGCAGAAACCCTGTGTGTGTGTGTGTGTGTGTGTTTGTGTGTATTTGCACACAGCTGCACAAGAATGCGCACCCATGTGCCTGGTACCACCACTCTTTGCTCCTCCAGTCAAACTTAATGGCACACATTAGCCGTCAGCAATTTTCACAGACAATGGGAGTATTTCACCTTAAGGATCCCTTTTAGTGACTGTTGCCGAGGCTTCATTACCTTTTCAGGCAGATTAATCCTGCCTGTGAACCAGATTCATGAAGATCAGCCTGTGCAGGGTGCTTATTCAGGCATATGTGTGTGTGTGTTATTCTGACAACAGGACACACAACTCACACACAACACTTAGAAAGCTGCTGTACAGTAGATGCACCACCTACATGCAATTTGCTAACAAACTGATCCGGTCCATACGGAGCTGGCTGAGTGTGCTTCCTGCAAAGCTGGGAGTCCCCAGAACTCACTAGGTGGCCTTAGGGACAAGGCATGAATGCAATTTCCACTCTGTGCATCATGAGTGTCGGCTAAGTGCTGGATATCTTGAGCTTTTTTTATCCAGCATGTGTTTTTTAGTTCTCTGGTTCTTCTTAGCGTTGGCATAGGTCCCAAAGTGCTGCACCAACAAGTACAAAATAACCCCTCTGCAGCACCACACATCCAACTCAATGATGTAATGTTGGAAAATGTCAATCACTTCTCTTACCTGGGCAGTTCTCTTTCCACAAGGGCTGACATTGATGCTGAAATCCAGCATCGCCTGAGCTCTGTGAGTGTGGCTTTCTCCCAATTGTAGTGCAAAGTGTTTGAGGACATTTGCAGGGAAACCAAAATGCTTGTTTACAAAGCTATTGTACTACCAACCTTAAAGGTAAAGGTAAAGGGACCCCTGACCATTCGGTCCAGTCATGACCAACTCTGGGGTTGCGGTGCTCATCTCGCATTATTGGCCAAGGGAGCCAGCGTACAGCTTCCAGGTCATGTGGCCAGCAACCTTACTATCCAGTAAACACCAACAACTGAGAAACACTGGCCTGCAAGTTTCTCCAGTTGGAGAACAGCCTTTAAAGGTAATGGTAAAGGGCCCCTGGCAGTTAAGTCCAGTCGTGAATGACTCTGGGGTTGCGGCGCTCATCTCGCTTTACTGGCCGAGGGAGCCGACGTTTGTCTGCAGACAGTTTTTCTGGGTCATGTGGCCAGCATGACTAAGCCACATCTAGCGAAACCAGAGCAGTGCACGGAAATGCCGTTTACCTTCCCACCGGAGTGATACCTATTTATCTACTTGCACTTTGACGTGCTTTCGAAATGCTAAGTTGGCAGGAGCTGAGACCGAGCAACGGGAGCTCACCCCATTGTGGGGATTTAAACCGCCGACCTTCCGATCGGCAAGCCCTAGGCTCAGTGGTTTAGACCACAGCGCCACCCATGTCCCTGAACAGCCTTAACCATGGGCTTTAAAGACACTCAAACTCAGGACGCAAGGGAGAAATGTGCTAAGAGGAAGGCACGCATGGCAAACCCTCACCGTGATCAACTCCTGCCCGGAAACCAATGTCCCCACTGTGGAAGGACGTGTGGATCCAGAATTGGCCTCCACAGTCACTTACAGACTCACTGTTAAGACCATGTTCATGGAAGACAATTTTACTCGGCTACGAGGGATCGCCAAAGAATAGAATAGAATAGAATAGAATAGAATAGAATAGAATAGAATAGAATATATTTTATTGTCATTGTCCCCTTCGGGGACAACAAAATTACTTGGCTGCTCCATTCACCCAGATAGGGCACTCCACGCAAAGACAAAACAACTACAAAAACACTGATTAAAACCATACACACTGATTAAAACCATACAATGATAAAACATAACAGGTAAGATTAGATGACTTCAAAGTCCAGGCTTCCCATTCAAGGCCGCGATCGCTCTGGAGAAGAAGCTGTTTCTAAGACGGCTTGTTCTTGTTGTCATCGTCCTGTATCTCCGTCCTGATGGCAAAAGTTCAAAGAGACGGTGACCAGGATGCGATGGATCTTTTACTATGTCCAGTGCCTTTCTGTGGCACCTCATGGCCACAAAGAAGAAGAAGAAGCAATTTCCACACATGTAGAATCTTAGACTTGGACAGGATCCCCCAAAGGACATCTAGTCCAACCCCCAACAATGCAGGAATCACAACATTGCTCTGCCCCCCTCCAAAGAAAAGTGGGGGAGCAGTATCAGGACCACTGAAAGTGGAGAGGGGAAGAATTGCCCTTGGTTCCTCAGCCAGCATCCTGAATAAATATCCCTGGCTCTGGCATTTCCATTTGCATTGGGAGGGAAGCTTCCATTGCTGCCTCTGGTTTATATATATCTGAGAGACGTCTCTCCCCCTTCCCCACAGGAGGCAGTGAGGGGCAGCAGCCTAAATGTCTTTCTTCATCCGGCTGCCAGAGAACTTTTATTTGTTTCACAACTGGAGGGGCTGGACGTAGTTAGGAATGGTGATATTTACTTTGATTGCAGGCTCCGTCAATGCTACTTATCGGTTCATATGCAAATTATATCCATTCGCTTTAAGTTACTTTAAACCTAATCGTGTGTAAGTTACTGTCTTTCCAAATCTTTTACCTTATTCTGTATTAATTCCTATAAATTCCATTTTCTATGTAATTTCTGCAAATTCTATATCATTTATAATCCCATTTCATCTCACTTTAATATCATTTAATACTATTAAGATTGTATATTAATAAACCGAGTGATTCGTTTCAGTTTTAGTCAGGGGTCTGTCGTGGCTGTTCTATTTTACTGCGTAAGTTTCACTCCTGTTGGGTTCCTACTGGACATAATCAAACCCTAATAGGAATTGGATTGGATTGGTAGGTACTAATGTTGATTGCATCATCGTCCGATCACATTTGGTGCTCAAACCTGGGAATCTAGCTGAAAGTCATCTAGTTGGAAAGCTGAACATGAGCTGAGTTCAGAACTTGTGAGAAACGTTGGCTAGTGCAATATCTTTCTCTTTCTTTCTTTCTTTCTTTCTTTCTCTCTCTCTCTCTCTCTCTCTCTCTCTCTCTCTCTCTCTCTCTCTCTCTCTCTCTCTCACCATTTTCTCCAAGGGGCTCAATATAGCATCGCTGGCTCTCTCCCTTTTATTATTATTATTAATTATTATTATTATTAATTTATTATTTATACCCCGCCCACCTGGCTGGGTCTTCCCAGCCACTCTGGGTGGCTCCCAATTGAATATTAGAAACACAATACAGCATTAAACATTAAAAACTTCCCTAAACAGGGGTGCCTTCCCCTGGAATCCCCACGGCAACCCTTGAGGCAGGTTAGGCTGACAGTGAGAGAGTAGAGATAGAAGGAAGGAGAAGTACCGACAAAAGAGGAATGGCAGACGAAACTGATGGAGTATGCAGAGATGGCGAAACCGATGGGGAAGATCCGAAACCAGAACGATCAAGTATTTTCTAAAGACTGGAGTAAATTTGTAATTTATTTAAAAGACCACTGTGAACAGTTAAAATCATTGGCAGGGATGTAATGACACTTATGGAATTATTTATGATAATTATGGCTATTTAACAGATGGATAATGGTAAAAGATGCAGCAAATTTAATCTTAAACATGGAACCCTTGGAGGGAGGGGTACGAAGGTTCAAAAGAACCCTGTACTTTAATATTTGAAATAGTTATGTTAAAATGTATTTTAAAAAACACCAATAAAAATTATATATAAAAAAGAGAGAGTGACCCAACTTCACCCAATGAACTTCATGGCCCAGTGGGTGGATTTGAACCCTGGTCTCTCAGGTCCTGGTCCAAGGTCTATACCTCACTGGCCCTTGCCTTGTGGTCTCTTCCAACTCTATGATTCTATGATTCTATGGTTGAACTACATAACTGGGAAACAGGGGCAAAGCAACTGCTTATATACATTTCTCAAAGCCCGGGTCGCACCCACTCCCAACGTGATTGGCTGTCTAAACTTCCAAACTGCAAATCACGACTCAGAGTTCAAGGGCCAATGGCAGAGACCCAAATCCTGAAATGCTCTGTGATTGGACATCATGTATCGAATCAGAACACAGGAGCTCAGAATCTATCTATCTATCTATCTATCTATCTATCTATCTATCTATCTATCTATCTATCTATCATCTATCTATCTATCTATCTATCTATCTATCTATCTATCTATCATCTGTCTATCTATCATCTGTCTATCTATCTATCTATCTCTATCTATCTCTATCTATCTATCTATCTATCTATCTATCTATCTATCCAGGAGAAGAGATGCTTCCTGTCTGTGTGCTCACTTGCCGTTTCAAGTGATGAAGAGCATGGAAGGGATGGTGAGTCACGGGCTCCTCCTGTGCTGCCAGCCAGCCTTGCACCAGCGGATGATATCTATAATTTACTCCATTTAATGAAAAGCTAAGTTTGGTACTTTCAGAGCAGACATTTACCCAAGGCGGCCCTTCAGTTGCTTTAACTTTGAACAGCCTCAGGAAGTCATAAATTGCAGGTCATTCAGCAAGACCTCGGAGGAACATCAAGTCACGTGTGTGTGTGTGTGTGTGTGTGTGTGTGTGTGTGTGTGTTTAAAAAAGGCAATCCATTATTAGCATTCGCTCTCAGAAGGAAGTAGCAGATCCTGATGAAGTTGGGCCAGAAACCCCAGCAGAGACCCACGGAAGCCTCAGACCCCTTTTGATCCTTTGCTGAAATGAGGAGGGCTGTCCATCGCTGTGGATGGTCACTCGAGGCTCAGGTAGCTTCGGCGGCTGGAAGGGCCTTGGACCGACTGCAGCTGGTGCCACAGCGATGGCCATTTCTGGACGGAGAAATGATGGCTGCCGTGTGCCCTTGGTGGGGCTTCCCTCCTGCTGGGTCTAGAAGCTGCAGTTAGTGCACAATGCCGAGAGGAGGGAGGCCTTGTCAGCCTCAGAGATCTGACTGGCTGCTGATTTACTTCCAGGCCAAGTTCATGTGACCACTCAACTGGCTCAACGGGTGGAACTGGCACTACAACAGGTGCCACATGATCTCTGTTCCACGTTTGTAAGAGCTCAGATCATTTGGTGTGGCAGTGTCTGCACTTTGGAACTCCTTGCCTCTTGATATTAGAGCAGGCGCCTTCATTGTACTCTTTTCGGTGCCTGCTAAAACCATTCTTGTTCAGGCAAGCCTGAAGAGATTCTTAGAAAGTGGATGTGAATTTTCTAGTAATTTTTTTCTTGATTTATGTTTTGTTTTACCCACTGCTTTTTTTCTGGGGGGGACACAGGAGTACACATACCCCTAAACATTTTGTGAATCTTTGTACTTTTGACCATTTACTGTATTTATTCCACCCGATTTGAACTATAAAATGGTGATTTTCTTGAGTCAAAATGAGAGTACCCCTAAATATTTTTTTAGGGGGGAAAAGCACTGGTTTCACCTTTTTGTAAACTGTTTTGACGGTGTGTGTTTGTGTATAATATAGATTCTTAACTTTTTATCTCACCAAATCCTAGAGTTGTAAGGGGTCCTGAGGATCATCTAGTCCAACCCCCAGCAATGCAGGAATATACAGCTGTCCCATATGGGGATCGTACCTGCAACCTTGGGGTTATCAGCACCAGGCTCTAACCATCTGAGCTATTCAGTTAGATCTACCAGGTGCTTCTTATGTTCTTATGTAGAGAATACCAAGCTAGAAGGAGCACAGATCTGACTCAAGGATGAGGCAGCCCCTGATGCTCTTGCATTCCAAGCACTCAGGAAAAAGTTGAGCAGCAGAAGAATTGTCCCCTTGCCTCCTCCATCACCCCTCAGATCAGCCTCTGTGAACAACCATGACTCCCTTAAGACAAGCATGTCCAACTCCCAAGACTGCAATCTACTCACAGTATAAAAATACTGGCTGTGATCTACCCATTGTAAATGCCAGGAAAAGTTGTTGAGTTTTTTTTAGGGGAGGGTTCTTTTTTGGGTGGGTGAACGCTAAGGATGATGCGATTGACTGCAATTGACCATGGACGTCCCTTGATCGACCAGTAGATTACAATTGACCTATTGGACATGCCTGCCTTAAGAGATGGCAGTGGAACCGACTCCTTCAGAAGGAGTTGGACTCTCCTTCCTTGGAGGTTTTTAAACAGAGGTTGGATGGCTGTCTGCCAGTGATCCTTCAGCCCTGATTCCTGCATTGCAGGGGGTTGGGCTGGATGAGCCCTGGGGTCCCTTCCAACTCTAGGACTCAGAGGGTAAGAAAGGGTCATTGGCTAGACCCACCTTCCCGGGTGCTTGGAGCAAGCTGGCATCAGGCGCTTTCCATCTTTCCTCTCTGTGGCTGGATTATCATCCCTCCAACCAGGTGGAAATCCCTCTTGTGGGACTGAAGTGCTCATTCCGCTGATGTCCTTCCCAGCCAGGCTGCCTCCGGAGCTCCTGTACTGTGTGGCACTTGCAGATGGGAACAAAGCGGGCTGGCAGCTTGTGCAGATAATGAGGGGGAAGTGGAGCCAGGCGAGGCGGGAGATGCGCAGTGAGGAGACGGACACCTGGAGAGGGAGGAGAAGCATCCAGAAGAGGAAGGAGAGACCAGAGCCAAACAGGTGCCTTTCTGACAACAGAACCTGAGGTGGGGATCAGGGAACCATCCGTGCGTGATTTCCACACAATAGCAGCACATCCATCCATGGCAATCGCACCTGGGCTGAAGCCTCACTGAAAGGGATGCAGGCATTGTGTTCCTAAGAACCGAAGAAGACCTTGATGGATCAGAAGAAGAAGAAGTAGAAGAGTTTGGATTTGATATCCCGCTTTATCACTACCCGAAGGAGTCTCCAAGCGGCTCACATTCTCCTTTCCCTTCCTCCCCCACAACAAACACTCTGTGAGGTGAGTGGGGCTGAGAGACTTCAGAGAAGTGTGACTAGCCCAAGGTCACCCAGCAGCTGCATGCGGAGGAGCGGAGACGCAAACCCGGTTCACCAGATTGCGAGTCTACCACATCAGGAAGTGGATCATATAGCCCAGAATCCTCTTCTCACAGAGGCTAACCAGATGCCTCAGTGAGAAACCCCAAAGCGCAAGAGAAATTCTCCGTTCCCGTGGCTTCCAGCAACTGATTTTTGAAGCCTTGCTGTCTCCAACTGTGGAAGCAGAGCGCAGCCTTCAGGGCTAGTAGCCATCAGTAGAATTGTCCCCCATGAACTTGTCCTTTTGGACCATGTGAAGTTTCTGAGGCATTTTCAAGGGCAGCCCCGTGTGGATCCCAGGCAGGTGACCGAGCAGGAGAGCCAGATCTGGCTCCTTGTGGCTCCAGCATTTATCTGGAAGAACTTCTTGTCATGCGAGGCCCCCAGATACATGCATGCGCACAAATGGGAGCAGAGCACCGTTGGTGAGAACTCAAGCGAGCCGAAGCACAAGACTCCTCCTGACAGCGTGAGCTCTAAAAAGATACGATATGCAACAAAACGGGAAGCCATTCGCTTTTTATGGTGCAAGAACCCAGCCATAATCGTTATTTAAACCCTGAGAAATAAAGAAACCAGCTTGTTAACAAATTCCAGCTCTGCCGCCTCTCAGAGTCGTCATGATGTATGAAGAACTTTTGCTTAAGCATTGGAGCCTGTTCTAGGCAGAGTGTCTGGAGGGTTTGAAAAGACCCCTTGCTGGCTGAATGTCCCTCTTTTGGGGACCCAGGGGGAGTCCATGCCTTCTCTTCTTCAGGGAGTTGAGCAGGGCTGAGAAATGGGAACCAGAAGCCACTGTCAAGGGTCGGTCAAGTTCTTGACAGAGCAAATAAGGCGAAGGGGCAGAGCTGGATGTTATGGTCCTCTGATGGGTTATCCCATTCTATCCTTCCTTGGAGTTTTTTAAGCAGAACTTGGATGTCCACCTGTCATGGATACTTGAGCTGAGATGCCTGCATTGCAGGGGGCTGGGCAAGATGACCCTTGGGGTCCCTTCCAACTCTACCATTCTATGATTCTACAATTCTAGGTGAGGAAGGAGTGGTGTGGGGCTAAAACTGGGCTTATTTTAAGGCTTCTCAAGAGGAGGCATGTCACATGGGCCATTTACTATGGAACTCCCTGCCACAGGAGACAGTGAAGCCCACCAACTTGGATGGCTTTAAAAGAGGATTAGGCAAATTCATGGAGGAGGAGAGGGCTATGGGTGGCTACCAGCCAGGAGGTTGCAATGCTTCTGAATATCAGCTGCTGGAAACCACAGGAGAAGAGAGTTGCTGTTGTGCTCGGATCCTGCTTGCTGGTTTCCCATTGAGGCATCTGGTTGGCCACTGTGAGAACAGGAGGCTGGACTGGACTGGCCAATGGCCCGATTCAGGAGACTCATCTTAGGTTCTTGGAGCTTCTGAATCCCAACTGCAAGAGATTCTCTTGCGCTTGGATCCTGCTTGTGGGCTTCCCATTGGGGCATCTCTGAGGACAGGATGCTGGATGAGGATGGGCCAGTGGCACCTTTTTTTGTTCATCTGTTCCTACTTGCTATTCCCTCAAGTGGTCTTATCTGCACCTCCAATGGTGGGTGTTTAAGGAGCGGCATCTATGCACATTTATCTGCACATTCCCAGAAGCCTCGCCAGGTCATGGGTTCGAGCCCCACATTGAGCAAAATATCCCCGCACTGCAGGGAGTTAGGCTAGATGATCCTCGTGGTTCCTTCCAACTGATTCCATGATTCTAGAACTGGGAAAGATGATAAGGGAGGGATTTTGGAGGGTGGGACCTTCAGGCCTCCACCATCCTTCCCAGGGAGGCTCTCACATGCTCAGAGCCAAGAACACAGCTCCCTGGAGTTGACCTTGGGGCCCCTTCTGCAGCCGCCCTTGCTTATTGCTAGGGGGGCCCTGCTCCGTGGCGGCCTGCTCGCTTTCCTCCTGTCCCAAGTGCCGTTCTCCAAGGTAGAGGCGGCAAGGCCGGAACAGAGCTGCGCATTTGCGCTACATGGATCTCATCTCGCCATATAAATGGCCTGTCAAGCGAAGGACGTGATCGGCTATTTAAATATTGACAAGACTCTTCCTGCCCGACTCCTGTTCGCAGCTGGACGAGGGCTGAGCTTAAGCAAATCGCTCTGTCACGCCGTCTCGCCAATTGCATATCATCTGCTCCCTTCATAATTCCTCCGATGTCTGCTCTCGCTCCTCGGACTGGAACTGCAGCCGGGGTCATCCATCAAGCTGCCGTCAGGAGCTGAAGGCTTCGCTGGGAGAGAGGCTGGTGAACATCTCCGGGAGTCTGGCTGCAGGAGTGGCAGAAGAGGAGGAGGAGGAGGAGGAGCTGTCAATGTCTTCAGGGCTCAGGAAACCACACTTTTCCTGCTCTTCAAAGTGAGCACTAATGAAGCAAAAGAAATGGGGAGCAGATCCACCTGCTGAGCTTTTGCCGTCCCTCCCAGAGGGTCCCCCTCTCTCACAACGCTAGCGGACACCCAATTTCTTATTTTAATGAAATTTGCATGATTGGAACAAACCTCAGAGAGATTTACAGAAAGAATAAAACAGCATTATTAGTAAAAAAGAGTTTTAAAATACAAGAGAAATGAAAAGCAGCAATAAATTAAAAGAAAAGAAAAAACACGTCTCGGTAGGCTTGTCTAAACAAAAGGGTTTTTAGCAGGCACCGAAAAGAGTACGGGAAAGGTACCTGTGCGGTGTCGATAGTTGAATGTTGGAAGATTCAGGATAGGTAAAAGAAAGTACCCTTTCATGCAGCAGCTAGCTAAACTGTAGAACTCACTGCCACAGGAAGCAGTGATGACCACAAGCTCGGATGGGTTTAAAAGAGGATTTGGCAAATTCATGTATTTAGACAGCACTGCTCCATATTCGTTGACTAGGCAATAGAATATCTCTCATGAAGGGGGTGTTCCAGGCTGAGCATCTTTGTGGCTTCTGATAGATTCTGCACCAACAGAATATTTTCAAAAGGCTCGAGGAAAGGTCATCATAAAAACCTTGCACCTGGATACTTTAAAGGAATCAAATCTCCAGGGCCTGATGAGCTGCATCCAAGGATACCAAAGGAGCTTGCAGAAGTAATTTCAGAGCCTTTGTCTATTATCTTTGAGAATTCTTAGAGAACAGGGGAGGTCCCTACGGACTGGAAGTGGGCAAATGCTGTCCCCATCTTCAAAAGGGGGGGGGAAGGAAGACCCAGGTAACTACCAACCGGTGAGCTTGACCCTGACACCAGGGAAAGTCCTAGAACAAATAATTCAACAGTCAGTCTGTGAGCATTTAGAAAAGGATGCTGTGATTACTAAGACCCAGCATGGGTTTCTCAAAAATAAGTGACGCCAGACCAATCTGATTTCCTTTTTTGATGGAATTACAAAAGTTGGTGGATCAGGGAAATGCTGTGGACATAGTGTATCTTGATTTCATTAAGGCTTTTGACAAAGTCCCCCATGATATTCTTGCGAGGAAGCTGGTGAAATGAACGAGGTAACTGTTAGGTGGATTTGTAGCTGGTTGACTGACCGAACCCAGTGCACAACATTAAGAACACATTTTATGGAGCATCAATAATAAATACATAATAGAAAGCATCATAACAGACAGCATAATGATGAAATAATCCTAATTCCTGCATTGCAGGGAGTGGGACTGAATGATCTCCAGGGTACCTTCCAGCTCTGTGATTCTGTGAATGATGGCAGAGCTGAAATTCAGGCTGGAGAGTTTGCCCCATTCCCATCCACTAGTGGAGCAGCCAGCCACTGCTCTGAGTCTTCACCCGTTTCCCAGATGGACTTTGCCGTCTGAGTGTGGATTTCTTAGAAAACTGCCTCGTCAGCTCTGCACACCGTTCAATCCTTCCCCCGTGTGCCAAAGGCAGGTGTCCCCGCCATTGGCCCAGGAATGGGTTTGCCAGGTGACACAGGGATCCATCAAGAATGGGGCCATCCATCAAACACTGAGCTTTGTTTTATTACAGTGTCACTGAAGGCCAGCCATGGAGCCCCAAGTCCTGGATTTATGACTTGGGGAAGAGGAATGCCAAGCTATGTTCTCCTTTCTTTCCTGGGCACAGATCTTGGGGTGATGACCTGGGCGGGTTATGGTCCTCCAAGAGTAACTGAAGTCATGAAAATAGTAATGATAATGACGATGATGATAATATACCATTTATTGCCCAACCTTCACCCCAGGGTCCCAGGACAGGTTACAGTGTTAAAACACAATATAAAAACAATTCTAAACACTGTCACTGGGCTCAAAAAACAGACACCTCAAGTGTCAAAAGCCAGGGACAAGAAGTGTGTCTCCAGCATTGCAGGGGGGTGGGCTAGCTGAACCCTTGGGGTCCCTTCAAACTCTACAATTCTACAATTCTATGACATTCTGGAAGCTAGTTACACGTAGGTAGCCGTGTTGGTCTGCCATAGTCAAAACAAAATAAAAAAAATCCTTCCAGTAGCACCTTAGAGACCAACTAAGTTTGTTATTGGTATGAGCTTTCGTGTGCATGCACACTTCTTCAGACACACTGAAACAGAAGTCACCAGACCCTTATATATAGTGAGAGGGTGGGAGGGTGTGATGACCTGGGAGTCAGACTCAGACGCTGAACCTGAGGGATCCCAGCCTGCACATGATTCACTGCCTCCAGAACCAGCAGAGCCAGGGCTGGGGCCTGAGTCTCAAGGGGACTCACCTGTGCTGGATCCTCAGGTGCAGGCATCGGCTGAGGTTGATCTGGCTTCTAATGGGATGGAGGACTTATTGCCTGCAGGTGCTCCACTCCCCACCCAGTCAGGGGAAGCTGAGGTTGCCTCTGGGTCCGGTAACCCTCCAGCTTCTCCTGAGCTGCAAAGGCTAAGGGCAGAGAGGCGAAGGGAACTAAGTTCCCGCAGGAGGAGTGCTCGCCTCCAAGCCAGGAGAGGCGAGGCACCTGAGGATCGGAGCCGCCCTTTGCCTCGGGGCAGATAAAAGCCAGCCAGTCCCAGACCCAAGTTGCAGGAGCAACATCGGTGCTGCCTAGTTCCTGTTCCTGGTTCCTGCGTTCCTGACCTCAGCTTGGTTACCTCGGCTTCCTGACCTCGGCTTCCTGACCTCGGCTTCCTGACCTCGGCTTCCTGACCTCAGCTTTGTTACTTCAGCTTCCTGACCTCGGCTTCCTGACCTCGGCTTCGTGACTTCGGCTTCGTGACTTCTGGCTTGGACTGACCTTGGACTGGACTAGACCTCGCCTATCGGATATCCCTTGGGACCAGCACAGTTTGCTCCTGCCACACCCGCACTCCCCCTTCGTTGGGGTGCGTTCGGGAGGAACCTGTTGTCATGACTGACCAGGCGGCTGCGCTGGTGGCATTGGCCCAGGAGAACCAGGTCTTGACCCACACAGTGCAGCAGCTAAGCAATGCGGTTACGGCGCTTCAGCAGCGTTTGGACGCCTTACCGGCTCCTGGTGCCGGCGCCCCAGCTCCAGGCAAGTACCCAGTGGCCCTGCCAGAAAAGTTCGATGGGTCCCCGGGCAGCTTTCCCATGTTTCTCGCCCAGGCCAAACTGTATATTCAGGGACGAGCCCGGGATTTCCCCGACGACCGCACCAAGGTGCACTTCCTGATCAGCTTGCTGAAGGACCAGGCGGCCAAGTGGGCGTTGCCGCTGCTCCGGCAAGACTCCCCCTTGCTGACAGACTATACGGGGTTTTGCAACCATTTTGAAACCGCGTTCGCCAACCCTCAGAAGGCGAGTCAAGCCAATCGGGCGATTCGGCGGTTGAAACAGGGCAAGTCCACAGTGGCCGCCTATGCCACGGAATTTCGGCTGTTGGCGCAGGACTTGACCTGGAATGATTCCGCACTTCGGGACCAGTATCTCGAGGGGCTTTCGGACGAGATACTGGACCAGCTGGCCACCTTGGATCGCCCCACCACGCTGGAGGCCCTCATCCAACGGAGTCTACAGATAGACGATCGGTTGGAGGACCGGCGCCAGGCCCGGGCCCGCCAGCACTCTGGGCTCCCGACTCCAGTGCTCCCCAGCAGTTCCACGGCCAGAGCCGAGTCACTGGAGGAGCCGATGCAGCTCGGGGCAGCACGGCCTCGCCTCTCCCCTTCGGAGAAGACACGACGTCGGGAGGGAAACCTGTGTCTCTACTGCGGGGGGGGGTGGACACTACGCCCGAACCTGCCCTGAGAAACGCCAGCCGCAGGGAAACCGCCAACCCCAGTAGCCAATGGCCCAGGCTATCTGGGGTCCCAAGCATCACATGATGGGCCCTCACCAGTGGAATTGCAACACCTCATGATCCCGGTGCGTCTATACCCCCCAGGCGGGCCCTGGATTCTCACCCACGCTCTGGTGGATTCAGGGGCAACCCGCTCCTATATGGACTCTGCCTTCGCCGCTCAGCATCGGGTGCCGCTCCAGAACAAGCCAGAACCGGTGCAGGTGGAGGCAATCGACGGACGGCTCTTGCGGTCAGGCGCCGTTACTCGGGAGACCCAGCCCTTGGTCCTGTGCCACCAGCAGCACCGGGAGGTGCGTACCCTGGACATTGCCACCATGCCCCGGTTTCCCCTGGTGCTGGGGATGGACTGGCTGGAGTCTCACAATGTTCAGATCGATTGGGTCAATCGAACTGTACGCTTCCCAGACTCGGGTTCGATTGCTCAGTCCGAGATGCTTTCGGCCGCCTCCATGGGGGAGGCTGCGTCAACGCTCCCCGCCGTGTACCGGGACTACGTAGACGTGTTCGAGGAACAGGGGGCAGACCGGCTGCCTCCTCATCGGTCTTTTGACTGCGGCATAGACCTCCAGCCTGGGGCGCCCCTGCCTGTGAGTCGCCTATACTCTCTTTCGGAGCCAGAGCGTGAAGCCTTACAGGACTTCCTTCACAAGAACCTGGAGCGGGGGTTCATTAGGCCCTCTACCTCTCCCACCGCCGCTCCAGTACTCTTCGTTAAGAAGAAGTGTGGGGAGCTTCGCCTCTGCCATGATTACCGAGCCCTGAATAAGATCACCATCCCAGACCGGTATCCCTTGCCCCTAATTGCAGAGTTGCTGGAGCGGGTGCAAGGGGCGCAGATGTTCACCAAACTGGACCTCCGGGGGGCTTACAACTTGATTCGGATCCGTGCCGGGGATGAGTGGAAGACCGCATTCGGGACCCGTTATGGGCAGTTCGAGTACCTGGTCATGCCGTTCGGACTATGCAACGCGCCCGCCGTGTTCCAACGGTACATCAACCACGTGTTCCAGGACTTGCTTGACAAGTATGTGGTGGTGTACCTCGATGACATTCTGATTTATTCCCGTGACCCAGCTCGCCACGAGAGTCATGTCCGGACCGTGTTGCAGCGCTTGCGGGAGCACCGCCTGTACGCTAAGCTCAGCAAGTGCGAGTTCCACCAGCGGTCAGTGGACTTCCTCGGACACCGACTCTCCCCTGACGGTGTACAGATGGACCCCGGGAAGGTGTCTGCGGTTCGAGAGTGGGCGGCGCCGCGGAACCGCAAGGACCTACAGCGGTTTTTGGGGTTCGCCAACTATTACCGGACATTCATTGTGGACTATGCTCATTGCACCACCCCGTTGACCCGACTGCTGCGCCCCAAGACGCCCTTCGCCTGGGATGAGGAGGCTGAGGTGGCATTCCAGGGATTGAAAGCCTGTTTCCAGAAGGCGCCAATTTTGCAGCATCCTGATCCCTCTCGTCCCTTCGTGGTGGAGACTGACGCCTCCAGTACGGCTCTCGGTGCCGTCTTGTCCCAGCAACATGGACCTGATGCGCCACTGTTACCCTGCGCCTACTACTCCCGGCAGCTCCTTCCGGCGGAGCGTAACTATACTGTGTGGGAGCGGGAACTACTGGCCATCAAGGTGGCCTTTGAAGTCTGGCGCCATCATCTTGAGGGGGCACGACACCCGGTGGAAGTGAGAACCGACCACCGGAATCTGGAGTACCTCCAGACCACCCGCAGGCTGAACCAGCGGCAGATCCGGTGGGCACTGTTCTTCTCCCGGTTCCAGTTCCGGATCCGCTACATCCCCAGCTCCCAAAACCAGAAGGTGGATGCGCTGTCCCGGAAACCAGAGGACATTGCAGAGACGGTGCAGCAGGCGGCCCCCACAACGATCATCCCACCAGCGGCCTTCCTGGCTGTTCATGAGACTGAGTCGCTGCGGGACCGAGTGCGGAGGCAGCAACGGGTCGACGCGTGGGCTCAGGAACGGATCCAGGAATTGGCCAGTGGATCGTGCCCTCGATACCCAGAACTGGTTGTGCACCAGGGTCTGCTGATGCACCGTGGTCGGTTGTACATCCCACCAGGGCCTTTGCGGGCCGAGGTACTCCGAATGTCACACGACGCCCCGGCAGCTGGCCACTTCGGGAGGTATCGGACCACCCACCTGGTCAGCCGGGAGTTCTGGTGGCCCCGCTTGAAGGCCGACGTGGCACGGTACATTGGGGGGTGCGAGGTCTGCCGGCGAGCCAAGGGATTGACCGGGAGACCTGCGGGACTGCTACAGCCACTGCCAGTTCCCCCTCGTCCGTGGCACACGGTTTCATTGGATTTCGTGGTAGACCTACCCCCATCCCGTCAGTGTACCTGCCTCCTGGTATTCACAGACCACTTCACTAAAATGGTGCACTGCGCCCCGTGCCCGTCTGTACCCTCAGCCAAGGAGACGGCGCAACTGTACCTACAAAACGTCTTCCGCTTACATGGCCTATCGGAACGTTTGATCTCCGATCGTGGTGCCCAGTTCACCTCCCGGTTCTGGCGCGCTCTACATCAGGCTCTCGGGACGGAGGTCTGCCTATCTTCGGCCTACCATCCACAGACGGATGGACAGACCGAACGGGCAAACGCGGTGTTGGAACAGTACCTCCGGTGCTACTGCAGCTTCCACCAGGACGATTGGGTCGACCACCTGGCGTTGGCCGAGTTCGCATATAACAACGCAGTGCACGCTTCCACCCAACAGACCCCGTTCCAGGCAAACTATGGGTACCACCCACGGTTGTTTCCAAGCGTACTGCCGGCATCCGCAGTTCCCGCAGTGACAGACTGGCTACAAGAGCTCCAGTCACAGCAGCAGCTTCTGACGGAGCAACTGAGCCAGGCCAAGGACGCGTATAAGGCCCAGGCCGACCGTCACCGTCAGGAGGGGCCGGAACTCCATGTCGGAGACCTGGTATGGCTCTCCACCCGCCACCTGCACCCCTCTCGGCCTTCACGGAAGCTGGATGCCCGCTTCACCGGCCCATTTCCGATCGTGGACCGGGTCTCACCTGTGGCCTTCCGTCTCCGGTTACCCGCGACCCTGAAGGTCCACCCGGTATTCCACCGGTCCCTACTCAGTCCGGTCGCCCCAGCCGACGAGTTCCACCCAGACCATCCACGACCGCAGCCAGTTTTGGTTCAGGGGGAGCCCGAGTATGAGGTGGAGCACATTCTTGACTCCCGATACCGCAGGGGGAAGCTCCAATACCTCATCGACTGGAAGGGGTATGGGCCCGAGGATCGGTCGTGGGAACCAGCGGAGAACGTCCACGCGCCTGTCTGCCTCCGTGATTTCCATGCGACTTACCCCAGCAAGCCTGGTCCGGCCCCTCGGTTGAGGGGGGGGCCTGGGAGGGGGGATGGTGTGATGACCTGGGAGTCAGACTCAGACGCTGAACCTGAGGGATCCCAGCCTGCACATGATTCACTGCCTCCAGAACCAGCAGAGCCAGGGCTGGGGCCTGAGTCTCAAGGGGACTCACCTGTGCTGGATCCTCAGGTGCAGGCATCGGCTGAGGTTGATCTGGCTTCTAATGGGATGGAGGACTTATTGCCTGCAGGTGCTCCACTCCCCACCCAGTCAGGGGAAGCTGAGGTTGCCTCTGGGTCCGGTAACCCTCCAGCTTCTCCTGAGCTGCAAAGGCTAAGGGCAGAGAGGCGAAGGGAACTAAGTTCCCGCAGGAGGAGTGCTCGCCTCCAAGCCAGGAGAGGCGAGGCACCTGAGGATCGGAGCCGCCCTTTGCCTCGGGGCAGATAAAAGCCAGCCAGTCCCAGACCCAAGTTGCAGGAGCAACATCGGTGCTGCCTAGTTCCTGTTCCTGGTTCCTGCGTTCCTGACCTCAGCTTGGTTACCTCGGCTTCCTGACCTCGGCTTCCTGACCTCGGCTTCCTGACCTCAGCTTTGTTACTTCGGCTTCCTGACCTCGGCTTCCTGACCTCGGCTTCGTGACTTCGGCTTCGTGACTTCTGGCTTGGACTGACCTTGGACTGGACTAGACCTCGCCTATCGGATATCCCTTGGGACCAGCACAGAGGGGTATTACTCAGAGGGGTGGTGGGAATGGGTGATTAGCTGATAGCTGTGATAAACCTGTTGACGACTGTTAACGACTGCAATTAGTCTTACAGGAAAAAGCAAGGGGTGAGAAGGTTAAAAAAGCTTTGTCATGTATAATGAGATAAGAATCCAATGTCTTTGTTCAGACCAGGTCTCTCCATGGTTTTAAGCTTGGTAATGAGTTGCAATTCAGCAACTTCTCTTTCCAGTCTATTTCTATTACCCCTCTGAGTAATACCGCTCCCCACCCTCTCACTACTGGTATATATCAGGGTCTGGTGACTTCTGTTTCAGTGTATCTGAAGAAGTGTGCATGCACACGAAAGCTCATACCAAGAACAAACTTAGTTGGTCTCTAAGGTGCTACTGGAAGGAATTTTTTATTCTGGAAGCTGTACAAAGGGGCCTGGCACACCTTTCTGGGGAGGGAGCTTCACAGCTCAGGGCTCACCTCAAGGACCTCAGGACCCCAAAGGGTCTATAGGGAAGGAGGCAGTCTTTCAAGCATTCGGGGCCTGAGCTGTTTAGGGATTTCAACAGCAGTTTGAGCACCTTGATTTGGGCCCAGAAATAAACAGCAGCCAGTGCAGCTGTTTTAATACAGGGGTTATGGGAGATCTGAATAGAAGCCCAGCCAGGAATCTGGCCACTGTGTTTTTGGACCATCTGAAGTTTCCCAGGACCGTCTGCACCCCTTTTACTCGTAACCTGGCAAGGGGACCCTTCCAGAGAGTCTTTTTTTCCTCCTCATCCTCTGCAGAAGAAAGAGCTGGGTGTCTCAGCTCGGAGCAAGGAGCTGTGATTGACACCCCTCTGCTCTCCAAGGGCCCAGAGAGCGCCAGCGAAAGGAGATCCCAGAATTGCTCCTGTCGGCAGGCTCCAAAGTGTGCTGTTTGGGCAGATGTAAGAAGCGGCACTTCTCCTCTGCAGGACTGCATTAGGAAGCTAGTCTCTTCCAAGTTCAAAGCCCTCATAGACTCCAGGCTTCCAGCTGGAGGGAAGGAGGGTCCCACAAATATGAAGGGCATGAGAAGATTTGAATTTTGTCACTAGCTATTTCATAGAATCATAGAATCATAGAGTTGGAAGAGACCACAAGGGCCATCCATTCCAACCCCCTGCCAAGCAGGAACAAAGCATTCTTGACAGATGGCTGTCAAGCCTCTGCTTAAAGACCTCCAAAGAAGGAGACTCCACCACACTCCTTAGCAGCAAATTCCACTGTCGAACAGCTCTTACTGTCAGGAAGTTCTTCCTAATGTTTAGGTGGAATCTTCTTTCTTGTAGTTTGAATCCATTGCTCCGTGTCCGCTTCTCTGGAGCAGCAGAAAACAACCTTTCTCCCTCCTCTATATGACATCCTTTTATATATTTGAACATGGCTATCATATCACCCCTTAACCTTCTCTTCTCCAGGCTAAACATACCCAGCTCCCTAAGCCGTTCCTCATAAGGCATCGTTTCCAGGCCTTTGACCATTTTGGTTGCCCTCCTCTGGACACGTTCCAGCTTGTCAGTATCCTTCTTGAACTTATTTCCCAGCCATTTGAAAGCAATTTAGCCTGTCACTGTGAAGAGGGGAATCTGCATCTGATGTCCTCCTTGTGAGCTCACGAGGACCTCACCTCCACCTCCCAATGAAGGCTGCTGAAAGCAGAAGGCAAATGGGAAGAGGGCCTCCGGGGATGGGAGCACTGGGTTTTGTTTATGTAGGAAGAGACCGCAGCCAAATGCGTTCCAGGATGAAAGTCTTCTGCAGGGGAAACACTCAATTTATTCACGGTCCTGTCAGTGGAGGAGAAGGAGAGTCAGCAAAAAGTAGCATTATCAGGTGACAGAGAGGAATAAATTGAGTTGCACTTGCAACTCTTTGAAAATCTGCAACATCTTTTTACAAGACACTGTTTCCGCTCTGAGGCTCCATAAAGTGTCACCTGCCTTCATTGGGCTCCAATTTTCTTCTCTGCCAAAAATAAAATAACAGCATGGGTCCCAAATGGTGCTGGCTGGGGCTGGTGAGAGCTGGCCTTCAAAATTTCTGGAGACCACCAGGTTAGGAAAGAGTGGTTAGAATCATAGAGTTGGAAGGGACCCCAAGGGTCATCTAGTTCAACCCCCTGAAATGCAGGAATCTCAACTAGATAATCCATGACAGATGGCCATCCAGCCTCTGCTGTAAAATCTCCAAGGAATAATCCTAATCCTAATCCTAATAATAATTTATTATTTCTACCCTACCCATTTGGCTGGCTTTCCCCAACCACTCTGGGCAGCATTCAACAGAACATTAAAAACAGAATAAAACTTCAAACATTAAAAGCTTCCCTAAACAGGGCTGCCTTCAGATGTCTTCTAAAAGTCAGATAGTTGCTTATTTCCTTGACATCTGATGGGAGGCCATTCCACAGGGCGGGCGCCAACACCAAGAAGGCCCTCTGCCTGGTTCCCTGTAATCTTGCTTTTCACAGGGAGGGAACCGCTAGAAGGCCCTCAGAGTTGGACCTCAGTGTCCGGGTAGATCGATGGGGGTGGAGACGCTCCTTCAGGTCTACTGTGCCAAGGCTGTTTAGGGAGAAGGAAGGAGAAGCCACCTCTTGCTGAGGTTGTCTGTTCCACCTAATGTATGCGTTTTAATGTTTTTATATTGTAAACTGCCCTGTGATCTTCAGATGAAGGGTGGCACAGAAAATTAATAATAATTAAAAAGTCTATGCTTAGAGGGGAGCCATTAAATGTCTGGTGGGTTCTCTCGGTCTTTTGCAGCCTATCTCTCCTTGGGATGAGCCTGGGCAGAGACAGAGAGGCCTCTTGCTGCCACACAGTAAAGAAGATGTGAGATTCTCCTCTGCCCTTTTGGCCCCTCCCATTGTGGAACAAGATTGCAGAGCTGCCAGGTGGCTCTGACCAGGAGACTGCCTCCCTCCTTCCCCTCCTCTGCACTTGAAGATATGCTCTCTGCAGAGTTTCACTCAGTTTCTAGGTCAGTTTTGTTTTATGGCGGTTTCTGAAACAAAGTTATTGCCAATTAAAGGCAGCTCCTCAAAAGCTTACCAGGCAAGATCAAAGCAAGTGATGTTGCCCAGTGGCCTGTGACGTCTGCTAATTTTGTACCTGAAGTGTAAAAGCTGAGCTGCTCAACGGAAACCGAGTTTCTTGTCATATTACAGCCCCATTTTTAGAAAAAACAAATGTCCAATCTGTGATTCGCAAGGGAGCTAAGAATTATCATCATCACCGCCATCATTTATTACCTGCTATTCTTCCTTAGATCTGAGGGTTTCAACAATTGAAAATACAACATTAAAACAATTTCAAAAAACCGTACCAGCACCAAGGGCCTTCTGGCGGTTCCCTCACTGCGAGAAGCAAAGCTACAGGGAACCAGGCAGAGGGCCTTCTCGGTGGTGCCCCCCCCCCTGTGGAATGCCCTTCCATCAGATGTCAAAGAAATAAACAACTATCTGACTGTTAGATGACATCTGAAGGCAGCCCTGTTTAGGGAAGTTTTTAATGTCTGACGTTTTAATGTATTTTTAATCTTCTGTTGGAAGCTGCCCAGAGTGGCTGGGGAAACCTAGTCAGATGGGTGGGGTATAAATAATTTATTATTATTATTATTATTATTATTATTATTATTATTATTAATTATTATTACCATCAACATCATCAAAAAATGCAACCACAAAAGTAACTTTCTCCTGGCCATGCATCGTTTTATGAACTTCTGCCATTCGGCTTCTTTCTTACCTTTTCTCTAAAAAGCCCCAAATGCTGCAACCTTTCTTCATAGGGCAGTCACTCAATCCCTGATCATTTTGGTGGCTCTTTTCTGAGACGTCTCCAACTCTACAATATCCATTTCGAAGTGAGGTGACCAGAACAGTTGTTGCTACGTTTAGAGTGAGGATATGAAAAGCTACCAATGAGACTTTGGGAGTGGACCTTGCAGTCTGAAGGATGCATCTCTCCAACCACTAGGCAATGTGACACAATGGACTCACTTGCATGTAACACTGAGCCAAACTCTGGCTTAGTTCAAATGAGCAAGATTGCTGGGACAGTTAGAAACTCACTGCCAATTTACTCCTCTCCTAGTCCTGCTGAGGTCGTGGTTCAACTCCCCAATAAAATCATCAATGGATAGCCAAGAGAAAACCTTGGTTACGTCTTTTGGAATATTTGGAGCAAGACAAACCATCAGCCTGGTTTGCAAATAACACAAATTTGAGCTGTTCCTTCCCTCCCAGTTAATGGAGCATCAGCCCAAAGTGAAGCAACCCCCAGTTTCTCACTGGGCACAGACACACTTTCTCATTCACACTAAGTCATTGGTTTCTCATAGAATTGTAGAGTTGTAGAGTTGGAAGACATCACCTTGCCGACAAAGGTCCGTATAGTTAAAGCGTCCGTATAGTCTTCCCAGTAGTAATGTATGGAAGTGAGAGCTGGACCATAAAGAAGGCTGATCGCCAAAGAATTGATGCTTTTGAATTCTGGTGCTGGAGGAGACTCTTGAGAGTCCCATGGACTGCAAGAAGATCAAACCTATCCATCCTTAAAGAAATCAGCCCTGCGTGCTCACTAGAAGGACAGATCCTGAAGTTGAGGCTCCAGTACTTTGGCCACCTCATGAGAAGAGAAGACTCCCTAGAAAAGACCCTGATGTTGGGAAAGGTTGAGGGCACAAGGAGAAGGGGACAGCAGAGGATGAGATGGTTGGACAGTGTTCTCGAAGCTACTAACATGAGTTTGGCCAAACTGCGGGAGGCAGTGAAGGATAGGCGTGCCTGGCGTGCTCTGGTCCATGGGGTCACGAAGAGGCGGACACGACTGAACGACTGAACAACAACAACGAGAGTTGGAAGGGACCACTAGGATCATCTTGCCCAGGCTTCCTCAAACTCGGCCCTTCAGACATTTTTGGCCTACAACTCCCATGATCCCTAGCTAGCAGGACCAGTGGTCAGGGATGATGGGAATTGTAGTCTCAAAACATCTGGAGGGCCAAGGTTGAGGAAGCCTGATCTAGTCCAACGCCCTGCAATGCAGGAATCTTTCGCTCAACATGGGGCTTGAACCCATGGCCCTGAGATTAATTAAGATTTTCATGTAGAGTCAGAAGGCGTCCCCAGGCTCATCTATTCAAACCCCCTACAATGCAGGAATCTCAGCTAAAGCATCCAAGACAGATGGCCATCTAACCTCTGCTTAAAAACTTCCAAGGAAGGAGAGTCCGCCACCTTCCAAGGGAGTCTGTTCCACCGCCCAACAGCTCTTAGCATCAGAAAATTAGAAAAGCCTTTCTACTGTCCTAATACGGCGTTGCCCAACTGTGGAGACATTACTCATGCTTGATTAAAACAAAAATCCTTTTTCTAACCTACTAAAAAGGTCTTTGCAATGCAGTTCCCCTAAAACTAATTTATATCGATGTGGCAGACCTGAAAAGGTCAGTCTTTTCCCCCAAAAAACCAAAACAAACCTAAATACTTCCTGCCTTCAAGACATTTCCACAAGTGGTAGATTGAAAACAAAAGGGCTTGCGTTGGGGGTGTGACTCAAGCAGCAGCGAGCAGACAATTCGGGAATAGGTAAAGGGTAAAGGGACCCCTGACCATTAGGTCTAGTCGTGGCCGATTCTGGTGTTGCGGTGCTCATCTTGCTTTATTGGCTGAGGGAGCCAGCATACAGCTTCCAGGTCATGTGGGGGAATCATGGTTATGTTAAAACACCTGCAGGATTTGAAGTATAGCAACAAGGGAGAATCTGTAGTTGAATCATTTAGAATTAGCGTATATGATGGATAAAATACAAGCAACATAGCAGCTTTGTAAGGGAATAAAAGAACACCATGGAAGGGTGGATGGGAAGTCAACGGATACGAGAGATTAGTTCTGATTGCATTTAAAAATAATTTGAAAATTTAATAAAAAATATTGCAGAGAACAAACAAGCAAATCCACAATAAGAACAGGATGCTGGACTAGATGGGTCGTTGGACTGATCCAGCGGGCTCTTCTAATGTTCTTCTGGGTCCCGGGCGTTTTGTCCCTGCCCTCTTCTGAACCACCTCTTCCTGAGGACCACCAGTTTGCCTTCCTCCTGCTGCCGCCGCCACCCACTAACTCAGAAAAGGTCCTGCCATCCTGAGACAACAACGTGCGCCAAGACTCTTGTTGGCTTTTTGAGCCTTGGCTTCTGCTTCTGGTGACACCACGGAGGACATTTCCCTCCACCGAAGGCCTTGGCCCAGCGCAGAGTTGATTAGCCCCCCGCTGGAGCACTCAATGGGGGACGGGTCATTGGGAACGGCAGGGAATCCTCTACTCTTTGCTGACCCACCTCAAAATCTCTCGCCCCGCTCCCCGGCTCCGACTCTGGCAAAAGCAATTTCATGGTGGGACAAGCTGACCTGAATTGTAAATAAGAAGGGCCTTGCCAGAGGGAGAGGAGCTTCACAGGACTTGGCAGAAAAGGTTCCTTCTTGGGAAGTTATCTTAGTGGGTTGGGAGAGGAGGATGGATTCATTCGAAGCCACAGAAGAACAGGAAAACAGATACAGGTCTGGGTCCCTCATCGTTCTGCATTCTGGTAGCCGCCAACCAGAGGCTCCAGAACAGTAGAGCATCAGAAGAGCTTGCTGGATCAGACCAATGGTCCATCTCGACCAGCATCCTGTTCTCACAGTGGCCAAACAGATGCATCTCGGAACAGCCACAGGCAAGACCTGAGTGTCCTGGATTTGCATGAAGTAGGAGCACCATCCCCAGGGAGCCTCACCCCAAATCACCCCTGGATTTGATCCACACTTTTAACTGAAGGAATTTGTGGGTTTATTTGAAGCTCGTGGGCTTCAGTTATTTTGTGCTTGTCCTCCCCACTCTCTTCATAAGAACAGCCCAGTGGATCAGGAGGTGGATCAGGAGGTGGACCACTTTGGCTGTGGCAAGGAAAAGAGGTGAAACTGCGCATGCTCAGAAACACAAGCTCTCCTTAATGCAAAGAGCTTAGGGCTGAGGCCTCACATGAATAGTTCATAGAATCATGGAGCTGGAAGGGCCCCCAAGGGCCCCCTAGTCCAACCCCTTGCACTGGTTAGATCTAGGGGGCCACTGAGATGTGATCCATGAACCTAGAAGGCTACCCAAAACATGCAGAACTGATGCTGGCACCTAGTTCTCCTCTCCCACCCACACCGTAGAGTGGAGACACTTCATCCTTGAATAAAAGTCTAATTAATCCTTTCTTGCTCTGATGAGCATAAACCTCAGAGGCTGTGATGACAGGCACCCATTGGGAAAGATCTAATTCGTTACAGAGGAATGCGCCAGGGCCTCCCTGAGCTTGCGGAGAGGTGTGATATCAGGTATTAAGTCTGCAGAGCTGGGGTGAGGTGACCCTCCTTTGTTGTCACTACTGGATTCCTCTCCGGGGGTCTTTGCCTAATAAATAAGCCATCTGTCTTCCATGGAACAGATTGCTTCCGTTGGCGCAATCATTAGATAAAGGAATGTTGCAGCACATCTATCGGGAGCTGCCTGGGGGAGGGGAGGGGACAGATTCGCCTCCACAGCAATGCTTCCAAACGCCAGTTGCTGGAAACCCCTTTTCTTTCTCTTTCTCTCTTGAGACCTTTTCCCCAGAAAAACCCACTCTTTAAAGCTCAACAGGAGAAAACAACCATCTGTGGAAAACCTGAACTGATATTTGCTCTGATTGAGCGGTAAAGAGCAGGTTTTAGCAGGGACCCCCCCCCCCACACACTCAGAGATGGAGATTTAAAGCACAGACCTGGAAAGAACAGGGCAAAATTTAAGTGTGGATAAGCCCTTAGATTTAAAAATAGAGAAATATTCCCGCCTCTTTCATGACACTAGAACTTGTGTAAAGCCAACAAAGGTGAATTACTGGGAGATAAAAGAAAGTCGTTCTTCGTGCAGCACAGAGTTGAACTCTGGATCTTGCTTCCAAGGAGGCAGTGATGACCACCAACCTCAATGACTTTAGATGAGGATTAGACAATAAAGGAGAAGGCTTTTGATGTCTTCTATCCAGGATGGCTCTTCCCTGCCTTCATGGGTGGAGGCAGCCATGCTTTTGAATACCTGGAGAGGAGAGTGTTATGGTACCTGAGGATGTCAGGCCGAAAGCCAGCAGGCAGTTGCCAGAAGATTGTACCGGTAGTGTCTCCACAGCACATTTGTTGCAGACGCTGCAGACTGGGGAGGCCAGTTTCCTTAAATAGGTGACTCACTCCCACGTTTCCTGTGAGTTACAGCTGTCTCCAATTGTTGTCTTCGCTTATCAGCTCGGCGTTCTACAGCTGAGAAGGGAGGAGGAGAGGGGATCGGCCGATTCCCCTGACTAGGTCCTGCTCCTGTCTCAACTTCTTCCTGTAGCTCTGAACTTCTCTCCTCCCTGTCAGCTTCCTCCTCCTCTTCCGAGGAGTGCCGCCACCAGTCTTCCCCAGGTACAAATTCCTCAGATTCCTCTGTGGGTGCTGCCTTGTCAGGGGGGGCTTGCCACCACTCCTCCTCATCTGTCTCGACCCTGACATCACCCCCCTCTCCAGAGCAGCTCCCCTCCTCCCAATCCGGTGGTTTAGGCCGAGTTGGGTGCTGTGCATGGAAGGTTTTCTGTAGTGCTGGGGCATGGACAAGCTCTGCATCTTCCCAGGAGTTTGCCTCCGGCCCATACCCCTTCCAGGCAATAAGATATTGCAGCTTTCGTCGTCGCCACCGGGAGTCCAGGATCTGTTCCACTTCGTACTCCTCTTCCCCATCCACCATGATGGGTGGCGGTGACTCCCTGATAGGTTGATAGCGGTGTGCCGGTACTGCTGGCGATAACAGAGAACGGTGGAACACTGGATGAATCCGCATCGTAGCCGGTAGACGGAGCCGGAAGGCCACAGGGTTAATCTGTTGCACTATCTCGAAAGGTCCCACTCTCTGTGGAGCTAGCTTCCTGCAGCGGCCTTTCTGTGGCAGGTCTCGTGTAGATAGCCACACCCTGTCCCCCACCTTGAGGTCTGTGCCAGGTTGGCGGTGTGCGTCCGCTGTTCTCTTATAATTCTCCTTGGCCCGTTCTAGCTGATCGCGTAGAAGCCCTTGAATGGCTGATAATTCTTCCACGAATTCATCAGCTGCTGGTAGCGGCAGTAATGTATCCGGAGACGGGAAGGCACGCGGGTGGAACCCATAGTTGGCAAAGAACGGGGACTGTTGTGAGGAGGCGTGCAAGGCGTTGTTATACGCGAATTCTGCCAAGGGGAGTAGACCCACCCAGTCGTCCTGCCGATAGTTAATATAGCAGCGCAGGTATTGTTGCAGTGTGGCATTGGTCCTTTCCGCCTCGCCATTGCTCTCAGGGTGCCGCGCGGAGGTCAAGCATACCTCCACCTTTAGCAATTGCATAACTTTCCTCCAGAACTGGGAAGTGAACTGGGCTCCTCTATCTGACACAATTTGACAGGGCAGCCCGTGTAGCCGGAAAATGTGATCAATGAACAGCCGGGCTGTTTCTTGGGCGGTCGGCAGCGCCTTACAGGGTACGAAGTGGGCCATTTTGGTGAAAAGATCTACAACCACCCAGATCACTGTCTGTTGTTGTGAGGCTGGGAGGTCAGTAATGAAATCCATGGCTATCGTCTCCCATGGCCCCTCTGGAGTAGGTAGTGGATATAGCAACCCTGCCGGCGCTTCTCGGGGCCTCTTCGCGCGCTGGCAAACATCACAGGCTCTGACGTACTCCCAGACATCCTTCCGCACTTGCGGCCACCAAAACTGACGTGTTACCTGATACAGTGTTTTGTACCTTCCAAAGTGGCCAGCTGTCGGACAGTCATGACACTGGCGTAGCACCCTGGCCCGCAGTTCTCCGTCTGGCACATACAGCGCGTCTCCACGATAGAGTAGACCATTTTCCTCTGAAAATAGTTCCATCCCGGGATTGCCGTCCCTTAGTGCTGCCAGTTTGTCCCTGGCAAACGGGTCTGCGGCTGTGTGGCGTTGGAATTCAGGGATGGCCACAACCGATCCCGTAGCTAACTGCAGCTGGTGGGGTTGTAGGATGTGCCTCAATACCTGGTCTTGACTGGCATCCCCGTACTCTGGCTTCCGGGATAACGCGTCAGCTCCTTTATTCTGTTCGCTCGGCACGTATACTACCTTAAAATGAAACCTGGAAAAGAACTGAGACCACCGTATCTGTCTCTGATTGAGGTGGCGGGCCGTCTGCCAGTATTCTAGGTTGCGATGGTCGGTACGGACCTCTACCAGGTGCTGGGCACCCTCTAGGAAATGCCTCCAGGCTGCGAAGGCGTCTTTGATGGCTAACAACTCTTTATCCCAGATCGTGTAGTTCTTTTCTGAATCGGTCAGCTTCCGGGAATGGAAGGCGCAAGGCCGCAAGAACCCTTCTTTGTCAGCTTGCAGCAACACTGCTCCAATGGCTCTGTCAGAGGCATCGGTTTCTACTATGAAAGGCCGGCGAGGATCTGTATGGGCCAAGTATGCCTCGGCTGAGAACAAGGCCTTGAGGCGTACAAAGGCGTGCTGCGCCTCTTCAGTCCACTGGAATGGTTTCTTACCCCTCAAACAATCAGTGAGGGGTGCCGTGAGCCATGAGTACTTGGGCAGGAACTTCCTATAATAATTTGCGAACCCTAAGAACCGTTGTAGGTCCTTCTTTGTCCTTGGGGCCTGCCAAGAACGCACACTCTGTACCTTGGCAGGGTCCATTTTTATTCCCTCTGGGGTCAGCCGATAACCCAGGAAGTCTACCGTGGAGACGTGAAATTGACATTTCTCCAACTTTGCGTATAAGCGATGTTCCCGCAGCCTTTGCAGCACAGTCCGTACATGCTGCACATGTTGCGCCAGATTGTCCGAATAGATAAGAATGTCGTCTAAATAGACCACCAAGAACCGGTCCACCAGGCCGGCCAACACGTGGTTTATGAAGGCCTGAAATGTCGCTGTTCCTGACTGTATTCCGAAGGGCATCACCAGGTGCTCGAAGCTCCCGTACCGGGTGTTGAAAGTAGTTTTCCATTCATCCCCTTCTCGTATACGGATCAGATTATAGGCACCTCGTAAGTCCAATTTTGTATAAATTCTTGCATCACGCAACCTCTCCAACAACTCACCAATGAGCGGCAAGGGGTAACGGACTGGGGCAATGATGCGGTTCAACTTTCTGTAGTCCATGCAAGGCCTCAACTCAGAAGAGCCTTTTTTCTTCACAAACAGGACGGGCGCCCCCCCCCCCCCGGCGCCTTTGAGGGCCTGATGAACCCTCTTGCCAGATTTTTGTCCAAGAATTCCCGCAATACCACCAATTCTGTTTCAGACATTGGATAAAGCCGACTTGTAGGCAGTTGTGAGCCTGGAAGGAGGTCAATTTTACAGTCATACGGCCGATGGGGTGGTAACTGGTCCGCCTCCTTTTCACAAAACACGTCTCGGAAGGCGTGGTACTCCGCCGGCAACTGACTCTCAACTCCTGTGAGAGTTCCCTCTTGTGCACCCTGTGCTGCTGTTTCCTTTACGACATCCCGCTTCCCCAAGCAATGATGCCGGCAATACGCTGAAGCAAACACAAGGGAGCGCTGCCCCCACGCGATGGCCGGGTCATGTTGCGTCAGCCATGGCATTCCCAGCACCAGTGGGGCCGCAGACATCTTAGCTAGATACAGGACTATCTGTTCTTGGTGTCCCGGTAGCTCCAGGATCAAGGGTGCAGTGGTATGGGTAACAGCACCAGAGAGCAGGGGACGGCCGTCGATGGTGTGAACAGTCAATGGTACCTCCAGCTTTCGAGTCTCTAGCCCTAGCTGCTGGGCTAGACTCTCATCTAGAAAATTATTTGAGGCACCTGAGTCCACCAGGCCCAGCACTCGCACCTGGTGCCCATCCGGAAATCGTAGCAGAGTGTTCAAAACCAGGCTTGGAATGGCTAACGGGAGAGGCGAAGGGGTAGGCCATTGCGATTCAGAGATCCAAGCCCTTCCCAGCCCCGTGGCCTCTACCAGAGCTGGGAGTTGGCGTTTCCCTGCGGCTGGGGATCAGTACCAGACCCTTCCCTTGCACCAGCTACTGGGCAAGAGCTGGCAACGCCCTTTACTGGACAGCTGCGAACAAAGTGCCCTCCCTTGCCACAATACAAACAAAGTCGCTCCCGGCGTCGCCGATCCTTCTCAGCCCGGGTCAGCGGGCCCCGCACACCCCCAAGCTGCATGGGTTCCTCAGCTGGCTGGTTGGAAGGACTCGCTCTCACTGGGTGGGGAGGGTCGAGGGAACAGGGTTCAGCCTTCCCCATTGGTCTGTGTGCCATTCGTCTTTCTCGCCTTCTCCCCTGCAGGCGTTCATCGATTTGGGCACTGAGTTGGATGGCGGCATCCAGGGAACTAGGGGGCCCGACCCTGGCCATCTCATCCAGTATGTCATCCTGGAGCCCCGCCTTGAAGTGTGCTAACAGGGCCTCCTCATTCCATCCCAGTTCCTGGGAGAGTAAACAAAACTCTGTAATATAGTCCATTAAAGACCCATCGCCCTGCTGGAGCTGCAAGAGCTTTCGGGTGTTGGCTGCTTTCCTCTGGCTGTCCTCAAACATATTTGTCATGTCCTCCAGGAAACGGTCATAGTCCCTTAAGTGAGGGTGATTGCCCACCAGCATAGGTGTCACCCAACGCCTGGCAGTTCCTTCCAACAAACTGATCAGGAATGCTACTTTGGCCTCAGGAGAACTAAACTCTGCTTCCCTCACTCGAATGTACATCATGGTCTGTGCCTTAAAAGCTGGAAACTCTTGCCTGTCCCCCTTGAATTTCGCAGGTGGTAACACAGGGGGTGGCCGAGGAGGTGGGACTCCTGCTGAACCATGCTGCGCTTGCTGGGTGTTCACAGCAATGGTTAACTGTTCCACATGTCCTTGAAGCACCAGATTAGCCCGCAGCAATTGCTGTACAGTCTCCTGCAGCTGATCTATCTGTGCTTGTGGAGAAGGAGGAGGGTTTGTGGGAGTCCCACCAGCAGCCCCCAGTTCTGTCATACTCACAGAGCAAGGGGTTTGTGGAGCGTCTGCAATCTGTTATGGTACCTGAGGATGTCAGGCCGAAAGCCAGCAGGCAGTTGCCAGAAGATTGTACCGGTAGTGTCTCCACAGCACATTTGTTGCAGACGCTGCAGACTGGGGAGGCCAGTTTCCTTAAATAGGTGACTCACTCCCACGTTTCCTGTGAGTTACAGCTGTCTCCAATTGTTGTCTTCGCTTATCAGCTCGGCGTTCTACAGCTGAGAAGGGAGGAGGAGAGGGGATCGGCCGATTCCCCTGACTAGGTCCTGCTCCTGTCTCAACTTCTTCCTGTAGCTCTGAACTTCTCTCCTCCCTGTCAGCTTCCTCCTCCTCTTCCGAGGAGTGCCGCCACCAGTCTTCCCCAGGTACAAATTCCTCAGATTCCTCTGTGGGTGCTGCCTTGTCAGGGGGGGCTTGCCACCACTCCTCCTCATCTGTCTCGACCCTGACAGAGAGGGCCCTTGGGCTTGGCTCCTGCCAGAGGGGTTCCTACCTGGGCAGTTCTCTTTCCACAAGGGCCAACATTGATACTGAAATCCAGCATCACCTGAGCTCTGCGAGTGCAGAATCTCTGAGGACTGGTACATTCGTAGGGAAACCAAAATGTTTGTTTACAAAGCTATTGTACTACCAACCTTACTATATGCTTGTGAAACACAGACCACTTATGAATGTCATCTCCAACTCCTCAAAATATTCTATCAACGGTGTCTCTGACATCACTTGGGAAGACAGGCGCACTAATACCAGTGTACTGGAGGAAGCAAAGATCACCAGTGTCGAAGCAATGATTCTTCAACATCAACTTCGTTGGGCTGGTCATGTTGTGCAGATACCTGATGATCGTCTTTCAAAGCAAATAACTTAAAAATGGAAAGCGTAATGCTGGTGGTCAACAAAAGAGGATTTAAAGACTGTCTCAAGGCAAATCTAAAAAAATGTAGTATAAACACCGACAATTGGGAAACACTTGCCTGTGAGCGCTCCAATTGGAGAACAGCTTTTACCAAAGGTGTCATGGGCTTTGAAGATGCTCGAACTCAGGACGCAAGGGAGAAACATGCTAAGAGGAAGGCATGCTTGGCAAATCCACACCGTGATCAACTCCCACCCGGAAACCAATGTCCCCACTGTGGAAGGATGTGTGGATCCAGAATTGGTCTCCACAGTCACTTACGGACTCACTGTTAAAACCATATTTATGGAAGACAATCTTACTCTGCTATGAGTGATCGCCAAAGAGAAAGAGAGAAATTCTTGGCCACTGCAAGCAGGACCTGAAAGCAGCTGCTCTCTCCTCTCCTGTGACTCCCAGCCACTGGCATTTAGAGCTGGGGGTTAAACCACAGAGCTTAGGGCTTGCTGATCAGAAGGTTGGTGGTTCGAATCCCTGTGACGGGGTGAGCTCCCATTGCTCGGTCCCTGCTCCTGCCCACCTAGCAGTTCGAAAGCACATCAAAGTGCAAGTAGATAAATAGGAACCGCTCTGGCGGGAAGGTAAACGGCGTTTCCGTGCGCTGCTCTGGTTCGCCAGAAGCGGCTTTGTCATGTTGGCCACATGAACCGGAAGCTGTACGCCAACTCTCGGCCAATAAAGCGAGATGAGCGCCGCAACCCCAGAGTCGGACACGACTGGACCTAATGGTCAGGGGTCCCTTTACCTTTACCTTTACCTGTCTCCGACAGTGGACAGCAGCAGCAAGCTCTGCTGACATGGCATGGGGTGATCGGGGACGGCACTGTGTTCCAAAAAGAAGCCGGGCTGAACTGCTGCAAGTGGCCAAGTCCAGAAGCTGAGGAGGCTGCTCTGCCTTTAAGATTTTGCTGCTTTCTCCTCCCCCCTCACACGGCTGCAGTGCTGGAACCCTCCTTTCTGCGCACCTTGCAAAGATACTGAATTGGCAGCCCTGTTTGCAATATCGTGCCCTTAGGCTACAGAAATCCACCAGGTGGGTGTCGTCTGGGAAATGAGTAACATAAAATGTGTTACGACTTAATTCCAGGCAGAGGCTGTGCCTCTTCAGATTCAAAGGGCGTGCTGTCTGCTGCAGTTAGGCAACGGTGATGGAAAGGCAGGCTTGGAGGTCCTCTGCCTTTTCACGAAATTCGGCACCGCACTCCCAGGCACACATTAGGTAGAACCTTCGGAGGGAGAGAGATGTTCAGCCGAGGAACAGACTCTCTAGGAAAGTGCTGGACTCTGCTTCATCGGAGGCTTTATAGCAAAACTTGGATGGCCATCTGTCAGGGATGCTTTAGCTGAGATTCCTGCATTGCAGGGGTTGGACTAGTGAAATGGATCTAGGAGTCTTGGTAGACCACAAACTTGACATGAGTCAACAGTGTGATGCAGCAGCTAAAAAAGCCAATGCAATTCTGGGCTGCATCAATAGGAGTATAGCATCTAGATCAAGGGAAGTAATAGTACCACTGTATTCCGCTCTGGTCAGACCTCACCTGGAATACTGTGTCCAGTTCTGGGCACCACAGTTCAAGAAGGATACTGACAAGCTGGAACATGTCCAGAGGAGGGCAACCAAAATGGTCAAAGGCCTGGAAACGATGCCTTCTGAGGAACGGCTTAAGGAGCTGGGTATGTTTAGCCTGGAGAAGAGACGGTTAAGGGGTGATATGATAGCCATGTTCAAATATATAAAAGGATGTCATATAGAGGAGGGAGAAAGGTTGTTTTCTGCTGCTCCAGAGAAGCGGACACGGAGCAATGGATTCAAACTACAAGAAAGAAGATTCCACCTAAACATTAGGAAGAACTTCCTGACAGTAAGAGCTGTTAGGCAGTGGAATTTGCTGCCAAGGAGTGTGGTGGAGTCTCCTTCTTTGGAGGTCTTTAAGCAGAGGCTTGACAGCCACCTGTCAGGAATGGTTTGATGGTGTTTCCTGCTTGGCAGGGGGTTGGACTGGATGGCCCTTGTGGTCTCTTCCAACTCTACGATTCTATGATTCTATGACTAGAGGACCCTTGAGGGTCCCAATCCTACAATGTTATGATTCTATGAAAAAAGCCAAAAAGCTCCATGAGCTTTCTGCTTCAGCCCTGTTGTCTCTGATCTTGTGGGTGGGGGGAAAGTGGGGGAAAAATAAGACTGTTTGCAAGGTCTGTGCAAGTAACAGCAAAGAACCCCCCTCCCGCCCCCGCCCCCCGCCCAATAACCTCAAGACGGATCTTGCTCCTAATGGGCTATTTGTCTGCCATCTTCATCCCTCTTGACAGTTTCCAGAAAGCAATATTTCGTCTGGGCTCATCTTCCCCTCCAGTATGCGTTAATGAAATAAACCATTTAAAGGCCTCTCCTTTAATTAGATAAAATTGTCCCTTCAAACTAATCTTGATTTTAATCTCTTTAAATAGGAGGGAGGGAAGTCGAGGGGCGAGGAGAAAGGGGGGGGGGGTTCTCTGTGTGTTTAATTTGGATTGAGAAAGTTCCTAAGACGCCACGGCCATGAATCTTCTCTTCTCCCTGTAATAACTGTCAGCTCAGCTCCCTTTCATTCCTTCACCTTAATGAGTTATTGCACGAGGGTGACCCCCCCCACCTCCGCAGCAGCAACGGTTAATTAAGAAACCAGCTGCAGATCATATGCAAGAGGTATCTGGTTTAAGGTTGCAGCATCAGGACATGAGAAGAGCCTGCTGGGTCAGTCCAAAGGGGGCCCATCGAGTCCAGCATCCTGGGAAATCCACAAGCAGGATTCGAACACAGGAGCAGCACTCTCCCCTCCTGCAATCGCCAGCAACTGGGATTCAAAAGCATCACTGCTTCCAAGTGAGGGGGTAGAGCATGGGTAGGCAAACTGAGGCCTGGGGGCCGGATCCGGCCCAATCACGTTCTAAATCCGGCCCATGGATGGTCAGGGAATCAACGTGTTTTTACATGAGTAGAATGTGTCCTTTTATTTAATATGCATTTCTGGGTTATTTGTGGGGCCTGCCTGGTGTTTCTACATGAGCAGAATGTGTGCTTTTATTTAAAATGCATTTCTGGGTTATTTGTGGGGCATAGGAATTTGTTCATTTCCCCCCCCCCAAAAAAAAAAATTGCTGACCCCTGGGGTAGAGCATAGCAGTTGTGGCTAGTAGCCATTGCTGGTCTTCTCCTCTATTAAAGCTAACTAGGTTGGGGGCCGTCACTCCCTCCTACGGGAAGTTGTTCCAGTTGATCTATCTTCAGGAAAGGCATCACCATCTTTATATGGGGAAAGGACTTTGTTCTGGAATAGGGAACAGGTAAGGGATCAACCTCTATAATCTAAATTGTATAATTCTAGAGTTGGAAAGGACCCATGAGACATCCAACCTCTGCTTTAAAACCTCCAAGGACAGAGAGTCCTGAGGGAGTCCATTCCACCGTCAAACAGGTTTTGCCCTCAGAAAGTTCTTCCCGATGTTTAGCTGGAATATGCTTTCTTGTAACTTGAAGCCATTGGTTCGAGTCCTACCCTCCAGAGCAGGAGAAAACAAGCTTCCTCCATCTCCCATGTGACAGTCCTTGAGATATCTGAAGATGGCTCTCCTATCTCATCTCAGTCTCCTCTTTTCCAGGCTGAACAGACCCAAGTCCTTCAACTGTTCCTCAACAGGCTTGGTTTCCAGACCCTTAATTCTCTCGGTCTCCCTCCTCTGCACACCTTCCAGCTAGTCTTCTTCCCCCTTTGCATGTGTGTATTGTGTTAATGATTAAGTACATGCATTTGGATTATCACCCTCTGAAATAGTAATAATAATAACAATATAGAATAAAAAAACAAATCCCTAATAATCTGGACAGTTACTAATGAATCGGCCTCCGAGGCTGCCTGCCCTTTGTTCCCAGACAGCAGAAGCTCGGTTACTCCAGCAATAAACATGCTAATGGTCTTTTATCCCACATATTTCAATTATATGGGCCTTCCTTTCACTTTCTCCCAAGCCAAAGCCATGCAATCTGAGTCATGAATCCCTGCTGAGCCCTCCAGCGGGCAGAACCGGCTTTTAACAGGGCATGTCGAGCTGAAACAGGATGACCAATAACCCGGTGATGCTGTTCGCCTTCTGGGGACTCCACTGTTCTGCACACAAGAGAAAGTCCCTCTCTCCCCCTCCCCACATTGATAGCAAGCCATGAGGGGAAGCCCCCAAATCTGTGTTGGGTAACTGGGGCAGAAGACTGTGTTGACAGGCTTGATGCTGAACTCAGCTGTGGTGGGGAGGGGGACAGGCCTAAGGTCCTGGAAATCAAGAGAGCGAGAGAGAGACTTAGCACATTGAAAACAGAACACATAATGTCACTGGAGCATCTTCAAGTATCTGATAGATCAGAAAGAGAAGAAGAAAGAGACTCCTCACCAGCAGTGAAATAAAGGAAGAAATATCAGACATCAAAAACCCCAGAAGAGGAAAGTCCAGTTAACTATCTTATTTATATCTGCACACTTAATAATTAATAAAAATAAAATAAAAATATATATTCTCAAATGGATAGCCATCTTCAAGTATCTGAAGGGCTGCCGTGGGGAAGATGGAGCAAGTTTGTTTTCTCCAGCTCCAGAGGGGAGGACCCAAAGCAATGCATTCAAATGCCAAAAAAGGAGATTCCAACTAAACAATGGGAAGAACTTTCTGAAGGC
This sequence comes from Darevskia mixta, assembly GCA_034641385.1. NCBI lineage: Eukaryota > Metazoa > Chordata > Lepidosauria > Squamata > Lacertidae > Darevskia > Darevskia mixta. The sequence continues at coordinate 996,572 of JAWWNH010000141.1, read as the reverse complement.
GAGACCTGTTTGACAGTGGAAGGGACTTCCTTGGAAGGTGGTGGCCTCTCTGTGATTTCTTCGTCGCAAGGGTTGGACTAGATGAAGAAGAAGAAGAAGAAGAAGAAGAGTTTGGATTTGATCTCCCGCTTTTTCACTACCCGAAGGAGTCTCCAAGCGGCTCACATTCTCCTTTCCCTTCCTCCCCCACAATAAACCCTCTGTGAGGTGAGCGGGGCTGAGAGACTTCAGAGAAGTGGGACTAGCCCAAGGTCACCCAGCAGCTGCATGTGGAGGAGCAGAGACGCGAACCCGGTTCCCCAGATTACGAGTCCACCGCTCTTAACCACTACACCACACTGGCTCTCTTGGGTCCCTTCCAGCTCTACAATTCTGATTCTCTGATTATATACTGAACAAATAGCCACTGCATACAATTTAACATCAATACTAGAATTGGTGGAAATCCAATGAAGGTGAATTTTGGAATATCCGGGACAGATAAAAGAAGTCCTCCTTCTTGCAGTGCAGAGTCAAACTATGGAACTTGCTCCCTCAGGAGGATTGGGCAAATTCCCAGAGGAAGGGGCTAGAGGTGGTTATCAGCCATGGTGGTATCTATGCTCTGCCTCCACATTCAGCAATGCTTCTGAAAACCAGTGGCTGGGAACCACAGGAGGGGATATTTCTTGTTATGTTCAGGTCTTACCTTCAGGTTTCTCACTGGGGCTTCTGGTTGACCACTGTGGGAAGAGGATGCTGGAACTGGAGGGCCATTGGCCTGATCCAGAAGGCTCTCCTTATGTTCTTATATATGAGCCCTCTAAGCTCTTGATTGTCCAGATGTTGCATTCAGATGCAATGAATCAACAGTGAAGTTTTTCCGGAGGTCCAGGCTGGTTTCCACACGCCTTGCCCCTCTCTCTCCCCCCCCCCCCAAGTAGCATCTGCTGTGGCCTGATCATCCAGCTCCTCCTTGCCCAGCTGACAAATGCAGACAAATGCCTCCTCCCTCTCACATCTTGTTCTCTCCATATCTCCTTATTCCATCTTGTTCCTTATCTCCCGGCTCACCTCATTGAAAACAGAAGGTCTGGCGTTCAATCATTCCACAGAAGCTCAATGCTGTAGCAGGGATGGCACTGAATTGCCAGAAGCCTCCTTGCCTTTGGATAGTTACGTACCTCCCAAAGAAAATCACAGAATCATAGATTTGTCGGGTTGGAAGGGATTCCCAAGGGTCATCTAGTCCAACCTCCTGCGTGGCAGCAACCTCAACAAAAGAATCCCTGGAAGAGGACCATCCAACCTCCAAGGAAGGAGAGCCCACCACCTTCCAAAGGGAGTCTGTTATATGTGGTACATGCTCCCCCCCCAAAAAAAGTGGTGGTTTTAATTATAATCTTTCTTATTGTAATAGGACACTCTGATCTCCAAGGGCTGAGAAAATGCTGAGGTTCCAGACACTTCTCCAGGTTTGGTTTCCCTGGAATGAAAGTTAGCGTAGACTGTGGTGTCTTTGGGGTTCGTGGTTTTAGTTGCACATATATGCAATCTGAGCATAAGATGGGGGTGCTTGTAGCTTTAAGACCAGAGGTCAGCAAACTTTTTCTGCAGGGGGCCGGTGTGTGGGGCCAGACCTTGTGTGGGGCCAGACTATATTGGGGGAGGGAGAATGAATTCCTATGCCCCACAAATAACCCAGAGATGCATTTTAAATAAAAGGACACATTCTACTCATGTAAAAACACACTGATTCCCAGACCATCTGTGGGCCGGATTTAGAAGGCGATTGGGCTGGATGCAGCCCCCAGGCCTTAGTTTGCCTACCCATGTTTAAGACCCTAACAGACATTGCTTCTCCATTAGACTCACAGCTTTGGATCCAACTCAGAGCAAGCAATGACCCGGATCTCCAACTTCCAGCCTGCTTTTCCCAGCTCAGCTCTCACACAATACTCTAGCAGTTAGGTGAAGAGGTGGAGGAAAAGCCCACCCTTTAGCCCGGAGGGCTCCAACCCTCAGTTGTAGCTCAGGGGTCAGCAAACGTTTTCAGCAGAGGGCTGGTCCACTGTCCCTCAGACCTTGTCGGTGGCCGGACTATATTTAGAAAAAAAAATGAACGAATTCCTATGCCCCACAAATAACCCAGAGATGCATTTTAAATAAAAGCACACATTCTACTCATGTAAAAACAGGCTGATTCCTGGACCGTCCGCGGGCCGGATTTAGAAGGTGATTGGGCCGGATCCAGCCCCTGGGTCTTAGTTTGCCTGCCCATGTTGTAGCTCTTGTAACCTGGTTCCTTCTTTTGGGATGTTGATGAGGACACTTGAGCGAACAGCTAAGGTCCTTGTTTTGCATAGAAGCTGGTCTCACCAGTTCAACAACTTCCTTCATTAGATTCCAACCCTCCCTGGCTACAGGACTCCAAGAACTGGGAGGGACTTGGGGCATCATCCAAACTGACCCCACCAAACCCACAACTGTATTTTTATTGTTGTAGATAATGAAAAATATTTAAAAGTTACTGATTCAAGGCATGTCCCCCCCCCCTGTTAATAAACCAAGACTTGTGTGGAGTAGTCAGTAATCGTGATATATTAGAGAGAATCCAACCTTCCAATGAGGGTGTCAGTTTTCCTGCCGGTGGGGAAAGATTCTAGTCCATAAGGGATCCGGAAGGAAGAGAGAGCCCCCCCCCCAAGCAATCTTCCTTGGCTGGCCAATGGTGCTGAAGGCAGACGCTCATCGGTTGGAAAATCTTCCCCTCCTCATGTTTAATTCAGCGCCGGCTTTGCAGTGGAATAACATCAAGTCGAGCTTTTATTAAGATTTCCTCTCTTGAAGTCTCAAAGCAACCCGTGTCATTAGAGTTTAAGCGTGGAGGTGAATTGAAAAACAGGAGAACTCTCCTGAAGAACAAGTAAATTTCAAGATAAATTTGGGCAAATATGGGATTCAATTAACTTTTTTCTTTAACCTTTCCATTAAATAATGTTTTGTGTTTCTCCGTCGCCACATTCGTGCTGTGAACTTCTACCAGGGTCCTCTGCTCCTCTTCTCCTCAATTCCCCAAACTCATATGTCATAGAATCATAGAATTGTAGAGTTGGGAGGGACCCCAAGGGTCATCTAGTCCAACCCCTTGAAATGCAGGAATCTCAGCTACTGAATCCCAGACAGATGACTTTCCAAAGAAAAAAAAAACCTCCAGGGAAGGAGAGTCCGCCACCTCCCGAGGGAGTCCGTTCCATCAGAAAGTTCTTCCTGATGTTTATTTGGTTTCTTCTTTCTTGTCATTTGAATCTCTCAGCTCGGGTCAAAAGTGTCTCCCTCAGGGGGGGACCTCTTTTTTCCTCAGAGCAACCACCAGGTGAGCTGAGACAGGCTGGATTTTGGGTGGTGTGGGTGCTCCCCCCCCCTACAGGGTGCCGAGCTGAGGAGCACAAAATAGTAACAACGTGAGTACCTACTGAGAAGATCCAGTAGGATTACAAAAATTAATAGAATAATAGAATCCTAGAGTCGGAAGGGACCCTGAGGATCATCTAGTCCAACCCCCAGCAATGCAGGAATAGGGAGCTGTCCCATACGGGGATTGAACCTGCAACCTTGGCATTATCAGCACCATGCTCTAATCAACTGAGTTATCCAATTGCACCAAAAGAAATAATTGTGGAAAATAAGAAATATTGGGGGGTGGGGGTGGCAAATTTTGTCCTCACTCAGGGTGCCATATTACCAAAGTCCACCCCTAGCTGGGAGAAGAGCAACTGTTTGTGAAGATCGCTATGAAATGTGCCAAAGGAGGATGTCATGTCATACCTATCTTATATCAACTGAGGGTATTTGAGAGGAAAATAGTCTGATTAAATGGGATTGCCATCCTGATCTTCTTCTTCTTCTTCTTCTTCTTCTTCTTCTTCTTCTTCTTCTTCTTCTTCCTCTTCTTCCTCTTCTTCCCCTCATAGCAGAGTAAGATTGTCTTCCATGAACACGGTCTTCTTAACAATGAGTCCGTAAGTGACTGTGGAGACCAATTCTGGATCCACACGTCCTTCCACAGTGGGGACATTGGTTTCTGGGTGGGAGTTGATCCCGGTGAGGGTTTGCCAAGTGTGCCTTCCTCTTAGAACTTTTCTCTCTTTCGTCCTGAGTTCAAGTGTCTTCAAAGCCCATGACACCTTTGATAGAGGCTGTTCTCCAATTGGAGCGCTCGCAGGCCAGTGTTTCCCAATTGTTGGTGTTTATCACTACATTTTTTAAGATTTGCCTTGAGACAGTCTTTAAACCTCTTTTGTTGACCACCAACATTACACTTTCCATTGTTAAGCTTGGAATAGAGTGGTTGTTTTGGAAGACGATAATCAGGCATCCGCACAACATGACCAGTCCAACAAAGGTGATGTTGACTACTTGCTGCAAACTGAGATTCCTACCAGAAGGGGCTGGTGACTCCAATCTGGAACTGATCCTGCCCTGGTGGCCCTGGTAGATGATCTGCGGGGGGAGATGGACTCATGCTTTTCTGGTTCTCCCAGAATTCTCTGCGGTTTGTGATACAACAGCACCCATAGGATCCATCTTGGCTGCCTCAAGGGATCAAATTATTGATCCCCATGTTGCAGAGGCACCGCTCCTTCCCAGAAGCTTAATCCCAGAAGGTGGTGCCAGGATGTGACCGCTGTGCCACATGGCCTTTGGATCACGGCAGGTCCCAGAAGATCCCACCTTGCCTGCCATCCTCTTTGATGCCCACATGAAACTCAGATGATGCAGAGGTTTGGGCTGAAGGGCCATCAGTATGCAGATGGCGCTCAGCTCCGTCTCTCCTTCCTAACATCCGGTCCCAGGGTGGCTGTAGAAAATGATGAACTGATGTCTGGTGTCAGTTCAGGAGTGGAGGTGAATAAGATGGAACTCAGTCCAGACAAGGCAGAGGGTAAGAGGGCACTGGTGGCCAGTTTATGGAACCAAGGGGAGCCTCAAAAAGATTGGGAATTACTGCCCTAACTGAAAGCAGTGAATACTTGAGCTCCTGTTTTTCTGGAGAGGAAAATCTCCTGTAACATGAACGCAGTTCCTCTCTTGACCGGCTTTATTTAGCAAGTAGCAAAGTCCTGGCTTGCCATGACTTGCTTTTGGGATTGCAAGCGACATGCCACCCTTTGTCAAGTCCCATGACATCTCTTTGTCGCTTTCCCCTCTATTTCTGCTTTCCCCTCAGCTAGAAAACCCATCTCGGAGGTGATCGTCCCCACCTGCCATTGTGTGTGAACAAAGCAGCAAAGGGCTGCGGTGTCAGAGGAGCGACTCTTCCTCCATTCCTCTGAAATGAAAGGCCTGCAGGAGTCTGGCGCTATTTCGCCTCTTCAAAGAATCACTGCTGCCACCGTGGATGTAGAGATGATGAAGAAAAAAGCAGGTCAGGCCCATTCTGGCACTTGCATTATCGGGCGGAATAGTATCACAAATGTCTCAGTGTAGATCGTGGAGGAAGAGACAAGCCGCCACCACACCAAGATGAAGGGTGCTCTTGAGAACATCAGAAGAGCCTGCTGGATCAGGCCAGGAGCCCACCTAATCCAGCACCCTGTTCCTACAGTGGCCAAGCAGATGCCCCAGTGGGAAACCAGCAAGCAGGATCTGAATACAAGTTCCCTCTCACCTCCTGTTGTCTCCAGCAAAAGCGACTCAGAAACATTGCTGTCAATGGCCATTGAGGCAGAGCATGTCCTGGAATACTGTGTCCAGTTCTGGGCACCACAGTTCAAGAAGGATACTGACAAGCTGGAACGTGTCCAGAGGAGGGCAACCAAAATGGTCAAAGGCCTGGAAATGATGCCTTATGAGGAACGGCTTAGGGAGCTGGGTATGTTTAGCCTGGAGAAGAGAAGGTTAAGGGGTGATATGATAGTCATGTTCAAATATATAAAAGGATGTCATATAGAGGAGGGAGAAAGGTTGTTTTCTGCTGCTCCAGAGAAGCGGACACGGAGCAATGGATTCAAACTACAAGAAAGAAGATTCCACCTCAACATTAGGAAGAACTTCCTGACAGTAAGAGCTGTTCGACAGTGGGATTTGCTGCCAAGGAGTGTGGTGGAGTCTCCTTCTTTGGAGGTCTTTAAGCAGAGGCTTGACAGCCATCTGTCAAGAATGCTTTGATGGTGTTCCTGCTTGGCAGGGGGTTGGACTGGATGGCCCTTGGGGTCTCTTCCAACTCTATGATTCTAATCCAACCCCTGCAATGGGATTGCTGCTCTCCGAAGGATGGCTGTTCCTTACCATTTCCACTTTCTGCCCTCTCTTTGAAGCCTTATAAACTTGTAGAGTTGGATGGGACCTTAAGGATCATCTAGTCAAGCCCCCCACAATGCAGGAATCACAGCTATGGGATCCCTGGCAAAGAGCCATCCAACCTCTATGTAAAAAGTTCCAATGAAGGAAACGTCCACCACCTTCTGAGGGAGCCTGTTCCACGGGCGAACAGCTCTTGCCACCACAAAGTTGCTCCAATTGCTCTCTCTGTGTGTCTTGTCTTCCGAGATCTCCTCCTCCCTCGCTCTGCCTCTTGCCTTTGCTTCCGCCCACCAAGCCCAGGTGGCTGCTCCCCAAATCGGTCTTGGCTGTGAGTCGCAAAACAAGCCAATTTGTCCATTGTTTCACCTGGAGGGCCCCGTCTGGCAGTGCCGGCTCCCTCTGCTTTATATTCACAACGTGGGCCTTTACATCGCCAAACATTTTGATGTATCTGCTCTTTCATTTTTAATGAAAACATTTCAACTGCTCAAAGGAAAGGTCATTGTGGTGCATTTAGAGCACAAATCACGGCGCACGAGGCGGAAAACTGCCAGTGATGGAAGGTAGCTGGGTGGCGTTGGGGGCCAGGGATGATAGGGGTCTGCAAAGGGGCAGAATTTAAGTCCCCTCTGCAGAACTTCAGACCAAACACGGTCTCATGGAGCAGAGGGCTATGGAGGGCTCCTAGCCACAATGGCTGGGCTCTGATTCCACAGTCGGAGGCAGCAAGGCTTATGGATCCCAGTTGCTTGGAGGCTGCAGAAGAAGGTGATCTTGTGGTCAGATCCTGGCTGTGAGTTTCTCTCTGAAGTCTCTCAGCCTCACTCACCTCACAGAGTGTTTGTTGTGAGGGAGGAAGGGAAAGGAGAATGTTAGCCGCTTGGAGACACCTTAAGAGGAGTGAACAGTGGGATATCAAGTCCAAACTCCTCCTCCTCCTCCTCCTCCTCCTCCTCCTCCTCCTCTTCTTCAATGAAGCTGCATAGCAGAACAAAATGTGGGGTTTGCGGCACAAAACTAGCATGAAACTTTGGCACCTGTTTGGAGTCAATCAGACGAGGTTGGATCTTTTGGCATGGACTTGTTGCTGTGTCAATTAGTCAGTTTGTAGGCTGGCACAAAATGTTGGGTTCGTGGCACAAAACTAGCGTTAAACTTTGGCATCAGTTTTGGGGGGATCTAAAATTTTGGGGGGCCGTTAAATGAGTTAAGCTGAATGTTTGATGATTCAGGACAAATACAAGGAAGTCCTTCATCACACAGCTCATTGTTAAAGGATGGAACTCCCTCTCCCAGGAAACAGTGATCACCACCAACCTGGGTGGCTTTAAAAGTGAACTAGGCAAATCCCATGGAAGAGGAGAGGACTAGAATCATATATGATCTCCGTCAGCAATTTCTAGATCAACTCTGCATCCCCAAATGGAAACCAGAGTTGGAGGTCATACATTTCCTATTACTGGGGAAAGATCAGGAGCTCACCAAGTTAGTGGCTAAATATCTCTATTTAGTTTTTTGTCGTTGAAATACACTACAGACATCTGATCTCCCTGGAGACCTAGAGATGTGACGATAGACTGCTGTGCCTCCTTTCTTTTTTCAAAGTTTTGTGCCACTGGGGAAGTGGTAATTCTGTATTGATTTGTTTTCGATGCCAATAAAAGGTTGATGTATGTACTAGAATCATAGAATCATAGAGTTGGAAGAGACCACAAGGGCCATCCAGTCCAACCCCCTGGCTGCTAGCCACAATGGCTATGATTTGCCCTCCATAGTTGGAGTCAGTGAAGTTTTTGAATCCCAGTTTACTAGAATAATAGACAAATTGGAGATAGGCTAGTAACCATTCAAACAACAAACATACTAAGGTGCCATGTGCAAGACCTGGAGAACCTGTAATCATGAAACAGACAAATGTGCAATTCTATTTTGACAAATTACATGCACAGTAAATGTAATACAGACTGGATTTATAAACTGTTCAACAAGTAGCGTGAGTCCAATCATGGAGCGACAACCCAGTGCCACCACAACGATAAGGGTAGCACACAGCAGGATATGCAAAAGTTGTTCAAAGCTGTTTTATCAAAGCTGAAGTAGATGGCATGTTCTTCAATGGGTCTTGAGTTGGAAACACAAAGTCGTATACATGGATCAAACACGAGAAGGCAGATCAAAGTCACCACCCTGATGAGAACTGCTGCCCGGGGGCTGTAACTCCCGCCACTGGACAAGGGCGGCAGGCCACCTTCCCCTGAAACGAGGCCTTCCCAGACTAGATGGGCCATTCGCTTGATCCAACAAGTTCTCCTTACCTTCTGATGTCCTTCACCTGGTTTGCCAGATTCCAAACTCGACTGAGCCTCCTGCACAGCCGCTGAGCCTGAGCATTGGGAGATGTTTCCATTCCTCCCACATCGCCCTTGCTCACATAACTGCTTTCATGGGTTGTTGCCTCTCAGCGCTTCCAGCGGTTGTTTGACGTGGGGAGCCCAGTGGGGTGGTGGGAAACCTGTGGCTTAGCAGATGGCAGGGCTGCTGGGGCTTCCCCAAAATGCTTCCCTATGGGATGTTTAGCTTTCCCCCAGCAACTCCGGTTGTTAAGAGGAGGGCATGAAAGATCTCTGGCAGTGAATAATTCACACACCTCTTCAAAAAGGGAGCAACAACCCTGACATTTCCAATTCCAATTGATGAGCTCTTCACAGAGGAGAAAGAAACAACATTCCTTCTGTGCAAATGCTCATCAAGTCCAGCAACTAGCATCCCAGTCAGAGAGGCAGCCTTTGGGCTGGGAGGGAACAATCCCCTCCAAATTAAAACAGTGGGCCACCCTCCATCATCAGCAGGTGGACATCTCAGTGAAACATTTGTCTTCCTCTTTGAGAACTGAGGAACCACAAGCTGAGAGCTACAAGAACGTCAGAACATCAGAAGAGTCTAATGGGTCTGTCAGGAAACGGCCTCTACTCACAAGTAGAACCCTGGCAGAGACACATGTCCGGCTGGCATGTTCCCTTCTTCCTGGATGATCGTGTCTGAATCATTTCTACGTGGCTTCGGAGGTCGGTGTTCACCCGGCAGTCAGCCGGGGAAGGGCCTGTACAGCTAGGGGCTAGCCAGCTGCCCTTCCGATGTCCTCTGAATGTCAACAGGGTCAGCCCCATGACCTCCCTCGCCCAGCATCCTGATCTCACAGCAGACAACCAGATGCCCATCATGGGAAACCCACAAGGAGGATCTGAACACAAGACCCTCCTGCAGGTTCCAGCAGATGGCGTTCAGAAACTTTGCTGCCTCCAACCGTGGAGATAGAGCAAAGCCCTCATGGCTAGTAGCCATCAGTAGCCCTCTCTTTGATGAATTAGTCTAATCCTCTTTGCTGCATGAAGAAGTGCTTTCACACACCCAAACAACACTGTTTTTAAAAAGTAAAACGTGTTTAGTCCACACTCTCCATTGCAGAACGCTCTCCATGCCAGGACAGTCTCAACCAAATGGCCCTGGTCCTGTTGGGTCTTGGGTGTCATCTTGAAGGCACAATGGTAGAGAAATGTTGATACATCCAATATGGACATGCAGAGTTCCATTTATGCAAGGCACTTTCCCTTCCCTCTCCAAATCTGCTCCAGATGTGCTCTGGAGCAGATGTTGAGGCTTCACAGGGGGCTGCAAAGGAGAGGAATGTGGTGGAACCTCCAATGCCACAGCAAAAGTCTGCTGTGCTGTCTGCTCCATTTGCGTTAGCCTCAGTGAGTTTATTCTGGGGGAAGGCTCCAACTGCAAATTCCAATTTGAGCATATTTTTGAGAAGGAGAGCAGGTGGTTGAATAATGAAAGAGACAATAAAACAGGGAATTGTCCATGGATCTTCCCAAGCAGATGTTTCCAATGGCCGGACGACTGGGAGATGAAGACGGTCTTCAGTTATTTGAAGAAGTGTCCTATCCCCGTGTCAGTTTCAGTTTATTGGTTAGTACACAGCCCAACAAAACAATGACAAGAATCCACCAACAGCATACAAATCAATCTGGCTAACCTGGTCAAAAAACACCCACACACCCCACTCACACACGAAAACAAAGTTCAACACAGCCAACCACAAACAAACAACCACACCCATGGCCAACCCCAACCTCTCTCACAACCAAAGGAACACAAGCAAATAGCAAAGAGAACCTGCATAAACGACGGTGACACAAAACCCCACACATACATTAAGTAGAATAGAAGCATTGCCACCCCACCCACACCCACCTACCATGACCCCCTCCACCTCTTCCCCCTTTTCTTCCTAATGTAACACAAATGTCTCAACAAATGACACTGATCTGTAGAAAATGTAACTTGAAAAAAGAGACATTGCACATACTTTTGTAAACCAAGAAATCTTTAATAAAAAATACATTAAAAACAAAAAACCCCACAAAAAAACAGCACTGCCTCTGCAAATTCAAGAGGAAAAAGAAGAAGAAGAAGAAGAAGAAGGAGAAGAAGAAGAAGAAGAAGAAGAAGAAGAAGAAGAAGAAGAAGAAGAAGAAGAAGAAGAAGTGTCCTGCAGCTGGATCAGACCAAGGTCCATCTAGCCCACTGTCCTATTTTCCAACAACTAGATACCAGATCAGAAGGAGAAGACTGGGAAGAGGAGGTGTCGGAAGCTGAAGAGGTCACAGGGCTCAGTCTGTGGCAGAGAGAAGTCAAGAACCGGAGGCAGAAGATGAAGCAGGCGAATGGGAGGAGGGAGGCCAAGAGGCAGAGAGGAGTCAGGCTGGCGTCTCCCCTTCCTGCTGCGACAAGCTCCTCTTCCCTCCTTGCCTCTCAGAACCAGGAGATGTATGGAACAGGAGGAGCCAAGATGGCCTGCACATGGGGGCGCAGTCTCCGCTTGCTTGGAAGAAGCCTTGGAGGGGAGGAGAAACATTGTAGAGAGCTGTGGGGAAGCGGGGACCTTTCACCTTGGCTTCATGGAGTAAGACCTTCAGGACATGAGCTGCTCGGCTCCTTAGGCCTGACACACAGCCAAGTCTGTGAAGATTGTGTTTTGCTGATAAGGAATTAACTCCGGCTTTCAATTGTGTGGTTTACTGACCAGCTTGCTCCGTCACCCACCCACCCATCCATGAGACACAGTAGCCTACCAATATTTTAAATAAATGGAAGCAATCCCTTTGTTCCTTCATCTTTGGTTGGTCCTCTAGGATGCCCTGGGTCTGACCTCAGCTTCTCTCCACCAGCCCTTGTTCCATCTCTTCCTCCTTCCTCCCTTCCTCCCCCCAAGCCCTCGGGCTCTGGATTGACTGATGCCTTGAGCAACTCCCTGCCATGGAGGCAGCTGCTTCTCTTTCATCGGTGCCTCCCAACACCGTGTTATTTCAGCTGACAGATTAATCTCCCCACATGTCAGGAGAGCCAAGCAGTGTGTAAATACCTGTGATTCCTCCCATCCCACGCTCATCCCCTCCAGTACAAGGTAATTCCCCAAGCTGTTAATTCCACGGCGAGCGGGAGGCAAACAGGCAATCAGCCGCCGGGAGGTGGAGGCTGACATAAATCCCATGCACGGTGCACAGACCCTAAATGGCATTACCTTAAGACCAATATAAGACTCCCGCCCCTCTGCGCTGTCACGTAATGCAAGGCCAAGATCACTGCTCTTCAGAAGAGCATTTGTGAACCAGCCTTGGTGGCTGCTCCTCACCAGTGGAACTCCCTGCCACCTCCTCCAAGACTCACCACATCTTCCTCAGCTTCATTGGAAGATGCCTAGGTTAGGGGGCGTAGCATCTCATCTGCTTATTGCTTTGGAATGGTGTTTTGATACAATGTTTTGGTTTGGTTTGTAATTTTTTTATCTTCCCAAGTAAATCTCCTATATTAACATTTACTGTTTGCTGAAAGCTTTTCTATGCTGGCGGGCAATTAAGAGGAAAGATTTCCTGTAATAGTTAGCTGATGATCTGTAAATTTAATCCTCTTTCTGGTTTTAAGTGAGTGAATATGTATGTGCTTGTGTGTTGCAAACCACTTCAATATTTTTTAATCAAATTGTTGTGTAAAATTTTATACATACCGGTATATATTATATTAACCGGTATATATACCGGTATATATTATTTTTTTATTGTTATAGTTTACATAACAGGGATATCAAAGAGATAATCAAAGAGACTCCTCTATGAAGAAAGCTGGCAGAATTTGGGACTTTTTAGCTTAAAGAAAAGGCAAGGAAGAGGCAACATGGTAGAAGTTTCTAAACTTATGCCTGGCATGGAGAAAGTGGAGGGAGAAACATTCTCCTCTCTCTCTCTCTCCCCCTCCCCCCCCCCCAATGAAGCTGAACATTGGCAGATTCAGGACAGACCAAAGAAAGACCTACTTGACGCAGTGCCTGCTTATGGCCTGATGATCTGCTTTTCCGCAGTAGCAAAAGAGAGGCAGTTGCTGCCTGTCAATAAGCCTGTATCTGGTTTGGTGTCCCAAATATAGACGATGAAGACTTGTTTGCATTACAAAATACATAATAAAACAAGAACAAAACAATCCTCCCACCAATACATTTTATTTTGTTTTTATTTACCTAGCTGCTTCTTCTTTGACGGCTCCGACCTGGTGGAATGCTCTGTCCCAGGAGACCAGGGCCCTGCAGGAGCTGATCTCCTTCCGCAGGGCCTGTAAGACAGAGCTATTCCATCTGGCCTTCAAAGCCTGATTTTTCCCTTCCCTTTTTCTTTGAAGAAACCTTTTCTGAGACCCTACATTTAAACCCTTCCCTGGTCTCCTTACTGGCCCTAGCAGGAATAACTTGGCCAGTTAGCCCTGGGGATGTTCATTTATGTTGTATTTGATGCTGTTTTTAACTTTTTCTTTTTAAGTCGTTTTTAATCAGTGTTTTATATTTGTTGTTAGCCGTCCTGAGCCTGGTTTTTAGATCGAGAAGGGCGGGGTATAAATAAAAAAATATTATTATTATTATTATTATTATTATTATTATTATTATTATTATTATTTGGTGATCACTCGTAGCCGAATAAAATTGTCTTCCATGAACATGGTCTTAACAGTGAGTCCGTAAGTGACTTTTCATAAGCTTCTGCGAAGATACTTAGGATGGTTTGGAGGTCATCCTCTGAGTGTACACACACTACGTTGTCATCAGCATACTGAAGCTCTATGATGGAAGTTACTGTAACCTTACTCTTTGCTTTCCGCCTGTTCAGATTAAAGAGCTTTCCATCTGTTTGATATATGATTTCTACCCTGGTGGGGAGTTTCCCTTCAACAATGAGTAAGGATCATGGCGATGAAGTAAATAAACAGAGTTGGGGCAATAATGCATCCCTGCTTAAAGTTTGATCCCACTGTGAATGGTTCACTCTGAGAGCCATTTTTATCTGTGATTGTTGCTGTCATATTATCATGGAGGAGCCGAAGGATGTTCACAAATTTGTCTGGGCAGCCAATTTTCAGAAGGACAGTCCACAGGGCATTACGATTTACAGTGTCAAAGGCCTTAGTCAGGTCCATAAATGCCATATACAGGGGTTGGTTTTCCTCTCTGCATTTTTCCTGAAGCTGTCGAGTGGTGAAAATCATGTCCACTGTCCCCCTATAATTGGGATTCAGGAAGGATATCTTCAGATATAGTTAGGAGACAGTTTGCTAAAATCCTTGCAAGAATTTTGCTGGCCACAGCTGACGAAAACAAGCCTTGATAATTTCCGCAATCCGTTCTATCACCATTTTTTAAAAGAGATTGATAATTTTGGCATCCCTAAAGTCTGCTTGGGATCTCCTCTGTCTCCCAGATTTTTCCGATGAGCTTGTGAAGTTGTTGTGTAAATTCAATTCTGCCTACTTTGAAGACCTCGGCAGGTATCCCATCAGGTCTGCTGGCTTTGTTGTTTTTCATTTGGTTACTAGCTGTACACAACTCTCCCAGATTTGGAGATAGTGCAAGCTCATCTCTAACTTGGTTTTGCAGAATTTGTGAGAGAACCTCAGCAGCTACGGAGGAGTTGCGGTTAAGGAGATGTTGGTAATGTTCTTTCCAGCACAGTGCAATAGCTTCTTTATCTTTTAGAAGTGTGGTACCGTCTGTTGAGCGTAGGGGGCTTATGCCATAGTTTATTGGCCCATAGATGGTCTTTGTGACTTTAAAGAGGCCCCGTGCATCATGAGTAGCAATGATAAGCCAAGCCACCAGCACAAGATAGCTTGTTAGGTTTTTAAAAATTCTGCATTGCATCTCCAGAGAAGAGATTAAGCCAGCTGGGGGCTCTGGCACCATGTTGACCAGTCAAGTTATTGTTCTCTACTTGTGTGTAGGTCCCATTGAGCTCCATGGGGGTTGCTCTTTAGTAAGTCCATTGAGGATCACAGCCTCGGTGTCCCTAAACACCTCTGTCTCATTCCTCTGCCCTGTTTTGCAGGTGGCATTTCCAGAAGGTGATGTCTGAGCAGCGCTTCGCCCAGCAGAGAGGGAAAGGTTGACTTCTTGCGGAAGGACACAACAGGGACTCTGAAGACGAACCTTTTGTCACCGGCAATTTCCAACAGAGGCTTGCGAGGTATGAATCAATTCGACAGTCCGCTTAATGAACCTTCAGCCGGGGAGAAAAGGTTAAGCTAAAATTCTGCTGACCACAAGGGATTGCTCTTGGCTGGCTAACGCAAGGAATATTTTGCACACTCTCCTTCCGAAGGGGTGACCCCCCCAGTGCCATCATTCCTTGCAGTGACACTACCTTCCTTTCTTACTCAGAGCTGCTCTGAGGGGGAAGGCAAAGACTCCCAACTCTCTGTTTGCTTGACCTTTGCCTCTTTTGAGGAGCTGCAGCTTTTAATGAACGCACAATGGCTGCTTTGGCAGACGGAGAGGGAGGCTAGTCTGGGTGGCTCAAAGGTTCCTCATTTTCCTAGACATCAAGTCTATCTATCTATCTATCTATCTATCTATCTATCTATCTATCTATCTATCTATCTATCTATCTATCTATATCTATCTATATCTATCTATCTGTCTGTCTATCTATCTATCTATCTATCTATCTATCTATCTATCTATCTATCTATCTATCATCTATCTATCATCTATCTATCTATCTATGTATCATCTATCTATCTATATCTATCTATCTATCATCTATCTATCTATCTATCTATCTATCTATCTATCTATCTATCTATCTATCATCTATCTACCTACCTATCTATCATCTATTTATCATCTTTAATAACATTTTCAAATACAATAAGCAAAAACAAACAAAGCATCAAGCTAAAAAGTGTAAAGAAAACACTGAAAAGAGAGAATGGGATAAAAATGCAAGTTAATAGAATAAGTATCATAAACAGCTTTAAAAAGGATGAGTAGTATAAAATATTTTCCACCGTCAAATATAAGGTTCCTGTTCACACAAAATGTTTGCTGTATTTCAACATTGGTTTTCCATTTTAAAAAGAAAGAACAAAAGGATGTCTTGGAAATTGGTTGTGTTGTAATGTGGGTTTCTCTGAATATGCAACGGTAGCCAAGATCCACATTTCTGTAAGCAATCTCCCCAATATGATAGATTTCTTCATGTCCCCCCCCTGTTAATATTTGCCCATTTAGACTGCAACTCTTCACAAGTGGCCACAATGAAGCCAACAGAGCCTTTAGGGTCATTTCCCTTCCCCTTCAGAGCTCTGGACTTTGGGGGTGGGCCATCGATATCCAGAGGTAGAGTACAAATATATAAAAGGATGTCATATAGAGGAGGGAGAAAGGTTGTTTTCTGCTGCTCCAGAGAAGCGGACACGGAGCAATGGATTCAAACTACAAGAAAGAAGATTCCACCTAAACATGAGGAAGAACTTCCTGCCAGTAAGAGCTGTTCGACAGTGGAATTTGCTGCCAAGGAGTGTGGTGGAGTCTCCTTCTTTGGAGGTCTTTAAGCAGAGGCTTGACAGCCACCTGTCAGGAATGCTTTGATGGTGTTTCCTGCTTGGCTGGGGGTTGGACTGGATGGCCCTTGTGGTCTCTTCCAACTCTAGGATTCTATGATTCTATACCTACTTTGCATCATCATCATAATTACTAATAATTTTATTATTGGTACCCCACCCATCCTACTGGGTTGCCCCAACCACTCTGGGTGGCTTAGACAATTCTGTTACGCACAGCACCCGAAGTGAGAGATTTCAGGGCTCCCAGGCACTTACCCAGAGTTTGGTTTCATTAGAATGAAACTCAGTGGTGTCTTAAAGAGATATGGCTTTATCTACACATTGATGCAACCCTGAGCATAGGATGGAGGGCCTCACGGCATCAACATCCCAGCAGATCTCGCTTCTCCATTAGTTGTAGCTTTGGGTTCAGTCCAGCACAGAGCAAGCAGGTCTCTGCGTCTCCAGCTTCCAGCCTCCTTCCAGCTCATCTCTCGCACACACACTCTGGCTCTTGTTCTCCTGCCTAGCATCTAGGTGAGGGCGGAGGAGGAGGAAAGGCCCACCCATTAACTAGGAGAGCCCCATTCTTTGGGGCCCATCTACACTTCTGCTTTTCCTGCCGCTTTCCCCTAGGAAAGCCTGCTCCCTACCCCTGAATGGCAGAAAATGTCCATCGGATTTTCTGTATATTCACATTTGCCCTGATTGGAGCAGTAATGTTTTCCTGGGGAAAGTAGCAAGGCAAATGGAAAACTGCTTGTGCCCAAGCCTAGAAAGCATGGGGCAAGCAGAAAATGGCTCAAACCCCTGCTTTCTATGTGGGAAGAAGAAGAGGAAGAGTTTGGATTTGATATCCCGCTTTATTACTACCCGAAGGAGTCTCAAAGCAGCTCACATTCTCCTTTCCCTTCCTGCCCCACAACAAACACTCTGTGAGGTGAGTGGGGTTGAGAGACTTCAGAGAAGTGTGACTAGCCCAAGGTCACCCAGCAGCTGCATGTGGAGGAGCGGAGACGCGAACCCGGTTCACCAGATTACGAGTCTACCGCTCTTAACCACTACACCACACTGGCTTTCTAATGTTGAGGGTGGCAGGAGAGGATATATTGTTTATTAATATCCTTCCTAACTTGACCTAACCAGTTCCTTTACTTAGCAGAGTGCATTCCCCTTTACACAGCAGATAATTGGTTGCAAACTCGTGTGAGTTTCTTAAGACAATACACAATTCCATCTGGCTTGTCCAGATTGAAACGTGTTCTAATCTTTTCCTGGTAAGACCTCTTGAATCCCTCCTAAAAGAATAAAGACACCACAGTCTTATTCATAAACAATAAAAAGGAAGTTTACTCACGATCAGGCAGAGCACAGTGTGATCCCTGAAGGCAGGCTTAAGGCTTAAAGTTACAAACGTACAAACAGGTTTACCCCATATGAGAGATAACTTGGGGGGACGGCTGTGGAAGCCAGAAGTACAGTCTGGGTGATGCAGGAAGCAGGCAGGATGAAAGGAAGGTCAAAGAGGAAGGAGGTGGCTGCGTGACCTGGCCTGTTACCAGGTCTGGGAAGGTCACGCCCACCTACTAGTCACATGCAAGAGGAAGGATGCTCCAGGCCAGGAGGAACAGGAAGTTTCGACAGGCTGGACCAAACATCCCCTTGCATGTCCACTCTAGCAAAACAAGGAATGTTGTACTTGACTGCTCCCAGTGGATTGCATCCCACATTCTAGATGTGGGGCAAGGAAAGTGAGGGGGAGCAACTCTTGCAAGCAAGCTCATTCTTTAGGGATGCAGATGAGGACACTTAAGTGGCCATGGCAGCAACCTCCTCTGTTAGATTTTAACCCTCACTAGAACCCCAAGAATTGGAAGGGACTCAGGGCATCATCCAAACTGACCCCCCCATACCCACCACAATACTCCGCCAGATGCCCTCATGGTCTGACTGAGTGTAACTAATGTTTTCCTAATGTCTGGGGGTCCCACAGGCACTAGAGGAATCCACCACTGAGAGCAGAGCTCTGCTCTTCTTTGGTGATGCTGATGTTCCCTCACATTAAACGCAGGCGCCTTCATTCTGTGCTCGCCGACCACGAAGGAATAGCGAAATGAACCTGCAGCACCTTCATCCCAGGAAACATTCCTGCGCTTCCCACATCAGCCTCAGTCCTTGACCAGCCAAGAAAAAATCTCTTGAAGAGGTGGAGGATTAATCCTCACGGTTTGAGATGACTTGTTATAATCCTCATCCTACAAAACAGGCCAGAGTGTTACAACTCGAGCTGTTCCTTGAAGATATTCAGAGCAGAGATGTGTTAATTATACACTTTGCTTATTGCCAGGAAAAAATGGAGGGGGGGAGGGAGAGGACCCACTAGAAAACAAGCTGAGGTTTTTCTCTCAAGAAGAACCATTTTGAGTGGGTTCTCTCTTTTTTTTAATGCTCAGCGTCACAACCAGGCATTTCTCAGAAAGCAATTTATGCAGATTGGTGTGAACAGGCCGCTCGCTCGTTCATCGAGGGCTGGCTTACATACGGGGAGACTGTGATAATTTCTGATTTCCGAAAATAGAAATGCCCGTTTCACTGGTGCACCAGGGCCTCATCCACACTCTTGCCTGACCTGTATTTTGATTGTATTGTGTGCCAATTAATCCCCCCCAGTTCTGTGAACTTACCTTGCTGTTCTGCGGCTGCGTCTTGTGAAAACCGTCTGTCCACTAAATTGGATCTTATCAGACTTGCAAGGGGAAAAAATGAAGGGAGGTTTTGCTGAACCAGGTTTTGGAGGGTAGGACTGGATTTTTGCAAGGCACAGCTGCAGAAAAGTTCTCGGACCTGGGGAATTAATTGGTGCACGATACAATCAAAATATCAGTGAAAGTGTGGCTGATCCAAAAATCACTTTCTGGGAGATTCTACCAAGACTGCTTTCCACTGAGAGCCAGTGTGGTGTAGTGGTTAAGAATGGTGGACTTGTAATCTGGTGAACCGGGTTCGCGTCTCCGCTCCTCCACATGCAGCTGCTGGTTGACCTTGGGCTAGTCACACTTCTTTGAAGTCTCTCAGCCCCACTCACCTCACAGAGTGTTTGTTGTGGGGGAGGAAGGGAAAGGAGAATGTGAGCCGCCTTGAGACTCCTTCGGGATATCAAATCCAAACTCTTCTTCTACTGCTGTGCATCCAATGGGAGCGTCTTTGAAGGACGTTGAAGGAGCTGGGTATGTTTAGCCTGGAAAAGAGGAGACTGAGAGAAGATAGGATAGCCATCTTCAAATATCTCAAGGGCTGTCACATGGAAGAGGGAGCAAGCTTTTTTTCCCACCCTTCTCTGGAGGTTAGGACTCGAACCCACTGAGAGCCAGTGTGGTGTAGTGGTTAAGAGCGGTGGACCCATAATCTGGTGAACCAGGTTCGCATCTCCTCTCCTCCACATGCAGCTGCTGGGTGACCTTGGGCTAGTCCCACTTCTCTGAAGTATCTCAGCCCCACTCACCTCACAGAGTGTTTGTTGTGGGGGAGGAAGGGAAAGGAGAATGTGAGCCGCTTGGAGACTCCTTCGGGTAGTGATAAAGCGGGATATCAAATCCAAACGCTGCTGCTGCTGCTTCTTCTTCTTCTTCTTCTTCTTCTTCTTCTTCTTCTTCTTCTTCTTCACTGGGGGTGGCGTGGGGTGGAGAGGGCCTCTCAGAGACCCAGGGAGGCCCAAGCCTCTTCTGACTTCTTAGGCCCCTGACCAGTGGCAACTGGTGTCCACTGAACCTGATAGGGCTACTAGGAAGTCACAGGGGCACGGCCAGGTAGGTCTGCCCTTCTCTCCACTCTCCACCATTGCAAATACCTGTGGACACATAAGCATTGCAGTCTTGCTAATGCTTAGCTCCCAACCCACCTGGGACGTGGCTTACTTTGGTTCCAAAGGGACCCCTGTTGAGATAGTTGCTTCTCTGCTGTGGGGGGAAGTGTGTGGCCTCCCCACTTCTTCTGGCTCCAAAAGAGCCTGCCGGATCAGGCCAGGCGCCCATCGACATACCTGTCAACTGCCCTGGAAGGCAGAGGACAGTGGCCAAAATGGCCACCACAATCTTGTGTGTTTGGGGGCTGCACTTTGGGGCATGAAACAAAAAAACATGCATTTGGGGCACTGCACAAGATTGCTGCCCCTAAAAATTGCTTTTTGGGGGGCAGCAATCTTGCACAGTGTGCCTCCAAAATATGTGGGGGGTTTTAGCCCTGTGTCTGAAAAAAGCATTGCTGGGGGGCACAATATCATGCAGTTTGTATGACTTGTGCAGGAGTGCGGCCCCAGGAGATGGTGTCCCAGTTTGGGGCCACTTCTTATTGGAAGGTCTGTATCTAGTCCAGCCTTCTGCTCTCGGAGTGGCTCCAGCAAGTGGTCTTCAGAAGCATCACTGCCTCCAGCTGTGGGGGCAGAGGACAGCCATGATGGCTAGAACCACTGAGAGCCCTCTCCTCCTCCATGAATGTGTTCGATCCTCTTTTACAGCCTTCCAAGTGGGTGGCCACCTCTGCCTCCTGTGGGAGGGAGTTCCACAGTTTAACTATGCAATGCCTGAAGAATGACCACCTTTTATCTCTCCTGAATCTTCCACCATTCAGCTTCATTGGAAGTCCCCATTGAGTTCTAGTGTTATGGGAGAGGGAGAAGACCCTTTCTATAGTCACTCTTTCCATGCCATGCAACATTTCATAAACTTCTCTCTCTCTCTCTCTCTCTCTCCCTCCCTCCCTCTCTCCCTCCCTCTCTCTCTCTCTCTCTCTGTGTGTGTTTAAAAAACACAGCAAGATTTTCCACTATTAAACATGCTCCCTCCCTGTCCATCTCCTGGACCTTTGGGTCTCATTTGGAGGAGATATTTTAGCTGCACCAGCCCTTTTTGAGCAAATATGATGTGTTGTAAAAGCAATAAATCAATGGGAGCCTTTATAACTTGGCAAGAGACAAGCAATCTGTATTTTTGACTGTGGCCAACCCCAGACAGGTTGACGTTGCCTACGGTGGGGTCAGACCTACACAGGGCAAGGTGGGGTCAGACCTATGGTGGGGTCAGACCTACACAGGGCAAGGGGAGGGCTGTGGATCCGGAGAAGATGATTCGAGGCAGATACTCCTCTCTCTTCTCATCCAACTTGCAGAAATGAAATGAGAGGCGGGTGTAAGGGCAGGAAAGAGGATTCACTCAAATCCCGAGCCTTAATTTTGGGGTGCATTTGCCTAGTGTCAGGGAGCGTCAGCAGAACAGGCTGCAAAATGAAAGGCAGTGCGGTGTAATGGTTAGAGGGCTTGACTAGGATCTGGGAGAGGCCAGGGTTGAAAGCCCTGCTTGGTTGTGGAGCTCACTGGATGTGGCCTTGGGCCAGTCATGGTCTTTCAGCCTAGCCTACCTCACGGGGCTGTTCTTGGCATTCATCGGTCTCAACAGACAATGGAGTGCACCTCTGGGGATAAAGTCAAACTTCTTTTGTTAGCAGCACCAAAGTGACCTCCCCGGGCACAAGCCTGGGCAGTGTGTCTGGAGGTCCTGGGCTGCCCAGACGACAGGACCCCCTTCTCAGCCTCAATGATGTGGTCCAAAGGAAAGCAGAGCAATACGCTGGGCACCAGCTTGGCTGCAGGAGTTGCTGGAAGGAGGCGTACAAAGCGCCATCCAACCGCCTTAGGGACTCCACTTTATGTAGGGTTTACTCCTGAGCCGTTTCTTCTCCCAAAGATGCCCTACAAGGCAGTGGAGGTTGAGGACCAGAGTTTTCCTTCTCCTAGACGGACTCCTTTCCCAGGTGGACGAGCCCCACCTGCCCCCTGCTTCCCTCTACACCAGGCGTAGGCAACCTAAGGCCTGTGGGCTGGATGCGGCCCAATCACCTTCTCAATCCGGCCCACAGACGGTCCGGGAATCAGTGTGTTTTTACATGAGTAGAATGTGCCCTTTTCTTTAAAATGCATCTCTGGGTTATTTGTGGGGCATAGGAATTGGTTCATTTCCCTCCAACCCCTCCCCCAAAAAGTCCAGCCCACCACATGGTCTGAGGGATGGTGGACCAGCCCATGGCTGAAAAAGGTTGCTGGCTCCTGCTCTACAGCCTGGGCAGAATCCACCTTCTTGACCATTGGATCCCCTCTTGGTCCCATCAGCTGGAGCCAGCCGGTCAGAGCTGCTCCAGGAGTGTTGCTGCTGTCACCTGCTGAGAGCTTCTAGGAGCCACAAGGGAGAGCTGGGTGCAGGGTAGAATCATAGAATCCTAGAATTGGAAGAGACCCCAAGGGCCATCCAGTCCAACCCCCTGCCAAGCAGGAAACACCATCAAAGCATTCCTGACAGGTGGCTGTCAAGCCTCTGCTTAAAGACCTCCAAAGAAGGAGACTCCACCACACTCCTTGGCAGCAATTCCCACTGCCGAACAGCTCTTACTGTCATATAATAATAATAATAATAATAATAATAATAATGTCACGGAGTTCTTTCTAATGTTTAGGTGGGTAGGGACCAAAGGGGGACAAACTACTCCAAAAGGAGCACAGCATGTCCCCTAACACCCCCTCAAAGGGTTGTTGCGAGGATAAAATGGTGTGTGTGTGAGAGAGAGAACTATACACACCGCCTTGAGTCACTTGGAGAAAAGGGTGGGGGGAATATAACTTCAATAAATAAAAATAAAATAAACAAGGAAGTATAAAGTAAGAGTGGAGGCTGGACCTTTGTGGCAAAAGCCCTGGCAGGACACTCTTTCATGCCACCCGACTCCCCAGTCTTCCTTTTCTTGGCCCTGGAAAGAAAACCTTTGTTGCCTTTGTGCTGTAAGAAGGAAATCAGACATGACATGAACAATTACCGGTATGTATCGGGCGCAGGAGAAATGCACTCCGAAAAGGCAGGCATAAAAATAAATTAGCATTCTGACATCAACAGTTTGGTTCCTCTCCCCAGCGCACTCTGCACTACGCCGTACGCAGAATTTCTGCTTTTTGAGGGGCCAACGGGGTTTACTCGTGAACCTGTGCAACCGAAACATGGCTTGCAAAGGACGGATCTGCCGCCCGTCGCTGCAGCTGAAGGTTCCTATTATAATTAGCCTTTTAAAAATCTGAATGCAAATTATCTAGAGGCGATGTTTTATCCAATAGCTGCAAACGGCTGTTGTTAAACAGTTTCAAGCTGTTGGCGGTGGCCAACTGTTCCGAGAGTATCTGAGTCTGGCAGGTTCCTTGTCAGCTCCTACAGATTTGAGAAGAAGCGAGTGATGATGATGATGATGATGATGATGATAAAACAAATATTACAAGCACGACCACAACTGAGCCCATTGTCCTCCCGCAAATTTTTGCTGCACAAAAGTGAGGCTTTCGGAGATTTAATTATGGAGGTGCTTTTGCCGTTCTTTGGTGGTTTGTGACTGGTACACCTTATTATGAATTATGAGGGGGATTATTTACTTTAATTTTATATGGATTGAGGCGTTTCTATTTCTTCTTTTGTTTTTTGTTTTTTGTTTTTTTGCAATAATTTTTATTGATTTTACACATCACTTATATCCATACAGTAACACAAAATGCTTTGTTTATAGTGCATGCTATGTACATAATATAATTCCTATAAATAATAATAAACCTTTTAATACAATCATTTAAATAATAATGTAAACCTCTTCTATTTACTGATAATACCATATTTGAACTTCCACTCTTGCTTTTTCTATCCATCTCTAATCAATTATAATAGTTTCACATGTCTCATTGTTATGTCTATCGTTTAATTTCCTCAATAAAATACATAAATCCAAATGTCCGTCTTGTTGTTTCATTTACCTCTAATTTCACATTAGTTAAATAAGTCATATTAATTCTACTTCCAAGTGCATTTTTCATTCCTTGTTACGAGGTTTATCTCCTTATTGCTTGTGTTTCCTTTTATCCAACCTTTTGCGCATATTCCAAAAATTTTCCCCATTGTTTTTTGAATGCACTGCTGCCTTGGTGTCTTGTTATTCCAGTAATTCTGGCTATTTCTGCATACTCCATAATCTTTTGTTGCCATTCTGCCACAGATGGGATTGTATCCTGCTACCACACCTGGGCTAGCAACAATCTTGCACCCGTTGTCGCATAGTAGAAGAAAGTAACATCCTCCTTTGCAATATCCTCCCCTTACTATTCCTATGAAGAAGGCCTCTGGTTGCTTTTTAAAGGTATATTTGAAAATCTTTTTTAGCTCGTTATATATGTTTTCCCAATAGCTCTTAACCCTTTCGCAAGTCCACCACATGTGGAAGAAATTACCTTCTTTTGATTTGCATTTCCAACAATTCTTGTCCCTGGTTTTATACATTTTGGACAATTTTACAGGCGTGATGTACTCTAGTTCTTCTTTTGGACTACTTGAATTCTGTTCCATTTTGGCAACGGCTGAAGTGGTTTTATTGTGGAAAGGGGGAACACCCAAATCGATGATGAGGGCATCTTCTCAGCAGTTGCAACCCTGAATGACTGCAGCTCTGGTGCCATCTCTTTCTTTAACTGATTTTCTTTCCCTCCCAGGAAGCCTTCACATTACGAATCAGATTTGGTGATGCAATGTCATTCTCAGCGGGTGCAAAACTAATACAGCCGTTTTCTGAATGGGCTTCTGAACTCCATTACGCAGAGCAAGGCCAAGTCTTCCCAAGGCCTTGTCAGCACCTGGGCTGCTCAGAGGGCTGCCCTGCCTGCCGATTGGCTACCGGGCAGAGTTCAAGGTGTTTCCATTAGCATATAAAGTCCTTAAAAGCTTGGTACCAGCTCACCTACAAGATCACCTTACCCCATGTGTGTCCGCTCAACCGCTTCCATCGGAGAAACTGACACTTTCATACCACATCTGTAAGAACTCAATCTTTTCATGTGGCAGCATCTACCCTTTGGAACTCCCTGCCTCTTGAGATCAAGCAGGCGTCTTCACTGCACTCTTTCCAGCGCCCGCTGAAAACATTTCTGTTTAGATAAGCCTACCCAAATTCTTAGGAAGTTGATGTGAATTTTAACCTATTTTTGGTCATCTGCATACTATCCTTTGCTTTTTCCTGTAGGACTAATTGCAGTCGTTAACCATCATTAACAGGTTTACCATACCCATTGAGCCAATCACCATCTCCTACGACCCTCCTGAGTAATACCCCCACCCCACCCTCCCACTATATATAAGGGGCTAGTGACTTCTGTTTCAGTGTATCTGAAGAAGTGTGCATGCACACGAAAGCTTATACCCAGAACAAACTTAGTTGGTCTCTATGGTGCTACTGGACTTTAAAATAAAATATATTAAAAAAAATTTTTTTGACTGCGTCAGACCAACATGGCTACCTACCTGAATATAGAATTTTAACCTGTTTGAGTATTTTAACTTCATGCATGTTTTGAAAAACAATTGCATTTTTTCTCAATTTCTTGTTTTCGCAAACTGCTTTGTTTTTGTCATTTTTACAATCCAGCCGTGTGCTAATTTTATGAAACAAACAGATAAATGAACACACATCCGTTGATATTCATAGATGATATGAAACCAAACTGTGTTGCAAAAAAAACCCCACCCTGTCTAGGCCTCCCAGAATAGCTGCCTCTCTGTTTATTCTGTGTTTATTCTGTGGCTCCCACTGCTGTGAAGACTCAGCCCCTGTCCCCAGTTGCTGCTCCTTTGCCGCTCCCCACAAGTTATTAGGAAACTGCTCAGCCCTTTAACAAACGCTGCTTCTCCTTCCCTGACTTCAACAGCGGATATCAATAAGCGAGCAGCTTCTCAGGTCCCGATGAAGATGGCCTGGGATGATCCCATTGCTGCTTGACGTGGTATTGACAGCATCACAGCTGGGAGCAGCTTGGAAGGAGCTGAGAAAGCACTTTCCATCTCTCTCTCTCTCTCTCTCTCTCTCTCTCTCTCTCTCTCCTTCCCCAACTTTCAGCTCCCCAAACACCTGAAACCTCTTTTTGTATTTGAGCAGGCCTCTAACATAAGACGGATGCAGGTGGCACTGTGGTCTAAACTACAGAGCCTAGGGCTTGTCGATCAGAAGGTCGGCGGTTCGAATCCCCGTGACGGGGTGAGCTCCCATTGTTTGGTCCCAGCTCCTGCCAACCTAGCAGTTTGAAAGCACGTCAAAGTGCAAGAAGATAAATAGGTACCCGCTCCGGCGGAAGATAAAACGGCATTTTCCGTGTGTTGCTCTGGTTTGCCAGAAGCAGCGTAAGTCCTGCTGGCCACATGACCCAGAAGCTGTACGCCGGTTCCCTCAACCAATAAAGCGAGATGAGCACCGCAACCCCAGAGTCGTCCGCGACTGGACCTAATGGTCAGGGGTCCCTTTACCTTTTTACCTAACATAAGAACCTAAGATGAACCTGCTGGATCAGGCCCAAGGGGCCACTGGCCTGGTCCAGCAAGCTCTTCTTCTGCTAATTCTCCGTTGTGATTCCTGCCCGGCAGGGGGTTGGACTGGACAGGGGCGTAGCAACGGGGGGCGGGGGGGCAGGCCGCCCCGGGTTCCATCCCAGAGGGGGGTGACACTTAAAAAAAAAAAAAAACTTTTATTATTTTTTTTAATTTTAACTTCATTGAAAAAAAGAGATAATAGACACCACACACACAACCCCCCACACCTCACAAAGTGGCACCATCAGAGGGGGGTGACACTTTTTAATTTTTTTTTAATTTTTATTATTATTATTTATTTATTTTTATTTTAACTTTATTGAGAAAAAAAGAGAGATAATAGACACACACAGAAAACAAAACCCCCACACCTTGCAAAAGCGGCACCCTCAGAGGGGGGTGACACTTTTTATTTTATTTTTTATTTTTTTTAAATTAAAGTGGTGGGGGGGGTGTCAGGGACTGGCCCCGAGCCAGGAGGGGTGGCGGAGGGGCCAGTGGGACCAATGGGGCACCCATGCACGGCGGAGGAGGTATTGCGGGCATGGGAAGAGGAGGAGAGAGCGCCGAGGTTGTCGCCAGAAACAGGGAAGGAGGTTTGGAGAAGTGGCAGTGAAAGGGGGTCGCCGCCTGTGCTGACGGCGGAGAAGCAGGGGGTGAAGGAACCAATAGGAGGGGAGGAGAGGATGGAGTCAGAGGTGGAACAAGGGGTTGAGGAGCTGGCGAGAGCCTCGACGGCAACCTCTAGGGAAGATGAAAGTGAAAGGGAAGGGGCCAGCGCTGGGACCAGTAGGGTCAAGAAGCGGAAGAGGAGGAGTGAGAGGAGGCGCTGGAATTTCGCTAAGCTTTTATGCTGGGGGGAAAAACGGAAGCCCTTACTCGAAGGATCTGATTCATCCGAGGAGGATGAGGAACTGTAAAGCTTGTCAGTGAAATAAACTCTTAGTTTAGTCAAACGGACTGTGGAGTGGTTTACTCTTGAGGAGGACACACCATCTCCTCACAGCATCCTTCGAGTTTTCGCAACCTCCTCAAAGAGTGAGAGGCTGCCGAGATGACTGCCCCCAAAGAAGACGGAGCCGGAGCAGCGCAGTACGTCGACTGGGAAGAGCGGAGCTAGGGGACCTGGCACAGAGGTACGAAGTGGCTCAAGCCCGGCTCGAGGAGGCGAGACTGCATGCTGGTGCAGGGAGAGGGGCAATGGGAGGACGAAGAATGCCTTCCCACGGCAGCAGGTTTTATGGCAGACCAGAGGAATATTTGGGGTTTAAAACGGACATGATGTACACCCTGGAATTACACAAAGAAGAATTCAGAAATGACGCTGAGCGGGGTGGGGTTCGTGATTGCGCATTTTGAGGGGCCCGCTAGAGATTGGATTCGCCCCTTGATTTTGGCCAAGAATCCCGCCTTGCAGGACTTAAAGGCATTTTTTGAAGGCATGGACATTGTTTACACTTCGAGAAGCGCTCTGGACCTTGAGGCAAGAGAGCTTTTGTCGCTGAGGCAAGGGAACATGTCCGTGAGAGAGTATCAAGCTAGGTTCTCGCTTCTTGCCCATCGTTTAAATT
Source organism: Darevskia mixta (assembly GCA_034641385.1). Taxonomy (NCBI): domain Eukaryota; kingdom Metazoa; phylum Chordata; class Lepidosauria; order Squamata; family Lacertidae; genus Darevskia; species Darevskia mixta. The sequence continues at coordinate 968,365 of JAWWNH010000141.1, read as the reverse complement.
GGGATCTGAATTCGCCGCCGCTGCTAGCGATGTTCAAAGTGGGACTGTCGGATGAAGTCCAGGATGCGCTCGCAAAAGCAGGGCCCCTGGAGGACTTAGATAGTCTAACGCAAGCAGCTTTGGCAATTGGGGTGCGTTTGGAGTGCAGAGACAAGGCGAAGCGGGAAGGAAAGCAGGGGAGGTGGTTCAGTCTTCGGTCCCCTCCCCCGGCAGAAAGGCCGGTGAACGCTCAGCCACAAGCCCAACAGGAAACGCCCATGGAGTTGGGGGAGAGCCCGCGCGCGCCCTCTTTTTCAAGTCCAACGGTTGGGAAGGGAGTGACACAAAGGGCGGGAGAGTCGTAAAGAAGTGTTACGTATGTGGAGGAGCGATCACCTGGCCAAGCAGTGTGAACAAAGGAAAATCTGGCAGGGAATGGCAGGGGCGCTCCAGAGAGAAGGGGGGAAGAAGCTGCGGTAGTGGGAAACGAAAGTGCCTGGCGGCAGGGCAAGGGGACGTGCAGCCAGGCGCAATCACAGTTAAACCGTCCTCAGAGCAGCGAATCCCCAAAGGTCTCGCCCCCCCAACCCCTCACCCCCCCCCCAACACACCGAAGCCAGGAATAGTGCTGGAGATCGCTCTGGAGCTGCTCCAATGGCTGCGCTTTGCAAATCCCGGCTTTAATTGACAGCGGGGCCAGCACGGATTTTTTTGATAAGGACTTTGCTCTGCAGCACCAAATCCATCTTCTGGAGGTGGATTTCCCTCTCCAAGTCACCACAATAGATGGCAGAGAGCTGAAGGAGGGGCCGTCACGCACAGCACACCTCCCATGAGAATGCAAATTGGGAGACACTCTGAAGTAGTCGCCTTCCACGTCACTACTTTGGCAGGTCCGCCCATCATTCTAGGCATGGGATGGCTCACTCAGCACGATCCTGTCATAAGCTGGAGCCAGAGATCTGTAACATTTGGATCAGCATATTGTATGGAAAAATGTTTGCAGCAAATGCACCCCCACAGCCCAGCGGCAGCAGCGGTACTGCAAGCAGGGGGGGTGTCACTTCCTGAGGAGTATGCAGACTTCCAACAGGTGTTCAGCAAAAGAGAGGCTGACAAACTGCCCCCCCACCGCCCCTATGACTGCCAAATTGACCTGCTGCCAGGAGCGCAGTTGCCACCAGGTAAGCTCTACACTATGTCTGAGCAGGAGGTGGCAAATTTGAAGGACTTCATTGATAAGAACCTGGCCAGAGGTTTCATTCGGGAAAGCAAGGCAGTAGGGGGCAGTCCCGTGTTCTGGGTGGACAAGAAGAACACGCAAGAGAAACGCTTAATTTGTGATTTCAGAATCCTAAATTCCCTCACGGTACCAATTTCTTACCCCATGCCCAGGATTGATGACCTGCTGGCAGCGGTACGCAAGGGTAAGATTTTTACCAAGTTGGACCTAAGGGGGGCATACAATCTCATCAGGATCAGGGAGGGTGATGAGTGGAAAACAACCATGTATACACCCCTCGGAGCTTATGAGTATTTAGTCATGCCTTTCGGTTTACAGGCAGGCAGCCAATGCTTTCAGGCATTCATGCATCACGTGTTGGGGCCTCTGTTGTTCAAACACGCAGTTGTGTATCTTGATGACATCTTGGTATACTCTCAAAACCCGGAAGAACACGTGCAACACGTCAAGCAAGTCCTGCAAAGGCTACAGGAGAACCAGTTATGTGTCAAGCTGGAGAAATGCCAGTTTCATGCCACGGAGGTGGACTTTTTGGGCTACCGTCTTTCGGACAAGGGCATTGCCATGGACACCGACAAAGTGGAGGCAATCCTGCAATGGAAAAGCCCCAAAACCAAGAAGGACGTCCAACGTTTCGTCGGTTTCGCAAATTTCTATAGAAAGTTCCTACCGGCATTCGCCGACATGACAGCCCCAATCACGGACTGCTTGAAAGGCAAGAAGAAATTCCGGTGGACAGAGGAGGCTCAGCGCGCCTTCGAAACTCTCAAAGAGGCTTTTGCCTCAGAGGGGCAGTTGCTACATGTGAATTCTGCCAAGCCCATCAGGATAGAGACAGATGCCTCGGATCGGGCCATCGCAGCGGTTCTGCTCCAGCAAGATCCTGCGCAGGAATGGAGGCCGTGTGCGTTCTACTCCAGGAAACTCAGCAAGTCGGAGGCTAACTACGCTGTTTGGGACAAGGAGCTGTTAGCAGTGGTAGCGGCGTTCAAGCACTGGCGTCACTTCTTAGTGGGCGCACAGCACCAGATCCAGGTTTACACGGACCATAAGAACCTGGAATACTGGTGAACGGCCAGAATCCTCAACCAGAGACAAATGCGATGGGCGGAGTTCTTTGCGAACTTCAACTTTCACATCCAGTATGTTCCAGGTGACCAGAACGTCAGAGCAGACGCCCTATCCAGGAAGCCCGAATACCTGGAGGAACAGGGGCCTCCGGTGGCAAGAGCGATCTTCAAACCTGAACAATAGAGGTGTGGGGCGACTTTAGGGGGTCGGGAAGAGCTTGTGCGCCTCACGCAAGCCGATGACTTTGCACTGCGCAAACTGAGGGAACTCAGAGAAGGGGATCCCAAGGCAAAAGGGTTTGAAGAAAAGGAGGGGTTGTTGTTGTTCAAAGGGGCACTGTATGTTCCAGGGGAGGAGATGCGGGCAAGAGTTCTCAGGCAGCTCCATGACAACCCCACGGCGGGGCACTTTGGGCAGTTCAAGACCATGGTGTTGGTCACAAGGGAGTTCTGGTGGCCCAGAGTCAGGCAGGAGGTCAAGGAATACGTCAGGGGGTGTGAGGTGTGCCAAAGAGCCAAAGGGGAGAGAGAAAAGCCTGCTGGGCTGCTGGAACCTCTTCCCACTCCCAGTAAACCGTGGGAAGCGGTCTCCCTAGACTTTGTCACAGATCTACCCCCATCCAAAGGAAAAACTGCCGTGCTGATAGTAGTTGACCTTTTGACCAAAATGGCCCATTTCATTGCCTGCCCTAAGGTAGTGTCAGCTGAGGAAACAGCCAAGCTGTTTGTACAGCATGTTTTTAAGCACCATGGCTTGCCAGAAAGGCTAATTTCGGATCGTGGAGTTCAATTTACCTCACGCTTCTGGTGTAAGCTCATGCAAATCTTGCAGGTACAGGTCAACTTGTCTTCTGCTAGACATCCCCAATCTAACGGGCAGTCAGAACGTGTGAATTCGATTCTGCAACAGTACTTGCGGTGTTATGCCTCTCAGCAACACAGCGATTGGAGCGATAGGCTGGCTCTTGCCGAGTTTGCGTACAATAACGCTCTACAGGTATCTGCAGGTATGTCTCCTTTTCAGGCAATCTACGGCAATCATCCAAGAGCCTTTCCAGCGGGGGAGGGCGAGCGGAATGAGGGGGACGTGCCAGCTGCGGAACAATTTGCGGAGGAGTTGCTCGCACTGCACCAATTGCTCACAGACAATCTAGAAAGGGCAAAGAGTGCTTACAAGAGGGCAGCTGACCAACACCGCAGGGAGGGGGAATGTATCCAAGTGGGAGACAGAGTGTGGTTGTCCACGGAGGGGTTGCCCATGCAAGGAAGGTGCAAGAAGCTGCGGCAACGCAGAATTGGGCCCTTTGAAGTAGTGGAGCAGATTAACCCCGTGGCGTTTCGGCTGCAACTGCCGGATTCCATGAGAATTCATCCTGTGTTTCACAGGTCGCTCCTTTCCAAGTTCAGAGAACCACACAGGTATCAACAGGGGCACCAGCAGGGGTCACAGGAAGTACAGCTGGTAGACATGGAGCTATTCAATGAGGCTATGGCTATCTTGGACTCCAGGTGGAGAGGGGAAGAGTTGCAGTATTTAGTAGCATGGGAGGGGGAGCCAGCGTCGGAGAACGCTTGGATTCCGGCGGAGAGTGTCACCAAAGAGTACTTAGTGTGGGAATTCCACGAGCTGTACCCCGACAAACCGAAGCCGTACAGATGGCAACTGAGAGAGGTCTTTCAACCCACAGATTCAGAAGGAGGGGACTTTTGGGGTTTTCCTCCCTCGAGTGCAGGGCACAGTGGGGTTGAAAGCGATTGGCAGGAAAGCCTGCATCCACCAAGGGGAATGAGGGAGGAGGAAGGGGACGTCGAAGCAGCAACAGATGAATTGTGGTCGGGTTATCCCTCTCCTCCCTGGTGCAGAAAGGATTGGGAGGAGGTGTTTCAATCCTCATCGTCGTCATCCAGCGCAGACACCACGGTTTTTCTGGGATTCCAGTCCTCACCTGGAACGGCAGGAGAGAGCGAAGTAGGGGAATGGGACCCCGCAGGGGATCTGGGTTATTCTTGGGAGACACCCACCGAGCCGCCTCAGGAGGGGAAGGGGGGCTTGGGAGGGGGGATGGATGTCAGGGACTGGCCCGAGCCAGGAGGGGTGGCGGAGGGGCCAGTGGGACCAATGGGGCACCCATGCACGGCGGAGGAGGTATTGCGGGCATGGGAAGAGGAGGAGAGAGCGCCGAGGTTGTCGCCAGAAACAGGGAAGGAGGTTTGGAGAAGTGGCAGTGAAAGGGGGTCGCCGCCTGTGCTGACGGCGGAGAAGCAGGGGGCGAAGGAACCAATAGGAGGGGAGGAGAGGATGGAGTCAGAGGTGGAACAAGGGGTTGAGGAGCTGGCGAGAGCCTCGACGGCAACCTCTAGGGAAGATGAAAGTGAAAGGGAAGGGGCCAGCGCTGGGACCAGTAGGGTCAAGAAGCGGAAGAGGAGGAGTGAGAGGAGGCGCTGGAATTTCGCTAAGCTTTTATGCTGGGGGGAAAAACGGAAGCCCTTACTCGAAGGATCTGATTCATCCGAGGAGGATGAGGAACTGTAAAGCTTGTCAGTGAAATAAACTCTTAGTTTAGTCAAACGGACTGTGGAGTGGTTTACTCTTGAGGAGGACACACCATCATCCTCACAGGGGGTGACAAAAAAAATTCCGCCCCAGGTACCACCTGGGCTTGCTACGCCTCTGGGACTGTATGGCCCTTGGGTGTCCCTCCTAAATCTATGGCTCCTTGACCCCTTCGTCCACCTGTTTGGGACTCCAGATCTCTTGCCCGCCTGACATGTTTCCCTGTGTCTGCCTGGGTGAGCTGAACGGCGCTTACTCCCAAGTAAGGGTGCGCTCGACAGCCTCCTCCTTTCTGAGCCTTGGCAAATGTGCAGCTGGATTCCCTGGGTCTCCTCCGTGGGTGTCAGCAAACTGTTTCTTCTTGCAGCTGAGCATCTGGAAGTTTCTGTTGTGGTGATGAGATTCAAATGGGCCAACACTCTGCATAGCTAATTCGGTTAATAGCTAATTTAGCTTATTTGTCACACGTGGCAAAGGAAACAGTTAACAGGCAGAAGCAAACCCTCTCTGTGCCGAGCTTGTGTGTGGGGGGAGAGGCTTGTGCATTTCTGGGCTGGGGTTTCCATAGAAACAGGACCTGATCTTTCTATATCACAATCTGGAGAAGGCTGCAAACACCACCTCCCCCCCTTTTTTTTTTGCCAGGGAGGGATTGGCAATCTGCTGCAGAGCCAGGTTCAGATGGGGGGTCTCGGTTCGGGGTCTCAGTTCGGGAACCTCCCATTCGGCACCTTCACATCAATCAAATAAATTTGGGAGATGCATCTTCTGAAGGTCATGGGAAACAAACCAGGGCTCATGTCTTCATTTGCAAGTTGTTACTTCAACGCTTTCCAGAATGTCTCACCACAACAATATACAGTGGTCCCTCGACTTACGAAATACTCGACATCCGAATTTTTCGATTTACGAATGAAAAAAGTGGCCGCACGCCTACGAATTTTTCGACATCCGAATGGAAATCGTTGCCGGTTTTAGATTTGGTTTTTTCGACTTATGAATTTTAGATGCGGTTTTTTCGACTTATGAATTTTAGATGCGGTTTTTTCGACTTACGAATTTTAGATGCGGTTTTTTCGACTTACGAATTTTAGATGCGGTTTTTTCGACTTACGAATTTTAGATGCGGTTTTTTCGACTTAGGAATTTTAGATGCGGTTTTTTCGACTTACAAATTTTAGATGCGGTTTTTTCAACTTGCGAATTTTAGATGCGGTTTTTTCGACTTAGGAATTTTAGATGCGGTTTTTTCGACTTAGGAATTTTAGATGCGGTTTTTTCGACTTAGGAATTTTAGATGCGGTTTTTTCGACTTACAAATTTTTCCGAATATTTTTTCTCCCAATGCATTCCTATGGGAAATCGCTTTTTTCGACTTACAAACTTTTCGATCTACAAGTGTCCATTCGGAATGGATTAAATTCGTAAGTCGAGGGACCACTGTATTCTGTTTTTTTGGTTTGTTTGTTTGTTTGTTTGTTTTTTTGCAAAATATGCCAGTGTTCAAATATAAACACACACACACACACACACACCCTGCCAAAAGGGGATTCCATACCTGGAGGAAGGCCTTCTGGGTGCTGACAGCCTCCCACCTTAAGACTCAAGGAGACTGTTCTGCATCCTCAGACTCACAAATCTCTCTGATAACTTGGGTCCATCCACAGCATGTATTTAAAGCCCTTCCATACCGCTTCCCCCGAAGAATCTGAGGAATGGGAGTTTGTGAGAACTGTTGGGCGACCTTTAGCAAGCAACCGTTCCCGGGATTCTTAGGAGCTGTGACTCCTAAATAGGGATGAAAGGACTTTAAATCTATGGTGCGGACGTGAGTTTGTGGCCTCCAGGCTTGGCAGGGCAGGGGGTGCCTGTGCTTTAAATGGCACCTGGAAATGAGCTGGCAGCCCTCACAACTGACTGGGGGCAGAGGATTTGGTCTAAGGCAGGCATCCCCAAACTGCGGCCCTCCAGATGTTTTGGCCTACAACTCCCATGATCCCTAGCTAACAGGACCAGTGGTCAGGGATGATGGGAATTGTAGTCCAAAACATCTGGAGGGCCAAAGTTTGGGGGTGCCTGGTCTAAGGGGATGCTCACATTAGTGTACAAGGGCTCTCTCAAAACATAGAATTGTAGAGTGGGAAGGGACCCCCAAGGAACCTCTAGTCCAACCCCCTGCAATGCAGGAATCTCAGCTCAAGCATCCCTGACAGGTGGCCATCCAACCTCTGCTTAAAAAAGAAACCTCCTGGGGGAGGTTGTTCTACTGTTGAACAGCTCATACTGTCAGAAAGTTTTCCCTGGTATTTAATCAGGATGTCCATTCATAAGTATCAGGTGAATCCAGGTGCCTATTATGGGAAACCCGCAAGCAGGACCCGATCCCCAGAGCCCTCTCCCTCCTGTGCTTTCAAGCAGCTGGTATTCAGAAGCATTGCAGAGCATAGTCATCCAGGCTGTTGTTGTTGTTGTTTAGTCATTGAGTCATTGAGTCATAGAATCCTAGAATCCTAGAGTTGGAAGAGACCACAAGGGCCATCCAGTCCAACCCCCTGCCAAGCAGGAAATACCATCAAAGCATTCCAGACAGGTGGCTGTCAAGCCTCTGCTTAAAGACCTCCAAAGAAGGAGACTCCACCACACTCCTTGGCAGCAAATTCCACTGTCGAACAGCTCTTACTGTCAGGAAGTTCTTCCTAATGTTTAGGTGGAATCTTCTTTCTTGTAGTTTGAATCCATTGCTCCATGTCCGCTTCTCTGGAGCAGCAGAAAACAACCTTTCTCCCTCCTCTATATGACATCCTTTTATATATTTGAACATGGCTATCATATCACCCCTTAACCTTCTCTTCTCCAGGCTAAACATACCCAGCTCCCTAAGCCGTTCCTCATAAGGCATCATTTCCAGGCCTTTGGCCATTTTGGTTGCCCTCCTCTGGACACGTTCCAGCTTGTCAGTATCCTTCTTGAACTCGTGTCCGACTCTTCGTGACCCCCTGGACCAGAGCACACCATGCCCTCCTGTCTTCCACTGCCTCCCGCAGTTTGGTCAGACTCATGTTGGTGGCTTCGAGAACACTGTCCCACCATCTCGTCCCCTGTTGTCCCCTTCTCCTTGTGCCCTCCATCTTTCCCAACATCAGGGTCTTTTCCAGAGAGTCTTCTCTTCTCATGAGGTGGCCAAAGTATTGGAGCCTCAGCTTCAGGATCTGTCCTTCCAGTGAGCACTCAGGGCTGATTTCCTTCAGAATGGAGAGGTTTGATCTTCTCACAGTCCATGGGACTCTCAAGAGTCTCCCCCAGCACCATAATTCGAAAGCATCAATTCTTTGGTGATCAGCCTTCTTTATGGTCCAGCTCCTCCCTGGTCCTGGCTAGGAGCCATCAATAGCTCCTCCCTGTAGTGGCTCTGGCTAACAGTGCACCAGGGACAGAGCATGGGAGCCACAAGTCAGGGGGCAACGGAGAGGTGGGAGTGGGCACTCCTCAGGTTGTGCTGGGAGGGGAGAGGGCTCCTGTGCTCAGGCCCTGCTTAGGGGCTTCTTCTTGGGAGCATCCAGCCAGCCATTTTGAGGGCAGGAGGCTGGACTAGATGAGCCCTTGGCCTCATCTAGCCGGCTCTTTCTATTTTCCGATGCTCTTGCTCTCAATGTTTTCGTGGGGAAAAATCTGTCACTTTGCTGGCACATAAAATCGACTTTTGAAATCCCAGAACCGTACAGTTCGATTTTTACCGAATTGCCTTTGCCTTGTTTGTGAGCTGCCTTGGGGTGTTTGTTTGGGGGCCAAAAGGAGACATATAAAGCAGTATAAACAGAATTCAAGACCCCGGATGCCCCTGGGCCGCGATGAGGTTCTGCAGTACAGCACCATCTCTCACCGAGCCCAGAGATTTCTTGCGCTCGCCTCCCTCCTTTGCCCCCAGAGATTGAAATGGGGGGAAGCTTCCCTTCTCTCTCTCTCTCTCTCTCTCTCTCTCTCCTCTCTTTAATTGCCCAATAGAGCCATGTAAGGTGCCTTGACCCTGGGATTTATGGGAGTGTTTGGGTGATATATCACCCAGGTGATGGTCCTTTATGGGCTGGCTGGGCTGTAAACGGCAAAAAATCATTTGGGGATTCAGCTGCTCACACCACTCCATCCTGAAGAGGCTTGTCAGGCTCAGATTGCTCATGAATGTTCTGGAGAAATCTTACCTTTCTCTCCAGCCCTCGATCTGGGAGGCTTCGGGGAGAGCCGATCCATCACACTCCCAGCCTTTGTCAGGATCTCCGTGTATGGCTGTTATTGAAGTCTTTTAACAGGGGTGGGACATCTCTTAAGGGATAGAGTCCCAACCTCAAATCTAAACCCATTGCCTTGCCTTTTCATGGAAATCTGGGGTCTCTCAGCCCCTTCAACACCGCCAGCCTTTTTCTCTGGAATTTCCATCTCTTGGACTCAGAGAACCGTAGAATTGGAGAGTTGGGAGGGGTTCCCAGGGCTCATCTACTCCAGTGTTTCCCAACCTTTGTCCTTCCTGTGGCCCCCCCATGGGCGTAGCCAAGGGGGGCAGGGGGGCAGTTGCACCCCCCAAATAAGTTAAGTTAAAATCAATACAAATATGAGGTTCTGCCCACCCCAACAAAAAAAGAAAAGAAAGAAAAAGTCCTGGCAGATGACCATCCAGCCATCCACTGTTTCCACTTCCATTATTTTTTATGTGTGTGAAGAATTTCTACGCCATCTTTTCCCTAAAGTCTTGAGTCGGTGTGTACATTATTTTCTAATGCAACATATGAAATAGAAAAATGATAAACTGTTATTATCATTGATTCAGTCCATTTATGCACTGCTTCATATTTCAAAAATAAATTTCTAAGTGGTTTTGAAATCTCAACAAAAAGTAATTGATATAAGAAACACGGTACAAATTGTGCATTCAGAACCAGACATTGCTCTTATTGCTAAAGGGTCCAGATAATCTGCTTCTTCCAAGAATGCTGGGGGTTGGGATGCCACAATCCTCTTTGTTACCCAGAAAGAGGCATCAGACACCATTAGTATTATTATTATTAATTATTATTATTTTATTATTATTATTATTTCAATTTCTATACTGCTCTTCATCTGAGGATCATAGGGTAGTTCATAATATCAAAACACAAAACTACATACCATAATAAGAAATAAAATAATATCCCCTCCCATCCTAAAAGGCCATAGATGGTTTAATTTGCCAAATGCCTGGGAGATGAGGGAGAATTATGTTGTCTGGTGCCCAAAGATATGTAGTGAAGGTCCAGGTGAACTTTCCTGGGGGAGAGCATCCCACAGATGGGGAGCCACTGCAGAAAAGGCCCCGTTTTCGTGCTGCCACCCTCTGGACCTTTTGAGGAGGCACACGAAGAGGGGCCTCTGAAGATGATCTCAGGGTCCGGGGAGGTTCATTTGGAAAGAGGTGGTCCTTGAGGTATTGTGGTTCTGATCCATTGAAGGCTTTATAGGTCAAAAGCATCAATTCTTTGGCAATCAGCCTTCTTTATGGAAGTGAGAGATGGACCATCAAGAAGGCTGATCACTGAAGAATGGATGCTTTTGAATCATGGTGCTGGAGGAGACTCTTGAGAGTCCCATGGACTGCAAGAAGATCAAACCTATCCATTCTGAAGGAAATCAGCCCTGAGTGCTCACTGGAAGGACAGATCCTAAAGCTGAGGCTCCAATACATTGGCCACCTCATGAGAAGAGAAGACTCCCTGGAAAAGACCCTGATGTTGGGAAAGATGGAGGGCACAAGGAGAAGGGGACGGCAGAGGACAAGATGGTTGGACAGTGTTCTCGAAGCTATTAGCATGAGTCTGACCAAACTGCGAGAGGCAGTGAAGGATAGGCGTGCCTGGCGTGCTCTGGTCCATGGGGTCACGAAGAGTCGGACACAACTAAACGACTAAACAACAACAACAAGGTCAAAACCAGCAGTTTGAATTGGGCCTGGAGGCTAATCGGACCAGGGTTGGCATCATGGGCTCAAACCACCTTCCCCAGTGAGCATCCTGGCTGCCAAATTCTGCGCCAGATGAAGCTTTCACATAGATGTTCAACAGCACGGGGGATAAAATTGCACCCTGAGGAACCCCACATTGAAGTCTCTGTGGGGCTGAAGAGCACTCCCCAAGCATCACCCTCTGGAAACAACCATCCAAGTAGGACTGGAACCACCGCAGGCAGCAGCAAGGATGCTCTTAGCCCAGAGATGGGAAGAAGAAAAAGGGACCAACCAGAGAAAAATGGCAGAGCAGGCTCATTGCCGAAATGGGAAGATTGGCGGGAAAGATCAGAAACCAGGAAGACCAAGTATTTGTGAAAGACTGGAATAACATTATGAAACATTACGTTTCCGAGCACAATTCAAAGTGTTGGTGCGGACCTTGAAAGCCCTAAACGGCCTCGGTCCTGTATACCTGAAGGAGCGTCTCCACCCCCACTGTTCAGCCCGGACACTGAGATCCAGCGCCGAGGGCCTTCTGGCGATTCCCTCAATGCGAGAAGCAAAGCTACAGGGAACCAGGCAGAGGGCCTTCTTGGTGGTGGCGCCCGCCCTGTGGAACGCCCTCCCACCAGAGGTCAAAGAGAACAACAACTACACGACATTTAGAAAATACCTGAAGGCAGCCCTGTTTAGGGAAATTTTTAATCTGTGATGTGTTAATGTATTTTAATGTTTGCTGGAAGCCGCTCAGAGTGGCTGGGGAGACCCAGCCAGATGGGCGGGGTGCAAATAATAAATTATTATTATTATTATTATTATTATTATTATTATTATTATTATTATTTAACATATTTGAGAGACCACTGTAAACAGTTGAAATCATTGGCAGAAATACAATGACACTTGTAAAGTAACATGAACTTTGGATACTATGGATATATAACAGATAGATTACAGCAAAAGATGCAGGAATAAAATTTAGAAATAGAACCCAAGGAGGGAACCCATGGGTTTGGGAGAACCCTTTTCTCCCCTTTTCTTGTTTCTTGTATCTTTGGAACTGTTATACTTGTGATGTATAATCTTTACACAAAACAATATATTTTTAAAAAAGGACTGGAACCACCACACCCCTAACTCAGACAGCTGCTCCAGAAAGAGACCATGGTTGATGGTATCAAAAGCCACAGTGAGAACTGGATGCTGGACTAGCTGGGCCATGGGCCTGATCCAGCAGGCTCGCCTCATGCTCTTACGCACTTATGGAAACGCACAAGACACTTCCTCCGGATAGTTGATGTTGTGACCTTCAGACACTCAGAGTTTATTTTTAAAAATAATAAAATAAAATCCTGTAAGTTTCTAAACCCTATTTCTTGCTGCTCTTTTAGTTTTAGTTTGTTCTATTGATTTTAATGTTCAATTGATGGATGATTTTAAGCTGCCTTGATCTTATTGAATTTTGATGCTTTCCGTCTGAAAGCTAGCACAAGACTGTTACAGACAGTGCAGTCCTGGACACAGGCTCCCGTCCCCAGCTGGGCTTACTCCCAGGTAAGTGCACAGAGGATTGCAGAAGATTCGGGACAGAGACGTGAGCTTGACTTCAGGGGGCAGCCTCGCCTCTCCTATGAGCGCAGAAGGGAGCTTTGGGCGCCTGCCGGCAGCCACCTCCCTGACACCAAATTAAATGTGTTGGATGATACCAATATTGATCTTCCTTACAACCTTATTTTGGAAGAAGACTATTAAAGGAGGATATTACAGGAGGGTTGTAAAGTTATGCATGTTGTGGCAAAAGCAGAACCGTTTTTCTCCCTCTCTCCTAACAGAAGGAATAATGTGAGACTGCGGAGTCGAGCTACAGAACTCGCTTGCCCAGGAGGCAGGCATGGCCACCAACCAGGGTGGCTTCAGAAGGTAAAGGGACCCCTGACCATTAGGTCCAGTCATGACCAACTCTGGGGTGGTGGCACTCATCTCGCTTTACTGGCCGAGGGAGCCGGCATACAGCTTCCAGATCATGTGGCCAGCATGACTAAGCCGCTTCTGGCGAACCAGAGCAGCACACGGAAAAGCCGTTTACCTTCCCGCCGGAGCGGTACCTATTCATCTACTTGCACTTTGACGTGCTTTCGAACTGCTAGGTTGGCAGGAGCTGGGACAGAGCAACGGGAGCTCACCCCGTCGTGGGGATTCGAACTGCCAACCTTTTGATCATCAAGCCCTAGGCTCTGTGGTTTAACCCACAGCGTCACCCGCAGGGCCCAGCTTCAGAAGGTAAAGGTAAAGGGACCCGGACAAATTCATAGATGAGGAAAGGACTATTGGTGGCTTCTAACCCCAAGGGTTAGAGTCCCATGGACTGCAAGAAGATCAAACCTATCCATTATTAAAGAAATCAGCCCTGAGTGCTCATTAGAAGGACAGATCCTGAAGTTGAGGCTCCAGTACTTTGGCCACCTCATGAGAAGAGAAGACTCCCTAGAAAAGACCCTGATGTTGGGAAAGATTGAGGGCACAAGGAGAAGGGGACGGCAGAGGATGAGATGGTTGGACAGTGTTCTTGAAGCTACTAACATGAGTTTGGCCAAACTGCGAGAGGCAGTGAAGGATAGGCGTGCCTGGCGTGCTCTGGTCCATGGGGTCACAAAGAGTCAGACACGACTGAAAGACTGAACAACAACAAACCCTAAGGGCCATGCTCCACAGCTGGAGGCAGCAGTGCTTCTGAAGTTCAGTTGCCGGAAATGGCAAGCTCTTCAACATGACATGGCCCAAATCTCGAACACCGTCTTCCGGCTCCAAAATCTCGCATCAGTTACGAGACCCACACCAGACCATGGACCTGGAAAAAGTGCTTCCTTTCAGGGCGGGATCTCAGCCCGAAAGAGCACAAGAGCAAGGTGCCCAAAATGGCCACTGGGCTCTCGCAGGGGAAAACAGGATGTCCCCGTTATCCCAGCGCAGTTGATGGGAATGAGGCTGCTGGAGTGGAGAGGGTCGCTCTTTTGCTGGAATCTTGCTTGGGAGTTTCCTACAGGCATCTGGGTGACTGCTGTGAGAAAGGGAGGCTGGGCAGAAGGGGCTCAAGGCCTGATCCAGCAGGCTCTTCTCTTGCTCAACTCAGCCAGGGTCACCCCATGAAGATTTGGGGCACACAGAAGGAACGGGCTTCTTCACACAGCACTTAGTTACACCGGCTACTAGCCGCAAGGGCCGCGTCCTGCCTTCAGGATCAGAGGCTGTGGGAGCCCAGTTCGCCCTTTCTGCTGGTGAATGAACCACGTGAGCATGTGAAGCAGTCAAATGGACCACCTTGGAAGGGGGTGGACTCTCCTTTGTGGGAGGCTTTTAAATAAGGTTTGGATGGCCGGCTGCCAGTGATTCTTGAACTGTGATTCCTGCATTGCAGGGGATTGGACTAGAGGACCCTTTGGGTCCCTTCCATCTCCATTTTTCCACCATTCTACTGAACTTGTCCTTTGAGACTGCGTTAAAAAACAACAACACATTCTCTGAGCCTTAAAGAGTTCCACCACTGGCCTTCTTGAACTTTTTTTTCATTTGTGCTTGTTCTCCAAAAAACAATAATAAATAAGTCAGATTCTGCTCCTGTTTCTATGCATAAATGTAGATTTCCTCTCACCTTCCCCTGAAGATGCTCTAGTATTTTACGTTCACAGTGCAAGCAGGACATGACTTTTGCCTGCAGCCAGACATCTGCTTCCTCCCTCTACACCCCCCCCACCTTGCAATGCCTTTTCTGTGTCCAAGAGCCCGGTCATCTGTCTTTGTGGTGGTGGTAGGGGCTCAGCCACTGACTTCACAGACTTCTCCCCCCCAACCCCCGTCCCTCTGACCACCTGCTGCCAACATGTTTTTTTCTGTCTTCAGAGGGAAAATGTCTCTTTTCAGAAGCTGCTTCTGCAGCTCCTGCCTTGGACGAGACAGAACATTTGCTGTGCGGCCTGACGGTCTTCCAGCCCATTTTTTCCCCCTGCCTGCAAAGCTTGTTATTATGATTATTTCATATAAAATGCCTTTGAACCTAACTGGACTCTGATGAATTCTTCATGGCCTGAGCGGACGCACCCAGCGGACGGAGGCCAGACTAGCAAAGGACAGCAAAGTCTGTTTCATCTCTCTCTCTGCAGCGAGGATGTGCTGGCAAATGATGTGCTGCTTCCTAAGTTTCCTCTTTCATTGGGGAACTCATCCTTCCCGTCAGTGGTGCTTTCTGGGCACCCGCATGGCAGGGACTGCTTTGCACCTGCAGACCATTACCCAAGCAAAGACACCTGTCCCTTTGTCAAGGAAACAGACGAGCCCTCGGGCCACGTCCTGCTCACCTCTCTCTCGTCCAGACCACTTCAGCCTTCTCCTCGCCTCTCTCCAGAACTCTCCCTCTGACATTTCATTTGCCTCCTTTGCTGCTCTAATCATGTCGCCCTCCTTCACTTTTGCAGGAAGCCAAACAGGTTACTCAGCTTCACTTTTCTGGCTGGCAACACCGGATTGGTTAAAGCCGAACACAATTTCCACAAACTTTTTTGTCGGTGCCGAAAAAGTCTCAACTGTTCAGCGTCTTCCCCAAAATATTGGACGTGTTGGAAGTGCTGCCGCTTGCACAGAGAGAACATCTAGAGCTGTGGTCCCCCCACAGGGGGGCAAATTGATTTTTAAGGAGGACAGTTCAAGAATGAGTTATCAACAGGTAATGGCCTTTTAGGCGTCTTCCACGTGAATAGGAGTTCACTTTTTGAATACTAAGAATTATATGTCACCGGAAGGGGTGGGCATCAGGATTTTAGAGGTGCTTAGGTGGAGCATGGCCAAAAAAGGTTGAGAATCACTGATCTAGAGTCAGAGAATTATAGAATCATAGTATTCTAGAGTTAGAAGGGACCTCAAGGGTCATCTAGTCCAACCCCCTGCAATTCAGGAATCTCAACTAAAGCATTTATTCTCCATCCAACCTCTTCTTAAAGGTAAAGGGACCCCTGACCATTAGGTCCAGTCATGACCGACTCTGGGGTTGCGGCGCTCATCTCGCTTTATTGGCCAAGAGCCGGCGTACAGCTTCCAGGTCATGTGGCCAGCATGACAAAGCCGCTTCTGGTGAACCAGAGCAGCGCACGGAAATGCCATTTACCTTCCCGCTGCAGCGGTACCTATTTATCTACTTGCACTTTGATGTGCTTTCGAACTGCTAGGTTGGCAGGAGCAGGGACCAAGCAACGGGAGCTCACCCTGTTGCAGGGATTTGAACCGCCAACCTTCTGATCGGCAAGCCCTAGGCTCTGTGCTTTAACCCACAGCACCACCCGGTTCCTTAACCTCTTCTTAGAAACCTCCAAAGAAGGAGAGTCCACCACCTCCTGAGGGAGATCATTCCACTGTTCTAACTGTCAGAAAATATATAAAATAATAAAATAATTGTCCAGTAGCACCTTAAAAAGGTAAAGGTAAAGGACCCCTGACAGTTAAGTCCAGTCGCAGATGACTCTAGGGTTGCGGTGCTCATCTCGCTTTACTGGCCGAGGGAGACGGCGTTTTCCACAGACAGCTTCCGGGTCATGTGGCCAGCATGACTAAGACGCTTCTGGCGAAACCAGAGAAGCGCACGGAAACACTGTTTACCTTCCCGCCGGAGTGGTACCTACAGTATTTATCTACTTGCACTTTGACATACTTTCAAACTGCTAGGCTGGCAGGAGCTGCGACCGAACAACAGGAGCTTCAGATACACATGAAAGCTTATACCAAGAACAAACTTAGTTGGTCTCTAAGGTGCTACTGGACAATTATATATATATATATATATATATATATATATATATATATATATATATTTCGACTGTGTCAGACCAACATGGCTACCTACCTTAATCTAACTGTCAGAAAATTTTTCCTGCTATTTAGTTGGAATTTCCTTCCTTGTAACTTGAAGCCATTGGTTTGAGTCCTCCCCTCCAGAGCAGGAGAAAACAAACTTGCTCCCTCTTCCATGGGACAGCCCTTGAGGTATTTGAAGATGGCTATCCTATCTCCAGGATAGGCGTGCCTGGCGTGCTCTGGTCCATGGGGTCACGAAGAGTCGGACACGACTGAACGACTGAACAACAACAACATCCTATCTCCTCTCAGTCTGTCAAACAGCTCATACCATCGTTGGAAAGTTCTTCTCAATGTTTAGTCAGAATCTCCACAATCGTGATCCCATCAGGCCTCTTTAGACTTCCACGGGAACAGCAGCTCATTTTGTGACATTCATTGTCTTGGAAGTTTTGGTTCCCAAACACGTCTCTGTATGCCTTTCACAATCCCACTGACTTCTCAGTGGAATTGTGATTAATTAATGTAGATAAAGAGCTTATGGGTAGCACATCCACAGTGCCATTATCTGTTTTATTGTGGCTGCTCTCATCTGATCTGAATTATATGGCTTTCTTTATTGGAGTACATGATGCACGATTTGGAGCCATTTATAGACAACGATCTGGAAGGGATGTGCAACACGGATTGGGCTCTGCAGCACAAGGAAAGCAAAATGCCTACTTTCACGGGCCAATGGCCCATTTGCAGGAATGCCTACAGAAAGAAGACAGGGAGAAGGTTCTAGGGGTCCATTTCTCTTAGACAATCCAGCATTCCTCTCCTCTGAATGTTTTTCCTTCTTTTTTTTTGTAGGGTAAGAATGACCCATTCTAGTTCTGAAATCTCCTCCCCTCCCCCTCCTCCTCCTTCTTCGATTCCTCATAGCTGAATAAAATTGTCTTCCATGAACATAGTTTTAGAAGTGAGTCCATGAGTGACTGTGGAGGCCAATTCTGGATCCACACATCCTTCCACAGTGGGGGACATTGGTTTCCAGGCGGGAGCTGATCATGGTGAGGGTTTGCCAAGCGTGCCTTCCTCTTAGCACGTTTCTCCCTTGCGTCCTGAGTTTGAGCGTCTTCAATGCTGATGACACCTTTGGTAAAGGCTGTTCTCCAATTGGAGCGCTCGCTCCAAGTGTTTCTGAATTGTTGGTGTTTAAACCTCTTTTGTTGACCACCAGCATTACACTTTCCATTTTTAAGTTCGGAATAGAGTAGTTGCTTTGGACGACGATAATCAGGCATCCGCACAGTATGAGCTCTGTGAGGTGAGAAAGGAGGCTGGACTAGATCTCCTCCCTTCAATTTGACCCATAAGAACACAAGAAGAGCACCTGCTGGTTGAAGCCAGTGGTCCATCTAGTCCAGCCTTCTCTTCTCAATATGAACAACCACATGCCTCAAAGGGAAAACTGCAGGCAGGATCCGAGCATAAGAGCCCTCTCCCTTCCTGCTGTTTCCAGAAACTTGTATTCAGAAGCATTGCTGCCTCCAACCATGGAAGCAGAGGCAGAGCATCACCATCCTGGCTAGGAGCCATCAAAAGCCTTTCCTTACTCCATGAATTTGCCTAATCCTCTTCTTAACCATCCAGGATGGTGCCCATCACCGTCTCCTGTGGGAGGCAGGGGCAGAGGAAGGGGGCAGTGGGGACAGTCCGCCCCGGGTGTCATCACTTAGGGGGGGTGACAAAATGCCGGGTGGCACTCACCACAGGGCCTGTAGCGCGTCCAAGCCACACGTCTCTCCTGGGAGTGACACGGTGACTTGGGTACCCGCAGGCTCCGCGCTGCACCAAACGGTCCACCTGCCGCCTCCTCCTCAGCTGTAGGGCGGCTGAGTGGGAGGAGGCAGGCAGACTCCTCAGAGGCCCCACGGAGAGTCCTGCCCCGGCTGGCCCCACCCCTGGGCGCAGGGCATGTGCGCCGCCCCAGGTGCCCGATCGGCTAGCTCCACCACTGGTGGGAGGGAGTTCCATGGCTCAACTCTGTGCCGTGTGGCGAAGGACTTTCTTTTATCTGTTCTGACTCTTCCAACATTCAGTGTTATTGGACATCTATGAGTTCTCGTGTAATGAGAGAGAGAGAGAAACACTTTCCTCTATCCACTTTCTGCATGCCACACATGATTTTATAAATTTCTATCAGTTAACCTCTTACGTCGTTACATAAACTGTCGGCTCCATAGTTCAGGAAAAGCCAAATGATTTATAAACAAAAGAAAGGGGACACATTTTATTCCCCAGAGTGGCTGGGGAAACCCAGCCAGATGGGCGGGGTATAAATAATAAATTATTATTATTATTATTATTATTATTATTATTATTATTATTATTATTATTCTGGTTTGGCGCCACTGGAAACTGGTGAAGTAGGAAACCTAACTGGGCCTTGTCCAAATCTGCAGGGCTCTGGGTCACATTTTCTTTCCTCTCCAGTCTTGCTGGGTAGGTCTAAGGCAGGTAGGGCCAAACTTGGCCCTCCAGATGTTTTGGGACTACAACTCCCATCATCCCTAGCTAACAGGACCAGTGGTCAGGGATGATGGGAATTGTAGTCTCAAAACGTCTGGAGGGCCAAGTTAGGGAAAATGTGAAATGCAGCAATGGATTCCTTTCAGGACCAGTCTGGAATGAGAACTCAGGAGCAGCTCAGAGAAGCTGTAATCCCTTCATTGCAGGGGGTTGGACTGGATGACCCTTGGGGTCCCTTCTAGCTTTACGGTTCTGTGATTCTGAAAGCAAATGAGCCTCACCGAGAGGCTCCAAAGAGTCACACGCAGCCCAAATCTTGGCAACATCTGGAGTCTGCTGGTAGCCTGCTAAACTTTGATTTAAATTTGCAGCTCACACACGTGCCTCTCTTTACAGTAAATAAAGGGCCTTCAATAAGATCGGCAGCCATCTCCTTTGCAGATCCAGAAAGATAGAGGTAATTAAAAGAGCGGAAGGAGGTGCATTCATGCCTCGTTATCTTTTAGTTGTTAAAAAGCCATGATTAAATAAAGTTGATGGAAGCTGCCAGTAAGACAGATTATCTTACGCAAAAGGGCTCCATCATGTTTTTTATTTTATTTTCTAATTTCTCCATAGAACTGATCAGAACAAGACTCTGCATTTAATGGTCCAAATTAGAGGCTAATGAGCACTACAGAAGCAATATCCACCCATCTCCCTCTATGCAGATGCTTTAAGCCGCTAAGCGAGAGGAAAGGAATAAGACGGCAGGTCTGCTTTCTCCTCCAGAAGCTAGAGGTCCCCGCCTCCATCCATGCTAGGTTCACACAAGCCAGGCCACAGTACATGGTGCATGCAGAGAAGAGTAGAATTGCACCAAAGGGTCATCTAGTCCAACCCCCTGCAATCAGCTGGGTGTGGCAACCCACATTTCTGACATTTGCCCACTGTAAAAGACCCTGGTTAGCTCCTCGCTTCACCTCCGTTGGCCGCTGATGAAGAGGAGGAATCCATCTCCTGCTCCCTGACAAATGCCTTCATTCACCAAGGCAGGAGCAGGAGCAGGAGCAGGCAGGCGGGGGGCGGGCCTGGGGCCTGGAGCTTATTGGAAATGTGGGGCGGAAGATCACTCATTTGCTAGCAAGCAGAAGAACAAGAGTCCCTGGAATGTCAGCAGCAGGAGCTCCTCCGTGTTCAGCTGCAAGAAGAAGGCAGAGATGGTGGCTGCCGAATCCGTGTGGTTTGCTGCGTTTGCACAAATCTTAGAATTGTCAAGGTGGAAAGTCCAACCCCTGTGATGGCTAGATAACCCATACACGCTCTGTTTAAGAACCTCCAAGGCAGGAGAGTCCACTACCTTCCAAGGGAGTCCATTCTGCTTCTACCCACAGAAAGTTCTTCCTAAGGTTTAATTGGAATCTCATAGAATCATAATCATAGAATCATCTCCTTTCTTGTAATTTGATTCCATTGATTTAGGTCCTCCCTGCTGGAGCAGCAGAAAACAAGCTTGCTCCCATCTTCTACAGCAGGCATTCTCTCTCTCTCTCTCTCTCTCTCTCTCTCTCTCTCTCTCTCTCTCCACCCTCTGGCTTTCTTTGTGGAGATATCCAAGAAATTGGAAGTCCTCCCAGTTGCTCTCCTCATCCATCTGCATCTTCTGGTTGGGGGTAGGAATATAAGAAGAGCCTGCTGGATCAGGCCAGTAGCCCAACATGCTCTTCTCACAGTGGCTGAGCAGATGCCCAATTGGGAAACCCACAAGCAGAATCTGAGTGCAAGATCCCTCTCCTTTCTCTCCTCCTGTGGTTTCCAGCGGCTGCTATTCAGAAACACTGTAGAGGCAGACCATAGCCTCTCTTGTGGCTAGGAGCCATCAGTAGCCCTCTCCTCCTCCAGGAATTTTTGTCATCCTGTTTTAAAGCCATCAAGACTGGGGATCAACACTGCCTCCTGCGGGAATAAGTCCCATCGTTTATCGATGTGTGGTTTTGTCCCACTATTCTTGAAGGAAGAACGAGTAGATAGAGTGGAATCTGCCCAGACTGATATTTCTCCATTTCTCATTTTCCCCCATCTCTACATTCTCATTGGCTGGTCATCGTGCCAATGAGAAAACACCACAGGATGTGAGTTCTTACTTCTCCACGGGACCTCTTGGGAAGAGAAAATTTGCATGGACATCGTTCACCTTTGCAAACCAGCCCTATGAAATTTCCGGAACACCCAGACACGTGGTCTTTCAAATCAAATTGGTTCGCTCCTAAGAGTGGTAATACGAACATAAGGGTGTACGAAGAACCTACTGGATCAGGCCAATGGCCCATCTAGTCCAGTGGCCAACCAGATGCCAGTGGGAAACCCACAAACAGGATCTGATTGCTACATCAACTCTCCCCTCCTGTGATTTCCAGGAACTGGTATTCAGAAGTGTTGCTGCATCTGACCAGGGATGCAGATCATAGCTATTGATAGACCTTTCCTCCTCCTTGAATGTCTTCAATCCTCTTGAGAGCCGTCCAAGTTGGTGGCCCCCACTGCCTCCTATGGTAGTGAGTGCCATGGATAAAAGTCCTTGTCACCAACCTTCTTTACTCCTTAAAACCCCCCTCCTTCTTCACATGTTCAGGCTCTGCCTGGTTTCCCACAGCTGTGGAGCAGTTTCCTGGCGTGCTCCTGAGTTAAGGGTAGAGGTTATGATGGGACAGACAAGGCCCTCTGGCAGAGTTTTCTGGAGAAATTGTGTCGCATCTCCATCCAACAAGTCCCCAGGGTGCCCTAAGACACAAATATTATTTTTGACTGACTTGTTTTTCAGTTCATTAAGCTTTTCTTCCAGCTCACTCATTTTTTGTTGTCGTTTGGAGGCGAAAAACAAAACATGCAGAAGGATTTCAGACTTAAATTCCTTCATTCCAGCGAAGAGTTTGCCGTGCTCCTTAATCCCGGTCGGTCTCTAGAGGTGGAGTCCTAGACACTGTTTCATGGAAGCCGCTTGTCTTGCCACATTTTTTTGCAATCAGCTTCCTCTAATGCAGCGCATTTTTGTACACAATTTTCACTAAGCCAATTATGCGCACTCTCCCCCACCTTCCACACATTCCTCCACTTTCTCTGTTTTTGTATGGAGAACTACATCCCAAGATTCAGAAATGTGAGACACACACCTCAGGGCCATCGAGATGTGCCCTTGCTCCACCTCTCTCCCCCAGGGGAACCCGATCCTGGCTGCTGAATCGGAGCAAATGTCCGTCAGGTTTTCTCCGACTTGACATTTGCTCTGATTTATTGTGAAAGAGTGAGTTTTCCGGGGGAAAGCAGCGGGGCAAGACCAAAACTTATTGGACCTGCATCTGGAATAAAAAATATAATAATAATTTATTACTTATACCCAGCCCATCTGGCCGGGTCTCCCCAGCCACTCTGGGCGGCTTCCAACAGGATATTAAAAACACAATAAAAGATCAAACATTAAAAAGTTCCCTAAACAGGGACAAAGGGAAAACTGCTCGGATTCATGCTTTCTAGACACGGGACAAGTGCAAGTCTGTTACGTTCCATTTGGACCACTGTAACATCCTCTATGTGGGGCTGCTTTTAAAAAGTGCTGGGAAACCTTGACTATCCCAAAGGACTGCAGCCAGACTGTTGACTGGAACTGGTCACAGGGGAATCATCCAGGCTGCCTTTGGGGCCAGTTCTTGCCTTGTTTCAGGTAATGTGCATTACCTAGGCTTGCATTAAAATGTCAACCAAACCAAAAGCTCAACAACTTTGCCTCCACCCCCCAATTTTTTGGGAAATAAAGTCAAATCATTTTTGCAGGAAATAAATAAATAAATAAATAAATAAATAAATAAATAAATAAATTCAATTGGGGGGGGTGTCAGGCCCCACAGGGCCCCTTTTCAGCTGGGCATTCAAAAAGACTCCGAGCCATTAAGCTGTTGTTGTTGTTCAGTCGTTCAGTCGTGTCCGACTCTTCGTGACCCCATGGACCAGAGCACGCCAGGCACGCCTATCCTTCACTGCCTCTCGCAGTTTGGCCAAACTCATGTTAGTAGCTTCGAGAACACTGTCCAACCATCTCATCTTCTGTCGTCCCCTTCTCCTTGTGCCCTCAATCTTTCCCAGCATCAGGGTCTTTTCTAGGGAGTCTTCTCTTCTCATGAGGTGGCCAAAGTACTGGAGCCTCAACTTCAGGATCTGTCCTTCTAGTGAGCACTCAGGGCTGATTTCTTTAAGAATGGATAGGTTTGATCTTCTTGCAGTCCATGGGACTCTCAAGAGTCTCCTCCAGCACCATAATTCAAAAGCATCAATTCTTCGGCGATCAGCCTTCTTTATGGTCCAGCTCTCACTTCCGTACATTACTACTGGGAAAACCATAGCTTTAACTATACGGACCTTTGTTGGCAAGGTGATGTCTTTGCTTTTTAAGATGCTGTCTAGGTTTGTCATTGCTTTTCTCCCAAGAAGCAGGCGTCTTTTAATTTCGTGACTGCTGTCACCATCTGCAGTGATCATGGAACCCAAGAAAGTGAAATCTCTCACTGCCTCCATTTCTTCCCCTTCTATTTGCCAGGAGGTGATGGGACCAGTGGCCAAGATCTTAGTTTTTTTTATGTTGAGCTTCAGACCATATTTTGCGCTCTCCTCTTTCACCCTCATTAAAAGGTTCTTTAATTCCTCCTCACTTTCTGCCATCAAGGTTGTATCATCAGCATATCTGAGGTTGTTGATATTTCTTCCGGCAATCTTAATTCCGGTTTGGGCTTCATCCAGTCCAGCCTTTCGCATGATGAATTCTGCATATAAGTTAAATAAGCAGGGAGACAATATACAGCCTTGTCGTACTCCTTTCCCAATTTTGAACCAATCAGTTATTCCATATCCAGTTCTAACTGTAGCTTCTTGTCCCACATAGAGGTTTCTCAGGAGATGGATGAGGTGATCAGGCACTCCCATTTCTTTAAGAACTTGCCATAGTTTGCTGTGGTCAACACAGTCAAAAGCTTTTGCGTAGTCAATGAAGCAGAAGTAAATGTTTTTCTGGAACTCTCTAGCTTTCTCCATAATCCAGCGCATGTTTGCAATTTGGTCTCTGGTTCCTCTGCCCCTTCGAAATCCAGCTTGCACTTCTGGGAGTTCTCGGTCCACATACTGCTTAAGCCTGCCTTGTAGAATTTTTAGCAGAACCTTGCTAGCGTGTGAAATGAGTGCAATTGTGCGGTAGTTGGAGCATTCTTTGGCACTGCCCTTCTTTGGGATTGGGATATAGACTGATCTTCTCCAATCCTCTGGCCACTGCTGAGTTTTCCAAACTTGCTGGCATATTGAGTGTAGCACCTTAACAGCATCATCTTTTAAAATTTTAAATAGTTCAGCTGGAATATCATCACTTCCACTGGCCTTGTTGTTAGCAAGGCTTTCTAAGGCCCATTTGACTTCACTCTCTAGGATGTCTGGCTCAAGGTCAGCAACCACACTACCTGGGGTGTATGAGACCTCCATATCTTTCTGGTATAATTCCTCTGTGTATTCTTGCCACCTCTTCTTGATGTCTTCTGCTTCTGTTAGGTCCTTTCCACTTTTGTTCTTAATTGTGGTAATCTTTGTACGAAATGTTCCTTTCATATCTCCAATTTTCTTGAACAGATCTCTGGTTTTTCCCATTCTGTTGTTTTCCTCTATTTCTTTGCATTGCTCGTTTAAAAAGGCCCTCTTGTCTCTCCTTGCTATTTTTTGGAAGTCTGCATTCAATTTCCTGTATCTTTCACTATTTCCCTCGCATTTTGCTTGCCTTCTCTCCCCCGCTATTTGTAAGGCCTCATTTGACAGCCACTTTGCTTTCTTGCATTTCTTTTTCATTGGGATGGTTTTCGTTGCTGCCTCCTGTATAATGTTACGAGCCTCCATCCACAGTTCTTCAGGCACTCTATCCACCAAATCTAAATCCTTAAACCTGTTCTTCACTTCAACTGTGTATTCATAAGGAATTTGATTTAGATTGTATCTTACTGGCCCAGTGGTTTTTCCTACTTTCTTCAGTTTAAGCTGGAATTTTGCTATAAGAAGCTGATGATCTGAGCCACAGTCAGCTCCAGGTCTTGTTTTTGCTGAGTGTATAGAGCTCCTCCATCTTTGGCTGCACAGAATATAATCAATCTGATTTCGGTGTTGCCCATCTGGTGATGTCCATGTGTAGAGTCGTCTCTTGTGTTGTTGGAAAAGAGTGTTTGTGATGACCAGCTTGTTCTCTTGACAGAACTCTATTAGCCTTTGCCCTGCTTCATTTTGAACTCCAAGGCCAAACTTGCCAGTTGTTCCTTTTATCTCTTGACTCCCTACTTTAGCATTCCAATCCCCTATAATGAGAAGAACATCCTTCCTTGGTGTCATTTCTATAAGGTGTTGTAAGTCTTCATAGAATTGGTCAACTTCAGTTTCTTCAGCACTGGTAGTTGGTGCATAAACTTGGATTACTGTGATGTTAAAAGGTCTGCCTTGGATGCGTATCGAGATCATTCTATCATTTTTGAGATTGCATCCCAGTACAGCTTTCGCCACTCTTTTGTTGACTATGAGGGCCACTCCATTTCTTTTACGGGATTCCTGTCCACAGTAGTAGATATGATAGTCATCCGAACTGAATTCGCCCATTCCCGTCCATTTTAGTTCACTGATGCCCAGGATGTCAATGTTTATTCTTGCCATCTCATTTTTTACCACATCCAGCTTACCAAGGTTCATGGTTCTTACATTCCAGGTTCCTATGCAATACTTTTCTTTACAGCATTGGACTTTCCTTTCGCTTCCAGGCATATCCGCAACTGAGCGTCCTTTCGGGTTTGGCCCAGCCGCTTCATCAGCTCTGAATCTACTTGTACTTGTCCTCCGCTCTTCCCCAGTAGCATGTTGGACGCCTTCCGACCTGAGGGGCTCATCTTCCAGCGTCATATCTTTTATATGCCTGTTGTCTTTGTCCATGAGGTTTTCTTGGCAGGGATACTGGAGTGGCTTGCCAGTTCCTTCTCCAGGTGGATCA
This sequence comes from Darevskia mixta, assembly GCA_034641385.1. Classification (NCBI taxonomy): domain Eukaryota; kingdom Metazoa; phylum Chordata; class Lepidosauria; order Squamata; family Lacertidae; genus Darevskia; species Darevskia mixta. Next base: position 942,163 of record JAWWNH010000141.1, on the reverse strand, counting down.
CATTTGGTCCAAACTCTCCACTACGACCTGTCCATCTTGACCTGTCCATAGCTTCCCTGAGTAATTCAAGCCCCTTCGCCACGACAAGGCAGTGATCCATGAAGGGGGCCATTAAGCTATCAAAGCTTTAATCTAAACTAATTGGTTTACAACTCTGAGCACATCGTAAATGCGTCAATCTCCATCACTTTCAGTTTCCTCAACTGCCGGATGCCTGTTCTCCCGCCACCCACCAAGGCATCTCGGGAGACGGAAGCACCTTCTGTGCTTTCTCTTTCTTTCCCCTGGTACGTTCTCTGTGAGGCTGATGGGAGCCCTCTCACTGCTTTCCTTTCCTCGGAGCTTCCTCCAGACGTCCCGCTGGAATCTGTCTCCAAGATAGCTGGCGGCTCACGGTATTCACTCAGAGCCAAGCTGGAAGGACAAGGGGAGGGCAGTCCCCTGACAGGGGGGGACAATAAATTTTCCACACTGGGTACCACCTGACCTTGCTACCCCACTGGGGCTATTTAGCCCAACCCCTTGAAATGCAGGAATCTCAGCTAAACAGTTCTCCCGTCAGAAAGTCATTCCCAAATTCTGCATTAAAATTGAGCCTTTGAGGGTTGCCTCTGGCCCCTGAGCTGAAGGTCCCCCACACCTGATTTAAATCTTGGCAATCAACCCCCACAATAAGCCCTGCTGGGGATTCTTCAGCTGAGATTCCTGCATTGCAGGGGGTGGACTGGATGGCCTTTGGGGTTCCCTTCCAAGTCTGCATGATCCCATGATCTTTACAGTGCCTTTGTGGAGTGTTAGGAGAGGGACAGAAAGCTAAGAAAGAGGGAAAATGAATATTCTTGTTTAAAGCAAATTACATCTTGCGTGCTGCTGTCTTGCAGGAAATCTGTAAGGCAACAACTGAGTGAAAACACGTCCATCATACTTAAGACATCTGACGCTTGATAAGCAGTTCCCCTCCTGCTTCCCCTTGGACTCTGCTTTCGCATCTGCCGCCAGCATTTGGATAGATTATGGAGGGGATTGATGGGTTGCTGGGGTCTAATTCTTGAGCTTCAAGTGCTCGCGTCCTTCCATCCTGACACCGGCCAGGAGCGCCTGCCCCGGAGAGAGTCAACCGGGGTGTAATTAAGTTGCAAAAGACTCTAATTCAAGTGTGACATTGCCGCGCTCTTCTCCTCCAAGCCCGCCTCGGCTCGGGAGAACAATAATTAATATATTCATCAGGAAATGTTTAATGTTAGGCTTTCAGCTTCTCAAGACATGTCTGAAGGATGGAGCCGCAATCAAGAAGCTTTAGCTATATGGAAAGCAAATCCCAGGCTATCCGGGTGCTCCTGGAAGCGCAGAAGCCAGGAAGCGGGCTTGGGGCTTTGGATGGCAGGCTCTCTGGAGATGCCTCGCCTCCTTCCTCTCCCTGGCACCCAACGGGGCCTTATTGGCACTTTGATTATGGGTCCACTGGCAGCTAATTGGCAGCATGTGGAGGAGGAACAATCCGGCACAATGCGGAGGCGAGAGATGCCCCAGGATGGGGCAAGGGCAGCAGAGGAAGGCAAATGGGCCACATTTGGCTCCTCTGTCCCTCTGCTTCCACCTAAAGAAGATTCCACCTAAACATTAGGAAGAACTTCCTGACAGTAAGAGCTGTTCGACAGTGGAATTTGCTGCCAAGGAGTGTGGTGGAGTCTCCTTCTTTGGAGGTCTTTAAGCAGAGGCTTGACAGCCACCTGTCAGGAATGCTTTGATGGTGTTTCCTGCTTGGCAGGGGGTTGGACTGGATGGCCCTTGTGGTCTCTTCCAACTCTATGATTCTATGATTCTATGATTCTATGCTTCTCAATTTCAGTAAGTATTCCTATTGAAATATTTCAACATAAAATGCAATATAAATCAAACCAATCACAAAAACAAAAACAATAAGAGACCGATAAATGCAACTCTGGTTAAGAGCTGTTTGATAGTGGAACAGTCTCCCTTGGGAGGTGGTGGACTTTCCTTCCTTGGAGGGTTTTCAGCAGAGGTTTGATGGCCATCTGTCAAGGATGCTTTTTAAAAAATATTTATTTATTTTGTTTTTCTGATTAAAATTTTACAACCATATATCGAACATAGATCATAAAGAAGAAGAAGAGTTTGGATTTGATATCCCGCTTTATCACTACCCTAAGAAGTCTCCAAGCGGCTCACATTCTCCTTTCCCTTCCTCCCCCTCTGTGAGGTGAGTGAGGCTGAGAGACTTCAAAGAAGTGGGACTAGCCCAAGGTCACCCAGCAGCTGCATGTGGAGGAGCGGAGACACAAACCCAGTTCACCACATTACGAGTCTACTGCTCTTAACCACTACACCACACTGGCTCTAAAAACAAGATTCCAAGGAATCTCCTGGACTTCCATCCTCCCCTTTCTGGGTCCGATTATTAATCATTTCCTCCTGCATCTTTTATGACGATCCAAATCTTTTACCTCTCCATTAAATCCAAAATTCACCATTAAACTACAAGTGATATTCCGATTCTACTAACAATTTTAATTGTTTACAATGGTCTTTAAGATAAGTTATGAATTTTCCCAATTCTTTATTAAAATTTTGGTCTTCCTGATTTCTGATTCTTCCGGTCATTTTAGGCATTTCGGCATAATCCATCAACTTGATCTGCCATTCTTCTCATGTGAGGACTTTATCTTCTTTCCATCTCTGGGCCAATAACATCAGTGCAGCTGTGGTTGCAGACATGAAAAGTCTTTTCTGCTCCCATGGGATTTTGGCACCTATAATTTCTAAAAGGAAGGCTTCCGGGTTTTTTTAAGCAAAGGTTATTTTAAACATTTGTTCAACTCATTATATATCATTTCCCACAATCCTTTTACTACCTTACATTTCCTCCACATATGATTAAAGGTGCCTTCTTTTTCCTTCCATTTCCAGCATACATTTGAGCCTGTTTTATACATTTTCACTAATTTGCAGGGAGTTAAATGCCAACTTTCTGACAGTAAGAGCTGTTCAGCAGTAGAACAGACTCGCATGAGAGATGGCGGACTCTCCTTCCTTTGAGGGTTTTAAGCAGAGGTTGGCTGGCCCTCTGTCAGGGATGCTTAGCTGAGATTCCTGCATTGCAGGGGGTTGGACTAGATGGCCCCTGGGGTCCCTTCCAACTCTACCATTCTATGATTCTATAAGATGCAACCAGGCAAATACTGCATTGTATATCAGGTCTCCAGTCAAAAGCAACATACAGAAATATTACACTACTATTTGAAAGCCCTACAAAGCAATGCTGAGATTATGTAGCGGGAAATAGTGCATATATAGCGGCTGATGGAGCATGGCTGATGCTCATGTGCATTGAATGCCATGAGACTCATTTCCGTGTACTTTCAGGAATGCCTGATGTTTCGGCATGAACATTATGCCTTTCTTGACAACTCTGATGAACTGAAAGCTTCCCGGTGAAAATGATGCTGAGGAGCCAGGAGACGGCTCCTGTCATTACCTATTGTTTGCTTGGGCTGAACTTTGGAAGATTCCGGACAGAGAAAAGAAAATCCTTCTTCACTCTGAGCACAATTAAACCGTGGAACTCCCTCCCACAGGAGGCGGAGGTGGCCACCAACTGGGATAACATTAAAAGAGGATGGGAGAAGTTCAAGGAACAGGAGGAGGAGGAGGAGGACTGAGTCAACAGTGTGATGCAGCAGCTAAAAAAGCCCATGCAATTCTGGGCTGCATCAATAGGAGTATAGCATCTAGATCAAGGGAAGTAATAGTACCACTGTATTCCGCTCTGGTCAGACCTCACCTGGAATACTGTGTCCAGTTCTGGGCACCACAGTTCAAGAAGGATACTGACAAGCTGGAACGTGTCCAGAGGAGGGCAACCAAAATGGTCAAAGGCCTGGAAACGATGCCTTATGAGGAACGGCTTAGGGAGCTGGGTATGTTTAGCCTGGAGAAGAGAAGGTTAAGGGGTGATATGATAGCCATGTTCAAATATATAAAAGGATGTCATATAGAGGAGGGAGAAAGGTTGTTTTCTGCTGCTCCTGAGAAGAGGACATGGAGCAATGGATTCAAACTACAAGAAAGAAGATTCCACCTAAACATTAGGAAGAACTTCCTGACAGTAAGAGCTGTTTGACAGTGGAATTTGCTGCCAAGGAGTGTGGTGGAGTCTCTTTCTTTGGAGGTCTTTAAGCAGAGGCTTGACAGCCACCTGTCAGGAATGCTTTGATGGTGTTTCCTGCTTGGCAGGGGGTTGGACTGGATGGCCCTTGGGGTCTCTTCCAACTCTAGGATTCTATGATTCTATGGTTCTATGAGGAGGAGGAGGAGAGGACTATCGTTGTGACTGTGGTCACAGGGAGCAATGCTTTGACTACCAGTTTCTGGAAACGTCAGGAGGGGAGAGTTGCTCTTGTGCTCAGACCCTGCTTGTGGGTTTCCTATTGGGGCATCTGGTTGGCCGCTGTGAGAAGGGGATGCTGGACTAGGTGGGCCACTGGCCTGATCTGGTGGCGACTGCAGTGGGGCAGCCTCTCTAGAAGGGGCAATGCCTGCTTCCTGTTGGATAACCTCAAATCTGTAACAGAACCTCCTCTTAAGGCTCACCCATAATTTCTGCAATTTAAAAGACTCAATCCCAGTGCTTTTGCCCCCCCCCTTTAGTCCTGGAGTTCCCCCTGACAAAAACCTGCTCTATAACGCTGAATTGGAATGAACGGCAACCGAGGGTTTCCATGGACTGCTGTTTGCTCTGGTGCAGCAGGAAAAAGTGAAAGCACAGGGCCAAAAATAAATGGAAAAGGAAAAGCAGTTGGACGCAGCGCTTTGAGGTGCAGAGCTGTGCCTAGGAAGTGTGGACAGAAGGTAAGGGGGGACGAGCCCTTTCTCCTCCAACTCCATTGCTTTGATTGTGTCCCTTTATTGCATTACCTGCTTGCTTTTCTTTCCCAATTATATAAAGAAAGGGAGAGGTGAAATCCTTTAAATATTCACCATCCCCAGCACCTTTATATTGGAAATGCAATTTTAAAAACCATTTTTTAAAAGAGCTCCAATAATTTACATTCATGTTTTGCCACGACACGTGGAAGGGGCATTTTTAATAGGGAAAAAAACACTGCTAGCACCTGAAATGACCCCACCCCCACCCCACCCCCACCCTCCTTGTTACATCACTTTGCAACTTCCTGCAGGTCAGAGGCTGCCCCTCCCGTTCGAAATGCTGGCGCCATATTGCCCCTTGGTGGCCCAATCCTTCCACCTTTTGCCAGCACCATCAAACTTTCTTTCTCCCACTCTGGAAGGTAGGACTCACAACCAATGGCTTCAAGTTCCAAGAAAGGAGATTTGACAGTGGTAGAGACTTCCTCAAAAAGTGGGTGGCCTCTCCTTCCTTGGAGGTTTTTAATAATAATAATAATAATAATAATAATAATAATAATAATAATAATTTTTATTTATACCCCGCCCTCCCCAGCCAAGACCAGGCTCAGGGCGGCTAACACCAAATATAAAAACAATTGATTAAAATACAACTTAAAAAAAGATTAAAAACAACATTAAAGTGCAGCCTCATTTCAGTAGAAACTCAAATCAAAACTATTTGGGGAAGGAACCGTCAGATCTTCACCAAGGCCGACTATCCAGATTGGTCCTACATGGGCCAGAAAAATGCCAGGGAAGTCCCCAAATAGGAGTTCCATCTCCATCTCAGGAGGAAAAAAGGAAAGAGGGGGGGAGGGGATCAAGTTGATTCCAAGCCAAAGGCCAGGCGGAACAGCTCTGTCTTACAGGCCCTGCGGAAAGAAATCAGATCCTGCAGGGCCCTGGTCTCATGAGAGACAGAAGTTGGATGGCCTTCTGTCAGGGATGCTTTAGCTGAGATTCCTTCATGGCATGGGGCTGGATTAGATGGTCCTTCCAACCCTACCATTCTAAAAAAAAATATTATATGCAAAAATACAACATTGATTTTAATGTTATCCAGCCCAAGACCATTAGGACTGGGTGGGGGGTGGACTCAAACTGTTGTTGCTACCGGCATCAAGACCAGACAAATAGACATGCACTTATTGGGCAGGTTATCAATGCTGCAAGCTTAGCTTGGTTTTCTGATACCAGCACACCTGTCCTGGCTGCCCCCAAAGAGTCTGGGAGCTGTAGTTTGGGGAGGGTGCTGAAAATTCCACCTTAAAGCTCCCCATCACCCCTTCCAAAACTACAGCTCTCTGGGGAGGTGTAATGACCTTTAACCCCACTGGCGCAGAGCTGAATTGATGGGTGTTTCGCTTTATGATGCCACCCTGCCAGTCTGGACCAGATGATACCTCCTCCATTGGAGTGAGCTTTCCGGGGAGAGTTCCTTGGGTGCAGCCAGGGTTGAGCCCTCCTGCCCAGCCGGCCTGCCCCGACTGCAGAGCCGTGTTGTCTCTCTCCCCACGCAAGGAGGAGGCATGAATTTTTAACTTCATACATCATTTACAATTTGCTCAATTTGCTGCAACAATTCCGCAGAATCAGTAAGCTTTGAAAAGTTAATGAAAGGGAATATGCATTTTCTCTCTCTTTCACGGCCTGTCATTGCATGTTCCGTAATTAGCCGCGCTGGTATCAGGAGGCCTTTATTTATCATGTTTGTGGAAGGCGGGCGGAGAAGACGGGCAGAGAGAGGGAAGCTCAAGATGCTGCGGGAGAAAACAACTTGACCACGTTTCCTGGGGTTTCTCTTTGGTGGGGAGCTTGAGGTTGGGGTTTGGGTGTGGGCAGCACCCCAGAAATTTATTGCAACTCGTGAGGAGGTATGGAACAGCAAAAGTTGCCGTAGAGGGTCTCCCCAAGAGGAAAGGTTGGGGCCATTCGGTTTAGAGAAGAAGCAAGTCAGAGGTGACACTATAGAAGCTTATAAAAAGTCTTTCTACCTCATTCATAACATTAGAACTCATGGAAACTGAATGTTGGGGGATTCCGGACAGATAAAATAATGTACTTCTTCATGCAGCACTTAGTTAATCTGTGGAACTCCCTCCCACAAGAGGCAGGCATGGCCACTACCTTGCATGGCTTTAAAAGAGGATTAGACACAATCCTATAGGAGAAGACTAGCCATGGATACCAGCTGGAGGTGGCAATGCTTCTGAATGCTAGTTGCTGGAAACCACAGGAGGGCAGAGTTGCTCTTGTGCTTGGATCCTGCTTGTGCCGCAGTGTTATGTACTGAGCTGAATCCTAGAACAACAGGATCCTGAATGCAGCAGTCTGATTGGTCCGCAGGAGCCACCCAATCCAGCTCCAGGTGGAAGTGAATCAGCGGCTTGATTGGCCTGCAAGAGCAACCAATCAGGCTCCTGGAGGAAGTGAATCCGCAACCTAATTGGCCTACAGGAGTAGCCCAGAATTAGCCAATCACGTGGGGCCCATTGTGTAAATAATGTATATAAAGCAGACATTTTGGGGAAAGATTCATTCCTTGCTACTATGAGCTGAATAAAGAGCATGAAATTCACACTGGACTCTGAGTATATTTCACACCCGGAGTCCGTTGCCTCCCTTTGCCTCATGGGCCGGCCGGCCGGCCATGTCTCAGATGACTCGGCCACCTTTGCCAGGCTTCGCTTGGCAAAAGAGCAGGATGGCTGCACCGCCTTCTTGGAGCAAACCTCTCTGGCATCACCCAAAACCCAGAGGGTTAGATCTGAGTCAAGCAGTGGTCATTGGTTGGCAGGATGCAGCCCTTTCCATCTGGCTGAGAGTCTCCTGATCTCAATCCTTTGGCAAGTCCATCTGTTGAAATGATGGATTGTATGGGTGGTTGTTTCCTTATTTGAAGAGAGTTCTCAAGAGCGACGTCCTTCCACATTTCCCACAACAGGGGCAAACTTTTGTAATCTTTTGTAATGTGAGGCCGAAATTTGGCGACAAAGGCATCTTCTCAACTATAAAGGTAAAGGGTAAAGGGTAAAGGGACCCCTGACCATTAGGTCCAGTCGTGACCAACTCTGGGGTTGCAGCGCTCATCTCACTTTACTGGCCAAGGGAGCCGGCGTACAGCTTCCAGGTCATGTGGCCAGCATGACTAAGCTGCTTCTGGCAAACCAGAGCAGCGCACGGAAACGCCGTTTACCTTCCCGCCAGAGCGGTACTTATTTATCTACTTGCACTTCAACGTGCTTTTGAACTGCTAAGTTGGCAGGAGCTGGGACCAAGCAACGGGAGCTCACCCCGTCTCAGGGATTCGAACCGCCGACCTTCTGATCGGCAAGCCCTAGGCTCTGTGGTTCAGACCACAGTGCCACCCGCATCCCTTCTCAACTACAGCTCTTCTGAATTCTGTTCCTCCTCAACTCGGTGCCCTGTGGGATGGAATCGCCCACCCTACCCCAAATCCACCATTGCTCTCTCTACCCCTGTGGTGTCCCAGACTTCCTGGTGTGCTTCATATCCCTTTCAAAGTTCTAGTCCTCACTGTTTCCACTCTCACATTGCTCTACAGGGATTTTCTCTTGCTCCTGCTCTCCCCCCACAACGCACACCCTTGCCTTCCCACCCCCACCCCGGTATCCTTCACCCCCCCACTCTCCCTGGCATGCCAGGTTGCATATGCCCCTCCACACCCAAAAAAACACCATTTGGAGTTGCTCCCAGAATGCTGTGGGAGACGTTTGAGCACTCCACTCCCGCTATGAGTTGGGAAACTGCCGGATAGATACATCCATTATGCAAGGCGCATGAAAGGCAGAATAAAATGTCAACCAGACCTTGAAATACTCCTTTTGGGGAGATGGCAGCTCTGATTGATTTATAGGCGTCTTCTCCGGATCGTGTGCCGTCTAACTATTCTCCGCAGTGAAATGTTGAATAACAAGGGGACAAAGGCACGGCGGTGGGATGATCAACTTCGCCTTTCATCCGGATTCTGAGCTCTCCTTCCGAGGCTCTTCAGCGGGGACGTCGGAGTGAGGCTTAGTCGCGGAACCACCGAGGCAGCTCCATGAATCCAGACTCTCCAATTAAAACAGGGCTGTTGAAGTGAGGACGGCAAAAAGGGATGGGGGGGGTTGCAAGAGGAGGGAGGGATGAGACAAAGACTGCAAAGAATCCACAGGGAAAGGACTCCTGAAAGGACAGCATGGCTTTGCCCTCTCTTCCTCCCCCCCCCCAACCAGCAGGATTTCCACAGCTGACACCTGTGCATCTCTAGAGGATGCTGAGGTGCAGAGTGGGAAGGGATGGGGGCCAGATGACCGTGTTTTTAAGAAATTTCCAAATTCCAAGAAATGAGATTCCACGAAATATTAGGAGGAACTTTCTGGTGATGTGAACTGTTTGACAGTGGAACAGTCTCCCTCGGAAGGTGGTGGCCTCTCTTTCCTAGGGGGTTTTAAGCAGAGGTCGGAGGGCAATCTGCCAAGGATTCCAGATTTTCTTCATACGTAAGCAGAAATGTTATGAAAGCATTCACCACAGATGGCCGTTTAACCTCCACTCTTAACGTCAGAAAGTTCTTCCTGATGTTCAGTTGGAGTCTCCTTTCTTGTCATGGTTTTGGTCCTCCCCTCAAGAGCAGGAGAAAACAAGATGGTTCCTCTCCTATGGGACAGCCCTTGAGATATTTGAAGATGACTCTCATATCTCCTCTTTTCCAGGCAAAATATACCCAGCTCCTTCAACTGGTCCTCATAAGGCTTGGTCTGCAGACCCTTGATCATCTTGGTCACCCTCCTCTGTACACCTTCCAGCTTGTCAACATCCTTGTTAAATTGTGGTTCCCAGAACTGGACACAGTATTCCAGGTGTGGTCTGACCAAGGCAGGTGCAAAGGAAGGAGAACTGACACCCAGTGCAGGGTGTAGGGGCAAACAGCCCAGCAGCACATGCACGTTCACCGTATAGAATCATAGAATCATAGAGTTGGAAGAGACCACAAGGGCCATCCAGTACAACCCCCTGCCAAGCAGGAAACACCATCAAAGCATTCCTGACAGGTGGCTGTCAAGCCTCTGCTTAAAGACCTCCAAAGAAGGAGACTCCACCACACTCCTTGGCAGCAAATTCCACTGTCAAACAACTCTTACTGTCAGGAAGTTCTTCCTAATGTTTAGGTGGAATCTCCTTTCTTGTAGTTTGAATCCATTGCTCCGTGTCCGCTTCTCTGGAGCAGCAGAAAACAACCTTTCTCCCTCCTCTATATGACATCATTTTATATGTTTGAACACGGCTATCATATCACCCCTTAACCTTCTCTTCTCCAGGCTAAACATACCCAGCTCCCTAAGCCGTTCCTCATAAGGCATCGTTTCCAGGCCTTTGACCATTTTGGTTGCCCTCCTCTGGACACGTTCCAGCTTGTCAGTATCCTTCTTGAACTGTGGTGCCCAGAACTGGACACAGTATTCCAGGTGAGGTCTGACCAGAGCGGAATACAGTGGTACTATTACTTCCCTTGATCTAGATGCTATACTCCTATTGATGCAGCCCAGAATTGCATTGGCTTTTTTAGCTGCTGCATCACACTGTTGACTCATGTCAAGTTTGTGGTCTACCAAGACTCCTAGATCCTTTTCACATGTACTGCTCTCAAGCCAGGTGTCACCCATCCTGTATTTGTGCCTTTCATTTTTTTTTGCCCAAGTGTAGTACTTTACATTTCTCCCTGTTAAAATTCATCTTGTTTGCTTTGGCTATGTCTTCCCTTGATCTGGACACTAGACTTCTGTTGATGCAGCCTAGAATAGCATTAGCTTTCTTGTTCCTGCTTCACACTGTTGACTCCTGTTTGTTGGGATTTTTATCTATCCGTGCTGCTTCTGCCGAGATATTATGATTTGTGTACATCATGTGAGTCTGAGAGGAGCGCGAGAAAGGAAGTTTGTTTTATCTCTTCCGCCTGACTGTTGTTATTGGAAGTTAGTTTCATTTCTGCTTGTGTCACAGTTCTGTACTGGTGTTCATAGAACACAGACATGATTCTGAAGGCTCTGTATAAAGACTGTACATAAAAGTAGTTTTAGCACTACAGATGAGTCTTTATTCTTGCTGAGGAATTCAAGAACAAGTGTGTGCTCTTTTCAGGAGAGAAAGGTCGTATATTACCGGCACTCTGGACTGAAGGGGAAATGCCAGCCAGAGAGAGCCAAGGAAGATGCTCCGAAGACTTGGGGAGTCTGCCGTCTCTCCCCAGGGCATTTCTCCAACACTGTTAAGCTTGTGGTCCACCAAGACCCCTAGATCCTTTCCCCATGGTGTCCCCCAACTTATATATGTGCAGCTGGTTCTTCCTGCCGCAGTGTAGAACCTTTCATTTGTCCCTACTGAGATTCCTTTTGTTAATTTTGGCCCAGTTTTCCAATCTGTTAAGGTCAGCTTGGCTCCTGATTCAGTATTAGCTGCCCTTCCCAGTTTGGCAGCACCTGCAAATTTGATGATCTGTTTCTTACGCTTGGTGGTTTTTTGAGGAAACCTCTTGTGCACTCCATGAGAGGTGCCGGAGGGCCAACCCGCCCCTAAGCCACAGGTTCAAACTTGCGCTCCTTCCAGCTTGCCTCTTGGCACCTCTGCTGTCACTGAGAAAGACAAAGAGGCAAACTTGGTCTGTAGTAACATTTCTACTTATAAAGGAAATCCATACAGAGTGATGAGTGAGAGAGAGGAGTTCCCGCCAGTGCCCTTTTGTCGCGTTGACCTCTGCGAGTGGTTTGCACTTGCAGGCATTCGAAATAATGTTTCTGGGTGGCGCCTGGGTTCCTGGTTATGAGCGCAGAGCCAGGGTGATCATTATCTCAATGGATTCCTCCTGAGCGAGGCAGTGTGCTCATCCGCACATAACCCCTGCATAACAAGCGAGGGCTCGGCAGCTGCAGTTCAAGCAGAAAGGCCTTGCGTGGGAAAGGCTCATGCTAATTTCTGCGGGATGATGGGGGAGCCCACTAAGACCACCAGCCTAGGAGCCTTTCCGGACCTCTTGCTTCATCACTGAGTTAACAGGGACTCCTAAGGGTCCTGTTGTCCAACCCCCTGCAATGCAGGAATCACAGCTAAGGAGTCCCTGGCAGATGGCCCTCCCAAGGAGGAAGGGGAAGGAGAAAGGATGCAATATGTTGGCCTCCTTGGCTTTAAAAAAGGCGAATAAGGACTTATCCGCACTTACCTTTTGCCCCATGCTCTCTAGGCACAGGTCTGAGCTTTCTTGCTCTGTGTCAGAGAACTGTCTTTTTCTTTGCCCTGCCATTTCGCCAGGAAAACCCGCTCTTTAACACATAATCAGAACAAACAGAAATTTGGGTTTTCTGTGGAGTTTTGCTCCAATTTGTGGGAATGTTCAGGGAGGCAGGAGAGGATATATTGTTTATTAATATCCTTCCTAACTTGTGCTAGCAAGTTCCTTTACTTAGCAGAGTTTTACATTCCCCTTTTAAATGCACAACAGATAACTGGTTGCAGGCTTGTGTAAGCCTCTCACTATTAGGTTCCTGGTAAAGTAAAGGTAAAGGGACCCCTGACCATTAGGTCTAGTCGTGTCCGACTCTGGGGTTGTGGCGCTCATCTCGCTTTATTGGCCGAGAGCCAGCGTACAGCTTCCAGGTCATGAGGCCAGCATGACAAAGCCGCTTCTGGCGAACCAGAGCAGCGCACGGAAATGCCGTTTACCTTCCCGCCAGAGTGGTACCTATTTATCTACTGGCACTTTGACGTGCTTTTGAACTGCTATGTTGGCAGGAGCTGGGACCGAGCAACGGGAGCTCACCCCGTCGCGGGGATTCAAACCGCCAACCTTCTGATCAGCAAGCCCCAGGCTCTGTGGTTTAACCCACGGTGCCACCTGGGTCCCAGGTTCCTGGTAAGTTCCCTTATATCCCTCTTAAAAGAATATACACACCACAATCTTGTGTAAAGTATATAAAAGAAGTTTACTCACATTCAGTTCACAGTTGGATTCCTGAAGGCAGACTTAATTACAAGATATATACATGTGAAGCTATCCCATATGGGGATAATCCCAATGTCCTCTGTTTGCAGGAAGCCAACAGAGCATCTCTAGCTAAAAACTGCTCCAACGATGGAGGAAGTCAAAAACAGAGAGAGAGTGCTGCATGCCTTGTCCCTTTTGTTACCTGGACAGGTAAGGTCACACCCACCTCTAGTCACATGCAAAGGAAGTAAGTCCCAGCCAGGAGGAAAGAGGAAGTCTTCGACTGGCTGGACCAAACATTCCCCCGCATGTCCACTCTAGGAAAACAAGGAATGTTGTACTTGACTGCTACTTATGTATCACATCCCACACAATTCAGCTGCAAACACCAGGTTATCATAGGGAAAGTGGTCTGGAAAATCCAGAGCTGTGCCTAAAAAATGTGGAGCAGACTTAAAGGTAAAGGCAAAGGGACCCCTGACCATTAGGTCCAGTCGTGTCCGACTCTGGGGTTGCGGCGCTCATCTCGCATTATTGGCCAAGGGAGCCGGCGTACAGCACCCAGGTGGCCCGCATGACTAAGCCGCTTCTGGCGAACCAGAGCCGCACACGGAAACGCCGTTTACCTTCCTGCCTGGAGTGGTACCTATTTATCTACTCGCGCTGGTGTGCTTTCGAACTGCTAGGTTGGCATGAGCAGGGACCAAGCACCGGGAGCTCATTCCGTCATGGGGATTCGAACCGCCGACCTTCGGATCGGCAAGCCCTAGGCTCTGTGGTTTAACCCGCAGCGCCACCCACGTCCCTTGGAGCAGACTTAGATGGCAGGAGGGGAGAGTGTTGCCTTTGCGCTTGAATCCTGCAGGTTTCCCACAAGCATCTGGTTGGCTGCTGTGAGAAGAGGATGCTGAACTAGGCGGCCACCAGCCTGAGCCACCAAGCGCTTCTTATGTTCTTACAAGCTGCCTCAGGTCAGGAACACTTCCCTGTGTCCTCCCAGCTGTGCTCATTTCTGTCTGTTCAGGTTAATTAGTTCCTTTTGCAAGATGTCCTTTCCTGTCTCAGCAAACTACTTAGCTCTGTTTGGAGGCCTTGCGCTCTCCTCTCCTCATTACTGTATCCTAGCAATAATTAACTTGTTAGGTTGTCGTGTTCACACGGAGAACAGTTTCTGCTGGGAACCGCCTTCCTCTGGGTCAGAGCAGCAGTCCTCCTTTGCCCCATACCGCCCGCTCTGACTGGCAATCATCTCTCTTCAGGGTCCTGGGTGGGGCTGCCCACTGTGTCTGGCTCACTGGCTGCTCTTGATCACAGACGTGACCCCTTGCTCGCCAAGAATGTTCCATTTGGATTGAGGGAAAAGGGAGAACAGAAATGAATTCAGAAGGGAAATATACCCTCTATTAATTTGACTATGGTGGCTAACTCACTTAAAACTTTTGAGATGGGAAATAATGGCCTATTTCTTCCATCATGTGCTTGTGGGTCAGGAGAAAAATCACAGAAGAATCCACATCCCTGAATACAAACCCCTCATGGATTTCCACAGGTTTCGTAGATTTTTGCATGCTTTATCCCACAAATTGATTTCTCATTTTTCAGGTATTTCTTCAGGTGTTGACTCCATGGCCCATCTGATCCAGCCTCCTGTTCTCACAGCGTGCAACCAGATGACCCAACGGGAAACCTGAAAGCGGGATTTGAGCGCAAGAGCAAGTCTCCCCTCCTGTGGTTTCTAGCATCTCATGATCAGAAACAGTTCTGCCCCCGACTGTGCAGGCAGAGCGCAGCCATCCTGGCTAGGAGCCATCGATAGCCCTCTCCTCCTCCATGAATTTCTCCAATCTTCTTTCAAAGCCATCCAGGTTGGTGGCCATCCCTGTCTCCTGCGGGAGGGAGTTCCACAGTTGAACTCTGCGCTACGTATTTCTGCCTTGCAGTGGGTTGGATTGGAAGACCCTGGTGGTTCCTTCCAGATCTACAATTCTATTGAGCTCCTTGGAGGAGCAGGTGGGATGAACATGCAAGAAATGACTAAAATGTTGAGAAGAGTGTCCTGACGGGAGGTGCGGAAGGAGCATCTTTGCCTGTAGGGACGGCAGAAACACTAGCATGAATCCTGAGCAATTTTGCTGAGTTTGTTCTCTCACGCTACAAGGAAGAGACTTTGCAAAACAACAACAACAACAACAACAACAACAACTCCAGGGAGAACACAGATCCTTAATCAGGGATTGTTCCATGCCCCCAATTCTTTGTCTAGAGATCTGGCAAGAAAGTGTGAACAAGCAATTAGGTGGAATAATTTTGTACCCGAAGTTGGGCTGGATGACAAGCAGTTCAGACGTTCAGTCATTCGATGCAGTTCGGCAATTTCGGTCCTGGATTTCCAGCAGCATTGCATTATATCCTGAGCTCTATTAGCAAAGCACACTCGTTTGCGGATGAAGATAATAATTTTCATTAAGAAAAGGATGGGTGTTGAAGCTGCAGTAAATTGGAGAAAGTGAATGCCTCTGATGTGCTGGAATCATAAAAGCATATAATGATAGAGTTGGAAGGGGTCCCAAGGGTCATCTAGTCCAACCCCCTGCAATGCAGGAATCACAGCTCAATAATCCCTGACAGGTGGCCATCCAACCTCCATTAAAAAATGCCCAACGAAGGAGAGTCCACCACTTTCTGGGGGAGTCTGTTCTACAGACAAACTGCTCTCAATCTACATTAATAACATTATTATTATTTATTAAAAAGTGTGTGTGTGTGAGAGAGAGGGGGGGGGAAGGGAGATAGATTTTTTTTTTTTAAATGAAACTATCTGCTCTGAGCCTTCAGAGGCAAGGTGAGCTAAATAACCAAATTAGTTCCAGTTACAGGTAGGTAGCCGTGTTGGTCTGCCGTAATCAAAACGAAATAAAAAAATTCCTGCCAGTAGCACCTTAGAGACCAACTAAGTTTGTTATTGGTATGAGCGACTGCAATTGGTCTTACAGGAAAAAGCAATGGGTGAGATGGCTAAAAATAACTTTATCATGCATTTGTTAACAGTCGTCAGCAGGTTTACCACACCTATAAGCCAATCACCCATTCCTACCGCCCTCCCCACCCTCTCACTATATATAAGGGTCTGGTGACAGGTATCTGAAGAAGTGTGCATGCACATGAAAGCTCATACCAAGAACAAACTTAGTTGGTCTCTAAGGTGCTACTGGAAGGAGTTTTTTTTTCCTATTTTGTTTCAACAAAATTAGTGAACAAGGAAATAAATAATATACTCTTAAAAAAAAGGGAAAGAAAGAAAGCACTTCCTAATGTTTCGTTGGAATCTCCCTTCTTGCCATTTGATTTCATGGGTTTGGGTCCTCCCTCTGGAGCCAAAACAGAAAACAAGCTTGCTCCATCTTACATGGGACAACTCTTCAGGTATTTGAAGGTGGCTCTCATATCTCCTTTCAGTCTCCTCTTCTCTGGGCTAAACCTTTGGGGTCCCTTTCAACTCGACAACTCTATGATGCTATGAAACATGCCCAACTCCTTCAATGATTTCTCAGACGCTTGAGGAATGGCTGAGGGGTGCATTGAAAGGGGTTGGACCAGCCCAGCCTTGGGATCCCGTCCAACTCTGCAGTTCTCTGACCCGGCTGGTCCCCCTCCTCTGGCCCCCCTCCAGCTCGTCCAGATCCTCATTAAGAAGATGGAGTCACCTCCGCTGCTCTCCAAGGTGAAAGGTTCAGTTGGCTACCAGAGAAGGCAGCCTGGCTGGTGGAAGACTCACTCTGAGAAATCTGCTCCTGGCACCTTCTTAACAAGAGCTCCTTCTGCAGACTGACACTCCTTCCCTGCTTCTGTGGAGCCGAAAACTTTGAATTTAATAAGGCCTTTTTAAGTTAATGCAAATCAACCCGATAAACAATCCCGTGATCCCCAAGGAGCATTGGAAACCATCTGTGATGTTTTCTCCCAGCCACCTGTAAGCAGCCTTTATTACTTCCCCTCACTATTTGAAGTTGATTTGCTGTTGTGGGCCAGGGACCAGGGCTGGTTTTTGCGGAGGAGGGTGGGGGAGGGACGAGGGGGTGGGCTGGCGCTCCGAAAGAGGCCTGCCGACTGGCGGGAATCCTCGTGGCAGCCTGCTCATTAGAAGGAGCAGCATTGCAGAACAATCCCTCCCGCATCAAAGGCTTCCTCCTGCCACAGCCAGGATTGTACCAAACACACACAAACACAAGCCCAGGCTGCAGCAGATCAGCTGTGGGTTGCAAACCCATGAAAGAAGAGGCCATCCGTGGGTCTTGCTGGCTGACCCCAGAGGAGGAGGCATGGGAGGCAGTGCAGCCCACACCTCCTTCTTCTTTGACGATCCCTCGTAGCAGAGTAAGATTGACTTCCATAAACATGGTTTTAACAATGAGACCATAAGTGACTGTGGAGGCCAATTCTGGATCCACACGTCCTTCCACAGTGGGGAAATTGGTTTCCGGGCTGGAATTGATCAAGGTGTGGATTTGCCAAGCGTGCCTTCCTCTTAGCACATTTCTCTCTTGCGTCCTGAGTTCGAGTGTCTTCAAAGCCCAGGACACCTGTTCTCCAATTGGAGCGCTCGCAGGCCAGTGTTTCCCAGTTGTCGGTGTTGATACTACATTTTTTTAGATCTGCCTTGAGACAGTCTTTTAATCTCTTTTGTTGACCACCAGCATTACGCTTTCCATTTTTAATTTCGGAATAGAGTAGTTGCTTTGGAAGACGATCATCAGGCATCCGCACAACACGGCCAGTCCAACAAAGTTGATGTTGAAGAATCATTGCTTCGACACTGGTGATCTTTGCTTCTTCCAGTACACTGGCATTAGTTTGCCTGTCTTCCCAAGTGATGTGCCAAAGGGTGGCCTTGTGCTGGATTCACTTGCAAGCAGAGAAAAGGTAAGAGCACCTTAGAATCATGGGGTTGCAGAGGTGAGAGGGACCTCAAGGGTCACCCAGTCTAACCCCCTGCAACCACATCGAAAGAATCCCTGACAGATGGACACCCAACCCTTGTTGAAAAACTTCCAATGAATGATAGAATCGTAGAAACCCAAGACCCATCTAGTCCAACCTTCTGAAATTGCAGGCATTGCAACTCAAGTACAGTGGTACCTCTGGTTGCAAACGGGATCTGTTCTGGAGGCCCATTCGCAGCATGAAAAGAGCGCAACCTGAAGCGCCGAATCTGTGCATGTGCGCCATGCGATTCAGCGCTTCTGTGCATGCGTGAAGCACGAGTTAGCGCTTTTGCGCATGCACAAAGCGCCGAACCTGGAAGTAACCCGAACCTGGAAGTAACCCGTTCCGGTACTTCCGGGTTCGGCGCGTTCGTATCCCGTGACGAACGCAACTCGCAGCGAACGTAACCAGAGGTATGACTTTATCCCTGAGAGACTGCCATCCAACCGCTGTTGCTTACAAACCTCAAATGAATGACAGAATCGTAGAATTGTAGACTTGGAAGGGACCCTCGGGGGTCTTCTAGCCCAACCCACTGCAATGCAAGAATCTCAACTCAAGCAGGACAGGTGGCCATCCAGCCTCGGGAGTCTGTTCCACTGTCTGATAACCCTTACAGTCTGAAATGTTGAGTTCTTGCCGCTTGATTGCATTTGTTCAGGTCCTGTCCTGCGCAGCTGCAGGAATCAAGCTGGCCTTGTCTTCTCAGTGCCATCGATGTCTATGAGCCAGGATGGCTGTGCTTTGCCCTCCACCCTCAGAGGTAGCAATGCTTCTAGATATCAGTTTCTGGAAACCGCAGGAGGGCAGAGGGCTGCTCTGGTGCTCGGATCCTTCTTGCTGGTCTCCTATTGGAGCAACTGTTTGGCCCCTGTGAGAACAGGAGGTTGGACTAGGTGGGCTCTTGGCCGGATCCAGCAGATGCTCTCCTTGGCTTCTTATTGGCATTTCAAAGCATTCCTGTTTCCCCCAGGGCTTTTGGCAGCTGAACGGTGGTGTTCCTGGCAATCCCGACATCATTGATTGAGAGTATGAGATTCGCCTTTAAGCTGTATTTAGAATGTTTATAAGCTGCTTCTTTTAAAGTGATGTTTTTAATTGTATTCTTTTAATTATGTGTTTTCTGTCATGGACTCTCTTGGCAGGATGGGTTGGATATAAACTGAAAGCGATGATGATATATTCCTGAGGTTGTTTGTGGCTTTGCTTGTTTAGGAATTAGTACATAGTCCAAAAGGCAGGTTCCAAATGCCTTAGAAGGGAAAACTCAATTTTACTGTTAGAAATCTGCTTTGGGTTATGATTTTGCTGTTCTTTTCCTGCAAATTTCTCCTGACAGACCCATTAATTTGCGAGATGCGCACTTCACTTTCCCCTAGATTGCATTTTATCTCTTAAGTGCGGGATTCCAGAAGTCTGGGTGCCACTAAACCCCATTCATGTTTACCAGAAATAATGATTCGCTATTACAGTCAGCCATGAAAGGGGGTGAGCTGTTTTCTGAAGGTCAGAGAGAGCAATCTCTCTTCTCAGCATCAAATATATGGCGGTCCCTAATCAGCAGAGTCTGTGAGAAGCCTGGGAGCAGAGATGCTGGCATCCTCACTTGCAGAATGGCGTCGGAAAAAGGCGATGGGAAATCGGATTATAGAGGTCATTTCTCTCCCACACAGCAGTAATTAATCAAGAGAGAGAATAATATTTGTGAATGGAATTGGCTCCACCATATAGCCTGGGTTGCCTCTCCCTTGCGTGGGTGTTTCCCCATTGTTAAATTTACAGGGCTCGGAGGAACATAAAATATTTCAATGAGAATGCCGGTAACGATGCCTTGCTCTTGCCCTTTTCTGTTTTGTTCTCCTTTCTGCTCCTTTCTCTCTCTTCTTTTTCATCTTCCTTTCTTCTTCATCTTATATTTCCTTCTTCCTCTTCCCTCCTCTTCCTCCTCCTCCTCCTCCTCCTCCTCCTCCTCCTCTTCTTCTTCATCTTCTATTTCCTTCTTCCTCTTCCCTCCTCCTCCTCCTCCTCCTCCTCCTCCATCCTTCCTCATTCCTCCTCTTCCTCCCCTCTTCCTCTTCCTCTCTCTTCCTCCCCTTCCTCTCTCTGACTTCACCTTCTTCCTCTTCCAAAACATCAGTCCTAACTTCTTCTTAGCAGATTCTCACTTGGTCTTCTTGGCCAGAACGCCCACCTTTTGCAAAGCCTTCCCTTGGGTGATTTCTTAGGCGGACTGACCTTTCCATGCCCCTTAAAAAATGGCATGTTTGCCCCAGCTTCTCTGAATTCTGACTCTTCATTTTTATTTTGTATACTGCTCAGTTTTATTCGTGACATATAGTTTCATTTTCTCTTTATCATTTTCAATCTCGTTTTCAAGAATTTTTATGGAATGTTGTTGCATTTTTATTGTTTGCTCTGTAAACTGCTGACAGATTTGTATTTATTTTATCGCCGGGTGCTTCCAAGACCCTCCCAAGACTCCCCCCTTCCCTTTCTCCTCTGACTCCTTCCCCTTTGAAGGGTGGCTCTGCTTGTTGTTGTCGTTTAGTCATTTAGTTGTGTCTGACTCTTCGTGACCCCACAGCCAAACTCAGGGCTCCATCCAAATGGCCCCACAGCTTGCATGAGCCCTGGCCATTGGGGGGGGGGGTTGCTCTGCTGTTGAACCCCCTGCTCTTAGCCAGTCCAGGGGGTATTATCAGAGGGAAATGGGGCCATATTTTCTGGCAAAGTTGGATTGCTGAGAGAGGCTGCATATTTAGCAGCCTCCCTCTGTGGTTTTCTGGGAGAGTTGCTCAAAGCCAGGCTGGTGAATTATTTAATGCATGTACTTTACCAAATGATAACGGAACTGGGATGTTTTGCGAAAGAGGGAAACCTCAGTGATTTCTGTTGGTGTTGCCAATGTCTCCATTAGATACTCCTTGGAGCCACTGACATAAGAATCATAGAATCTTAGAGTTGGAAGGGTCCCCAAGGATCATCTAGTCCAGCCCCCTGCAATGCAGGAATCTCAGCTAAAGCATTCAGGACAGGTGACCATCCATCCTCTGCTTAAAAACCTCCAAGAAAGGAGAGTCCACAGCTTTCCGAGGGAATCCGTTCCACTGTCAAGCAGCTCTTACTGCCAGAAAGTTCTTCTGATGTTGAGTCGGAATCACCTTTCTTGCCTCCTCCTTCCAGACTCTTCAGAGGTTGCTTTCTCTAAGCCAGATGGTGCATCTTCAAAATGATAGGAGAAATGTGAATGGCAGCATATGAGGGAAATGGCAGTGTGGGGAGGAGGGGATCTGCATCTGGAGTTTGCTCATGGACAGCTCTAGCTTCCAATCAAAGGCTAGAATCTCTCCCCACCCCTCCTTCTCTCCAATCATTGTGCTGGGGAGGGGAGACAATTCTACACAACTTCTCTCCCCGCCCCCCAAGCCTATTTAACACACTCTTTGTCTAGTTCTCTGAACATTACAATGAGTTTGTCGGTGGCGTTTTCTGATTCAGATTGTCTCTTGTTCCTCCTCACCCCAACTTTTCTACCTGTTTCCTCCCCCCCTCAGTTCTTTCCCTCCCTTCCCAATCCATCCCGGTTTCCACCGTTGCATCATTTTCAATGGAAGCTGCCTTGTCCTTCCTTTGTGGCGCAAGGTGGGGGTCATGGTTGTTGTTGTTCAGTCATTCAGTCGTGTCCGACTCTTCGTGACCCCATGGACCAGAGCATGCCAGGCACGCCTATCCTTCACTGCCTCTTGCAGTTTGGCCAAACTCATGTTAGTAGCTTCGAGAACACTGTCCAACCATCTCATCCTCTGCCGTCCCCTTCTCCTTGTGCCCTCAACCTTTCCCAACATCAGGGTCTTTTCCAGGGAGTCTTCTCTTCTCATGAGGTGGCCAAAGTACTGGAGCCTTAACCTCAGGATCTGTCCTTCTAGTGAGCACTCAGGGCTGATTTCTTTAAGAATGGATAGGTTTGATCTTGTTGCAGTCCATGGGACTCTCTTTATGGTCCAGCTCTCACTTCCGTACATTACTACTGGGGGTCATGGACGTTGTTGCAAATGCGCACGTAATAGTCCCCAGCGTTGTGTCTGCTGTGAGCATTGCCAAATCCCCCGTTCCTGTGACCCAGCCGGATGTGCACAGAAGGCTCTCAATCCCTGGGAGTCTTTTCTCATCCTCTGCAAGGCAAAGTCCACCTGAAAGGCTGGGGACGCCTTTGGCCCAGCGCCCGTCTCCCTGTTAATCTTCTTGCATCTCAGAATGCTGGATGCTTGTCAAACCCCCTTTCCTTTGCTTCCAGGTGCCTTTCTCTTAATGCAGGTTCCCCGCAGGAGCCTCTGCCTCCTGCTCCTGCCCCTCCCCCACTTTGACTATCAAAAGGCCTCTTTTGTGGAGGCAAAGCAGGAGCGGCAATTGGAACATATTATGAGCAGTTGCCTTCCATTTCTCGAGCCTCATTTATCAGGTTCCCTGCAAACAATGCTGTCAATTCACGGATATTTCCTGTAGGCAGGGAGCCATTTGCAGCAGTTACGTGGCAATTATGCACAGTGGCACTTCGGGGAAAAGAGACTTCATGGACACATGGAGGAGACCGCCAGAAAGCTGCTTGCAGCATCAGGCTGACATACCGAAAGGCCCCATCAGGACCGGGTGTAGCTTTTGTCCTTTATGGAATCCAGCACTGCATATGGCTCATGGCATGACTGTTTGCCTATATCATCCATATAATTAAGGGGTGAAACCCATTGCCACAGGAAGCAAGGATGCCCTTGGATGGCTTTAAATTAAGATTGGATGAATTCATGGAGGAGGAGAGGCAGCAATGATTCTGAAGACCAGTTTCTGGAAACCACAGAGAGCTGCTCTTGTGCTCAAATCCTGCTTGCTGGTTTCCCACAGGCAACTGTTCAGGCAGAATGGTGGACCAGATAGGCCATGGGCCTAATCCAGTGGACTCTTCTTATGCCATTATAGAGGTCTCCTTCCACTTGCAGCCTTCGTTGGAAGCAGCTGCTTCCTGGGAGCTGTCCATGGTGCTGCTTCCATCATGGACACTTTTGTCGTGATTCCTGCAAGGGGTTGGAAAAGATGACCATTAGGTTCTCTTCCAACTTGATAATTCTATGTTTCTATGATCCACCAGCCTCACTGTCCCTCATGTTCTTTGTTGGGAGCAGAACAAGACTGACATTCCTCAGCTCACGAGAAGGTCAAGTGCTTGATCTACTTGCCTGCATTATATTGATGTTGTGTTGATAAATGCTGCATGTTTTGCAAACCTTTAGTCTGTGCCTGACCTTCAGGAGTGATGGATATACTCTTGGGGTAAAAAAACAAAACCTCGCTTGGCATGGTAGCAGTTTCAGCACAGCCAAGTGAACAGGACAGCTGCCGTTCTGTTCCATTCAGCACACTGGATCTTTTTGAGACTGCAAATACATAAGTGCTGGTTGGGAGCGAGCACAATGGAAGCATTCCTGGAATCATGGTGGCAGAATCCAACACAATGAGTGAATGCAACACACACACAAGTACACACCCCAACAACGTGTGCCAGTCCTGCCAGTGGGCTATCTAGTGAGCACTGATCCTTAGCATGAATCTTACTTACACATTCTGTTGAAAAATATCGGCTGATGAAGACTATTACAAAACAGTAGCATCATTCTGGAGACACTGTCCTTTTGAGACTTTTGAGATGTCTTCCATTGAAATTTTTGAAAAAACTGTTGAGAGACTTTACTTTTGAAACTTTTGAGTCATCTTCCGTTGATGCTTTTGAAAGACCATTGTGAGACTGTCCTTAGACATCTGGCTTGAGAGCAGTACAAGTGAAAACACCTGGCTTGAGAGCAGTACAAGTGAAAAGGATCTAGGAGTCTTGGTAGACCACAAACTCGACATGAGTCAACAGTGTGATGCAGCAGCTAAAAAAGCCAATGCAATTCTGGGCTGCATCAATAGGAGTATAGCATCTAGATCAAGGGAAGTAATAGTACCACTGTATTCCGCTCTGGTCAGACCTCACCTGGAATACTGTGTCCAGTTCTGGGCACCACAGTTCAAGAAGGATACTGACAAGCTGGAACGTGTCCAGAGGAGGGCAACCAAAATGGTCAAAGGCCTGGAAACGATGCCTTATGAGGAACGGCTTAGGGAGCTGGGTATGTTTAGCCTGGAGAAGAGAAGGTTAAGGGGTGATATGATAGCCATGTTCAAATATATAAAAGGATGTCATATAGAGGAGGGAGAAAGGTTGTTTTCTGCTGCTCCAGAGAAGCGGACACGGAGCAATGGATTCAAACTACAAGAAAGAAGATTCCACCTAAACATTAGGAAGAACTTCCTGACAGTAAGAGCTGTTCGACAGTGGAATTTGCTGCCAAGGAGGGTGGTGGAGTCTCCTTCTTTGGAGGTCTTTAAGCAGAGGCTTGACAGCCACCTGTCAGGAATGCTCTGATGGTGTTTCCTGCTTGGCAGGGGGTTGGACTGGATGGCCCTTGTGGTCTCTTCCAACTCTATGATTCTATGATTCTATGATCTGTCTCGAACACACGGCTTGACGGTCCTCGCTATCACTCTGTTATATTGTATATATGAAGTTTGATTGGCTTACTCCTATAATTTGAAGGACATCATTATTCTATTATATATTTTCTACTAACTATTAGCCTACGTGTTGTGTTTGTATTGTTGTAACTCGCAGAGGCAGTCAGCAGATCTTCAATCAGTGCAAGCCCTTTCTTCAGGGTTGTTTGTGGCCAAGCAACCAAAAATGTCCCTCTAGCCCCGGAGACAACTTCATTTCTTTAAGATTCGATCTGGGAGGTGGAAGCCTTAAGGTGCACAGAAGTATCCATATGGAGTCCATTTCATATTTCCCTCCTCCTTCTGAGGCACTGAGAATCTTCTGGTCTCCAACTCCGTTGCAAAGAAATTTCTAGATTCTATTTTTTTTTTCTTATCTAGTGTGTGCAACAATGGGAATGCTTTCTGTTATGTACTAACAGGCAGGTAGTATCCTAGAAGGCAGCAACCTGATTGGTCTGCAGGAGCCACCCAATCAGGCTCCAGGAGGAAGTAAATTAGCAACCTGATTGGCCTGCAGGAGCAGCCCAATCAGGCTTCAGTAGGGGAATTGAATCAGTCAATCACACGGGACCCATTGTGTAAATAATGTATATATAGCCAGAGGTTTTGGGAGAAATCACTCACTCACTGTTTACCATGAGCTGAAATAAAGAGCATGAAATCAACACTCAACTCTGAGTATATTTTATTTTCATAGACTGTCTGGACACTGCCCTGTAAAGCGTTACTGAATAAACTCTGGGAGTTTGGTGTAAGGCTCCGTAGTGAAACCCCGAAGGAAGTTTTCTCTCACAACCCACTGAGTGGCTTTGCTGAGGACCTTCCCCCTCCAGTCCTTGATTTCTTCTCTGGCAAGACCTCTTGCCAGCGGTGCCTTTCCTGAAGCAGCCCTGCGCCTCAGTTAACGCTCTGGAAAACAGCTCCATAGGAAGTGCAAATATTATCAGTGTTTGTGCACGGATATTGCAGATAGCATCTGAAAGAGACGTGTGTGCGTGCGTGCGTGTGTGTGTGTGTGTGTGTGTGTGAGAGAGAGAGAGAGAGAGAGAGAGAGATTAATGAATTCATCTGAAAGATGCTTTGAGACCGCCTACAGCGACCAACAGCTTATTAGACCCAAAGCAAACCTATTTTTCATCCATGTTGCATCCTTAGAAACACAAGCCGATATCTGAGGCCATTATTTTCTGAACTGGAGATGCTAATGAGCTGTGCAAAGACTTCTTTGGAGAAAAAAGAGGACCGACGCCAAACATTAAACAAACTACAGATATTTGGGTGTTAATATTCCGTTGCCTAGATGGGATTTTGATAATCTAGTCAACTTCCCATTTTGGCCTTCGTTATCAATTCATGAGCCAGTGGCTTAGAAAGATTGCATCTTCCTCTGAACTTCAAACTTCACACGAAGGGCTCTTCAAGTGAATGTCAGCAGAAAGGCCTTAGAAGTTTAAAGAGACGGGCAGTGGAGCGGAGGAAGCTGGCAATTGTATATGGCGGTTCCACGTGAGCAACTGCTGGATCTCGAGCTAAAGATCAAAGATGAAGACTTTTATAGAGGGGACAAGTAAATGGGCACACAAAAGTTGGAGATGCACATTTTCCAGGCTGCTAAGAGGGAGGTTGGCAGCTGCAGGCAGAGATTCCACGGGAGAGTGTGGGTGGACCGTGGGGGGAAATTCAGGTTCAAATTTCCCCTTGGGAGGGAGGGCATGTACCACATCCCCAATCAGTCAGACTTTATTCAGTAACTAGTAGACATTAAGCCCGTTAAAATAACGGGCGCTAGAACATATGTGGTCAAACATTTGTAAAAACAGACTTGTTCCACATCGGGGGGACACGCAGAGCTGACCGAGCGGCTCCCGCTTGACATCGCTCGCCTGTCGCCACTTGTAATGGCCGCTGCCACTTAGAAGTAATTCCATGCAAGCGCGCACCCGCCACGTTCCCCTCGCACACCCGCCGCTTCAGCAGTTTCGCCCGGCTGCCCGAAGTCTCTGCGCTGCAAGTCCCAACGGCTGTCCGTGGGGCACATGCGCAGTAGTGCAATCCCAGGGACACAGGGACTGGACGCAGAGACACTTGCACTTTATTATAATGGATGCATTTCAGGACAGTGTCTGGAGAGTCTGAGAGAGCTTTCAACACATGCTTACACAGACTGGAAAAGAGGAGACTGAGGGGAGATATGATTGCCATCTTCCAATATCTCAAGGGCTGCCATATGGAAGAGGGAGCAAGCTTGTTTTCTGCTGCTCTGGAGGGGAGGACTCAAACCAATGGCTTCAAGTTGCAAGAAAGGTGATTCCCAATAAACTGATAATAGGAATTCCTTGTCAGGACCCAGTGGGGATCTTGCCCAAGGATGCCCAACTTGATATCTTCAGAGATTGTTGGACTTTGACTGGCGTCTGGTCCAGCCAGCAGGACAATGGGCAGGGGTGATGGGAGAAGTTGCAGTAATAACCTCAATGACCCATCTAGCCCAGCCTCCTGTTCTCCCAGTGGCTGAAGAGTTGCTTATGGGAAGGCAGCAAGCAGGATTTGGAATGTGTGTGTGTGTGTGTGGAAATGGTTATAATTAAATGGAATCATTTGCTGCTGGAACGAGGAAGTAGCCGTTACAAGTGTCAGATGAAGAGACCACTTGGCCATGAACATCGCCAGGGACATTGGGCTCCTGACACTGTTTCTCAACCTAGCCTACCTCACAGGGTTGTTGTGAGGTTGAAACAGCAAAGGGGAGAACCATCTATAAAAGGTGGGGTATAAACACCAAAATAAATAAATAAATTGTTGTTTGTTTGTTTTTAATTATTCAACTTATGTACCACCCTTTATCTGAAGATCCCAGGGCAGCGTACAACATTAAAAACATAATTTACATAGCATAAATTGCATGTTCTCTTCCAGTTCAACTTCATGAAAGTGTCTAAATCCCCAAACCTTCCATACTGCTGATAAGTTCTGAGCAATGCATGCTACTTGTTGAGTTGTTTTAAACTGTTTTTAAGATTGTGTTTTAATGTTGTAACCCATCCTGGGATTTTAGGGTGAAGGGCAAGTAATTAATCACACTAATAATAATCCTAGAAGCCCAGAGCTGGAAGAGAACCCGAGGGTCATCTAGTCCAACCCCCTAAAATACGGGGAATTTTTACACAGTTTGTCTAAATCCTATCCCTACATCATAGAACATGCATTATTTCACAATTAATAAATATTTAAATGTCACAAGCTTCAGCTGAGCTGCTAGTTTTGAAAAGTTGTGGAAGGAATCCCCAGGAATCAAGCAGTGAGATAGATGGATAAAAGCCTTTTAATTTCCCCCACATTCATTACAACATTAAAATTAAGGAGTAAGCAATGTTCCCATTGTTTTCCCTCTTGAGTATGTTGGAAAAAACTTTGTTCTCTGTTGTTTTATCAACAAGATCGCTGCTTCGAAACGGAAAACCCCAGACTGCGGGTCACCAAAGGCATCTTATCATTGCAATTTATCTTCCTGCAGCACAGAGATGATTGAAAGGTCCCCAGCAATTCCCGGATGCATTGCAGCAAACTTGATTGTTTGGTTCCTCTATATCTGGAAGAGGGAGACTGAAATGTGTTGGGAAGGAGAGGGGGAAGGAAGCTCTTCGAATGATGTTTTCTTCTGAGGGAAGTCAGGCTAAGACTGTTAACTAAACATGCTTATTCACAATCCATGGAGCCTCAGCTTTCGTTTTATCCGTTTATTAATTAGATTTATATGCCGCCCTTCATCCAAGGATCACAGGGTGGTTTACAGTAAAATAACACAAAAATACATTACATAGTAACAAACAAAGCAATACCCCTCCTTTACTGTTTAATTAGTCAAAGGCCTGGCAATAGAGAAATGTTTTTGCCTGGTGCATAAAGGCACCAGGCGATTCTCCCTGGGGAGAGCATGCCATAAATGCGGAGCCACCACAGAAAAGGCCCCGTTCTCGTGTTGCCACCCTCTGGATCTCGCATGGAGGAAGCACATGGAGAAGGGGCTCAGAGGAAGATTGCAGGGTTCATATGGAGAGACTGTCTTTGAGGTCTTGTGGTCCTGAGCCATTGAAGGCTTCAGAGGTCAAAACCAGCACTTTGATTTGGGCCCGGAAGCTAGTTGGCAGCCAGTGCAGTTGGGCCAGGATCAGTGTAATTTACTCAAACCGTCTTGACCCGGTGTCAGGAAATCGTGTCCTCTTCACGGAGAGCACGCATTGCGCTATGATCACTAAGACTGACCTGACCGATTGTGTGGATGGGATCGTTTGGATAGCCACAACAACCCAATTGCGTCCCTCGGTTGCTGGGGGAATTCTGGCCATTGGGGTTGTGAGAATTTGCAGCCGGGGGACCTCTTAGCGCCTTGTGCACCGGATCACCCTCCCACCCTCCCTGTATTTAGGGTCTTGCTATGACCTTGCTATGCCACTGTGGGTCGTCTGCTTTTGGGGCAGGGGCCTGGCAGGAATTTTCCCATTTGGCTGATTGGCTGGTGCCACTTGGGTTTTTCCTGCCGCGTAGCAAATCGTCACAACTTTGTAAGGTTTGGCGGTTAGGCATTGGTTCAAGGTGTGGTGGAGGGGAGGTTATCACACCTGCCCCTCCCAATGTGCAATAGGGTATTCCGTTAAATATAAGATAAGATAGATAAGATAAGATTTCTTTATTGTCATTGTACAAGTACAACATTGTACACATGCAACGAAATTAGATGCCATCCCATAAAAACAAAACAAAAAGCACAAAAAAACAAAAAAAAAAACATTTTCAGCCACACATGCACATGCGTACAGCAGGCACCCCCAAACTGCGGCCCTCCAGATGTTTTGGCCTACAACTCCCATGATCCCTAGCTAGCAGACCAGTGGTCAGGGATGATGGGAATTGTAGTCCAAAACATCTGGAGGGCCGAAGTTTGGGGATGCCTGCAAGGAATCCAGGGGCTTGCCATGCTTTTGTCCAATCCCCTTCCAGGGGTTAGGGCCACACCAGAGCACCTGGGAGCATTTTGGGGTGAGGTTGTGTCTGTGGTAGGACCAATGCTCCCCCATTATGTTTACCCTTACTGACTTCTGCCGGTGTCCAGTTGTCAGTGCTGCCGTGCCAGAGGTGCCTAAGCAAACCACTCACATTCTGTAATCAATAAAGTTGTGGCCAAAATTATGCCAATAGCCTTAAACTAATATTTGTGTCAACTGTCTCCTTCTTTGGGAGGTCTTGGGGGTCTTCACACGCAATGAGCCAGCTCCAAGTGAAGGTTTTCAGCCAACTATAGAAAGCAGCCAGGAACAGAGAGGCTTAGATGTTAGTCAGGCAGGGGAGAGCTGGCAGCTGCAGCCTTCGGCTCTTCCTGACCTTGACAGGCCAGCTGATAAGGCAGTAGCTGGGAGCAGGAAGCACAAATAGGCATGGATAGACTCAGCCCCTCTGACCAGGAAGAGATTGGAGCTGATCCTCTAAGTCCAAGGAGTCAACGAATGGGAGGGCTGCTAGACAGGAAGCAAAACAAGAGACGTAAGAGACGTAAGTTCAATATATTCTGTAGACACCGGAAGGAGTCTTCAGAAGGGTCATCTTGAGTAATGATGCCGGAGGCTTTGTCAGAGCCATCCGGAGCTATCTACTTGTTTTTGCAATAAATCCTCCTTTTTAATTACGCCTGGGTGTTGGCTGCTTCCTCCTGCTTGGCTCTTGGCCATACGCGGCCGCCTCAGTGGGAAGGAAGGGGCGTCTCCCAGAGGAGCTTCCTGCAGCCAATCCGAAGCCATGCCAGCATTGCAGAAGTCAGTCCCTGTGCGGCGAAGCCTCCGTGCCATGGCGGTTTAGTGCGGGGACTCACCGAGCGGATGGCAGGGTCTGCAAGGTTTGCAGGCCGGATTAACAAGCCTGGGGGGCCGCATCCGGCCCCCCGGGCCTTAGTTTGCCGACCCCTGAGTTAGACTGGCTCCCTCCTTGCTGTCCATGCACCAACAGGGAGGGGAGACCGTTTTATGCCAACAGGCCTTTGGGAACCAATAGGTTTCGAAAGGAAAGGGCTTTTAAGAGTGCTGTGCTGTTTTTATCCTCAGCACATTAACAGATTTGTTTTTCATGTTGTTTAAAGCCTATTTTAGTTTATTTCCTTTTTTGTAGTTATATTTTAGCCTTCCGTATTTTATGTGTTGCTTTAATTTGTGTAAGTCCTGGTTCAGAAGAAAGGCAGGATATAAATAAATGAATGCATTATTTCCCCCTCTATTATCTTTATCATTCTGTCCAGCACAGAACACACTCACAGAAGAAATGATGCTGGCATTGCTGGCGGGGTTGGACTTGATGACCCCTTGGGGCCCCATCCAACTCTACCATTGCATGACTCTCCGATTCTCAGTTGCTCAAACTGCCACTGAAATGTTGCCGGCCGTCATTTTTCAGCGGTTGTTGTGGCAGGCAGGGGGGAGGAGGGGGATGTGCTTCTCAGTGGAGCCATAATGTTCCTGTCATTGATCTCTCATGCTGACATGCATGCAAAGCCCTACACTTAGAGCCCAGCCAAATGCTGGCAGTGGCCTCCTAATGGCCCCTGGAGGATCCTATCCATCACTGGGTCCTATCCAGACACCCCCATCTGCACCAACCTGCCTGTTCTTTATCGGGCCACATGTTTGGAAAGATATCGGGGGTGGAGGATGGCGAGGGAGGATCTGCATTAAAGGGTGTCTGAAAACCAGGGGGACATAAGCGATAGGCATTGCTTAAGTCCCATCAATTTATAATATTAGCTCTCCCCGCACGCCAATTAATCTTCCCCTTCCTGCAAGCCGGAGAGCGCCTTTGCGCCGCAGATGCAGAGGGCCTGTCACTTTGCAAATCAGCGGGACTTTGTTTGTGGAGAGACAAATTGTCAGGAGGGCGTCACCTCGGAGCGCGGCTGAGCAGCGCAGAAGAGAAAGAATACAAATTACATGGCACCCAAGCTGAGACTCAAATTATCACCCAGGGCGTCAGCAGGATAACAACGCCAGCGAAAAATCAAAGAGCCCAGGGACACAAGGGGAGAGGAGGGGTGGGGTCAGAGGAGAAGACCTGTCTGCTCCAGAAAGGAAGAGCAGAACAAGAGCCTGCTGGATCAGGCCAATGACCCATCTAGTCCAGCATCCTGTTCCCCCAGAGGCCAACCAGATACCTCAATGGGAAGCCCACAAGAATGTTCTCCCCAGCTGTGGATTCCAGCAACCGGCACTTGGAAGCATTGCTGTCTCCACCAGGGAAGGCCATCATCTGCTCCCCAAGTAGCCACCCAGGTGTCTGTGGGGAAGTTGCAAGCAGGATTCGAGCCCCCTCCCCTCCTCTGGCTTCCATAAGGACATAAGAAGAGCCTGCTGGATCAGGCCAGTGGCCTATCTCATCCTGCATCCAGTCCAGTGCTGGATTTACGCATAAACTAAACAAGCTATAGCTTAGGACCCCACTCTCTTGGGGCCCCAAAAAAATTTAAAGGGAAAAAACCCTGGATGTACATTTCCAAAATATAAGACAAAAGTAAAATAAAATAAAGCCTACATACAGCAACAGTGTTTTGTGTTGTGTAGGCTCCTCTGATGTAAGTCATGGGCCCCGCCTGCTAGCATGCTCCCTCAAATATCCCTGGTTTGCTCCTTTCTATATATAGGGTGCCTACATTCTGCATGTGCAAATGGCTTTAGATACCTATTAGATTCATAAATTACCATATAGCATATATTCAACACAAAAACACAGCGACAATTTGTTGTTGACAAAGGACAGCTGGACAGATAAGGGCCCCGTTACCTTTAGGAGCTTAGGGCCTCATCCAACCTAAATCCGGCCCTGATCCAGTCCTCACATCGACTGTCCTGATGCCCCAGTGGGAAACCCATAAGTAGGACTTGAGCAGAAGAGCAACACTCTCCCCTCCTGTGGCTTCCAGCAAATGGGATTCAGAAGCATTTCTGCCTCACATTGTGGGGACAGAGCATAGCTATTGTGGCTAGGAGCCATCGATAGCCCTCTCCTCCAGAAATTTGTCCAATCCTCCTTTCAAGCCATTCAAGTCAGTGGCCATCACTGCCTCCAGTGGGAGAGAGTTCCATAGTCCCAACTGTTTATGGCATGAAGAATTACTTTGCCCATGCCCCTGAGATTTGGTTAGCCTTCAGTGGGCAGCAAAACCACAGCGAGCCCCGCCCAATTGTCCCACATGGAGAAGGAATTTTGGTGGCAACTATCCTTTTGGGAATGTGACCCATTAGGGCTTTGGAGGGTCCATGTCTGTGAAGAGCGAAGGCTGCCACCTGCCACCATCTCACACCCTGTCATATATTTTTATTTTTTTGCCTGAAACGTCAGTCTCTGTGTGCAAACTCTGATCGACATTTCTCTTGGGCAGAGCAGCATGTGGGTTATTGCCCAATTACTCATGAAACTTCATCCAGGGAAGGTGTCATAAAACAAGGCTGTGAGTGACTCAAAATGGGGAGTTTATTTCGAAAGAGCTGTGCCAGGTGTTTTCCCCCGGAGGGCAAAGTCACAGCCCCCGCCAGGAGAGATATCCTTTCCGTGGATAGGAGAAGATCTGGAATGGATCCTGAATAAAAGTGGGGAAACTGGCGCTGGCATGGAAGAGTTCTCAGGGGCAGCCGCAAACCCAGACAATGCCCTCCATCTGCCTTTCAAAAGCTCAGGGCTAAGTTACTGCAATATACTCTCCATTGAACTCCTCAGTGTGGTGTAGTGGTTAAGAGCGGTAGTCTCGTAATCTGGTGAACCGGGTTCGTGTCTCCGCTCCTCCACATGCAGCTGCTGGGTGACCTTGGGCTAGTCACACTTCTCTGAAGTCTCTCAGCCCCACTCACCTCACAGAGTGTTTGTTGTGGGGCAGGAAGGGAAAGGAGAATGTGAGCCGCTTTGAGACTCCTTCGGGTAGTGATAAAGAGGGATATCAATCATAGAATCATAGAATCAAAGAGTTGGAAGAGACCACAAGGGCCATCCAGTCCAACCCCCTGCCAAGCAGGAAACACCATCAAAGCATTCCTGACAGGTGGCTGTCAAGCCTCTGCTTAAAGACCTCGAAAGAAGGAGACTCCACCACACTCCTTGGCAGCAAATTCCACTGTCGGACAGCTCTTACTGTCCAAATTCTCTTGAAGACTGTCTGGAAACATTTTCTGGTTCTGATTCCTAGCATGCCCACCTCATGATACAAAATGCATTGCAAGAAGAAGAGGTCCTCAGTGCTCCATCATCAGCGAAGCTATTAGAGGCAAGAAGGTTTGCTTCTTACTTATTTTTATTTCTCCTGGTGTGAGGAGAGCTTATTGAGGAATATGAAGGTGGCTGAGAGTTTGGCAAGGTACCACTGAGGGCATTCAAAGAAGAATTGTGGCAAAAAGTCTCAGAGGTATTTCAGCATCTCGTGGCCTTTGCTTGCCCACTTTATGTAGGACAACCAGCCTCATGTAACCAAAATGCTTAAGACTGATTGATGCATGAAGGGGTTAATGCCACAGAATCACAGAATCATAGAGTTGGAAGAGACCACAAGGGCCATCCAGTCCAACCCCCTGCCAAGCAGGAAACCCATCAAAGCATTCCTGACAGGTGGCTGTCAAGCCTCTGCTTAAAGACCTCCAAAGAAGGAGACTCCACCACACTCCTTGGCAGCAAATTCCACTGTCGAACAGCTCTTACTGTCAGGAAGTTCTTCCTAATGTTGAGGTAGAATCTTCTTTAGAGTAAAATAGAGTAAACTTAAAACTTAAAACCATGGAGAGACCTGGTCTGAATAGAGACATTGGATTCTTATCTCATTATACATGATAAAGATATTTTTAGCCATCTCACCCCTTGCTTTTTCCTGCAAGACCAATTGCAGTCGTTAACAGGTTTACCACACCTATCACCCATCTGAGTAATAGCCCTCCCCACCCTCTCACTATATATCAGGGTCTGGTGTCTTCTGTTTCAGTGTATCTGAAGAAGTGTGCATGCACACGAAAGCTCATACCAAGAACAAACTTGGTTGGTCTCTAAGGTGCTACTGGAAGGAATTTTTAAATTTTTTATTTTGTTTCAACTACGGCAGACCAACACGGCTACCTACCTGTAACTGGAGTTCATATGGTAGACTGAAGGAACAGAAGCTTGACTACCTTCCTCCAAGGTGAGAGTGGATTATTTAAGCCTGGCAGGACAGTTACCATGGTTTTTATTTTTTATTTTATGTGAACTCCAGCGTGTCAAAAGGTCTGAGCTGGTTGTCCAAACTCAGACTTCATGGCCTTTTCTACAAAGCCGTTTTTGTGTTCCTATATAAATAATTTAGACACTTTCGCCACTTTGGAACCTTTTTTGCCGCCTGTGTTTTCTGGATGCTGTAGGGAAAAACACATGAATTGGATCTTTGAAGAGTTTGTAAGTGAACCATTTTTAACCTACCCTACGTGGACTTTTTCCATGCTAAGGGAAGTGGGAAACTTTTAAAGGAACTTAGAAGGAACTTAGAAGGGCATATTTTAAAAGTCTAACAGCCTATATCTCAACACCTTACTCTGCTGCATGTTTTGTTGTTGATATTATAATTTATTAAATATATATACTGCCCTTCACCCACAGATCACAACATAAAATTGCTATATACAAATCACAAAATACATAATAAAAATAGGTACAAAAACAAACCAATAATCCCCCCTCCCACAAAACATTTAAAAGGGCAGTTATTCGCTGCGGCTTGCTAACCCACCCGCCAGTCTGCTCTCGCAGCTGCTCGCCATGCGACTCAAGGACCTGTCCAGCTTTCACCTCGCGCATGCGCCCTCCTCTCTATCCCTCTTGGTTGCCTGCTCGAGCTGGCACCCTGTGTGCGGCTCTAGGTCCTGTCCACCCGCCAGCTCTTGCATGTGCCCGCCTCTGTATCCCGCCCGTCTGCTGGCTCTCGCAGGCGGCCGGCGTTCGGTCTTCTCTCCCACCCACCATTTGGCTCACTGCCACCTGTCACTCCCGCCCGCTGCTCATCTCCCCCCCCCCCTTGTGCTGCCTGTGATCTGAGCGAAAAGGTATATGAAAAGTATTCTGTGACTAATCCTTTAAAAAAGGTCCGTAGCTCTGGGGGGAAATCCTAAAAAAAAAAAAAAAAGGCCGACAATTTCAATCCTAAAAAAGGGTCAACAACTTTGGGGGGAAATCCAGAAAAAGGTCAAGAATTTCAATTTATTTGTTGTTGTTTGGTCGTTTAGTCGTGTCCGACTCTTCGTGACCCCATGGAGCAGAGCACGCCAGGCACTCCTGTCTTCCACTGCCTCCCGCAGTTTGGTCAGACTCATGTTGGCAGCTTCGAGAACACCGTCCAACCATCTCGTCCTCTGTCGTCCCCTTCTCCTTGTGCCCTCCATCTTTCCCAACACCAGGGTCTTTTCCGGGGAGTCTTCTCTTCTCATTAGTTGGCCAACTTCAATGCTTCAACCGTAAAAAAAGGTCAACAACTTTGGTTGGCCCTCATGCATGTTCACTTCATCAAATCTGGCCCTCTTTGAAAAAAGTTTGGACACCCCTGCTTTAGCTGATTCTTGCATTGCAGGGGCTGGACTAGATAACCCTTATAGATCCCTTCCAACGCTCCAATTCCATGAAACACGTCCCGCCTGCAAAGGACACCGTTGACCCTGCCTGCCAATCATCATAGGGGGCAATCCAAGTGTGGCAGTTTTCTTCCTCCCTCCTCAAGATGCACCTGCGGAGAGTAAACGTAAACAGGGAAGCCGAGAATTCCTCCTCCTCCATTGCCTCTCCCCACACCAGGCAAGCGGTTCCGTGCATTAATGCCCTCGCAACCATTTATGGAACACAACAGATTGCAATACAAAAAACCTCTGTCTGAGATCGCGCTTGAAAGAGCCCTAATCCCCTTTCCTAATTCAATTACTTTGTATCACTCGAGTCAAATGGGTGTTGCAGCTCCAGACGGAACAGCAAAAATACCTGTGCCGGGAGCAAGATGCTCATGAAATTCTATTTCTATATCATGTTTGCATGAGCATTCCTGTGC
This sequence comes from Darevskia mixta, assembly GCA_034641385.1. NCBI lineage: Eukaryota > Metazoa > Chordata > Lepidosauria > Squamata > Lacertidae > Darevskia > Darevskia mixta. The sequence continues at coordinate 905,609 of JAWWNH010000141.1, read as the reverse complement.
CGGTCCCATTAAAATGCCTCACTCCATCAAATTACCTGCTAATCAGAAACACTTCATGGTACAATAAGCCAGCAGAATACTGCCGATGTTAATGGAGTCTTTCCAGGCGCGGAAAACATGACTCTGAAATGGGGTGGGGGGAGGCAGGTGCAAGCAGAGGCCAAGCAGATGCGGCTCTCGTGGGCAGGGGGGGGAGAGAGATCCCCCACAAAACGGAGGGCGCGGTTGCGTACTGGGAATGACAGGGTCTGCTTTTCTCATTAGCGACTCGTCATAAAAAGATTTGCAAACTAACACATGACCGTGTGAACTCTCTATGCACGGAGCATTGGGGGGGGGGAGGGAATATGTATTTTTAATACATTTTTCCAGAAGTTGATTTATGCAACTTACAGATATTCTTATTTATCTTATTGTTTAGGGAAGTTTTTAATGTTTGATGTTTTATTCTGTTTTAATATTCTGTTGGGAGCCGCCCAGAGTGGTTGGGGAAACCCAGTCAGATGGGCGGGATAGGAATAATAAATTGTTGTTGTTGTTGTTGTTGTTTGTTGTTGTTGTATCAATGTGATGCCCTGCAGGTGGCGCTGTGGTCTAAACCACTGAGCCTCTTGGGCTTGCCAATCAGAAGGTCAGCGGTTCAAATCACTGGGACGGAGTGAGCTCCCATTGCTCTTTCCCAGCTCCTGCCAACCTAGCAGTTTGAAAGCACGCCAGTGCAAGTAGATAAATAGGCACCGCTGCAGCGGGAAGGTAAACGGCATTATTGTGCGCTCTGCTTTCCGTCACGATGTCTCGTTGCGCCAGAAGTGGTTTAGTCCTGCTGGCCACATAACTTGGAAAGCTGTCTGTGGACAAACGCCATCTCCCTTGGCCTGAAAGTGAGACAACCCCATAGTTGCCTTTCACTGGAGTCAACCATCCAGGGGTCCTTTACCTTTACACATAGTTAAACTATGGAACTCCCTCCCCCAGGAGGCAATGATGGCCACCGGCATGTATGGCTTTAAAAGAGGCTTAGACAAATTCATAGAGGAGGAGAGGGCTATCGAGGGCTCCTGGCCAGGATGGCTCTGCCCTGCCTCCTTGGTGGGAGGCAGCAATGATCCTGAAGACCAGTTTCTGGAAACCACAGGAGGGGAGAGAGCTGGTCTTGTGCTCAAATCCTGCTTGCTGGTTTCCCGCAGGCAACTGTTCAGGCAGAATGGTGGACCAGATAGGCCGTGGGCCTGATCCTGTGGGCTCTTCTTATGCCATTATAGAGGTCTCCTTCCACTTGCAGCCTTCATTGGAGGCAGCTGCTTCCTGGGAGCTATCCATGGTGCTGCTTCCATCAGGGGGTTGGAAATTCCTGCAATGGGTTGGAAAAGATGACCATTAGGTTCTCTTCCAACTTGATAATTCCATGATTCTATGACCCGCCAGCCTCACTGTCCTTCGTGCTCTTTGTTGGGAGCAGAACAAGACTGACATTCCTCAGCTTACGAGAAGGTTGGCTGCTTGATGTACTACTTGGAGGCAGCACTGCTTCTGATTGTCAGTTGCTGGAAACCACAGGCAGGGAGGGTTGATCTTGTGCTCAGATCCTGGTTTCTGGTTGGCCTCGGTGAGAACAGGCTGCCAATCCCACAGGCTCTTCTGATGCTCTTATGCTCAGTTACAGCAATCGGGACCCAAGCACAAGAGTCCTCTCCCCTCCTGCAGTTTCCAGCAACTAGTATTCATCAGCATTGCTGTCACATCTGGGACCAGGCCTGTCCCCAGTTGCACAAGCAGCAGCAGCAGTGACAACGGCATTTTTAACATTGCCTTTTTAATCCATCATAACCCTTCCCAAGCCTTATCAGAGGGCCACACATTCCAAAAAGCACAGAATGCAACCTTCATAAATGACCGAAGAGACCATTTGCCAGCTGTTTCCCGCGGACTCATAAGGATTCCTCAGCACCCCCTCAGCCTTGGAGCAGAATGAGAACTTTTGTCCAAAAGGCGTCTTTCTTCTGCCTCCAGCACCAGACAAAGCACATCTGAAATTGTGGTTCTGCACAGAGATGAGCTCCCGGTGGAAGGTCATTTTGACTCCATTTTCCCCTGCATTGATGAGAAATGGCTGTTCTTTCCTGGCACGAGGCTCTCTGTGTGCAGCAAAGCCACTGGGCTGCAGGAGAAGCGGGTGAGGCTCTTTGATGTTTGTCTGTAAGAACTAAAAGGCAGAACTTTTTTTTTTTTTTTTTAAATCATAATAGGGACTTGAATTAGGTCAGAAGATTGCTAAGGTAACCAGGAGCCTGCTTTTTGAGAACAGGAAGTCAAGGCAAGGCATATTTGCTGCTGACATTTGACCAATGCCAGCAGCAAAAAAGTCTCTCTCTCTCTCTCTCTCTCTCTCTCTCTCTCTCTCTCTCTCTCTCTCTCACACACACACACACACACACACACACACACACACACACCAGATCAAGACCTTCCTTTTGTAACATGATGGGAAACTGGAGAGGCGTTCATTTCTCAACCATAAATGGATATTTATCCTGTGTTTTAATTAACAGCATTCACCTTCACTGCCATGCAGCAACTCTTATCACTATGCATTCATCTCAAAACAAAATAGGATCTTTTCCACCCATTATAAATATATCTTTAGCTGTGTTAAATAATCCTGATTCTATACAAGGTTCTATATAATTTCCTAATAATAATAATAATAATAATAATAATAATAATAATAATAATAATTTTATTTTGGTAGATCTGTATTTCAGTGCAGATGGGGAAGAACCGTACAGCGAAACCAAGAGACCACATCAATTTAAATAAAAATGTAGACTTGAAGTTACAAACACTTTAAAAACATCTGTAACTTAGAATGTCACAGAAATCTATAGCACAACTGCATTTGGAAAAGATATTGTAGACTTTGGAAAGGTTCAGAAAAGGGCAACCAAAATGATCTAGGGAATGGATTGACTCTCCTATGAAGAGAAAGGTTTCTGCGCTTGGGACTTTTTAGTTTAGAGTAGTTTATTTTGAATTATGGTTCTGGAGGAGACTCTTGAGAGTCCCATGGACTGCAAGAAGATCAAACCTATCCATTCTTAAAGAAATCAGCCCTGAGTGCTCATTAGAAGGACAGATCCTGAAGTTGAGGCTCCAGTACTTTGGCCACCTCATGAGAAGAGAAGACTCCCTAGAAAAGACCCTGATGTTGGGAAAGATGGAGGGCACAAGGAGAAGGGGACGACAGAGGATGAGATGGTTGGACAGTGTTCTTGAAGCTACTAACATGAGTTTGGCCAAACTGTGGGAGGCAGTGAAGGATAGGCGTGCCTGGCGTGCTCTGGTCCATGGGGTCACGAAGAGTCGGACATGACTGAACGACTGAACAACAACAACAGTTTAGAGTAAAGGTGAGTCAGAAGCAACGGGACAGAAGAAGATGATATTAAGCATGGCATGAAGGAAGTGGAGGGAGAAAAGCATTTTCCCACTCTCACAACACTGGAACTCATGGGTGTCCTAGGAAGATCCAGGACAGGGAAAAGAAAAGTGTGGTTAAGCTATGGCACTCCTTCCCATGGGAGGCAGTGATGGCCACCAACATGGATGGCTTGAAGAGAGGATGGGGCAGATTCATGGAGGAGGAGAGGGCTGTAAGGGGTCACTAGTCCTGATGACTGGGCTCTGCGTTCAAGTCGGAGGCAGCTTTGCCAGTTGTTGGAAACCACAGGAGGGGAGGTTCCTCTTGGGCTCAGGTCCTGCTTGTGGGCAGTGCCAGATTTATGTATAAGCTAAACAAGCTCTAGCTTAGGGCCCCACTCTCTTGGGGGCCCCCAAAAAAATTAAAGGGGAAAAAACCTGGATGTACATTTCCAAAATAAAATAAAATAAAACCTAAATACAGCAAAAGAGTTTTGTGTTGTGTAGGCTCCTATGATGTAAGTCATGGGCCCCGCCTGCTAGCCTGCTCCCTCAAATATCCCTGGTTTGCTCCTTTCTATATATAAGGTGCCTACATGCTGCATGGACTGCTTGCAGGGCAACATGCGCAAATGGCTTTAGATACCTATGAGCTCCATAAATTACCATATAGCATATATTCAACACAGAAAACAGCGACAATTTGTTGTTGACAATGGACAGCTGGACAGATACAGGGCCCCATTACCTTCAGGAGCTGAGGGCCTCATCAAACCTCAATCCAGTCCTGCTTGTGGGTTTCTGAAAAGCATCTAGTTGGCCACTGTGAGAACATGAGGCTGGAGCAGATGGGCCACTGACCATATTCTGATGTTCTTAGGCCCCAGCCCAGAGACTTTGGGGCATATTTGGAGGGATGAATTCATAGAGCAGGTGAGATTGGTTGGGAGGTTCAGAGCTAAGGAGTCCCTCTATTCTATTACCCCAGGACAAAAATCCCCATAGGTCTTCATAGCCCATAATCACCAAGGCACATCTCACCATTTAGCCTAATAGACCACCAATATTAGGGATGCAGGTGGCGCTGTGGTCTAAACCACTGAGCCTCTTGGGCTTGCGGATCAGAAGGTCAGCGGGTCGAATCCCGGTGACGGGGTGAGCTCCCGGTGCTCTGTCACAGCTCCTGCCAACCTAGCAGTTCGAAAGCATGCCAGTGCAAGTAGATAAATAGGTACCTCTGTGGTGGGAAGGTGAACAGCATTTCCGTGCGCTCTGGTTTCCGTCATGGTGTTCCATTGCGCCAGAAGTGGTTTAGTCCTGCTAGCCACATGACCTGGAAAGCTGTCTGTGGACAAACGCCGGATCCCTCAGCCTGAAAGCGAGATGAGCACCGCAACCCGATAGTCACCTTTGACTGGACTTAACTGTAAGGGGTCCTTTACCTTTACCTATTAGGGCCTGGGCTAATTACCCTTGGGGTCCCCTCCAACTCTGCAATTCCATGATTCTATGACTAGAGCGCCGCAGGTGTGATATCAGGTAAGCATCCTTTGACGTTGCACAAATGCACTTCGGCTCATCCTGGTCCTTGCAATATTTTAGCCCTAGCAGCAAATAGATCCTGCGCATTGACAGTTTCCTGCCTGACACGACCACCGGTCAGATTTCATGGTTCTCAGCCCCAGAAGGAGAAGCCGACAGTCTCCTTAGCAATACAATGAGGAGACAGTTTAATCTTTGCCAGGGATAAATATATTTGTTACAGTTGTGAATTGTTTTATCACCGTGGAAATGATTTAAGAAAGATTTGAGCGGCTTCCTCAAAAGTATTTTTCAGCGCCTGTAACACGGAACAGAAGAACTCGTATATCTCTGCCTGATTTAAATTTAAACTCTCCAATATGAAGTGTTTCTCTTTGCTTTCATGTGTTAAAAATGTTGGCTGCCGCTGGAAATCGGTTCTCGCTGACATGGTATAATAAATGGCTACCAGGGGTCAGTGCCTGCTGCAAGATTGAAGAGAAAGCACCTGGACCCAAACCCATCATCTTCACTTCCTTGCAGAGGCATCTGGTATTTTGAGGGGAACTGAAACGATTGTTTTCAGAGGACAAGCACAATAGCAAACAAACACACATTCCTTTCTCGCAGGCACACAACCCCAAAGCCCCCACCAGCTTGAAAGGTGGGGCTTTCTTGTCACAGACTTTCAATTGCAAGCACAAAGATCATTTTCCTGTTTCAGCTCCCACCCAACACTGTATCTGTGATACGACAGCCCTCTTGAAAGACCTGAAGGGCTATCACACAGAAGATGGAGCAAGCTTGCTTACTCCTGCCCCAGAGGGGAGGATCTAGACTGATGGATTCAAAGGACAAGGAAGAAGATTCCAACTAAACATCAGGAAGAACTTTCCAACAGCAAGAGCCATTCGACAGTGGAACTGACAACCTTGGAAGATGATGGACTCTCCATTGTTGGAGAATATAAAGCAGAGGTTAGATGGTCAGCTGTCATGGATGCTTTAGCTGTCCCAGCTCCTGCCAACCTAGCAGTTCCAAAGCACACCAGTGCAAATAGATAAATAGGTACCGCTGTGGCAGGAAGGTAAACAGCGATGCCGTGTACTCTATTTTCCGTCACGGTGTCCCGTTGCGACGGAAGCGGTTTAGTCCTGCTGGAGACATGGCCCAGAAAGCTGTCTATGGGCAAACACTGGCTCCTTCAGCCTGAAAGCAAAATGAGTGTCACACCCTATAGTCAAGTTTGACTGGACTTAACTGTCCAGGGTAAAGGTAAACGTAAAGGGACCCCTGACCATTAGGTCCAGTCGCGGATGACTCTGGGGTTGCAGTGCTCATCTCACTTTACTGGCCGAGGGAGCCGGCATACAGCTTCTGGGTCATGTGGCCAGCATGACTAAGCCGCTTCTGGCAAACCAGAGCAGCTCACAGAAACGCCGTTTACCTTCCTGCCGGAGCGGTACCTATTTATCTACTTGCAATTTGACGTGCTTTCGAACTATTAGGTTGGTAGGAGCTGGGACCGAGCAATTGGAGCTCACTGCATCGTGGGAATTCGAACGGCGACCTTCTGATTGGCAAGCCTTAGGCTCTGTGGTTTAGACCACAGCGCCAATCGCGTCCCTCAACTGTCCAGGGTACCTTTATCCCCCTTTTTTTTGCTGTGGTGCCTGTATTCTAGGGGGTTGGACTACATGACCCTTGAAAAGGATCTAGGGGTCTTAGGAAACCACAAGCTTAACATGAGTCAGCAGTGTGATGCAGCAGCAGCAAAAGGAAAGGAAGGTGATGCTATTCAACAGAAGTTTAGTGTCCAGATTAAGAGAAGTAAAAGTCCCACTCTATTCTGCCTTAGTCAGATCCCACCTGGAATACTGTGTCCAGTTCTGGGCATCCCAGTTTAAGAAGGATGTTGACAAGCTAGAACGTGTGCAGAGCAGGGCAAGCAGGGTAATGAAAAGTCTGGAAACCAATCATTGTGAGAAACGGCATGCTTAGCCTGGACAAGAAGAGACTGAGATGAGATAAGCTATCAATCTTCAAATAAAGGTCTGCCACATGGAAGATGGAACTAGATTGCTTTCTGCTGCTCCAGAGGGGAGGAACCACATCAAGGGATTCCAAGGACAAGAAAGAAGATTCCAACTCAACATTAGGAGAAGCTCTCTGATGACCATGGAACTTGTTGTTGTTCAGTCGTTCAGTCGTGTCCGACTCTTCGTGACCCCATGGACCAGAGCACGCCAGGCACGCCTATCCTTCACTGCCTCTCGCAGTTTGGCCAAACTCATGTTAGTAGCTTCGAGAACACTGTCCAACCATCTCGTCCTCTGCCGTCCCCTTCTCCTTGTGCCCTCAACCTTTCCCAACATCAGGGTCTTTTCTAGGGAGTCTTCTCTTCTCATGAGGTGGCCAAAGTACTGGAGCCTCAACTTCAGGATCTGTCCTTCTAGTGAGCACTCAGGGCTGATTTCTTTAAGAATGGATAGGTTTGATCTTCTTGCAGTCCATGGGACTCTCAAGAGTCTCCTCCAGCACCATAATTCAAAAGCATCAATTCTTCGGCGATCAGCCTTCTTTATGGTCCAGCTCTCACTTCCGTACATTACTACTGGGAAAACCATAGCTTTAACTATACGCACCTTTGTTGGCAAGGTGATGTTTTTGCTTTTTAAGATGCTGTCTAGGTTTGTCATTGCTTTTCTCCCAAGAAGCAGGCGTATTCTAATTTTGTGACTGCTGTCACCATCTGCAGTGATCAGGGAACCCAAGACCATGGAACAGACTGCCTCAGAAGGTGGTGGACTCTCCTTTGTTGAAGTTTTTAAACAGAGGCTGGGAGGCCCATTTGCCAGGGATCCGTAAGCTGCACTCCCTGCATTGCAAGAGGCTGGACTAGATGCCCCTTTGAGGTACCTTTCAACTCTACCATTTTATGATTCTAGGAAGCAAGGGCAGCCTTCCAGACAGCCGTGTCTGGCATTAGAGCAGGGGTGTTTTATCACGACGGAACAGATGGCCGCTCAGAATAAGCAGATCTCGGCCAAGAAGAGAACAGCCATCCATTACCTGTATGAGCACCCAATTGGAGCCTTCCAGGTCCCCGTGGCTCCTGCCTCCATCACCCCCAACCTTTGAGTTCAGACCCGGCTGGCAGTTCCTTGCCATCTCACTATGTCTCCATCTGCATAATCCCCGCTTGATGCTCCGAAGGGCCTCTCAGCTCGAAAGCACACTTGTCAAAATAATGTCACTTGTGCAAGGCGGAGGTGAGCACCAGCGCTGATCCCCCTTCCTCCTCCTCCTCCTCGGGTGCGTCAGGCTTTTCTGCCTCTTCTAAATAGGTCACAGATTCCTGTCAGACAAAGGGAGAGCTGGCAGCAGTTATCTTGTCTGGTTTTACATAAACGTGACAGGCAGATTAGAGCAGGAACCGTCTTGCAGGCACGTCAGCCGCAGAGAGAGGAGCCCCCATTCTGACTCTGGGACCTTCTCGGGTTTACACAACGTAGTCCTGAGACAGCTGCAGAGTTATTGCGTGAGTCCTATTGCAAATTCATCAAAAAAGGGTGGGTGGATGCAAGCGGAGTAATTCCTGCCCTCGATGGCCACTGATGGTCACTTCAGGAGGTGGCAATGAAGTCACAGCCAAAGACACAGCTCTTTTTAGATGGGAAATTGTGCCCACGGCCAATGCAAGTTTGCCACCCTCTTCCTTAAGGCAGCTGCAGCAAAGTGCCTCATAACACTACAAGCTGCAGGCATCCAATGAATGTTCTTCTTCTTTCTTCTTTGGCGATCCCTCGTAGCTGAGTAAGATTGTCTTCCATGAACACGGTCTTCTTAACAATGAGTCCGTAAGTGACTGTGGAGGCCAATTCTGGATCCACACATCCTTCCACAGTGGGGACACTGGTTTCTGGGCAGGAGTTGATCATGGTGTGGATTTGCCAAGTGTGCCTTCCTCTTAGCATGTTTCTCCCTTGTGTCCTGAGTTCGAGTATCTTCAAAGCCCATGACACCTTTGGTCAAGGCTGTTCTCCAATTGGAGCGCTAGCAGGCCAGTGTTTCCCAATTGTTGGTGTTTATACTACATTTTTTTATAAAGATTTGCCTTGAGACAGACTTTAAACCTCTTTTGTTGACCACCAGCATTACGATTTCCATTTTTAAGTTTGGAATAGAGTGGTTGTTTTGGAAGACAATAATCAGGCATCCGCACAACATGACCAGTCCAACAAAGTTGATGTTGACTACTTGCTGCAAACTGAGATTCCTACCAGAAGGGGCAGGTGACTCCAATCTGGAACTGATCCTGCCCTAGTGGCCCTGGTGGATGATCTGCGGGGGGAGATGGACTCATGCTTTTCTGGTTCTCCCAGAACTCTCTCCGGTTTGTGATACAACAGCACCCGTGGGATCCTTCTTGGCTGCCTCAGGGGGGTAGAATTATTGATCCCTGTGTTGCAGAGGCACCGCTCCTTCCCAGAAGGTTAATCCCAGAAGGTGGTGCCAGGATGTGACCATTGTGCCACATGGCCTTTGGATCATGGCAGGTCCGAGATGATTCCACCTTGCCTGCCATCCTCTTTGATGCCCACATGAAACTCAGATGATTCAGAGGTTTGAAGAAGAGAGTTTGGATTTGATATCCCACTTTATCTCTACCCGAAGGAGTCTCAAAGTGGCTCACAATCTCCTTTCCCTTCCTCCCCCACAACAAACCCTCTGTGAGGTGAGTGGTGCTGAGAGACTTCAGAGAAGTGGGACTAGCCCAAGGTCACCCAGCAGCTGCATGTGGAGGAGGGGAGACGCGAACCCGGTTCACCAGATTACGAGTCTACCGCTCTTAACCACTACACCACACTGGCTGAAGGATGAGTAGAGGGCTATCAGTATCTACTATGCATGGTGACTATGCTCCTCCTCCACAGTTGGAGGCAGAGATGCTTCTGAATGCCAGTGGCTGAAAACCGCAGGAGAGGAGGGGGCTCTTGTGCTCAGAGCCCACTTGCAGCATCTGGTTGGCCACTGTAAGAACAGGATGCTGGATTGGATGGGCCATAGTCCTGATCCAGCAGGACTCTTGTTAGGTTCTTAAAGTCAGAGGCGAGATGGGGGAAATCCCAAGTCTGGCTCAGTATTGTTGTGGGTTTGAGGGGTCAGACTGGCTGATACCCTGAGTCTCCTCCAATACTCGGGGTCCCGTACCCAGGGAGGGTTATGTGCTGTGTGAAGAAGGACTTTCTATTCTCTCTCCTGAATCTTCTAACACTCAGTGTCATTGGATGCCCTTGAATTCTCATGTAAGAGAAGAGTGCGGACGGAGGTTTCGGGTCCTTGGAAAACTGGTGATCACACCTATCTAAGCAACCTGTTCATAAAACCAATGGCCCAGCCAGCAAGGGCCTCTTATGGCCACCTTATGCCATGTTGACTTACCTTGGGAAGTCTCTCGGAAATGTCCAGTAAGAACAGGGAGGATTTAGTGCACAGCCAGTGGGGAGGTGATGCTTATCGATCCCATCACAATTTATTAGCAAGCTTTTGACTTCTGCAGCCCAGGGCTGTCATACTTTTTCCCGAGGACATGAATTGTATTGGCTGTTCTTCAGGAAGGGACATGAGGGTAAGGGAAAAGATATATGAACCCAATTCTGTAAAACAGCCCCAGAACCCCTTTTGGGGACACTCTCACATTCAATAAAATGTATTGCTGCACGCCACTCCAATCTCCGAGCGATGCGAGATTCCAGGGGTTCCAGGTTGTCACCCAGGGTCTGTGCTTCCTTTTGGAAAGAAGGCCCAGGGGAGGCTTGGATGGCTTTATGACAGATGGTTTATTCACACCTACATACAATTTGGGCCTATGGTGGAGGGGCTCAGAGCCTTAACATCCCAAGAGAGTTCTGTTTCTCACAGCCAATCTCTCTCTCTCTCTCTCTCTCTCTCTCTCTCTCTCTCTCTCTCTCTCTCTCCAGTTTGCTGCTTTCCCTCTAGCTCACTTCACTGCAACTCTCTGGCCTCAATTCTCACTTGGTCCTTCTACCTACCTGGAATTGAGGAAGGGGCCCCACCCATTTGCTGTCTCCCACAGAGCCCCTTCCTTTGTTCTCCCTAATGGCCCATCACCCAGGCTATCACCTCACCAGGAAGCTGGCCTGGCTCTTCCAAGAATCAAATGTTAACACTTGCTGGATCTAGGGACTCAAAGGGTCTTGGCATGTTGTTGTTGTTCAGTCGTTCAGTCGTGTCCGACTCTTCGTGACCCCATGGACCAGAGCACGCCAGGCACGCCTATCCTTCACTGCCTCTCGCAGTTTGGTCAAACTCATGTTAGTAGCTTCGAGAACACTGTCCAACCATCTCATCTTCTGTCGTCCCCTTCTCCTTGTGCCCTCCATCTTTCCCAACATCAGGGTCTTTTCCAGGGAGTCTTCTCTTCTCATGAGGTGGCCAAAGTACTGGAGCCTCAACTTCAGGATCTGTCCTTCCAGTGAGCACTCTGGGCTGATTTCCTTCAGAATGGATAGGTTTGATCTTCTTGCAGTCCATGGGACTCTCAAGAGTCTCCTCCAGCACCATGGTTGTCTTGGCATACAAACTCATAAAAGTATATATCAAGGTTTCTGAAGCTAGGATGTGCCATGGCTTCTCTCCCTCTCTCCCTCTCTCCTTCTCTTTTATTTACTCATTTCAAATTCTATCCTTTCTCTTTCTTAGGATTTAAGAATGCATTACTGGTGAATCTTTGGGAACAGAGATTGATGTCTGAGTCTGAGTCAGAACTGTGGTCCAGCTGCCTCCATCCCTACCATACCAAAGAGGGCTTGGGTGCTCCAGGGTCCCAGGTGGAGGAATCTGAGAGAGGGATTTTGTGCTCAAATCCTGCTTGCTGGTTTCCCCAAACCCTGCTTGCTGCTCTATATGGGCCATTGGCCTGATCCAGCAGGATTGATCTGTGTTCTGTGATTGCACACAAGAACAACATAACCCACCAAAGAGGGGGAGAAGAATGAGAAGACCGAAGAGAGTGGATGTTGGAAGATTTGTGACATATAAAAGTCCTTCCTGAAGTGCAGTTGAACTGTGGAACTCCCTCCCACAGGAGTAGTCACCAACTTGGATGGCTTTAAAAGAGGATTGGATGCCCTCCTGGAGGGGAGTGCTGGGATATTCTACATGCATGGTCAGATGCTCTGCCACTTTTTTTAGCCCTCACTTCAGATGCATCACAACCTGCCCACGAAAGTATTGCCTTAATTAGGAGAAAAATGGCCAGGGGCTTTTCCTTCTGCCATGGTGGTGCTGGAGGAGACTCTTGAGAGTCCAATGGACTGCAAGAAGATCAAACCTAACCATTCTGAAGGAAATCACCCTGAGTGCTCACTGGAAGGACAGATCCTGAAGTTGAGGCTCCAATACTTTGGCCACCTCATGAGAAGAGAAGACTCCCTGGAAAAGACCCTGATGTTGGGAAGGATGGAGGGCACAAGGAGAAGGGGGCGACAGAGGACGAGATGGTTGGACAGTGTTCTCGAAGCTACTAACATGAGTCTGACCAAACTGCGGGAGGCAGTGAAGGATAGGCATGCCTGGCGTGCTCTGGTCCATGGGGAACGACTAAAGAACAACAAGAACAGGCAGATAGATAGATAGATAGATAGATAGAGAGGCAGTGGAAGACAGGAGTGCCTGGCGTGCTCTGGTCCATGGGGTCACGAAGAGGCGGACACGACTAAACGACTAAAGAACAACAAGAACAGGCAGATAGATAGATAGATAGATAGATAGATAGATAGATAGGCAGTGGAAGACAGGAGTGCCTGGCGTGCTCTGGTCCATGGAGTCACGAAGAGTCGGACACAACTAAACAACTAAACAACAACAACATGTTGGTAGGGGCTGGGGGAAATCATACCTGTGCCAGGTCAGGGGGGGGCGTGCCTGGAGGAGGGAAAGCAAGGCGGGCAGAGGTGAGCTAGCTGGGAAGCTGAGGACAGGTCAGGTGGCCTGAGGACACCTTGGGCTTGACCCAAAGCACCGCTTGCTGAAACCCAGAGTCTGCACCGGACTCCAAGGCTCTTCTCTGAGCAGGGACTGTGGTGGGCATTCACTCATTTTTATTCAATTTATATCCTGCCCTTCCTCCCAAAAGAGCCTCGGGCAACAAACCCATCAATAATAACGAGGAGGAGGGTTGTAAAAATGTTCTGGAAACAGTTCAAAAAATCCCTTCAGCCCATGCATTCAGGGTTGCCAGGGACAGCAGGCATGTAAACAGGCTGCGCAAAGGGCTTGGTGTGGGCGGGGAGGGAGGGGAGTAACCTTCAATGGACCTTAATAGCCCGGGATATCTAGGTATGGTTGTGAGCCTTTTGTTAAATAGCCTTTTTGTTGCATGGGTGACACCTGGCTTGAGAGCAGTACATGTGAAAAGGATCTAGGAGTCTTGGTAGACCATAAACTTGACATGAGTCAACAGTGTGATGCAGCAGCTCAAAAAGCCAATGCAATTCTGGGCTGCATCAATAGGAGTATAGCATCTAGATCAAGGGAAGTAATAGTACCACTGTATTCCGCTCTGGTCAGACCTCACCTGGAATACTGTGTCCAATTCTGGGCACCACAGTTCAAGAAGGATACTGACAAGCTGGAACGAGTCCAGAGGAGGGCAACCAAAATGGTCAAAGGCTTGGAAACGATGCCTTATGAGGAACGGCTTAGGGAGCTGGGTATGTTTAGCCTGGAGAAGAGAAGGTTAAGGGGTGATATGATAGCCATGTTCAAATATATAAAAGGATGTCATATAGAGGAGGGAGAAAGGTTGTTTTCTGCTGCTCCAGAGAAGCAGACACGGAGCAATGGATTCAAACTACAAGAAAGAAGATTCCACCTAAACATTAGGAAGAACTTCCTGACAGTAAGAGCTGTTCGACAGTGGGATTTGCTGCCAAGGAGTGTGGTGGAGTCTCCTTCTTTGGAGGTCTTTAAGCAGAGGCTTGACAGCCATCTGTCAAGAATGCTTTGATGGTGTTTCCTGCTTAGCAGGGGGTTGGACTGGATGGCCCTTGTAGTCTCTTCCAACTCTACGATTCTATGATTCTGTGATTCTGTGATTCTAAGTGTTCTAAACTGAAGAAAGGTTGCTGCATCTGGGACTTTTTAGCATAGAAGAGAGACTAGGAAGAGGTAACATGATATAAATTCATAAAATTACACATGGCATGGAGAAAGGGGATAAATAAAAGTTTTCCTCCCTCTCTCCTACCACTAGAACTCATGAACATTGGAAGATTCAGGATAGATAAAAGAAAGGACTTCTTCATGCAGTGCAGAGTTAAACTATGGAACTCACTGCCACGGGAGGCAGGGGTGGCCACCACCTTCAATGGCTTCAAAAGAAGCTTGGACAAATTTGTGGAGCAGAGGGCTATGAATGGCTACTAGCCAGGATGGCCATACTAGGCCTCCACATATCACTTTACACATCACTTGGGAAGACAGGCGAACTAATGCCAGTGTACTGGAAGAAGCAAAGATCAACAATGTTGAAGCTATGATTCATTGGACTGGTCTTGTGTTGTGCGGAGGCATGATTATCATCTTCCAAAGCAACTACTCTATTCCGAACTTAAAAAGAAAGACTATCTCAAGGCAAATCTAAAAAAAATGTAGTATATACACCGACAACTGGGAGACACTGGCCTGCGAGTGCTCTAGTTGCAGAACAGCCTTTACCAGACACCACAGGAGGAGAGAGTTGCTTTTGTGCTCGGATCCTGCTTGCGGGGCTCCCTTTATGGCATCAGATTGGCAACGGCAGGAACAAGATGGTGGACTAGACCATGTTCAAAGTCTGGCCCGGGGGCCTAATCCGGCCCACCAGCTGGTTTAATCTAGCCCCTGTGGCAATTTATTTCCTGGGTTAAAATTCTGAAAAAAGCTCAACAACTTCAATCCTTAAAAAAGATGATCAACAACTCTGGTCGGCCCTCATGCATGTTCACTTCATCAAATCTGGCCCTCTTTGAAAAAAAGTTTGGATACCCCTAGTTCAACTAGACAGTCCAGTGCTCTGTTCCTGCAGGGTTTTTCTTATGGTATCCAAACTTGGGTGAAAACTTGTTTGCCAGCCTGAGGAACCATTATGCAAAATCTGGATACCAGAGGATCCCTGGTGAAACAGGCCAATGGATCATCCAGTCCACCATCTGGTTCTCGTGGTGGCCAACCGGATGCCCCAAAGGGAAACTTTCAAGCAGGATTTGAGCACCAGAGTAACTCTCCCCTCCTGCAGTTTCCAGGAACTGGTATTCAGAAGGTATTATTCAGAGGTGTCTGAGTGAAACATAGAACCACAGAGAAGAGGGGGGCAGACAGATAGACAACTTTCACACACACTGACACATAAACACACACACGTCTCCTAGCAGCTGCTCCTGAATGACCTAATAAAAGACCTCTGAGCTTTCTGAGGCCCAGGTGCCTGGCTTAGTCCTCTTGCTATAAGTGTTGACCTTGGGCAGACAGTGGGGTCTCTGTCTTCCTTGCCACACAATGGAGAGTGAGAGTGTGATGACACCCAACAATCAGCCCTCTTGAAGGCTGCACTTAGAGGAAAGGTTTCCTTTGACAAAGGCGGGAGGACTTTGAAAGCCAACAAAATGCATTGTGCTCCTTTGCTGGAGCACTTGGCTTCCCTTGTTTGAGGATCGGCGGCTGCAAATTGTTCCCTTTGTCACCTGATATGATGGGAAGCTGCGAATTACAGAGTTTCTGAGGATTAAAAAAAAGAGAAAGATCAAACCCAATGGACGCTTATGGAAAGATGGCATAATACACTGGCCAGGCAAAGCTTCTTCCTAAGAATTCTGGGCAGGGTTCGACCCCTAATGAGCAAACTAGGCAGGAGGCAAATATCAAGTGGGGCTGAGATTGGCCTTTGCCCCCCAGGCCCCCACTTTTGCATTTTGCTCTGCAGATGCTGTTCTGGAGAAGCTTCTCAGCGTTGACTTTGGAGATTCGCAAAAAGGCCCTGACCTTGCAGATGCTTGTCCAACATTCGTATTGCCAACCGGAGAGCAGCGCAGGTTTGAAATTAAATATTTTGCCAGCGATCACAGACTCCGCAGCTATTTGTGGATCCCTTTCTCAAAGGAAAACATGTTGTGATATTTGGAAGGGGCGGAAACGTATCAGTCAAAATGCTTGCTTTAAAAATACATTTGCATAACAAGTTTTCTTATAAATATCATGCATTTTAATATTTAGTTGCTTTCCCTGGTCTGGTGCTCTGAATGAAACTATTTCGGAGAGAGGGCGGCGGCGGGTGGAATTGATATAAATATGTATTTAACCATTCGGCTAGATACAGCGCATGGCAGAGAAAGAATTTTGGTCTGTGTGCTTCTTAAATCTAAAATGTGGATTAAACATTGCCTAAAGAAAGATTTAGCATCTCATTATGCCTGTGCATTGGAGAGAAGAAATGCCACAGTTATAGAAAGCGCAAGGAGAAGGAGGGAAATAAAATGAGACCCAAAGCCGATGTATAAACCAAATTAGCTGAGGTGACTCATTGAGATTCTAAACAAGAATGAGGACCCTCTTTGGCTTCAGAATTTGATGCTCTCCTTGGTATGTCTGCTTCAGTAGCATATATGTACAGTGGTACCTCAGTTTACGAACTTAATCTGTTCCGGACGTCCGTTCTTAAACCAAATCTGTTCTTAAACCGAGGCGCACTTTCCCTAATGCGGTCTCCCACAGCCGGTGCCCTTCCACCAGTCGGCTTCCGTTCGTAGATCGAGGTAAAGTTCACAAACTGGGACACTACTTCTGGTTTTGCGGAGTTCGCAAACCAAACAGTTTGTAAACAGGTCTGTTCGTAAATGTACCACTGTATTTCGTGGGGAACCTTGCTGCTTTGAGACGCCTGGACCTTAAAGCTCTCCAAATTATGCTGATCTAGTCATTATATGGTGCTGGAGGAGACTCTTGAGAGTCCCATGGACTGCAAGAAGATCCAACCTCTCCATTCTGAAGGAAATCAGCCCTGAGTGCTCACTGGAAGGACAGATCCTGAAGCTGAGGCTCCAATACTTTGGCCACCTCATGAGAAGAGAAGACTCCCTGGAAAGATGGAGGGCACAAGGAGAAGGGGACGACAGAGGACGAGATGGTTGGACAGTGTTCTCGAAGCTACCAACATGAGTCTGACCAAACTGCGGGAGGCAGTGGAAGACAGGAGTGCCTGGCGTGCTCTGGTCCATGGGGTCACGAAGAGGCGGACACGATGAAACGACTAAACAACGTCATTATATGATAGGGAAGAGATCTACCCTTTGATGATGCTGTGGGTTGGGAGCAGTCTGGATGATGCCCCAAAGCCAAACCTCTTCTTGGGGTCCTGGACCCAGTGAGGGTTAGTATCTAAATGCAAATTCTATTGTTGAACTAGTGAGACAAGTTTATTTGCAAGACGATGGACACTTAAGTGTCCTCTTCTGAACCCCAAAAGAATGAGACAAGTTGCAACAGCTACAATAATAATAATATTATAACTATTTATTATTTGTACCCCTCCCATCTGACTGGGTTGCCCCAGCCACTCTGGGAGGCTTCCAGCATATAGATGTAATGAATGGCATGGCTTGTGTGGGCCTAGAAGATGGCTGAAGAACAACACAGAATGCACTCGACGTCTTTGAACAGATCATGAACAGTGTTGTATAAGCACTGATGGAATGTGGTAAACATCAGGATCATGTGGCCGGAACGGTGTGTGTTAGGCCAAGGACAGAACAGCATACACAGGGAGGCGAAGAACATTACATGCGAGATAAGATAAGTGCTGTGAGAGTGATGCCAAAACAAGGAGTAATAAGTTGTGCAAGGCCAAATGTCAGATGAGCAACAAAGCATATATATATATGCAAAGCCAGATATAAGCCATATATAAGAGAGCCAGTGTGCTGTAGTGGTTAAGAGCGGTAGACTCGTAATCTGGGGAACCGGGTTCGCTTCCCTCTCCTCCACATGCAGCTGCTGGGTGACCTTGGGCTAGTCCCACTTCTCTGAAGTCTCTCAGCCCCACTCACCTCACAGAGTGTTTGTTGTGGGGGAGGAAGGGAAAGGAGATTGTTAGCTGCTTTGAGACTCCTTCGGGTAGTGATAAAGCGGGATATCAAATCCAAACTCTTCTCCTCCTCCTCCTCCTGCCTGAGTTGTGTGCCAGACATTTGACAGCGCTGTCCGTCTGCCACCCATGGCTCTCACTGAACCTGATCAATTCAGTGGAGAGTGGTGTAAGTATGGCTGGTGTATGTATGGATGTATGTATGATTGAGTGCATATTCCTTGTCTTGAAATGTGAACTGTTTGTTACCTGTTAATCTATAAAACACTATTTATAGAGAAAATCCAATATTGGTTGTCTGAGGATTATTTGTGCCTTCCCTGGAGCGTACTGGGTCTCATCTATGTTAAACTCCTAAACAAATTAAAAGAACCTAATTGTTCATAACATAGAAAAACTAACGGAAGAGTCCCTCTGGGCTAATGGGTGGGCCTGTCCTCCACCTCTCCTCACCTAGATGTTAGGTAGGAGAACAAGAGCCAGAGGAGGTTTGGGCAAGTTGGTCTGGAAGCTTGTGCTGGATCCCAAGCTGTGATCTGTTGGGGTGATGATGCCGTGAGCCCCTCCATCTTATGTTCGGTTGTCCGGATGTGCAAATGAAACCGTATATCCTAAAGACACCACAGTATCTGCTGATCTTTGTTCCAAGGAAACCAAACTCTGAGCAAGCGCTGGAACTCCTGGAATCTCTCCCTGATCAGAAATTCAGGTGGCATGCAGCAATATTTATGCGGCAGCGATGGTCTGTGTGTGTTGTGCGGCTATTGTGAGAGGCGGGGCTGCGTGGCACTGTGGCAACCAGTGCAACCCACAACGCAAGATTCCTGCTGGGCTAAGGCCTTTGCATTCACCCAGCACCTTCTTCTTTTTTTGCAAACAGAGTTTGGGTGTCAAGCTTCTAAAATCTTGGCAGCTGCTGTGGGACTGGTTCTCTGCTTTTGAAATTGCTGAACCAAGCATCACAACCCCATGCTCCAGAGCCTAATTTTCTGGCTGCAAAGCAAGAGCCTTCCTTTCCTCGAGGTGGGGGAGGGGCTGGCAGGACTGCAAAATCCAGCCATTGCCCTGAGAACGTGAGGGAGGGAGGGAGGGAGGGAGGGGGCATTGTCCCTTTCTCCCAATTCTGCCATTTTTCTGCAGTGCTGAGCACCAGGTGTGCAAGAGAGGACCGGAAGCATCAGTGACAGGAGACAAACCACACCCTCAAAGTTCAAATTGTAGACCACCTCTTTCTGTGACGTGTGCATGATGCTTTTGGGGTGGTCTTTGACTAAGGGACTGGGCAATCTGCCTTCAAAAGTTCTTGCACCCTTTGTCCTTGCAAGTGTGTGTGGGGGGGGGGGGGAGTCTTATGCAACAGGAAAATCAAGATTCCTTCCTTGCTTTCTCCTGGATCCTGCCTCCATCTATTCTTCTCTGATTGATAATGGACTTATTTTTAATCTTTTGTTGGAAGCCCCCCAGAGTGGCTAGGGAAACCCAGCAAGATGGGTGGGGTATAAAGAATATATTATTATTATTATTATTATTATTATTATTATTATTATTACTACTAGTAGTAGTAGTAGTAGTAGTGTGGTGTAGTGGTTAAGAGTGGTAGACTAGTAATCTGGTGAACCGGGTTTGCTTCCCCGCTCCTCCACATGCAGCTGCTGGGTGACCTTGGGCTAGTCCCACTTCTCTGAAGTCTCTCAGCCCCACTCACCTCACAGAGTGTTTGTTGTGGGGGAGGAAGGGAAAGGAGAATGTGAGCCGCTTGGAGACTCCATCGGGTAGTGATAAAGCGGGATATCAAATCCAAACTCTTCTTCTTCTTCTTCTTCTACTACTACTCGCAGGTGGCGCTGTGGGTTAAACCACAGAGCCTAGGGTTTGCCAATCAGAAGGTCGGCAGTTTGAATCCCCGCGACGGGGTAAGCTCCCGTTGCTCAGTCCCTGCTCCTGCCCACCTAGCAGTTCGAAAGCACGTCAAAGTGCAAGTAGATAAATAGGTACCGCTGCAGCGGGAAGGTAAACGCCGTTTCCGTGCGCTGCTCTGGTTCGCCAGAAGCGGCTTAGTCATGCTGGCCCCATGACCTGGAAGCTGTACGCTGGCTCCCTCGGCCAGTAAAGAGAGATGAGAGCCACAACCCCAGAGTTGTCCACGACTGGACCTAATGGTCAGGGGTCCCTTTACCTTTACCCTTACTACTACTACTACTGAGTCCCTTGATGGAGAGTTGGCGGTGGACTCTCAGTCACTGGAGGTTTTTAGGCAGAACTTGGATGGCCATCTGTCATGGATGCTTGAGCTGAGATTCCTGCATTGAGGGGTTGAACTAGATTACCCTTGGGTTTCCTTTCAAACTAAATGATTCTGTGAAGGTTTCAGAGCTGCCAGCAGCACTCCACGACTTCAGGGTTTGGAACCAGATGTTTGAAGAAGGCTATACAATAAGACGCCGGACAAGATAACCAGCAGCCAGCCATTGTCAGCTTCCACCATCTGCTCAGTCATTCTCTGCTTGTTTTCCTTTGTTCCCTTGGTTTTTCTGGAAGTCCAGATAAGGCTCTGCAGGATGAATTCCAGAGCAGCTAAGACAAAGGATGAAGGAAGTGGCGACATGAAATAATTGCATTTCTGGATGTCTGCGGCTGCGGTGATTTTCAGCTCGCCAGATGCTCTCCCTCTTCCATTAGTCCACTGCAGACCAATTCCTTGTGTGTGTTTGTGAAGACTGTCCCAATGAACATCTGCTTTGAGTGGCCTGTAAGGTGAACGCTCCTGAGTCTTCATTTCACACCCAGCCACCCCAAAATAAACGAGGGGAGAGTATTTATTCATCAATGCCCAGACTGAATAACAAAGCATCTTTGGATTCTGCACACGTCACTTTCAAATTCGGAATAATTAAAATAATTATATTTCCTGCTGTGAGTTCCAGTCTAATTGATTGAACCAAGCAATGAGGCTGTTAGCAATTTCAAAAGGACGATCACACACACCCAAAATGTAATTATTCTCTCCCATTCTCCCTTGCTACGGAGGGGCTTGTGGGCCAGCTGGAAACCCAGATAATGAAAAGCCTGCTTCCTTTTGATGATAAAACTCTGCATGCTCCCCATTGGCTTCTGTCACAACCCATCCCAGGAGACAACCCAGTGGAGAACTCCAGCCCCCTTGTAACTCTAGGTCTTCCCAAGGGTCCTGGAACCATGTCATGGATCAGTGATGGGCAGAACTTCTTCTTCTTTGGCGATCCCTCGTAGCCAAGTAGGATTGTCTTCCATGAACACGGTTTTAACAATGAGTCCGTAAGTGAAAGTGGAGGCCAATTCTGGATCCACACGTCCTTCCACAGTGGGGACATTGGTTTCCGGGCAGGAGTTGATCATGGTGAGGGTTTGCCAAGCGTGCCTTCCTCTTAGCACCTTTCTCCCTTGGTGTGATGGCGTGGGATTCAGACTCAGATGCTGAACCTGAGGGATCCCAGCCTGCACAGGATTCCCCGCCTCCAGAATCAGCAGAGCCGGGGCTAGGGCTTGCGTCTGAAGAGTCCTCACCTGTGCTGGATCCTCAGGTGCAGGCATCTGGTGAGTCTGCTCTGGCTCCTGATGGGGTGGAGGACCCATTGCCTGCAGGTGCTCCACTCCCAGCCCCGTCAGGGGAAGCTGAGGTTGCCTCTGGGTCCGGTATCCCTCCAGCCTCTCCTGAGCTGCAGAGGCTCAGGGCAGAGAGGCGAAGGGAACTGAGTTCCCGCAGGAGGAGTGCTCACCTCCAAGCCAGGAGAGGCAAGTCACCAGAGGATCAGGGCTGGCCTATGCCTCGGGGCAGATAAAAGCCGGCCAGCCCCAGCCCCAGCCCCAGCCCCAAGTTGCAGGAGCAACATTGTTGGTTCCTGCCTGTGTTCCTGACCTCGCCTAGTTTCCTGCCCTGCACCCTGCCTCAGCTTCATCGGATGGACCCCGCTTAGACTCCTTAGACTTCGGACAGGACCCAGACCTTGCCTCTTGGATTGCCCTTGGACCAGCACACTTGCGTCCTGAGTTCGAGTGTCTTCAAAGCCCATGACACCTTTGGTCAAGGCTGTTCTCCAACTGGAGCGCTCGCAGACCAGTGTTTCCCAATTGTCGGCGTTTATACTACATTTTTTAAGATTTGCTTTGAGAGAGTCTTTATTTTTAAGTTCGGAATAGAGTCGTTGCTTTGGAAGACGATAATCAGGCATCCGCACAAAATGACCAGTCCAAAGAAGTTGATGTTGAAAATGGGTAGGCAAACTAAGGCCTAGGGGCCAGATCCGGCCCAATCACCTTCTAAATCCGACTTGAAGACAGTACGGGAATCAGCATGTTTTCACATGAGTAGAATGTGTCCTTTTATTTAAAATGCATTTCTGGGTTATTTGTGGGGCATAGGAATTTGTTCATTTCCCCCCAAAAAATATAGTCCGCCCCCCCCAAGGTCTGAGGGACAGTGGACCAGCCCCCTGTTGAAAAAGTTCGCCTGTCTTCCCAAGTGATGTGTAAAAATTTTCAGAGACACCGTTGATGGAATCTTTCGAGGAGTTGGAGATGGCATTTGTAAGTGGCCAATCCCACCCTGGTCGATGGAGTAATCTGAGTGCCTGAGCCTCCACAGCATCCAAGGATTGGTCCCCAGGGAGATTTTGGTCCAGAGGATCCAAGGACACCCCCTTTTAGGACCCTCCACCAGCTCCTGCCTGCAGCAACATGGCTTTGCAGCCCTGAGACCTCCGGGTATATAAATTCAATAAATAGCAATAAAATAATAATTTGTAGTTGCCTACATTCCATGTAGGAAACGATAAGGCAGCTTTCTCATGGCTTGGTGAGACAGGCAAAAGTCTAACCATCCTTGCTGCAGCTGCATGCTGCTTGGCTTGGACAGAAATCATAACATCCCACTCCTGAATTTTTTTTGCTGACTTTTTAAATAGCTGAGGTGTAGACACATCCCCCTGAGTAACATACCTAATGCCGGAAGCCACAGGAGGGAAGAAGGCTTGGATCCTGGTTGTGGGTTTCCCATTGAAGGGCCTTCTCGGTGGTGGCGCCCGCCCTGTGGAACGCCCTCCCATCAGAGGTCAAAGCAATAAACAACCACATGACCTTTAGAAAACACCTGAAGACAGCCCTGTTCAGGGAAGTTTTTAATCTGTGATATTTTAATGTATTTTTATATTTGTTGGAAGCCGCCCAGAGTGGCTGGGGAGACCCGGCCAGATGGGCGGGGTACAAATAATAAATTATTATTATTATTATTATTATTATTATTATTATTATTATTATTATGGCATCTTGTTGGCCCCTGTGAGAGCAGGATGCTGGTCTAGACAGGCCATTGGCCTCATCCTGCCCAAACTTCTAATGTTTTTATTCTGGCTGCAGCTTAAATGTTTCCCCTTTGCAGTTCTCAGCTCAGGAAATGCATTTTTTTTTAAGTGCCCTTTTTGAGGAAAGGGGGGAGGGGAGAATATGTCCCCTTTGACATAAAATGCACGGTGCATTTAGGCACAAATGTTCCTACAGATTTTTCTTTGCAAAATATATAAACCACAAATTAATGTGGAAAGGAGGCAGAATTGATTGCTGAAAACAGACTGATTTATTCAACCCTTTAAAAAGTGTAATTAAGATGATTTTAAATTGATTTTTGTGTGCGCGCATTCCAGGAAATATGCCGTCAGCAGCTCCAGAAGTGATGCAACATTACCAAACCAGCATAATCGACACAATCTGCCTCTGACAATACCGTGTGTGGAGCCATCCTTATATCCTGCTGTCAAGTATCCTTGCAAGATAAAACAAAGTTTCGGCAAATTACTGAAAATGGACTGTTCTCCAATTAAAAAAGAGAGAGCAAGGGAGCAAGGGAAGAAATAGATCTGTCTGAGCCAATGAAGAGGCCAAGAGTTCTATCAAGTCAGAAATCAAATTTACAGGGAGAACAGATGTCCAATTAAGAAATGAATTGGAATGCCAAATCACCATGAAATAGTTAAGAGCATGTACAATTAATGACATACATCAAAGACGCCTGTGGAAGTTTTCAAGCAGATTCTGAAGAAGGATTTTTTTTTTTATTTTTTGGACATATTGCGACAAATGAATTCACTGAGCAGAGAAATGGCAGCAAACAGCCTGGGTGGGCACTGTTGTGGAGAAGGAGGACCTGGAATTCGCAAGCAAGAAGGCCTCTAGGAGATGCTACAGAGGCAGGTATGTGGGGGGGAATCATAGAACAGCAGAGTTGGAAGGGACCCCGAGGGACATCTAGTCCAACCCCCTGAAATGCAGGAATCTCAACTCAAGCATCCCTGACTGATGGCCATCCAAACTCTGCTTTATAACCTCCAAGAAAGGAGAGTCCACCAGCTCCCGAGGAAGACGGTTCCATTGTAAAACAGTTCTTACTGTCAGAAAGTTCTTCCTGATGTTTAATGCATGTGTGTGATTACACACCACCCCAATCTCGGAGCGGTTAGAGAACCCAGGGGTTCCAGGCACTGACCCAGGTTCAGTCTCCTTGAAATGAAGGTCAGCGGAGACTGTGGTGCCTTCAGGACATGTGGTTTTAAATCTCCAGCTTGAGCATAGGATTGGAAGGGGTCGTGGCATCAACACCTAAACAGATCTTGCTTCTCCATTTGCCACATCTTTGGATTCAGCGCAGAGCAAGCATTGTCTCTGTGTCTCCAGCTTTCAGTCTGCTTCCATCTCAGTTCACACATGCTACGCTCTGGCTCTTGCCAAGCTTTCTCTCACACACTGGATGGGACTCTGGGCATCATCCAGACTGACCCCTCCAATCAAGAGAGAGGGGGGGAGGGAGAGAGATAGAGATAGATAGATAGATAGATAGATAGATAGATAGATAGATAGAGAGAGAGAGAGAGAGAGTTGGGGAGAGAGATAGAGATAGAGATAGAGATAGAGATAGAGATAGAGATAGAGATAGAGATAGAGATAGAGATACCTGGAAGTTTCAGCCCAGTGGTGGAAGCCTGAGTCCTGCAGAAGCACCGTTTCGCCTTGGGGTGCTGCCAGGCTTTGAGGAGCCCTTGAAAAGATGGGAGCCCAGGTCACTCACAATCCACATACATTCTCCTCCCTGGCTCCTTCCTTTCTGCCTGGTGATCCCTGCATTGGAGGGGGTTGGACTAGATGACCCCTGGGGTCCCTTCCAATTCTACAATTCTATGATTCCATCTCTCCTGGCAAGCAGTGGAGGGAGGGAATGAGTCACTTAAGGCGAGGGCAATACTGCACTCAATTGACTCCTGGTCTGGGGCAACTTCCTAGGCTCCTATGATTGGCAGGTTCCTCTTCTCAGGGGTCAGTTCAGCGCTCCTTGCCTCAGATGTAGGGGTCCTATGCAAAGGAGGGAGCCAGCAGGAGGTTTCTGCAGAAGAAGAAAAGTGATGCCTTGATGGAGTCTTCCTCAGGGTGGGTCAAGGGGTCTTTATCCACAAGGCATCTCCATCCATTTCTGAGAAATACACAAGCCCTCAACGAAGAACATGGGCTTAATTGGTCTGGAAAAGAGGTAAGGGAGTCTGTGCCCATTGACATTCCCCTTCAAACCAATTTGTTTTCCTGTTGCAAAAGAGATGTTTTCCTGCAGGTCAGGCTTGCAAAAAAGGCAAAGAAAGCTGTTCGCTCTGCAGTCTTCTTGCTTCCGCTGCCTCGGGCAACTGCAAAGTTCTGTTTCTAGGGAGCAAAATACGTTTTAAAAAAAACAATAGCTGGCAAATGCACACTCCCCAAAGCCCTCTTCTGGAACACGTGGGCACAGGGAACAATTTTAAGTGCTACTTTTGATTTGGAATGTCCCCGTTCCTGCCTTTCCCAAAAAGGAAGAGACTCATGTCGAACAGTAAGGGCTGTTCGACAGTGGGATTTGCTGCCAAGGAGTGTGGTGGAGTCTCCTTCTTTGGAGGTCTTTAAGCAGAGGCTTGACAGCCACCTGTCAGGAATGCTTTGATGGTGTTTCCTGCTTGGCAGGGGTTGGACTGGATGGCCCTTGGGGTCTCTTCCAACTCTAGGATTCTATGATTCATCCTGCCAGTGGCCTCTTGCACAGCACCCACTTCTCCTATATAAATAAATAGATAAGGCCCCCCCAGATGTTTTGGGATGTCATCAGACCCAGCCATTGTGGCCAGCGGTCAGTCCAACAGCTTCCCGGGAGTAGACAAGACTGAAAAGTGACTTTAGAGCCGCCTCTGACTTCTTGAAAGACTGCCGCATGGAAGATGGAGCAAGCTTGTTTTCTGCTGCTCCAAAGGCGATCCCGATGAAACATTAGGAAGAACTTTCTGACAGTAAGGTAGGAACCACAGAATTATAGAGTTGGAAGGGAACCCGAGGGTCATCTACTCCATCCCCCTGCAACACAGGAAGCAAAACTCAAGAATCCCACCCAACCTCTGCTTAAAAACCTCCAAGGAAGGAGAGTCCACAACCTCCCGAGGGAGACCGTTCCACCGGTCGAACAGCTCTTACTGTCAGAAAGTTATTCCTGATGTTAAGTCAGAATCTCCTTTCTTGTCACTGAAAGCCATTGGCTCAAGTCCTTCCCTCCAGAGCAGCAGAAAACAAGCTTGCTCCCTCTTCCATGGGACAGCCCTTGAGATATTTGAAGGTGGCTCTCATATCTCCTCTCAATCTTCTCTTTTCCAGGCTAGACATACCCAGCTCCCTTAACCGTTCCTCATCAGGCTTGGTTTCCGGTCCCTTGGTCATCTGGGTCAGCCTCCTCTGCACACCTTCCAGCTTGTCAACATCCTTCTTAAACTTCCATGCCCAGAACTGGATATAGGACTCAAGGCGAGGTCTGACCAAGGCAGAGCAGGATGGGACTATTCCTGCAAATAGTCATTCAACAGTGCAGTGGGTGGCCCCGGAAGGTGGTGTACTCTCCTTCACTGGAGGTTTCTGAACAGAGGTTGGCTGTCCATCTGTGGGGAATTCTTGTGATGCCTGCACTGCAGGGGGTTAGATGTCAGGCGTCCAGTTCCCGGCTTGATAACACAGTGAGCATAGTTAATTAAAAAGGATGATTTATTGGCAAAACAAACAGATAACTCCAGACGGCATTAACACAGCCTCCACCATCATGAATTACACTTCTAAGGTCCCTTCTGCTTTCTAAAACAGAAAGTGAACTTACGAAGCTGACGTCCTTTCTGCTTCCTGTCTAGCAAGCCCCCCATACGCTGGCTCCGGGAAGAGATAGGCTCAACTCCAACCTCTTCCGAGTCACTATGGCTTATGTGTGTGGTACAGAAGCTGTACTACCAAGGACAGGATGGGGTTGTGCAGAGTTGCTAAGGCAGCAGAGAGCATTGTTGGCTGCTCGCTCTCCACCTTAGAGCAGATTTATGCCATGAGGTGCCACAGAAAGGCACTGGACATAGTGAAAGATCCATCGCATCCTGGTCACCGTCTCTTTGAACTTTTGCCATCGGGACGGAGATACAGGACGATGACAACAAGAACAAGCCGTCTTAGAAACAGCCTCTTCTCCAGAGCGATCGTGGCCTTGATTGGGAAGCCTGGACTTTGAAGTCATCTAATCTTACCTGTTATGTTTTATCATTGTATGGTTTTAATCAGTGTGTAT
This sequence comes from Darevskia mixta, assembly GCA_034641385.1. NCBI lineage: Eukaryota > Metazoa > Chordata > Lepidosauria > Squamata > Lacertidae > Darevskia > Darevskia mixta. The sequence continues at coordinate 877,899 of JAWWNH010000141.1, read as the reverse complement.
GGTTTTAATCAGTGTTTTTGTAGTTGTTTTGTCTTCGTGTGGAGTGCCCTATCTGGGTGGATGGAGCAGCCAAGTAATTTCGTTGTCCCTGAAGGGGACAATGACATTAAAATATATTCTATTCTATTCTATTCTATTCTATTCTATTCTATTCTATTCTACTATCTCGGTCTCTGTTCCCGCCTGATGAACTGCTTCCTTCTCTCTTCACGGTCTTTTGCACTTCTCGGGAGCATTGGCAGGGCTCTGATTCGCCCTCCATCATTCTCTTATCCACTGGCATTCCTACGGGCGGGGGAGTTGGCACTCAACTATGCTCATATTGTCGGGCAGTTAACTCTCTCTCTTCTTGACTGCTTCCTTCACTGGGAGCTGGCTCAATCATGACACCGGATGAGATGGCCCTCCAGGCCTCTAAATAAGTGACATGTCCACCAAGTAATGAAGGTCCATATCTCAATGGCTAGAGCATCTGCTTTTCATGATGAGGGTCCGAAGCTCAGTCCCCAATGGCATCTCCTGGCAAGATTCCCTGTCTGTGTGGGATGTAATCCACTGGGAGCAGTCAAGTTCAACATTCCTTGTAATGCTAGAGAAGACATGCGAGGGAATGTTTGGCCCAGCCAGTCTGAACTTCCTGTTCCTCCTGGCCTAACCTGTCCAGGTAACAAAAGGACGAGTCACGCAGCACACCACTCTCTTTCCTCTTGTCCATCTTCATTCATCATGTGAACTACAGGACTGCTAGCCTGCAGTCACTAGGTAAATCTCCCTTATGTAAACCTGTTTTTATACATTTGTAACTTTAAGCCTAAAGCCTGCCTTCAGGGATCACACTGTGCTCTGCCTGATCATGAGTAAACTTTCTTTTTGTTGCTTATGAATAAGATTGTGACGTCTTTATTCTTTTAAGAGGGATTCAAGGGAACTTACCAGGAATGTACAATTCAATCTGAGACAGACTGAATTGTATAATAGTCAGAGGCTCACACAAGCCTGCAACTAGCTATCTGCTGTGCTGTGTAATGGGGAATGCACTCTGCTAAGTAAAGGAACTTGCTAACGCAAGTTAGGAAGGGTATTAAACAATATATCCTCTCCTGCCACCCGGAACATTCCCACAGTCTGAACTCTGGAGATCTGCAGTGTAGACAAGACAGAGCTAGCAGGACCAGTGGTCTGACTCGCTATATGACCACGTTCTGCGTCCCCTACATTCCAAGCCTGATCACGATCAGAAGATGTGGTCTTGATGTATGAGGAGCACCGTGGGAAGCCCCAAAATGTGACACACCTAGGGATGCCTGAATGCAAAACAAGACAGCAGGGTGCTTACTGGGAGCCACAATCACCAACTTCATTTGTCTTGATTTTAAAAAGGGGCTGATCTGTTCTAAATGACCATGTTTTCTTCCTACGGGAGCATTGCCTCCTCCTGAACTGAAAGGGTCCCTGCTAAAAACAACTCTGCAGAACTTCGCCACAAAAGCCGATACATTTTTATTAATACAAGGCAACTAATTAGCTGTCCCCAACTTGTCATCATCTGCATAGTGCACAACCACTTTGGTTAATTGGGGCTTGCTGGAGCGGTGAATTTTTAAACTTGTTGATTGGCGAGGGGTGCCAGAAAAGGAGGAAGGAGGAATGGGGTGGTGGGAGAGCCAGAAGGGTGGGCAAAGAGAGGAGAGCTTTCCTCCCTCCCTCATAACACGAGAACTCATGAAAAACCAAAGAAGCTGAATGTTGGAGGATTCAGGACGAATAATAGGAGGGACTTCTTCCTGCCAAGTGTAGCTGACTATGGAACTCCTCACAGGAGGGGGTGATGGTCACCAACGTGGATTGCCATCAGAGGATTGCATAAATTCACGGAGGGGAGGGCTGTCAGTGGCTACTGATCTGTAGTGGGATTGCTGTGCTCTGCCATAAAACCATAATTATGGTTTCGCATAATCCTGCTTGGGGGTTCCCATAATGGTTGGTCACAGTGAGGACAGGACACTGGACTAGATGGGCCCAGGGGTGTGCCGAGGTGGAGGCCGGGGGTGGGGCGGTTTGCCCTGGGTGCCATTCCAAAGGGGGTGTGCGACAAAGTGCTGACCCCCCAATTGGCAGCACCCCCTGGGGCGCTCGCTGCGCACCCCCAAGGATGTGCACCATGCCCCCTGGGACGAGCGCCGCTCCGGGTACTGGAGCAGGTTGCTCCACCTCTGGATGGGCCATGGGCCTCATCCATCAGGGCTCTTCTTACATTCCTATGGAGCCTCCTGGTCCAGCTCCAGTCCATCTAGATTTGGCTACTGCGAGAACAGGATGCTGGACTTGGGTTCTTATGTTCAGTCAAGCTTTTGAATAGCAGTCACGGGAAGCCACAGGAGGGGAGAGGGCTTGTGGGCTCGTATCCTGCTTGTGGGTAGGGCTGCCACACGTCTGGGCAGAAAGAGCATCCGGGTAGAATTTCCAAAAATCACCAAAAAAATGTCTGGGAAAACCTGGACATAGGGCAACCCATGCCAGAAGTGCCAATGTTTTTGTGAATTATCTTAAAAAATAGCTCAAAGACTTCAGTTCTTTAGAGATTTAGCCACAACTTTGCCCAATCTATCTATCTATCCATCTCAAGAACTTTGCCCCTCCAAAAGCTCAACAACTTTTGTGTCATCTTTTGAAATATGGCAACCCTTTGGAGTATCTGGCTGACCACTGTGAGAAGACAAGGCTGGACTGGAATGGCCATTGTCTTGACACAGCAGGCTCTTATGTTCATAGATTCTTATCACCAATTAATCTCGACCCCATTACACCGAAAGATGCGTTGACATGCCAGTCTGAGCTCCAGGCAGAGACCGGCCACCTCTCTCCCAGCTTCAGGATCTTAGCAATGAAATAACACCTTGATCTGCGCTTTGGGGGAAGGACAGAAAGCAATAAGGGTGTTTTATGAGGCTGTGGCCCACTTCAGTCAGGGAAGGTGCTGGAAATGATTCAAGCTCCTTCTCGCTGGCGGCAGCAAGGCAGCTAATCTGAACATGGCACCGTTATACATCAGTGAAAACATCTTTTGTGCAAGGATAACAAAGGGGATATTTATTGCGCCCATTACTCAGTGGCAGCTCAGCCCTTCTCTGTGCGTCCGAGGCCGGCTCTAATCTACCTGGAAGGCTGGGCCTGGAGAGATTATTGATTGCGAGGAAACAAAACCAGGACAGTCCCTGTTGCACATGATCCGCTGTGTGCCCAGTGCTGGGACAGAGGAGGCACCCAGAGAAGGAAGGAAGGAAGGAAGGAAGGAAGGAAGGAAGGAAGGAAGGGAGGGAGGGAGGGAGGGAGGGAGGGAGGGAGGAAGGAAGGAAGGAAGGAAGGAAGGAAGGAAGGAAGGAAGGAAGGAAGGAAGGAAGGAGCCAAGGTACCATTCAGAGATTATGGCTTGCATGCTTCGCAGAATCTTCATTGTTCATAGAATCGTAGAATTGTAAGGCACCCCAAGAGTCATCTAGTCCAACCCTCTGAAATGCGGGAATCTCAGCTGAAGGATCCATGACAGTTGCCCACCCAACCGCTGCTTAAAATCCTGCAAGGAAGGAGAATCCACCATCTTCCAAGGAAGTCCGTTCCACCATTGAACAGCTCTTACATGCAGAAAGTTCTTCCTAATAATTTAGTCAGATTCTCCTTTCTTGCCATTGGAATCCATTGGTTTGCCCCCCCTCCCCCCAGCAGCAGAAAGCAAGCTTGTGACAGATGAGAGCATTTCGGGTCTTTGAAGATGCCTATCCTATCTCCTCTCAGTCTCCTCTTTCCCAGGCTAAAAGTCACCAGCTCCCTCAACCGTTCTTCATCAAGCTTGGTTTCCAGGCCCTTGGTCACCTTGGTCGCCCTCCTCTGCACACCTTCCAGTTCGTATTTACCATATTTTTCCATGCATAAGACGTCCCCATGTATAAGATGCCCCCTATTTGTAGGGACTCCAATTTAAGAAAATAGGGGGGAGATTGCCCTGTGTATAAGACGACCCACAGTTTCCCACATAATTTTAAAGTAAAAAAAAACACAAGTCTTATACACGGAAAAGTACGGTATACTCTATATATGCTCCAAAAATAATACACGCCGTGTTTGTTTCAAAGTCCTTCACAAGTTTTCATTTTCCTCTGCTTTGTTTTGGAGGGTACTTTTCAGTTCCAGTTATCTGAAAGTTTTCAGGGGCTTAATTTATTTCCTTATGGTTTTAATCCTACCCCTGAGGCTGATGGTGGATAATACAATTTATCCTTGATTAGCTCCACTTCTTTGTCACAATAATTATGTGAGGCAAGTTGCTCCTGTTCCCTTTTTACGGGTGCAGAATCTGTCCTCGGAGGACCATTGAAGGCCATCTGCGGAAGGAGCAGGATCCATGAACTGCCATTTTCTAGGTCAACATAACACCCCCCTGAAAGTTATGGGACACCGGTTCGTGCTTGGGAAGAATAGTGCTTTTTCAGAAGGGATTCTATGGAGAATTTGCCTTTTTTATATTTTCCTCGCAACACAAGGCTTAATAATACACTTGCACAGCTTCCCTCTAATGTTCTGCAGGGGAGGGTATCTCCACGCGACCGTGAAGGCCCATTGCGGGTCCCCACACCAACCCGTAGCTGCTGTGCCGAAAGTAGAGGCGATGGAATTAATTTCCGGCTAATTGGAAGGTCTAGCACAGGAGTGAGTAATGTTCTACCCACACTGCAAATTTCAGGGGAGAAAATGATGCTTTTCTCTGTGGGAATTGTAGCTGCGACAAAGACGATCGCTAGGAAAAGTGGGGGCTCCTTGACTGTTACAGCGCATGAATTAGCCCCTGCAAATATTAAGTAAGGCCCTGAGCAATAAATCTGGATGCTCCAACAGGACGGCAGTCCTCCCCATTTCAGAAAAGTACTTCTGGACGCCTTGACAATGGCCATACTCTGTAGGTAGGGAAAATCCCCCACATTGTGGGTTTATGTTACAGTTCCTGTTTCCAAGGGGAGTTTGAGAAGAGCCAGAAATAACTGAGTGGGGTGGGGATGAATTAATTCTTCTGCTTCCAAGGTTTCATAGAATTGTCAAGGTGGAAGGGACTTCAAGGGTCATCCAGTCCAACCCCTGCAATACAGGAATCTCAGCTGAAGAGTTCCTGACAGGTGGCCATCCTACCTGTGGGGGAAGAAAAAAACTCCAATGGAGGAGAGTCCACCACCTTCTGAGGTCATAGAGTCACAGAATCCTAGAACTGTAGAGTGGGAAGGGACCCAGGGGGCATCTCGTCCAACTCCCTGTGTTTCAGGAATCATAGCTAAAAGACTCCTGGCAGATGACCATCTAACCTCTGAGTTTAGAAGCCTCCAAGGAAGGCGTGTCCACCACCTTCCAAGATGGGAGAGCTGGAAGCAATGATCTGGCCTAGCTCAGGGCCATCAGCTTTACCTGCAGAAATCCAAGCTCAGTCCTCGCTGGGATCTTCAGGTGGGGCTTCCTGATACGACTCCCTGAACCTGGTACTGAATTTCTCTTAGGCATACTCTTAATTTGCTGTTGTTTAGTCGTTTAGTCATGTCCGACTCTTTGTGACCCCATGGACCAGAGCACACCAGGCACTCCTGTCTTCCACTGCCTCTCGCAGTTTGGTCAAACACATGTTAGTAGCTTCGAGAACACTGTCCCACCATCTTGTCCTCTGTCATCCCCTTCTCCTTGTGCCCTCCACCTTTCCCAACATCAGGGTCTTTTCCAGGGAGTCTTCTCTTCTCATGAGGTGGCCAAAGTCTTGGAGCCTCAGCTTCAGGATCTGTCCTTCCAGTCAGCACTCAGGGCTGATTTCCTTCAGAATGGATAGGTTTGATCTTCTTGCAGTCCATGGGACTCTCAAGAGTCTCCTCCAGCACCATAATTCAAAAGCATCAATTCTTCGGCGATCAGCCTTCTTGATGGTCCAGCTCTCACTTCCATACATCACTACTGGGAAAACCATAGCTTTAACTATACGGACCTTTGTTGGCAAGGTGAGGTCTCTGCTTTTTACGATGCTGTCTAGGCTTGTCTTACTCTTCATAGTGTGGGCCTAAACTGAAAGCTCTCACAGACTCTTTGAACTCTGCCTGGTAATCCATCACTGAATAAATTCTGACCAGTTGGGAACTGGGTGTGAGGCTCCATACTGGAACCATCAAGGAGAACTTCTCCCACAGACCCTGCAGAGCAGCTGAAAGTCATTGTGGACAATACTGAGGTACGTATGTTCAGGAAAATCCAGCTTCCTATATCCTTATGTGCCTAAGAAAACATCTCTCCTTATGGTTACTGCAAGCGAAGGGTATATAAATCTTCTGAAATAAATAAAACAAGCCATCGGTAGCCGAGCTCTTAATCATCTGCCAGCTCTGTGATGCCTTCTTCTGTTGGACCACAGCACCTTCGCGGCCATACATCTAGATATATATATATCGGCAAGGCCCTTTCCTCTTAATTCATCTTTTCCATCACCATTTTATAAACTGTCATCTTACAGCTTTTTCCATTTGCCTTTTCAGAAATTCCATTAAGAGCAATATTAAAAGCCTCCAATTTCACTGTATCGGTAACTAAGCAAAAAATGTTGTGGGATCTTAAGGTGCAGACTGTAAAATAAATGCGTTTTTAATGCTCCCCCTCATTATTTTGAAAATTCACTCGCACGCCTCAACGTTTAGTACTTAAAAGATGCCGCTTATCCATAAACTGCCATTTTATACCTTTGCTTATGGTGTACTTTGTGCTAGTCTATTTCGGATTATTTTATACCTGAGAAATCTAAATCATGTGGCATTTAGTTCTCTTTCTTCTGTTGCTTTTTCCTTGTCTCTCAAAAGTCATTTTAAAGAGATGTTTGCTCTCCAGAGAATGCCATGGCTCCATCAGTGGGCATCTCAGCAGCCTCGTGGAGGGGCCAAGAGGCCAGACAAATGTGAGCAGAATGTGTGGGGTGGATTGGGGCGGGGAGAAGGGAACCAGGCAAAAAGGGGTTGACAATGGCTGGTGGATCCTTAGACCTGACTGAGGTGCCATCATTATCTTTTGCTAAGGTTGGGGAAAGTGTCAATGGGGGAATGCGCTCAATGCTTTCAGGAGGACAAAGATGTCTCCCCTACACAGCCCATAATAATATTAATATTAATACTAATAATACTAATAATACCCTGTCCCCAGCCACTCTGGACGGCTTCCAGAAAAATATGCAAAATAATCAAAATCTCAAACATTACCATTTACCTGTTCTATGTCAATGGGGGTTTCCTGTTAAACTCGTCAATAGGCAGGGAGTTCCAAGGTGTTGAATGCTGCTGCAAACCCCCCAAGGGTCCCAATTTCCCAGGGACAGTCCCGGAATCACAAAAGCCACCCCGGCTCCTGATGTGATCCCAGAATATCCCTATCCCCCCCCCCCAGTGCTGCCATCCTCCGGGGGGGAGGATGAGTCGGTGCTTGTCCTGAGCCCTGCCGATGGTCGAGGGGGCACCCCATGGCCTCCCCACGGTCGCCCCTGCCAGCCTCCTTCCTGGGGCAGCTCATAGCGCCTGATGGAGAGGAAGTAAGGAGGAGGAGGAGATGCTGCCGTTGCCACCAAGGCCCAGACTTGGCTTTGACGGGCAGGCAGGGAGCAGGGCTCCCCGGGGGGGGGGGGGCAGAGAAGGAAGGAGAAGCAGAGCAAGGAGTCTTGATTATTTTTTTAAATGCTTTGTGCATTTGCCTCTAATCTTTGTTGTTGTTGTTTAGTCGTTCAGTCATGTCCGACTCTTCGTGACCCCATGGACCAGAGCACGCCAGGCACGCCTATCCTTCACTGCCTCTCGCAGTTTGGCCAAACTCATGTTAGTAGCTTCGAGAACACTGTCCAACCATCTCGTCCTCTGTCGTCCCCTTCTCCTTGTGCCCTCAACCTTTCCCAACATCAGGGTCTTTTCTAGGGAGTCTTTTCTTCTCATGAGGTGGCCAAAGTCTTGGAGCCTCAGCTTCAGGATCTGTCCTTCCAGTGAGCACTCTGGGCTGATTTCCTTCAGAATGGATAGGTTTGATCTTCTTGCAGTCCATGGGACTCTCAAGAGTCTCCTCCAGCACCAGAATTCAAAAGCATCAATTCTTCTGCGATCAGCCTTCTTTATGGTCCAGCTCTCACTTCCATACATCACTACTGGGAAAACCATAGCTTTAACTATACTATACGGACCTTCCTCTAATGTTACCCCTTGCTAAAATTTATTTATTGGTGTGTGCTTTCCTTTTTGTAAATCTACCAATGAATAGAACAGAATAAGAACAGAACAGAACAGAACAAAATAAAACATTGGGAGGTTTCTTCAGGACAGTGGAGGGATTGTGTCCTGTGTCCCATTGGTGAAGGGGGGGGATGGGACAAAAGCAGGGTTAGATGAGGGTCCGTTGGGGGTTGATAAATGTCCCTATTTACATCTGAGGAACATTGCAGGGTATGTTGCTGACTGAAACTTACAGATGTGGAACCTGCAGTCTGTGGCCTCTTTCGTGGTGCCAGTTCTGCCAGGGCACCTGTGGGGCAAAGCCGTCTGACACGAAAGGGCCTGCTGCCCTTTTTAAATGTGCACGGGGGGTTAATGGGTTGTTTTTATTTCAATTACGTATGTCGTTTTTTTATATTGTAATTTTATGTTGCAACCACCCTTATACAGACAGGTGTAGGGTGGTACATAAATTTAAATAATAATAATAATTATTATTATTAAAAATATTTCAGGATGAGCAGCATTTGGGAGGTTTCGCTGAGCAGGCAGCAGCAGCCCCTTGGAGAGAAGCCCATCTCATGGCTGTTGAATTTGGGGGGGCGATCTGGGGGGCTGGGGGGGACCCAGTTTTCCATGCATGCAGGGGAGCTGGGCGAGGTCACCTTCCGACCTGCCGTGTCCTCCAGCTGAAACTCCTCCGCAGACAGACTGCACAGGTCTGGGAGTCATGATGGAGCCATCATTTCATTGAGAAGACCGTCAGCTGGCTCTGGGGCAAAAAGGAAGAAAGAGAGAGACTTCAGAAAGGCTGGTGGAAAGTGCCTTTATATTAATTTATATAATAAGGCATCCAACACTTATCCTGAGGGCTTATTCTTCGTGCGCTATGATGGCAAAACGTTTAAGGGGTGGTAGTGAAACAGCGTGAAAATGAAGCAAAATGCCCTCTGGGGAGGAGGAATTAGCATCAGAATATCCTCGCTAAAGCTCACCTCTGGATTGTAGAACACAGCATTAGCAAATCCGCTGCCTTTTAAAGCTGATTTCAATTCCTTCGCTCAGCCCAGCAAAGGAATCATTACCGGGAAGCACAGCCGATTGGGAAAAGAATCAGAGGCCATTATTTTAAGGAGCATGATCTGACTTGACCCACAGAGATGAAGACGTTCCTTTGCATTTCCAACTCTCTGTCATCAAAAAGAAAAAGAAGACAAGGCTTAAAAAATAATAATCTACATGTAGAATGTAGGGATGTGGGTGGCTCTGTGGGTTAAACCACAGAGCCTAGGGCTTGCCGATCAGAAGGTCGGCAGTTCGAATCCCCGCGATGGGGTGAGCTCCCGTTGCTCGGTCCCAGCTCCTGCCAACCTAGCAGTTCAAAAGCATGTCAAAGTGCAAGTAGATCAATAGGTACTGCTCCGGCGGGAAGGTAAACGGCGTTTCCGTGCGCTGCTCTGGTTTACCAGAAGCGGCTTAGTCATGCTGGCCACATGACCTGGAAGCTGTACGCTGACTCCCTTGGCCAATAAAGCAAGATGAGCACCGCAACCCCAGAGTCGTCCACAACTGGACCTAATGGTCAGGGGTCCCTTTACCTTTACCTTTTACATGTAGAATTGTTATAAGAATTCTAAGGTCCCAAATATAAAATAAACGTCCATAAATGTACAAGGCAAACACATACATAAGTATATAAACCATGTGTCTGAAATTGTGTTGTTGTTTAGTAGTTTAGTCATGTCCGACTCTTCGTGACCCGATGGACCAGAGCACGCCAGGCACTCCTGTCTTCTACTGCCTCTCGCAGTTTGGTCAGACTCATGTTGGTGGTTTTGAGAACACTATCCGACCATCTCTGTCGTCCCCTTCTCCTTGTGCCCTCCATCCTTCCCAACACCAGGGTCTTTTCCAGGGAGTCTTTTCTTCTCATGAGGTGGCCAAAGTATTGGAGCCTCAGCTTCAGGATCTGTCCTTCCAATGAGCACTGGGGGCTGATTTCCTCCAGAATGGATCGGTTTGATCTTCTTGCAGTCCAGAGTCTACTCCAGCACCATAATTCAAAAGCATCAATTCTTCAGCAATCAGCCTTCTTTATGGTCCACCTCTCACTTCCATATATCACTACTGGGAAATCCATAGTTTTAACTATACGGACCTTTGTCGGCAAGGTGATATCTCAGCTTTTTAAGATGCTGTCTAGGTTTGTCATTGCTTTTCTCCCAAGAAGCAGGCGTCTTTTAATTTCGTGACTGCTGTCACCATCTGCAGTGATCATGGAGCCCAAGAAAGTGGTTGTTGTTGTTGTTTAGTCATTTAGTCGTGTCCGACTCTTCTTGACCCCATGGACCAGAGCAGGGTGGACAATTTCAAAAGTCTATATAAGAGCTTGCACACCAATGTTCTGGGTTCCTCCTCCCTCCTGCGTGTGGTGAGTGAGGACTCTGTTGCAACAGTTAATAAAGATCAGTCTTACTAGCTGCTTTGCTTTTCAATAGTCTCTGGTTGGCCTCTGTTTTTACATGAGTAGACTGTGTCCTTTTATTTAAAATGCACCTCTGGGTTATTTGTGGGGCATAGGAATTTGTTCATTTCCCCCCCAAAATATAGTCTGGCCCCCACAAGGTCTGAGGGACAGTGGACCAGCCCCCTGCTGAAAAAGTTTGCTGACCCCTGGCCTAGAAACTCCAAAGAGACCTAGTTCCTCCTGGGGGGTCTTCCAGGGTTCCATGGCATTAACAAGCAAGAAGCAGAGCCTGGTTCTTCCCATTCTGCAAAACTTGTGGCACTGAATCGTTTACTAAAACTGCTCCCTTTCCCCCCGATGTGCTCTCCCCACACTGAAACACAAGGTTCCCTCCCTTAAATGGCTTCTTTGGTGAACTATTATGGGGTACATAGCTTAAGAGCCAGGAAATATAATTGGCTAATTCACACCTGCAGATAATTAAGGTTCAGGCAGAGCTGCCTTTGTTGAGGAATTTAATAATGCGATGGAGAAGGAGTAAACAAAATTAGGATAATAAGCCAATTATCCCTTAACTCTGGACTGCTTATTCACTGGGCCAGGACTGAGGAGATATTGGGGTGAGGGGGTTACAGGTGTCCAGCGCAAAAGTGCCGGTTCCTCTCCCGTTACGCTAGAACTTGGGACTCACCCAACAGAGCTGAGAAGCAGGTGATTCACGACATGAAAAAGGAGGGACTTCTTTTTCACATAATAATACATATAATCCAATAGCCCCAGTTTTACAGGGTGGGGCTTATTCAGTGATGATACAGGACAGAGCCTCCTCAGTGGTGGCGCCATAATCAGGGAGCAATGTCCTCTCCTTGCAGGTGCATTCAGTGCCAACATTTTTTCCATTTTGACGCCAAGCAAACCCGTCCTTCTCTCCCCAGGTTTTAGAGGTTTTTTAATGAGGGATCATTTTTGTCTCTTCTTCAGTGTGTTATAGCTGTTTTCAGCTGTCTCTCTCTGCTGGAATAGAATCATAGAACCATAAAATGGTACAGTTTGAAGCAGAACTGGGTTGGCAACTTGAATAAAATATTGTGGGGCCCCAGGTAAGCCCCGCCCTGCATAATTGATCACACCATTTGAATGGGAATGCCCATCGACTTTGAGGGGGCAGCCCCTCAAATATTTTAATGTGGAGACCAAAGCCCCCATGACCACTAGGAGTTGGCTCCTATGGTTTGAAGCTACCCCAAAGGGTGCCTAGTCCACCCCACCCCCACAACACAGGAATCATGGCTCAAGAATCCCTGCCAGATGGCCACCCAACCTCTGCTTAAAAACCTCCAGTGAGAGGAAGTCCACCACCCTCCTCCGAGGAAGTCCCTTCCACCATCAAGCAGCTCTTGCCCTCAGAAAGTTGTTCCTAATGTTCATTTGGAATCTCATTTCTTGTCATTTGAATCCATTGCTTCTCCCCTCTGGAGAGCAGAAACAATCTTGCTCCATGCTCTGTGCAAAGGCCCATCAGACACTGGCATAGCTGTCAACTTTCGGATTTGAAAATAAGGGATTTTTACCACACTTTCGGATTTGAAAATAAGGGATGCCGCGAGGGCAGTGCAATGGCACCAAGTAGCCTCGCCACCCTGCGCTCCAGAGGCTGCGCACGAACGGGTGAGCGAAAGAGCGAGAGCATAGATGGCAGGCAGGCTGGCTGGCTGGTTGGGCGTGAGGGTCTGGCTGCACAAGGCATGCAAGCTCCGCCCCCAGTCGGTCTCAGACTCCTTATTGGCAGCCGAGCAAGGCAGCTGAGGAGCCTCCCTGGCCGGCAGGGAGGGAAAGGAGCAGCTTCCTTTGAAATCTGGGAAATTTAAGGGATATCAACAATCCGGGATAGCAGTGGGAAACGGCATTGGAATAAGGGAGTTTCCCGCAAAAAAAGAGAGGGTTGACAGCTATGCACATATCTCCTCACGGTCTCCTTTTATCCAGGCTAAACACCCCCAACTCCCTCCTGGCTGGCATTGATTTGTCTTGGGAGACAATGTCATTTGAAGCTATTGATTTGAGTCCTACCCTTCAGAGCAGGAGAAATAAAACTTGCACCATCTTCCATGTGACAGCCTGTAAGATATTTGGCTCTCCTATCTCCTCTCTGCAGGTGACCCTGTGGTCTAAACCACTGAGCCTAGGGCTTGCCAATCAGAAGGTCGGTGGCTTGAATCCCCATGACGGGGTGAGCTCCCGTTGCTCGGTCCCAGCTCCTGCCCACCTAGCAGTTCGTCAAAGTTCGTCAAAGCACGTCAAAGTGCAAGTAGATAAATAGGTACTACTCCGGCGGGAAGGTAAACGGTGTTTCCGTGCGCTGCTCTGGTTCTCCAGAAGTGGCTTAGTCATGCTGGCCACATGACCTGGAAGCTGTACGCCGGCTCCCTCGGCCAGTAAAGTGAGATGAGCACCGCAACCCCAGCATCGTCCGCAACTGGACCTAACGGTCAGGGGTCCCTTTACCTTTACCTTTACCTTTACCTACTCTCAGTCTCCTCTTTTCCAGGCTAAACATACCCAGTTCTCTCAACTGTTCCTCATAAGGCTTAATTTCCAGACCCTTGGCCATCTTGGTTGCCCTCCTATGTACACATTCCAGCTTGTCAACATCCTTCTTAAATTGTGGCGCCCAGAACTGGACACAGGACTCCAGGTGGGGTCTGATCAAGGCAAAATAGAACAGTACTATTCCTTCCTTTGGTGACAAGAGAAAGAGATGATGAGTGTCAAGAAAACCCCCGGAACAATGCATGGTGGGAGAAGATGGGGGATTGTGATCCTTGCATTGCAGAGGATTGGACCGGATGACCCTTTGGGTCTCTTACAGCTCTACAATTCCACAATCCTATGCTGTGTCATGGAGAAGCCAAAATACTTGGGGCATTGGCACAATGCTGAATGCCTCCTCTGTACCACAGCAACAACAACAACTTGCAGGAAGCCATGGTTCAGGGCAAGCGGCAGTGGCATGTCCTCCTCCAGTCATGTGGGGCTGCCTTGCTCTTCATCTTCACTGGGGTGTTATTTAAAGACATCTTAAAGCCATCACAAGGCTCTTTCTCGACATTGTGCAAGTTGGCCTCTTCCACGGAGGGCAGCAAACAGGATGCCATTGTCCCCTCTTGACAGTAGATGTGTGCATCATCAGCCTGTGTTGGGGGGGGGGAGAGAAGAGAGGGAGGGGAAAACATCCCCAAAAGATGAAGCACTGAAAGGAGATGGTTCACAACACCGTTCCCTTTGTTCAGCAAAGCTGAAAGTAATTTCAGTGCCGATTCAGCAAACGGGAGGCCAGCGAGGCGTGAAAGGCTGTCCGTTTTGTCTTCTGGTACTGTATGTGCTGAATTGGCTTAGTCAAAAGGAGATCGATTATGGCACCATGTTTGTTTGATGCTGGAGGGAGCCCAACGCCCTCCTGGAGAAACTCGCAGCCCTACTCTCTGTCCTCCCCAGGGAAGACTCTCCTCCTTTACCTTGAGGTCCTAAGAAAAGTCCTGCTGGATCAGGCCAGTGAGTCCAGTGTCCTGTTCTCACAGTGGTCAACCAGATGCCTCTTGGGAAACCTGCAATGCTCCCCTCCTGTGGAGCAGCCTCTGCTTAAAAATCTCCAAGGAAGGAGAGTCCACCGCCTCCCAACAGAGTCCGTTCCACTGTTGAACAGCTCTTACCCTCAGAACGTCCTTCCTGAAAATCCTGTCTTTTGGACAGTCTCCCTCTGAAGAAGGTGGATTCTCCTCCCTTGGGGGGGTTTTAAACAGAGGATGGATGGCCATCTGCCAGGGATTTTTTAACCTGTGATTCCTGCATCACAGGGGTTGGACTAGAGGAGCTTTGGGGTCCCTTCCAACTCTACATATGACGCTGTGAGTTCTATGACCGTGAGTCTTAAATATGGCAGCAGCATATTAAGCTCCTGATCTTGGCAAACAAACTGTTATAAGAAAAAGCCTGCTCCTTTTCCAAGAGCCCTTAAGATAGGTTCCGTATTGATAAGAGAACATAACAGAGGCCAACCAGAGAATATTGAGAAGCAAAGCAGCTAGTAAGGCTGATCTTTATTAAACTGTTGCAACAGGATCCTCACTCACCACACGCAGGAGGGAGGAGGAACCCAGAACAATCTTTCAAGGAAATAAAAAATAAAAAAAATTCCTTCCAGTAGCACCTTAGAGACCAACTAAGTTTGTTTTTGGTATGAGCTTTCAAGGAGTTGGAGATGGTGTTTAGAAGTGGTCCATGTTTCACAAGCATATACAGTGGGACCTCGACTTACGAAGATAATGCGTTCCGAAGCGATCTTCGGTAGTCGAAAACACTCGTAAGTCGAATCCCCATAGGAATGCATTGAGCGAAAAAAATTCGTAAGTCGAAAAAATCCTACTCAGAAATTCGTAAGTCGAAAAAATCCTATTCAAAGCGGCCGCGACTTCCTTTCGGAAGTCGAAAAATTCGGTTGCGGTGGCCTTTTTTTTCTTCCGGAACTCATTCGGAAGTTGAAAAACACGTAAGTCGGGTCACTCGTAAGTCGAGGTCCCACTGTAGTAAGGTTGGTAGTACAATAGCTTTGTAAACAAGCATTTTGGTTTCCCTGCGAATGTCCTCAAACACTGCACTTCAATTGGGAGAAAGCCACACTCGCAGAGCTCAGGCGATGCTGGATTTTAGCATCAATGTCGGCCCTTGTGGAAAGAGAACAGCCCAGGTAGGAGAAATGATCAGCATGGCTAAAATTCTATGACTGCATGGGCCTCTTATGTTTTTAAGGAGCAGGCACATAGGGGAGCTGCCTGTTCTTCTCCCACCCACCAGTTTCCCTACCACCAACACCCTTCCCCACCATTACTAACCCCCTCTCCCTTTGACCATGCAACACAGCCCGGGTGCGAATCCTGGTTCCACTCTGACTCTGCACATTGGAGGAGAGCGATATTGGGTATCCTCTGGACGTCTCTGCTTCTGCCTTCATTTGCATCTCATCTGCTGGAAGTTTTCTCCAAGGCTGCTGCTCACAGCTGCCAATGGATACAGGAGGAGGACAGAATGCAAAGCAAGGTGCCCAGCGCACGGCATCCTAATATGACTGATACATAAAACAAGAATGTAAACAATGGCGCCTCCATTGTAGCCTGAATCTCAGTGCTTCCCAAAAACCCCATGGTAATGAGATGTACAGGAGCTCCAGCAGAGGCAACTCAGGCTGAACTAATACAAGGCAGTACTTTAAACAAGGGACCAGAATCTACCCATAAGTAATGTGAGGTGAGGCTGCATCTGGGTCGCTGTCAAGCGTGGCTGCAAATCCACGGTTTGCTTATTTAAAACATTTCTCTTGCCTGGTGTGATGACCTGGGAGTCAGACTCAGACGCTGAACCTGAGGGATCCCAGCCTGCACAGGATTCACTGCCTCCAGAACCAGCAGAGCCAGGGCTGGGGCCTGGGTCTCAAGGGGACTCACCTGTGCTGGATCCTCAGGTGCAGGCATTGGCTGAGGTTGATCTGGCTTCTAATGGGATGGAGGACTTATTGCCTGCAGGTGCTCCACTCCCCACCCAGTCAGGGGAAGCTGAGGTTGCCTCTGGGTCCGGTAACCCTCCAGCTTCTCCTGAGCTGCAAAGGCTAAGGGCAGAGAGGCGAAGGGAACTAAGTTCCCGCAGGAGGAGTGCTCGCCTCCAAGCCAGGAGAGGCGAGGCACCTGAGGATCGGAGCCGCCCTTTGCCTCGGGGCAGATAAAAGCCAGCCAGTCCCAGACCCAAGTTGCAGGAGCAACATCGGTGCTGCCTAGTTCCTGTTCCTGGTTCCTGCGTTCCTGACCTCAGCTTGGTTACTTCGGCTTCCTGACCTTGGCTTCCTGACCTCAGCTTTGTTACTTCGGCTTCCTGACCTCGGCTTCCTGACCTCGGCTTCATGACTTCGGCTTCGTGACTTCTGGCTTGGACTGACCTTGGACTGGACTAGACCTCGCCTATCGGATATCCCTTGGGACCAGCACACCTGGTGGTGTTTGAGGGACATTGGTAAGAGGTTGCACTTGGGCGGTGGGAGACACCAGTGCAAAAAGGATCCAGATTACAAGGCAGGAGTAAAGCAAAAAGTTATTATCAGCTGCCTGCAGATGACTGCAAACAATATTAACCATAGTCAAACACAGCTATGGAAAGCACCAAGCCAAAGCTCAGGGAAGCAGGAATGCAACGGCCTGGTGCCAAGTCTGTCTCTCCAAATTAGCTGCCAACAGATTTCCCTTGGGAGGGATTTGCATTGACTGGCAGGAGAGGCTCTCCTGTATTGCAGACTCAGGGAGTCTTGCCCAGGCCCAGCTTAGCAACATAAGAGCCTGCTGGATGAGGGCAATGACCCATCTAGTCCAGCATCCT
Source organism: Darevskia mixta (assembly GCA_034641385.1). Classification (NCBI taxonomy): domain Eukaryota; kingdom Metazoa; phylum Chordata; class Lepidosauria; order Squamata; family Lacertidae; genus Darevskia; species Darevskia mixta. Next base: position 860,763 of record JAWWNH010000141.1, on the reverse strand, counting down.
GTTCTCACAGTGGCCAACCAGATGTCTATGGGAAGCCCACAAGCAGGATCCGAGCCCAAGAGCGCTCGCAGCTCTTTTAAAGCCATCTAGACTGGTGGTCATCCCTGCCTCCTGTGGGAGGGAGTTCCACAGTTTAACTCTTCCCTACATCTGTCTGGAATCCTCCAATGTTCAGCTTCATTGGAGGTCCACAAGTTCTAGAGTTAGGAGAGAGGAAGAAGAATGTTTCTCTTTCCACTTTCTCCAGGCCACGTGTAATTTTACAAACTCCTGCCATGTTGCCTCTTGTCTTCCTTTTCTCTGAACTAAAATGCTGGGACTTTCTGAATGCTCTGAGCCCTTTCCCTTAATTTGGGGGCAACCAGCGAGAAGACCCCCCTCCCAACTGCCTCTCCTCCTTCAAACTGCCATAGAAATCTTTCCACACTTGGATGGCCATCTGTCAGAGATTCATTAGTGGTGATTCTGGCGTTTCGGGGGGGGGGTTGGATTAGATGACCCATAGGGGTCTCTTCCGACTCTGCCATTCTGTGATCCTAGGATTTCTTCCCCGGCCTCAAATGCTGTCCCTTCTTCACACATGAGAAAAGGTGAATGCCTGGATGTGAAAACCTTCTTTTGGGGGTTGAGTGATGTTGGGGCTTCTTCCGCCCCCTCCCTGTGCAAAGCCCCGGGCCTTGCCAGGGCTCGCTGTCACTCTCGCCCTGACGCTGCAGGATTAACTTCTAACTTCATTTGCTGTTGTTTAGTTCAGAGACGGATTCGCTGCTGAAATCCTGATGGAGCTCTGCGGCTTCAGGAGGATGGCCAATCAGTTGCCATGGAGCTTACCGGAGCTTTGGAGGAGAAAAACGAGCAAACTTGTTTGCCTTTGCAATATCTTTCCAGGGGATTTTGTTCCTGCTTCTTTCTTCCCAGTGTTTTGTTGTTGTTGGGGTGGTGGAAGGAGAGCCCCACTGTTCCAGTACACACACTGCGGGAGATAAAGGACGGAGGGGTGTGTGTCTCTGCAAAGGAGAACTAACCTGATTTCAATCAGCCCACAAAAAGGAGTGCAGAAAATCAATACTTTGCCTTCCTTCCCACTCCAGGGATCATCTGAAGCACAGACTCTGCATCTCTCAGTGGAGCCAGGGAACCATTCATTCTGAATGGAATGAATGGATCTGAGCCTCCTGCTTCCACCTGGCCAACAGAGGGAGAGGCAGTTTGGTATTGGTTTGCATTTCAATAAGAAAATTCCCCCTTTGCCCTTCTGCAACCAGCTCATGAACAAGGATAGCTTTTGAGAATCATGCGTCTCTGAATTTTGAGGCGTGTTTCTCCAATTAAATCATGTCCACAAAAATGCATATGGTAGGGTAAATAATGAATAAAAATGTATCTATTAATAATGATAACATATAAATATAAATTATATTAGGGAAAATTGCTTGCCAAAAAAAGTGCATATTAATCACAACAGCACAAGGTGTTTATTAGGAGAAATTTGTACGAAAATACTTCCTGAATCTTGCTTCCAGGTTTTCCATTAGGGCACCTGGTCAGCCACTGTGAGAACAAAAGTAAAACTGGCTGTGAAGCCTTTTTTAGCAGAATAAAACACTTATACATTTTGCAGCTTAATAAAGCTGAGGAATTAGGCAATCAGACCTTTCCATCCCTTTCATTTGTGTTCAGCTCACCTTCTCCTCTTCACCCCCATTGCAAAAAATGAACCAAATGTTTTTAATAAGATGAACAAAAAAGGGGGTTACTTACATTTCAATGCAAGCAGCAAATACAACAAAAGCAGTGTGCAGAAAAATACTTCTAACTCACAGTAAAATAAAAAAAGGGTAGTCTTAGCTAACATGGCTGAAAGCAGGAGCTTTAGCCATGTAGGTCTGGTCAGCATGGAGGCATGGTGGGGAAAAAGAGACAGTCTCCTCATAGGCAGAAGGAAATAAGAAGGATTGTTTCATTTGTTAGAGAGTTCTGACCCAGAGGAGGCAAAAGAAGTGACCACATACAGAGAGTCCTCTCTGGGAAGTTCAAGAACTCTCAGTGTATTAGCCCTGTGCTTGTCTAGCAAAACACACATTTGTGATTCTGGCTTCTTCTTTGGTGATCCCTCGTAGCCGAGTGAGATTGTCTTCCATAAACACGGTTTTAACAGTGAGTCTGTAAGTGAGTGTGGAGGCCAATTCTGGATCCACACGTCCTTCCACAGTGGGACATTGGTTTCTGGGCAGGAGTTGATTGTGGTGAGGGTTTGCCAAGCGTGCCTTCCTCTTAGTACATTTCTCCCTTGTGTCCTGGGTTCGAGTGTCTTCAAATCCCATGACGCCTTTGATAAAAGCTGTTCTCCAATTGGAGTGCTCACAGGCAAGTGTTTCCCAGTTGTCGGTGTTTATACTACATTTTTAAAGATTTGCCTCGAGAGAGTCTTTGAGCCTCGAGAGAGCATTTAAACCACACAGAGGGTCCTCTCTGGAAGTTCTATAACTCTCGGTGTATTAGCTCTGTGCTTGCCTAGCAAAACACACAGTTGTGATTTTAGCTGCAAACCCCACAAGAAGGTGGTGGACTCTCCTTCATTGGAGGCTTTTACACAGAGGTTGGGTGGCCGTAAACCAAGGATGCTTTAACTGTGATTCCTGCATTGCAACTCTCCAATTCTGTGATTCATGAAGGGCTCTCAGCAGATGCCTTTCTGGCGCTCCCTTGACACCCTGTCTGCAGCAAAGGAGGTAGCCTCACGGCAGGCCTCCCTTGGCTGCCAGCTCCAGCAGTGAGCAGCTTTGACTGGCAGGAAGTCCCGCAACTCCTAACTAGAAGAGAAGGGGCGTCCTTTGCATTTCAGTGGGCGCCTCTGCTCTTTCCGATGTGCACACTTCCAAGCGCGTGAGAGGCGCTGGAGAGACGTGGGCCTAACAGGAAGGGACAAATAGGAGCCTCTCTGAAATGCTCTTGTCAAGTAACCAGAAGAGATGGGATCCAGAGCATCAGATTTTAAATTCTGTCTTTCAACGTCTCCCCTAACCCCTGAGCTGCTTCCCAAAACATGTGACACTTGAGACACTTTTGCAAATGACAGGCGTAAAAACCCAACAGAAAAGGGACGTCTTGCTTGGCGATGTGAGATGTTATGGCGGGGACGATGGGGCAATGGAAAGTCAGTCTGCTCCTTGGCGGCCAGGAAAAGCGAGGTTGGGTGTGGGGAGCATTTAGAGGGAGCACTAGAGACCGAGGCTGGGGAAGACCAATTTCCCTCTTCTGGAGCAGCTGCAAAGCAAATCTGTCTTTATTAAGGATTTCAAAGGCAGAGCCTAATGGAGCCTGGCTCTCTGTCAGAGGCCATTTGTGTGCATCTTCTCTTCCCCCCTGTGCTAAGAGTGGCTTCAACAATAAGTCAGAATCAGTTGGAAGGGACCCTAAGGGTCATCTAGTTCAACCCCCTGCAATGCAGGAATCTCAACTAAAGATTGGAATTTGTTTCGTTAGACTTGGCCCCAGTCTCCAATCTGTTACGCTCCTGTTGAATCCTGGTTCAAGTTTCTGTGGTATCAGCTACACCCCCCCCCCAAGGAGCTAATAGGATAGGGAGAAGGCCAATAACATGACTTCTGGCTGAAGGAAGTGGGAGATGCAGTGGTCAGGAGCTTGGAATATATTAGCATTTACAAACATCCAAAGGAATGGGCGAGGGGAGAGAGATTTTCATTCAGTCCACTGAGAATGAGACAAGAGGAGGCCATTGATTTAAGGTCCAGAGAAGCATTGTCTTTTTCATTAAGGCAGTGGTTGTCATACCACCCTAGGATTCATCTTATCGCAGAATTGTAGAGTTGTAAGGGACCTCAAGGGTCATCTGCTCCACCCCCCTGCAACACAGGAATCACAACTCAAGAATCCCACCCAACCTTGGCTTAAAAACCTCCAATGACGGAGAGTCTAAGGAAGACCATTCCACTGTTTAGCAGCGCTTACAGTCTGAAAGTTCTTCCTGGTGTTTAGTTAGAATCTCCTTTCTTGTAACTTGAAGCCATGGGTTCAGGTCCTCCCCTCCAGAGTAGGAGAAAACAAGCTTGCTCCCTCTTCCATGGGACAGCCCTTGAGATATTGGAAGATGGCTCTCCTATCTCCTCTCAATCTCCTGTTTCCCAGGCTAACATACCCAGCTCCCTCAACCGTTCCTCATCAGGCTTGCTTTCCAGACCGTTGACCATCTTGGTCACCCTTGTATGTACACTTCCTAGCTTGTCAAAATCCTTAAATTTCCTTTTGATGCTGAATCAGCAGAGCCCAAGAGAAGGCAAACGTTCTCCTCCTGCCACGCCACCTATTCCTTTTGGCGAATCCAAGCTGCCACCGGGTTTTGCGTCTCTCTCAGCTGCCTGAGCAGTTGCACATTCTCTCTTCCAGACTCTCCATTGATTTACTAATAGGCATAATAAAAGAGTTGCTGAAAAGCACCGCAAATTTACTTACCCATGATGGGAAAAAGAGAAGAGGCAGGCAAGGCAGCCTGTGTTCGAAGCAGAAATTGCTCCAAGGTACAATTTGCTCAACTTGCTGTAATGCACATTATGGATTTAATTTTAGCATGTTTCTGCTATATAATAAACCTGACTTGAAAATCTAAATGCAAATTAAATTTAAATAACCTCTATTTTTATTTTTTGCCCTTTTGGATAACACTGGGTTCCATAAATATTCAGTACAGAACCATTCTTATTTAAACAACCAGTCTTTATTATATATATATATATATATATATATATATATATATTCCTCAACAACACACACTTCTTCTCTTTCTATATTAATAGGATGGGAATGCAGAGCAGAGAGCAGACTCGACTGCAGGAGGTAAAGTGGTGGGAACCTTCAGTTTGAAGATCCCTGGCAAAGTGCTTGAAGCGACCAGTTGCACTGTCACGGCCTCCGTTTTTCTTGAGCCTTCCATGGCGTTGCAGGAGGAATCATAGAATTGTGGGGCTGGAAGGTACCCTGAGGGACATCTAGCCCAACCTCCTGTAATGCAGGAATGTCAGCCAAAGAATCCCTGACAGGTGGCCATCCAACCTCTGCTTAAAAACCTCTAATGAAGGAGAGTCCACAACCTCCTGACGGAGTCTATTCCACTGTTCAGACAGCTCTTCCTGATGTTGAGTCGGAATCTCTCCTCTGTCTTTTGAATCCATTGCTTCAAGTCCTCCCTTCTGGAGCAGCAGAAAACCCTATCCTCCAGAGCAAGAGAAAACAAGCTGACTCCATGAGGAACGGCTTAGGGAGCTGGGTATGTTTAGCCTGGAGAAGAGAAGGTTAAGGGGTGATATGATAGCCATGTTCAAATATATCAAAGGATGTCATATAGAGGAGGGAGAAAGGTTGTTTTCTGCTGCTCCAGAGAAGCGGACACGGAGCAATGATTCAAACTACAAGAAAGAAGATTCCACCTAAACATTAGGAAGAACTTCCTGACAGTAAGAGCTGTTCGACAGTGGAATTTGCTGCCAAGGAGGGTGGTGGAGTCTCCTTCTTTGGAGGTCTTTAAGCAGAGGCTTGACAGCCACCTGTCAGGAATGCTTTGATGGTGTTCCTGCTTGGCAGGGGGTTGGACTGGATGGCCCTTGGGGTCTCTTCCAACTCTATGATTCTATGATTCTATGATTCCATCTTCCATGGGACAGAGTTTTGAAGATGGTTCTGGCATAGCATGCAACTGTCCCGTTTTAAGAAGGGGCATCCCAGATTTACAGAAGCTTCTGATCCCAAGCCTGAATGTTCTGTTTGGGCTCCAGAGCTCTGGTTGCTCCAAAAGACACCTTATTTTGTTCCCCACTGTGGCCGGAGTCAGTTGGCTCACACCAGAGCATGGGGCGAAAAGAGGAAAGCAAAAGACGTGCTTTGTCCTTCTGCCTGTGCCCTCTTCTTCCTCCAGCTTCCGGAAGGATAGTGCTGGCTGCTGGATGTACCATGGCTGGAAAAACGAGTCACTGCAGCCCTTGACTTCTCAGCCTCCTCTTCTCCATGCTGAACACCCCCTACCCCCTCAACTGTTCCTCATAAGACTTGGTTTCCAGATGGTTCACCATCTTTCCAATTCAAGGAAAACCATTTTTGGGGAGGAGACATTTCCAAGAAATAAGCTGGACATGGGGTAGGATTTTTGATTCCTCACCCAGGGCCCTCTTTTCTTGTTCATATGGACTCACAAGTCCTGCCTTTTTTTAAGGGTAGGAAGAGCGTCCAGAACCCCTTTCCTCTGTGCCTCCTGCATCGTTCAAAATGGAACGGCCCCAATTCAGGTTTTCAGGCATGGGGCACCTGCCTTCCTGTCTCATTGGTCTCCTAAATGATGCCTCCCACCCCCCAGCCATTATCTCCGAGTCCCTGAAAGGCTCCAAATTGGAAGGTCAGCTTTAATTTGGAGATCATTAACAGGATGAGACAGCGGGGATTTAACCTGTAAACAAAGACACGGTGGCTTGACGAACAAAATGCTTTGAGGGCTCACTTTCAGCAAATTAGCAGTCTTTCAGAACAATTGATTCTGCTGACTTGGCCTGCAACTTCCTCCTTGTTTCCTGGCTCAGAAAGATTAGATTATTAGATTAGAGCATTTAACTTCTATATTGCTTAATTTATGAAAAATATCTCGAAGTGGTGTGCAAAAAAGCCGAAGCAATGAAGGACAACTTAAACAAAACATTGCAAAAATACACAGTTGCATATAAAAATGTTACATTAAGATAAAGTGACTAATATATATGAATCAATACCAATCCATTTTCCTTCTGACACCCTCTCTCGGCCTTTGGATTCTCACCCAGGGTCCAAACAAACTCTCAGTTCACCTGCAAAAGTCTCAAAACACTAAGAGCGCCTGGAAAGATCCCTCTAGCCCCGTGGTGGCGAACCTATGGCATGCGTCCCAGGGGGGGGGGCACTCAGAGCTCTCTCTGGGGGCACATGTGCCGTCGCCCCAGCACCGAGTTTGCCGGAGTTCGTTACTAGATTGCCAGAGGAATCGAGGATCGCCGTTGTGACGCAGACACAGGGATAGATTTGTATTGGGTGCTTCATTCTTATTTTTTAAATTGTTTTTGTAAACTCCAAGCCTGGAACACCCAAAAAGGAGTACAGGGGGGGGGGGGAGCAAGAACATATAGTGGAAGAAACAAACAAAAAAAATTCCTTCCAGTAGCACCTTAGAGACCAACTAAGTTTGTTCTTGGTATGAGCTTTCGTGTGCATGTATCTGAAGAAGTGTGCATGCAGACTGGATGGCCCTTGTGGTCTCTTCCAACTCTATGATTCTATGATTTCAAGGCAGCTGCTGATGGGAAAGAGCTTCCTAAGAGGGGAGAGGCCTCAAGGAGCTGTCCAGGCTGGCTCCATATCCAGCTCTGTGTTCCCAGCAGCGGCTCTCTGGGGAAGCTCTTAGGCAGGCAGGTTTGGGGGGCTGGAGCTGGGACTTCTCTAGGGAAAGCAGCTGCCCTATCTCTTATTTCAGGGCTGGCTCACCTGTGAGGCAAGGTGCGGCGGTTGCCTCAGGCATCAACGCAGCTGCCTCCTGCATACCTGCCCCCTGCAGCCCACCACTCTAGCACCCTCACTCCTCTGGCAAGAGCAACTTTGAAGGGATATTTTGAAGGGTCTAGCAGGCAATATTTCAATGCCTTGCTGCACTTTTTTGGGGGGGCAGGGTGTTATTGGGTTGTTTTCATTTTGATTATATATATTGTGGTTTTTATGTGGATGTTTTCTGTGAACCGCCCTGAGACCTCCAGGTATAGGGTGGTATATAAATTCTAATGATGATGATGATGATGATGATAATTATTATTTGTGATTTTTAAATCTCTGCCAGGGTTTTCTCTTGCCTCAAACCTGGGTCTAGGCATTCAGGGAATTCTCCTTTTTATATGGACCTATATTTTAGCCTTTAACAAAAACCGAAAGCCAGCATGCCCACACAGGAGGGATGGTGCAGCCCTCTCCTTGGGCCCAGATAAGCTGCCTAAAGCAATTGCCTCACCTCACCTCATGGGCTGCCTGGCCTTGGTTAAACTGCGGAACTCACTCCTGTAGGAAGCAGTGATGGCCACCTACCTAGATGGCTTTAATTATTGCAACCATTATTTAAAGGAAGGCTATTGATGGCTACTGGCCAAGATCCTTCTGGAGACCAGTTGCTGGAAACCCCAGGAGGGGAGAGTTGCTCTTGTGCTTGAATCATGCTTGGAGGTTTCCCAGAAGAAGCATCTTGTGGGCCACGGTGAGAACAGGAGGCTGGACCGGCTGGGTCATTGGCCTAATCCAGCAGGCTCTTCTGAGGCTCTTGCAGCAGCTGCTGTGGCTCCCTCTGCAGGCGCTGCAACCCATTTCCCTTTGCCTTCTTCCTCTCCTCCAGTTCTGGAGCCCTCCAGTCGAGGCCCTGATGAATGTTTCATTCCTCGGCTGCAAAGAGGAACGAATGGCCGGCATGCTCAGCTCCGCTGGCGCGTTCTTCTGGCGGGGCCGCAAAGGGCCTCCTTGGAACAGCGAGGAGGCAGCTTGGCTTCATTTGCTTAAGCAACGTTTGTGTTTGTGTAATGAGGCAGGCTAATCGGAATAAATGGCCTTCCCTCGGCTCTTCGCTCATTCCGGCAGAAATGGCTCCAAGTGCCACGGCCACCTCTTCCTGGAAAACAGGAGGTGGATTGGGAAGGCTGAAGGAAAGCACCAATTAGCCCTGGAAATAGTGAAGTCTCCTTCCTTCCTTTTCCCCTTCCTTCCTGTGCTTTTCCTTCCCTCCCTTTGCTTTCCCCTTCCTTCATTGCCCCTTCCTGTGCTTTTTCCTTCCTTCCTTCCTTCCTTCCACAGAATCACAGAATCACAGAATCATAGAGTTGGAAGAGACCACAAGGGCCATCCAGTCCAACCCCCTGCCAAGCAGGAAACACCATCAAAGCATTCCTGAAAGGTGGCTGTCAAGCCTCTGCTTAAAGACCTCCAAAGAAGGAGACTCCACCACACTCCTTGGCAGCAAATTCCATTGTCGAACAGCTCTTACTGTCAAGAAATTCTTCCTAATGTTTAGGTGGAATCTTCTTTCTTGTAGTTTGAATCCATTGCTCCGTGTCCGCTTCTCTGGAGCAGCAGAAAACAACCTTTCTCCCTCCTCTATATGACATCCTTTTATATATTTGAACATGGCTATCATATCACCCCTTAACCGTCTCTTCTCCAGGCTAAACATACCCAGCTCCCTAAGCCGTTCCTCATAAGGCATCGTTTCCAGGCCTTTGATCATTTTGGTTGCCCTCCTCTGGACACGTTCCAGCTTGTCAATATCCTTCTTGAACTGTGGTGCCCAGAACTGGACACAGTATTCCAGGTGGGGTCTGACCAGAGCGGAATACAGTGGTACTATTACTTCCCTTGATCTAGATGCTATACTCCTATTGATGCAGCCCAGAATTGCATTGGCTTTTTTAGCTGCTGCATCACACTGTTGACTCATGTCAAGTTTGTGGTCTACCAAGACTCCTAGATCCTTTTCACTTGTACTGCTCTCAAGCCAGGTATCACCCATCCTGTATTTGTGCCTTTCATTTTTTTTGCCCAAGTGTAGTACTTTACATTTCTCCCTGTTAAAATTCATCCTGTTTGCCTTGGCCCAGTTCTCTAATCTGTTAAGGTCATTTTGAAGTGTGATCCTGTCCTCTGGGGTATTAGCCACCCCTCCCAATTTGGTGTCATCTGCAAACTTGATCAGGATGCCCTCAAGCCATCATCCAAGTCATTGATAAAGATGTTGAATAAGACTGGGCCCAAGACAGAACCCTGTGGCACCCCACTAGTCACTTCTCTCCAGGATGAAGAGGAGCCATTGATGAGCACCCTTTGGGTTCGGTCAGTCAGCCAGTTACAAATCCACTGAATGGTAGCATTGTCTAGCCCACATTTTACCAGCTTCTTTACAAGAATATCATGGGGCACCTTGTCAAAGGCCTTGCTGAAATCAAGATAGGCTACATCCACAGTGTTCCCTTCGTCTACCAGGCTTGTAATTCTGTCAAAAAATGAGATCAGATTAGTCTGACATGACTTATTTTTCAGAAACCCATGCTGACTTTTAGTGATCACAGCGTTCCTTTCTAGGTGCTCACAGACCGTTTGCTTAATGATCTGCTCTAGAATCTTTCCTGGTATTGATGTCAGGCTGACTGGGCGGTAATTGTTTGGGTCCTCTCTTTTCCCCTTTTTGAAAATAGGGACAACATTTGCCCTCCTCCAGTCTGCTGGGACTTCACCTGTTTTCCAGGAATTCTCAAAGATTACTGCCAGTGGTTCTGAAATCACCTCTGCCAGTTCTTTTAATACTCTGGGATGTAGTTCATCTGGCCCTGGAGACTTGAATACATCTAAACTAGCCAAGTGTTCTTGTACTACCTCCTTACTTATTCTGGGCTGTGTTTCCCCTGCTGAATCATCTGCTCCATATTCTTCAGGTCGGGCATTGTTTTCTTTTTTGGAGAAGACTGAGGCAAAGAAGGTATTGAGGAGTTCTGCCCTTTCTGCGTCCCCTGTTCGCATTTCACCATCTTCTCCTCTAAGTGACCCCACTGTTTCCTTGTTCTTCCTTTTGCTACGGACATACCCATAAAAACTCTTTTTATTGCTTTTAACCTCTCTAGCAAGCCTGAGTTCATTCTGTGCTTTAGCTTTTCTGACTTTGTCTCTACATGTGCTGGCTATTTGTTTGAATTCCTCTCTGGTGGTTTCCCCTTTTTCCATTTCTTGTACATATCCCTTTTAAATCTTAACTCAGTTAAAAGTTCTTTAGATAGCCACCCTGGCTTCTTTAGGCACCTTCCATGTTTTCGTCGCATTGGTACTGCTTGAAGTTGTGCTTTTAATATCTCCCTTTTAACAAACTCCCATCCATCATGAACTCCCATCCCTTTTAGTATTACTGACCATGGGATCACATCCAGCATTTCCCTAAGTTTTCTGAAGTCGGCTTTCTTAAAGTCTAGAATTTGAGTCTTAGTATGCTTGGTTGCTCCTTTCTGATGTATAATAAACTCCAGAAGAGCATGATCACTCCCACCTAATGATCCTGCCACTTCTACCCCACTAACCAGGTCATCACTATTGGTTAGGACCAGATCTAAAATGGCTGATCCTCTTGTTGCTTCTACCACTTTCTGGACAATGAAGTTGTCTGCAAGGCCAGTGAGGAATCTGTTCGACCTTATGCTCTTGGCTGAGTTTGACATCCAACAAATATCAGGATAGTTGAAATCCCCCATTACTACTATCTCATTTCCTTTTGAATGCTTGGTCATCTGTTCCAGGAAGGCATCATCTATGTCCTCAGTTTGGCTCGGGGATCTATAGTAAACTCCCACAATGAGATCACTGTTATTTTTCTCTCCCTTAATTTTGACCCAGATACTCTCAATTTGGCTTTGAAGTTTTAAATCATGGATCTCTTCACAGGTATACACATCCCTGACATATAATGCCACTCCTCCTCCTTTCCTGTTTGGTCTATTTCTCTGAAATAGATTGTATCCCTCTATTACTACATTCCAATCATGAGACTCATCCCACCAGGTTTCAGTGATGCCTATTATGTCGTATTTAGTTTGCTGTATCAAGAGCTCAAGTTCATCTTGTTTATTTCCCATGCTCTGTGCATTTGTATACAGACATTGAAAACCATTGATCATTCCCCCTAGTCTCCTACTTAAGGATTTTTTCCTCCCACCACTAGGTCTGTGTGCTGTTTGCTCCATTTGGTCCTTGACTTTTGGATGATCATCTTCAGCATTTGATAGACTCCTACCTTCAGGACCACTGTCTCCCTCCCCCACATAAGTCAGTTTAAAGCCCTCCTGATGAGGTTTTTGAGATTGTTGGCAAAAACATTCCTCCCAACCCTTGTGAGGTGCAGCCCATCACTTGCCAGAAGTCCATCTTCAAGAAACTGCAGGCCGTGATCTAAGAATCCAAACCGTTCCTGCCGGCACCATTTGCGAAGCCAGTTGTTCACTTCTCCTATTTTCCCCTCTCTCCTATTTTCTTCCCTCCCTCCCTCCCTCCCTCCCTCCCTCCCTCCCTCCCTCCCTCCCTCCCTTCCTTCCTTCCTTCCCTCCCTCCCTCCCTTTGCTTTCCCCTTCCTTCATTGCCCCTTCCTGTGCTTTTTCCTTCCTTCCTTCCTTCCTTCCTTCCTTCCTTCCTTCCTTCCTTCCCAGCTGCAACTGTCACATCACACCTGTTGGGGCTCTCTTTCATACAAACATAGAATTGTAGAGCTGGAAGAGATTCTGAGGGACATCTAGTCCACCCCCTTGCAAGGCAGGAATCACAGGAATCCCTGGCAGGTGCCAATCAAACCTCGGATGAAAAACCTCCAACGAAGGAGAGTCTTCCACCTTCGGAGGGAGTCCCTTCCACTGCCTAATAGCTCTTGTCCTCAGAAAGTTCTTCCTGATATTTAGTGGGCATTTCCTTTCTTGTAACTTGAATCCATTGGTTTGGGTCTTACCATCGGCAGCAGCAGAAAACAAGTTTCTACAGTTCTTTTATTCTATATTTTGAGCCACAAGTTGTACCGGGGGATTCAGCCGATGTTGTTGCTGCTGCTGTTGACCAAATGTCCCAGTGCAGCTTGTGGCTCCAAATATGTATGAAAGCATATTTAGAAGAAAATGCATTTGGACATGGAGATTTTCAAAGTGGCTCCTTTTGGGGGGAAACCACAGATCAATGGGCAACTGGAGAGGACAGGGGGTGGTGGGTGAACCCTGGCAGACAGACTTGACCCTCCCTTTCTGCAGCTGGGTCCTGGGTGCAGAGGCATAGCAAGCCCAGGTGGTACCCGGGGCGGAATTTTTTTTGTCACCCCCACCACTTTAATTTAAAAAAAAAATTAAAAAAATAAAAAGTGTCACCCCCCTCTGATGGTGCCACTTTGTGAGCTGTGGGGGGTTGTGTGTGTGTGTCTATTATCTCTTTTTTTCAATGAAGTTAAAATTTTAATTAAAAAAAAAAAATTAAAAAAACTTTTTTTAAAAAAAGTGTCGCCCCCCTCTGGGATGGAACCCGGGGCGGCCTGCCCCCCCACCCCTTGCTACGCCCCTGCCTGGGTGCTGCTCTCTCACACCCCGTTCATCCCACTGAGCCTGCTTGCTTGACCTAGTCTGCGGAGACAGAAGCTTTGATGCCTAGACTCTGGCCAGAGCCAAGCTGGGTGAGAAGGGGTTAAACTGCCCCATCCAAGGAACTGCCTCTTTTTCCGCTGCTCTTTTCCTTAAATGTGCAAAGAAGCTTGCACAAAGGCTGTGATTCCTGCATTGCATGGGGTGGGGCTAGATGACCCCGGAGGTCCCTTACGACTCTGCAATGCTGTTGGATTGGCCCCCTCCCCCACACCTCCCATCGACATGCCACGGTTTCGGGCAGAGGCATAAACATTGGATCATTTTTTTAAAAAAAGTGACTTAGCAAGCAAGGCCTCCTCCCCCCCCCCTTCTGCTGCGCTGCCCCCATCAATTGTAAGTAAAAATGGGGAAATTCCACCAGGTCCTTGAGGCCTCTGCTGAGCCTGCCTGCCAGACTTGAAGGTTTTCCGTGGAGACACTCGGAGCATCACAAATGCCATGCCTCACAACAAAAGGCGGTTCGGGGGATTTTGCAAGCCAAGCGGGCAGAAGCCGAGAGGAGGAGGGATGATCTTGTATTAGAGTGCCAGATCCCAGCTGAGTCTCTGAGCCAGATGCGTAAAGGATCCCTGTGACCCAGTTAGGCTCACCCAAACGCTCAGAATGTTTCTGCGCTTCCCAGTCAGGCTCTTTGCAAGAGGCAGATTCACTCGTCTTTTGATAATTTTTTGCGGCTCAGTTTGTCTCTGTTTGGGTTACTGGATGGGTTTAAACTTAGCTTTACACAGCAGGAAAATGTACCTCTTTCGTCAGCTAAGTGTTCCTGGATGAAAAGTCTTGTATTTATAGCCAAATAGCAAAAGTTACTCCTTGGTGCAGAAATGGATGTTGAATCCCTCCTGCTCTCTCTCTCTCTCTCTCTCTCTCTCTCTCTCTCTCTCTCTCTCGGGAAATGAAAGTGCCCAGCCACTTTGGAAGGAAGATAAGCAGGAGGAAAAAACACCTGTAGATAATAATAATAATAATAATAATAATAATAATAATAATAATAAACAAAAAAAACTTAGTTGTACCATGCCCATCCGACCGGGTTGCCCCAGCCACTCTGGGTGTCTTACAACTTATATAAAAACATAGTAGTAGTAGTAGTAGTAGTAGTAGTAATTTATTATTCATACTCCACCCATCTGGCTGGGTTTCCCCAGCCACTCTGGGTGGCTCCCAACCAAATATTAAAAACATGATAAAACATGAAATATCCAGTTTGATATCCAGTAAAATATTAGTAAAATATCCAGCATTGAAAACTTCCCTAGAGAGAACAAAATAAAAAATAAAAAAATTCCTTCCAGTAGCACCTTAGAGACCAACTAAGTTTGTTCTTGGTATGAACTTTTGTGTGCATGCACACTTCTACAGAAGTGTGCATCTGAAGTGTGTATCTGAAGAAAATCAGTGGCGAGCTGATGCCAGGAAGTTCCGCGTCCAGCCTCCGCCTCTTCCCTGGCACCCTCCAGAACCTGGCGCCCTGTGCCACTAACCTCTATGGATAAGATGCCCCTGACTCCATGGACAGAAAAAAGACAATATGAATGCAATGAAATAAGAAACAAGTAAAGCAAAATTAACTGGCAGCTTCTTGTTCCATGGCATCCACGTTCAAGATTAGGCGATGAGAAGGAACACCTCCCTCTCCAATAGATTTTGCTATCGGCTTAAAGAAGAGCTTGCTGGATCAGGCCCAAAGTCCAGCCTCCTGTTCTCCCAGTGGCCGACCAGATGCCGCAACGGAAATCCCACCTGTAGGATTTGAGCCCAAGTGCAAATCTCTCCTCCTGTGCTTTCCAGCGCCTCCACTTTGGAACTCCCTGCCTATTGAGATCAAGCTGGCAACTTCATTCCTTTTGGGCAGCTGCTAAAAGCATCCTACCCAGATGCGTAGAAATGCTGGTGTGAATTTTAACTTTTTGTACGTGTTTAAAGTACCGGCATTGTCTTTGTTTAATGGATTTTATTGTTTTGTCTTTTGGTAAACCACTTTCAGGTGCTTTAAAAAAAACCAACAATTTAATGGAATAAAAACAATGGGTGGGTGAATGTCTCTCTAAAAATAAGCAGCAACTGAGCTCTGGAGGGGGACTCTTCGGCTCCAACGACTTGCAGATCTCTGGCTTTTCCTTGAAGCGGTTGGGGGACATGCAAAGCTGATGGGAGAACCAACCGATTTTGAAGCCCCCCTGCGTCAGGGGTGGGTCGGTGGGGCTGCCGACGCCTCCTTCACGAGCCGCTCCTGCTGCAATAAAGAATTAATGGTGGGCAATTTATTAGCACAACTCTCATTAGTTTAATTAGATTACATTCTTTCCCTCTTTGCTGGCTTCTAATTTGGCTATATGAGAATGAAAGTTGAATATTAATTTCCATGTGTTTATTCAGACTTAATGAACTGATTGGGAGGCTGCGCTGCGTTTCGCGTCTGAGTCTCTGAGTGCAGTTTAGCCCTTTTTGTTTAATAGCGACGTCCGTTTGGATGAAGACTTCAAGGCAAACAAAAGGCAGGGAGTTCACTCTGCGCACATGGGGAGGGGGCTGCAGGCTGCGCAAGAAGCCACCCAGGAAAGGAGTGGAGATTGGGGCATGAATGTTTCATCTCTCTCTTTGATGCTGCACTTCATCCATAAACGGAACGTTTGACTGTTAGGCTTTCCTTTCGCTCCACAGCAGTGAAGGCCTTCCCAGTCTTCTTATAGAGCCAGATAATAATAATAATAATAATAATAATAATACCCCACCCATCTGGCTGGGTTTCTCCAGCCACTCTGGGAGGCTTTCAACCAAATATTAAAAATAATACAGCATCAAACATTAAAAACTTCCCTAAACAGGACTGCCTTCAGATGTCTTCTTCTAAAAGTCAGAGAGTTGCTTATTTCCTTGACATCTGGTGGGAGGGCGTTCCACAGGGCGGGTGCAATTACCGAGAAGGCCCTCTGCCTGGTTCCCTGTAACTTTGCTTCTCGCAATGAGAGAACCGCCAGAAGGCCCTCGGAGCCGGACCTCAGTGTCCGGGCAGAACGATGGGGGTGGAGACGCTCCTTCAGGTATACAGGACTGAGGCCATTTAGGGCTTTAAAGGTCAGCACCAACACTTTGAATTGTGCTCAGAAACGTACTGGGAGCCAATGTAGGTATTTCAAGACCGGTGTTATGTGGTCTCAGTGGCTGTTCCCAGTCACCAGTCTAGCTACCGCATTCTGGATTAGTTGTAGTTTCCAGGTCACCTTCAAAGGTAGCCCCACATAGAGTGCATTGCAGTAGTCCAAGTAGATCACCTCTGAAGGGTTGCATTGGTACAACAACATATAGTTCCCACAGGGATTCAGACTAGACAACGCTTTGGGTCCCTTCCAATTCCACAACTCCATGAACACCTGTATTATTTCGTCTGGAGACAACAGTGGCCCCCGTCAGTTCCTGACATCAGCCATCCCTTCCCAAAATGTAGACCCCTTTCGGACCTTCAGGGAAGGGGATCACTGCGCATCCATAGGGAGGTCAAATGTTAAGGAGATAACTTGGGTTATGTTCTTCTTGAGGTCAAATGTGCCATTGCAAACCTCTGAATGGAGCTGCTGCCTAATAATTTATTCTCCGCTTTCCATTTAGGGCTCCTTTACGGAGTATAAAATTTCCTCATCTCTCTCTCCCCCACTCCACCCCCATCTATCAAGCAGAAGAGAGATCCTGAGTTGCATTTGCTGTTATTCCAGAGCCTGCGACCATCGAAAGGTGGTAACCACAATGACAACCACGGAGCAGGGATGGTTTTTGAAGGACCCTCTTCCCCTGCCTTACCCTGATGGAGGAGGACAACTACATGTTATAAAATAAAAGTGTAGCCGTATATATTGGAAACCTGCTCCTCTACTCTGGGGAAGATACCTCCCAGCCAGGGCCGGATTTAGGTTTGATGAGGCCCTCAGCTCCTGAAGGTAATGGGGCCCTTTCTATGTCCACCTGTCCTTTGTCAACAAACAATGGTCGCTGTTTTTTGTGTTGAATATACGCTATATGGTAATTGATGGACCTAATCGGTATCTCAAGCCATTTGCACATGTTGCCATGAAACCAGTCCATGCAGAATGTAGGGACCCTATATATAGAAAGGAGCAAACCAGGGATGTTTGAGGGACCAGGCTAGCAGGCGGGGTCCATGACTTACACCATAGGAGCCTACACAACAGAAAACACTGTTGCTGTAGGTAGGTTTTATTTTATTTGTTTTTTTTACGTTATATTTTGGAAATGTACATCCAGGTTTATTTTCCTTTTTTTGGGGGGGGGGGGTCCCCAAGAGAGTGGGGCCCTAAGCTAGAGCTTGTTTAGCTTATATGTAAATCCGGCACTGCTCCCAGCAGGCAGAGAATAACAACATAATAGAACCCTAGAATTGTAGAGTTGGAAGGGACCCACAATTTCATCTAGTCCAACCCGCTTCAATGCGGGAATCTCAGCTGAAGCATCCATGACAGAAGGCCACCCAACTTCTGCTTAAAACCCTCTAAGGAAGGAGAACCCACCACCTTCCAAGGGAATCTTTTCCACTGTCAAACAGCTCTTATTGTTGGACAGTTCTTCCTATAATTTAGTCAGAATCTCCTTCCTTGTAACTCGATTTCATTGTTTCGGGCCTCACCTTCTAGAACAGCAGAAAGCAAGCTTGTTCCCTCTTCCGTGTGACAACCCTTCCGATATGTGAAGGTGGCTCTCCTATCTCCTCTCCAGGCAGAGCACCCTCATCTCCCTCCACCCTTCCTCATAAATAAGAGTCTGGTTTCCAGGCTCTTGATTATCTCGGTCGCTCTCCTCTGCACACCTGCCAACTTATCAATATTCTTCTTAACTTGGGTTGCCTGAGTGACAGTCGCTGTCACTTAGACGACAACCAGAAAAGCATTTCACGCGGAGGGAAAAGGCCCTGCAAAACTGCTCCCCTTCCGCACCGTCTTTTGCTCATGAACGGAACGGCCTGCAATTGCCTGACACTTGAACTTCAGTTTTGCTCATATTAAGATGGAACTTGTCTGGCGAATTGTTACGACAGAAATTGGTCTTTTCATCAGGGGAGGGGACAAGAAGGAGTCCAAGGGAGGGTTTGGGGCAGCTTCTGCTGTGAAGAGGCCTCCTTCTTCTCCCCCTTCTTGCCTCTCCCATTTAAGAACTGGACACGGTTGTTGCTTATTCATAGAATCACAGAATTGTGGAGATGAAGGGACCCCAAGGCTCCTCTCCTCTAACCCCCTGCAATGACCGTATTCCCTCATACAAACCTGCCCTGATAATGATGATGGTGATAATAATAATAATAATAATAATAATAATAATAATAATAATAATTCAAAATAACTTTTATTTGTATCTTGCCTTCCCTGGCCAAAACTGGGCTCAGGGCGGCTAACATCAAATATACAGTCATACCTCGAATTACGGCTGTTTCAGGTTGCGCGTTTTCGGGTTGCGCACCATGCTGAACCCGGAAGTACCGGGATGGGTTACACCCGGGTTCCGGGAGTCGCGCATGCGCAGAAGTGCTAAATCACGCTTTGCGTATGTGCAGAAGTGCCGAATCGCAACCAGCACGTGCGCAGATGCGGTGCTGCGGGTTGCGAACGCTGCGGGTTGCAAACATCCTTCCCGCATGGATCACGTTCGCAACCCGCGCGTCCACTGTATAACATTAGTATAAAATCAAACAATAATTGAATTACCTCCTAAAAACAAGTCAGGATCAAATTAAAATCTAATTTGCCTCAGGATTAGGGTTGGGAACAGTAAATGCTCATCCCCCTAGTGGGGGAAGACTTTTTCAAATTTCAGCAGTCCCCTGTGTGAGGCCAAAATAGGCCCCCTTCTGCCTCTTACCTTCCGCTCTGCGCATGCACCAAGTCATAGCTGTGCTGCCCTGTGGCACCAGTTGGGGGGAGACAGTTGTGCTGCCTTAAATCCACCTCTGCCCTGGCTTGGAGATCTTCCGGGGAGGCCCTTCTCTCGGCCCCAACACCCCCCAGGAACATTTGGTGGGGCCGTGGGAGAGGGACTTCTCGGTGATGGCTCCTCCCAGGCAACTTTGGAACTCCCTCCTAGAGGAGCTAGACTGCCTCCCTCCTTGCTGTGCTTCCCCTGGCAAGCAAATACTTTTTTTATCCCAACAGGCCTTTGAAAAGTGAGCGTTTCTTTTTTTCTTTTTTCTTTTTAAAGGAAAGGGCTTTTGATACTGCCGTGCTGTTTTTATTACCTGCATAGATTTGCATTTTATATTGTGTCGATCCTATTAAAGTTTTATTACTTTTTATGATTGTCTTTTATATGTTTTTAGCTTTTGGCATTGTATCTGCATTGGTTAAAGCAGCCTTCGGTTGTGATCTGGGGAAAAAGCAGAATATAAATTAATATAATAACAATAATAGCCTCCAGCAAGTGGAGCATGAGAATATAGGAAGAGCTGGCTGCTGGATCAGGCCAAATGGGGCTCATCCAGCCCCACACCCTCTTCTCAACTCTCCTCTCTTGTGATTTCCAGCAACTGGAAGCATTGCTGTCTCTGACTGTGGAGGGACAGACATAGCCATCCTGGCTAGGATCCCTCCATCGCCCTCAGCTCTCTCCTCCTCCATGAATTTATCCAATCCTCTTTTAAAGCTGCCTAGGTTGGTGGCCGTGGCACTGTGGGTTAAACCACAGAGACTAGGGCTTGCTGATCAGAAGGTTGGCAGTTCGAATCCCCGCGACGGGGTGAGCTCCCATTGCTCGGTCCCTGCTCCTGCCCACCTAGCAGTTCGAAAGCACATCAAAGTGCAAGTAGATAAATAGGTACCACTCCTGCGGGAAGGTAAATGGTGTTCACTCGGCCAATAAAGCGAGATGAGCACCACAACCCCAGAGTCGGACATGACTGGACCTAATGGTCAGGGGTCCCTTTTACCTAGGTTGGTGGCCATCCCTGTCTCCTGTGGCAGGGAGTTCCAGAGTTTAACTATGTGCTGCGTAGTTCCAACTTTCAGCTTCTTTGGGTGTCCCTGAGTTCTAGTATCGTGAGGCAGAAAAAGCTTTTGCCGCATCATTTTACAAACTTCAATCATTTTAGCAACTCTGATTCTCCTTTTCTCGAAAGCCCCCTTTCCTCGTGGGAGTCCCTCCGCTCGATCCTTTCGCCGGCCCTTTTCTGAACCTTTTCCAAATGCAGTCTCTGTTTTGAGGGGAGGTGATCAGAATCGGGCACCGTTCTCCACAGGCGGCCGCACTGATCCTGCGCATGCAAGCAGAGCAGGCAGGCGAGGGATGGGAAAGAGCCGGTTTCCTTCTGCCCGGTGGGAACCTTTCTGGGCCCAAAGGGGGTGCCTTGCAGCAGGATGGAGAGAAAGAGCTTCTGGGAACAAGAAAGTCCTTTTGCGCTACTTCCTCCCCCTGCCGAGAGAGAGAGAGAGAGAGAGAGAGAGAGAGAGAGAGAGACTGAAAAACCACTCAAGACTGTGGTGGGTATCAGAAGGAAAAGGAAGAAATTAAATTACGCAGCAGTAC
Source organism: Darevskia mixta (assembly GCA_034641385.1). NCBI lineage: Eukaryota > Metazoa > Chordata > Lepidosauria > Squamata > Lacertidae > Darevskia > Darevskia mixta. Next base: position 840,037 of record JAWWNH010000141.1, on the reverse strand, counting down.
AATGCAAAATCCTCCCCGAGGAAACGAGAGATCAATAAAAACCGCAGATGTTTTTTCTCAGGAGGCGATTATGCAGCAGCAATTAAAGAGAGAGACTGAAAAAGAGGGGGGGGGGACGAAGATGGAGGGAAAGTAATTAAAGGGATGCGGAGGTTAGTTACAGCATGCCAAACATGACCACACTGGGCGTTGCACCTGATTAGCGAGATCCACAGACAGAGACGGGGATAATAATAATAATAATAATAATAATAATAATAATAATAATAATTTATTATTTATACCCAGCCACTCTGGGCGGCTCCCAATAGAATATTAAAAACACAATGCAGCATTAAACATTAAAAACTTCCCTAAGCAGGGCTGCCTTCAGATGTCTTTTAAAAGTAGGGTAGTTGCTTATTAATATATATAATAATATGCTTCCGAATGCCACTTGCTGGAAGCCAGAGGAGGGGAGAGCCGCTCTTGGGCTCAGGTCTGGCTTGATGGTGTCCTGTGGACGTCTGGTTGGCCGCTGTGAGAAGAACAGGATGCTGGCAAGACAGGATACTGGCCCCATCCATCAGGTTCTTCTTAGGTTCTCATGGGTTTCTTGTAGGCATCTGGTCAGTGGACTAGGGGGACTAGGCTACTCCCCTAAACGTTCCTGGTAAATAATAATAATAATAATAATAATAATAATAATAATAATAGTTTATTTCTACCCCCTTCACGGATCACTACCTTGTCGTGGTGAAGGGGCTTGAATAACTCAGAGAAGCTATGAGCTTTGCCGTGCAGGGCCACCCAAGACGGACAGGTCATAGTGGAGAGTTTTGACTAAAGGTGATCCACCTGGAGAAAGAACTGGCAAATCACCCCAGTATTTTGCCAAGAAAACTCCATGGACATAAAAAAGGAGAAGCTTTGAGAAGAAAGTGAGAGTTTCCAAGGCATGCTCTGGTTCATGGGGTCCCGGAGAGTCAAACATGACTAAGACGACTAAACAACAACAAACAATTATTTATACCCCGCCCATCTGGCTGGGTTTCCCCAGCCACTCTGGGCATCTTTCAACAGAACATTAAAAACAGAATAAAACTTCAAACATTAAAAACTTCCCTATACAGGGCTGCCTTCAGATGTCTTCTAAAAGTCAGATAGTTGTTTTTTTCCTTGACATCTGATGGGAGGGGGTTCTACAGGGCGGGCGCCACTACCAAGAAGGCCCTCTGCCTGGTTCCCTGCAACCTCACTTCTCGCAGAGAGGGAACCACCAGAAGGCCCTCGGAGCTGGACCTCAGTGTCTGGGCTGAACGATGGGGGTGGAGACGCTCCTTCAGGTCTACTGAGTATGAAATTAGAGTATGAAAGTCTTAGAGCCTGGTGCTTCCTTCCCAAAGCCTGGGAAGTCTCTGCTCAGCTTAGGGAGGGAGGCACAGTGCTGTCATGCATGGCATTGGGACGTTGGGATGTCATGCATAGGACATCACACACACACACACACACACACACACACACACACACATTGCCCTCGCAAGCTGGCGCCTCTGGGTCTAACTCTTCCCCTAGAAAAGTTTCACTGCATGCCAGATCTGGTTGGCCACTGTGAAAACAAGATAACGGACCAGATGGACCATTGGCCTGATCCAGAAGGCTCTTCTGTTGTTCTTGGTTTGATTTCCTATACACCCTTCAGCAATGGGTCCCCAGGTGGTTGGAAGAATTTTAAAATACAACATTGAAATCCATTTAAATCACCAGAAGGTATAATTTGTTGCTAGAGTGGCATACGCAAGACGAACTAGTTAAATCTGCAATGATAGATTGGGCTAAGGATGTTGGGCACAACATCATGGTGGAGGACTGGGAGAGACTTTGGAAGAAAGGATTTAAATTTACAGCATGTCATTTGCTTAGAGAGAATATTATGAAAATGATATATAGATGGTATTTGACCCCAGTCAAACTTGCTAAAATCTATCATTTGCAGGACAATAAATGTTGGAAATGTAAACAGGTGGAAGGGACGTTTTATCATATGTGGTGGACTTGCCCAAGGATAAAAGCTTTCTGGGAAATGATTTATAATGAAATGAAAAAAGTGTTGAAAAACACATTTGTTAAAAAAACCAGAAGCTTTTTTGCTTGGAATTGTGAACCAAGAGGTCCCCAAGATAGACCAAACATTTTTTATGTATGCCACAACAGCTGCTAGGATTTTGATTGCAAGATACTGGAAGACACAGGATTTACCTACGATAGAGGACTGGCAGGTGAAGATGATGGACTATATGGAACTTGCCGAAATGACCGAAAATCTCTGTGACCAGAGGGGGGAGACGGTGGAAAATGACTGGAAGAAATTTAAAGTTTATTTTAAAAATTATTGTAAGATTTAAAGATTGAAAAAAGCTGGAAGAAAGGATAGCCTACAGATTGGAAATTAGGTTTAAGTATTAAGATTTATGAATTAACGTTAAGACATTCATAAGAAAAGACTAGAAGTGATTATTATAAGAATATTTAAAGATGTCAAGAAATTACTAAAGATGATTGATAATGAAACACAGCAGGGGGGGCGAGAGGAAGTCACCCCAACATGAACGGATAGAATGAAAGGGAAATTATGATAATTGTTTGTTTTTATGTATTTTGTATTTTGTTTTTTGTAGTTTGTAATGTGATTTATATACTGTGTATGTTTGTTTAAAACCCAATAAATATAATTATTAAAAAAATGAAATCCATTGAAATCAAATCACAGTCCCAAGAAGAGTGTGTGTAGTCAAAGACCAGGGTAAAGAGGAGCATCTTCTGCGCATAATGGGAGCAAGATAACGAAGGTGTCAGATGCCAGTTACATCACCACCTTCCGCATTAGGGGGCAACTGCATCATATGGAACATCCCCTGAAAAACACATTATATAAAACAACATTGCTAAATATGAATTCCGGTGTTGGGGGGTGGGGGAGAGACCTGACTAAGAGAACAGCCCTAAGCAAGGCTCATATAATCCTGAATTCGAGAAGCACTCCCCCTCTGTATCTAATTATTCACAGAAAGCACACTTTACTCCATGCTCAAATAACATTTCGAAAGTCTATATTGCCAGAGGCACCAATTCCTACACTTCAATATGCTGAATTATCAGGTGAGACAGCAGAAAGAAAAAGAAACTCAGTATCTCCGAGTGGAAAGACTACAAAGCATTTTAGACTTTATCCGTTGACAACAAATGATCATCGAAACTTTTGCACACCCTGGGTGAGGATATCCAGCAAAGAGATATTTGGAGTGACCGGACTGAAATCGATGGGCTAAAGTGATTTACGTCCATTGATCGGAGCTGGTCTGCTATGGGAATGACTTAGTGGGACATCACCTTCTCTTTGCGGAATATAATTCAACCCCCTGTTTACAAACTTGAAGATCTGCCCAATTACATCTCAAATGTAAAATAAAAACAAAAATGCCCATATGGTATTACTGGGAGTTTTCCAGCCATAAATAGGTTTTTCCTGCCTGTAGGGTTTTCTTTATTAACTGCCAGACAGATGTTCACCTTCCTTGAAAACTGGAACGTCTAAGATATTCATCGTCCTATTATCCTGACAGAAGACGTGTCTCCGTATCCCCAGAGATACCGGATTCTAAAGTTGACTCAGCTGGTCTGAATTTTCTTTCCATAGAATAAATATATCACCAATATGCTGAATGAGAAGGGGGGAAGGAAACTGGGAGGGGTCCTTGGCATTACTGAAGATGGTTTCATCCTTGGTCTCTGCTGGGAAACCCTGGACCAGCTCTTCTAAAAACCCAGCTCCACCTCTCATATGTGGCAGCGGGGAATCAAACAGCCTGGGGGCAGTTCTGAGCCACCATGAGGGTTGCATTTAGAAGGAGGAGGAGGAGAAAGAAGAAGAAAAAAAAATGAAAGGACACCCTCCCCCAGCCTCACACACACATGCCAGACGATGTGTCTTTCTTTGATCCTGTGATGGCCTGTGATTCAGACTCAGATGCTGAACCTGAGGGACCCCAGCCTGCACAGGATTCCCCGCCTCCAGAACCAGCAGAGCCGGGGCTAGGGCCTGAGTCTGAAGGGGCCTCACCTGTGCTGGATCCTCAGGTGCAGGCATCTGCTGAGTCTGCTCTGGCTCCTGATGGGATGGAGGACCCATTGCCTGCAGGTGCTCCACTCCCAGCCCCGTCAGGGGAAGCTGAGGTTGCCTCTGGGTCCGGTAACCCTCCAGCCTCTCCTGAGCTGCAGAGGCTCAGGGCAGAGAGGTGAAGGGAACTGAGTTTCCGCAGGAGGAGTGCTTGACTCCAGGCCAGGAGAGGATCGGGGCCGCCCTATGCCTTGGGGCAGATAAAAGCCGGCCAGCCCCAGCCCCAAATTGCAGAAGCAACATTGTTGGTGACCAGTTCCTGCTTGAAACCTGTCCTGCTTTCCTGCCTGAGCTCCTGATCTGCCCTGGTTCCCTGCTTGCCCACCTGTTCCCGACTTTGCCTGACTCCCTGCCCTGCACCCAGCTTCAGTTATTACGGACTGCCTTTACGTTGCACCTCTGACCACGGACTGGACTTAGACCTCGCCTTTCGGATACCCCACGGGACCAGCACAGTTCCACACACACTTTTTTTTGAGAAGAGCATTTCATTTTCGCTCTTCCCTCCATGAATGGCTGATACAAAAACCCTCCCCAAAATATCGGTTCATCTCTAATAAAAGCGGATTGTCCAAAGAGAATCTCGCTCTGGATTTCGATTTCTTCCACGCGGGGATTAGCTCTCTCTGGAGCTCAGACGCTAACTTGATCTGATATATTTTTTTTAAAAAAAAAACCAGCAACAACAACACAAAAACTTATTGCTAAAAGGAGGAGGAGGAGAAATCCCCCTTCCATGATCTAATCTCTGCTGAAGAAGGGTGGGTGTGCTTTGAAGGTCTCCCCCCTCCTATTGACAGTGTTCCCTGTGGTGAGGAGTGGGATGCTCACGTCAAGTGATTGGGCATCCCTGCCAGTGAAATATCTCCCTCCTGTGAAGTGTTGGTCTGTTTCAGTTTCGCAGTTAACAAGAAATGAAGAGTCTTGTATGAATGCCTCACCGTGCGGTCTAAAGGGCTTTGGGGGACTCTTCAATGTAGGGAGACAAGGGCTCTCCAATCAAACTGGGACGTGGGTGGCACTGTGGTCTAAACCACTGAGCCTCTTGTGCTTGCCAATTGGAAGGTTGGCGGTTCGAATTCCCGCGACGGAGTGAGCTCCAGTTGCTCGGTCCCAGCTCCTGCCAACCTAGCAGTTCGAAAGCACGTCAAAGTGCAAGTAGATAAACAGGTACCGCTCCGGCAGGAAGGTAAACGGCGTTTCCATGCAGTGCTCTGGTTTCGCCAGAAGCGGCTTAGTCCTGCTGGCCACATGACTTGGAAAGCTGTCTGCGGACAGACGCCGGCTCCCTCAGCCACAACCCCAGAGTCAACTTTGACTGGACTTAACTGTTGAGGGTACCTTTACCTTTTACCAAACAGAATGATGCATCTGAAGCAGGAGGCAGCCTGAAGGAGGGACGATCCTAGCCCTGACCCACAACACAATGTAAAGAACAGATAGCATACAAAAGTCTCAACAACTTGGCACCAGTTGACCCGAGAGATCACCTTACCACCCCTCCCCCATATATGGCCCCTCGGTCTCTTCGACCAGCAGAACTCACTCTCTTACAGTTGCCACATCAGACCTGATCCTTTGGATACTATGATTATATAACAGATAGATTACAGTAAAAGATGCAGGAATAAAATTTAGAATTGGAACCCACGGAGGGAAGGAAGGAGGTTTCAAGGTTCAAAAGAACCCCTTTTTTAATGTGTGGAAATGTTATGTTTATGGTGTATAACTTTTATGTAAAACGAAGAAAAATTTATATTAAAAAAAGCAACATAAGACCTGATCCACATTCATGAGAAGAACTTGGTCGTTTAGTGTGGCAGCATCTACACTTTGGAACTCCCTGCCTATTGACACCAGGAAGGCTCCTTTTCTGTCCTCTTTTGGGCACCTGATAAAGACATTTTAGACAAGCCTGTCCAGATGTTTGGCAAGTTGATGCTACTTGGGGAGTAGATGTCCAAGAGGTAAAGGTAACCTTCCGCCTGACCTTTTTGCCATTCTTTAGTGCTCAACTGGAACAAATGGCGATTTGGGTTTTCTCCAGATTGACATTTGCTCTGATTTAGCACTAAAGAGGGGGTTTTCCTTGGGGAAGGAGTGGGGAAACCACTCAGACCCAGGCCTAGAAAGTGTGGGTCAGGTGGAAAAGCACCTGGATCTGTGCTCTCTGGGCACAGGGCGTCTGGATGAGCCCTCAGCTGCCGTGGGTCCCTGTCAGGAAAAATGATGGGATATATATAAATAAATAGAAAAATAATAATAATCAGTCCAGTTCTCTTAGATGAAGGAGTGTAGGGATGTCCCTGTACTGAGCTAGAGGCTTCTTCTTCTCTTCTTGCCCACGGCCGTTTCCCCTGAGACCCCAAGAAAGCCACCCTCATCACTGAAGCCACAGCTTCTGTCTTTCTGCTCCAACAGCCTTTCTCCCCCTTTGAGCGCCGATTAAATTGCAATTGTGCAAAGTCATGAAGGCAGATTCCCCGGCACAGTGTTTTAATCCATGTGCTTCTGAGCACTGGGAACCTGTAAGGGAAAATCAGGAGGGAAAATGTGGCCAGCTGTGATTGCGCAGCAGTCCAGACAATGCCTGGAAATAAGACTCAGAAGAGGGTGGGCTTTGCTAAGGTGGTAGAACCACTTTTGCAATCAGAATCGGGGAATCTGGAGGTGGAAAATCCAGAGATCGTGTTGGATCAAAACAATTTCCTCAACATTCATTGGGGTGTCAGCTTTTAAATCACTTTGCTAAATGTGGGGCCCATGGAGACTGGCACATTTTGTAAATAAGAAGAGGCTGTTGGATCAGGCCAAAGACCCATCGAGTCCAGCATCATCTTCTCAAAGAGGCCAATCAGATGCCCCATTGGAAATTCCTGCCCATCATCTGATGCCACAGAACCACAGAACCATAGAATTGTACGACTGGAGGGGACCCCAAGGGTCATCCAGTCCAACCCCTTGCAATGCAGCAATCACAACTGATTGTCAGCTGATTGACAGGTGGACATGGTTTGGGGGAAATGGCCTCATGGGCCAAACTGGACCAAGTTGGTGGGCCAAGATCAGCCCGCAGACTGGAGGTTCCCCACCCCTGGCAGAAATAAACTAGAATGTGATTGATCCTGGATGAAATTCCACATCTACAACAACTTATTATATTATAGAATCTGCACTGTCTGTCTTGTTGAGAAAAGAAATAGGAAACTGGGCTGCGCTTGATCAACACAAAGAACACAGTGATCGTATCCCAGAAGACAGAGAGCTTCAATTTGCTGTTTACCCCCATTTTTACATTCCATGTCTAGCGAGGATTGAATCCCCCATGACTTATGTCACTGGAGGGACATTACGTCTGCAATGCAACAGAGAGAGATATTTTGGCATGAATAGATTTTTCCCATTTTATCATTTCCTGAGGATCCAAGGAGGACGATCTGGTTCAAAATAGATACAATATTTTTAGAACGTCAGATGCAAGATGCCACAGGGAAGCCAGTGCGGGGTGTGGAGGGGAGGGAGGAGACAGAAGCAGCGCTGGCAAGCACAACCCTGTTCAAATGAGCCTCCTCGAGAGTCACAGGTCCTGGCTGAATCAGGGCCACTTTCATTCAAGCACAGTCATAATTTGAGTCTTAGTCACACCAGCATCTTCACACATAGACACAAATGAGCACAAAGTGACTCATGATGGAATTTAAAAAATAAATAAAAACACTGTAGCACAATAGCCAAAATCAAGGGAAGTGAAAGGTCCATCCATCCTATCTTGCCTTGCTCAGACCCTTTCTGGAGTCCTGTGTCCAGTTTGAGAAGGATATTGACAAGCTGGAAAAGAAGGGTGGAGGGAGCTGGGAGAGAGGAGGCCGAGAGCCCTCTTCAAATATCTGAAGGGTTGCCCCATGGAAGAGGGAGCCAGCTTGTCTTCTCCTGCTCCAGAGGGTGGGACCTGAACCAATGGTTTCAAGTTAGAAGAGAGGTCGCAACTAAACACTAGGAAGCACTTTCTGAGAGTAAGAGATGTTTGACAGTGGGGTGGATGACCTTGGAAGGTGGGGGACTCCCCAAAGTTTGGGTGGCTGCCTCTCAAGCCTTCTTGAGCTGAGATTCCCACACTGTAGGGAGTTGCTCTCAATGAGCCTTGGGGTTCCTTCCAACTCTGCAATTCTACCATCTCCTCAGAAATTTCATTCCATTAAAGAAGAAAAGAAGAGTTTGGATTTGATATCCGCTTTATCACTCCCCTTCAGGAGTCTCCAAGCGGCTCACATTCTCCTTTCCCTTCCTCCCCCACAACAAACACTCTGTGGGGTGAGTGGGGCTGAGAGACTTCAGAGAAGTGGGACTAGCCCAAGGTCACCCAGCAGCTGCATGGGGAGGAGCGGGGAAGCGAACCCGTTCAACCAGATTACGAGTCTACCACTCTTAACCACTACACCACACTGGACTGGACAGCTGTCAATCCCACCCGAACGCAACAACCTTGACCAGCCCAGGGAAGAAGCAGCGATCCTCTGCCCTGGTGCTGGCCTGGCTCCGTCTCCCCACCTCTGCCTGGTTCCCCCCCCCCTCCTCCTCAGCCTCCCCAGCAAATCACTATTAATGTGTTGTTGTGCCATCCTCAAGTAAACATAATAAAGCAAATAACAACTCTAATTGCGTCAGGAAAATGAATAGAACGATGATTAGTACCAATCAGATTGTCGACTCGAAAGCCCCAGGGAAACTCCTAAATAATCCTTAACCTTTACGTGTGACAGAAAATTACTGCATCCCCACGTCGGAAGCCAACGGGATCGACTCCAGCGCAGAAGGAAAGTTTCATGGCTGCAACAGGGGAAGAAGCTGGCTCCTGCAGGGGTTTCCTCTCCCTTCCTCTACCCCAACGCACATTAATCTCTGGCTCTTGGAGGTGCTGGCATCTCAGAATGGGCACTTTGAGAAATTCCCGGGACCCTGAGTATAAAAACGCCAGAAGAGGCTTCTGGATCAGGCCAAGGGTCCATCTAGTCCAATGTCCTGTCCTCAGATGCCCCAATGAGCAACTCTCTCTTCCTGGGCTTCCCACAGAACAGAAGGTTATAGATTAGCCTCAACCAGAGCCAGGGCCTTCTCAACACTGGCTCCAACCTGGTGGAACGCCCTGTCTCATGAGACCAGGGCCCTGCAGGATCTGATTTCTTTCCGCAGGGCCTGTAAGACAGAGTTGTTCCGCCTGGCCTTTGGCTTGGAATCAACTTGATCCCCTCCCCCCTCTTTCCCTTTTTTTCCCTTCTGTGATGGAACTCCTATTTGGGGACTTCCCTGGCTTTTTTCTGGCCCATGTAGGACCAGTCTGGATAGTTGGCCTTGGTGAAGATTTGACGCTTTCATCCCCAAAGAGTTCTTAATTTGAGTTTCTACTGAAATGAGGCTGCACTTTAATGTTGTATTTTAATATTGTTTTTAAGTTGTATTTTAATCAATTGTTTTTATACTTGGTGTCAGCCACCCTGAGCCCGGTCTTGGCTGGGAAGGGCAGGGTATAAATAAAATCTATTATTATTATTATTATTATTATTATTATTAATGGTCCATCTGCTGCTTCCAGTGAGAGCCAGTGTGGTGTAGCGGTTAAGAGCGGTAGACTCATAATCTGGTGAACCGGGTTCGCGTCTCCACTCCTCCCCCATGCAGCTGCTGGGTGACCTTGGGCTAGTCACACTTCTCTGACGTCTCTCAGCCCCACTCACCTGACAGAAGGGAAAGGAGAATGTGAGCCGCTTGGAGACTCCTTTGGGTAGTGAGAAAGCGGGAGATCAAATCCAAACTCCTCTCCAACTGTGGAGCTAGAGCAGAGCCAACCTGGCTAGGAGCCATCAACAGCCCTCTCCTCCGCCATGAATTGGTCCACTTCTTTTTTAAAGCTGTCCAAGTTGGTGGCCATCGCTGCCTCCTGTGGGAGAGAGTTCCACAGTTTAACTCTGTGCTGCAGGAACAAGGACATTCTTTCATCTCTCCTGAATCTTCCATGAGTTCTCGCATTAGGAGATTTCAATAATTGATTGTTTTGTATGTTTTGTTGTGATTTTATGGGTGTTAGCCGCTCTGAGCCCGGTCTTGGCTGGGAAGGGTGGGGTATAAATAAAAATTTATTTATTTATTTATTTATTTATTTATTTATTATTATTATTATTATTATTATTATTATTATTATTATTATTAGGAGAGAGGGAGATAAACTTTGCTCGATCCGCTCTCTCCATGTTGTGCCATAGTTTTTTTTTTTAAAAAAATCTACCATGCCACCTCTTACTTCTTGCTTCCCAGAGTGAGAGCAGGGGTTGCATTATTTTTGTGTGTTGTGCAGTTGCTTAATTCCACTCAGTGTGAGAGAATGAGCTGGTACAGAGTCAGGCCTTGTGTGGGTGAGAGAAGAGGAGGGGAGGCATTGCGCGGCTCCTTGTATGATGCAGATTCGCCTTATCTGGCGGGTGGGAGGGAAATGAGCTGCTGGCAAATTACACTTAATGCTATCAGGGATGCTTTTTTTATAGACCAGACTCCACTTTGCAACAAATGGTTAGCTGGAAATGAGCTATGATTCTTGCAGTCAATTTTGCAATAACTTGCTTGCATTGGATTGGATTGTGATGTGTGATCGTGGTTGCATATTTTGCTCTTTCTTCAGCTTGTAAAACATGTGGCGTGGTGCTTTATTTCTTTAAAAATGTTTAAAGGTAAAGGTAAAGGGACCCCTGACCGTTAGGTCCAGTCATTGATGACTCTGTGGTTGCGGCACTCATCTTGCTTTATTGGCCGAGAGAACTGGTATACAACTTCCGGGTCATGTGAGCCAGCATTTGTCCACAGACAGCTTTCTGGGTCATGTCTCCAGCAGGACTAAACCACTTCTGGCGCAACAGAACACCGTGACGGAAACCAGAGCACACGGAAACGCTGTTTACCTTCCCACTGGAGCGGTACCTATTTATCTACTTGCACTGGCATGCTTTCGAATTGCTAGGTTGGCAGGAGCTGGGACTGAGCAACGGGAGCTCACCCCATCGTGGGGATTCGAACCGCTGACCTTCTGATCTGCAAGCCCTAGGCTCTGTGGTTTAACCCACAGCGCCACCCACGTCCCTTTTTTAGGGGTACTCTAATTTTGATTCAGTGTTCTCGAAGCTACCAACATGAGTCTGACCAAACTGCAGGAGGCAGTGGAAGACAGGAGTGCCTGGCGTGCTCTGGTCCATGGGGTCACGAAGAGTCGGGCACGACTAAATGATGAAACAACAACAACAACAATTTTGATTAAAGAAAATCACCATTTTGTAGTTCAAATCGGGAAAAATAAATACAGGAAATGGACAAATGGACAAAGATTCACAAAATGTTTAGGGGTATGTGTACCCCTGCGTACCCCCAGGAAAAAAGCACTGATCTTGCATATAGCAATGTAGAAAGGAGGCATAGATTACTTTAAAAGAGGACACAGTGTTGTTGTTTTTTTCTGGGAGTACTCAAGGGGGTACTCAACCACTACTAACATGAGTTTGGCCAAACTCCGAGAGGCAGTGAAGGATAGGCGTGCCTGGCGTGCTCTGGTCCATGGGGTCACGAAGAGTCGGACACGACTGAATGACTGAACAACAACAACAACACTCAAGGATATGCAACGGTGGCCCTTTTTCTTCTAGAAGAGAAGCCCTGGTTTAAAAATGTGGCACTTGAAATGTTGAAGTTTTTTCTCGGCATTGATTGAATCTTGCATCTTTCCTTCCCTGTTAAAATAGCACTGGGTGTTGTGACAACCAGAGTTCGTTTCGAAAATGCTTTCTGCATTCTGAAGAGGCATCTCTATGTTGTGAAATAATTAATCTTTGCCCCTGCTGCATTTGAAGTGTGGGGTGAGGAAACTGAGTGTCTCATCTCCCGTCTGCCTTTCGCTGGGGGGTGTCCTTGTCCTCAGGAGAAGGGGGGGAGGCAGAGAGGTCAAAGTGTTGCACTTCAGGAAACATGCTGAGCCTGACCTCCAACATCACCGGAGTGGCGGAGAGTCGCTCCGAATGCTGATGCTTCCAGCCGGGGATGATGTTCCTCCATTTGCAGACTGTGATCCGAATGCACAATGTCAGCATCAGGGCTTAAACTTGTTTCTGTCTCTCTGACCTATCAGGAATTCTGGTTTACTGCTCTAGACTCTCCTGTGTTTTGGACAGAATTTCATTTGACATATCCGAAGATGAGATTTTCATATTTGGGAGCGAAAGGCAGGAAAAAACTTCATTGGGCATCCATACACTCTAAATCATAGAACTGTAGAATTGTAGACTTGGAAGAGACCCTGAGGGTCATCTAGCCCAACCCCCTGCAATGCAGGAATCTCAGCTGCAGCATCCATGACAGAGGGCCATCCAACCTCTGCTTAAAAACCTCCAAGGAAGGAGAATCCACAACCTTCCGAGGGAGACTGTTCCACTGTTGAACAGCTCTTGGTGTCAGAAAGCTCTTCCTAAATTTTAGTCAGAATCTCCTTTCTTGTAACTGGAAGCTGTGGGTTCGAGTCCTACCCTCCAGAGAAGAAAGCTTGTGTCAAGGGATGACTTTCAATAGATGGCAGCAAGGAGGCTCCTACGTACGAAACCCTGAGATTGGTGAATAACCAAAGAAGCGGAAGGGATCGTGCAAAACCTGCCCACAATCATGCAGCGGCGGAGCATATGCCTGCGCTGCCCAGGGCGGGCACAATCCCGAGGGGGGGTGGGGCTCAGAGGGTGCCCTCCCAGTCCCAGGACAGCCACTTGGGTGGCTTACAAAGCTAGGCTTACAAACATAATTGCAACCAGGAAAGAATTGAATATATGAATTAATGTATATAAACACATCAAGACTGTAAGAAAGAATGTATTGAAGAAGGAAAGTTTATATTGTAGCCTAACCAAGAAAAGATTAGAGCATATGCATTTGAATGTATGTAAACACACCGATCTTGTGAGAGAGAACTCACTGAAGAAGCCCAGAACTTATTGGGGGCGAAACAGGTTACAAACGCCGGCACCCTCTCTGTTTGTGCAACGATACCAACAGGAGCTGGGCCAACACATAAAAAGCCTCAAAAACTGAGAAGTCTCCGTATAGGAAAAACCTCAAGGAGCTTTATATATCTCTTGCTTCTGTATAATATTGTGCGTATATTTCTCTCAACTTTGCACTATTAATATAAGACTTTAGAATGTGAAACTGTTTTGGAATATTTTCTATACGCCACATGTGTTGCTTATAGCTTACTGGTTACCACGAGTATTAGCAGCATAGGTTCCTTTTTTCTGCACAATCATGCAGCAGCGGAGCATATGCCTGCGCTGCCCAGGGCGGGCACAATCCCGAGGGGGGTGGGGCTTGGAGGGTGCCCTCCCAGTCCCAGGACAGCCACTTGGGTGCATGGAGCGGTGCGAGCCAGGGGCGGAGCGAGCTGCCGATGGCAGACACCTGCGACTCCCAAGCCTCCCCCAACCTGTCAAAACAAAGGGGGAAGGGGGGAATGCCACCAGCAAAGCGGCGCAGCTCCGCCCCTTCCTCCGACGGCTTGGGGTAGGCTTGGGAGTAGCAGGTGGGCGGCACCCCAAAGGTCACCCCCCTCAGTGAGGGCACCCAGGGCGGTCCACCCCACCACACCCCCTTCCTCCGCCCCTGCAATCATGTACGCCTTGGGATTTATTTTCTAAATGGTTATCAGGAGATTTGCATCCTTGGCAAGTAGCAGCTGGAAAACGGCAACACTTATAGGGTCGCAACTGCTGAAGATGCGCATGTCAAAAATTGCTGGTTTTCTCATGCAGAGCAGCGTTGTGAGCCTGTGGGAAGGAGGGAGGAGATCCCTTTCAAGGAAGCAGCAGCACCAGGAACAGTTGCAATCCTCGGCCATTTAACAGATTTCACGACGCCGATTCTACTGAGTCCCACCCCGAATAAAATGCACGCTACGCAGCTAATTAATGGACCACATTGGTAATTAACCAATTCCCAGATGTTTAGACATCCGTGCGATTTGCAAAAGGATTCTACTTAGCGTGCAATTTTCTCTCCAGGCTCCTTTGGCTGTGAAAATGCCGATCGGTTTCTGGGCACAGAATGGGAGCCACGTGGATTCTGTCTTACACCCCCCTGGAAGCTTTCAATAAAGGGCGGTGGATAAGCATTTAAAATCAACAATTGCATTAAATAGATGGTTACATTTATAGCCCAGCCTTCCTCCAAGGAGCCCGAGGGGGCACCCACGGTTCTCCTCCTCTCCACTTTTATTTTCACAACAACCCTGAGAGGTAGGTCAGACAGAGAGGCAGGGACTGGCCTATGAGGCCACCCAGTGAGTGAGGATTCGAACCCAACACTCTACCCAGAACACAACCACTGGCTCCTAAACCAGAGTCCCAGGAACTGGTTCTCTGGAAACCTCAGGGGAACATCACAACTCAGGGAGCTGCCTCATGCCGAAGGAGACCATGGGCGCATCAAGCTCAGTATTGCCCACTCTGACTGGCAGCAATGGCTCCCAGCGCCACCTGGAGGTGCCCGTGGGGATTGAACCTTCTGCATTCAGGACAGGTGCTCTGCTACCAGGCTACAGGGAGAAATCAGCCTCTGCGCTCCCTTTGGAGGAATGAGGCCGGAACAGGAAATGTGCAATGGTTTTAACAGTTTCTATATATTTAACTGTTCTTTGATACTTCCAAAAAGTACATTTTTAAACATTCATTGTTATTAGATTTTACAAACATAAAGCAATCCCAAATACATATCCATATAAAGAGACTACCCTGAATCTCAAGACTCCCCCCCATCTCTTCCATGAGTCTTAATGTGAACACTTTCGACTACATATTATTTCATAATCTATATTTTCTATTCATCCATATTATCCATAATACCTTTTACATTACAAGTGATATTAAAATCCTGCTAACTTTAATGTTTTTATCCGCATACAGTGGTCTCCTAAATAAATTCAAAATTTTCCCCATTCTTTTTTAAAGTTTTTGTCCTCTTGGTGCCTGAGTTTTCCAGTCAGCTTTGCCATTTTGCTGTAATCCATCAACTTAGTTTGCCATTCTTCTCTGGTAGGAACTTTATCTTATTTCCATCTCTGGGCTAGTAGCATCCGTGTGGCTGTTGTCGCATACATAAAAAATCTTTTCTGCTCCTTTGGGATATCGGTACCTAAAAGTCCTAATAAAAAAGCTTCTGCCTTTTTTAACAAAAGTTATTTTCAACCTTTTTTTTCAGCCCACTATATATTACTATTCCACTCTGGTCAGACCTCACCTGGAATACTGTGTCCAGTTCTGGGCACCACAGTTCAAGAAGGATACTGACAAGCTGGAACGTGTCCAGAGGAGGGCAACCAAAATGGTCAAAGGCCTGGAAACGATGCCTTATGAGGAACGGCTTAGGGAGCTGGGTATGTTTAGCCTGGAGAAGAGAAGGTTAAGGGGTGATATGATAGCCATGTTCAAATATATAAAAGGATGTCATATAGAGGAAGGAGAAAGGTTGTTTTCTGCTGCTGCAGAGAAGCGGACACGGAGCAATGGATTCAAACTACAAGAAAGAAGATTCCACCTAAACATTAGGAAGAACTTCCTGACAGTAAGAGCTGTTCGACAGTGGAATTTGCTGCCAAGGAGTGTGGTGGAGTCTCCTTCTTTGGAGGTCTTTAAGCAGAGGCTTGACAGCCACCTGTCAGGAATGCTTTGATGGTGTTTCCTGCTTGGCAGGGGGTTGGACTGGATGGCCCTTGGGGTCTCTTCCAACTCTATGATTCTATGATTCTATGATCACTATATATCTATATATATCAGCTCTATATATCAGCTCCCAGAAAGGAAGAAAATACTGCAACTTTTAAACTGGTTTTATATATGCAAATGTATGTGTATATATAATTGTCTCGTGAAATCACCTTGCGGTATATGTAAAACATTGGGTCAGGAGAGAGAAAATCAACCATATTAGAGGATGGCATATTAAACTGCAGAGGAAATGGCTACTTTCGGCAAAACTACCTAGTTTTCATGGGTTAAAAATGGGAAAAAAGGAAGACAAAATGAACAAGATTGGAGAACGCTTAAGGAACAAGGGACAATTAACTATAATTCTTTAACAATTACATGAGAAAATATGGTTTGACTCAGAATAACCCTCCTTTTTGGGATGGGTAATTATCAGAGACTAAAATTACCATCGATTTGTTTTTGGTGATTTTACGAAATTATTATGCAGTATAAAAGGGGATTGTTGTTAATTGTCAAGAATGCAGTCTGTCACGACTGCTGCAAACTGCACTTGTATTAAAAATAAATTCTTTTAAAAAGTTAATTAAAAGAGAGAGAGAGAGAGAGATGCATAAAGGGAATAAATAAATAAGTCCCAGAAACAATCGTGGGGCTACAGGAATTTCCTGGATAATGAGGACATTTAATTCTCCAGAGAGCCACCCCCGGTTGGAGCACGTTGGGGGGGGGGGATGGTGGGCGATCATTGAAAAAGAAGACATGGCTTTGCATAATATGTGTATGTACTACTTCACATAAATGTATGCATATTTAGAGATTGTTTAATTTATTTTTAAAACTTACATTTTAAATCTCCACCCCCATCACTCGGCCCGGACACTGAGGTCCAGCTCCGAGAGCCTTCTGGCGGTTCCCTCCCTGCGAGAAGTGAGGTTACAGGGAACCAGGCAGAGGGCCTTCTTGGTAGTGGCGCCCTCCCTGTGGAACGCCCTCCCAGCAGATGTCAAGGAAATAAGCAACTATCTTACTTTTAAAAGACATCTGAGGCAGCCCTGTTTAGGGAAGTTTTTAATATTTGAAGTTTTATTCTGTTTTTAGTGTTCTATTGGAAACCACCAAGAGTGGCTGGGGAAATCCAACCAGATGTGTGGGGTAAAGGTAAAGTAAAGGGACCCCTGACCATTAGGTCCAGTCGTGTCCAACTCTGGGGTTGCGGCGCTCATCTCGCTTTATTGGCCGAGAGCCGGCGTACAGCTTCCAGGTCATGTGGCCAGCATGACAAAGCCGCTTCTGGCAGACCAGAGCAGCACACGGAAACGCCGTTTACCTTCCCACCGGAGTGGTACCTATTTATCTACTTGCACTTTGACGTGCTTTCGAATTGCTAGGTGGGCAGGAGCTGGGACCGAGCAACGGGAGCTCACCCCATCGCAGGGATTCGAACCATCGACGTTCTGATCAGCAAGCCCTAGGCTCTGTGGTTTAACCCACAGCGCCACCTGGGTCCCTGATGTGCAGGGTAGAAATAATTAATAATAAGTATTATTATTATTATTATTATTATTATTATTATTATTATTATTATTTACCACTGCTCATTTATAAAGCCCAAAATGGTTTTCAAGATATATCTATATCTATCTATAGCTACTATATACTATTTCTATATAAAACCATGAACATTGATGGCTAACAACAGTTAAAACGTCCAGATGGTCAGATATAAATCCACCCACTACAGCAAAGAAAATGAAATCAAATTATTTGTTTTATTAAAGGACAGGCAAATGGGATAGGCAAATGGAAATATTTCTTTCTGCAGCCCAGAGTTGAACTGTGGAACTGCCTCCCACAAGAGGCAGGGATGCCCACCCACCTGGATGACTTCAAAAGAGGACTGGACAAAATTGAGAAGAAGGAGAGGGCTGTTGGTGGCAGCAATGCTTCTTCTGGATCCCAGTTCCTGGAAACCTCAGGAGGGGAGAGGGATGCTCTTGTGCTCGGGTCCTGCTTGCGTGTTTCACATTTGGGGCATCTGTTTGGCCACTGGGAGAAGAGGAGGCTGGGCTAGTTGGGCCACCGGCTTGTCTGATCAACTTTTCAATGCATCTAGACCATGGGTAGGCAAACTAAGGCTTGGGGGCCGGGGCCGGCCCAATCGCCTTCTCAATCCGGCCCGCAGACGGTCCGGGAATCAGTGTGTTTTTACATGAGTAGAATGTGTGCTTTTATTTAAAATGCATCTCTGGGTTATTTGTGGGGCATAGAAATTTGTTCAATCCCCCCCCAATATATATATATATATTTTTTTTTAAGTTTTATTGAGTATAAAAAGAACAAAAATGCGAAATAGAAACAATACATACAATTTCACACATACATCATCCATTCTCTTCCTAACATACATCCTCCCACATACAAATAACATACGTAGAAATAATAATAATCATAATCCATTCTCCCTTATCCATCCTCCCCCCTACCTCCCTTCTATCCCCTCCCCTCCCCCTTCCCCTCCCTCTCCCCCTCCCCCCTCCCCTCTACCTATTTCTTTCCCCCTTCCCTACCTTTAAAAAGTTCACTTCCTACTGTTCGCCCTCATGTGTTTTATCTTCTTTCTATTTTAAATCTTGCGTTTATTTAACCGTTACCTTTCTTTCTCTACTTACTTAGCCTGTTTACTTACATATTACCTTTCCCATATCTAATCTTATCTATAATCTATGTTTAATCTAGACAAATTGTTAAATTTGTCTTAATTCCTTCTTTCTTTAAATAATCTTCCACGTAAACCCATTCCTCTTTTACTTTCTGTGTTTTAGTATTCCTAACTGCAGCCGTCATCCTCGCGAGATTCATATATTCCACCATTTTGAATTTCCAGTCTTCCATCGATGGTGTCTCTTCTCCCTTCCATTTCTGGGCCAGTAAAGTCCTAGCTGCCGCTGTTGCGTATACAAAGATGGTCTTCCTATCTCCAGGTAAATTATTTGGAATTATACTAAGTAAAAGAAATTCCGGGGCCTTAACAAAGGTAGTTTTTAACATTTTTTTCATTTGTTCATAAATCATGTTCCAGAATGTTTTCACCTTGTTGCATCCCCACCAACAATGGATAAAGGTTCCTATTTGTGTCTTACATTTCCAGCAGGTTGGGTCGGTCTTATAAATTTTAGTTAATTTATCGGGCGTTAAATGCCACCTATATATCATTTTTAAGATGTTTTCTTTTACATTTACACATGCTGTAAGTTTCATGCTCACTCTCCAAATGCTGTCCCACTGGTTTCTAAAGATGTTTTTCCCAAGATCCTGCGCCCATTTGATCATAACCGTCTTGACCTCTTCATCTTTGAGCTCCCATTCAAGTAAATATTTATAAATTTTGGCCAATGGCTTTTCTTTGGTCTCTATAACTAATTCTTGAAATTTGGATTTCCCTTCTTTGAAGCCTATTTCTAAGTATTTTACAAATAAGCTTCTTATCTGTATATAATTTAACCAACTCATACAATGTTCTTTCAATTGTTCATATGTTTTGATTTGCCAATTATTGTTTTCTTTAATAACTATATCTTGAAATGTTAGCCAATTACCCTCTTTATTTTTTATTACAGATGTTATTTCAAATGGGGATACCCACCATGGTATTTTTGGTTCCAGGATTCTTCTAAATTCATACCAGATTTTTAATAAAGATCCTTTGTATACGTGGTTTGTGAATTCTTTACAATTTGTTTCTTTCTCATCCATCATATACCCATGCCAGCCTTTAATGTTTCTGAAGCCCTCTAAATTTAATAAATCTTTATCCTCTAGTGTGACCCATTCTTTAATCCAACATAAACCTGCTGCGGCGTGGTAGAGTCTCAAGTCAGGTACTCCCCATCCTCCTCTCTCTTTTGCCTCTGTTAACAGCTTATACTGAATCCTTGGTCTTTTTTTTTTCCAAATAAATTTGCTTAGATCTTTTTTCCATGTTTCAAAATTTTCTTTTTTGTTTACTATTGGCAGCATTTGAAACAGGTATAGTATTTTGGGGAGTACCGACATTTTTATGGTAGCTATTCGGCCCATCATCGAAAGGTTTAGAGCTCCCCATCTCTCCAAGTCCTTCCTCACCTCTTTCCATAATTTAATATAATTGTCCTCAAACAAATGCACGTTTTTATCTGATACTATGATACCTAAATATTTTACTTTTTTTACAATTTCCCATTTAACTTCTTTTTTTAATTCCTCTAAATACTTCTTATTTATATTTTTGGTGATAATTTTGGTTTTATTCTCATTTAGTCTGAACCCAGAAATTTCTCCAAATTGTTGTAATCCTCTTTTTAAATTTGTTATTCCTTCTTTTGGTTCCTCTAATGTTAATACCAGGTCGTCTGCAAAAGCACGTATTTTATGTGAGTTGTTTCCCACCTTTATTCCTTGTATTGAGGCATCTTGATCTATGTCTTGGATTAGACACTCTATTGATAATATAAAAAGTAGGGGCGACAAAGGGCAGCCCTGTCTGGTTCCTTTAGATATCTCAAATTGTTCTAATATCTCGCCGTTTAATATTAGTTTACCCAATTGATTTTTATAAATAGCATTTATTCCTAACCAATATCTCCCGGTGATTCCACTTTGTTCCAATACCTTTTTTAAAAAAACCCACTCTACGCTATCGAAAGCCTTTTCAGCGTCAAGGAAGATAAAGGCAGCTCTTTTACTCGGCCTCCAATCCAGGTATTCCAATAAATTTATCAATATTCTTATATTATATGATATTTTTCTTCCTGGCAGGAATCCCTGCTGGTTTTGTCCAATTGTCCGGTTCAGTATATTTTTTAATCTATTGGCAAGGATTCCTGCAAATATTTTGTAGTCTGTATTGAGTAGTGAGATAGGCCTAAAATCACCTGGTTGTAAGTTCTTTTCTTCACTTTTAGGGATTAAGACAATATAGGCTTCTTCCCAGGATTTAGGCACTGTTCCTTGGTCTAGAATCTTATTAGTTAGTTTGGTAAATACTGCTACTAATTCTTCTCTAAATATTTTATAGTGTTTAGCCGTTAGTCCGTCAGTGCCTGGTGCTTTCCCTACTTCTAATTTTTTAATTGCAGTATTGATCTCCTCCTCTCTAATTGGACTGTTAAGTATTAATTTTTCCTCTTCCTGAATTTGTTTCATTTTGTGCTTGCTAAAATATCGTTCTAATTTTTCTCCTGGGATTTCCCCCCCTTGATATAATGTTTTGTAATATTTTTGCAAACACTTCTTTATCTCTTCCCAATCTGTCAGGGTTTTTCCTCCCTCCTTTATACTTGTGATTGTCCTTTCTTTTTTTTGTTTCCTTAACTGCCAGGCGAGAAGTTTACCTACTTTCCCACCCGACTCGAACGTGTTTTGTTTTAACCATTTTATTTTATTTTCTATCTCGCTATCCAAAATGTTGGCTATCTCTTTCTGCAATATTTTGATTTGACTCGCTAATCCTTCCTTGTTTGGATTTTTTTCCAATTCTCTTTCTTTTTCCTGTATTTCCTTTCTAATTTTTTCCAAATTCATCTCTTTTTTCTTCTTTATATAACTTTTTTGCTGTATGTATAATCCCCTTACAAATGCTTTTTTTGCTTCCCAGATCGTTAGCAAATCTGTATCCCTTTCTGTATTGTTTTTAAAAAATTCTTTTATCAGGTTTTTACTTTTCTGTATAAAGATATCGTCGTTTAAAATTCCATCGTCCATTCTCCATCTAATCTTTTTCCTGTCCTTCCCTTTGATTTTAATCATCACCGGATTGTGGTCCGATATTGATTTCTCCATTATTTCGCATTTCTGTATCATTGTTGCTAAGCCTACAGTTGTCCAAATTAAATCTATTCTTGCCAGTGATTTATTAGAGTCTGAATAAAAGGTATATTTTCTTTCTTTACCATTTTTACTCCTCCACCCATCCAACATTGTGTAGGTATCAACCATATCAAAGAATATCCCCGGTAATTTCCCTTTATTTTTCCTCTTTTTGGTAGATCTGTCTAATTCCGGTTGAATTACCCCGTTGAAGTCTCCCACCCATATCATTTCCTCATCATTTACTGTTTCTTCTAATGATTTCGCTAATTTTTGGAAAAATTTGATCTTGCATCCGTTGGGCGCATAAATATTGACTATTACTAATCTTTTCCCGTTGATACATATTCGAATACCCACCATTCTGCCCTCGTCATCTTCGAATAGTTTTTCGGCCTCTATTCCATTTTTAACATATATTATCACCCCCCTTTTTTTCTTTTTATCCAATGCTGTAAATTCTGTCCCCAACCTTTTATTACATAGTATTCTCTCGTGTCTTTTAGCCACGTGCGTTTCTTGAAGACATATAATGTCCCACCTCCCCTTCCTCAAAAGATGTACTGTCCTATTCCGTTTCCTCTTTTCATTTAACCCATTGACATTCCACGAAATTATGCTTAAATCCATCCTACCTATTTGGTTGAATCTTTAATAATCTTATATAAAATTCTGTAAAGAAGAGGAAAGGAGAGGAAGGGAAAAGAGAGAGTGAGGGAGGAGGTAGGGAAGGGGTGGAAAAAGTTCAGAAATCAAAGTTCTTTAGGTGTTCGGCTGCAGTTAGGATTTGAGCTTAGTTAGTTTTTAGTGATAAGTATTTTATTCCTCTTCTTGTTGTTCTTCGTCTTCCTTTCCTTCTTCTCCTTCAATGCCTAGCTCTTTCTTGTATCTTCCGTAGAATCTGGTCGCCTCCTCTGCCGACCTTATCCTCCTCTTCCGTTCTTTAAAAATAAAGGATAGTCCCTCCGGGTACTCCCATGCGAACCAAGTTCCTTTCCTTTTTAGAGCCTCTGTCAGTTTCTGGTAGTTTGCTCTCTTGTCGGTCAATCTCCTCGGAATTTCTTTGTATATCGCTATCCTTCTTCCCTCTATTATTAAGTCTTCTTGTTTCTTTTTCTGAAGCACTCTATTTCTCAAAAACATGGAGCTAAAAAAAATGAGGCAATCTGGTAGTCTTTTCACTCCTTTAACTGTTCTTTGTTTGTCTAGCCGCATCCTATAAATTTTGTCTATGTCTAGCGCCAAAACTTCTTCCTGGACCCCTAGCCAGATGGCTAGTTCTTTGATAATTCTCTCATCTATTGGCTCTTCCCCCATCTCTGGTACCCCTCTCAGACGCAGAATATGAGATTTCTGCCTCATTTCTAACATAGCCATTTGGTCCGCTAGGTCTTCTTGTAATTTCTTTAATTCCGTGACTTCTTCTTCAGTTTCTCTTTGAGCTTTTTTAATTTCTTTATTTTCAGTTGATAATTTCTTTACCGCCTCGTCATGTTTCACTATTTTCGTGTTTACTTCTTTTAAATTCTTCTCCATCTCCTTGTTTTTCCCGGATAGTTCTTTAATTTGACCATTCATCTCTTCAATCAGCTTTGAGTTAACTTCTATTTTGCCCATCATGGCATCCATCTTGTCATTTAATTTCTTGTCCATACTGGCTATCGCCTCTTTAATATCCGTCATTATTTCTTCTTCTCCAGTGAGTGTTGCTACTGCAGTCGGTGTTGTTGCTGCGATGGGTATTGTTACTGTAGCTGACAGTCTTCTCTCTTTGTTTTCTTTATTTTCCACGTTTTTATTTGCTGCTGTTTTTGATTTAACCACTGGCATCTTCTATATCTGGCTCCTGTTTATCCTTCAATATGGGAGTTCCCTTATCGTCCACTAAGGGTACATCTGTAGAGTCAAGTCTGAGTAATGGGTTTACTGGATGCTTCCTATTATTCCTTATTTAAATAGGAGACAGAGAGAGTGGATTATTATTTTTTTTTTTTTTTAACTAGAGGGATATCTACTACCTTCCCATAGGTGTCGCTGTTTCTATCAGTGTTTCTCTGGAGTCTTCGCTCTTCCTCCCCCTCCTCTACCAAGTTTCAGTCTCACTTCCTTAACGAAGCAGGAAGTTCTTTCTCCCCCACTAGTTGCTTCTTCCCGACTCCATTTTCTCCACTTTGTCTTAGTTTATGTGATAATTCTTCCCTCTTTGTCTTCTCTCTCTTAAATTGCGTCTTCCAACTATTGTTTTGCTTTCTTTCTGATCTTCTTTCACTCCCCCCTTCGCGCCCCTCCCGCTCTTCGGCTTCCACTTATCGTGTCTGCTCTGAGCGGTTCTCAGGCGCCAACGCTGTTTTGTCTTTCTCGACGCTTAATGTGTATTTGTCTTTTTTCTCTCTAAAGCGCTAATTTCGAAAACAGGCTGTCCCTTTTTGCGCTATCTTGTCATGGGGGCAGTTACAGTCCCCGGCTTCCCTTCCCTTCCCGTGGTCTGCCTTTCCTTCCCTCAGTAAAAAGTGTATTAAGCTTTAAAACTCACGGGTCGTCGCTCTTTTTTCCTTCAATCCTCCCTTATCCGGGGGCTACAGGCGCTCGCTACTTGAGTCTTCGGGTGCCTCTGCGGAGCACGGTGAGTTGTTTGTTGCGTCTGGTTCCCTCCCCGGCTTCAATCCCCCCCCCAATATAGTCCGGCCCCCCACAAGGTCTAAGGGACAGTGGACCAGCCCCCGGCTGAAAAAGTTTGCTGACCCCTGATAGGCTGATGGTCATCACTGTGGGATGTAATCCACTGGGAACAGTCAAGTACAACATTCCTTCTTTTGCCAGAGTGGACATGCGAGGGAATGTTTGGTCCAGCCAGTCAAAACTTCCTGTTCCTCCTGGCCTGGAGCATCCTTCCTCTTGCAGGTGACTAGAAGGTGGGCGTGGCCTAACCTGTCCAGGTAACAAAAGGACGAGTCACGCAGCACACCTCTCTCTCTTCCTCTTGCATGTGACTTAAAGGTGGGCGTGGCCTTACCTGGCCTAACCAAACGTCCAGTCACGCTGCCCCCTTCCTCTCTTCTTGCTTCACTTTCATCCTGCAAACTTCCTGGACTGCCACAGCAGTCTCCCCAGATTATCTCCCATATGGAGTAAACCTGTTTGTTGTTGTTGAGTCGTTCAGTCGTGTCCGCCTCTTCGTGACCCCATGGATCAGAGCACACCAGGCACGCCTATCCTTCACTGCCTCCCGCAGTTTGGTCAGACTCATGTTGGTAGCTTCGAGAACACTGTCCAACCATCTCGTCCTCTGTCGTCCCCTTCTCCTTGTGCCCTCCATCTTTCCCAACATCAGGGTCTTTTCTAGGGAGTCTTCTCTTCTCATGAGGTGGCCAAAGTACTGGAGCCTCAGCCTCAGGATCTGTCCTTCCAGTGAGCACTCAGGGCTGATTTCCTTCAGAATGGATAGGGTTGATCTTCTTGCAGTCCATGGGACTCTCAAGAGTCTCCTCCAGCACCACAATTCAAAAGCATCCATTCTTCGGCGATCAGCCTTCTTCATGGTCCAGCTCTCACTTCCGTACATCACTACTGGGAAAACCATAGCTTTAACTATACGGACCTTTGTCGGCAAGATGCTGTCTAGGTTTGTCATGTTTGCAACTTTAAGCTTAAAGGCTGCCTTTGGGGATCACACTGATTGTGAGTAAAACTACTTTTTGTTACTTATGAGTAACACTGTGGTGTCTTTATTCTTTTAAAGGGGTCTTACCAGGAATATTAGAACATATCTCAATCTGGACAAGCCAGGCTGAATTGCTTATTGTCTTAAGTGGCTCACACGAGTCTGCAACCAGCTTTCTGCTGCGTAAGAAGGGGAATGTACTCTGCTAAGTGAAGGAACTTGCTGGCGCAAGTTAGGCAGGGTATTAATAATCAATACATCCTCTCCTGCCACCCTGAACATTCCCACAATCCCTGCTTCTTGTGGGAGTCAGTTCCATAGTTTAACGGTGTCTTAGGACTCAGGGCTGGGTAATGGAATAAGCTCATCCCACCCAAAGAAACCAGTGTTTTCAGAGCCGCAACAAAACAGGGAACAAGGGCGCCTTTTCCATTTGAGGGCTCTGGCTTAGCCTCTAGAAAGCCAGCTCAGTCGGGAGAGCATGAGAGTCTTAATCTGAGGGCGATGGATTCAGAGCCCCACATTGGCCAAGAGGTTCCTGCCTTGCAGGGGGTTGGACTAGATGACCCTTTGGGTCCCTTCCACCTCTACAATTCCATTAAATAAATGCCTTTAGTTAGGGAGAGCCCCAAGACTCATCTCTGATTATGAGCCTTGAAAATATTTTGTATTCTCAATCTCTCCCCCCCCGCCCCTCTCAATTTCTGATTTGTAAAATGGGAGCTGGCTATCTCCTTGTGGGGCTGCAAGGACAGGAGGGTTGGAAAGCAGAATGCAAATATGGCCGAGCAAAAAATAAGTTGATGAAAATGAGCTCTCTGCAAATATTCAGTGGCAGCAGGGAATGTCGGGTGTGCGTGTGTGTGTGTGTGTGTGTGTATGAGTCTGCACTATGTTTTCACACCAGAGGGTGTGTGTGTGTGTGTGTGTGTGTGTGTGTGTGTGTGTGTGTTCAAATCGCAGCCCTCACACCAACTGCTTGGGAACAAGGGCACCAGCAAATCGGTCTCCACTGGAGTGACAACTAGAAACACGCTCTTGTCCTCAGTTTATTATTTCTGACCTTGTCACAGTCTGGAATTCAATCAGCGTTGTCAAAATTTATGGCTGCCAAAAATCCACATCGGAAGACAAGCTGGCTGTCACTCGTGGGTCTCTGCTCTGCAAAGCCCCCAGCAGCCCCCCCCACCGTCACATGCACACACGCACATGCCGCCTTGCCCCCAGCCTGCCATGTTCTTGTTACATGGGAAATAAACCCCCTCATGGATGTTGGTATCATTGCCTGCCGCTCCTTCTTTAAACAAGTCTTGCCTTGATAATGTGTATTGATAATGGGAGTCTCTGTAGTTGGATCCCCCTAACAAGAAGTCTCATGTCTAGATCTGGGGAAGTGACAGTCTTCTTCCTTCTTCTTCTGCGATCCCTCGTAGCCAAGTAAGATTGTCTTCCATAAACACAGTTTTACCAATGAGTCCGTAAGTGACTGTGGAAGCCAATTCTGGATCCACACGTCCTTCCACAGTGGGGACATTGGTTTCCGGGTGGGAGTTGATCACAGTGAGGGTTTGCCAAGCGTACCTTCCTCTTAGCACGTTTCTCCCTTGCATCCTGAGTTCGAGTGTCTTCAAAGCCCATGATGCCTTTGGTCAAGGCTGTTCTCCAATTGGAGCGCTCGCAGGCCAGTGTTTCCCAGTTGTCGGCGTTTATACTATATTTTTAAAGATTTGCCTTGAGAGAGTCTTTAAACCTCTTTTGTTGACCACCAGCATTACGCTTTCCATTTTAAGTTCAGAATAGAGTTGCGTTCAGAGAAGGGAAACCAAGATGATCCAGGGTCTGGAAACCAAGCCTTATGAGGAGCACTTGAAGGAGCTTGGCATGGGTAGCTTGGAGAAGAGGCGACTGAGAGGAGATAACCATCTTCAAATATCAGAAGGGCTGTCGCATGGAAGATGGAGCAAGGTTGTTTTCTCCTGCTCTGGAGGAGAGGACGCAAACCAATGGATTCAAATTACTAAAGAGGTGATTCTGACAGAACATTAGGAGGAACTTTCTGACAGTAAGAGCTGTTCAGCCGTGGAACAGACTCTCTCAGAAGGTGATAGGTGGTCCTTCCTTGGAGGTTTTCAAGCAGAGGTTGGATGGCCATCTGCCAGAGACTCTTCAGCTGTGATTCCTGTATTGCAGGGGGTTGGACTAGCTGACCCCTGGGGTCTCTTCCAACTGTACAATCCTATGATTCCCAGGCACCCAATGGCCAGGAAGAGGTGTGTGCATGTGTTGTTCCCTCCCTGGGAGCCGTGTCCTGAGGCACCCGGCGCTCGCAATTTGCTATTCGCCTGCCAAGTGGCACAATAACATTTCAGATTTATAAATGTTGCGAGAGGGAGATACCGTGCAACTGTTTTCGGGGCAAAGATGATTTATAGTTATAAATCACAGGTAGGAGACACATAATCATTTTTATGAAATGAACAGAGAATAAATCAGAGGCCCGAATGCAACTCGGAGACACACTAGAAAAACGATAGTTCACATAATGGGGAAAAATGGGAACCTGGTGAGGCGAAGGGGAGACTCTGTCGGACAAGCCATCCATTATCTGCCGGCGCTGTTACCTGACAGTGGCAATGATGATAACTGGCATCTGCGTGTTGGAGAGGAGGAGGAGGAGAGTCCTCCACACTTTCGGCCCGTGGCTCCAACTTCTCGGTTTAGGGGGCCAAACCCATTAACAGGTGCTTCCGGTTCCCAGTTGGAGCTATTCCTCCTCAAAGAGCAGCGAGGACCAGGCAGCCATAGTCTTCAAAGGCGGGTGGGAATCTGGCACTCAGTGAAGGCTGCAGTGAAGACCACCAGGGTGGCTGAGCCACCAAGAGTTGGAGAATCATGAAGTGCCGAGGGATCGGGGGTGGGGGTGGCGAATCACACGTAAGGACACAAGAAGAGCCTGCTGGATCAGGCCAATGGCCCACATAGCTTGACATCCTGTGTTTGTGCATTGATGACACGTCACTCCAGATCTTCTGCTGACAGCTCCCAGGAGCTCCATATCACCACCACCATCATCATCATAAATGATTATTTATACCCCGTCCATCTGGCTGGGTTTCCCCAGCCACACTGGGCGGCTCCCAACAGAATTTTAGGAACATGATAAAGCATCAAACATTAAAAACTTTGTTAACAGGGCTGCCTTCAGATGTCTTCTAAAAGTCTGGTAGTTGTTTTTCTCTTTGACATCTGGTGGGTGGGTGTTCCACAGGGCGGGCCCCACCACTGAGAAGGCCCTCTGCCTGGTTCCCTGTAGCTTCACTTCTCACAGGGAGGGAACTGCCAGAAGGCCCTCAGAGTTGGACCTCAGTGTCTGAGCTGAGCGAAGGGGGTGGAGATACTCCTTCAGGTCTACTGGGCCGAGGCCGTTTAGGGCTTTCAAGGTCAGCACCAACACTTTGATTGGGCTCAGAAACATACTGGGAGCCAATGTAGGACTTTCAGGACCGGTGTAATATGGTCCCGACGGCCACTCCCAGAGGCTGAAGTGTCAGTATATTTATTCTCCTGTTGCTGGATGTGTGATTTTTACATCGTATGTCTGTGTTTACATTCCATGCTTGGAAAGTGTGAGAACGGAAGCTAGTTCTATCTCTTCCGCTATGTTGTACTTTTGTACTTTCTCTCTCTCTCTCAGAGAAGATGTGAGAGGAAGCCATGATTGTGTTGTCCTGTATATATTGCTTAATAAATTACTTAGAATGCCACGCCTCATAGCCACAGCATCCTTTACTCTGCTGTTTGAGTGTGCATATATCTCTGGATCTGTGTCGCTGCTGCATGCTGGGACTGAAGATTTATGAACGTCCTGCGCTACGCTCCACAAGGAAGATGCCCGGAGAGGTTTGTCTCAGTCCGGGGGCTGCGGGTGCCCCCCAGGCATGTTCAACTCCCACAGTGATGAGCAATAGTTTCCCATGACTCCTTTTTGGAAACGGCCCCGGAGGAAAGAGAAGAACCACAGGTGTGCTGTGTCCCCAACCCTCAACTCCCTGAGCTGCCTTAGCAGGATACTGTGCTCAACAGTTTGAGGAGACTGGGCAGGGTGGCACTCCCCACCTCTCTCTCCCAATAAATGTCACCCACCAGGGTGACCAAGGCAGTTTCAGTGCCCTGACCAGCCCCAAAGGCAGACTGGAATGGATCCAAGCAACCCTTTGACATTTTAGCATGATCCGAGTTGGCATTCTAGGGCGAATTCCTCTGAATACATACATTTTCATATGCAGTTTTGACAAATGCACACATTCTTTTGCAAGCAGTTCCTTTAATATTAAACCATTCCCCCTTCCATGCCATTTTTCATATATATCTTAATATTTAAGCATCCTTCTCCCCAAAACATGCATTTTTGTCAGTGTTGTTTGATCGGTGAAGCGCATTGCAAAATTCAGAAA
Organism: Darevskia mixta; assembly: GCA_034641385.1. Lineage (NCBI taxonomy): Eukaryota > Metazoa > Chordata > Lepidosauria > Squamata > Lacertidae > Darevskia > Darevskia mixta. The sequence goes on along the minus strand of JAWWNH010000141.1, from coordinate 810,145 downwards.
AGTGCAAACTTCGAAGAGAGGCTGGCTTGCAGTTTGCGTATTGTTTCGAAAAGTGCAAATTTGATAGATTTGGCTTTATATAGCTGTACTGACATGAATTTCTCCTCTCTGCTCCTGAGACCCACAAGGCCTTCGCTGTTTCCGTTTCAGCTGATGCTCCAATAAACCAAATAAATGGGCCATGCTTGCCGTCTCTTTGTTCAGGTAGTTTCCTCAAGTGTTACTTTGACACTTTGCTGCTGGGGGAGCGAGATGCATCCTCAACTGGGGGTTCCCCTTGTGCTCATTGCAGCTTTTTAACCTCCCCCCCGACCCTTCAAAGACAGTGACCTCTCTCGCTCTTGTCGGGAGGAAAAAGACGCTGGTGGTTTTGCAAGTGCTGCCAGGAGGATGCAATGGGTTGTTTGCAGAGCACCAGGCATATTTCGTGCTTCGCGGAGAACAGGACAGCTTCTTAGCATGCAGGGAGCAGACAAGGCAGGAAGGGGAAAAGGTCAGGTGCTGGGAAACGGGTGACAACAAACTGGGAGAGGCGGGTAATGCTGCAGAAGACAGAATCGGGATTCAAAATGACCTGAAGAAGAAGAAGAATTTATGTATGTATGCTACAACAGGGACGCGGGTGGTGCTGTGGTCTAAACCACTGAGCCTAGGGCTTTGCTGATCGGAAGGTTGGCGGTTCGAATCCCTGCGACGCGGTGAGCTCCCGTTGCTCGGTCCCTGCTCCTGCCCACCTAGCAGTTCGAAAGCACATCAAAGTGCAAGTAGATAAATAGGTACCACTCCGGTGGGAAGGTAAACAGCGTTTCCGTGCGCTGCTCTGGTTTGCCAGAAGCGGCTTTGTCATGCTGGCCACATGACCTGGAAGCTGTCTGCGGACAAACGCCGGCTCCCTCAGCCTATAGAACGAGATGAGTGCGCAACTCCAGAGTCGTCTGCAACTAGACTTAATGGTCAGGGGTTCCTTTACCTTTACAACAGCGGCTAGGATTTGCTAGCCCAAAGATGGGAAAATGATTAAATACCTACGAAAGAACAATAGCAAGAAAAACTGATGGAGTATGCGGAAATGGCAAAGTTAACTGGAAGACTCAAAGATAAGGGCCATAGAGACTTTAAAAAAGACTGGGAACCTTTTATGTTATATCTACAGAAACAATGTAAGGAAATGAACTCACTTGCAGGGTTTAACTAAACACTTGTGATTAACAAAACAAATAGTGCAAATAGAAAAATGAGGTTAAAATGTTAAGAACAAAATAAGAGAATAAGCAAGAGAAATGAATGTGTAAGAAACCAGGAAGGAAAGTTGGGGGAAGTCATGGGGAAGGGGTGATCGAGAATTCATTTTGTGTTTATATTGTTAATTGTGATTATGTTTTTTTAAAAAAATAAATGTAAAATCCAATACAAATCATTAAAAAAAATTAAAAAGACCTGAAGTGATTGGAGAGCAGGGCCCAAACTAACAAAATGAGTTTCAAGAGATTGCTTGGCAGGGGGTTGGGCTAGATGGCCCTTGTGGTCTCTTCCAACTCTATGATTCTATGATTCTAAGAGATGTGAAGCTGGCGATGGTCTTGCAGGTCTTGCCTCCCTCCTCTCGGAACTTCCTCACCTGTCTCATCTGGAAAATGATATATAATGAGTTAAAGAAAATGTATAAGTACACCTTTGTTAAAAAGCCAGAAGCATTTTTATTGGGTGTAGTGGCTGAAGAGATACCAAAGGGAGATCAAAAACTGTTTATGTATGCAACAACTGCGGCAAGAATCCTTTTAGCCCCAAAATGGAAACAACAAGAGATACCAGCGAAAGAAGCCTGGCAGGTGAAGATGATGGACTTTGCAGAATTGGCAAAGCTGACCGGGAAAATCCGAAACCAACGTGATCAAGCTTTCCAGAAAGACTGGAGTAAATTTATGCAATACTTGTAGGACCATTGCAAGCAATTAACAACACTAGCAGGGTTGTAAGGAGACTTGCAATGATAATTGTCACTAACCTTTTATATTTATTTAAAAATTGTGATATTCTGAATGAGCGAAACGTAAAATGGAGTATGCATAAATGCTACGATATACAAATGAATTTTGAAAGCAAAAGAAGCAAAGTGGATAACGAAGATGTATTTGAATGGTATAAAATGGAAAATTAATAAAAATATTATAAAAAAGGAACTTCCTCACCTGCCTCAAGCAGACCAAGGGCTGTCTTGTATGGCTGCCTTTGTACAGCCAGTAATCAAATTAGGAAGCTTCACGGCCAGCGCAGGGAAGAGAGAAGGCGGGGTGCTGACTCCCAGCCTCTGCAGATAAACTGAGCGGCGGGAGACTTCATTTCCACATCCAAAACACTAATCAATAAAGCTGTGGCAAACTCAATATGTCATTAGTCACGCTTAAAAAAAGCCAGAGCCAGAACGCTCTTCCCAAAAGGCTTGCTCCTTTTTCGTATCCGATAAAGGGCAGATCCACGCTCTATACCAGGGATGCCCAACCGGTCGATCGTGGTCTACCGGTCGATTGCGGGATGTCTCTGGTTGATCCTGGTCAATCGTGGGACCCTGATTGCCCCCCACAAAACAAAACAAAACAAAATAAAAGAACTTTGGCTGATCCTCTGTGAGGTTTTAAGCTTTAACAAAGCTTGGTCTGTCGCCCTTCCCCACAGGGATGACATCACGTCCGGGGCTTATCTATGTTCCCGTCATGTGATGTTTGTATCAGTGTATAAATATGATGCTTGTATCGGACTACGTAGGTTGAGCGGTTCGTCCTTCAGCTGCCCAGTGGATGGGTCACATCTTTCTGGGCACGAAGCCCTTAAACCTAATAAATCTTAATAATCAGCCGGACTTTGCTGTTTGATTTATTAGCCAGGCTCATTAAACTTCTTCCGTTTGCAAAATGCTCTGCAATCCTTTGATGAAGAGGTGAAGAAAGTTTGGAAAGCAGTGTCCATCGCAGAGAAGCGTGTGGGCGAGGAACAACGCAACGAAAGATACCAGCTGTGGGTGCCGGGGGTTCGTTAACCCCACACTTCAGCCCGTTGCGTTTGATTTTGGTCGGAAAAAGACCGTTAATCAGAACAGGTTATGGCGACAGTTAATTAGTGAATTAATGAGCCCTGGAGACGTTCCGAGAAGGAGTATCGGTCATGGCTGGCAGGAGTTCAGATGCCCCTCCGGAAAGAGAAGCCTCTCTGGAATGCTGACAGAGGCTTGCAAAGTCAGTGGACTAAATGGCTTGGCTTGGCTGTTTGGGAGTTCCAAGCTGCAGCTGGGAGGCTGCAAGGAGCCCAGATTGAGGTCTTGCAAAAGCAATTGCACCTCTCTGGTGAATTCCAGGTTGGAAAGCTACACAACAGTGAGTAATCTGGACCCACAGCCCCCATCACGGGACATTGAGGGAGATGGCTATGGGAGTTTTAGTATCCCCTCACAGCCAGAAGGCTTGCAAGCACCCCAGTGCCTCCATGAAGGGTGGAATGCCACAGCTCAAGGAGAAGGGGGGTGTTGCATCAAAAGGCCTGTGCAAAAGGAGGGAGGCTTGGGAGACTGTGTAATTTCAGTACAGTTCCAAGAGGGATTAGCTCTTGCAGAGTCTGGAGAAATGCCCCCAGATCAGCTCATTTTCCTGTCAGGCCGTTTTGCTGGTGTAAAGCTACGGAGACAGAGCCTGGAGCAGGGGGGTCACGCCCAGTGTTTTGCACACAGAAGCGGAGTAGCTTCAGAGGCTTGTTTTCGTTCCTCTGACCAGCTGGTGTTGACATGGCCAGTGAAAGTGGTCAAGGCCAGTGTGCAGCTGATGACGCAGTCAGCGAAAGTCAAGGCTGAGAAAGACAACAGTTCCATTTTCCGGAAGAAAGATTGTGTCAAGGTCATTTCTCAGATGCTTGGGAACCCCACTAGCCAGCAAGAAGAAGATGACAACAACTGTGGTTTGCCAGCTGCTATGGCAACGGGGAGCGACAGAGCGACGTCACTCCACAGCGTGCCACCTGGTGGACATGTGGGGATCTGCAGGTCCATTTCCACAGAGTTGACTGTTGGAAGATGCATGAAGTCAAGGCTTGACTTTGGGACAGTTGCTAACAGCTTCTCAGAGACAGTACGGGACTCTTATGGGGTTCAAGACATGGAAATGTATTCATTGTCTGTATCAAACATTCTGTATGATGCTGTTACAGTATTTTGTTTGCATGATACCTGTTGCATTTCTAGGGGCGAAAGGCTGCAAATTCGCATGGAATGCAGTGAAGACAGGGTGTTTGCTGTTGAGACATCTCAAGCAGGTTCAGGTGAAAGTAGCACTGATGCAGTACAAGTTACTGTGCCCACACCCCAGGGGTGCGTGCTTTTGAAGCACAATAGGCTGGCATTTTGCCACTGGGCCAGTGTACTGAAGCAACCTGAGGGGTCTACAGGGTGCAGGTTTAGAGCATGTGATGAAAGTTTTGTTTGCAGGGGCTGCAACGTCAATGCTGAGACACCCAGTGATCCAAGGTTCGAAAGGGTTACCACTCGACCCTTTGCCCAGGTGCAAGTAGAGTACTCTGAGCCGAGGCCAGAGGCCAACCTGGGGGGTGCGTGTTCACACATTGGGTGGAGTCTGGTGCTCAAGGAGCACAGTGCAGCAGCTTCACTGCCTGAAGAGTGGGCGGTGGAGACGGGAGACAGGTTCTCTACCACAGTGGGCTGGTTTCAAGACACAAGTGGCAAGGAGTTCCGCATGTCCATGCTGACAGTTTTCTTCCAGGAGGGGGAAGAAGAGCACAGAGTGACTAACTCAGTTACTTCACAGGTACTCAGTCTTGGTGAAGCTACTGAGACTGTGTTCTCTGTTGCATGTATCCCCAGTCAGGTTTGTGGGGAGTCACAAAGAGCAGATGTTCTGTTGCATGACAAGGAGCCCAAGGTACAGTTCTTGTGCGTTTCTGGTTCTCAAGCGGTGGTCTGCGCACCACGCACCGAACGCAAAGAACGTGGGTTTGAATCCAGGTTGAATGGGTTTGCCACTGCCAAGGGGGGTCAATCCCAGGTTCCAGTCAGCAGGAGTGCTGAGTTCTGTGAGCAGAATGCATGGGAACGCATTCCTGGAAACGCTGCTGTTTTTTCAGGTGTTCAGAGTGGCTCTAACACTGAAAGACAGGCAGGTACACCGTCTGCGGATGGTGAGGGTCCAGTTAGTGGATCAGCCCCGGGTGGGGGTATTGCTGTGGTTTTTGCACCTGCTAGTGGCACGGACAGAGTTTCCGGCCATGGTCAGGGAGCAACGCAGTTAGGGGCAACTCTGAGGAGTGCACCCAAATCTCTTATGCCAAGGGCTAAGAGGCAGGCCATGCGTGGCAACTCTTCTCTGGTAGAGCCTGTTCAAGGTCTCGATCTGGAGCAAGAGGGGGGTTCTCTAGCGATGGGGCTGGAGGAATCTCGAAGTGCGCCAACGTCATCCTTAGGTACGTTAGCTAGGGTGCAAGGGCACAGCAGGTCACTAGGTGACATGCCTGACGTCAAGGACGGGCAGGCGGGTTCCAGCAGAGCTGGAACAGCGGGGGAACAGACAGTGGGGTCAGAGCGGTTTCCGCGAGCCACTGAAGAGTTTCTGCCCGAAGGGTCCACAGTCACAAGCGTGCGTGTTTGTTTGACGCAGTGTGAACCAGAGAGCCTTGTGGAGGTTCGAAGGGTACCTCAAGGAGGATCCCAGGAATGGCAGCATGCCATGGTGGAGCAGGTAAGCTCAGTAGAGCAGGTCAGCTCAGTAAGGTCTTTGGATGTGTCCACGACGCTACCAATAGGTAGCATAGCGTTAAGCAGTCGGAGGATGTACAAACCCAAGACGGCAGCAACTGGTGAGTTGCGGTGCAGGGCTAGGTCAGTAGCCACAGGGTTCGCTCAGGTGAAGGTGGTCCATTGCTTTGAGGCAAAGGACGGACTCATTCTTGGATGCAGAACTACGCACATGCTGTTAGCTGTCACGGCTCGAAGGAGTTTCGAGGTGAACCATTTTGGTTTGCATAGCTGTTTGGTTTTCGACCTGGAGCAGGAGTTGTACGAGGTACCTCCGCCAGGGTTCGAGAACAACAGGCAAGGTCAAGTGAGGAAGTTGCACAAGTCAGTCTGTGATTTGAAGGAGTCAGTCGCAGATTGGACCTCATGTGTGCAGGATGCTTTAGAGCAAAATTTCAGCTGGAGGTATGCTGATAGCTGCTTGTTTCTGACAGAAATAGGTCAAGAGCAGGAGCTAGTTCTCCTTTCAGGAGAGAACCTGGCAGAGACCAGGGAACAGGAGCAACGGTTCGCAGAGGAGCTTGGTCAGTGTTTGAAGCTCAGGAACGTAGGCCCTGTTGGTGTTCATCTAAAACTGCAGATAGACAGAGCTGAGGAAGACAGTAGTTTCTTGCTCAGTCAGACAGGTGAGATAGTGCAGGTGTTGAAGATGTTCAAGATGTCTGAATGTGCTAGTGACAGAACATTCAGAGAGACTGGTCTAGTTAAAGACAGTAAAACCGGAGAAAACTCTGGGTTTCAGAGCTCCGAGGTGTTTCAGTCAGGGAAGCGATTGTTTCTTTCCCAGTCGAGCAGAACTGACACAGAGGCTGCTGTGCATTTGCTCGGCAAGAAGGCTGTAGAGCCTAGTAGTGGATGTGCCGGGAATGGCATTCAGGAAGTGCAGAAGACACAGGAGTTTAGCCTGAGGTTGTCGGATGCCGGTGAGCCCCAGCTCACGTGCTGGTGCGACAGCAGTTGGCCGCATGCCAAGGACAGGGAATCTGTGTCTGGAATAGTTGTGTGGATGTTTGGAAGAGCTCTGTTCGGTGGACTGGAGTCCCAGAACCAGAGCCTCATTGCTCGTTCCTCTGCAAAAGCCAGGTACATTGCGTTGTCAGGGCTTTGTAGGGAACTGGAGTGCTATAGGTGTTTGATCCAGGAGATCTGCCATAAGTGGTACCTACCCATCGCTGTTTGGGAGGACAACCAACTTTGCTTGGTGTTGGCAGAGTCTGGACAGGCCAAAGTCAGACTCAAACGCCTAGACGTTCTGTTTCAAGACGTGTGTCATGGGATTCAGGCAGGCTTGGTAAAACTGGGGTACAGTTCAAGCCAGCAGAATCTGGCAGGAAAATTCCATCAGTATGGGGAATTTTGCAGTGGTGTGTATATAACGTAAGGAGTTATTTACGTTTCCCCTGTGGTGCAGGACGAGAGGGGGTGTGAGGTTTTAAGCTTTAACAAAGCTTGGTCTGTCGCCCTTCCCCACAGGGATGACATCACGTCCGGGGCTTATCTATGTTCCCGTCATGTGATGTTTGTATCAGTGTATAAATATGATGCTTGTATCGGACTACGTAGGTTGAGCGGTTCGTCCTTCAGCTGCCCAGTGGATGGGTCACATCTTTCTGGGCACGAAGCCCTTAAACCTAATAAATCTTAATAATCAGCCGGACTTTGCTGTTTGATTTATTAGCCAGGCTCATTAAACTTCTTCCGTTTGCAAAATGCTCTGCAATCCTTTGATGAAGAGGTGAAGAAAGTTTGGAAAGCAGTGTCCATCGCAGAGAAGCGTGTGGGCGAGGAACAACGCAACGAAAGATACCAGCTGTGGGTGCCGGGGGTTCGTTAACCCCACACTTCAGCCCGTTGCGTTTGATTTTGGTCGGAAAAAGACCGTTAATCAGAACATCCTCCTCCATCAACTTTGATCAATCCAATGGGTAGATCACGGCCAGTTTTTTATAGTGGGAATAGATCACAGTCTCTTGGAAGTTGGACGTGCCTGCTCTATACCAGGGGTCGGCAAGGCTTACCGGGCATGGGCCGGATCACTCCTGCGGAGATCCTCTGTGGGCCAGACTGGTGCAGCGTGACACTGGAAATCGCATCTGCGCATGTCTGTGGCACCAGAAATCACTGCGCATGCCCAGACGCCAGAAATCATGCCTGCACAGAAGCGATTCCAGCATCTGGGCATGTGCAGGTGCAATTTCTGGCATCTGGGCATGCGCAGAAGCGATTTCTGGAGCCATGGAAGAGAGTCCCAATGCCATGCTGCGCTGGTTTAGCGCAGCTCTTGGGGACTCCCCGAGCGGGCGGCTCAGTTCGGGGGCGGCTCGTGAGCCACTTCCGGCCCATGGTCCTTAGGCTGCCGACCCCTGCTCTATACTTCTGAGATTGCCTGAGAATCACAGAATTGTAGAACTGGAAGGGGCCCCAAGGGTCATCTAGTCCAACCCCCTGCGATGCAGGAATCGCAACTGAAGCATCCCTGACAGATGGCCCTCTGCCCTCTGCTTAAAAACCTTCAGTGGAGGTTCGACCTGCGGAACTGGCACCATTGCAAGTCCTGCATATGACTTATTCCATACGTGTAAGAAATAAATCACTTGGTGTGGCCCCACCTACACTTTGAAACTCCTTGCCTTTACTTCCTCCCTTGATTTTTCATTAAAGCTTGGGAGAATAAGGGGGGGGGCAGTGCTGACACCTTTACTGTCCTCTTTCTGGTGCCTGCTTAAAACATATTTATTTAGGTAGGACTAGACAGACATGCATAAACCTCACATATGTTGCATTTCTTTTTAGCTACTGTTGCTTGTAACCATCTTCCGGATAGTCTAAAATACTTGTTTATAATTGTTTTTAATAATATTTTCAAAAAAATAATAATTGTAAGCTCCTTCCAGGTTTTCTTACGATCAGGTGCTCCATCGATTTTGCTAAATAGAAATGAGTTTGAAATACATTTAAAGCCCATTCAAATCACAGGGCCCTCCCCCTCAAAAGTAATCCTGGGAACTATATACAGTGGTACCTCGACTTACGATGATAATGCGTTCCGACGCGATTTTCGTAAGTCGAAAAAATTCGTAAGTCGAAAAATCCGGGTCAAAAATTCGTAAGTTGAAAAAATCCTATTAAAAGCGGCCGCGACGTCTTTTCGTAAGTCGAAAAAATTCGGATGCGGCGGCAATTTTGTTTTACCGGAAGTCACTCGTAACTCAAAAAAAACGTAAGTCGAGTTACTCGTAAGTCGAGGTACCACTGTATTGTTACGGGTGCTGGGAATCTGCAAGAGGGGACTGCTGTTCCCAGAAATCTTGTAGGGGGGAACTTCATGTTGTGGACTCTCCTTCCTTGGAGGTTTTTTCAGCAGAGGTTGGATGGCCATCTGTCATGGATGCTCTATTTGAGATTGGGTTGGACTGGATGACCCTTGGGGGTCCCTCCAACTCTATGATTTTTTAAAATGTGTATTGAGAGCCAGTGTGGTGTAGTGGTTAAGAGCGGTAGACTCGTAATCTGGGGAACCGGCTTCGCTTCCCCTCTCCTCCACATGCAGCTGCTGGGTGACCTTGGGCTAATCACACTTCTTTGAAGTCTCTCAGCCCTACTCGCCTCACAGAGGGTTTGTTATGGGGGAGGAAGGGAAAGGAGAATGTGAGCCGCTTGGAGACTCCTGAAGGGGAGTGATAAAGCGGGATATCAAATCCAAACTCCTCCTCCACTTCTTCTTCTTCTTCTTCTTCTTCTTCTTCTTCTTCTTCTTCTTCTTCTTCTTTGCTTTAAGGAGCATCTCCACTTCCATTGCTCAGCCCAGACACTGAGGTCCAGCTCCGAGGTCCTTCTGGTGGTTCCCTCACTGCGAGAAGCAAAGTTATAGGGAACCAGGCAGCAGTGGCGGAACCAGCCGATTGGGCACCTGGGGTGGTGCACGTGCCCTGCGCCCAGGGATGGGGCCAGCCAGGGCAGGACGCTCCGTGGGGCCTCCAAGGTATCTGCCTGCCTCCTCCCTCTCAGCCGCCCTACAGCTGAGGGGGAGGTGGCGGGCAGACCGTTTGGGGCAGCATGGAGCCTGCAGGCACCCAAGTCCCCACGTCACTCCCAGGAGAGACGCATGAGTCATGTGCACTGCAGGCCCCACAGTGAGTGCCACCTGGCATTTTGTCACCCCCCTCAGTGGTGACACCCGGGGCGGACCACACCCACCGCACCCCCTTCCTCCACCCCTGACAGGAAAAAGGCCTTCTCGGCAGTGGTGTCCTCCCTGTGGAACGCCCTCCCATCGGATGTCAAGGAAATAAAGATTGACACAACTTTTAGAAGACATCTGAAGGCAGCCCTGTCTAGGGAAGTTTTCAACTGCTGCTGTTTTACTATGTTTTCACAGAATCATAGAGTTGGAAGAGACCACAAGGGCCATCCAGTCCAACCCCCTGCCAAGCAGGAAACACCATCAAAGCATTCCTGACAGGTGGCTGTCAAGCCTCTGCTTAAAGACCTCCAAAGAAGGAGACTCCACCACACTCCTTGGCAGCAAATTCCATTGTCGAACAGCTCTTACTGTCAAGAAATTCTTCCTAATGTTTAGGTGGAATCTTCTTTCTTGTAGTTTGAATCCATTGCTCCGTGTCCGCTTCTCTGGAGCAGCAGAAAACAACCTTTCTCCCTCCTCTATATGACATCCTTTTATATATTTGAACATGGCTATCATATCACCCCTTAACCGTCTCTTCTCCAGGCTAAACATACCCAGCTCCCTAAGCCGTTCCTTATAAGGCATCGTTTCCAGGCCTTTGACCATTTTGGTTGCCCTCCTCTGGACACGTTCCAGCTTGTCAATATCCTTCTTGAACTGTGGTGCCCAGAACTGGACACAGTATTCCAGGTGTGGTCTGACCAGAGCGGAATACAGTGGTACTATTACTTCCCTTGATCTAGATGCTATACTCCTATTGATGCAGCCCAGAATTGCATTGGCTTTTTTAGCTGCTGCATCACACTGTTGACTCATGTCAAGTTTGTGGTCTACCAAGACTCCTAGATCCTTTTCACTTGTACTGCTCTCAAGCCAGGTATCACCCATCCTGTATTTGTGCCTTTCATTTTTTTTGCCCAAGTGTAGTACTTTACATTTCTCCCTGTTAAAATTCATCCTGTTTGCCTTGGCCCAGTTCTCTAATCTGTTAAGGTCATTTTGAAGTGTGATCCTGTCCTCTGGGGTATTAGCCACCCCTCCCAATTTGGTGTCATCTGCAAACTTGATCAGGATGCCCTCAAGCCCATCATCCAAGTCATTGATAAAGATGTTGAATAAGACTGGGCCCAAGACAGAACCCTGTGGCACCCCACTAGTCACTTCTCTCCAGGATGAAGAGGAGCCATTGATGAGCACCCTTTGGGTTCGGTCAGTCAGCCAGTTACAAATCCACTGAATGGTAGCATTGTCTAGCCCGCATTTTACCAGCTTCTTTACAAGAATATCATGGGGCACCTTGTCAAAGGCCTTGCTGAAATCAAGATAGGCTACATCCACAGTGTTCCCTTCGTCTACCAGGCTTGTAATTCTGTCAAAAAATGAGATCAGATTAGTCTGACATGACTTATTTTTCAGAAACCCATGCTGACTTTTAGTGATCACAGCGTTCCTTTCTAGGTGCTCACAGACCGTTTGCTTAATGATCTGCTCTAGAATCTTTCCTGGTATTGATGTCAGGCTGACTGGGCGGTAATTGTTTGGGTCCTCTCTTTTCCCCTTTTTGAAAATAGGGACAACATTTGCCCTCCTCCAGTCTGCTGGGACTTCACCTGTTTTCCAGGAATTCTCAAAGATTACTGCCAGTGGCTCTGAAATTACCTCTGCCAGTTCTTTTAATACTCTGGGATGTAGTTCATCTGGCCCTGGAGACTTGAATACATCTAAACTAGCCAAGTGTTCTTGTACTACCTCCTTACTTATTCTGGGCTGTGTTTCCCCTGCTGAATCATCTGCTCCATATTCTTCAGGTCGGGCATTGTTTTCTTTTTTGGAGAAGACTGAGGCAAAGAAGGTATTGAGGAGTTCTGCCCTTTCTGCGTCCCCTGTTCGCATTTCACCATCTTCTCCTCTAAGTGACCCCACTGTTTCCTTGTTCTTCCTTTTGCTACGGACATACCCATAAAAACTCTTTTTATTGCTTTTAACCTCTCTAGCAAGCCTGAGTTCATTCTGTGCTTTAGCTTTTCTGACTTTGTCTCTACATGTGCTGGCTATTTGTTTGAATTCCTCTCTGGTGGTTTCCCCCTTTTTCCATTTCTTGTACATATCCCTTTTAAATCTTAACTCAGTTAAAAGTTCTTTAGATAGCCACCCTGGCTTCTTTAGGCACCTTCCATGTTTTCGTCGCATTGGTACTGCTTGAAGTTGTGCTTTTAATATCTCCCTTTTAACAAACTCCCATCCATCATGAACTCCCATCCCTTTTAGTATTACTGACCATGGGATCACATCCAGCATTTCCCTAAGTTTTCTGAAGTCGGCTTTCTTAAAGTCTAGAATTTGAGTCTTAGTATGCTTGGTTGCTCCTTTCTGATGTATAATAAACTCCAGAAGAGCATGATCACTCCCACCTAATGATCCTGCCACTTCTACCCCACTAACCAGGTCATCACTATTGGTTAGGACCAGATCTAAAATGGCTGATCCTCTTGTTGCTTCTACCACTTTCTGGACAATGAAGTTGTCTGCAAGGCCAGTGAGGAATCTGTTCGACCTTATGCTCTTGGCTGAGTTTGACATCCAACAAATATCAGGATAGTTGAAATCCCCCATTACTACTATCTCATTTCCTTTTGAATGCTTGGTCATCTGTTCCAGGAAGGCATCATCTATGTCCTCAGTTTGGCTCGGGGATCTATAGTAAACTCCCACAATGAGATCACTGTTATTTTTCTCTCCCTTAATTTTGACCCAGATACTCTCAATTTGGCTTTGAAGTTTTAAATCATGGATCTCTTCACAGGTATACACATCCCTGACATATAATGCCACTCCTCCTCCTTTCCTGTTTGGTCTATTTCTCTGAAATAGATTGTATCCCTCTATTACTACATTCCAATCATGAGACTCATCCCACCAGGTTTCAGTGATGCCTATTATGTCGTATTTAGTTTGCTGTATCAAGAGCTCAAGTTTTAATATATGCTGCAAGCTGCCCATGTTTCAGGGCTGCCCAACGTCCAGGAATCGGTGCTCCCCTGCAGAATTGGCTCAGCAGAGCTCTCCCAGATTGCTTGCGTAGAAGAATTTAAACTCTCCTTAGAGTCTCCTTAACAAGCCAGATAAACAAGGCTTTTGTCTGAAATCAGCTTAAATGTCAATGGCCTCGTCAGAATGGCCAGGGGAGAACAGCCTGCATCCCTCCCTCCTTCTCCCGGGAGCTTCCAGTATCCAGAGTGAAGCAATTCAGGCTCATTAAGTGGCTCTTCACGGCAGGAACAACCTGTTTTCCAAACTCTCCGTGGAAAAGACACTTTGCTGGAAACCAGGGGAGACGCTTTACGTCTTTTGTTCTACTGGCCAGCCTTTGCTTTGTTCCAAGAGTCTTTAGCTCCCTGCCTAGCCAGCAACCACTTGTCACTCGAGATGCCCCAATTTGGGACATTCTAGTTTAGAGAAAAGGGCGTCACGAGAGAAGCTTAGAAAATTATGCACAGCATGGAGAAAGTGGAGAGAGAAAGGTTTTTCCTCCTTTTCTCATAACACTGGAAATCAGGGACATCCAACTTAGCTGAATGTGGGAAGATTCAGGATGTCTGAAAGAAAGGACTTCATTCAGCACATAGAATCACAGAATTGGAGAATTGGCAGGGACCCCTCTCCGCCTCCTTTTATCCAGGCTAAACATGCCAAGGCTTGGCTTCCAGACCCTTGATCCTCTTGGTTGTCCTCCTCTGCACACCTTCCAGCTTGTCAACATCTTTCTTAAATTGTGGTGCCCAGAATTGGGCACAGGACTCCAGATGTAGTCTGGCCAAGGCGGAATAGAGTGGGACTATGACTTCCCTTGATCTGGACACTAGACTTCTGTTGAGGCAGCCCAGAATACCATTATTTTTTTTATCCTATCTTATATTTGTACATGTGGTTCTTCCAGATTGTCCCTACTGAAATTAATTCTGAATAAACTGTGGAACTTCCTCCCACAGGAGGCAGTGGTGGCTCCCCAGCCTAGATAGATTTAAAAGAGGCTTAGACAAATTCATGGAGGAGAAGGCAGGAAGACTCCACAGCTGGAGGCAGCCATGCTTCTGAATACCAGATATAAGAAACCACAGGAGTGGAAGATGCTCTTTTGCTCAAATCCTGCTTTCTAGTTTCCCAGAAGAGGCATCTGATTGGCCACTGTGAGAACAGGATGCTGGACTAGATGGGCCCCTTTGGTCTGATCCAGCACACTCATCTTAGGTTCTCACATAAGAAGGCAACTGGTTACAGAACCACTGCTCTGCATCCTCTCAGTTTAGCAACCCAGTCTGAAGCTTGACACGATGTAAATGATTCAAACGGGAAGAGGGACTCAAATTATCTGAAAGCATATCTGAGGCCATCAGTTCCTCCAGAATCCCCACCTCGACAATACTTCGATTCCAATTTACTTGGGGATGAAAAGGAGGCTCTTTGAAAAATTCAGACCTACCGGGAGCCTCCGTGAAGTTTCACGCTGGTCAGGTGAACAGCGATCGCTGCACCTCTAGGAATGTGGCAATCAGAATACAACACATTGCAGATCACGGGCTACACAAATCCTGCCTGGAGCAGTTTCCAGCCCATGAAAGCAGATTCGGTGCTCCCTAGAACATCCCTGTAATGGCATGCTCCTTCCCTTGCCCTGGCGGTTAATGCCTTAAAGCCATACAAAATCATTTCTTCTTCCCTTTATGTTGATGTTCCCTCCCCCACCCTCCCTGCTTATTTTTAGCAGAGTACTGGGGAAATTGCAGAGCCCAACCATCAGCTTGGAGGGGGGAAAGGAACAAAAAATTAATCTGAAATGATTGCAAGCAAATTTGAGCCAGGAGAACTCCTCTCCCTTGGCCCCCACCCCAGATTCATTCAAGTGATTTGCTGCTCTCCTCTCCGCGAACATACCTGGAGCGGAACCTCTTCCAGGGCTGGGGCTCAACGGAAGAGCATCTGCTCTGCATGCAGAAGATCTCTGGCTCCATCCCCCATGGCATCTCCTGGGAGGGGTGGGAAGGTCTCCCTCCCTGGGGAGCTGCTGCCAGTCAGTGTAGACAGTGCTGAGCTAGATAGAGCAATGGTAGAAAGCAGGTCCCTGGCTTCCTTCCAGCAAATGCATCGTGCTCCAGGGATTCTTTTCTACTTTCAGGGGTGCCAAGTTGAATAAAATATGGGGGGGGGCAGGTAAGCTCTGCCCCACATCATCAATCCCAAGATGTGGCACACACAAACCAGTTGAATGGCAATGCCTATAAACTGTGTGTGTGTGGAGGATCAAATATTTTATTGGGTGGGTATGAAGGGAACTCCGCCCCTGGGAGTTGGCCCCTATGTCTACTAGTTATAGGAGCATTGTATAGACAATTCATGAGTCAAAAGAAGACTCCTCTTCTAGGTGGGACTCCTGGCTCTGGTGGGATACAGCATCTAAAACAATGAATAAAACAGAAAAATAAACTGAACAAACCAACCACTCAGAACCCCCAAATCGTAATCCTTAGAACGCCTGACAAGGAGGACACCCAAATAATTTCTTCAGCAGTTCCAATCTCTTCTCCGCCTTTTTAGTAACAGAGGCTGTACAGTTGTACCTTGGTTCTCAAACGCCTTGGTACTCGTATGTTTTGGCTACCGAATGATCAAAACCCGGAAGTGAGTGTTCTGGAAGAGCCTAGAAATCACAAAGGAGGAGCATACACAAGTAGCCAACTCTTGCAGGGAGAAGGTCAGGCCTAATCCAGCAGGCTCTTCTTATGGTGTTATGCTCAGAGGCACAGAAAATTTGGCAAGTTTTGATCTGCACTCGACAGACCTGTGAAAAACTCAATGGTTCTCCTTGCCAGTTCAGCTAGAAGAAATTGTGTGAGCTCCTCGACCAACTTCATATTAATTCCAGCTTGAAGACGACAAGTGTGTTAACCTGAACAAAAAGCCAGTATACAATATGTGAGTGAGTGTGTGAGTGAGTAGGGCAGCCCCCTCTCCACTCAGGACAAGCTCCGTGCAGTGCTAGGTGGGCTGCATCTCTCGCTTGTGACTCTCTTTACTCCTTTAGAGAGGGTCTAAAAAAAGGACCAATGTGCATCTTTTTGCCAATCCAGCAGGGAGACTCGGCTCCCTCTCGGATAAGTAACAATTGAGCAATAGTGATTAGTTCCAGTTCAGAAGAGGAGCCACTGACCTGGTTTTCCACAAGGAGCCAAAACAAACATAATTAATTAAAGGAGAGAAAACGGGAGAGTCGGTATTTTACGATGGCTGAAGTCTCCTGGGCAGCCATCCACCTTGGCAGGATCCTGTGGTTGGGCTGGTGTTTCAGTTATTAGCAACCTACTTCGTGCAAAATGAATTGATCTCCATAAAGGGGGGGAGCCTTGGGGAGAGGCAGAACTTGTGGAGCTGGACTTCTCCCTCCTTCCAGCGCCAAGGGACCAACACGCTGCAATTATCCCTCTTTCCCCCTTCTGGATATTTCCCCATCCAGTTGATTGCTGATTCTACAACTGTGGGAGAAAATTACTCGCATGGGACGCTTGCAAAAAATAAAAAAATAGTGTGAATGAGATTGCTGCTTAATTTGCAAAATTAAAGGTGCCTGGAATGAATACTGCTAGCAAGCTGGCTTTGCCTTCCAGTCTGGAAATGAGGCCATTTAGGAGGAGATGAGCAAGAACTTGATGGAAGCCACCCCCAATTTGGCAGGGATGAAAGGATGTCCTTTTTCATGCGGCACATAGTTAAACCATGTTTCAACTCCCTCCCCAGGAGGCAGTGATGCCCCCAATCTCTGAGTCGATGTCTTCAAGGACATTCATGGTGTCTCCCAACACTTTTGTGATTCCGAAGAGAAGGCTAAAATGTCACAGTTGCTAAGACTTCATGCTTCAAGAAGATCTCCTCCAGGAGTCTGCCCCAGACAGCATGAAGGTTGAGCTGGGGGTCCATTCCAAGGCCGTTTCTGCTTCCAATACTTTCTCCTGACTTGCACTGAGCTGACCTCATCAATGCATTAAAACCTCATTGCTTTATTGACAGAAGAGAAATTAAATCACCCGCTCCGTTCAGAGCCAATTCACCCACTTTGTTGCAACAAAACCAAATGTGGAAGAAATTATGCAAATTGTCCCATTTCGTCACAATGATTTAACACGCAGCAAACCATAAAACAGCCCGATATATTATGTCACTTTGTTATATACAGAGTGGCTCCAATCTGAATTCTCAGAGTTGCGCTTATCCCATTAGAAGACTTTTATAAAATTATGTGAACCCACAGCCCCTGCAACTGATACGCCACTGTGTTTCTTCAACGATCCAAAACTATCATTTTTTTCAATGCAATTCAGTTTTCTTCGCATTTCTTCATAGAGTATTATTATCTTCGCTTTCCTATAAAGCAGAGCCTTGATGGTTAAGCTAATGGCGGAGCCCTTTGCCCTGGCCTTTGACAACTTGGAGAGGCGTTTGGAGGACTGAGCCTGTCATTCCATGGTCAATTCAAGAGAGTTTAATTGTTTATTAATGAGTTTTTTCTTTTTCTTTTTTAGCAGTTTCTAATTTATCTGCAGGACCCAGGTGGCGCTGTGGGTTAAACCACTGAGCCTAGGGCTTGCTGATCAGAAGGTCGGCAGTTCGAATCCCCGCAACGGGGTGAACTCCCGTTGCTTCGGTCCGGGCTCCTGCCAACCTAGCAGTTCGGAAGCACATCAAGTGCAAGTAGATAAATAGGTACCGCTCCGGCGGGAAGGTAAACGCCGTTTCCGTGCGCTGCTCTAGTTCGCCAGAAGCGGCTTTGTCATGCTGGCCACATGACCCGGAGGCTGTACGCCGGCTCTCTGCCAATAAAGCGAGATGAGCGTCGCAACCCCAGAGTTGGACATGACTGGACCTAATGGTCAGGGGTCCCTTTACCTTTACCTAATTTATCTGCAAGCCACCTTGAGTCCATCTGTGCTGTCCCCTCCTGTGATTTTCAGCAACTGGTATTCAGAAGCATGGCTGCCTCCTACTGTGGAAGCGGAGCAGATGCATCCTGGCTTGTAAGACAACAATAGCCCTCTTCTCCATGAATTTGTCCCATGCTCTTCTCAAGCCATCCAAGTTGGTGGCCGTCCCTACCTCTTGCAGGAGGGAGTTCCACAGTTGAACTGTGTGCTGGGTGAAGAAGTCCTTTCTTTTCTATGTCCTGAATCTTCAGGAGTTCTAGCAATATGAGAGGGGGAGGAAGTCACTGGCATTTCCATCCATGTAGAATTCTGTCTTGGAATGTGAAGATAGAATGGCTGTACGCTATTTTTTGTCCTCCAGAATACAAAGCAGAGCCGGCCGGCCCTTCCAGCCCGTTCCTGGCTCGATTATCATCTAAGTGATAGAGGACGCCCATTCAGAGACGATAACATCACACTGATGGGTCCCAGGGCGCCGTCTGAAAAACGCATCGAGCAGCTCCATTGCGCTGAAGATCATCTCCATTAGAAAGTGACAAGCTGGCATGTGTGCAAAATGGGTCACTCTAATTAAATATTGGGCAACGAGGCCAGCTTGGAAGGGGGGGGAGGGGAAGTCTTAGATGTGAGAAACTGTAGCAATTATGTCCTCTCATAAAATTAGTCAATGCAAAGGAAAACATGGCATTTTTTTCCTAACAGAGCATAATGCTGACACGCTGAAAGGGAGCCTTCAATAACTCTCTCTCTCTCTCTCTCTCTCTCTCTCTCTCTCTCTCTCTCTCCCTCTCCCTCTCCCTCTCCCTCTCCCTCTCCCTCCCTCCCTCCCCCCCATCTCATGCACAAATGATTGGTATGTTTTCCTTTGGAGAGCTGCTAATTCTGCTGAAGTTAATTGAACTTCATAATTCGTTCCGTTGAATAAAAGCTCCATTCTTTCTTGGCAAACTATGAAGGAGAGGTCTTCTGTCTTCTTCTTTTCTTTAGTTTTTCATGGTGTGTGATTCCAGGAGCCCCAGATGCTCACCCAGGGTCTGTTTTTCCTTTTGGAACTGAGGCACTGAGAAGATGGTGGTGTCTTTATAAACCTTCCGGCAGTAAGAGCTGTTCAGCAGTGGAACAGACTCCCATGAAAGGTGATGGACTCTCCTTCCTTGGAGGTTTCTAAGCAGAGGTTGGCTGGCCACCTGTCATGGATGCTTTAGCTGAGATTCCTGCATTGCAGGGGGTTGGACTAGATGACCCTGGGGTCCCTTCCAACTCTAAGATTCTATGATAGAAGAAGAAGAAGAGTTTGGATCTGATACCCCGCTTTATCCCTACCCGAAGGAGTCTCAAAGCAGCTCACATTCTCCTTTCCCTTCCTCTCCCACAACAAACCCTCTGTGAGGTGAGTGGGGCTGAGAGACTTCAGAGACGTGGGACTAGCCCAAGGTCACCCAGCAGCTGCATGGGGAGGAGCGGAGACACGAACCCGGTTTCCCAGATTACGAGTCCACCGCTCTTAACCACTACACCACACTGGCTCTGCACACTGATATAGTTTATTTGTGCATATATACAACCGGAGCCTATGATGGAGAGGCTCACAACATTAACCCCTGAAAAGGGTGTTGTTTCTCCCGCAGCCAAAGCCTGGGATTCATGCAGAAATCAAACATGGCTCTCAAACCCCTTTCTCTCTCTCTCTCTCTCTCTCTCGTTTCCTGCTTTCCTTCCTAAGTCACATCACAGCCACTTTCAACTCTAAACTCAGGCTGGAAGCCAGGATGGCTCTGCTCTGTCTCCAAGGTCAGAGGAAGCCAATGCTTCTGAATCCCAGTTGCTGGAAACCACAGGAGGGGAGAGGGCTCTGGTGCTCGGATCCTGCTTGCAGGTTTCCCATTATGGGCGCCTGGTTGGCCACCGTGAGAGCAGAATGCTGTGCTAGATGGCACTAGCCTGATCCAACAAACTCTTATGTCCTTTGGATTCTGTTTTCTTGAATTCCTTTCTGTCACCCAATTTTTTCTTCTTCCATTTTTCCATTTTTTTGCAAAGACATTTCCCTCTTTTGCCTCATTCACAAAGGGGTTGTTTCTCCTCCTCTAGTTACCCTAAAATGCTTGAGCAGGATTTTTCAAAGCCGTGATTCATTCATTGCAAGGGGTTGGATTAGATGACCCTTTGGGTCCCTTCCAGCTCTACAATTCTACAATTCTAGTTGTTTGGATCCTCAGCCAAGACAATTTCCCCTGCCGCCTCCTCCTCCTCCGCCTCCTCCTTTCAGCAAGCAAGGCTGTCATGAATAATGACCAATAAATAAACCACGAGATCCGGACCCAAAAGACAAACTTGAGTCTCGTCAGCCAAATTTGTCAGAGGATGTTGTTTGACACAGAATGGCTTCGTTTTTGGCCTGACGGATTAAAAAAAGCAGCACCCCCCCCCATAACGCTGAAGAAGCAGATGGTTTTCAATGATGGGAGAAGCGCAAGACGCCCACAGCTCCAGCGTCTTCGGAGCCAGAAGGAGAGGGAGGGAGGCAGGGAAATAATTGCAGCTGGGCGCCTTCCTGGGAAGTTTTTAAGCAAAGGTTGGGTGGTCATCTGCCAAGGATGCTTTAGTGGAGATTTCTGCATTGCAGGGGGGTGGGCCAGATGACCGTTGTGGACCCCTTTCAACTCTAAGATTCTGTGGTTCTGTGAGCCTGGCTGAGCAGGCACTGACTAGAGGCTCTCATTGAGGCTGTAACCATTGCTCAGTTTCTGGAAAGTCAGAAATCCAACGCGGAGTTGAGCCACAATGTTGTTCCTGCTCTGGTTCCAAAGGGAAATCTAGCTAGAAGGGTGGAGTATAAATATTATTATTATTATTATTATTATTATTATTATTATTATTACTTGACAGTGGAATGGACTCCCATGAGAGGTTGTGGGCTCTCCTTCCTTGGAGGTTTTTAAGCAGAGCTTGGATGGCCATCTGTCATGGATGCTTGAGCTGAGGTTCCTGCATTGCAGGGGGTTGGACTAGATGACCCTCAGGGTCCCTTCCAGCTCTACTGTTCTATGAATCTATGATCCTGCTCACTTATTAAATGGCTGGCCAAGAAATCTGCTTGCTGCTTGCAATTGTTGTCCATCCAAACAGGCAAATCTCTGAATTTCGCAATGCAGGTCTCCGACCCAATGGCGTCTCTGTGTGTACAATTTTGGAATGGATTGAGAAAATTCTTCTATATAGTAATCTATAATTAAGATAAGGCTGTAATAAATATGTGATTTTTTTTTTTTTTGAGATGGAGTGAATCCTTTCAGGATCCATAACAAGCTGGTCTGAAGTCCTGCTCTGATGTTTTTTAATTTTAGTTCTTTAGTTATTTCATTAAATTTATACACTCCTTGAATGCAAAATAACAACAACAATCTCAAAGCAGTTTATAAAAAAAGACAAAGCAACGCAATAGTGGCAGTTTTATTGGATCCTTAGCATGGAAAGCTGAGGTTTCTGTCCCCTCGCCTTGTTCCGTGACCAGGCAGTGCCAAGATGGCCTCATCCCAGCTTTCTGCTCCTCAAGAAACATCTGGTTTCGCTTCACCTTTTCCTTTCTCCTTGCTGAATTTGCAGTTCAGCACCTTGGCAACTTCTAAGGAGCTTGGTGAGAAATTCAATCCTTTCCTTCCAAAGCACTTAAGGCTGTGTGCACTTAAAGGAATCTTCTAATAACAGCCCCCTGAACAATTCAGACATTAGTGCCATTGATCACATTTCTCTCCCCCCCCCCCACTTTATGACTTCCCAGGTATAGGATATAAACTCTTTCCCCATCCCTAGGTCAGCTAACTGTCATAGAATCACAGAATCCTAGAATTGTAGAGTTGGAAGGGACCCCGAGGGTCATCTAGTCCAACCCCCTGCAATGCAGGAATCTCAGCTAAAGCATCCATGACAGATGGTCATCCAACCTCTGCCTAAAAACCTCAAAGGAAGGAGAATCCACAACCTCCCAAGGGAGACTGTTCCACTGTCAAGCAGTTCTTACTGTTAAATGTTTAGTGGGAATCTCCTTTCTTGTAACTTGAAGAAGAAGAGTTTGGATTTGATATCCCGCTTTATCCCTACCCGAAGGAGTCTCAAAGTGGCTTACATTCTCCTTTCTCTTCCTCCCCCACAACAAACACTCTGTGAGGTGAGTGGGGCTGAGAGACTTCAGAGAAGTGTGTCTAGCCCAAGGTCACCCAGCAGCTGCATGTGGAGGAGCGGAGACACGAACCCAGTTCCCCAGATTACAAGTCTACCGCTCTTAACCACTACACCACACTGGCTCTCAGTGGGTTCGAGTCCTAACCTCCAGAGAAGGATGGGGGGGGGAAAGCTTGCTCCCTCTTCCATGTGACAGCCCTTGAGATATTTGAAGATGGCTATCCTATCTTCTCTCAGTCTCCTCTTTTTCAGGCTAAACATACCCAACTCCTTCAACCGTTCCTCATCAGGCTTGGTTTCCAGATCCTTGATCATCTTGGTTGCCCTCCTCTGCACACCTCCTAGCTTGTCCGACATGCTCTGCCCAGACACGCCTGCCATAGTATGCTGCCTACCTCCGACACAAGCAATAATAATAATAATAATAATAATAATAATAATAATAATAATAATATATTATTTGTACCCCGCCCATCTGGCTGAGTTTCCCCAGCCACTCTGGGCGGCTCCCAATCGAGTGTTAAAAACAATACAGAATTAAATATTAACCCCCAAAACTCTCAATAGCATGCTGTCTGTGTGCTCTCCACAAAACATTCATTTGGGGAGTTTCAGAAGACTGTGTCCATGGACCCAGACATTTTTTAGGTCTCATGCATGCCTCCAGTCAGCAGAGGGCATGGGCTGGGACAAGAAATTTAGTATATATGCTGTAAGCCACCCAGAGTGGCTGGGGAAACCCAGCCAGATGGGCGAGGTATAAAGAATAAAATCATTATAATTATTATATAGCCTTAAGTGAAGCAGGCATGTGCCTATATGGGTGGCACTGAGGGACCTTGTGTCACAATATTTTATATGAAATAAAGCCATGCTTTCTTTGAAAAAGGTCGTTTAAGCTGTGTCCTTCATGGTTTCCCACAGAAATCCCCAGCTCCCACCATGTAGGTCATGGATAGGCAAACTAAGGCCTGGGGGCAGGATCCGGCCCAATCGCCTTCTCAATCCAGTGGACGGTCCGGGAATCAGCGTGTTTTTACATGAGTAGAATGTGTCCTTTTATTTAAAATGCATCTCTGGGTTATTTGTGGGGCAGAGGAATTCGTTCATTCCCCCCCCCAAAAAAAAAATAGTCCGGCCCCCCACAAGGTCTGAGGGATGGTATTTCCTCTATTCAATCAATGCTAGCAATGTGTGAATGAGACTGAACGGGCGTTGGAGGGACTGGGTAGATCCGGCTTCTGAGCTCTTCACCCTTCTATAAACCAACTGATTTTATTTTTTAAAACCCAAGAAAGTTGCCAGGGAGCTGCCCTCCCCTGTCACAGACCTCTCCCCTCCGCAATCACAGCTGCTGTGGCCTTAAGCCCTCTTCCCTTTTGCCTTTCCAGAACCGATAAGAAGGACGTTATGGTGTTAAGAGGGTCTGGAAAGAGAGTCTGGTTCTGGATAGCAGCAGGGGCTCTGCCCATCTGTGAGCTGCAGGTGCCCATCCATGCCAGCTGTCCATGCCAGGCACAGCTGGAGCAATCCTGGCATCGGTTGGCCGTGTCTAAGTTGGCCCTGCTACCGGATCTGCTCGTGGGAAAGAGAGAATGGAAGCGGCCGCGTTGCCAAGACGCTCATATTCGGTGGTGACATTTGCCGGGAACGACATTCAGTTGAAATGGCTGTGAGATGCATCATATGGTGTTCTCCCCATATTAGATTTTTAAAAGGGGGAAAGGGGGAAGGGAAAAGTCGTCAGACGCAGGAATTCTACATGAAGGATCGTCTTCATTCCAAGATTCCTACAAGGAGAGATTCTGCTCAGCTCCAGGTGGTGATCACAATATTTCCCTTTCTCTGGTCTACCTGCTCCTTGACCTATCCTTGGCAGGGATCATGAGCAGAGGTGGGTACGGTGATGTACAATGATCCCTCCCACAGTGGCAGCCAAGAAGCAGATAAAAGAGAAGAGTTCTTACCAAGTCTTTCGTTCAATATTTACAGAGAGAGAACGCAGAAATGCTGTCTGCCTTAGACAAGGGTAGGCAACCTAAGACCCGTGGGCCGGATGCAGCCCAATCACATTCTCAATCCGGCCCACGGACGGTCCAGGAATTAGCATGATTTTACATGAGTAGAATGTGTCATTTTATTTAAAATGCACCTCTGGGTTATTTGTGGGGCATAGGAATTCGTTCATTCCCCCCCCCCAAAAAAAAGTCCGGCCCATCAAATGGTTTTAGGGACGGTGGACCGGCCCACGGCTGAAAAAGGTTGCTGACCCCTGGTCTTAGATAATGGTGGTGCTCCAAGTAAAGTCCCACCCCCTCCATCTCTCCTAGTGTACGTCATCCTTGCGGCGGCTGATCTGTGCTTTCTGCATCTGAGCTTTCTGTTCTACTACTCTCAATGCACGCCGGGTCCTAGTGTGGTGGTGGCCCAAAGGGCCACAATAAATATGATAATGTGTACCCCTGGAAATCCTTGAGTGCGCTTCTAATAGAGAAGTTATGGTAACCTGTTGCTTTGTGATACTGATGATTTTGGAAGCTGCCGCCCCCCACATTGGGGCAGGAATACAGCTAATATGTGAATCACAAAGATACAGCTCATAAGCTAGAACGTAAGTTGAGACATGGTGCAAATCGCTATGTGTAACACAGGTTCCCAACATGCGTACTAACAAAGTGCAACAGAACACGGTGAGAAGCGGTGGGAATCAAAGCTTAGTCAGCAAAATTGCCAGTGCTTATTACGCATGTGTATTGAGCATGAAATGAGGTAATGATGTACCTGATTGGTGAAAATTGAAATCCTTTGTTTGAAATGTTATAAATACCACCTCCCAGACCCTTGGGCGGGGTTGCAATTCGACTGTAACCTATTGCCTATCAATAAACAACAATGGACTCCTAACTCCTCTTGTCTCTGAGTTTTATTGGTGTACACTCAGAAGATAGGCCATTTCTGGCTTACAAGGAGAAGGGGGGTCAGGAATGCTTTCTAATGATAACATGTCAGCCAGCTGCTCCTCCTCTCCTTCTCCTATTTTTCCCAGCTTTTTCCCTCTTCTGTATCAAAGTCATGACCTTCTGCAAACCACCGTTGTAATTCTATACTGCCCTCCTCTTCTCGGGAAGTTTCAGGAGAAGGAGGGGGGGCTGTCTCCACCATTCCTCCATCCAATGTCATCCGTGGCAGATGAACTATGTGGAAAGCTACTGTGACCAAAAGGCTTGGTGTGTCTCTGAACATCAGCTTTGGGTGTTTGCATTTATATTATAATAATAATAGGGACACGGGTGGCGCTGTGGTCTAAACCACAGAACCTAGGGCTTGCCGATCAGAAGGTTGGCGGTTCGAATCCCCGCGACGGGGTGAGCTCCCGTTGCTTGGTCCCTGCTCCTACCAACCTAGCAGTTCGAAAGCATGTCAAAGTGCAAGTAGAAAAATAGGAACCGCTCTAGCGGGAAGGTAAACGGTATTTCCGTGTGCTGCTCTGGTTCACCAGAAGCGGCTTAGTCATGCTGGCCACATGACCCAGAAGCTGTATGCTGGCTCCCTTGGCCAATAAAGTGAGATGAGCGCCGCAACCCAAGAGTCGGACACGACTGGACCTAATGGTCAGGGGTCCCTTTACATTTACTTTTAATAATAATAATAATTTATTATTTGTACCCTGCCCATCTGGCTGAGTTTCCCCAGCCACTCTGGGCGGCTCCCAATCGAGTGTTAAAAACAATACAGCACTAAATATTAAAAACTTCCCTAAACAGGGCTGCCTTCAGATGTCTTTTAAAAATAGGATAGCTGCTTATTTCCTTGACCTCTGCTGGAAGGGCGTTCCACAGGGCGGGCGCCACTACCGAGAAGGCCCTCTGTCTGGTCACCACACCTCAAAGTTTTTCTCTCGCTATCATAATACTAGAATTCATGGCCATCCCCTGGGGCCGAATGTGAGAAGATTCAGGATAGATGAAAGGAAGGACTTCTTCACGGAGCGCGTAGCTAAACTATGGAACTCACTGCTACAGGAAGAAGCGATGGCCTCCACCTTTGACGGCTTTAATAGAGGACTGGAGAAATTAACGAAGGAGAAGGTTATTGTTCTGCCTCCACCGTCAGAGACAGCAATGCTTCTAGATTCCAGTTGCTGGAATCCGCAGGAGGGGACAGGGCTCTGGGCTCAAATCCTGCTTGCTGATTTCCCATAAGTTGGCTGCTGTGAGAACAGGATGCTGGACTAGGCAAACAGGATGTATTTTAACAGGGAGAAATGTAAAGTACTACACTTGGGCAAAAAAAATGAAAGGCACAAATACAGGATGGGTGACACCTGGCTTGAGAGCAGTACAAGTGAAAAGGATCTAGGAGTCTTGGTAGACCACAAACTTGACATGCGTCAACAGTGTGATGCAGCAGCTAAAAAAGCCAATGCAATTCTGGGCTGCATCAATAGGAGTATAGCATCTAGATCAAGGGAAGTAATAGTACCACTGTATTCCGCTCTGGTCAGACCTCACCTGGAATACTGTGTCCAGTTCTGGGCACCACAGTTCAAGAAGGATATTGACAAGCTGGAACGTGTCCAGAGGAGGGCAACCAAAATGGTCAAAGGCCTGGAAACGATGCCTTATGAGGAACGGCTTAGGGAGCTGGGTATGTTTAGCCTGGAGAAGAGAAGGTTAAGGGGTGATATGATAGCCATGTTCAAATATATAAAAGGATGTCATATAGAGGAGGGAGAAAGGTTGTTTTCTGCTCCTCCAGAGAAGCGGACACGGAGCAATGGATTCAAACGACAAGAAAGAAGATTCCACCTCAACATTAGGAAGAACTTCCTGACAGTAAGAGCTGTTCGACAGTGGAATTTGCTGCCAAGGAGTGTGGTGGAGTCTCCTTCTTTGGAGGTCTTTAAGCAGAGGCTTGACAGCCACCTGTCAGGAATGCTTTGATGCTGTTTCCTGCTTGGCAGGGGGTTGGACTGAATGGCTCTTGGGGTCTCTTCCAACTCTGTGATTCTATGATTCTATGATTCTATGACTAGATGGGCCACTGGCCTGATCCAGCAGGTGATTCTTATGTTCTTAACATTGGCCCAGAGGTTGGATTAAAAATGTGATTTGCAAGTTGGGAACGTTCATAGTTTGGCTTGGGAATTAATCATTTCCCTGGCTCCCAACATGCAGTTAACTGTGTTGCGCCTCTGGGTGCCAGGAATGGCTGTTCCCGTTGGTACCCAGCACTTGATCCCACTGCAAAGAGCGGATTTCCATGGTATCTGTGCAAATACCTGTGGGCAAATATTTGCTCCACCGCAGCTTATATAGATCCCAAACAGGTGGATCAAGTCCTCCAAGCGCTTCCCGTTCAAGGATGAGTCCAAACAGAATGTAAATGATTCCAGTGTGCGTTTTTGTGCGCTTGGATAAACAGTAACAGCAGAAACTCTCTTCATATCCCCCCCCCCCGGCAATTCCCTTGGCACTATCATTTTGTGGGATATGGGGAAATCAATGATATTTGCATTTAGCCGAAGTCTTTGAAAATGTAATTTATATGCAACAGAAAGTCTTTTGTGTGTGTAAATATGCTGAAGAGGAATCAATGAACTTTCCTGGTGGAAAAAAAAGAAACCACAACCCAGAACATGCCATTCCTCTTGCAGGTATCCAGCCACAGAATCGAGGGTGACAGTCTGTTGCGTCATTCGGAAAGTCTATTTCGTCGCTGATAGGATCTATTTTTCCTTCAGTGGAAATATTTGCAATTATATTGGAAGATGGTGGTGGTGGGTTTTTGTGTGTGTTGCATCTTTTCCCGTGGGCCGGGCTGTGTAAATGCAATTAAATCTCTTTCTCCATCTGAGGCAGAGCTTTAATCCTGGCGAATTTGCAGTGCGCTGCATCTGCCTCCCTGGCTTGGCTGCCAATTTATGGTCTGTGGGTCCTCCCTGACCCACCGATCGGAATAACCCCAAAGTAGTCTGACTCATCAGAAGCTGGGTTTATCACAGAGGAATCACCTGCCTTTTCAATACCCTGGAGGAGGAATCTGATGAGGCTGAATGTTGGAAGATTCAGGACAGCTAAAGGAAAGAAAGGACTTCTTCACTCAGTGCGTAGTGAAACTATGGAACTCCCTGCCACAGGAGGTAGTGATCACCACCTAAATGGCTTTAAAAGAGAACTGGGCCAATTCACGGAGGAGAGGCTAGCCATGGGGGCTCTGCTTGGCTTCTATAGATGGAGGAAGTGATACTTCTGAATGCCAACTGTTGGAAAGCACAAGAGGGGACAGTTGTCTTTGTGCTTGGATCCTGCTTGTGAGAAGAGGGGGGGCACCGGCCTGATCCAGCAGGTTCTTCTTCTTAGCGGTGCCTGCCCTGTGGAACACCCTCCCAGCAGATGCCAAGGCAATAAGCAACTATCTTACTTTTAAAAGACACCTGAAGGCAGCCCTGTTCAGGGAAGTTTTTTAATGTTTGATGCTGTATTGTGTTTTTAATATTTGGTTGGAAGCTGCCCAGAGTGGCTGGGGAAACCCAGTCAGATGGGCGGGGTATAAATAATAAATTTATTTATTTATTTATTTTTATGTTCTGATTCATTAGGACATCTGAAGGGAGTCCCATGAACACGCCACCATCCTGAGAAAGCCCCATCACCCTGGATTTATTTTATTCTTTGGCAGATTTATTAAAAGTAAAACACACACCAGTAAATAATTTTTAGAAAGGGGCAAGATAAAACATGGACGTCCAAAGCGTTTCTTTTTTAAAGCATTTCTTCCTGCCCAGCTGGCCAGGAGAGGAGGCCCCAGCGGCAGCTGTGGAGAGGCAAGGAGGTGCTCCCTCGCAGCCGCCACTCAGGTCAAATACCAGAAAGAGAGACATTCCAGGATCAAATCAGAAGCTGGGATGGCTTTCCTAATTCTGGGACTGTCCCTGGATAACAGGGAGACTTGGAGGGCATGATAAACCCAAGACATGTGTAGGATCCACAGTGGGGTTGTGCTTTGTGGAGGCGACTAGGCACCTACGGCCACTTTCTTCCAGCTCCGTCCAATGGGGCACCCAGCTCAGCCTGATCCACATCCACCAGCCATTTCTCTTTGGGGTTTCAGGTGGGGACAGTCCAAGTCCCCCCCCCCAAGATGCTGCTGGGCTCCTTCTGCTCCCTCATGTTTTGCAGATATCCACGTACAGCAAAGCCACAGCACTGAATCTCAGGAGGTGCCGGAAAACTTATATACTGGAGTCCTCGGAAGAAGTGTTTGCCTTGCCTGATGTATTTTGAGTAAAGTGCAATTTGTGGGGGGAGCCTTTGGCACTCCAGATGAAGGTGAGCGACCATTTCCACCATCCCTGGCCACGGGTCATGCTTGCTGGGGTCAATGGGACGTCATCTGGAGGACCAAAGGCTCCCCACTTCTGGTGTTACTGCTCCTCAGGTGTCTGCGAGGAAAAGACGATGGTGATGATCATTACGAGTATTACAATTTCTTACCTACCTTTTGCAGAGATTTTCTTGCATGAGATATTTGAATACATGACCTCCAACACTCTCCAGAAGAGATCCTCCTACTCTGCTTGAAGACACAAACCGGATCCCTCACCTTCTGAACTAAGCAGTTATAGATGAGACTAGACCAAAGGATTTTAAGGATTTATTATAACAGAAATTAACTAGAACAAAATACAGTGGTACCTCGGGTTAAGTACTTAATTCGTTCCGGAGGTCCGTTCTTAACCTGAAGCGTACTTAACCTGAAGCGTACTTAACCCGAGGTAGCACTGTAAAGGGGAAATGAGAAACAATGATTGAAATTGTTCTGTTCCCCCCCCCAAATGTTAGGTTTATTATCATCATCATCATCATCATCACCACCACCACCACCACCACCATCACCATCATCAAAGCTGCTACAACCTTATTCCAGGAGTGAAGAGGATAATTTACACCAATGGCACATAACAGAGATTTCTGCTCATGTCTCAAGGATCAGGTCCTTCTTTCCGGCTTCCTCCTTCCTCCTAGGTCAGGGTCCGCCTCAGACCCCCATCTGAGTCCCCCTTTCAATACCCCTTGGGATGTCCTTTTCTGATTGGCTCTCCGCCAATGTCTTTTCTCCACCGCAAAATAAAACCCACTGAATAAGTACAGCCCTACCAGCTTCCAAGGGGCCCTGGGAGCAGATTGCCTGCATTTGTTAAGCGGAAGCAAGAGCCAATTCTCCACTCCATTTTCTGTTTTTTAAGTGCTGAACTATTGGATGTCAAACAGGCAAATCATTGTTCTTTTCCGTATGACTCAAACATTTGCATTGCTACATGTAATACAACAAAAGAAGTAAAATCCAGGGGAGAGTGTTACTACCCCCACTCCCAATAATAATACATTCATTTCTGGAATTGTGAATGAAATGACCCAAATTTGCATTTTGTGTGTATCTTTAATCTTAATTCAGTGGTATTGTTTTATTTCTGTCTTTCTTCTTACTGAAGCGAGTGTCATTTCTTAATTTATTTATTTTTTAAGCTGCTCCTGGGAAGGGAGGGCATTTCTCCTCAAGGCAGAGGAGACCCGAGAGCATCTCTGGGCTGTCAAAATAAAGGAGGAAGTGATGGGTTTCTCTTTCTCCTTTAATCTGCCGGCAGTTAAAGCAATAATTGGGCTGGTTGAAGCCGTGGCAGCTGAGCCAGATGAGAAATGTTCTGGCATTAGGAAGAAGTCAGATTCCGTTGCTTCCAGCACAAGTGGCAGGCAGGGGATTGGGAGCTGGTTATTTTCATTTTTTATTTTCTTCCACTTCAGGAGTCAGTGCAATAGAGCAGACACGTCACGTTCTGTCAGGTAATAACCAACTGCTTTGCCTCCAATCGAAGGCATGTAAAACCTCCTTCCATTTGTCCGGGGCCAGAATAAACAAATGCAAATTGAAGCGGTTGCCTCTTAATAACCAAAGCCCCTGTTTCCTTCCTTCTGAGCAGCCGGTAACTTCACATCCATTTTCTCCCTTTTCCTTCCTGCAGAATGGACCCTGCAAAAAAAGAAAGAATGAAAAAGCAGGGAAGGAAGGAGGGAAGAACAAGGTGCGGAGAGGGAGAGAGAGACGAACAATGTCTTCCGAGACACAGGCTAAAAATATGAGCCTGCAAATGGCTGCCAGGAACTTGAGATGCCAGGGGTCCGAAAGGCAGGAGGAACTCAGCACTGCCACCAATAGGTTCGGGGGCAGGTAGAAGTCCTGGAGGATTTGCAGCTGCCAGAAACCTTTCTGCTCCACTAATGGTTGTTGCCCTTTGCCTGGAGAAGCCGGCCGGCCTCCTCCGCTGAGCCCAGCGCAAATCCCCCAGGAAGTCAGGAGATGGCTTAAGTTCATCTCTGCGCCAACTGGGAAATGGCTCAGGTGCTGCAGGGGAGGCGAGCGAGAGGCCCTGGGAAATCTCATTTTGAAGCATCTGAAATGTAGAGAAGGAAGCAAACAATTCCAGGAGGCCAGCTGGGCTCATTCATATGGAGCATCTCTGCGCTTCTTCTTTTTCCAAAGATGTAACGCGATAAAGTTTTCCGTAAGGCATTTCGAGGACTTTGTCGAGGCTCCAGCAAACTGCTCGACTCAGCTCCATCCTGCGCTCCACTCCCTGTGAATGTCAGTTGAAGACCCGGAATTTCTCAGATTAATGCTGGAATCGCGGCTGGTGCAATTCGCCACAGCCTCCCCTTGGTTTGCGTTCCTCTGCATTTGGCATTTCTCAAGTCACAGATATGGACTGCTTGCAGTCATCTTGGTGCACTTTCATTTGCGATGGCATCAAGATCCAGTTTGAATCACGTCGACTCACTAGGGTTGCCATACGTCCTCTTTTTCCAGGATGTGTCCTGTTTTTGGGGGTAAAATTTCTGTCCAGGTGGATTTTTTGAATTTGCCAAAATGTCTGGGGGTGCGGGAATGGGAAACTTTTATAATAATAATAATAATAATAATAATAATAATAATAATAATAATAATAATTTATTTATACCCCACCCATCTGGCTGGGTTTTCCCAGCCACTCTGGGCAGCTTTCAACAGAGCATTAAAATACAATAATCTATAAAACATTAAAAGCCTCCCTAAACAGGGCTGCCTTCAGATGTCTTCTAAAGACATGTTTTATGTTGCCTATGCAATGCTAGACAACCAAGAGCAAAACATATGCATACTGTGTGAGTTTCGCATGATGCAGAAAGGAACCAGGTCCTTGTTTTTGTATATTTTGAAGGGACATTGTGGAAGATGCCCACTTCCGCACCCCCTCCCCCTTCTGCCCCAGGTGCCGGCAAATGGGTCCTCTTTTTTGCTCTTCAAAATATGGCAACCTAGACCCAGCTCAACAATCTAGAAAATAACTCAGATCACAGAACCATCAAGTTTGGAGGGACTTTTGAGGTCCTCCAAACCAGCACCCCTTAAATTCAGGATCGGCAGTGCCTGCTTAAACGCCTCCTGTTAAGGCAAGCCACTCACCCACCTTAACTCTCCTCTGAAGAAAGGTTGAAGCAGTTGCGCCTTTTTGGTTTGGAGAAAAGGCGAGTAACAGGTGACGTGATAGAAATGTATAAAATGATGCACAGTCTGAAAAGAAGAGAAAAGTTTTCCTCCTCTTCTAACATGAGAACTCATGAACGTATAGTGAAGTGGAATGCTGGAGGATTCAGGACAGAAGTTGTTCTTCACATGGTGCCTGGTTAAACTGTGGAACTCACTCCTACAGGAAATAGTGATGGCCACCAATGTGGATGGCTTTAAAAGAGGACTTGGCAAATTCACAGAGGAGGAGAGGGCAGTCAGTGGCTTTTCTCTGCTTTCGCAGTGGGAGTCAGCCATGCTTCTGAATCCCCGTTGCTGGAAACCACGTTAGGGCCCAATTGCTCTTGTGATCGAAACCTCCTTGCAGGTTCCCCACAAGGACATCTGGTTGGCCTCTGTGAGAACAGGGTGCTGGGCTAGATGGGCCCCTGGCTGGATCCAGACGGCTCTTCTCAGGTGCTGAGCAGTCCAACTGAAAAGGGCTAATTGAGTGGGCACTTTCTCCGGCTGATTCTCCTCCTCTCCTCCATGGGCCTCAGGTTCTGCCCTGAGTTTCTTGAACAGGAGATGTTTCTATTTTTGACATGAATCTGCCCAGCGCTCTAATGGCAATAATGAATCAGAAAAGTCTGCTGCCTCTAACAGCCTCTGCCAACTACTTAAATGATTTTATCACAAGCCCTGCAATCCCTTTCCTGGCGAGCAGCTTTATGACCTAGAACTCTCCGGAGATTCGGCTGCGCAGCCATCGCCACGATGCAATTGCTTTGCCTCTGCACAAACTTTCATTACTTTTCAGGGCATCTTCTGCTCTGTGCAAAGGTGAACGCAATTCCCCAGGCCCACCAGAACTTGGGCACAGTTGATAATGCAGCCTCTCTCTCAGGTTTACATTATTTAATGGCCCTGTCACACGGCCAGCGGAGGAGAAGGTTTCTTTCCGCCCTCCCTGCCACCTGCCTCCAGGTGACTTTGCTCCTCTACCTGCGCTGGTGTCCTTCCTGTTCAGGAAGAAATGAGATGAAACCCAAACACCGCAAGTCAATTCAGCTTCACGAATCACTTCGCACGGAGTCTGAACCCAGGCTGGAAGTTTTTAAAACATACAATTGTAAAGTTTGAGGGTACCCCAATCTACTTCAATGCCCAGAAATGCAGGAATCCTAACAGCACGTCGTGAGGTGCATGCCTGAACACACAAGGGTGTCCACCACGCACGTGGACTCAAGACGCAGCTCTGAGAAGCGTGGGACCTTTCCCTATAATCGTAGAGTTGGAAGGGACCCCAAGGGTCATCTAGTGCAACCCCCAGGAATCACAGCTGAAGAATCCCTGACGGGTGGCCATCCAACCATACAAGAAAGAAGATTCCACCTAAACATTAGGAAGAACTTCCTGACAGTAAGAGCTGTTCGACAGTGGGATTTGCTGCCAAGGAGTGTGGTGGAGTCTCCTTCTTTGGAGGTCTTTAAGCAGAGGCTTGACAGCCACCTGTCAAGAATGCTTTGATGGTGTTCCTGCTTGGCAGGGGGTTGGACTGGATGGCCCTTGGGGTCTCTTCCAACTCTAGGATTCTAGGATTCTAGGATTCTAACCTCTGCTTAAAAACCACCCGTGAAGGAGACTCCACCACCTTCCAAAGGAGTTCATTCCCTGTCCTAAGCACACAAGAAGAGCCTGCTGGATGAGGCCCATGGCCCAACGAGTCCAGCATCCTCTTTTCACTGTAGCCAAAGAGATGCTTGTGGGAAACCTCCAGCAGGGCCTGATCCTGAGGGCCGTCTCCCCTCCTGGGGTTTCCAGCAACCGGCATCTAAAAGCACTGCTGCCTCCAAGCTGCTCAAGCAGCTCTTACCCTCTGAAAGTTCACCCCCACCTTTTGCACATTTTTAATACCTGCTTTTAATTTCCCATCAACAATCTTAATGTGTAACATTGCTGCAAATCGCTTCAAGGTTGCTGCTTTTTTCTTTTTTTACAATCAAGTTGTGTGTGTGTGTGTGTATGTATATATGTATGTGTGTATATATATATATATAGAGAGAGAGAGAGAGAGAGAGAGAGAGAGTTGAATCAGTGTAAAAAGGTAAAGGGACCCCTGACCATTAGGTCCAGTCGTGGACGACTCTGAGGTTGCGGCGCTCATCTCACTTTATTGGCTGAGGGAGCCGGTATACAGCTTCCGGGTCATGTGGCCAGCATGACTAAGCCGCTTCTGGCGAACCAGAGCAGCGCACGGAAGCGCCGTTTACCTTCCCGCCAGAGCGGTTCCTATTTATCTACTTGCACTTTGACGTGCTTTCGAACTGCCAGGTGGGCAGGAGCTGGGACCGAGCAACGGGAGCTCACCCTGTCGCAGGGATTCGAACCGCCGACCTTCTGATCAGCAAGCCCTAGGCTCTGTGGTTTAACCCACAGCGCCACCTGGGTCCCTAAATCAGTGTACTTGCCTATTAAACACTTTATTCCCACGCCTTTACTTTGGGTGTTCTCATTCTCTCTGTGTGTCCCAAACAAAAAAGGTGGTTTTTTAAAAAAAGTTTTCTCTCTTTTTTTCCTCCTGCCCCCCACCTTTTTGGGGTCTTTCCCATGCAATTTTGGGTCCTCAAGAATTTTAGAGTAGAATTAAGAGTAAATTTCTCCTGATATAGACATTTGCATGTGTTATCTTCCTCGTAGTGGGTCTGAAAAAATGCTTTTTATATGGCAGGTGGCACTGAGGATGAGTTGATGGAGCCCAGAAGAAGTTGAGGTCGCTGCATAGTGCCCCCCTCATTGGATCATGAGCATTGAGGGGGGGTGGCATGGTGTCGGTGAGTAGGAGGACAGAGCCCATCCTGCTTCTGCAACGGCGCAGCAAACAGGGGCTCCTTGGCTTTGAAGAGACGCCTGCCTTGGTTTTCCCTCTGCGCCTCCTTCCTGCCTTTTTATAGTAAGCAGCTTGGTTGCTATTGAGCCATTTAACAGGCTAAGACTGTTGGCTTTACTGCATCTTTAAATCTTCATGAGTTTTCCATACAGGGATAATTTCAGTGATCTGGTGTGTAAACTGAGCTCCGTGAGCTGGAAGCCTAAAAGGGCAGAGGAAGTTTCCCAGCTGAAGACATCCGGCTTCAAAAACAAGGGGGGAGAACCTTCTTCTTCTTCTTCTTCTTTGGTCAAGGCTGTTTTCCAACTGGAGCGCTTGCAGGCCAGTGATTCCCAGTTGTTGGTGTTTATACTACATTTTTAAAGATTTGCCTTGAGAGAGTCTTTAAACCTCTTTTGTTGACCACCAGCATTATGCTTTCCATTTTTAAGTTCGGAATAGAGTAGTTGCTTTGGAAGACGATAATCAGGCATCCACCCAACATGACCAGTCCAACACTGGTGATCTTTGCTTCTTCCAGTACACTGGTATTAGTTCCCCAGTCTTCCCAAGTGATGTGTAAACTTTTTCGGAGACACCATTGATGGAATCTTTCGAGGAGTTGGAGATGGCGTTTAGAAGTGGTCCATGTTTCACAAGCATACAGTAAAGTTGGTAGTACAATAGCTTTGTAAACAAGCATTTTGGTTCCCTGCGAATGTTCCGGTCGTCAAACACTCTGCACTTCAATTGGGAGAAAGCCGCACTTGCAGAGCTCAGGCGATGCTGGATTTCGGCATCAATGTCAGCCCTTGTGGAAAGATAATTGCCCAGGTAGGAGAAGTGATCGACATTTTCCAACGTTACACCATTGAGTTGGATTTGTGGCGCTGCAAAGGGGTTGTTTTGTACTTGTTGGTGCAGCACTTTGGTTTTCTGGATGTTGAGCGATAGGCCAAGCTTTCCGTAAGCTTCTGTGAAGATATTTAAGATGGTTTGGAGGTCATCCTCTGAGTGTGCGCACACTACATTGTCATCAGCATACTGAAGCTCTATGACAGAAGTTATGGTCACCTTACTCTTTGCCACTTGGGGGCTGCTTCATGAGGCCTTTCCCCCAATGTGTCCATGGTCAGCAGAACTGGCCCTGATGCAGGGGCCCCATCAAAGCTGTTCTGCATTGCTCAGAATTCATTCTTTCCATGAGCCAGCAACTGCACTGTGGAACTCCCTGCCTTTTGGTATTGAGCAGGAACCTTCACTCTACGTTTTCCAGTACCTGCTGGAAGTAGGCAATTCTATTATTTTATGTTTTCTGTAAGCTGCTTTGAATGGGCTTTTCACAGAATCACAGAATCACAGAATCATAGAGTTGGAAGAGACCACAAGGGCCATCCAGTCCAACCCCCTGCCAAGCAGGAAACACCATCAAAGCATTCCTGACAGGTGGCTGTCAAGCCTCTGCTTAAAGACCTCCAAAGAAGGAGACTCCACCACACTCCTTGGCAGCAAATTCCATTGTCGAACAGCTCTTACTGTCAAGAAATTCTTCCTAATGTTTAGGTGGAATCTTCTTTCTTGTAGTTTGAATCCATTGCTCCGTGTCCGCTTCTCTGGAGCAGCAGAAAACAACCTTTCTCCCTCCTCTATATGACATCCTTTTATATATTTGAACATGGCTATCATATCACCCCTTAACCGTCTCTTCTCCAGGCTAAACATACCCAGCTCCCTAAGCCGTTCCTCATAAGGCATTGTTTCCAGGCCTTTGACCATTTTGGTTGCCCTCCTCTGGACACGTTCCAGCTTGTCAATATCCTTCTTGAACTGTGGTGCCCAGAACTGGACACAGTATTCCAGGTGGGGTCTGACCAGAGCGGAATACAGTGGTACTATTACTTCCCTTGATCTAGATGCTATACTCCTATTGATGCAGCCCAGAATTGCATTGGCTTTTTTAGCTGCTGCATCACACTGTTGACTCATGTCAAGTTTGTGGTCTACCAAGACTCCTAGATCCTTTTCACTTGTACTGCTCTCAAGCCAGGTAACACTTGTACTGCTCTCAAGCTTTTCTTTTCTTTTCTTTTCTTTTCTTTTCTTTTCTTTTCTTTTCTTTTCTTTTCTTTTTTACAGTCAAGCAGTGTATAGATCTTATGAAATAATAGTTTTCAAAAGCCTACAGTGAGAACACTGAGTCAAAGCTAAACAGCCGAAAAGCAGGAAGACCTCAGACGCAGCATCAGGGACCGCCATCCTTTAGGGATAGCAAAATCTTTTTCTCTCTTAGAAGAACACATGGCTCCCCCCTTGACTCCCAGCCAGGATGGCTGTGCTCTGCGTCCCGAAACTCCAGGAGGGGAGTCCTGTGTTTGAATCCTGCTTTCAGGTTTCCCCTTGGTGCATCTGGATCATGGCCGCTGTGAGGAGGAGGAGGAGGTGAAGAAAGAAAGAGGAGGTGGAGAAAAGAGGCGGAGGAGGGCTGGGATCTGCGCTCTCCTCCCGTCCCCAACTCGTTTGCAAAAGGCAGGAAGGGTTAATTGCTGTTGGCTTAATTAGTGAGAGGGGAGGCGAAGGCAGTTCCGAGCTGCGCCTCCTTTTCCCCGGAGTCTCGTTACCTCCGTCACTCGGCGTGTCTCCTCCATTTACAAGGGAGGGGACAGACGGGTCCCCATTGGATGGCTTACGCTGCCGAACACGTCCCGCTAATGAAGAGAGACGGGCTGGGAATTGTCGGGCGGCCAAGCCGGCGCCCACCCCCCCGCGAGGAAGGAGAGGAAAGGCTGGGAAGGGGGGCGAGAGAGAGAGGGGGAGACTCTTCTTGGCAAGAGAGGGGCAGTGGCGTAGCAAGGTCAGGTGGTACCCGGTGTGGAAACATTCTTGTCACCTCCCCACACATTGATTTTTTGATTATTATTTTTTGCGTTTGACTTTATTTCATATTCTCATACAAAGGAATGTGGATTCTGGGCCTCTGATAACAAGTAAGCGACTGTGGACAGATTCTTAAAATCTACAGGATGGATTGTGTTTTGGCTTGTGTTGTTTTATTTATATTTATTGTTTATTTATTTACTTACTTAATTATTTATTGTAATTTAAGCTTCATTAATCCGTTATCTTATCATACAATGCAAAACAAAGGTGTGATGGTATACATTATACATTTCTTCTATACACTTATACATATCAAGAAGAAATATAATAAAAGTGAAGAATACAAATACCGACTCTGCGTATCATTACACCTCCTAACTAAGAAAAGCTAACGAAAAAGAAAGAAAGAAAAAAGAAGAATAAAAATAAAAATAAGAATAGAGAAGAAAAAAAGAAATTTTATTTATTTAATAAAATTCATTTTAAAAAGCAACCTGCAAAGTGGTTTACCAAAACAAACAAACAAACAAACAAACAAAAACCACAGCAGTAAAATCAAGAAAAATGAACAAGCCTTCCCGGACCCATCAGGGGAAAGGGGGAGGCGCCGGCAAAGCACTGGGGCTCCCTGCCCCCTACCAGGAAGCAGCCTGGGTGCTGCCATTTTGTCTCCCCCCTCAGTAATGACACTCAGGGCAGATCACCCCCCCGCACCCCCCTTCCTACGCCATTGGAGGGGGGGTTTCATGAGGAGGCATCTTAAAGGACCAGATCCGCACCCAGCCAGATTCAATTCAACCCTGTTCCCAAACAGTACAGGGAATGGAAATTCAAGTTGACTGGGGTGTTTTAAGGCTCCGAACTACTGGCTTTTTCAAACAAATGGCTGCAAAAAAAACTCACTTTCCCCCTTCTTTTTTAATATATTTTTTTTATTTGATTTTAAATAGTACAAATGTATTACAAACAACAATTCTTTCCAAATATCGAGATTACTCTGATTCTCCCCCCCATCCCTTCCAGGGGTCTTGATGATAATATTTACAACTGCATATCAATGCTTATCCAAATTTTTATCCTTCCAAATTATCCAGACTTTCTGTTACTTTACAAGTGTGGTTTAAATCCTGTCAAACGCATCTACCAACTAGCTTCCTGCCATATAAGGGGAATGTGCTCTGCTACCAGCTCACTAGAGTGGGGGAGGGAGGATAATATTTAATCAATATATCCTCTCCTACTATCCACAACATTCCCACACGTTAGAGAGCGAAAAGCTGCATGGAAGGATTCTTGATCTATCCTTACAATCACATTACGTTTCCTCCCTCCCCGCTCCATGTTACGGATGCGAAAAATAACACACAAACTTTGATGATGAAACACAAAAGCGAATCTTGGTGCCCCTGCAATCGCATCAGGTTTGGTTGATTTGTCTGGTGGTGTTTTTACTGACGTGGACGTGTGCAGAGCGCTGGTGCAAAGGGAGGAAAAGGCGTGAAGGAAATGAGAGAGGCAACAAATGGGACATGGTGCACTCCTAGGTACAGAATTTGGAAATAAAAAACCAGAGCAACGGGGGATGCCTAATAGAGCGGTTCCACTTCGGAAGCAAGAGCAGGTAATTTGAAATCCCAGCAACCGGGGAGGAATTCAGAAGAGGAGCACGTAGGAAGCAATTCCAAGTCACCCAGCAAAGAAAGGCTGCTCTTATTAGTTGAAGATGGGGCATTTCTCGGGAGGTTTTAGAGTGTGGCATTTCTGCAAATAGAGGATGTTAAATTTTAGCGCAGCCACAGAGGACACAGCAGCCACCTTCCCTCTCTCGGTTATCTCCATCCCGTTAATTTTGCAGGGCCTGATATCAAAAGCATCTGCTCAACTCAAGCGTGAAGTCAGCTGTGATCCTGTTGGAACACTGGCTTTAATCATGGAGTGATTCACTTAAGGAAAACGAGACTCCTCTGATTCCGTATTCAGCAAGGATCTTTTGGGAAGGGCTGAGAGGAGAGTGAGAAATGGAGAGAGAGATTGATCATAGAATCGGAGAGTTGTAAGGGGCCTACAGGGTCATCTAGTCCAACCCCCTGCAATGAGGAATCACGGCTGAGGAATCCTTGATGGGTGGCCATCCTTATTCAACATCTTTATCAATGACTTGGATGATGGGCTTGAGGGCATCCTGATCAAGTTTGCAGATGACACCAAATTGGGAGGGGTGGCTAATACCCCAGAGGACAGGATCACACTTCAAAATGACCTTAACAGATTAGGGAACTGGGCCAAGGCAAACAGGATGTATTTTAACAGGGAGAAATGTAAAGTACTACACTTGGGCAAAAAAAATGAAAGGCACAAATACAGGATGGGTGATACCTGGCTTGAGAGCAGTACAAGTGAAAAGGATCTAGGAGTCTTGGTAGACCACAAACTTGACATGAGTCAACAGTGTGATGCAGCAGCTAAAAAAGCCAATGCAATTCTGGGCTGCATCAATAGGAGTATAGCATCTAGATCAAGGGAAGTAATAGTACCACTGTATTCCGCTCTGGTCAGACCTCACCTGGAATACTGTGTCCAGTTCTGGGCACCACAGTTCAAGAAGGATATTGACAAGCTGGAACGTGTCCAGAGGAGGGCAACCAAAATGGTCAAAGGCCTGGAAACGATGCCTTATGAGGAACGGCTTAGGGAGCTGGGTATGTTTAGCCTGGAGAAGAGAAGGTTAAGGGGTGATATGATAGCCATGTTCAAATATATAAAAGGATGCCATATAGAGGAGGGAGAAAGGTTGTTTTCTGCTGCTCCAGAGAAGCGGACACGGAGCAATGGATTCAAACTACAAGAAAAAAGATTCCACCTAAACATTAGGAAGAATTTCTTGACAGTAAGAGCTGTTCGACAGTGGAATTTGCTGCCAAGGAGTGTGGTGGAGTCTCCTTCTTTGGAGGTCTTTAAGCAGAAGCTTGACAGCCACCTGTCAGGAATGCTTTGATGGTGTTTCCTGCTTGGCAGGGGGTTGGACTGGATGGCCCTTGTGGTCTCTTCCAACTCTATGATTCTATGATTCTATGATCCAACCTCTGCTTAAACTCCTCCAGGGAAGGAGAGTCCACCATCTTCCAAGGAAGTCCACTCCACTGTTGAACAGCTCTTATGTCAGAAACTTCTTCCTGATGTTGAGTCAGAATCTCCTTTCTTGTAACTTGAGCCCATTGATTCAGGTCCCACCCTCCAGAGCAGCAGAAAACAAGCTTGCTCCACCTTTCATGTGATAGCCCTTCAGATATTTGAAGAAAGCTATTATATCTCCTCTCAGTCTCCTCTTTTCCAGGCTAAATGTACCCATTTCCCTCAACCATTCCTCATAAGGCCTGCTTTCCAGAATCTTGATCATCTAGGTTGCCTTCCCTTCATCTGGTGTGAAGAACTGACCAGCAATAAATCACACAGAGTAAGTGAGTTTAACTCTTTATTAGAAGAAACAAGGTAAGCTCAAGAGGACCAGGTCTAATGAGCACAGCAATTCTTCTCAGTAGACCTTGCTCATATGAGACAGTCGTGGAGATTGAAGGTCCCTGCTTTCCCACAGCTGCCTAAGTCTCTTTCTCTCTCCGGGGACCTTCCCAAGCAATCTGAGACTATGTCGGTGTGCCTTTCTTTGCTCTTTCCACTTCTTCCCTCTTCTGATCCTAGGAGATTGAGTGGAGGGGAGCTTGCCACAGCAGAAGAGAGAGAAACCCTGGCCTCTTCACCAGCCTGACTCATCTCTGCCTCTGGGCCTCCCTCTTCTCCTGCTTCTGACTCTGGACTTCTCTCTGCCACAGACTCTCCCAGTTCACTAAGCCCTGTTGCCTATTCAGCTTCTAACACCTCCTCCTCCGCCCGGTTTCCTCTCTTTTCTCTCTCTGGCCACTCATTGTTGTCCCACCACCACCACCCAGACTCTGAACCTTCTTTCCTTGGTGGTTCCCCCAGCTGGTGCCTCCCACCTTTCTGCTTCCAGCTTTTCCATGACCTCTGGACACTAGACTTCTTTTGATGCAACCTACCCCTTGACTAGGGACCCAGATGGCGCTGTGGGTTAAACCACAGAGCCTAGGGCTTTCTGATCAGAAGGTCGGCAGTTCGAATCCCTGCGACGGGGTGAGCTCCCGTTGCTCAGTCCCTGCTCCTGCCCACCTAGCAGTTCGAAAGCACGTCAAAGTGCAAGTAGATAAATAGGTACCACTCTGGCGGGAAGGTAAATGGTGTTTCTGTGCGCTGCTCTGGTTCGCCAGAAGCGGCTTTGTCATGCTGGCCACATGACCTGGAAGCTGTACGACGGCTCTCAGCCAATAAAGCGAGATGAGCGCCGCAACCCCAGAGTCGGACACGACTGGACCAAATGGTCAGGGGTCCCTTTACCTTACCTACCCCTTGACTGAAGGTTTCCTGAAGAGTAAAGCTGGTCAGGTGTGAAATGATCTCTGACCTGGCTGTGGACCAGGACAGAGACTGGGACCTAGAGGTGAAGTGCTGGCCTGCCTCGCCTTGAGATTTCCCCCATCCCAGAAGCTTGGCTGACCTGCCAAGGTTAGAGGTTTGCCCTTCGGACAACCACAGTGAGCAAGTGATACGATCCTCATCACCTAAATGACCATGTGTCACAGAAACTAGTCCGTCTGAACAGGTATGCAGCTGAAGGTAATAAATGCTAACATCTCCCAGGCCGCCCTGCTACAAGTGAGCCTGTCTTTCCCTGCCCCTCTGGAGAGGGATGCAAATCAGGAGTTGTAAGTACAAAGAAATCTTGCCGCAATGAAAGACAGGTACATCACGCCTTGGGGATGAGTCTTCTTTCTGCTCCCAGGGTTCTCATCCGAAAGGTTGTTTGTCATTATTGCTTCTTGGTGCTCTGGCTCCCGGGGACTAAAATAGCCTCCGTTTAGGGCGCCCGGCAAATGTTGCTGTGATCCCAGAGTCAGGTGCTCGCGGGAGCCTGATTAGGAGAGCCATTTGCTTCTGGCACGGAATAATAGTGTTTGAAAGCTCAGCGCCAAATGGCCTTGACATTTCCCGTTAGGGTAGCCGCACCTCAAGACAAAAAGAATGAGAGAAAGGGAGAGAGAGAGAGAGAGAGAGAGAGAGAGAGAGAGAGAGGTGCAGAACGGCGCAGTCAGGCTGGTGGGGCATGCAGACTCCAAAACTTGGATGGACCAAAAGCTTGCCCCGCTTCCCTTTTTAATGGTAGGGTTTTGATTATTTGTGATATGAAGGGAGAAATAGCGGCTGAAGAGGACTAGCCTGTTCCAGGGCACTGAGAAACAACACAGGGCCATTGAGAGCCATTGGCAATCCCAGAGAAATGTCCTCCCCGCTTGCCCTAAGCTGTGACCAGAGATTGGAGATTTGGACAGGAATCATTTGGGGCTGAGCAAAAGGGCAGATCCATCTTGGGCAGGCTGGCTGAAGGCAGGCAGGGAGAGCTGCCTCGGACTCTGGTGCTGCCCTGCTGTGGGGAAGAAGCCCCTTGAGACG
This sequence comes from Darevskia mixta, assembly GCA_034641385.1. Taxonomy (NCBI): domain Eukaryota; kingdom Metazoa; phylum Chordata; class Lepidosauria; order Squamata; family Lacertidae; genus Darevskia; species Darevskia mixta. The sequence goes on along the minus strand of JAWWNH010000141.1, from coordinate 766,211 downwards.
CCCATGCTGTGACTCCCTCCCTCCAAACTTAGGTGCAAATAGGTGCATCCAGCATATTTCTTAAAGCCACAACAGTCTGCGCTGCGTCTTGCTTCTCAAAGGAACACAGAACCTGTTTGTTGCCTGGAACCACCAGGAATCTTGCAGCTCGGCAGAGAATGAGGGTGGGGCCTTATGGCAACAACAAATAAAACTCCCTCCCGCCCTCTCCTGCCACAGTGCAGATTTCCCTCTAAGTAAAATAGACGTTCTACCCAGCTCTAAGTTTCCACAAGCATCAATAATTTAATTAATTGAAAGTGTTGTTCCCTTGCAACGCCTGCGAATCGGAGCCAACTCTGCCATGAGCCCAGGGAGGCAGGTGCTTCAGTGGCAGGTTTTTTGGGGGGCACATCAGGGTCCCAGAGCTCACCTGCCTCCTCCCACCCTGACTGACCACCTGACCAGGAGGCACAGAGTATCCAGCAGAGCCTGGAAGGAACAGCGAAGGAAGGAAGGAAGGAAGGAAGGAAGGAAGGAAGGAAGGAAGGAAGTGCTGGGGGGGCAGGAAGAGGCAGCAGTGGAAGGGAGACTTTGCAGGGGGCTGTAAAAGAGAAGGAAGCCTCCCTTGGTGGGACTGGACAGCCAATCCCTTTGAACTCAGCAGGACACGCAGCTATGAAAACATTCATAGGATTGGGCTGTAGTCCCATTGAGCCCTAGAGCGGTGCTTTTACAGCAAATGCTCTGTGCTGGTGAGGGGAAGGGGAAGGGGGCATTCCCACCCTGGAGCATGCTGGGAGTTCTGTTGCTTGTCACAGTTTCTGTGTGATGAAATCCACTGGAGCAGTCAAGTACAACATTCCCTGTTTGGCTAGAGTGTTCTAGCCAGTTTGAACTTCCTGTTCCTCCTGGTCTGGAGCATCCTTCCTTTGCTTGTGACCATTAGGTGAGCAAGACCTTTCCAGACCTGGTAAAAGGCCAAGTCACGTAGCCACCCTCCCTTCTTCTTTTTCGTCCTACTTGCTTCCCTGCTTCCCCTGGACTTGCACTGCTGGCTCTCAGCCTGAAGTCCCTGGGTTACCCCATATCCCATATGGGGTAAACCTATTTCTATGTATTTGTAACTTCACAGCTCAAGAAAGTTCATCCTAATGTTGAGTCAGAATCTCCTTTCTTATCAATTGAAAACAGCGATTCAGGTCCTCCCCTCCAGAGCAGGAGAAAACAAGCTTGCTCCCTCTTCCATGGGACAGCCCTTCAGGTATTGGTAAAGTTGGAAGGGACCTCCAGGGATCATCTAGACAACTCCCTGCAATGCAGGAACCAAAACTCAAGAATCCCTTTCTAATAAAAGCATATCAGAGTCAATTGCCATTTTCCACTCCATTTTTTTCTGGCATAAAAGGTCCACTCCTGATTATTAGTCTAATTGCAAATAAAACTCAATCAATCTTTGCCTTTGGGCTTCTGGAAGAAGGACAGGAAGTTCATGTTTGGCACCTGCTCTTCTGAAAAGCAGATTGATCTCAAATCTCATCACGGCTCGTTAAACTTCGCAGGAGAGTCTTTGGCAGTTTTGCTTTCCTCCCCCCCCCCCCCATCTCAGAGACATATTGACAAAATGATCTGCTTCTTAATGATTAGTTAAAGGCCCTTTCATCATTCTTGTAATTAACAATATGCAGTTACAATGAGCCTAGGAGAAGATTTGCGATATTTCTATGCCGGCAAAAGTCCAGATTCATTCTGAAAAGGGAGGAGGACAGGGAGGGAAGGTTTTATTGAATCCTAATAATAATAATAATAATAATAATAATAATAATAATAACAATAATAACAATAATAATAATAATTTATTATTTATACCCCGCCCATCTGGCACCTGGTCCTTCAGGGGCACAGTTACCCCATTCAGGACCAGGGAGTCCCCCACACCCACTCGCCCCCTGTCCCCCAGAAACAGTACTTCTGTCTTGTCAGGATTCAACCTCAATCCGTTAGCCGCCATCCATCCTCCATAGCACTGAGGACAACATTGTACCTTGTGTCACAGCACAAAGGCAAGGGAGGCTCCCAATGCGGAGTCCGCAGGGTGATGCAGCAACAGAAGAGGAGACTGACAGGAGATATGATATTCATCTCCAAATATCTGAAGGGAAGTCAGCCAGCCTGTTTTCTCCTGCTCCCGAGAATAGGATCCGAACCAATAGCTTCAAGTTACAAGAAAGGAGATTCTGACTAAGCATCAGGAAGGACTTTCTGATGGTAAGAGCTGTTCAACCATGGAAAAGATGTCCTCAGAAAATGGTGCCCTCTCCTTCCGCTCAGCTGCTTAATTACTGGGAGACTTTGGACCCTTTTAAAAGAGCTGTTAAAAAAATAACCCTAGGGGTTTTGGGTGTGTGGGGAGAGCATATAAATCGTCCATAGGGAAGAACATGTTCCCAGGAAGGTGAGAGTGGTAAAGTACAAAATTTATATCCACCCCCCCCAAAAAAAGGCGAGGGGAGCAAAGCCTGGCTGTGCTTGCATAATTGCTGTGGTGGAAATGTCTTCTTCTTTGGCGATCCCTCGTAGCTGAGTAAGATTGTCTTCCATAAACACGGTATTAACAATGAGTCCATAAGTGACTGTGGAGGCCAATTCTGGATCCACAGTTGGTCCCCTACCTCTCTCGCCCTGATCTGGCCACAGTGATCCATGCGACGGTCACCTCCAGACTTGATTATTGTAACTCGCTCTTCGTGGGGCTGCCCTTGAAGCTGACCCAGAAACTCCAGCGGGTGCAGAATGCCGTGGCGAGGCTCCTTACGGGGTCTTTGCCGTGGGACCACATTCATCCAGTGCTCTACCAGCTGCACTGGCTCCTGGTGGAGTACAGGATCAGGTTTAAGGTGCTGGTTTTGACCTTTAGAGCCCTATGCGGCCTAGGACCCTCGTACCTAAGGGACCGCCTCTCCTGGTATGCCCCGTGTAGGACCTTAAGGTCCTCAAATAATAACATCTTAGAGGTCCTGAGCCATAAGGATGCTAGGCTGGCAGCAACTAGGGCCAGGGCCTTTTCAGTACTGGCCCCGACTTGGTGGAACGGTCTGTCGCAAGAGACCAGGGCCCTGCGGGATTTGGCATCTTTCCGCAGGGCCTGCAAGACAGAGCTGTTCCGCCTGGCCTTTGGGTTGGTTTTAGTTTAACCCTGATGTTTTATTCCTTTATGGTTTTATTGGTGGGCTACTTAAAAATGTATTCCAGCCGAACTATTTAAAATTTTAAAAGAGGATGCTGTTAAGGTGCTACACTCAATATGCCAGCAAGTTTGGAAAACTCAGCAGTGGCCAGAGGATTGGAGAAGATCAGTCTATATCCCAATCTCAAAGAAGGGCAGTGCCAAAGAATGCTCCAACTACCGCACAATTGCGCTCATTTCACACGCTAGCAAGGTTTTGCTTAAAATTCTACAAGGCAGGCTTAAGCAATATGTGGACCGAGAACTCCCAGAAGTGCAAGCTGGATTTCGAAGGGGCAGAGGAACCAGAGACCAAATTGCAAATATGTGCTGGATTATGGAGAAAGCTAGAGAGTTCCAGAAAAACATTTACTTCTGCTTCATTGACTACGCAAAAGCTTTTGACTGTGTCGACCACAGCAAACTATGGCAAGTTCTTAAAGAAATGGGAGTGCCTGATCACCTCATCCGTCTCCTGAGAAATCTCTATGTGGGGCAAGAAGCTACAGTTAGAACTGGATATGGAATAACTGATTGGTTCAAAATTGGGAAAGGAGTACGACAAGGCTGCATATTGTCACCCTGCTTATTTAACTTATATGCAGAATTCATCATGCGAAAGGCTGGACTGGATGAAGCCCAAACCGGAATTAAGATTGCTGGAAGAAATATAAACAACCTCAGATATGCTGATGATACAACCTTGATGGCAGAAAGTGAGGAGGAATTAAAGAACCTTTTAATGAGGGTGAAAGAGGAGAGTGCAAAATATGGTCTGAAGCTCAACATCAAAAAAACTAAGATCATGGCCACTGGTCCCATCACCTCCTGGCAAATAGAAGGGGAAGAAATGGAGGCAGTGAGAGATTTCACTTTCTTGGGTTCCAGGATCACTGCAGATGGTGACAGCAGTCACGAAATTAGAAGACGCCTGCTTCTTGGGAGAAAAGCAATGACAAACCTAGACAGCATCTTAAAAAGCAAAGACATCACCTTGCCAACAAAGGTCCGTATAGTTAAAGCTATGGTTTTCCCAGTAGTAATGTACGGAAGTGAGAGCTGGACCATAAAAAAGGCTGATCGCCGAAGAATTGATGCTTTTGAATTATGGTGCTGGAGGAGACTCTTGAGAGTCCCATGGACTGCAAGAAGATCAAACCTCTCCATTCTTAAAGATATCAGCCCTGAGTGCTCACTAGAAGGACAGATCCTGAAGTTGAGGCTCCAGTACTTTGGCCACCTCATGAGAAGAGAAGACTCCCTAGAAAAGACCCTGATGTTGGGAAGGATTGAGGGCACAAGGAGAAGGGGACGACAGAAGATGAGATGGTTGGACAGTGTTCTCGAAGCTACTAACATGAGTTTGGCCAAGCTGCGAGAGGCAGTGGAGGATAGGCGTGCCTGGCGTGCTCTGGTCCATGGGGTCACGAAGAGTCGGACACGACTGAACGACTGAACAACAACTTAAAAATGAGGCTGCATTTTAAATTGTATTTTAACTTGCATTTTAATTTATTGTTTTGTATGTTTTGTGGTGGTTTTTATGGTTGTTAGCCGCTCTGAGCCCGGTCTTGGCTGGGAAGGGCGGGGTATAAAAAAAATATATTATTATTTATTATTATTATGTCCTTTCACAGTAGGGACATTGGTTTCCGGGCGGGAGTTGATCACGGTGAGGGTTTGCCAAGCGTGCCTTCCTCTTAGCATGTTTCTCCCTTGTGTCCTGAGTTCGAGCATCTTCAAAGCCCAGGACACCTTTGGCAAAGGCTGTTCTCCAATTGGAAAATGTACTTCCATGTTGAAACACCCTAGAATCAAAGAATTGTAGAGTTGGAAGGGACCCCAAGGGCCATCCAGTCCAACCGCCTGCAATGCAGGAATCCTGCCCCCAGCTGCCCCAGGGTGGGCTCAAACCACCAACCTCCTGGTGAACGGCCAGATGCAATGATTCGCTGCACCACCTCGATGTGATCAAACCCAGGAAAAGCAAAGCCACAGCGTTGGAGAGAGGTGAGGGAGGGGCCTCTTGCAGCCTTTTGGAAATCAGGCTGCCACTTCTTTGAGCAAGGATAATCAATTATTGCCTCTTTTATTTCTTGGATATTATGAAGCAAAGAAACCAATTAAGGAGGCAGCTATCAAGGCTCTTTCCAGGCGGCTGTGCGGAGAGCTCAGCAGAATTATTCCGTATGGACAGGAATCCTATTAAGTGGCTCAAGCGGGCGGGTGGGGGGGGGGTGTTGGTGGGGGTGAAACACAGGAGATCGTGCCAATATGCTTTATGAGTTGCTTTTGTCGAGGGGGGAGAAATCGCTCATCGGCAGGAGGGATGAGATGCCCCCCAAATTCACCCAAGGAATGTGCCTTGACATTGATGGATTGATTTGCTCACCTTTGTGGGGAATGAGCAGCTAACTTATAACAAATTGATTTAAGGGCCCTTATCGGAAGGGGTTGAAAGGGAAAGTACTGATTGGCTATCAACGGCCATTGCAGCAAGATCCATCACTGTTTGACTTCCAAGCATGGCAAGGCTGCCGCTGCTGTTGCTGATAATGATTAGAATTTGTTAATCGCTTTATCGTGTCCAGGGGAACCCAAAGTGACATTCCACCAAACAAACAGGCAGAGAGAGATACAGTGGTACCTTGGTTCTCAAACTTAATCCGTTCCGGAAGTCCGCTCCAAAACCAAAGTGTTCCAAAACCAAGGCGCACTTTCCCATAGAAAGTAATGCAAAATGGATTAATCCGTTCCAGACTTTTAAAAACAACCCCTAAAACAGCAATTTAGCATGCATTTTACTATCTAACGAGACCATTGATCCATAAAATGAAAGCAAAAATCAATGTACTGTACTATAAAATAAATAAAAGAGAATTGTAGATGATAAAAATTAAAATTAAAAAAAAATTCTTACCTGCACTGATGATAGTAATTGTTTGGATGGGGGGGGGCTTTTATCCATTTCCGCAGTCATACCATCAGTCAATCAGTCAATCAATCAATCGAACGCCAAACTGGGATCCACACAGTCACAAAAACAAATTAACTGAAAAAGCCTCAAAACAAAAACGCAAAATAAATAGCAAAAACAAAAGCACCAAATATAAGCTCCAAATATCACCTTAGAACGCTGTAATCGGAAACGGAAGGCTTGAATTACAACAGGGGGAACGCAAATGAGCAGCGCAACAGGAAACACAGGGGGACTCAAAATGGAGCACGTTCGGCTTCTGAAAAAAAGTTTGAAAACTGAAACACCTACTTCTGGTTTTGCAACATTTAGGTTCCAAGTTGTTTGTGAACTAAGCTGTTTGAAGACCAAGGTACCACTGTACATTAAAACCAAGTGGAACAAATACATTAAAACCATCCTGCCCACTTCTAAACAGCCACAGATAGTTAAAGGCTAAAGTCCTCTCCTGATTATAGAGGGAAGTTTTCACCTGGTGCCTAAAGATAGGCAAGGAAGGTGCCAGGCAAGCCTCCCTGGGGAGAGCATTCCATAAGCAGGGAGCCACCACAGAAAAGGCCCGTTCGTGTGTTGCCACTCTCCAGACCTCTCATTCCGATATGATCACACTGTCGCAGATTCCTCCACGGTGTTGTAGCAGAGCAGCGCAAAAGCCACAGGTTCTTTAGTGCAGTATTCTTTTATTGTGAGCTATATACATACATACAGTTCATGCAGCAGAACACCTGGCTGCACCAAAAGGCAAGACAAGTAGGACAACTTCACTCTCTCTATCTCTGATAACACTCTACACCCACACACCCTGCTTAACAGGTTTCCCTTTAATACAAAACAACAGCCAATCATCTGTCGGCACACTCCTGCTGAGTCACTGTAGGCCTGTTGCATCAGCCTCTTGCATCAGCTTCTTTTACTTTACAAGCAAGCTCAAGCCTGCAGACTTACTGTGTTACACAGCATTCTGTGTATCCCAACACACACCGGGAGAAGCATATTGACAAGCTGGAAGGTGCACAGAGGAGGGCAACCAAGATGCATAAGGGTCTGGAAACTAAGCTTTATGAGGAACGGTTGAAGGAGCTGGGTATGTTTAGCTGGAGAAGAGGAGACTGAGAGGAGATAGGAGAGCCGTCTTCAAATATCTCAAGGGCTGTCACATGGAAGAGGGAACAAGCTTGTTTTCTCCTGCTCTGGAGGGGAAGACTCAATGGCTTCAAGTTACAAGAAAGGAGATTCCAACTAAACATACAGAAAACCTTTCTGGCAGTAAGAGCTGTTCCATAGTGGAAAAAAATGTTTAAAAATGTTTTTCCATTAAAAAAAAATGTTTAAAAAACTCCCACCAAACTGAGTGGAAAGATATTGCCTTTGTTTTTCCTCTCAAATAACAGGTGTACTAGGTATTTCTTCTTCTTCATATAATGCAGTTTTCCAGATTGTGTTCAAAGGAAAGCAAGAAGTTGCTGTGCTACAGCTTGTGCCTCTGGCTCCAGGGAGTGCCAAGACTGGCGCAAACCTTTGTTTCGGTGGCATTTTCATCAATGAAAAGGGTCACAGCTGCTCTGATCTGTCTTGCTGTGAGTCAGGAAATGCCTGCATCAGCCCAGAATTCACTTTGGCACTTGGACCTACAAGATGGATGGGCGACCCCCTTCCCACCCAAACATTTTGCATGAAAGACATCCCTACTGCCCTCCTGTGGTCCAGAGAGAACCTCTTGCCATGACTTTGTGCCTCCTCCCCATGCTTACTACAGCCTCATTTCTTCTTCCAGGTGCCATGATAAACTGGAAGGTGGGAAGAGGCGGGTGACCAAGACGTCAAGAGTCTGGAAACCAAGCCTTATGAGGAACAGTTGAAGGAGCTGGATACGTTTAGCCTGGAGAAAGCGTCCTCTCAGTCTAGTTATCTTCAAATATCTCAAGGGCTGTCCCATGGAAGATGGAGCAAGCTTGTTTTCTCCTCTGGAGGGGAGGACTTGAACCCATAGCTTCAAGTTTCAAGGAAGGAGATTCCAGCTCAACATCAGGAAGAAGATCAGTTTGACAGTGGAACAGTCACCCTTGGGAGGTGGTGGGCTCTCCTTCTTTGGAGGTTTTTAAGCAGAGGTTGGATGGCCATCTCTCAGGGATAAGCTCCTGAACTCCCTGGAGTCTCTCATTGCTCCAAGACTGGGGTGACATGCAGCAGCGTTTTAATACTCTTGAAAGTTCAGTTAGTTAGAGCGTGGTGGTGATAATGCCAAGGTTGCAGGTTCGATCTCGGTATGGAGCAGCTGCATATTCCTGCATTGCAGGGGGTTGCACTAGATCAGGCACATCCAACTCCCAAGAGACTGCGATCTACTCCCAGTATTAAAAAACTGGCCATGATCCAGAGTTTTCCAGCTTTTTTGGGGGGAGGGGTTGCAAAACATTACTCACCCAACAGTCCACCGCCCTACCTCCTTCCTCCACTCTGCCGCCACCACAGGGTAAACAAGCCATGGGCGGGTGGGGGGCGACATTCATTGCCCACTTTCTATCATCCCACAATCGATCAGGAGCACCCTGTCAATCTACCTGTTGATCACGGTCGAGCGGTTGAACATGTCTGCACTAGATGATCCTCAGGGTCCCTTCCAGCTCTACAAATCTACTATTCCGGTTTGGTTTTTATTGCATCAGATTGCATTTGCATTGCTATGTTTGTATTTGCATTGGTTGTGAGTTGGCTTGGGGTGTCTTTTCGGGCTGAAAGGCGGCCTATAAATAACATAAACGATACCCTGTCACCCCCATCCCCTGTCCCCATGCCCAGAGATACTCAGCAAAGCCTGGAGACTCCCAATGTGATGCCCTCTTGCCAGAGTCTGGTTCTTCTCTTCTTTTATCAGAAGCACACAGATGACTGGGCAAGGCAGGGAGGCCCAGCCAGCTACACACCTGGGCACAGGTGACCCCACTTTTCAGGCTGCCAGCTGAGGCATGGCAGGCCAGGGGCACCATCAGGCTGGCAGAGAGCACCACAGGCTGCCTTGAAAAGAAGGAAGCAGCACAAACAGCCTCTGGGTTGCAGTGCAAATGGCGAGGAGAAATAGCCTGCCTCCAGCCCTCTCAGTGCACATCAGAAGAGCCGGATGGCAGCCGGGGCTCATCGCCTGGCCAGGTGCAGAAGCCCATAGAGCACTCAGATTCAGCTTTCCATCACAGACAAACTACCAGCCCCGGGCCAGTTGGAGCCATCCAAGCCCATTTCGGGTATTATCATAGAATCACTTACATCTCACACCAGGTCCTGGCTGCCGCTCAGAATTAAATCCAAGGTTGCTGCTCCTCTGATCGGTTCCATGACCAACTGTTCCAGGCTCCAGTCATCTCTAAATTCTACCTCTTGGAATCATAGAATTGTAGAGTTGGAAGGCTCTGCATTCCCACCCTCTGCAATGCAGGAATCTCAGGTAAAGCATCCCTGTCCAACCCCTGCTTAAAAACCTCCAAGGAAGGAGAGGCCAAACCTCCCAAGGGAATCTGGCCCAGGGTCAACAGGGACTCCCCTTCTTCCTGACATTTATTTTATTGAATTGAATTGATGTACTGCCCCAGTGCTTTTGTTCTGGGGAGACACAGGGGTACGCAAACGCATACCCCTAAAGATTTTGTGAATCTAAGTTTGGCCTCATTGAGGGGCAGTATTTCAATATGAGTAGGAAAATGAGAGTACCCCTAAACATATTTTTTTTAAAGCACTGTACTGCCCTATGGGATGCGGGTGGTGCTGTGGGTTAAACCACAGAGCCTAGGGCTTGCCGCTCCGAAGGTTGGCGGTTTGAATCCCCGCGATGGGGTGAGCTCCCATTGCTTGGTCCCTGCTCCTGCCAACCTAGCAGTTCGATAGCAAGTCAAAGTGCAAGTAGATAAATAGGTACCGCTGCAGCGGGAAGGTAATCGGCATTTCCGTGCGCTGCTCTGGTTTGCCAGAAGCGGCTTAGTCATGCTGGCCACATGACCCGGAAGCTGTACGCCGGCTCCCTCGGGCAGTAAAGCGAGATGAGCTCCGCAACCCCAGAGTTGGTCATGACTGGACCTAATGGTCAGGGGTCCCTTTACCTTTTTACTGCCCTATACCCAGAGGTCTCAGGGTGGTTCACAGACCAAACAGACATGGCTCAAGGGGACCCTTGTCCACTGCTGTTCACAGAGGGAGCACTCCATGTTTCAACAGCACTGAAGGTTGCAGAGCATGAGACTCTGCAGTCTGCTGAATGACTTCAGTGCCTTCTGTTGACCCCACCCATAGGGAGAGCTTTTCTGGAGAGCGGTGCATGGTCAAGGCCCCAGGGTACCCTTTCAGAAGATCGTGGCAGCTTGGGGAACTCTTTACAAGCTGCTTTTTTTGGAAGCCTGGGCTTACGCTATTCCTCCCTGTTTGTGTTCCAATATTTAAGAGGCTGCTACGTGACAGTGGAGTCGCTCAACCATTAGCGGTCCATGTTTCCAAATGTGAAAAAGCCGGATGAATAGGAATGTGTGGCTCTTCTCGGCTTTGGGGTGGGGTTGGCACTCAATTTTGGCAAGTTGTTTGGGGATGTTAAACTGGGAGTGGGGGCATGGCAAAGCCAAGAGGAGAGTAGCCCCCAGTAGCTGAAGAGGTACTGGGCAGAGATTGATGTCTGTGAGGAGGGGGCGAGTGGGGAAGTAGAGTAGTTCAACTCACTTCTGCAGAAGGCACTGATGGCCCCCCACTTGGATGGCTTCAAAAGAAGATTGGGCAACTTCATGGAGGAGGAGGAGAGGGCTATTGAGGGCTCCTAGCCAGGATGGCTCTGCTCTGCCTCCACAGTCCGGGGCAGCAGTGCTTCTGACTACCAGTTGCTGGAAACCACTGAAGAGGAGAGTGGCCTTGTGCTCGCATCCTGCTCACGAGCTTCCCATTGAGGCATCTCATTGGCCACTGTCAGAACAGGCTGCTGGACTAGATGGTCTGATCCAGCAGCCCCTTCTTATGGGAAGGTAAATGGCATTTCCGTGCGCTGCTCTGGTTCGCCAGAAGCGGCTTTGTCATGCTGGCCACATGACCCGGAAGCTGTACGCCAGCTCCCTCGGCCAATAATGCAAGATGAGTGCGCAACCCCAGAGTCGGTCATGACTGGACCTAATGGTCAGGGGTCCCTTTACCTTTACCTTTTTAGATGCCAGCCATTGTTCCATCTTGCATCTTGCAGAATGGCAGTGGGGGCCTCACCAGGCCATTCTGCTGAGCATCCAAATTCTCATGGCTCAGAGGCCAGCCACCTTCCATCTGCTGGACTTCCATAAGCAGGCTGAACATTTGCAAGTTAGGATTATAGGAAGGAGCCCTTGTTTTCCCCAGCATAAACCACATGGAAGCCGCCTTGGACTGAGTTTGGCATCAGTGGATTCCATCCATCAATGGTCATTCAGCAAAGGCAATAATGGATTGAAGAGGAGCCAAAAAGAGGAGGAGAGGAAGAAGAACAAAAGGAGGAAGAGGAAGAGGACAAAGAAGAGAATGGAGGAGTGAGAGATGAAGGAGGAGGGGTAGAGGAAGAAGAAGAAGATGATGATTAAGAGCAGGAGGAGGAGGAGGAGGAGCAAGAGGAAAGAAAGGCGCCTTTTAGTTGTAGAAGCCTTTCCCGTACAGAATATTTTGGAGAGAGTTGATCCAAATCAAAGAGAGGCAAGGCAGGATTTGTGCAAGGCTCTTTGCTGCAATAGAGATGAGATGCTCAGCAATAGTAAAGGCAGCCGGCAGGCTATGCAAAGCGCTATAGCCCAGGGTGTGTGTGCGTGTGTGGCAGCATTTGCAAGAGAGGCAATTTCCATAATTCATGTCTGGAGTCACTTGCAAAGAAGGAGCTGGCTCAAAAGGCTCTCTCTCTCTCTCTCTCTCTCTCTCTCTCTCCTCTCCTTGATGTGCACAAATACGATTTGCCAAGCAGCCACGTCTGCGCTTTGAAGATACTCATCTACAGGAGCACTTACAGCGAAACCTGTTAGGTCGCCTGGCAATGGCGGCTCCGGCTGCTCAAATACATATTTCCCCCGTTTAAAGGATTTTGAGGCTTTACAGAGCTTAGAGTGACCTGCTAAGAGCAGCGCAAACAATCCTCACCTCGGCCCCCTTTCCTGAGAAGTGGCGCTTTTCAGCTCAGTCAGGAAGGAAGGATATCAATGTATCATTATGGGAAATACTTCTAAATAAATGCCAAGCTATCCATTGATGAAACGTGGCCAAACACACACACACACACACACACACACACACACACACAACACACAACCTTGATGTCTTGGTCACATCCAAAGTCTTTCTGGGCAGTGTTTTCCTGATAGCCACACAGCTGACCCCCCCCCCCCACTCCAAGGCTTGCCGGCAGAGACCCTTGTTCCTTTCTTTGTTTGTTGCCCTTTACTCAGAAGAAATTTCCAGAAGAAATCCTGGATGCCAAGTTCCATGTTTGGGGCAAGTGAGAGAAGCCCAACAGAGATTTAAAATCACAAAATATGCAGCAAAAGGAAGCATGGAGATATAGGCTGCAAGACCTTTACAATATTCCCTTTCAAATGAGCTCCCAAATTTTCCTCTTACCCCAGCATAGGGAAAGACCACCTGTTTGGTAAGTTAAAAATAGGTTTACTTACAAACTCCTCAGAGTCAGATTCATGTGTTTTTCCATACATCGGTCAGAAAGGTTTCACAGGCAGTAAAACTTGGGTTTGTTATAAAGAGGTTAAAGTTCCTAAATTGTTGGCATGGGAATTTCAATTCTTGGTATGGGAATTATTGGTATGGGAAATGAAGATTGGTTTGTGAGAGCCATGAGGTCTGAGCAGGAGCTACCAGCTCAAACCTTGTCACACACTTAGCTTCTCAGGTAAATTGGGGGAAAACAATAGGCTTGATTACTCCTTTCCTCCCAAGTAAGGGGATGTGGTCTGGGTTAAACCTGGCAAGACGGCTTACCCTATGTATTGACCCCTTTAAGCATTTATTAAACTTAAGCATGTTGATTATACGAGACTGGTTATCCCACACTAACTGTATGAAGCACAATTTTGCTCCCCACCACCCATCTTTTTAAAATAAAATAATAAAATAATAAAATAAAATAAAATAAAATAAAATAAAATAAAATAAAATAAAATAAAAAAATAAAATAAAATAAAATAAAATAAAATAAAATAAAATAAAATAAAATAAAATAAAATAAAATAAAATAAAATAAAATAAAATAAAATAAAATAAAATAGAGGTGCCCTGCTCTCCACCTTCCCACCCGTTCTCTTTCTGCTCTCCTTCCAGATTTCTACTTCAAGCTCCTTCCAGATTTATAACTTTGCTCGAAGCTCACTGCCTCGTACCCAGTGCAGAACAATAAAGCTCTGGGAGCCCGTTTAGAGGAAATTGTGCCATCTCGGAAGGGTGTGAATCCACCAGACTCGGCGGGAAAGAAGGAGCCAGGAGGAGCCAGCTTGCATTATGCCGAGGAAATAAAGGCTTAATGGCGCTGGCACGCCTTGGATTCTGACACTTCAGCATTTTGCTAATTTCCTAAACACCACTTACGGGGCAATTACCTGCTGCTCATCTAGAAGGAACATGCCAGGAGGGCAGAAGCAGAGACAATGAAGGAAACACAAATGCAATGGCTGGAGAACCCGTGGCGCCTCCAAATCGAACATTCAAAGCAAAAGCAGATTTGGGGTGGGCTGGCGGCTTTAGTAAGTAGGTAAGTAAATTTTTATTTCTACCCCGCCCTCCCCAGCCAAGACCAGGCTCAGGGCGGCTAGCATCACATATCAAATACATTAAAACACAATCAAGCAATTGATTAAAATACAGCTTAAAAATTAGAATCAGGATAAAATTAAATGATTGCCCACGAATTACAACCAAAGGGGTCGGGAACCTCAAGTATTCATCAGGGCCAGCTGTCCACGTTGGTCCCACCTGAGCCGATAAAAGGGCCAAAGAGGTAACTTACAGGGTCCCATAGAGGGGGGGGGCAAACTGGGCCCGGACCAAAGGCCAGGAAGGGAACAGCTCCATCTTGCAATGTGGCTCATTCCTGGCATTTCTCAACGAAGCCTAGAGTTGCAAGGGACCCCAACGGTCATCTAGTCCAACCCCCTGGAATGCAAGAATCCCTGACAGATGGCTACCTAAGTTTAAAATAGCCATCCAGCCTCCAAGGATGGAGAGTCCTGTAGTCGAACAGCTCTTACCATCCAGACCAGGGGTCAGCAAACTAAGGCCTGGGGGCCGGATCCGGCCCAATTGTCTTCTGGATCTGGCCCGCGGACTGTCCGGGAATCACCGCGTGAATCGGCATGGGGATTCTGATTGTTTGGGTGGCACCATTTCTCTCCCCCTCCCCCTCACACACACCGCGGTGGTGCCTCCTCCCTCCCTCCTCCTGGCTTCTCCCTGCCCTGCCTAGAGGAGGAAGGGGGCTGGGCCTTGTTGAGCTGCGGTTGGCTGAGCACCATTTTAAGCAGCCCCTCTCTGGAGCCAGCCCTTTCGCGCCACTCCTCGTTCCTTCGCCGCTGCCGCCACCCCCTGCTGCTCGCAAGGCACAGGTAAGCAGCCACCAGGACTCATCCGGTGCTGTGGAGAAGGGAGGGGAGAGTGGGGGGTTCAAAATATAGTCCGGCCTCCCATAAGGTCTGAGGGACAGTGGACCGGCCCAGAGGCGGAGGATGGTGGGGGTGATGGGAGTGCCCCGCCCCCATTGGCGCGATCCCGGGGGGGGTTCCATCGCGGCTGCCCCCCCGCCCACGGTGGCTGCTCCGCCCCTGCAGGCTACGTGCCACGCCCCCAGAACATGCGCCCCGCCCCTGTGGGCAGCATGTCACACCCCCAGTGTGTGTGCCCCGCCACTTTGGGTGGCACGCCCCACCCCCGGGACGCGTGCCAGCCATGCCCCCACCTGCTCCCCGCCCCTGGTGCTGGAGAATGAAGCTCCACCACTGGACCGGCCTCATACGGAAAAAGTTTGCTGACCCCTGATCCAGACGTTCTTCCTACTGGAATCTCCTTTCTTGCTATCTGAATCCACTGGTTTGGGCTCTTACAAGCCCTTCAAGTGTCCAGTTGCAGAGGAACCTCTATCATAGAATCATAGAATTGCAGAGTTGACCCAAGGGCCATTTAGTCCAACTCCTTCAAAGGCAGCCGAAGAATCCTTGACAGATGGCCATCCAAGCTCTGCCTAAAAACCTCCAAGGAAGGGAAGTCCACCACCTTCCAAGATACCTGAAGAAGGTTGCAGTCTCTCAAGAGGGTGTGTGTGTGTGTGTGTGTGTGTGTGTGCGCGCGCGCAAAATTTGTTCAGTTCCCTTTTTGATGCAAACCCACTTAATCTGCACTTTCCAGACCAATGCATGAACCTTAATGCAGCCAGAAGCAGACATCCACACAGCACACACACAACACAGGAGGGAGACCTGGGTCGACCAGGTTCACGTCTGTGCGTTTCAGAAGTGCAGAATCCACACATCTGCTCTGTCCAATTTCTGCACTAACCTGCCTTTAATATGAATCATAGAATCCTAGAGTTGGAAGAGACCCCAAGAGCCATCCAGTCCAACCCCCTGCCAAGCAGGAACACCATCAAAGCATTATTGACAGATGACTGTCAAGCCTCTGCTTAAAGACCTCCAAAGAAGGAGACTCCACCACACTCCTTGGCAGCAAATTCCACTGTCAAACAGCTCTTACTGTCAGGAAGTTCTTCCTAATGTTTAGGTGGAATCTTCTTTCTTGTAGTTTGAATCCATTGCTCCGTGTCCGCTTCTCTGGAGCAGCAGAAAACAACCTTTCTCCCTCCTCTATATGACATCCTTTTATATATTTGAACATGGCTATCCTATCACCCCTTAACCTTCTCTTCTCCAGGCTAAGCATACCCAGCTCCCTAAGCCGTTCCTCATAAGGCATCGTTTCCAGGCCTTTGACCATTTTGGTTGCCCTCCTCTGGACATGTTCCAGTTTGTCAGTATCCTTCTTGAACTGTGCTGCCCAGAACTGGACACAGTATGCCAGGTGAGGTCTGACCAGAGCGGAATACAGTGGTACTATTACTTCCCTTGATCTAGATGCTATACTCCTATTGATGCAGCCCAGAATTGCATTGGCTTTTTTAGCTGCTGCATCACACTGTTGACTCATGTCAAGTTTATGGTCTACCAAGACTCCTAGATCCTTTTCATTTTTTTGACAAAGTGTAGTACTTTACATTTCTCCCTATTAAAATTCATCCTGTTTGCCTTGGCCCAGTTCTCTAATCTGTTAAGGTCATTTTGAAGTGTGATCCTGTCCTCTGGGGTATTAGCCACCCCTCCCAATTTGGTGTCATCTGCAAACTTGATCAGGATGCCCTCAAGCCCATCATCCAAGTCATTGATAAAGTTGTTGAATAAGACTGGGCCCAAGACAGAACCCTGTGGCACCCCACTAGTCACTTCTCTCCAGGATGAAGGGGATCCATTAATGAACACCCTTTGGGTTCGGTCAGTCAGCCAGTTACTAATCCACTGAATGGTAGCATTGTCTAGCCCACATTTTACCAGCTTCTTTACAAGAATATCATGGGGCACCTTGTCAAAGGCCTTGCTGAAATCAAGATAGGCTACATCCACAGTGTTCCCTTCGTCTACCAGGCTTGTAATTCTGTCAAAAAATGAGATCAGATTGGTCTGACATGACTTATTTTTCAGAAACCCATGCTGACTTTTAGTGATCACAGCGTTCCTTTCTAGGTGCTCACAGACCGTTTGCTGTGTGTGTGTGTGTGTGTGTGTGTGTGTGTGTATTTAAATGCAGATTTCATTGCACTTAATTTAAATTTGCATTATATCTCCACATAAGCATTTCTAAATGTATTTTATCCAAAAATACACCTTTTCCCCCCTTTCTTTTTCAGAGCCAAGAACCGCATTGCAAAAAAAAGTGTGAAATCCAAATGCTAATTAGATTCTGATCCGTGTATTAGTCTGGGAGGTGTGAACAAGTTGCTTTGCTTCAAAATGCAGACCCAACAAATTCTCCCTCCTGCGCACCCCCAGCCCACCCGGTGGGGGCCCTCCATGCGCTGCCTTCCTACCCAGGTCAAGTATTTTTACACTGTCCTCTTTCTAAAGTTGCCAAGGAACCATTTCTGGCACAGGAAACTGTGAACATTTGTGTGTGTGTGTGATCATTTTAAGGTTAGTCTAATCTCACTTGCAATGATTCATTACAGCTTTTGGAAAAATCTATATGAGCAAGTCTCTTAAAGCTGGCTGTAATTAGAAGGAGGCTGTGTTAAGGAGAATCTGGAAAAGGTCGGATGATCATCAGTTCGGAAGCCTGGAGAGGGACCCTCTCTGCTCCTCTTCCCTCCTCCCCACACCCCTCAAGCTCAGAACTTCTGGCCCCAATGAAGGAAAGGGACACCCGCCCTGAGAAGGCCCAAGACCCCAGACAGGTTGGGCTGGGTGGGATCCAGGGGGGCCCCATGGTGTAAAGCTCTCCCCAACCACCCTTTTGGCCTCTACCTACCATGTGGCTTTACTACTCCTGGCAACATATCATTTAGGATGTTCAAGAGATGCATTATGTGATCTATCCGTGAGATGTAGCCCTTCAGTTTTGGGCAATTGACAAATACAAGTTTTTGAGAGATTAGCCGCATTCTCTCTGATCCCCTTATTTCCTGAACCGCAATTTTTCATCCCATTGCAATGAGTGACAAACAACAGGAAGAACTTTCTGACAGGAAGAGCTGTTTGACAGCTGAACAGACCCCTTCTGGAGGTGCTGGACTCTCCTTCCTTGGAGGCTGGATGGCCGTCTGTCTTGGTTGCTTTCTTTGAGATTCATACATCACAAGGGGTTGGACTAGATGACCCTCAGAGTCCCTTCTAACCCTCCAGTTCTGTGTTTCTTTGATCATCTCCTTCTTTACTTCAGCGTTGCTGTGGTTCAGAGGCAAAACCTTTTGCCCGATTCCTTATTTCCACCTCATTGGCCAATCCTTCAACTTTTGCTACTTTCCCAGAGGCTTTCGGCAACTTTTCTCACTGAAAGGCAGCTCCGCTCAGCAGATGTGAACATTAACATTGTCGCGGAGGGAGGGGGGGGGGAATGGCAGGTTTTTTTTACACATAAGCCAGCCCTACTGTAGCACAGGTAATTAAATGAAGGCTCTTATTTAACTTCCGCAAAACTAAGTGTGCCATAATCTCCTGTAAAAAGCTACTAATTGCAAAGCATTTGTTTAGCAGATCCGCTCTCTGGATTGTAGTTCGGGGTCTAAGCTTCAGTCTCATTTACCAGCTCCTTGTTCACTTTATAATTATTTTTTATTATTATAGGGTTTACTTAACGGTGCCCATTGCCCTGGAACAGTCATGGGAAAGTGTTTTAATCCACCTCAGGCTTCCTTGCAAAACTTAACTATTCAGTGCTAACTCAGACAAATTGAGCTGAATGGAGACCTTGAGAAAACAGGGGGCCACACTCGCCTGATGCCTCTGGAGCCATCTGGGTTGCTCCAGGAAGCAGCTCTTTGCTTTTTTCTGCCTCAGTTCCAATCTGTAAAATAGGGAGAAGAGAATCACAGGGAATTCCAGGAGGAATAGGAAGCATTTCTCTTTATGGAAAACCTATCCCGATGCTAAGTTGGGGTGGGAGTGGGAAGTCTCATAGAATCACAGAATTGCAGAGTTGAAAGGGACCCCGAGGGTCATCTAGTCCAACCCCCTGCAATGCAGAAATCATTTGCCCAACGTGGTAGTGAAACGCATGATCCGGAGATTCTGTCACTGCTCAAGGAGTTGAACTGCCAGAAGGGATCTTGTGCCATCTGGGCACCTCAGGCCTTGCAAAATTTAACCGCAAATCATGTACCATGGAAATCTTCAAAGAGCAATCAAGGGCTTTGAAATTAGACTGAGGGACAGATGAACTCCATCTGAGGGCCTCCTGCAGTTGGAGACACAGACTGCCAATCCCAAAACTCACAGGGTGGCCCTGAAGTTCAGCACTGCAAATCCCCCTTCATTCAAGGGGCAGGAGTGCCTAGTGAGGAGAAGCTGCTTCCCTGCAATGCAGGAGGTTGGACTAGATGACTCATGGGGTCCCTTCCAACTCCAACTCCTGCCACTGCCAGTGATCTGTTCATGCAGTTCCTCCTTCCCCAGACCTCCTCCTCTCCCCCCCCCCGCCCAAAAGATCCGGCGCAACATCTGGGGAGAGGAGCTAGCAAAACAACACCCCGGTCACTAACTGTGTAATAAACTGGAGATATATTAAAATGTCTTGTAAACCAACTTGCAGCAGGTGACTGCTTGCTCCGCTTGAGAGACCTCCGTCTCCATCTTTCCTGTCTCCTTATTAAAATGCAGCTTATTAAGCAGCAAAGGTTTACCATGTCTTGAGACAATTTTAGCATCTTTTAAGGGGCTCATAAATGCTTTACAGAGGATGCTTCTGAATAAATATGAGATGCTTCTGCAAGTTCAGCAACCGGGGTCCCAAGGAGGCAAAGGTTGGCAGGAGCTTTGCATGTTGTCAGTTGAGGGGCCTGATTCACTAGACCGCTCTCCTCAGCGCTTTCCTTCTAGAAAAAAAACAGTGCTGGTCTCCTCCATGAAGGTGTTACAGTAAGTGCCACACTTTTAACTAGTAGTGCTTTTCTTCTAGAAGAAGAAGGGAGCCTCATTGTTCACAATCATCATCATCATTTATTTGCATGCTCCCTTTTCCACAGCTGGAACCAGGCTCAACATTAAAAGATTTATGTAACTAAGAAAACATTACAGATGCAGTCATAAGCAATGCATAAAACCAGATCGAAATGTAGGCAGCAAAATTAAACAATCTCCGCGTAACAAGTTCAAAGATGATGGGGAGGGGCGAAGCCTCGCAGAAGCTTCCGAGGTGGCCTCAAAGGACACGATCCGTTGCCATCCCTTGCTTCCCACGTCTCTCACAGCCCTGGAACTTTAAGGTAAAAGGCAGATAATTAATATAACAACGGCAGCAGCAACAGCTGCAACACATTATACGCGGCACTGCCTCTGAAGACAGTTCGGAAACTTCAGCCGGTGCAGAATTCAGCAGCCAGGTTGCTCATTGGGCCAAGACAGTTTGGGATATGATTTATAATGAGATCAAAAAAATGTTTAAGACTACTTTTGTAAAAAGACCAGAAGCTTTTTTACTAAGCATTATAGGTCAAGATTTGCCAAAAGAGGAGAAGAAACCTTTCATGAATGCTACAACTGAGGCGAGGATACTGCTAGCCCCAAAATGGAAAAGTGATGAAATTCCAACTCAAGAAGAATGGCAAGGAAAGCTGATGGAATATGCAGAGAGAGTGGGGGTATTCCTTTTTTGGGGGGGTCTACCTTTCCCATCCCAAGGATTCCTAAACATTAGGAAGAACTTCCTGACAGTAAGAGCTGTTCGACAGTGGAATTTGCTGCCAAGGAGTGTGGTGGAGTCTCCTTCTTTGGAGGTCTTTAAGCAGAGGCTTGACAGCCACCTGTCAGGAATGCTTTGATGGTGTTTCCTGCTTGGCAGGGGGTTGGACTGGATGGCCCTTGGGGTCTCTTCCAACTCTATGATTCTAGGATTCTAGGATTCTATACTCTGGGGAGCCGTTTGCTTCCAATTGCAGAGCCCCTGTTGCCAGAGGAGGTTCTTGGCTCCTTTTCACTGGGATTGTAATGGGAAGAGCGCCAAATGTGCCAAAAGACTCAGTTGCGCAGGCTGAGATTTGAACGGCAGCACATTATGATCCTTCTGGCGCCGGATTGTGTGCGAATGAGAGCGCAGCTATCGCTGGATCTACCTATCTGAATCCATCAAAATGTAAGGAATGTCACGGGGAGTCCAAAGAATTATATAATCCAGAGATATTAGTTCTGGCCAATGCAACACAGAATGATGGGTTGGGATGAGCTGGGAGGGGCCTTGACAGTCATCTAGTCCAACCCCCTGCAATGCAGGAATCACGGACAGATGGCCATCCAACTTCTGTTTTAAAAAGGTCAAATGAAGACAAGTCTTCCAAGGGAGTCCCTTCCAATGTCAAACAGCTCTTACCTAACATTTAGCCAGAATCTCATTTCTTGACATTTGATTTCGTTGGACACAGTATTCTTTTCTAGGCTAAACATACCCAGAATTGGACACAATATTCCAGGTGTGGTCTGACCAAGGCAGAATAGAGCAGGGCTATGACTTCCCTTGTTATGGACACTAGACTTCTGTTGAGGCAGCCTAGAAGAGCATTAGTCTTTTTTGGTGATGTATCCAGGACCGTCTTACCCATAGGTGCTAGGGGTGCAGGGCACCCGGGCGCCAGGCTCTCAGGGGCACCAGGCCAAGAGTCTGGGGCCTGAGAGTTAAGTCTGGGGAAGAGCCTGCCTGTCGGACGGAGCGCCGTGGTGGGCTCTTCTGCTGCAGGCGGCTCTGCGCTGCGAGTTCGGGGGCGACCAAGCCAAAAGACGCTGAGGCGGCCAGCCAGCTGGCTCTGCCCTCCTGGGCGCCTTTGACTGGGAAACCTGGGGGGGCAGGCAAATCTTTGCACCCCAGCACAGCATATGCTTAAGACAGCCCTGGCACCATCACACTGTTGACTCCTCTTCAGCTTGTGATCCACCAAGACCCATAGATCATTTTCACATGTCCTGCTATTAAGCCGGGTGTCCCCATCCTATATTTGTGCATCTGGTTCTTCCTGCCTAAGTGCAGAACTTGAAATTTGTCCCTATGGAAATTTATTCTGTTAGCTTGCGCCCAGTTCTCCAACCTGTTAAGGTCATTTTGAATTTCCCCACAGTGGCCAACCAGATGCCCCAAGGGGAAATCCACAACCAATGATCCAGAACCCTCTCCCCTCCTGTGGATTCCAGCATCTGGTATCCAGAAGCATTGCTGCCTCCAGCTGTAGCAGGTAGAGCAGAGCCAATTTTCTTAGTAGCCATCGACAGCTCTCCATGAATTAACATCCTATATCCTTTTAAATTCATTTGTGAGAAGGGGTAGGGGGGTTATTGTTTTGTTTTGTTTTCCTCTTGTCTTCATTAGGTATTTTGTGTTTTTATGCTGTGACCTGCCTTGAGATCTATGGATGAAGAGTGATATGATAATCATCATCATCATCATCATCATCATCATCATCCAATCTCCGAAGGCCTTCTGGCAATTCCCTCCCTGCGAGAAGTGAGGTTACAGGGAGCCAGGCAGAGGGCCTTCTCGGTGGTGGCGCCTACCCTGTGAAACGCCCTTCCACCAGATGTCAAAGAGAAAAACAACTACCAGACTTTTAGAATAAATCTGAAGGCAGCCCTGTTTAGGGAAGTTTTTAATGTTTGATGTTTTATTGTATATTTAATATTTTGTTGGAAGCTGCCCAGAGTGGCTGGGGAAACCCAGCCAGATGGGCAGGGTATAAATATATTATTATTATTATTATTATTATTATTATTATTATTATTATTATTATTAGCCATTGATGGCCAACCCCGTCTCCTGAGGGAGCGAGTTCCATCGTTTGACTAGGTGCCATGTGGAGCAACACTAGACCCAGAGCAGACCCCCCTTTGGCCTCCCACTTTACCTTTTTCCGGGATGATGAGGAACCATGGGAAGAAAGAGAAAAGGCGGCAGAAGCAGCATCTTTCCAGATGTCATTTGCGGAATCCGTGTCACTGTTTTCTCAGGGAGGAGGCTGGTCCATAAATCAATCTGCTGCTCTGCAGAAATGACACTCCTAAAGAGACAGCCTTTCACCTCGGAGCTCTTTGGAAGGGGACCCCCCCCTTTCCCTTTCAATATATCACTCAGCTTAACACTTCCGAATGTCAAGGAGGCAGCAGAGTTTGCGGAGAGGAACCAAAGCGCTCCACGCTGTCCTCCTAACACCATCCGAGCCAGGAGTGGTTGGCAAATGAGGCCCTCCCCACCTCCACCTTGGCTTCCTACAGGCATGGCCACGTGGCCCCCTGACCCCCTTTTAAAGCCACCCAGAGCATGACTGGCTCTTCTGCCATCAGTGCTCTGGGTCCATGTCTGCAGCCACCAGCGATGTACCACTCCCCTTGTGAAGCAATCCTTGTTTTGCGCATCCTTCCATCGCAGGCATGGTGTTGCCAGGACCGGTGCTAGCGATTTTGGCGCCCTAGGCAAGGGGGCGGGCCACGTGACGTCATTGCGCATGGCGCATGTTGCGGAGCGGGGCCCGCCCCCTGCCCAGCCGGGCGCCCCCCGCCGCCATGGTTTTCACCCCAAGTTCCTTGCTCCGCCGCTGGTTGGGGCGGCACCGGGCGGCAGCAGGGGGCGAGGGGCAGGCTGGCCAGCGCCCCCTCCATTTTGGCGCCCCCGCCGCTGCGGTTTTCGCCCTAAGTTGCTTGCTCCGCCGCTGGTTGGGGTGGCGGCGGGGGGCGGGGGGCAGGCTGGCCAGCGCCCCCTCCATTTTGGCGCCCTAGGCAACTGCCTAGTTCGCCTTAATGGACACGCCGGCCCTGGGTGTTGCCCATCTCTCTTTGAAGAAACCTATCCCCTGGTTAAGGGACACGGGTGGCGCTGTGGTTTAAACCACAGAGCCTCGGGCTTGCCGATTAGAAGGTTAGCGGTTCGAATCCCCATGACGAAATGAGCTCCCATTGTTCAGTCCCTGCTCCTTCCACCTAGCAGTTCGAAAGCACGTCAAAGTGCAAGTAGATAAATAGGTACCGCTCTGGCGGGAAGGTAAACGGCGTTTCCGTGCGCTGCTCTGGTTCGCCAGAAGCGGCTTAGTCATGCTGGCCACATGACCTGAAAGCTGTACGTCGGCTCCCTCAGCCAGTAAAGCAAGATGAGCGCTGCAACCCCAGAGTCGGTCACAACTGGACCTAACGGTCAGGGGTCCCTTTACCTTTACCTTTATCCCCTGGGTTGCTGCTGCCGCCTGTGGCTTTCAGCCCATGTTTGCATGGCACCAGCCTAAGGCATTTGGGTGAATTTTATCTCATGCAAAAAGTAAAGGGGCATCAAGTCCCCATCCCTTCCATTCCTGAGCCCCTAAGATGGTTGGATGGCGCCTTGTATGCCTCCTTCCGGCAGCGAAGCTGGAGCCAAACATATCACTCTGCTTTCCTTTGGACCCCCATCAGTGAGGCTGAGAAAAGGGGGTCTCATCATTTGGGTAGTCCAGGACCTCCAGACACACTGCTGAGGCTTGTGCCCCAGAGAGGTCACTTCAGTGCTGCTAATGCAATGGTTTGGCTTCACCCCCAGAGGCACACTCCGTTGTCTCTCGAGGCAGACGGATGCCAACAATATAACCCCATGCAACCAACAATTCGCCTGCAGCTCCCTCTCAAGCATTTATACACTGTGACTTGTTGTTCATGCCTCCGAAAGTGAATTTAATGGGTTATTTTGGGGAGGCTCCTTTGCCTTCCACAAATCTCGGAGCCGTCAGTGTCTTGGTAACTACAGCAACAAGCTGAGCAGAAAGAGCGTTTAGTGCCAGCTAATTTGGGAAGGGTTTGCAAGTGCTCCCTTGAAAGGCTCCCAACGTTCCTTTCAGGCGGCATCGATTCCTTGCCTGGTGCTTCAACCAGGAGCCAAGGCCAGGATGCTTGTCTCCTAGATTCACAGGATTGTAGAGTTGGAAGGGACACCAAGTGTCATCTAGCCCAGCCCCCAGCAATGCAGGAATCACAATGGCAGTTGGCTGTCCAACTGTCAATCGAGGTGCAGCTCAGCACCTGATCTGGTCTGAGCATCTTTGGGTTTTGTTTTTTTGAGAGATGGCAAGATATGTTCCTTCTGCTGGTTTGTCCACCCCCTTGGCTTCCTTTTGGGTACATTAGCAAAGCATCAACCTATTTCTCAGCTGAGCTCTGCTGCTTCTTCTTTGGCAATCACTCGTGGCCAAGTAAGATTGTCTTCCATGAACACGGTTTTAACAGTGAGTCCGTAAGGGACTGTGGAGGCCAATTCTGGATCCACACGTCCTTCCAAAGAGGGGACAGAGGTTTCAGCAGGTGATAAGAAAGAGGTCAGTGGAGGACATGGGAGATGTCCTCCTTCTCTATGGCTCCAGCACCTGACCAGCTGATGTCTCCTCCGCACATTTCAGAAACACAGCTTTGATCATCTCAAACATTCAAGAGAGCTCCTCCCTCTTGTCCACATCCAAAGCCATCCATTTTCCTTTTTTTTAAAAAAAAATAATTTTTATTGATTTTTCAATTTTATAGGCATTTTACATTTCATCACGGTCAGGTTTTCATTGTCTCCCCCACTCACCATGAGGGACCCTTATCTAGCCCCCCTCTCACAGGGATACCCATTATTAATATTCCTGACCTTAATTGTTGTTCCCTTAACTTTGCCGGGGCCTGGCCCTCTTCCCAGGCCAGGTCACTTTCATTATGCTAACATTATCATATGACTCCCTCACATCCTCCCCATTGTTTCCATTATTTTTTAAAATTCTAATTCTATACAGGTTCATATTTCCTCTTCTATTATTTCACCTTCAAATATTATACTTTTACACTAACTAATATCTCCTCAGCATACTTTTATCTTTACTTCAAATACATATTTCCCTTCCGCCTCCCCTCAATCCCTAGGTATGTAGCCTTAATATTGTCCTTAGTCTTATCCTTAATAATATATAGTCTTAATAGTATCTCGTAATTATTCCTTTGCCGTGTCCATTGTTCTTTTCCTGAAATCCAAAAAAAAAAAAAAAAGAGTAATTGTATATCATCCTTCAACCCACACCAGTCGGCACCGAAGTCCAAAACCATAGTCTCTCTTGTAAAGTATTTTTCCAAGTCCAAAGCCAAACCTCCACTTGCTCAGTCAGGCCTTCTGGTTCTGCTCTCTGCTGCTTTCTGTTGTTTTTGTTTTTGCTGGTTTTCCTTACGATCCTTGTTGTGTTACGTCGCTTAACAGCTCCATTCTTCTTATGTTTAGAAAGTTTTTTCTTGCAGCTGGTTGATATTGGTTTCTTTTCTTGCTTTTTGGCCTTGACATAATATTCTCCCTCCACCTTCAGCTGAGCATCTAGTTTAGCATTGACTTTGTTTAGGCTTTGTCTCATCCTGTTTGCGTAGTCTTGGGCTTCAGCTCTGCATTCCTTCATCAGTTGCAAAATTTTCCACACAGTTACATCATTATCATCCGCCATGTTCAGGGGCACAGCTTTCCACAATAAAAAAAAAAGTCCCTCCAAAATTTTTTAATCCAATATATCCACTAATACAAATCAATCCACTGTTTTTGTCAAATTTCCACTTCCCTTCAGCTACCCCCAAGACCAGGGGTTGCAAATGGGTTAGATCTCCATTACAAGTTATAACTTATGTTGCAATTCAAATGCTTCGGTACCAGTTTCCTGTTACAGTATCTCAATGGCAGGGGACAGACCTCCGTGATTTAGGTCCCAAGCCAGTCTCTAATTAAGTCCAAATTTAAAGTCTTTTGTACTCACACCTCCAGTCCGAATTGTTTTCTTGGAGGAATCGGTGCGCACGAAGACGGCCGGTCTCGCAGCTTCTCCCGACGGGGGTTTTAGATCCTAGGAGCTCCGCCTCCCGCTTGCCTCAGGAGCCCTTGCTGGGGACTCCCGGGGAGCAGGAACGGCGTTGAGAGCTCAGCCGGATCCTGATGACCCCGGGACGCTATTCCCGGGGGTTTTGGGGGCCGCTGCGCTGTCGCGGTCACCCCTTTTCCCGGTCGGGTCGGGAAATGTCACAAGCGACATGTCCCCCTGACCGTCTGCTCTGGCGCGCCGACCGGAAGTCAAAGCCATCCATTTTCCTCTCCAGAACAGATTCCAAAGAGCCGCATCTGATTAGAGCAATGTCAGAATGACTCTGTGAGTCTTTTCACAGATTAAACACCTCCGTGCTGGAACATGCACAGAATTCCATGTGAAATGGAGCTTGAGAGCCAGATTTCCAGGAACCGCTCCCTGGCAGGATGGAGCTCTCTGGGCTTGTGGCAATGGAGGCTCATGAGCCTAAAGGAGAGGCAGGGGTGGAAAGTAGGATTTGTGCAGCCCTCAGCACCATCCAAAGCTGCATCAAGGATCACCTCTCTCCATATGAACCAACCTGGACCCTGTGATCATCAATGGAGGCCCTTTTTCATGTCTCTCCTCTGTGATAGGTCGAGAGGATGGCAATATGAGAATGGGCCTTTTCTGTGGTGGCTCCCCAATTGTGGGATGTTCTCCCCAGGGAGATTTGGCTGGCACCTTCATTATACACCTTTAGGCACCAGGTGAAAATGTTCCTCTTCAACCTGGCCTTTGGTCTTGCTTTATTATACCAAATAAAGAGAGCCAGTGTGGTGTAGTGGTTAAGAGTGGTAGACTCTAATCTGGGGGACCGGGTTCGTGTCTCCACTCCTCCGCATGCAGCTGCTGGGTGACCTTGGGCTAGTCCCACTTCTCTGAAGTCTCTCAGCCCCACTCACCTCACAGAGTGTTTGTTGTGGGGGAGGAAGGGAAAGGAGAATGTGAGCCGCTTGGAGACTCCTTCGGGTAGTGATAAAGAGGGATATCAAATACAAACTCTTTTCTACTCTTCTTATTATGTATTTTGTGTTTTTTATCTTTATTTTAATGCTGTGAACCACCCTGAGATCTATGGATGATAGATAGATAGATGATAGAGATTGGATAGATTGATAGATAGATGATAGATATAGATAGATAGATAGATAGATAGATAGATAGATAGATATAGATAGATAGATAGATAGATAGATAGATAGATAGATAGATATAGATATAGATATAGATAGAGAGAGATAGATAGATAGATAGATAGATGATAGATAGATAGATAGATAGATAGATAGATAGATAGATAGATAGATGATAGATAGCTGAGAAGCCCAACATTTGGATTCTACAGAATCACTTGAACTCCCCAAGCTGAAAACATCTGTCTGTTGACGTCTTGGGGGGTCTACAATTATTAATTGCAGCAACCTTGGGAGGGTCAGATGAATTATTTGGAGGTGTGTGATAGAAGCTTTGGTCATCCCTTCAGCGCTTCCCTTCACTTGTCAAAACAGCAGGACCTGCGAAAGGGACCTGGGGGTTTTAGTGAACCACAAGTT
The DNA here is from genome assembly GCA_034641385.1 of Darevskia mixta. Taxonomy (NCBI): domain Eukaryota; kingdom Metazoa; phylum Chordata; class Lepidosauria; order Squamata; family Lacertidae; genus Darevskia; species Darevskia mixta. The sequence goes on along the minus strand of JAWWNH010000141.1, from coordinate 737,901 downwards.
GTTCATGAGTCCACAGTGTGATGCAGCAGCAACCCCCCCCCCCAACTAATGCTATTCTAGGCTGCATCCATGAAAGTCTAGTGTTCAGATCAAGGGACATTGTAGTCCCACCTTATTCTGCCTTGGTCAGACCACACCTGGAGTCCTGTGTACAGTTCTGGAGGCCACAATTTAAGAAGGAAGTTGACAAGCTGGAAGGTGTGCAGAGGAGGGCAACCGAGATGGCAAATTCATGGCGGAGAGGGCTATTGAGGGCTACTAGCCAGAGTAGCTCTGCTCGGTTCCCACAGGTGGAGGCAGCAATGCTTCTGAATCCCAGTTGCTGGAAACTGCAGGAAAGGAGCGTTCCTCCTCTGTTCAAATCCTGCTTGTGGGTTTCCCATAATGGGCATCTGGTTGGCCCCTGTGAAAACAGGATGCTGGACTAGATGGGCCACTGGCCTGATCCTGCAGGCTCTTCTTACGTTCTGACAACTCAGCATTCTCCATGTCTGCCCACTAAACCTTGGGCTTGCTTTTTGCTAAGCAAGATGGAGCGACTGCAGTCCTGCTAGAGAGGCCAGAGCTGTTAATTATCGTTATCACTCTAATTACCATTTTTCTTGTTTGCCTTCATTAAAGCAGAGGCGAGGAGATGACGGAGTGGGGCTGTTACGCAAGTCTGTGTTGATGTACGGGGTGCGGTTGTGTGGCTGTTGTCTGAGCCTTTCCTCGCCCTTCAGAGAAGTTCCTTAGCTGGCTGTGCCATCTGTTTAATCCGCACCAAGGGTCGCCTGTAAGTGTGCTCTTCTGCAAGGACCTCCTCTGAGCGCAACAAAACAAACGGATCACGTGCTGGAGATTCTGTTTGCAGCTCCTCGGAATCCAGAGAGAGTTTTTGATCCTCAAAAACCACGTGGCAGCGTAGAAGCATTTAGAATGTGATTCCCAGCGAGCAAACCGTAGCCCTCTCTAACAAAATCTGCAGCTGTATTCAGAGCCAAAAAATATTCAACACCTTGCTACGCAAATACAGTTATCACGATACACAAAGCGCAACAGGCTGCAGAATAATAACTGTATGTTGCACATACTGGGCTAGACCTTTACCTTAGGAAATAACCAATGAAATGTTTACAGTTATTATTCTTCAGCCTGTTGCGCTTTGTGCATTGTATTATCAGAGCCACTAAGCAATAAACCAAGATAATAAAGCCATTTTGATCTCTCTTTTTTTTTGGGAGGGGGGTTATTTCATTTTTTTCATTTCTGCTTCCTAATTCCACCAAAAGGCCTGCTTCCTGGCACAAAAATCCACAATCCTAGATTAAATTGTGCTGCTGATGGACTGAATATTTGCAGGGTGTGAAATCTGGTAATGGGCTTCGGTTATCAACAACACATAGCTCCTTCCTGCCTTTCCAATGCCTTCCTGTAAAAATTATTTGTTGCATCTTGTTTCGAAATTCTCCCCTCCCCTCCGCCCATTCACTGGAAGTACATTGTGTAAGGGCGCAAGAACATCAGAAGAGCCTGCTGGATCAGGCCAATGGCCCATCTAGTCCAGCATCCTTTTCTTGATGGAAAACCTCAAGCAGGATCCGGCCACAAGAGCCCTCTCTTCTCCTGCGGTTTTCAGCAACTGAGATTCAGAAGCGTTGCTGCCTCCCAACAGTGGGGGCAGAACATGGGAGCCCTTAATATTCATATTCTTCTCCAAATTTCTCCAATCCTCTTTTAAAGCCATCTGTGTTGATGGCCATCATTGCCTCCTTTGGCAGTGAGTTCCATAGTTTCACAATGTGCTACATGACGAAGGACTTTCTTGAAAGATGGGACATCTACTGGGCTCAGCTGGTTAGGGGAGCACCACCCAAGAATGTGTTTTATATCCCAGCAAAGTGGAGAGGGTCACACAGCCCACACCCTGGGCGAGGCCACAGCGTTGGTCTGCCCCATATAGCACCTCCCACCTTTTCTGCCCCCTTAAGAATGTCAGAAGAGCCCCAGAGCAGCCGCTGGATCAGGCCAAAGGTGTCTCACCTCACCTGGAAACCTCTTCTCACAGTGGCCAACCAGATGCCCCAGGGGAAGAAAGCCACAACCAGGACCTGGCTGTGCAAGAAAATATTTTGCTGTGTGCAAATGGCTTGAGATACCTATGAGGTCCATAAATTACCATATAGCATATATTCGACACAAAAAACAGAGACAATTTGTTAACAAAGGACAGTTGAACATAATAATAATAGTAATAATAATAATAATAATAATAATAATAATAATAATAATAATAATTTATTATTTATACTAGAAGGACAGATCCTGAAGTTGAGGCTCCAGTACTTTGGCCACCTCATGAGAAGAGAAGACTCCCTAGAAAAGACCCTGATGTTGGGAAAGATGGAGGGCACAAGGAGAAGGGGACGACAGAGGACGAGATGGTTGGACAGTGTTCTCGAAGCTACTAACATGAGTTTGGCCAAACTGCGAGAGGCAGTGAAGGATAGGCGTGCCTGGCGTGGGGTCACAAAGAGTTGGACACGACTGAACGACTGAACAACAACAACCCCGCCCATCTGGCTAGACTTCCCCAGCCACTCTGGCCGTCTTCCAACAAAATATTAAAATACAATAATGTATTAAATATTAAAAGCTTCCCTAAACAGGGCTGCCTTCAGATGTCTTCTAAAGGTCTGGTAGTTGTTTTCCTCTGTGACCTCTGATGGGAGGGCGTTCCACAGGGCGGGCGCCACTACCGAGAAGGCCCTCTGCCTGGTTCCCTGTAACTTCACTTCTCACAGTGAGGGAACCGCCAGAAGGCCCTCGGCGCTGGACCTCAGTGTCCAGGCTGACCGATGGGGGTGGAGATGCTCCTTCAGGTATACTGGACTGAGGCCGTTTAGGGCTTTAAAGGTCAGCACCAACACTTTGAATTGTACTCGGAAACGTACTGGAAGCCAATGTAGGTCTCCCATATAAAGGGCCCCATTACCTTCAGTTAAATTCCTCCTAAATTGGCTCTTACCAGTTTTGCAATCAGGTCCTACTCTTGCGTACATGAAGCTGGCTGTACTGATAACGGATTTTGCAGAATTTCTACCTCAGCGACCCACTGAAATGAAAAGAGGGGAGCCTTGGATTGTGGGTTGGTCCCACCGGATCTTTTCCTGGTCTGAAAATCGGGATGTTCTCCTGCTCTGGGCCTTCCTGTTTCTTTGCGTTCCGGCTCTGAAGAGTTTCCCCTCATATCTGGCTGCACTTTCTTTGATGACGGCTTGGTGTTGAACAGACAACAACAGCAAAAAAAAAAAAAAGTAATTAAATGATTCATCATCTTAGTGCTCTTTGTTTTGCTTTTTTTGCTGCAAGATACATGGTTTTCCATCTTCCTGGTGCAGCTCAGCATCTGGAGAAATGAGATATGTATTGTTGCTTTTAACTTAAATCATTATTTTAATCCTGGCTCCTTCCTCCCTTCCTGCCACTCCTGAGGCAGCAGATTGCACAGAGAAAGAGAAAACTATTTAAGGAGCGAGGGTTTGTCCACACTCCAATTGCCCTGTATCAGTGAAAAGCACAGGTCAGAGCAGTTTTCCGCTTGCCCCTGACTTTCCAGGCATAATAATAATAATAATAATAATAATAATAATAATAATAATAATAATATTATTATTATTATTATTATTATTATTATTATTATTATTTGTACCCCGCCCATCTGGCTGGGTCTCCCCAGCCACTCTGGGTGGCTTCCAACAAATATTAAAATACATTAAAATGTCACAGATAAAAAACTTCCCTAAACAGGGCTGCCTTCAGGTATTTTCTAAATGTCATGTAGTTGTTTATCTCTTTGACCTCTGATGGAAGGGCATTCCATGGGTCAGAGTGGTTTTGCCTGGGACCAGGAGATGGACCAGTTCCTGGTGGCTGGGGTAGATGGGTCAATTAGCTCTACACTACCTTCCTTTATAAACCATGTCTGTCCTCAGATGTTCCTTCCAAAAATATATTTTTTCTTTGGTTTGTTGGTACCTGTAATTCCTAATAAAAAAGCTTCTGGTTTCTTAACAAAAGTTTTTTTCAACATGCAGAGATGGCAAAGCTGGCTGGAAAACTCAGAAAGCAAGAGGACAAAAACTTTACAAAAGAATGGGAAAAATTTATAAGCTGTTTAGGAGACCACTGTAAGCAAATGGAAACAAGAGCAGGATTTTGATATACTTGTAGTGTAAAAATACTATGGATAATATGGTCTGATATAATCATTGGAGTACTTATGAATCTGCAGATGCAGATTCTTAAAATGAGACTCCATGGAGGGAATGGGGGGGGGGAGTCCCAAGACTCAGAGAAGCTCTTTATATAAATATTTTTTTTCCTAGTGTGTGTTTATTTGTACTTTGTATTTGTAAAATCAATAAAAATGTTTTTTAAAAAAACAAAAACGCTTCCCATAAAAATTTCCAAAGCAGTATATCCATAAAAACAGGAACAATCAAAAAATTAAAAAACCCTCTCTGAATGGTTTTGTGTCTCCCGGGATATCGGAGCTGCAAGGATTTGGTTGGAGACCATCTCCTCTCAACTAGGAGTCAGGATAAAACAGAATTACTTGGTGTTGTGCGACGGAGGACAATGAAATGATGCGGAATGCGGGTAAGGAAGAAATTATTTCCCCCTCTTATATTAATAGCATTTGGACTGAATCCATTGAAAAGGACTGGGATTTGATTGAGAAAGCAAAAAAGCACAGTTGAGGTGTGCATTGAAGGGGGCTGGACTAGATGACCCTGGGGGACCCTTCCGTCCTTAATTAGAGGTTTCTCAGGCCCTGATTGGTGTGCCTGGAGACTCTGTCCTATAAAGAGACCTTAGACTAGGGCAGGGGTAGGCAACCTTCGGCTCCCAGATGTTTTGGGACTACAACTCCCATGATCCCTAGCTAACAGGACCAGTGGTCAGGGATGATGGGAGTTGTAGTCCCAAAACATCTGGGAGCCGAAGGTTGCCTACCCCTGGACTAGGGCCTCTTGCCAGATCTGCATAAAGAGCAAGCTTGTGGTCTTGTTCAAGCTAGAAACTGGCAAGCCAGTTAGTTGGGGGGGCTGGGCTAGGTGACCCTGGGTGTCCCTTCCAATTCTACAATTGTATGAATCTATGGACTGTCCAGCAAAAGGAGGGCAAGAAGAGCCCCCCCCATCCTCACCTCACTGCCAAACCTTGGATTCCAACTAAGTTTGTTCTTGGTATGAGCTTTCGTGTGCATGCACACTTCTTCAGATACATGCACACGAAAGGTCATATCAAGAACAAACTTAGTTGGTCTCTAAGGTGCTACTGGAAGATTTTTTTATTTTTTATTTTGTTTTGACTATGACAGACGAACACGGCTACCTACCTGTAACTGGATTTGTTTAGAGCAGGCATGTGCAACAGGTCGATCACAATCTACCAGTCGATTGTGGGGGTGTTCCAGGTCGATTGTGGTTATAAGTAAAGTGATCATCTTTGTGGGCCTTATCGAGCCCCCAAAATAACTAAACAACTTAGGTCCTTTCCCCCCTAAATAAAGCTCAACAACTCCTGGCAATGACAATGGTTTAGAGGAAGTAATCCTCCGCTTCCATGCGTAAGTTCTGAAATGAAGACACCTTAGCCGTGCATTGCAAAGACGCACCAAGGCTCCCGATGAAAGCAACGTCTGCAGGCAGGAAGAGCCTATGGAAGCAGAGAAGTTATTTCCAGCACTGGCTTCAGTTGCTGCAGATTGACGGGAGAGAGGCTGATAAGGAGGCTGGAAGAACATCAAACGTACCCAGAAGACCGCATGAGATGCCAAGGGTCCGGTGGGTTGGTTGACTGAGGTTAAGCAGGGCTTCTCAGCCCCTCACTGATGCAGTTGGAAAGACTGTTCCATCAGGGTGTTTTGCTTCCTGCAAAGTACTGGTGAAATATTGGCGTGCACATATATTGAATGATCTTGTTGCAGAATCCTCGAGCCACATAGCTGGAAAGGAGAAAGAGATCAGTTGATCCATTCTCCTGCCCCAAAGAAACAAGGCTACCACCCTCCTGCGGGGTTGTTGCTTGCAGATCCCATCTCATAAGGAGGCGAGGTCCCTTTTACAGAACCATAGAATTGCAGAGTTGGAAGGAATCCCAATAGAAATAAATGGACACGTCTCACAAAGCAGGGGTGTAAGAACTGGGATCCTTCAAGGGTCTGTATTGGGACTGGTGCTTTGAAAATGTTTCATAAAGGTGGCTGACTCAGAAGATCACAGAATCACAGAATCACAGAATCATAGAGTTGGAAGAGACCACAAGGGCCATCCAGTCCAACCCCCTGCCAAGCAGGAAACACCATCAAAGCATTCCTGACAGGTGGCTGTCAAGCCTCTGCTTAAAGACCTCCAAAGAAGGAGACTCCACCACACTCCTTGGCAGCAAATTCCACTGTCGAACAGCTCTTACTGTCAGGAAGTTCTTCCTAATGTTTAGGTGGAATCTTCTTTCTTGTAGTTTGAATCCATTGCTCCGTGTCCGCTTCTCTGGAGCAGCAGAAAACAACCTTTCTCCCTCCTCTATATGACATCCTTTTATATATTTGAACATGGCTATCATATCACCCCTTAACCTTCTCTTCTCCAGGCTAAACATACCCAGCTCCCTAAGCCGTTCCTCATAAGGCATCGTTTCCAGGCCTTTGACCATTTTGGTTGCCCTCCTCTGGACACGTTCCAGCTTGTCAATATCCTTCTTGAACTGTGGTGCCCAGAACTGGACACAGTATTCCAGGTGGGGTCTGACCAGAGCGGAATACAGTGGTACTATTACTTCCCTTGATCTAGATGCTATACTCCTATTGATGCAGCCCAGAATTGCATTGGCTTTTTTAGCTGCTGCATCACACTGTTGACTCATGTCAAGTTTGTGGTCTACCAAGACTCCTAGATCCTTTTCACTTGTACTGCTCTCAAGCCAGGTATCACCCATCCTGTATTTGTGCCTTTCATTTTTTTTGCCCAAGTGTAGTACTTTACATTTCTCCCTGTTAAAATTCATCCTGTTTGCCTTGGCCCAGTTCTCTAATCTGTTAAGGTCATTTTGAAGTGTGATCCTGTCCTCTGGGGTATTAGCCACCCCTCCCAATTTGGTGTCATCTGCAAACTTGATCAGGATGCCCTCAAGCCCATCATTCAAGTCATTGATAAAGATGTTGAATAAGACTGGGCCCAAGACAGAACCCTGTGGCACCCCACTAGTCACTTCTCTCCAGGATGAAGAGGAGCCATTGATGAGCACCCTTTGGGTTCGGTCAGTCAGCCAGTTACAAATCCACTGAATGGTAGCATTGTCTAGCCCGCATTTTACCAGCTTCTTTACAAGAATATCATGGGGCACCTTGTCAAAGGCCTTGCTGAAATCAAGATAGGCTACATCCACAGTGTTCCCTTCGTCTACCAGGCTTGTAATTCTGTCAAAAAATGAGATCAGATTAGTCTGACATGACTTATTTTTCAGAAACCCATGCTGACTTTTAGTGATCACAGCGTTCCTTTCTAGGTGCTCACAGACCGTTTGCTTAATGATCTGCTCTAGAATCTTTCCTGGTATTGATGTCAGGCTGACTGGGCGGTAATTGTTTGGGTCCTCTCTTTTCCCCTTTTTGAAGATAGGGACAACATTTGCCCTCCTCCAGTCTGCTGGGACTTCACCTGTTTTCCAGGAATTCTCAAAGATTACTGCCAGTGGTTCTGAAATCACCTCTGCCAGTTCTTTTAATACTCTGGGATGTAGTTCATCTGGCCCTGGAGACTTGAATACATCTAAACTAGCCAAGTGTTCTTGTACTACCTCCTTACTTATTCTGGGCTGTGTTTCCCCTGCTGAATCATCTGCTCCATATTCTTCAGGTCGGGCATTGTTTTCTTTTTTGGAGAAGACTGAGGCAAAGAAGGTATTGAGGAGTTCTGCCCTTTCTGCGTCCCCTGTTCGCATTTCACCATCTTCTCCTCTAAGTGACCCCACTGTTTCCTTGTTCTTCCTTTTGCTACGGACATACCCATAAAAACTCTTTTTATTGCTTTTAACCTCTCTAGCAAGCCTGAGTTCATTCTGTGCTTTAGCTTTTCTGACTTTGTCTCTACATGTGCTGGCTATTTGTTTGAATTCCTCTCTGGTGGTTTCCCCCTTTTTCCATTTCTTGTACATATCCCTTTTAAATCTTAACTCAGTTAAAAGTTCTTTAGATAGCCACCCTGGCTTCTTTAGGCACCTTCCATGTTTTCGTCGCATTGGTACTGCTTGAAGTTGTGCTTTTAATATCTCCCTTTTAACAAACTCCCATCCATCATGAACTCCCATCCCTTTTAGTATTACTGACCATGGGATCACATCCAGCATTTCCCTAAGTTTTCTGAAGTCGGCTTTCTTAAAGTCTAGAATTTGAGTCTTAGTATGCTTGGTTGCTCCTTTCTGATGTATAATAAACTCCAGAAGAGCATGATCACTCCCACCTAATGATCCTGCCACTTCTACCCCACTAACCAGGTCATCACTATTGGTTAGGACCAGATCTAAAATGGCTGATCCTCTTGTTGCTTCTACCACTTTCTGGACAATGAAGTTGTCTGCAAGGCCAGTGAGGAATCTGTTCGACCTTATGCTCTTGGCTGAGTTTGACATCCAACAAATATCAGGATAGTTGAAATCCCCCATTACTACTATCTCATTTCCTTTTGAATGCTTGGTCATCTGTTCCAGGAAGGCATCATCTATGTCCTCAGTTTGGCTCGGGGATCTATAGTAAACTCCCACAATGAGATCACTGTTATTTTTCTCTCCCTTAATTTTGACCCAGATACTCTCAATTTGGCTTTGAAGTTTTAAATCATGGATCTCTTCACAGGTATACACATCCCTGACATATAATGCCACTCCTCCTCCTTTCCTATTTGGTCTATTTCTCTGAAATAGATTGTATCCCTCTATTACTACATTCCAATCATGAGACTCATCCCACCAGGTTTCAGTGATGCCTATTATGTCGTATTTAGTTTGCTGTATCAAGAGCTCAAGTTCATCTTGTTTATTTCCCATGCTCTGTGCATTTGTATACAGACATTGAAAACCATTGATCATTCCCCCTAGTCTCCTACTTAAGGATTTTTTCCTCCCACCACTAGGTCTGTGTGCTGTTTGCTCCATTTGGTCCTTGACTTTTGGATGATCATCTTCAGCATTTGATAGACTCCTACCTTCAGGACCACTGTCTCCCTCCCCCACATAAGTCAGTTTAAAGCCCTCCTGATGAGGTTTTTGAGATTGTTGGCAAAAACATTCCTCCCAACCCTTGTGAGGTGCAGCCCATCACTTGCCAGAAGTCCATCTTCAAGAAACTGCAGGCCGTGATCTAAGAATCCAAACCGTTCCTGCCGGCACCATTTGCGAAGCCAGTTGTTCACTTCTCCTATTTTCCCCTCTCTTCCTGGGCCACGGCGTTCAACTGGGAGGACAGATGAGATGACAATTTGTGCATTTAATTGCTTCAGCTTCCTGCCCAGAGCCTCATAATCACTTTTGATCTTCTGGAGGCTATGGCTTGCGGTGTCATTGGTTCCCACATGGACTAAAAGGAAGGGGTTTTTATCCGTAGGTTTTATTATTCCTTGCAGCCGTTCTGTAACATCATGGATCTTGGCCCCGGGGAGACAGCATACCTCTCGAGACATCTTGTCAGGCCCACAGATCACTGCTTCGGTACCCCTCAGTAGGGAATCCCCTATCACCACTACACGTCTCCTCTTAGGCTTGGTCGGGATTCTTACACGTGCTGTCCCTTCCAAGGTCGCCTGCACATTCCCGGAGGACTGACTATGCTGCTCGTCTTCATATACCTCATCAACTGTGATGAGGGAGAGATCTTCCAATGGAGTCTGGTCTTCATCTTCCAGATTTGAGAGCACTTCAAATTGATTTTGTAGTTCTAAACACTCAGAGCGATCCCTGGGCATTCTACTTCTGTGAGTCACGTTCCTCCATACATCTGGCTCCTGAGTTGGGGAACTGATCTCCTCCTCAGGGATGTGCCCTGCCTCCTGCTTGGTGGAGACAGTGTGCTCTGCTGCAAGATGGCGGACTCTCCTTCTTAAACAGACGTCAGGGACGTTTTGGTTGTGATTCCTGCATTGGAGGGGCTGGACTAGAAGACCCTTGGGGGTCCCTTCCAACTGTAGAGGTCTATGATTCAGGGCTAGGGGTGAGCAACACAATCGCCAAGTTTGTGCACCAAATTGCTTAGCGATTAAAATCAAAACGGAATGCCAAAAAGGAGCTGTCCAAACTGGATGAATGGGCAGTAATGAGGCAAATGCAATTCAAGGGGGGAAAGTGCAAAGTGATGCATATCAGGACAAAAATAATAATAGCCTTCATTTCACATCTGAACTGGTGGAAATGGACCAGGAACAGGACCTGGGGGTTGCAGTGGACAACGCAGGGAAGAGGCTGGCCCTCTGTGCAGAGGCTGTGAAAAGGGCAAAGTCCATGTGACCATGGAAACTCATTGTTCCAAGTCGGTCTACCTGAGAGCACCATGCGCTGCAAGCAAAGGGCAGGGCATGCGCCCGTGAACCTTGCCTCTCCTTGGCAGTTTCTCCAGTGGAGCAATCAAGGAAACCTGACAAGAGAGGACCTGAGGCAGAGGGTGGTTTGCAGCACTGCCAAATATAGACCAGAATGCCTGGGAAACAAGATGATTTTAATTACCGAGGAAGCCAAAAGGAGAGCATTTTCGTTGAAAGATCCAGGCAGGCCTCCTGGATGCACATTAACACAGTTTGGATGAGTACTCTGAGGACAAACAGCACTGATTACTGAATAACACCTATAAAATAAATATTATTCATTAACACTTTGCCACGGCAGAGGAAAAGAGAAGAAGAAGTGGATAATTTTAACAGCACAGATGCTGCGGAAAAGCACAAACTATATTCAGAGCAGAACTCTGAACAGCCTCCCCCACCACCATACATACACCCCAGTGAAAGATGCAGTTTAGGATTTCCTCCCCTGACATTTTCTAATATTACATTATTTAAGTGGCATAACCAAGAGAGGGTGTTTAACTTTTATTTTAAAAGTGGCACAAATCATCCCGATAAAGCAGTGCTTGGAGTCTGCATTTCAGTTCTGAAGAAGTGTCTCCAAATGATCCTGCGGAGATCAAAGTTACAAATTAGTCCTCAAAATCTGCTGTGCGTTTCAGGGCTTCTCTTTTCGCTCGCCCTCTGTGCTCAGGAGGAGGGATTAGCTTCTAGAGGAGGAATTTGAGTCTCTGGTTCCAGCCAGGATCCTTCTCTCTGTCTGTCTGTCTGCCTGCTTGCCTGCCTGCCTGCCTGTCTGTCTCCCCATCCCAACAAGAAAACCAGTCTCTGCCCAGGAAGCTTATAGATTAATTTAGTGGAAGGTAAATTTAACTCATGCAATGCAATCAGACCAGACAGTTCTCTGGATAAGTCCTCAGGGTTTGTTTTTTTAATCACTGCACCCTCCAATTCTGTGCAAAACTGAGCCCCATCAGCCCCTCCACTGACTTGTCTCAAATGCAGGACATGAGTCCACAGTGTGATGCAGCAGCAAGAAAAGCAAATGCTATTCTAGGCTGCCTCAACAGGAGGAAGTCTAGGGTCCAGATCCAGGGAAGTCATAGTCCCACTCTATTCTGCCTTAGACAAACCACATCTGGGATACTGTGTCCAGTTCTGGGCACCACAATTTAAGAAGGATGTTGACAAGCTGGAAGGTGTGCAGAGGAGGGCAACCAAGATGATCAAGGGTCTGGAAACCAAGCCTGATGAGGAACGGTTGAAGGAGCCAAGTATGTTCAGTCTGGAAAAGAGACTGAGAAGAGATAGAGAGCCATCTTCAAATATTTGAAGCACTGTCAGATGGAAGAGGGAACAAGCTTGTTTTCTCCTGCTCTGGAGGGGAGGACTTGAACCAATGGCTTCAAGTTACAAGAAAGGAGATTCCAGCTAAATATCAGGAAGAACTTTCTGATGGGAAGAGTCATTCAACAGTGGAATGGTCTCCCTTAGGAGGTGGTGGACTCTCCTTCCTTGGAGGTTTTTAGGTGGAGCTTGGATAGACATCTGTCATGGATGCTTTAGCTGAGATTCCTGAATTGCAGGGGGTTGGACTAGATGCCCCCCAGGATCCCTTCAAACGCTACAATTCCCTGATTCGATAATTAAAATCCCCAAATAAATCCCTTTGGGCATGTAGGGCTGGTTGTTGGGTTTTTTCAATCCCAGTTTATGATGCAATGAATTGTTTCATATTTTCCTCCTTCTACGGTAAATTCTGTTCCTTCCAAAAGCTGCCACTGGTGCTCAGAAGTCAAGAGGAGCAGGAAGCAAACTCTGCAGGGATTTCCAGAGCCTCCTTTGCCTCTCTGAGCCCCAATGAAGCTGTGCTTGCCGGCTGATGGAGGGCTGCCCTCTTGCTGCCTCCCAGTCTGCCTCTCTCTCCATCTGCTGCCAGATCACATCCACAGTTGCCTAGCAGTGAGATGACAGAGCAGAGGAGGAGATGCGCCTCCCATCACAATCCGTTTCTCCTAGTGGCGAGCAAAGGCAGGGCAGTCACGCAGGAGTGGCACGGTAGAAGGAGAAGGAACGGGAACTCTGCACGTGCCCAGAGGCACCTGCCCTGGGCCAGCCCATTCGTACAGGCACTCCAGGGTAAACAGAGAGCTCCCTCTGCTCTCCATTCATTTCAATTGTGGGTAGGGTCATGACTGGGGACATGGATGCCTCAGACACCTGCAGCTGCCCTGAGCATACTGCAGAGGTCTTCCTCCTCCTCCTCCTCCTCTCCATCACAACCAGAATGCGGAAAAATCTCCATGCAGCACATAGTTATACTGCAAGCTGCCCTGCGATCCTTGGATGAAGGCAAGTATATAAATGTAATAAATAATAACAATTACGAGAGTTAAGCTATGGAAGGCCGTTTGACAAATGCATGGAGGAGAGGGCAATCCATGGCTCCTAGCCAGAATGGCTCTCCTTTACCTCCACAGCCAGAGGCAGCAATGCTTCTGAATACCAGACGCTAGAAGCTGCAGGGGGGGGGAGGGGTCTTGTGCTCGGATACTGCTTGCAGGTTTCCCACAGGCAACTGTTCAGCTTCTGTGAGTGGAGCAGTCTTTAGCATATGCGCCGCCGTGGTGCAAAGATCCGCTCAGCGCCCCCAAATTTAGTTTAGCCCCCAAATTAACTTTTATAATGCTTATGTCAGACACCACGCTTATACCTTATCTCTTGTTTACGAAAGAAGGGAGGGAATAGAAACAAACTTTTTTATTTGCTCATTTATTTACAGTACACTTATACTTAAGTATACAACAACACCAACTGGACACAGGGCTCCAAACGCACCATAGGTAAAGGTAAAGGGACCCCTGACCATTAGGTCCAGTCGTGTCTGACTCTGGGGTTGCGGCACTCATCTCGCTTTATTGGCCGAGAGCCGGCGTACAGCTTCCAGGTCATGTGGCCAGCATGACTAAGCCACTTCTGGCGAACCAGAGCAGCACATGGAAACACCGTTTACCTTCCCGCTGGAGCGGTACCTATTTATCTACTTGCACTTTGACGTGCTTTCGAACTGCTAGGTGGGCAGGAGCTGGGACCGAGCAATGGGAGCTCACCCCGTCGCAGGGATTCGAACCGCCGACCTTCTGATCAGCAAGCCCTAGGCTCTGTTGTTTAACCCACAATGCACCATAGATGTGCACAATGACATCCTGATATCGGCCGTGTTATTTTCAGTTCCTTGTGTCACGATTCTTAGTGTGGAGCTTGTCTATTCCACGGCCACTTCACACTGACCCGCCAAACCTGTAACAATACATGGTTTGTGTTATTTCCACAAATATATGCATTTATTTCTCCCCTTGACCCTAGCCTGGATTCAGAGCTCCCTTGACTCCGTGTCCAACTGCTTTCCAGATCCATCTTCCCCGTCTTCCGTCTCCTCGCCCCCCATCAGGAGCAGAGCCCACCCGGCCTTCGTTTCTCTTAATCGCTTCTTGGCGTCTTTCATAATTCTCCCGCCATTCCCCAGCCCTCCTGCCTTCCTATTAGAATTTTTATGGAGATGAGGAGCCTGGCGGACTGCCAGGGCCTGGTTTTCCTCTAGACGAGGCTCTCCATCTTTCTCTCTCTTCCCGGGGTCTTTATTTGCTTTCTTGATTGCAGCCGACTCAGAGTAGGAAGTTCACAAACATCCCTTTGGCAGCAATTTGCTCGCAGACTAATTGGTACACATTTCAGGAGAACAAAGCTGCCTGCCTGGGAGCCAAGGTCAGTTTGCTCAGAATGCAGAGATCCAAGTCGCTTTCCAAGCCGTCTTGGGGGAGCCTGTGTGGTTTAGCAAGGCAGATGCCCAACCCTGAGACTCACGCAATGAGTCCATTGCAAGGCAGGCCTGGGTGAGAGGAGCCCTGGAGTCCCTGCTCTATGGAACGCTCTCCCATCAGATGTCCAACAGATAAGCAACTCTGTGACTTTCAGAAGACATATGAAGGCAGCCTTGTATTGGGACGTTTTTAATGTTTGGTGCTCTATCTATTGCATTTTTGTATTTTGCTGGAAGCTGCCCAGAGTGGCTGGGGCAACTTCCCTGCTCAGAGGACTCCCCTGCTGAGCGCCTGAGGGCCCCAGTCCTGCCACTCACCACCTGGCCTGGGGCGGGGCGGGGCCTGATGGGCTCTATAAAGGACTGCTGCCGCTGCTGCTCCGTTTTGTTTTGTTTTTTTGTTTAAATTGCTGTTATTTTTTACCTATGTCATTTTAAACTGTGATATTAATGCTGTATTCTTAATTTTAGATTTTGATTTATGTGGGAAAAAATTCCATTTCGTTGTGTATTTTTTTTATGTGGTTTATTTATTTATAACTTTTGTAATTATGTAAATCTTGTCATGTTGTAAGCCGCCTTGAGCAATGTTTTTAACTGTGGAAATACATACATCACAGGCGGCATGCAAATAAAAAAAATATCATCATCATCATCATCATCATTATTACAGTGGAACCTCAATTTTCAAGCATCTTGGAAGCCAAACGTTTCACACCCAAATGCTGAAAACCCAGAAGTAATTGCTTCCATTTTCGAACGCGCCTCAGAAGCCGAACCGAGGATCAAGGGGTTGGCTGCAAAGTCAATTGGGGGGGGGTGAAAAATGGACCTCGGAAGCCATTGACTTTGCAGCCAACCCATTGATCCTCGGTTTTCGAACATTTCAGAGGTCGAACGGTCTTCCGGAATGGATTACGTTCGAAAACCGAGGTTCCACTGTAGATGGGTAGCAAATAAATAATAAAATTCTTATTCTTCCGACTTTACAATTCCATGCTTTCACGAGTCATTGAAGTTTTAAAGCAGAGGTCGGATGCCCGTTGGTCAGCTGAGATTCCTGCATGGCAGGGGGTTGGGCTAGATGACCCTTGGGGTCCCTTTCAGCTCTATGTTTCCGTGATTCTAAGAGCTGCATGAAAAAGGTCAGTGCTTGCTGGCCAATGCATCACGGCATGGCAGCTGTGCCTGCAGCTGCCTCCTTGTTCTGCAGCCAACCTGCCCTTTCTCTCCTGGTGTGGCACACACTGTTCGCTTGTTGGACGGGTTTGTATTCCGCTGGTATTACATGAGGGGGGAGTCTGGAGCACCTGCCCCCCCAAATCAGCCAAGGGGGCAGCGGCCTCTGAGTGGCTGTTGCCACGGCTGCTTTTTGACAGTTCCTATTTTCTCCCATTGCAGGGTTTGGAAAGAGAACCGCTGCAGCTTTTCATGGGCAAGCGGGCAGTCGGGGGAAGCGCCCCCTGGGGGTGGGGCTTTCAGGATGGGTGGCAGAACCCCCTGGAGGGTGATGGCATTACCTCGGGGGGCACTAAGAGGTGTAAATGACTACCACATAATGGTGTTTGGGTGCTGGAGGTGTAAATGGTTTGGCAAAGCTGGCACCACTCAGAGGCAGATTTTGAGGAATGCAACCGGTTTGCCAGGACTGGGCACTGAGCCGGGAGGTTGCCCGGGGGGGCTGCAACAATGACTTAGAATGGAAGGCAAGAGGCAGGGGCCACTGAATTTTGTCATCACCCAGAGTGCCGCTGAAATTCAGAAGCCCAAAGCCCACCACTATACCAGGGGATCACGTTCATCCGTTTTGTTGAATTAAACTAAGTAGTTTTAATTGGATTTTGAACAAATACGCAACACTTGTTACCGTTTCAGATTTTGTTGTGTTATTACAAGGTCGCCTCACTTGACATGCTACCACTCAGCTGCTTCGATGGGCAAAACTGGCACTGCTACAAGTGCCACAAAACACCCGTCCAACATTGGTAAGAACTCGGGCGTTTAGCGTGGCAGTGCCTGCAATTGCCTTCACTGTACTCTTTTCTTACTCGCCTTTTCTCTAAGCTAAAAGTCCCGATTGCTGCAATCTTTCCATCCAACCTCTGCTTAGAAACCTCCAAGGAAGGAGAGTCCACCACCTCCAGAGGGAGACCGTTCCACTGCTGAACAGCTCTTACTGTCAGAAAGTTTTTCCATATGTTTAGTCGGAATCTCCTTTCTTGTAACGTGAAGGCATAGGTTCAAGTCCTCCCCTCCAGAGCAGGAGAAAACAAGCTTGCTCCATCTTCCATGGGACAGCCCTTGAGATGACTCTCATATCTCCTCATATCTTTTCCAGGCTAAACATACCCAGCTCCTTCAACCATTCCTCATCATGCTTGGTTTCCAGATCCTTGATCGTCTTGGTTGCCCTCCTCTGCACACCTTCCAGCTTGCCAACATCCTCCTTAAATTGTGGTGCTCAGAACTGGACACAGGACTTCAAGTGTGGTCTGACCAAGGCAGAATATAGCAGGACTGTGACTTCCCTTGATCTGGACACTAGACTTCTGTTGATGCAGGCTAGATTTTTTTTTTTCCTTTTCGGGATAAAGCAACCAGAACTGTCCACATTTCTCCATATCTTCCTTTTTTCTCCTTCTGTCCTGGGACCTTAGAACGAAGGGCGAGTAACTCATCCTCCTCATCTCCCAGGCACCTCTAGGCTGGACTGGGCTAAAGCGCTCTCCATGGTGCTGCTTTTCAAAGAGAATCTGGAAAAAATTCAGCTGCTTTGAATCGTGGCTGCCCTTGCTAGCAGATGTGAACATCTGGGAGCACATTACTCTTGTGCTGAAAGTGGCTCCCTGTTTATTTATTTTGAGCATGATTTGAAAGGCTGCCATTAACCCATAAAGTCACATGGTGGGACTGCTCAAAACTGGCCTAATTTTGGATTGAGAGGTCTGCTGAGATCTCTTTGATAGCTTAAAAAAAAACCCTATTACTCCATCTTTCCACCTGGCATCCTTAAACTTGCATATGGACACAGAGCAGGATTTGGAAAGTGAAGAACTAAACAGTCATCACTTAGCAGTAGCTCAGGGCTGTATTGCCAGATCTTGCAAGACCTTTTAATAATTTGGGTTTCTGGTATTCAAGGGTTTTTACAAGTAACCCTTTTTGAGGAGCTCTCTCACTAACTGAAAGTATCTGAAGGGCAGACCTCAAATGGCCATTTTTCTTCATATATGGCATGATTTTATTTCATATACAAATATCGAGGCAGCTGGTGGCTCCATGTCGCTAGTATGTGGAAATGTCTGGCTCTTTATTCTCAATAAGGAGGGCAAATACTTTTATTTTCATAAATCTTATTTGTATTTGGGATCTTTCCATGAGCTAACGCTGCTGCATCTTTCTACTTTTGTCCTTCCGGGCTGTGATGCTTTATGGTTTAAATGTCCGATTCTCTTTCTTTTTGTTATTTTTTCACTTTTTTAAAAACAATTTGATTTTTTTAAAAAGGAAAATTAAAGGCGTCAATGAGGCAGACCCCCCTTTGCTCTTTGCACCTGATCCCAAGATGAGCCCCCCTCCTGAGAGGGGCTTGCCTGTCTGGCCACCCATTGGTTGGTTGGGATGAGGGGTGGGGCCTTCTCAAAGGGGAGACCTGTGCTGTCAAACCCCTTCTCCTGGAAGAAAAAAACTTATTGGTCCCCCCCTTTAAGTGCATGTTAAAAGCTGCTTTATTTTCCCCATCATCTGAGAGTCTGACTTAAGTTTATTACTAAAGGATTTATAAGCTGCTAGAAATTGGATAATGATATATTTTTATACTGCTGCTTTTAGGTGGTTTCATCAGTCCAATTTTGGATGTTTTAGGGATTTTATGAGGTGTGCTTTGCTGTTTTATATTTTACTTCTTGCATGCTCCCCAGAGGGCTCTTTAGAGCCATACGCCACGATAAACATAACTTTAAAAATCATCTATTATCCAGGGTGTTTTTTTAAGTTCTCAAAGAGTTTTTCACTGTAAAACTGGTCAACAGTTCAGACATGCTGAAATATCATGATAGTGCATTGAATCCATCTGGAGATTGTCCTCTCCACTTGCCAGAGAGACTTGATCCCAGGGGTGGGGATTTGATTCAGTTTTCATTTGAAGGTGGATCTACCTAATGCACACTTTTCAAAACAGCTTGAGAACCATCCTTCCAATGTCACACTTCTTCCAATCTTGCAATGGAGTTCTCCAGATGCAAAATGCATATCCATGGAGTTAAGTGCATTAAAAAATGTACACATTTGTGGAAAATAGCACACACACACAAATGTATTATATTAGGAAAAATTGTGTTGCAAAAATGGGTACATTAAGCAAAATTGCACACACACCCATGTGCATTTTGGGATAAATTTGCACTAAAATGCTAATGGATTTTCACCAGGTCTTCTTTCTTTGCAATAAAAAAATAAAATCACAAACTGGTGTGGAAATGTGGAGAACTGAACTTAAGAATGGACAAATGAGAAACTGAGCAAAATCAAAATGGACAGATCCATCCAGAAGAGGGCAACCAAAATGGTCAAAGGCCTGGAAACAATGCCTCATGAGGAACGACTTAGGGAGCTGGGTATGTTTAGCCTGGAGAAGAGAAGGTTAAGGGGTTATATGATAGCCATGTTCAAATATATAAAAGGATGTCATATAGAGGAGGGAGACTCATGGGGTCCCTTTCAGGAGGGAGAAAGGTTGTTTTCTGCTGCTCCTGAGAAGCGGACACGGAGCAATGGATTCAAACTACAAGAAAGAAGATTCCACCTAAACATTAGGAAGAACTTCCTGACAGTAAGAGCTGTTTGACAGTGGAATTTGCTGCCAAGGAGTGTGGTGGAGTCTCCTTCTTTGGAGGTCTTTAAGCAGAGGCTTGACAGCCACCTGTCAGGAATGCTTTGATGGTGTTTCCTGCTTGGCAGGGGGTTGGACTGGATGGCCCTTGTGGTCTCTTCCAACTCTATGATTCTATGATTCTATGATTCTATCCATCCCTAGTTAACCCTCATTGGATTCAGCACCTGATCTTATTTAGTTATTTATTCGTTCATTACATTTATATACCTGGTTCTTCCATTTCCTCCTCACAACATCCCTGCGAGGTAGGGTAGCCTGAGAGAAGTGACTGGCCTGAGACCACACCCAGTGAGCTTCATGGCCGAGTCTCCCAGGTACAGCACTCTGCCCAGGATGCCATGCTGGGGCTCAGAGATACCACGATGCCAGAAATAAAGCACAAAGGTCTCCCTTTCCACCACAACCCCTTCCCAATTCACCTCTAGTTTGTGCTCCACATGCCTATCTTTTTATTGACAGGCTATGCTGCTCCTTGGGCCATCACTTTGCATCCATTCATTGACGCTTCTGGCTGGCCAGTGTGGTGTAGTGGTTAAGAGCGGTAGACTCGTAATCTGGGGAACCGGGTTCACGTCTCCGCTCCTCCACATGCAGCTGCTGGGTAACCTTGGGCTAGTCACACTTCTGTGAAGTCTCTCAGCCCCACTCACCTCACAGAGGGTTTGTTGTGGGGGAGGAAGGGAAAGGAGAATGTTAGCCGCTTTAAGACTCCTTCGGGTAGTGATAAAGCAGGATATCAAATCCAAACTCTTCTTCTTCTTCTTCTTCTTTATGCTGCTTTTACTTCAGAAGACTAATAAAACCTCTCTCTCTCTCTCTCTCTCTCTCTCAAGAATGACGTGGGAAGACATGGCAAGCCAGAGGCATCATCTGCCTTCCTGGGAGGAGGGCCAGGCCTGGATGCACTCAAGGAACAACTCAAGGGAGTCACCCCAAAATTTCAGGGGTTTCCAGAAGACCAGGATGTGGCCAGGAGCAGGACTCAGTTTCCCCCCCTCTGTGGCACTGCAAGGGGGCACAGAGTTTCTCTCAGGGGATGCCCAGGGTGGTTGTTTTGGAGGGGAAGGATCCCAGGCCAAAACCACATCAGGGATTCGAAGCTGCCATTTCCTGCTTGCCTCATTTGACTTCTGGTGGCTTCTGGCCAGAAATTTCTGGGCTGCTTTTGCAGTGCAACTGATATGATCTGACCATTCTTGTAACACTCCGTTCAAGATAAACTCAGGTGGAAATTATCTGATAGGCTTTCAGATAAAATAATAGGTGGATGAGATAACGTCCTGCTGTGTGTATGTGTCTTCATGTTGGGGTGTGTGTGTGTGTGTGTGTGTGTGTGTGTGTGTGTGTGTGTGTGTGTGTGAGAGAGAGAGAGAGAGAGAGAGAGAGAGAGAGAGAGAGTCCAATCATACAAACCCACGGAGAACTGTGTTTTCTAAGCATTAGATTTTTTAAAGTTTAAATGCTTCTTCTATCCTGCCTTTCCACACCACAAATGAGATGCTTAAGGCATCTAACAAGAAGTAGATGGATACAATCAGAGAATAAATTTAATACAGCAAAACAAATGAGGTAACAGAGACAAGTGATCAGTTGCGGAGGATACTCAGCTGCAACCAAATTTGAGGGCCAGCTAAACTGCAAGACTGATAGAGGGGGGAAAGGGGAACACAAAAGCTTTTTTGTCTGTGAGTGTCTAAAGTGCAAGAGGGAAGGGGCGCTGGTGAAGGTGCATCTGATCTCCTGGGACGGAATCTACAATGCAGGTGTAGACCTTTAAATCGGGGTAATCCATCAACACAGCCCTTATTGTGCATTTGCTAATGCAATTCTGGGACTAAGAGAGAACATCGGAACATAAAAAGAGCCCAAATGGCCCATAGTTCAAACAATGCTCAAGGCAGCTTACTACATAAAACATATATATAATTACAAACATAGTAAAAGTAATAATAAACAGTAAACAAAACAACAGCAAAAGAAAACATATAAAAGTACACAACCAAACAGAACAAGTTCCACATAAATAATAAGATCCAAACTAAAGATATAAAAAAATTAATATCAGCAACAGCAACAACCCACTTCCAAGACCCCCCCCCCTCCCAACAACACCCAGCCCAAGATTTATAGATGGAGTCAGTCAGGGCCTGACCCTTCCAGGTCAAGTGGGAAAAGGACTGCAAGGCAGGGAGCAGATCTTCCACGATTCTCAGTGGTCGACCAGATGCCCATTATGAGGGAAATTGCAGTCAAATGTAACTATGCATGAGTGCTGTTAGTACATGAAGGGGTTAAGACCATGGAGTTAAATCCCCACTCAGCTAGGTCCTGCCCCCTCTTCTCTGACAGGGGCGGAATGAAGCCTTCTCTTCCTGTTCCCTCTCTGTTTTTGCAAGGAAGACATGCCTAAGCAAGCTTCAAGCTTAGAACACATGTTTGAAGCTATCTCTCTGCAATTTCTGCCTCTAGTATAAATGCATGAATATGACCTTTAGAACAATTTGTAAGTAAAACATTTTAAACTTACGTAACAATATGTTGTCTGTTTATTGCAAGAGGTATAGAAAGAAGCGGGTGCTTCATTGGATGCAACCAAATGAAATAAAATCTATACTCCCATGTTATACTGCTGCTAAACTTTTGTGCTGCTACTTGGGGCTCTCTCCTGCTAGAGAGTGAGTTTAGCCCTGCATTTTGAATCTAGGCACCCAACTGATTCTTTTGTTTTTTACCCGAAGATAGTGGTCATCTCTGTGTCCTGTGGGAGGCAGTTCCATAGTTTAACTAGGCATTGCAAAGCACTCCACCCCCACCCACTCACCCACCCCTGTAACAATGCGGCTTGTATCAATTTCTACCTACCTGCATCTCCACCAATATTTGCTCCTTCGTCTGTCTCCTTTATCCACCCCACATTTTGGGACCAGCTTTGTTTCTTCTGCCTCCCATCCCAAACTTGTCCCAGAAAAAAATGAGCTCTCTGCATTATTGGATCCGCTCCTCCACCCATCTCTGCAAAGTGAATGCACGGCGCAGGTTGACCATCTGGGAAACCAATCAATTTATTAACAAGATTCTTCTTCCCATCCCAAATGCAATAACTAAAAAACTCTTGAATGGGCTTAATTTCTGTCTTTTATCTGTAACCATCTGTTTCCCATTGTTTGACTTGCTTTCAATTAGGCCTTTATCTTAGTCATTGTTAAATAAACTTCAGTTTCGTTTACTACAGGCAGACTTAATTGTGAGGCTCTGCTGGGAGTGGCGTCTTGGACGGAGGTCTGCCAATTCAGTGGTGCTGTGCAAAGGTGAGATGTGCTGGGGGTGGTTAGGTACTCCTGCTTTCAAGAGACCATCCCAAGGATCTAAGTCTGAGAAGGATCTTGATCTTCATAGAATATTAGAGCTGGAAGGGACTCTGAGGGTCATCCTGCTTGGCAGGGGGTTGGACTGGATGGCCCTTGTGGTCTCTTCCAACTCTATGATTCTAGTCCAACTCCCTGCAATGATGGACTCACAGCTCAAGAGTCCTTGTCAGACAGCTATCCGACTTCTCTTTAAAAACCTCCTGTGAAGGAGGGAGTCTGTTCCATGGTTTTTACTCTCAGAAAGTCACTCTCAGCTTTTACTCTCAGAAAGTTATTCCTGACATTTAGCCTGAATCTCCTTTCTGACCATTTGAATCCATGAAGCTGCACCAAGCTCCCCAAACCGCAACGTCAAAATTCTGTGTTTTTAAAAATAAAGGAATTATCCCAGAAGGGGTAGTTGTGTGTTCCTTCTCCCGGTGCTCTTTGCATAACCCTCCAAACAAGTGCTGCAAGCCGTCCATTGATGGAGGATGAATAATGCATCTGGTGGAGTGTGCTTGTGGTCAGATTGTTCATGGTTGAGGTGCCAGCCTCTGGAGAAGCATTTCCATGAGTGAACACAGAGATGCTCTTCCCCCGGGATGATGCCTGCTCTCCTTTCATTGCAGCTCTTCACCCACATGGAAGAATTCAATATTCCACTCCTACCACAAACATAGCATTGCACCCCCAGTGTGAGCCAGTGTGGTGTAGTGGTGTGGTTAAGAGCGGTAGACTCGTAATCTGGTGAACCAGGTTCGTGTCCCCACTCCTCCCCATGCAGCTGCTGGGTGACCTTGGGCTAGTCACACTTCTTTGAAGTCTCTCAGCCCCACTCACCTCACAGAGTGTTTCTTGTGAGGGAGGAAGGGAAAGGAGAATGTTAGCTGCTTTGAGACTCCTTCGGGTAGTGATAAAGCAGGATATCAAAGGCAAACTCTTCTTCTTCTTCCTCCACCTCAATTTCCTAGCGGTCAGAGACGCCAGGGGTTCTAGACTCAGGCTTGGTATCCCTGGAATGGAGGTCAGCAAAGACTGTGGTATCTTTAGGATACATGGTTTTATTGACGCATATATACAACTTGAGCATGGGACGGAGGGGCTCACGGCATCAACACCCCAACAGACCTTGCTTCTCCATTAGTCACGGTTTTGGATCCAGCACAGAAGAAGCAAGTCTCTATGTCTCCAGCTTCCAGCTCAGCTTTTCAAACACCCCTCTGGCTGCTAGGTAGGAACACAACCATCCCTTAGTTTCAGCTCTTGCACCACCCTTGCACCCCATTCTTTGGATGGGGACACTTACATGGCCAGCTAAGGTCATTGTTTTGCAAGGAAGCTTCTCTGACCCGTTCAGTAATTGTTATGTACTGATTACAGGTAGGTAGCCGTGTTGGTCTGCCGTAGTCAAAACAAAATAAAAAAAAATTCCTTCCAGTAGCACCTTAGAGACCAACTGAGTTTGTTCTTGGTATGAGCTTTCTTGTGCATGCACACTTCTTCAGATACAGTGAAACAGAAGTCACCAGACCCTTATATATAGTGAGAGGGTGGGGAGGGGTATTACTCAGATGGGTGATAGGCTGATAGCTGTGGGAAACCTGTTGACGACTGTTAACGACTGCAATTGGTCTTGCAGGAAAAAGCAAGGGGTGAGATGGCTAAAACTAGCTTTATCATGTATAATGAGATAAGAATCCAATGTCTCTATTCAGACCAGGTCTCTCCATGGTTTTAAGTTTGGTAATAAGTTGCAATGTTATGTACTGAGCTTGGATCCTAGAACAATAGGCAGGTAGGATCCTAGAATGCAACAACTGGCTGGCAGGAGCAGCCCAATGAGGCTCCAGGAGAGAAGTAGAATCAGCCAATCAGTTGGGACCCATTGTGTAAATAATGTACATAAAGCCTGAGGTTTTGGGGGGAAATTCATTCACTGTTTTACGAGCTGCAATAAAGAGCATGAAATCACTTTGCGACTCTATTTCACTGGCGATGAGAATTGGATCCCACTGAGCTGACGGCCGCACACTGCACCGCAGCCCACCGTCGGCCACACCGCTGCATCGCGCCGCGCATCCAGGCTACAGCTCCGGGACCCAAGGACCCAGAATGGCAACCGACAGCAGCTAGAATCCTCTCTTGGATTCTAACCCACATTGGGTACAGGATCTCAAGAATGGAAAAGTTTCAGGGCGTCACCCACACTGAACCCCCCCCCCCAAATTCACAAACTCAGGAATGAGTGGACAACAGTCAAAACATCTCCATCTGTCTTGATGACACCTTTCATCTGGCCATTTTCAGCAGGGCAGGAATCCAGCCCCTTCCTCCTGGGCTGCTTGATCTTTATCCTTAGATTTGCTCAGAGGTTTCATGTGATCATCTCCTAGCGCTGAGAATCCAGGATGGCGGTTCAGTCGTACGTTTGCCATTCAGAAGTGGGATTCATCACACTGCAGACTAAACAGCCCGTTTTGTGGGATGCTTAGAACTCCACAGATCCATTTCTGCCAATTGCTTTGGTCGTCTTTGCTCCCAGAGAACAGCTGCCTGGCATCAGAAGCAGAGCAAAACGGCTCCATAGCTCCAAGGGAAGCTAATTGCGGCAAACGAAGCACCATTTCTAATATGCGCAGTCCTGGAAATATCTGGCAGAGGGAGGCTTCGGATTTTTTCTCCGCAAACAAATTGAAAAACAAAATGAGCCTGCTGGATCAGACCACAGGGGGCCCGTCTATTCCAGCCTCCTCTTCTCACAGGGGCCAACCAGATGCCCCAATGGACAACCAGCAAGCAGGATCTGAGCACCAGGGCCCTCTCCCCTCCTGTGGCTTCCAGCAACTGGGATTCAGAAGCGTCGCTGCCTCCAACTGGGGAGGGCAGAGCAGAGACATCCTGGCTAGTGGCCACCCATAGCCCTCTCTTCTCTTGGGCTCAGATGCTGCTTGCTGGGTTCTCCTAATGGTTTCCTCAATAGGCTTCTGGTTGGCCACTGTGAGAGCAGGATGTGGGCCTGGATGGGCCACTGACTTGATCCAGAAGACGCTTCTTATCTCTTACGCTGAGAAACCACTAGAGCAAAGTCCTTCTGTTTGCAAAAGAGACTCTGTTTTGGCTTCCAGCTGCAGACACTTGTCCAAAGAGCAGAGGACGTGTAAGAGATTAGTGCAACCCCAGCAGAGGTGAGATTGTGATTGGCAAGCAGGGTCAAGCGGTCACTGGAAGGAAACCCCAGAGGTGCCCCAGCTTACTTTGGCCTGACCCTTTGTTAAAGTCTGTCCAGGCTGCTCAAGAAATGTTCCCTGCTCCTTGGCAAAAGCTCGGAAAAACAGCATCAGAAGGGAGGTTCTATGGGGAGGGATTTCTGCCCACCAAAGACGCAGAGGGAAGGCAGGTGGGCACGGGAAAAAGTGGAAATGGTTTTCTTCCAGGAGGTCTTGCAACATGAAAGTTGCAATGTTCTACTCACCAAAAGTTTTGATCTGTGTATGTTTTAGATTTTGGGTCCCTTCCAGCTGCTATGGTGAAATGGGGGGGGCATGAATTCTTCAAGCAAACAAACATACTAAATGGTTTAGGACATCTGGGACCTTTGTCTTTGGGGTGGGAAGTATGTGCTCAAGCTATGTCCACCCTGTTCTCTCTCTCTCTCTCTCTCTCTCTCTCTCTCTCTCTCTCTCTCTGTGTGTGTGTGTGTGTGTGTTGGTCTACACCTTGAAAGAAAATCTCATGAGTTTTAATCTGCTTTTAGTCTATCCTTATTTTAACTTTTCAGAAGTCTTAAATCGTTCATTTTCCTTATTGATCGTTTTATTTGTTATGTTTTTTTGTCAACCACTTTGAGGTTTGTTCCTACAATTATATTTAATTATTACAGTGGTACCTCCAGTTACGAACTTAATCCATTCCAGAGGTCCATTTGTAACCCGAAACCGCTCGTAACATGAGGTTCACTTTTGCTAATGGCGCCTCCCACAGCTGCCAGCGCGCGACTTCTGCTCGCCTCCTGGGGCAAAGTTCGCAACAAGGGGCATCTACTTCCGGGTTAGTGGAGCGTGTAACCCGCAGCATTGGCAAGGAGGACGGTACGTAACACGAAGCTCCACTGTATTATAATATTATAATAATTATAATAATGTGGCCTACATGGTTCTCCCCCTCTTCATTTCTTCCCTGCAACAACAAACCTGTAAGGTAGATTGGGTTGAGAGGCAGTGACCGGCCCCCAAGGTCACACCCAGTGACCTTCATGGGAACAAGCAGGGATTCGAACCCTGATCTCTTCCAGGTCCTAGTCCAACACGCTAACCACTACACGACCACTGCCTCTCCAGTGGCTTCCAGTGGGTGCTAAGTCCTAATCCAGTCCCCCTTCCTAGTCTCCTTGTGGCCCATTGATTTCAGGAGGCTGGAAAGTGCACAGCGATGTGCTGGATCGTGGCCCTCTGATGCAGGCTGCCTGCCTGCCTGCCTGCGGAATAATCGTCAAAGGAGAAAATCTCCCATAACTGTGATAAAGGAAGGAATCATCCTTTTATTTTCAGTGGAAATGAAAACATGATTTCTATCGCCGAGATAGAGTCGTTTATTCACTGGCAACTTCCCATCGCCATTTGTTTATTGCCAACCGAAATGCATGTTTTATACAGACCGATGTTTTTAATCTTTGAGCAGCAGTGAGTGCACTTTCCAGGGAAACACCCCCCTCCCCAAATTGGACTCATTTTACCTTGGGAATACAAATCGCTCGCGTCAGATCAAGATGCAGAGGGACGGGGGAAGAAAGATGCTCCGTCTTCGACAGCGTGGAAGGGGAGAGTCGGGTGAGGGTGACAAAGGCCTGATGGAGGCAGGAGGGTCCCTGGCAGAGGCGGAGGCAGAAAACCCTCCCTTTCTACATCTTAGTGGCGGCGCCCCCTGTGGCAGCCCCAAAGCTCTGCGCTCAAAGTGAGGGAACTGGTCGCACTGTCCTAAATCTGCCTCTGCTATCCCTGCCTCCTGTACACACATTCAATAATTAGAATAATTCCTTTTCACAAACCAACAGTGAACATAGAAAACAAGATTACATACAACCATACAATTTATGTGACAATGCCATTTTCAAGAATATATGTCCCAACAAGAGGACAAACTTTATGTTTAAATAATTTTCGCAAACTGAAGATTTTCCAGTGTAATATCTCAGTTCCATGATATCTGATTAAATACGGTAGTTCAGGTTCCAGTTCCATTAGAGTCTTTTGGTGCAAAATATCAATACAGTTTTTGATGTAGAAGTCTTTTAAAGCAAGGGGGGGTCCACAATAATCCAAAGCCAGGACAGGGGCCTGTTTTGGTGTCTTTAACCTTCACCAGCTGAAAGGATTAAATGTGATATAATAACTGGAAGAAACATATATATACCGTACTAGATACATGAATAAAAGTTATAAAGTAACATAGTTTCTCACCCAAGTTTAAAAAGGTCGATGTGTACCCAATTGTTCTCTGTGTGTCTTTGAAATTGAAAGTGTATGTGTGTGTCTTTTTCTAAGAGATCTCTTTAAAGGTTAGGTGTGCATCTAGTATATATATGTTTCTTCCAGTTATTGTGTTATAAAGTTCGTCCTCTTGTTGGGACATATTTTCTTGAAAATTGCATTGTCACATAAATTGTATGGTTGTATGTAAATCTTGTTTTCTATGTTCACTGTTGGTTTGTGAAAAGGAATTATTCTCATTATTGAATGGTATTTCTTGGCCTGAGTTCTTTGTTTGCTTTCTATTTTTGTGTGTATATATCAACATGAAATCCCTGCCTCCTGTGACAGGGAGTTCCACAGCTGAATCATGCCCTGCATGAAGAAGTCCTTTCTTTTATCTGCCGTGACTCTTCCAACCTTCCGCTTCACTGCATGTCCAGGAGTCCTGGGGTTAAGAGAGAGGGAGGAACAGTTCCCTCTCTCCCTGTTTTCCAGGTTGTGCATCATTGTATAAACGGCTACCATATCAGCTCTTCCTCGCCTTTCTCCTAAGTGTTGCAGTTTCTGTGCTAACGTTGGCCAGGATCCCTGACCTCTGCACTTCTCATCCTATCAAGCTACTTTTTTTGCAAGAAGACGGTAAACATTTGTGTTGGCCGAGATGATTCTGGTGCAGCCGAGCCAAGAGCCCTTGAGAGCGTCCAGCCTGATCTTCTGGGCTTCTGGTTTCCCTCCCGCTGCCCAGCAATGGCATTAAATAGGATGAGATCTTTGGTGACTGTTCCATTCCCCTCTTCTCATTCTGCTGTTATTTTTAATGAGTCATTAGCACATCGTGTTGGCAACGACTAAAGCTCCTTTGACATTCCTTTGGAAACGGAGATAGTGAGCCTGGCAATTGGGGCTGCGAGCGGAGAGAGATTATGGGCCGTGCCATCCCATTGATGGAGACTTCTGCTCAACAAAGGCACTTGAGGGAGCCACAATGTGAAAATTGGGTTTGTGTGGCAATCGTTTTCTCTCTCCCTATAGAGGAAGCAGTGCTATCAGCTCCTCAAATGGTTTGGGGGTTTTAACCCACTGCTTGCTAAAGCATGGAGTGAGCTGTGATTCCTGCGTTGCAGGGGGTGGACTGGATGACTCTTGGGGACCCTTTGAACTCTGCAATTCTGTGGTTTTCTAAAGGGTCCTCTCTTGCTGGTGGCTTTTTTTCTCCTGCAATGTGTCATTGATGCAACAATAGTGTCTTTGTGATGGATTTATGCTAGACCGTCCGCCCATCATTTGGCTTCATTATTTGTTCTGTGATTCTTCCCCCAACTTTCCTGCATTACTGACGTCTGGAGGGGCACTCAGCAAAAGCTGGACAAAAAATGTAATAAGTTGGAGCACTGCTGGACTGGATGGGCCCCTTTTCGCCTGATCCAGCAGGCTCTTTGGATGTTCTTATCTTGAGCCTTTTTGTCCTGCTCCATCCTGAAGATGACCAGTGGTGGGACCCGAAAGCTGCCAAAAGACACCAGCAAAACCAACCCTCTCCCCATGAGGATCAATGCTGCAAAGTTCTGCATCTGGCTGTCGCATCCTGTCACTCCCCCAAAGAATTGGGAGGAATCACAGGAAGGAAAGAAACTGCCCCAATATTTGCAGTGCTGAGAATGTGGGGTTTGGATCTAGCAGGAGGGAGAGATATCAGCCTTAACAGCTGCCATCCATGCAGTTTCCGGAATGGCGAGGTGTTCCTTGAAATTGCTCTGTGCTTGTTACCGCCTGAGATCTGGAGTGAAGGTAATTGGGCACTCAGACTTCTCAAGGACCCCCCCTCCCCATACCAAGGGATTATTGGGGAGAGTGATCTGATGGGGAAGGGAAGACTCAGGAAGGGGGGGAGGCTGGCTGCCTGGCTGCAAAAGGCCTTCCCGGCGGCACTCTGAAGACACTTTCTCCCCCCGCAGTGTTCCATATAGACATAATTGCTGCAGATCTAAAATGAATATGTTCTCTTCCACGTGGGAGAATCACTGTTTGTCATCATCAAAGCATTGCGGTTGCTGGAGGAAATCGCATGTAAAAGCCACATGGATTTTATAGGGAGCGTTTGAGTGGGGAGAGGGGTTTTCTCTGGGGGACCGGACCGTGTGCAGCTGCAGTGGGATCTTCGTGGAAGAAAGGCCACCCAGTCAGTCTTTGCTCCTCGCCCTGCCCTACACATTTGCCCCAAGTGGAGCATTTTGCCCCCCAGGAGGGAACAGAAGCTGAAAGTCTTTCAGCACAAAGTTCAACTATGGAACTCCCTCCCGCAGGACGCAGTGATGACCAGCAGTTTAGATGCCTTTAAAAGAGGATTGAACAAATTCACGGAGGAGGAGAGGCTATCAAGGGCTACTAGTCATAATGTCTATGCTCTGCCTCCACAGTTGGAAGCAGCAATGCTTCTGGAGACCCCAGGAGGGGAGAGTATTCTTGGGTTCAAATCCTGCTTGCAGGTTTCTCACGGGCATCTGGCTGGCCACTATGAGATCAGGAAGACGAACCAGATGGACCATTGGTCTGATCCAGCTCCAGGACTCCATGTCCTCATTTATATGGGAGAAGCTAGAGCAGAAGATCCTTCTCCACTTGCTTCTTGACCTTGGTGAGTGCAATATGTGGAGTGGGGGGCTCAGGGACCTCACTATGACCTGCAACATCCCAGAATGCAACAGACCCAATTAAACATTTCAGCCAGGCCTCTTCATCGCCCGTCCTCTTCCTTTGCACGGCCACACCTGGTCCCAAGTCTTATGAGGAACAGTTGACTTGGGGATGTTTAGCCTGGAGAAGAGAAGAGTGGGAACGGTTGTGTTAGCCATCTTCAAACATCTGAAGGGCTGTCACATGGAAGAAGGAGCAAGCTTGATTCCTGCTGCTCCTCCAGACAGGAGGACCCAAAGCTATGGATTCCAATGACAAGAAAGAACTTTCTGAGGGTGAGAGCTGTTCTACAGTGGAACAGACTCCCTCAGAAGGTGGTGGGCTCGCCTTCCTTGGAGGTTTTTAAGCAGAGGTTGGATGGCCATCTGTAATGGATGCTTGAGCTGAGATTCCTGCACCACAGGGGGTTGGACCAGATGACCCCAAGGCGACCCTTTGAATACAATTCTATGAGGCTGCAATGGAGCCATATCCAGGACATGGCCTGAGGGCACCCGGAGGCCCTTGCTTTGCTGAAGCTAAGCATGTCTGGGGCGGGTCAAGGCTTGGACAGGTGGCCTCCTCGGATCCGCGTGAGCTCCACCTTCTGTGATGTAAGAAAGGTGTCACGTACACCAAAGAAAATAAACAAAGAAACCTGTCAAATTGGCACAGCCGAGGTGAGATGCTTCCCATGTCCTTAAACTGCAGCTGTGACATGGCCGCCACCTCTCCTTGCAGGACGCTTTGGAGAAACAGGAAGCGAGCCCTGGTGGGAAGAAGGTTTGCTTAGCTGCCTACTCTGGTGCAAGAGCGAGCAAGTGAACAAGCAGGCAAGCGCCATCCACCTTCCTTCCTTCCTTCCTTCCCTCCTGCTCTTGGAGCGATTCCCTGTGAATAATTCAGCATGCTCCAGTTTGTTATCAAAGAGCATAAACAAAGATATATTTAGGCAAAGTGCTATTTACGCTGGTGATTAAGCTTTACGAGGGATGCGTAAAAGGCCCCATAAAGTACCCCGAATCTGCCGTTTGCAGGCGGCGGGGAGGCAAGACTTGGCCTGGGGGACACTTTGGGCAGGTGACATTCCTAGCCGAGGAGGAAGAGAGCAACTCAATTTACTTCTCTACAGGTGGAGTCTATAAATATCAACGCCTAACTCTCGCTTCTCGATTGTGCCAGGAAATCTGCCGGGCCAGGAATAAAATGTGGAAGGGGAAAGGGAGGATTTGATGCAAAATTCTTAAAAGGCTCCTCCAACAATGCCGTGTCAGGGATTCTTCGGCTAAGATTCCAGCGGGGGGGGGGGGGTTGAGGACCCTGGGGTCCCTTCCACCTCTAGAGCTCTGCGATTCTCTGATCCCCACCTGCCCAGCTGCGTTTCCCAAGAGATGTCCTTCTTTCCGGTCCGCCGCAGGGGGGCCCGTCTTGGAGAGTTTGCGCCCTGCCTTGCTGTCTCCTGGGTCACAAACAACAGCTTGATTAAAGGCAGCTGCTTTGTATCCGAATGTATTCAAATGGGTCCTTCTTTCATGCAGCCTCCTCTATAATTATTAGGGAGTATTTTCAGCTCTCCTTTTTAATCTTGTTTTCGCAGCTGTATCACCTGGCAAGAGGGAAATCACGGCTCTTTCCCAGCCACCCCTCGGCTCCACACTGACACCCCCATGGGGACGAATCCAGCCAAATTGCCCTGGCTTCAGCCACAGACATCCTTTCACCGATTCAAGGAGAGGCAAATTCGTTACCTGAGACTACAAGGAGACCATGTGGTTTCTGCATGTAGAAGGTTCTTGGTTCAGTTCCTAGCAGAATCTCTAGGCAGGGCTGAGAAAAGACCCAGGCGGGTGCTGTTGGTCAGGGAGGATAATACTGAACTTGATGGACCAAGCTCCTGAACTGGTAGGAAGGAGCTTCCTCTGTTCCTGTCCACCACAGCCTCTTTCACACAGTTGGAGCTCCACCTCCACCACAAGAGCTCTTCATGATCTCTGCTGCCCCCTCAAAGGCCTTCTTACTGTCTCAATCGGCTAGAGCAGGCATGGCTCCAGCAGGGGCATCTTGTGGGCCGTACCTGGATGCATCCAGCAACCAAAGCAGCAAAACCCCAACCAGGTGGAGCCATGGACTCAACTGGAACTGATCCTGTATTCAGCGCAGAGTTCAAGTCCGAGCGAAAGAGAGACACTTTATCTGTGAGAAGCTTTGCAAATTGGTCACAGCGGGCCAATTTATATATGTATTATATCTGCAACCAGACACCTCGCCATATAAGTTCCCCCTTTTGTGTTTTTATTGATTTTTGATTTTAAAAAGTAGAAGGTAAGCAACATCTTCGCTCTTGCTCCTTGATGGCTCCAGAGGCTTGCCGCCCGCCCCCCCCCCCCGGCAAAAAGGCACATATATTTTGAAACTTGAATACTGGACTGATTGTTCATACCCGTTTGTGAAGGCAGAATTTATGTTGCTGTATAAATTTCAAAGCTCTCCACAAATCCTTCCTCTATTTCTACTTATTATGGACAGACAGAGATGTCTCCCCAGGTAGGGTCGCTCCTGAAAAGCCATGAATTGGGGCGGTGGGGGGAGGCAGCAGTTTGCACTGGCATGTCTAGTCCAAGCAACCAACTTTGCTGCAGAGAGGGCTGGGAGAATAAAAGACAGAGGACTGAAGGTGCAACCCTGTACTTGAGATCCACGGCCTCCCAGAAACGTGATGTGCTGTGAGCCCTGCTCTGCTCCTGGAATGCAGATTATTCAGGAAGGTGTGAGTCCAGCTGAGAGACCAGCATCATGGTGGGAAATGGGACGGTGTTGTGCCTGAGATGTGGCTACCAAAGAGAGACTGGTGCCATATGCCAGCCTTTTAATATTATAATTATTTATTAAATTTGTATACTGCCCTATACCCGCAGGTCTCAAGGCAGTTACAGCAGAAAATCACCATATAAAAACACAGAATACGTGATAAAAACAAAAAACAATCCAACACAAAGGCCTGGTTGAAGAGGAAAGGTTTTGCCTGGCGCCTAAAGGTGTATAATGAAGGTGCCAGGTGAACCTCCCTGGGGAGAGCATTGGCCAACCTGGTGCCCCCCACCACATGTGGTTGGACTACAACTCCCATCAGGTCGAGCCGGCACCCTCTCACATGGAAGACGGACCAAGCTGGTTGGACCCAAACCAATGGATTCCAACGACACAAGAGGAGATTCCGACTAAACATTAGGATGAACATTTGATGGCAGAAGCTATTCACCAATGGAACGGACTCCCTCAGAAGGTGGTGGACTCTCCTTCCTTGGAGGTTTTTAAGCAGAGGTTGGATGGCCATCTGCCATGGATGCTTCAGTCGGGATTTCTGCATTGCAGAGGGTTCATCTAGATGACCCTCAGGTCCCATCCAACTCTACCATTCTATGATTCTGTCTCTAGGGAATGAGAGAAGGCTGAAGAGGGGGATCTGGGAAGATGGTGGACTCTCCTTTCTTAGAGATGGACACCTGTCAAGGGTTAATTGCAACATCTGCATTGCAGAGGGTACTTTCCAACTCTGTGACTCTGTGGTTCTCACCCTGCTTTGGTCTCCACTCTGCCCTTTGAAGGGACGCGGGTGGTGCTGTGGGTTAAACCACAGAGCCTAGGACTTGCCGATCAGAAGGTCAGCGGTTCGAATCCCTGCGATGGGGTGAGCTCCCGTTGCTCGGTCCCTGCTCCTGCCAACCTAGCAGTTCGAAAGCACATCAAAGTGCAAGTAGATAAATAGGTACCACTCCGGTGGGAAGGTAAACGGCATTTCTGAGTGCTGCTCTGGTTTGCCAGAAGCGGCTTAGTCATGCTGGCCACATGACCTGGAAGCTGTACGCCAGCTCCCTCTGCCAGTAAAGCGAGATGAACGCCGCAACCCCAGAGTCGTCCGCGACTGGACCTATTGGTCAGGGGTCCCTTTACCTTTACCTTTATGCCCTTTGAACTTGCAGCGAAAAAAAAAGCTGAGCCACCATCACCATTCCTGTTGCAGCGCAGAGGCCTGTCTCTGAACGCCAGGCACCAGCTCGACGCCGCTTTCCATTTCCGCTCTTCCCTTTATCCAGGTGACAGCGGGATGAGCAAGTCCTCTTTCCGAGTGCTGCCATTCCTGCTTCGGATGTGACAATGGAAATGGGGAGAGTTACATCGCCTCCATGTTCTTCCCAGACTGGCGCCTGTTTGCTGTAACAATTACCGAGCCGGATTCTTTCTCGGGAGTCTGTTAGCCACGGCTGGCCGGCATCAGGGAAGGTTATTACAAAGAGAGGAGTGAGTTGTCTCTTTCGCAGAGCAGGCAGTTTAATGGCAGGCTCACCTTTAATCGACCAGAGGACCGCCTGACTCTCCCCCCTCCCAGCGACGCTGATAGCCCGTCCTGCTGTGGCCAATTTTCGGCTTTCGCAGCACAGTTGCCATATCAACAGCCTGAGTCACAGAACTTCTGCCAAAAGGCTCTTTCCCTGAACTTGCAGGAGAGGGCGCAGGCACCCGCTTTCGCCACCCTCGCTGATATGCAGGGGCCGGGATTTAAATAAGACCAGGCACACATATACACTTCCCCAGTTTAAAAAGACAAAACCCAACCTTAGCGATGAAACTCTTCTTCTTGGCATTCTGCTTTCTCTTGCAGTGAGGAGGAAGCCCTTCTTTGTGCAGCACAGAGTTAAACTGAGGAACTCCCTCCCACAGGAGGCCGGGATGGTCACAAACCTGAATGGCTTTCAAATTGGTTTGGGCAAATTCATGGAGAAAGAAGAGAAGAGTTTGGATTTGATATCCCGTTTTATCACTACCCTAAGGAGTCTCAAGGGACCCAGGTGGCGCTGTGGGTTAAACCACAGAGCCTAGGGCTTGCTGATCAGAAGGTCGGCGGTTTGAATTCCCGCGACGGGGTGAGCTCCTGTTGCTCGGTCCCTGCTCCTGCCAACCTAGCAGTTCGAAAGCATGTCAAAGTGCAAGTAGATAAATAGGTACTGCTCCCGCGGGAAGGTAAACGGCGCTTCCGTGTGCTGCTCTGGTTCACCAGAAGCGGCTTCGTCATGCTGGCCACATGACCCAGAAGCTGTACGCCGGCTCTCGGCCAATAAAGCAAGATGAGTGCAGCAATCCCAGAGTCGGACACGACTGGACCTAATGGTCAGGGGTCCCTTTACCTTTACCTTTAAGAAGTCTCAAAGCGGCTCACATTCTCCTTTCCCTTCCTCCCCCACAACAAACACTCTGTGAGGTGAGTGGGGCTGAGAGACTTCAGAGAAGTGGGACTAGCCCAAGGTCACCCAGCAGCTGCATGTGGAGGAGCGCAGACGTGAACCCGGTTCACCAGATTATGAGTCTACCGCTCTTAACCACTACACCACACTGGAGACCAAAGCAGGGTGAGAACCCCAGAGTCATGGAGTTGGAAAGTACCCCCTGCAATGCAGATGTTGCAATAATCCCTGACAGGTGCCCATCTCCAAGAAAGGAGAGTCCACCATCTTCCCAGATCCCCCTCTTCAGCCTCCTCTCATTCCCTAGAGACAGAATCATAGAATCGTAGAGTTGGAAGGGACCCGAGGGTCATCTAGTCGAACCCCGTGCAATGCAGGAATCTCAACTGAAGAATCCATGGCAGATGTCCAAGGAAGGAGAGTCCACCACCTTCTGAGGGAGTCTGTTCCATTGCTGAATAGCTTCTGCCATCAAAAAGTTCATCCTAATGTTTAGTTGGAATCTCCTCTTGTGTCGTTGGAATCCGTTGGTTTGGGTCCAACCAGCTTGGTCCGTCTTCCATGTGAGAGGGTGCCGGCTCGACCTGATGGGAGTTGTAGTCCAACCACATGTGGTGGGGGGCACCAGGTTGGCGAACGCTCTCCCCAGGGAGGTTCACCTGGCACCTTCATTATACACCTTTAGGCGCCAGGCAATTACCCGACGTGTGATCTCTTTCTATACTAAGGGAAGGAGGGAAGCTTTGCAATAAGCTTAGAAGGGATATTTTAAAGGTCTAACAGCCCATATTTCCACACTTTGCTGCGTAGTTTGTGATTTTAAATATCTGCAGGGGTTTTCTTACCAAATAGCACTTGCCCCCAACCTGGATCTTGGCGTCTAGGAATTCTCCTTTATAATATCCCCCCCTCCTTGCAGCAGCAGGATCCTGTGAGCCAAAGACCCTCTTGCCTTGATGGATCTGGATGCTCTGAGTCCAAGCGCTGTGCCATAATGACAAGGCTGCAGCCCCAGGACCTCTTGATGGGCAAGTGACTCCTCAACTTCCATTTCATAGAATCATAACATCTAGTCCAACCCCCTACAATGCAGGAATCTCAGCTAGATCATACTTGACCGATGGCCATCCAACCTCTGCTTGGAAACCTCCAAGGAAGGAGAGTCCACCACCTCTTGTGGAAGTCTGTTCCACTGCCAAACAGCTTTTGCTGTCAAAAAGTTCTACTTGATGTTTAGAGGAGTTGATTTGGGGTGTGTGTGTTTATGGCACAAGAAAAGCAGCAAGGGAGGCCTTTGAGAGCCCCCAACCTACTAGGGGCCCTATCCAAGCAGACATTAGCAAGCTCCTCAGGCAACTCATTTGCCTACTGATTCCCCTTTAATTTCCCTGGGAATGAGGGTGTTTAAATATAGGGAGGGAATTTTGCACATAACTGGTGCTCTTGATCCCAAATTATCCATTGGAAAGCTTTGAAGTATCTTGGATTTGCTCTGCAACAAGCACTTAGCAACAGCGCCAATCTGGGGCATTTTAATTCAAAAGCTCTTTTCCACTCTTCAGGACCACCTGAGCCCAAAATCCCAGAGAGGAGCAGATGGAGAAAAGGGGGCCAAAAGGAAGGAGAAAAGGGGGACATTTGGGTCATGACGCTCTTTCCGTCCTCTGGGTCAATGAGAGGCCAGTCAGTTATTGCTACCATGTATATTGGGGGGGGGGGTTCGCTGTCAACTTTTGGATTTGAAAATAAGGGATGCCGCAAGGGCGGTGCAATGGCAGCAAGTAACCTCGCCACCCTGCGCTCCAGAGGCTGCGCGCAAACGGGTGAGCGAAAGAGTGAGCGTGTAGACAGCAGGCAGGCTGGCTGGCTGGTTGGGCGTGAGGGTCTGGCTGCACAAGGCATGCAAGCTCCTCCCCCAGTCGGGCTCAGACTCCTTATTGGCAGCCGAGCAACGCAGCTGAGGAGCTTCCCTGGCCGGCAGGGAGGGAGAGGAGCTGCTTCCTTTGGAATCCGGGAAATTTAAGGGATATCAACAATCCGGGATAGCAGCGGGAAACGGCATTGGAATAAGGGAGTGTCCCGCAAAAAAAGGGAGGGTTGACAGCTAGGGGGGGGGGGCATTGGGCATCTGTTGGTTGGAAGAATCTCAATGGCAAGAGTTGGGCACCAGGCCTTTGACTTGGATCTGGTCTATCCACGGGCATCTTGCAGCAAACAATGGAAATGGTGGACATGGAGTTGTCCTGAGGGCTGGGGAGGGATGGTGGGATTAAACAGAAAACCATTCTCAAAGGGTAGCTTTTTTAAAATACATACATACATACATACATACGTACGTACGTACATACATACATACATACATACATACCACAATCTGATTCCTGGTTGTTTAGCACAACAAAGCTCCAGAACCACTTTTGATTCACAGTAAGTTTTTCCTGCAGCTCATAGTTAAACTGCAGAACTCCCTCCCACAGCAGGTAGGTGAAGCCACTAAAACTTGGATGGTTTCAAAAGAGGATTGGACATATTCATGGAGGAGGAAAAGGCTGTTGATGGCTACCAGAGTAGACCATTGAAATCAATGAACCCAACTTAATCATGTATGATCATTACAATGGGTCTACTCTGAGTAACACTCAGTTGGCTGCCGCCCTATACATTTAATGACCCTTAGACCACTTGAAAAGCCACAGCATTCCCCCAAAGGATCGTGGGAACTGCAGCTTGTTGAGCATGCTGGGAATTGTAGCTCTGAGAGGGGCTCCCTATCCACTGGGCGCATGCAGAGTGCCTTCCTTTCAACTAGGCAGTAGCCACATGCTGCCTTGGTAACTCAGGGTGAGGAGGCAGCATGACTGAACCCCAGCAACCCCCATTGTCTGCACGAAGCCCCAGGAGCATCCCTGCCACCAGTCCTGGAGCAGGAGAAGATCTTTGGGGTCCCTTGCCTGGGCCAGTGGGCCTCTCGAACCACAACACACGGGATGCCCCACAGGCCACATGGGCTTCTGGTTGGCAGCTGGCTGGGCCTGAGACCTGAGACTCATTTGTCTGGGAAGATCAGGGAGCCCTATGGACCTTCTGAAGGCATAGCAGGTGTCCTACCATGAGCTGTAGCTTAGCACACTGGGTTGCTTAGAGAAAGAGGTGGGATAACTCTCAGCTGAGCAGTGATGAATAACTCTTTCTCTGTTGCAGATCCGGCGAACACAGAATCTTCTATTATGGTGAGGATTTTCCCAAACCGGCAAGGCTCCTGTTCTGACGCACCTAAGAAAATGCAAGCTGGACTTAAACTTAAGCCCAGCAGATGCCCAAGGAGCTGCTAAGTTATGAGATTTCACATCCCCACAGGGATGTGTTTTGCTTAGGGGTATTTAATGAAACAGCGAAGGGGAATCAGAAGCAGCCTCCCCACCTGCAGGAACACCTGTCAAGAGCTCTGTGTTGCTATTTTTAAAACGTAGCACAGCAT
The DNA here is from genome assembly GCA_034641385.1 of Darevskia mixta. Lineage (NCBI taxonomy): Eukaryota > Metazoa > Chordata > Lepidosauria > Squamata > Lacertidae > Darevskia > Darevskia mixta. Next base: position 698,386 of record JAWWNH010000141.1, on the reverse strand, counting down.
TTCCACCCACGAACCAGAGGAAGCTGGCTCAAGCCTAGCCAGACCATTGGTCCATCTGGCTTGGCATTGTCTCTTCTGAATGGCAGCAAAGTTGTGGTGCCCAGAAATGGAAACAGGAACTCTAGTGGTGGTTTGGATTGGGTCTCTAGGCTTCTGTTGGTGCAGCCTAGAAGAGCATTTGCTTTTTTGCTGTGGACTCATAGAATCATAGAATCGTGGAGTCGGAAGGGACCCCAAGGCTCATCTAGTCCAACCCCCTGCAATGCAGGAACCTCAGCTCAAGCATCCATGTTAAGCTGGTGGTCTACTAATATCCCAAGATGCTCTTCTCATCTGGAGACACAGAAATCAAGGCACAGTTCATTTTTTTTATTTTTTTAAACAAACTTTATTAGTTACACTCAAATATTACATTTGAATTAAAATAAATGCATTGTTAAATTATACTTGCACAATTACAGACTTGCTCATATAACACATATAACACTTTTGCTAAATCCCCCTCCCTCCCCTCTCCCTCTGCTCCCAGTCTATGCTATGTTACTTCTTTTGTTTTCTATTGAAAGTACCTACTCTTAATCTAATCATAATTCTATATCTATACTGCTGAACTTTTCCTTTTCTGCTGTAGAGAGTGGTACTATTTACTGCTTATATATTCTTCAAATGCTGACCATTCCTTTTCTCTTAAATCCTTTCTTTCTCCTTTAATTTCAAAATCTTTTACGGCCAAATTGTAATAATTTAACATTTTCAATTTCCACTCCTCTCTACTTGGTATACTCTTCTCTTTCCAATTACTCGCCACCAACAATCTCGCTGCTGTTATCGCATAAAATACAAAATTTTTGTGTATCAGTTGTATGTCTTCGTTTATTATTCCTAATAAAAATAACTCTGGAGACTTGCCAAATGTGTATTTTAAAATTTTTTTCAATTCATTGTAAATCATAGCCCAATAATTTCTAATTGTTTCGCATTTCCACCACATGTGGTATAAAGTCCCAGTGGGGACCTCTCATCTTGGCAGCAGAGATCCCACTGCCTCCTGTTCTCCCCCTCCCGTCTTCTTCAACCAAAACCTCAGCCCTGGTTGCTGGAAGGTAGAAGGTGCCTTTGAACTGTGCCTTGATTGGACTTTAGAAATCAAGGCACAGTTCAGAGGCACCTTCTACCTTCCAGCAACCAGGGCTGAGGTTTTGGTTGAAGAAGACGGGAGGGGGAGAACAGGAGGCAGTGGGATCTCTGCTGCCAAGATGAGAGGTCCCCATTTTCTTGTGGGGCCAACAACAATGGTGGGGAGGGAATAGTGTGGGAGAGAGGTTGGCCTCTAAAGCCAAAGGTGTCTCTTCCTTCTTCTCAAAAATGGTCAATGGGAGCAGTAAGAGCCATTTGACCGTGGAACGGACTCCCTTGGAAGAAGGTTGACTCTCCTTCATTGGAGGTTTTTGAACAGAGTTTGGATGATTATCTGTCAGGGGTTCTTGACGCATCTTTGGCGATCCCTCGTAGCCGAGTAAGGTTGCTTCCATAAACACAGTTTTAAAAGTGAGTCCGTAAGTGACTGTGGATGCCAATTCTGGATCCACACGTCCTTCCACAGTGGGGACACTGGTTTCTGGGCAGGAGTTGATCACAGTGAGGGTTTGCCAAGTGTGCCTTCCTCTTAACACATTTCTCCCTTGCGTCCCGAATTTGAGCGTCTTCAAAGCCCACGACACCTTTGGTCAAGGCTGGTCTCCAACTGGAGCGCTCGCAGGCCAGTATTTCCCAATTGTTGGTGTTTATACTACATTTTTTTAAAAGATTTGCCTTGAGAGAGTCTTTAAACCTCTTTTGTTGACCACCAGCATTACGCTTTCCATTTTAAGTTCAGAATAGAGTAGTTGCTTTGGAAGACGATAATCAGGCATCCGCACAACATGACCAGTCCAACGAAGTTAATGTTGAAGAAGCATTGCTTCACATTGCAGGGGGTTGGGCTAGAAGACCCTTGGGTGCATTCCAACTCCACACCTCTCCGCCCACCCTCTTTTTTCTCACTACAGTTCTCTGATTCTGCAATGCTGTGGGACTCTTGCCCCTCTGCCATCTTCAAACTCAGATGACCCTGTTGCAGAAGACCTAGTGAAGTCAGAGGCTGCTCCCCCCCCACACACACTCCAGCACAGTAGGAGGCTGGCTGTGACTCCTGCACTACGGGGGGCTGGACTAGATGAGCCTTCAGGTCCCATCTATAATTCCATGAGTCTCTGGTCCTGAAAATGCCACACTTCAATTCCGCTCACCAGCCCGTTCCACTGTATGCAATTTCCATGCATAAAATCTTTTCCCCAGAATAATCTTCAAGGTTAATAATATTTTCCCGAATGTTGCTGAACTCCTTGCATTCTCTGTGCTCCGACGGCCACCTGGCTGCCCTTTGGAAAGCCAAGCTTGGCACCCAATCTCATTTCTTTCACAAGGGAGGTTTGCAAAGCCCAAAGAGAAGCAATAAGACCTGACGGTCCTCCAGGCCACCGACTGACAGCCCCGGAATGCTAAAACCCAGCCAGTCTGTTCCCGTCTCGCTAATGCAGTTTTGCATTATTGTCTTAGCCTTCCCAGCTCCAAACAGGTGGTGGATGACAGAGGAGCTGAACAAATCGACTTCCAGGGGGAAGCAAGTTAATTTCTTAGCTTGATTCTTTCCTCCTCCTCCTTTTTTTTCAATCCCCCAACCCCCAAAAAAATCATGTTTTCTTGAAAGCTGCAAAATTCCGGGCACTAATCTCTCTGTAATCCATCATAATTCTGTTTGCTGTGCATCTCATTTCCAGAATTTATTGTGATTCCAGAATAGAGCCCTGTCACCTCCCTCTGCCTGCCTTGTTCTCAGGGGCCACCGCTAGATGGGGGTTAATCTCCCAACAGGAAGATTTGGTGTCTTTTACATTGTGCATTTGCACATCTATTCAACCTGAGCCTATGGTGGAGGGGCTCACAGCGTCAACACCCAGGGCCAGATTTAGGTTTGATGCAGCCCTCATCTACTGAAGGTAATGGGGCCCTTTATACAGTATGCCCAGCTGTCCTTTGTCAACAACAAATTGTCGCTGTTTTTTGTGTTGAATATATGCTATATGGTAATTTATGGACCTCTAAAGCCATTTGCACATGCAGAATGTAGGCACCCTATATATAGAAATGAGCAAACCAGTGCCCCATGATATTCTTGTAAAGAAGCTGGTAAAATGCGGGCTAGACAATGCTACCATTCAGTGGATTTGTAACTGGCTGACTGACCGAACCCAAAGGGTGCTCATCAATGGCTCCTCTTCATCCTGGAGAGAAGTGACTAGTGGGGTGCCACAGGGTTCTGTCTTGGGCCCAGTCTTATTCAACATCTTTATCAATGACTTGGATGATGGGCTTGAGGGCATCCTGATCAAGTTTGCAGATGACACCAAATTGGGAGGGGTGGCTAATACTCCAGAGGTCAGGATCACACTTCAAAATGACCTTAACAGATTAGAGAATTGGGCCAAAGCAAACAAGATGAATTTTAACAGGGAGAAATGTAAAGTACTACACTTGGGCAAAAAACATGAAAGGCACAAATACAGGATGGGTGACACCTGGCTTGAGAGCAGTACATGTGAAAAGGATCTAGGAGTCTTGGTAGACCACAAACTTGACATGAGTCAACAGTGTGATGCAGCAGCTAAAAAAGCCAAGGCAATTCTGGGCTGCATCAATAGGAGTATAGCATCTAGATCAAGGGAAGTAATAGTACCACTGTATTCCGCTCTGGTCAGACCTCACCTGGAATACTGTGTCCAGTTCTGGGCACCACAGTTCAAGAAGGATATTGACAAGCTGGAACGTGTCCAGAGGAGGGCAACCAAAATGATCAAAGGCTTGGAAACGATGCCTTATGAGGAACGGCTTAGGGAGCTGGGTATCTTTAGCCTGGAGAAGAGAAGGTTAAGGGGTGATATGATAGCCATGTTCAAATATATAAAAGGATGTCATATAGAGGAGGGAGAAAGGTTGTTTTCTGCTGCTCCAGAGAAGCGGACACGGAGCAATGGATTCAAACTACAAGAAAGAAGATTCCACCTAAACATTAGGAAGAACTTCCTGACAGTAAGAGCTGTTCGACAGTGGAATTTGCTGCCAAGGAGTGTGGTGGAGTCTCCTTCTTTGGAGGTCTTTAAGCAGAGGCTTGACAGCCATCTGTCAAGAATGCTTTGATGGTGTTTCCTGCTTGGCAGGGGGTTGGACTGGATGGCCCTTGGGGTCTCTTCCAACTCTAGGATTCTATGATTCTATGATTCTATGATTTGAGGGAGCAGGCTAGCAGGCGGGGTCCATTACTGACATCATAGGAGCCTACACAACACAAAACACAGTTGCTGTATGTAGTTTTTATTTTATTTGTTTTTTATCTTATATTTTGGAAATGTAGACCCAGGCTTTTTTTCCTTTAAATTTTTTGGAGCCTCCTGACCTCTTGAGGAGGAGGCACACCAAGGAGGGTCTCAGAGGATGATCTCAGAGTCCTGGTCGGTTCATATGGAAAGAGACTGTCCTTGAGGTATTGTGGTCCTGAGCCGTTTGGTATTCATATTGATATTATTTGTATACCACTCTTCATCCGAAGATTCCAGGGCTGTTTACAACAGAAAACCTCCTTTCTTATACTAATGACCCCTACTTGGGGCCATTAACTGAGCAGAGAAAACCCCCTGGCTATTTCAACAATGTAATCCTCCATCAGATTTTAGTCCTTGCTGGATCCAGAACCCCGGGAATTAGAAGAGACTCCAGCCCCATGCAGACTGCCCACCCCACCCCATCCCCAAAAAATCACAACAGTACATTCAGAAAAATGTCAATTGATCTCAGTGAAGACTTGCATCTTTGTTTGCTGATTGTCTGGTGACAAACTGGATTTTTAAGAGTATCAGAAGAGTCACCAAAATAAAATAAATTACTTTTGCAGCAAGTAATGGGTCCAGCTGGGGGAGAAAAGCGTATGTGGGAAATGGACTTGGCTGCATTCACAGAGCATCCAGATCAAGGGAAGTCAGAGTCCTGCTCTGCCTTGGTCTGACCACACCTGGAATCCTGCATCCAATTCTGGGCACCACAATTTAAGAAGGATGTTGACAAGGCTGGAACGTGTGCAGAGGAGGGTGACCAAGATGCTCAAGGGTCTGGAAACCAAGCCTGATGAGGAATGGTTGAGGGACTTGAGGTTTAGCTGGGGGGAAAAGAGACTGAAAGGAGAGATGGTGGCTTCTTCAGATACAGGTGACTCTCAACATTTGTTTTTTTTTGGGGGGGGGGTACATTCCAGGGATAGCATGTGAAGCCAAAAAAAATTTCTTAAGGGAATCAGCCCTGAGTGCTTACTGGGAGGACAGATCCTGAAGCTGAGGCTCCAAGACTTTGGCCACCTCATGAGAAGAGAAGACTCCCTGGAAAAGACCCTGATGTTGGGAAAGATGGAGGGCACAAGGATAAGGGGATGACAGAGGACGAGATGGTTGGACAGTGTTCTAGAAGCTACCAACATAAGTCTCACCAAACTGCGGGAGGCAGTGGAAGACAGGAGTGTCTGGCATGCTCTGGTCCATGGGGTCACGAAGAGTCGGACACGACGAAACGATGAAACAACAACAAACATTGAGTTCTATGGTGAGGGATTGCCAAAATATTTCCCCCCAGATGCCTGCCCCCTTTCTACCCCCTTCTTACTTTATTTTATTTTTACTTTTTTGCCAAGCACATGAAGCTGAATGTGCACACGAATTTTCTGATGGTAAGAGCCGTTTGAGAGTGGACAGGGGGACCTCCGGAAGTGGTGGACCCTCCTTCCTTGGAGGTTTATAAGGATAGGTTGGATGGCCATCTGTCAGGGATTCTTCAGCTGCGGTTCCTGCATTGTGGCGGGTTGGACTAGCTGGCCCTTGGAGATCCCTTCAAACTCAACAATTCTATGGTTCACTCTGATAGAAGTCCCTTCTATCTTTCTGCCTGTCCGTGAACCCCTCCAAAATTCCTCTTTAGGCAACCCTTGACATTGGTTTCATGGTCCAAGCAGATGGCAGGTGCTCCAATGATTGCTCCCAGAGCATCCCCTCAGCCATGATGATGGCAGAGCTGGTCTGTTGCTCCTGCTGCCCATATGGTGGAAGAATGGAGACTTCTTGAGCATAGAAACTTCCAGGTCCGTTCCGCTCTCAGAGCTGCCTTGGCGCTGCCAGCAGATTTGCATTCCTTTTCTGCTTCCAAGGCTGTTTGGAGCGCCGCTCAGATCAAATGCCTTCTGATCACACAGAGGCTGGCATCAAACAAACAAACATCTGTGAGGAACAAGGAGCAACAAATTATTGGCATGTGTTCTGGCCTTGTCAGGGCCTGGCCCTGCGGGCTTGTGAAAGGAACGCTGGTTAATGGAAACAGGGCGGGCCTGTGCAACTTTGCCCACTATGTGCCCTTGAAGAACTCACCCCATCTTCCAGAATTCCCTGACTTGCAACCAAGAGCCATTTCCATGCTTAAGACAATCCAGAGATGCTGCATGTTGTAGAATCGTGGAGTTGGAAGGGACCTCAAGAATCCCTGACAGTATGGGATGTAATCCATTGGAGCAGTCAAATACAACATTCCTTGTTTCCCTAGAGTGGACACAGGCAGGGGGATGTTACTCCAGCCAGTATAACTTCCTGTTGCACTGGTCTGGAGCGTCCTCCCCCTGCATGTGACCAGGCAGATGGACATGACCCTGGCTGACTCCAGAAAAGAGCCGAGTCATGCAGCCATCTTCCTCTTGATGCCAGGCTGCTCTCCTGCAGCCATTTTTGTTCTCTTGATGCTCTTCTCTTAATGTATTTTGCTGTCTGCTGGCTCTCGGCCAGCAGCACATGGGTTCAGTCCGCATATGGTATAAACTCACACTTTGTTATGTAATTACAAGCTAAAGCCTGCCTTCAGGGATCATACCGAGAACTGAATGTGAGTAAACTTCTTGTTTACTCTTAAGGAAAGACTCTTGTTTCTTTATTCTTTTAAGAGGGATAAAAGGGGACACCAGGAATAATCCATCTGGGCAAGCCAGATTGAATTGCTTAACTAAACAAATCTGCAGACTAGCTTCCTGCTGTATTGATGGGAAACTGCTCGGCTACATGCCTCACTAGGGTGAGTAAAGAAAGGATAATGTTTAATCAATATATCCTCTCCTACTAACCTTAACATTCCCACAGACAGGCGGCCACTCAATCTTTGATTAAGAACCTCCAGTGAAGGAGAATCCACCACCTTCAGCTATTGGAAGATGGCTATTATGTCTCCTAGGTTTCTCTTCTTTTCTAGGCTAAACATACCCAGAATTGGACACAGTATTCCAGGTGTGGTCTGAGCAAGTCTACTACCTTCCAAGGGAGTCCCTACCATTGTCAAACAGCTCTTACCTAATGTTTAGCCAGCATCTTATTTCTTATTTGAATTTGTTGGACACAGTATTCCAGGTGTGGTCTGGCCAAGGCAGAATAGAGCAGGAGTATTACTTCCCTTGATCTGGACACTAGACTTCTGTTGATGCAGCCTAGAATTGCATTAGCTTTCTTTTTTTGCTGCTGCATCACACTGTTGACTCATGTTCAGCTTGTGGTCCACCAAGACCCCCAGATCTTTTCCACATGTACTGCTATTAAGCCAGGTGTCCCCCATCCTATCTTTGTGTACCTGGTTCTTCCTGCCTAAGTGCAGAACCTGACATTTGTCCCTGTGGAAATTCATTCTGTAAGCCTGGGCCCAGTTCTGTTGATGCAGTCTGGAATTGCATTCTCTTTGACCTCGTAGCTGAGTAAGATTGTCTTCCATAAACACAGTTTTAAAAGTGAGTTCGTAAGTGACTGTGGAGGCCAATTCTGGATCCACACGTCCTTCCACAGTGGGGACATAGGTTTCCGGGTGGGAGTTGATCATGGAGTGGATTTGCCAAGCGTTCCTTCCTCTTAGCATGTTTCTCCCTTGCGTCCTGAGTTTGAGTGTCTTCAAAGCCCATGACACCTTTGGTAAAGGCATAGCTGTCAACCTTTCCCTTTTCTTGCGAGGAATCCTATTCGGAATAAGGGAATTTCCCACAAAAAAAAGGAAAAAGTTGACAGCTATGGGTAAAGGTTGTTTTCCAACTGGAGCGCTCGCAGGCCAGTGTTACTACATTTTAAAAGATTTGCCTTGAGACAGTCTTTAAACCTCTTCTGTTGACCACCAGCATTACGCTTTACATTTTTAAGTTTGGAATAGAGTACCGGTAGTTGCTTTGGAAGACGATAATCAGGCATCCACACACAACACACACACACACACACACACACACACACACACACACATTCTCTGGGCATCTGGCTGTGGAGAGTACAGAATGGCCCAAAATATATTTAGAAAGACGTACCTGGCAGCTGCTGGGTCCAGGTGTTGCCTGGCATAATAATCAGGGTGAGCCAGGGAGGGAGGGGGGAAACTTCCCTTCCGGTGGAGAATCGCATTCTGCTGCCATCAATGAAGCATCAGCGCATCAGGCGCCTATGAATGGGAGGGTGGAAATGCCACTGATCCTTGGAGGGGGGGTGTATTGTGAGTGGCACAAATTCCACAAAGAAGTGAGAATTAAGAAAGCATGCTTAGCAGCTTCCAGGGAGAGCTCGTCCTGCTGCACACATCAATAGGTTGCCAGGAAGTCAGCAGGCAAAGGGGGTGGCTTCGGGGGGGGGGGAGGGAGCAAGAGGGGGCCAAACAGCTGTGTTTGGGGGCAGTGAGGGAGCCTCTCTTCCAGAAGGCCCAAGCATTCAAAACAAGGAAAACTGAGTTGCTGCTCAGGTAACAAATTATAAAGGAAATGCTGCGCCATCTTGGTCACCTTCTAATTCATAGAATTGTAGAGTTGGAAGGGACCCCAAAGGGTCATCTAGTCCAACCCCCTGCAATACAGGAATCGCAGCCAGAGAATCCCTGCCAGATGGCTGTCCAACCTTTGCTTACAAACCTCCGAGGAAGGAGAGTCCACCACTTTCCATCAGAAAGTTCTTCCTAGATACAGCAACATCCAAGATCAGGCATAGGCAAACTCGGCCCTCCAGATGTTTTGGGACTACAACTCCCATCATCCCTAACTGACAGGACCAGTGGTCAGGGATCACTTTCACTGGCTGTGGCTTTCAATCCACTTGGAGTTCTTGAGTTATTTCCTCTTAATATTTGCTCCTTATCTGGAGGTGATGATGATCATGGCAACAAGCTGAAGAAACAGCAATATATACAACCAAGATCACATATCTGATAACAATATGATCCAGCGCAAATAAGCTATAATAAAAAATATACCTTCAAAATAAAAAAAACACATAGCAAATAAAGTAATATCCAATCATCTATTTAGAATATAATGTGACACAATGAAATTAACTCTAAAAATATCAGCAATTCAAGCAGAAAATCACTCTCAACAATGACAATAAATGCTTACTTGTCAATAAACGTAACAGTAAAGTCACAATACATAAAATACCACAGTACTTTAAAAAGTATATAGAAAGATCAAACTGAGCTGCAAAATCAAACAACTTTTTGCTTCTTAAATCATACTTTAGGGTACTGCTGTTTTATTGCAATTGTGAACTTTGCGTTATCAATAAATATCACACAATACAATACGAAACTGGAAGCTTTTTAAAACAGAAAACCCCCTGCTAGCATTGAAAGCTGCCAAGGAAAGAAACATTTTAAACTTAGGCTGGGAATTATTGTTGTTGTTGTTTATTAATTTCATTGGTTGCGTTTTATTGCCAAAGGCAACTCAAAGCAACTTGCAAGCAAGCAAAGGAACGAAAATATGAAAGAACTATCGAACTGGAGGGGACCCTGAGGGTCATCTAGTCCCAGCCCTGCAATGCAGAGGTTTGGGGGCTTCCCCAAGGAGGTGATTCCAGAGCTCTGAGAAAGACCTCTCTCTCTTGTGCTGATGGCCCCAGATTGCAGGGAAATGTCACCGGCTTCCCGTCTGTTTACAGATGAAGCATCTTCAGGGCTTTGCTCCCTCCCTCGGGAAAACATTTAGGGCCATAATAAGCACCTAGCGAAAATATCCCTCGAGCCATTTTTATCCCCCTTTATAAACACAACGCTTTAATGTCGGGAGGATTTAGCGAGAGGAGAGGGAATTTTAAAAGCGGTGGCATTTCGCTCCTTGCCAAAACGCCTCCTATTAATCACTCCCTCTCTCTGCACCTTGTTTAAAACTTGCCTCCCGATGCTCTTCTGTCCCATTAACTTGGCGCAGCTGGGCGCTTTCTGCGCGCTCCAAATGATGGATGAAATTAAAGCACCGCCGGCGACTCAGAGGGCGCGCCATCGCCCGCACGGGGTAAGGGCAGCCTGGAGCTGAGAACTGCCCCCCATTTTTGAAACATCAAAAGGATGGTGGAGGGGGGGGGAGAGAAGAGAAGCCTGATGAAGTCCAGGCAGGCAAGAGACTCCCCCCCACTGCAACAGGTTTTCCTTCATCCTCTCCATTTTTGTCATATCCATTTGGTGCATAAATTATTATTATTAATATTCTGTTGGGAGCCGCCCAGAATGGCTGGGGAAGCCCAGCCAGATGGGCGGGGTATAAACAATAAATTATTCTTATATTATTCCTATAATTGACCTCATGTTTCACCGTGGGAAGAAGGTGTGTTCCTGATCAGAATCCTTGTCATAGTCATAGAATCATAGAGTTGGAAGAGACCCCAAGGGCCATCCAGTCCAACCCCCTGCCAAGCAGGAAACACCATCAAAGCATTCCTGACAGGTGGCTGTCAAGCCTCTGCTTAAAGACCTCCAAAGAAGGAGACTCCACCACACTCCTTGGCAGCAAATTCCACTGTCGAACAGCTCTTACTGTCAGGAAGTTCTTCCTAATGTTTAGGTGGAATCTTCTTTCTTGTAGTTTGAATCCATTGCTCCGTGTCTGCTTCTCTGCAGCAGCAGAAAACAACCTTTCTCCCTCCTCTATATGACATCCTTTTATATATTTAAACATGGCTATCATATCACCCCTTAACCTTCTCTTCTCCAGGCTAAACATACCCAGCTCCCTAAGCTGTTCCTCATAAGGCATCGTTTCCAGGCCTTTGACCATTTTGGTTGCCCTCCTCTGGACACGTTCCAGCTTGTCAGTATCCTTCTTGAACTGTGGTGCCCAGAACTGGACCCAGTATTCCAGGTGAGGTCTGACCAGAGCAGAATACAGTGGTACTATTACTTCCCTTGATCTAGATGCTATACTCCTATTGATGCAGCCCAGAATTGCATTGGCTTTTTTAGCTGCTGCATTGTCTTGCCCTCCCTTTATGGTTTGCTGCTGTGGAGCAGAGCAAAGCCTTTCATGTCCCTCCTCTCCTCCTCTCCCCCCAGTTTGGAAAACAAGAGGGGTGCGCAGGAAGCCCTTATCGAACCCTCCCAGATCTTCAGAGAACACTGACAGACCTTGCAAGGGAGCCGTTTATCTCCTCTGCAGCCCGCGGAGTCCTACAAGGGGCTTTCTTGTCCTCATTAAGAAGCGCCCACTTCTTATAACAAGAAAGCGAGAGGAGAAAGCGGGGCTTGACATATTTAGGGTAATGCACGGTGGGGGGGGGGGAGAGAGCTACATTAAATAATACCATTGCAAGGAAGACAAAGCATCCCAGAGCCCACATGCTGAAATTACTCCAATGTTTGGTGGGATTTTTCTAAGAGCGGCTGCTTAACTGTTGTGGAGAGGTAGGAAGAGGGACCACAGAATATGCTCTGCAGGCAGATGATCCCAGGGTCAAATCCAGACATATCTGGGGACTGGAAAGTGTAATATTTCAGAAATTTCAGCTGCAGAATTTGGAGGCCAGGCTGCGCACTGGGGCAAGATGGTTTGAGCAAATTACACGGATCCTGGCCTGACTCCACTGGCTGCCAATTACCAGTAATCTCTGGGCCCAAATCAAAGTGATGGTTTTAATCTGTTCTTTTATTATGATGAGTTTTTATTAAGTTTTTTTTTTTTTTTTTTTTTTGTTACAAAGAAAACAGATAAACAGGGAGTGGTACATCTATTGTCTCTATTTTCAGTTCACAGCCTTTTTCCACAGTTCGTTTATGTTTGGTGAGAGACACTTTTGTCATAGACATCTTGCAGTTGGGGGAGAGGAGGTGGGGGGTGATGGTTTTGACCTATAAAGCCTTAAATTGCTCAGGACCGCAATACCTGAAGGACCACCTCTTTCCATATGAACCTGCCCAGACCCTGAGATCACCCTCTGAGGTCCTTCTTCATGTGCCTCCTCCATGTGAGGTCCAGAGGGTGGCCTTTTCTGCAGTGGCTCCTCACTTATGGACTGCTCTCCCCAGGGAGAATCGCCTGGCACATGCAGTATATCTCTTTAGTGCGAGGCAGCCATGCTTCTGAATCCCCATTGCTGGAAGACACAGGAGGGGAGACAGGGCTCTTGTGCTCAGATCCTGCCCTGGCACCCAGTTGTTTCTTTAGCTACATGGGTGTGCTCATGTCAAAGAATTTCTAAGAATATTCTGCATTGGCCCCGCCTGACAACAGCTAAGTAACTCTGCCTGGACCTTTTCTCCTGTCCTGTCTCTGAACCTCCCAAGGGACCTCTCTCCAGCGACTGCTAGAAGGGGAGATACAGGGATGGAAATGACTGTGTGTGTGTGTGTGTGTGTGTGAGAGAGAGAGAGAGAGAGAGAGAGAGAGAGAGAGAGAGAGAGAGAGAGAGAGAGTTGGGCGAAAGGGTTAAGCCAGTGCCGGATTTACATACAGTGGTACCTCGGGTTAAGAACTTAATTCGTTCTGGAGGTCCGTTCTTAACCTGAAACTGTTCTTAACCTGAGGCACCACTTTAGCTAATGGGGCCTCCCGCTGCCGCCGCCGCTGCGTAATTTCCGTTCTCATCCTGAAGCAAAGTTCTTAACCTGGGGTACTATTTCTGGGTTAGTGGAGTCTGTAACCTGAAGCGTCTGTAACCTGAAGTGTCTGTAACCTGAGGTACCACTGTATAAGCTAAAGAAGCTCTATCTTAGGGCCCCACTCTCTTGGGGGCCCCAAAAAAAATTAAAGGAAAAAAAACCTGGATGTACATTTCCAAAATATAAGATAAAAAACAAATAAAATAAAAACTACATACAGCAACAGTGTTTTGTGTTGTGTAGGCTCCTATTTGTTATGTGCAAATGGCTTTAGATCCCTATTAGGTCCATAAATTACCATATAGCATACTGTATAGTCAACACAAAAAAAACAGCGACAATTTGTTGTTGACAAAGGACAGCTGGACATATAAAGGGCCCCATTACCTTCAGGAGCTGAGGGCCTCATCAAACCTAGATCCGGCCCCGGGTTAAGCAAAGGGAATGCCAGCTTTGCTGCCACTTGAGAGCAGCTGCCCAAATCTTTGCTTCAGGGAAAGAGCTGCCTCTCCGCCCCCTTCCCCTCCTTCCGCCTGTCAGAACTCTGCCTCCTGCCATCCCAGCGTCCCTCTGACAAGCGTAGCCTTGAGTCAGCACTTTCTCCACCAAACAGGCAGGAGATTTTGCTTGATCCCGTGTTTAGCATTCCCTTCCGAGTGACAGATTGACATGCAGAGCCCTTCATTGCCCTGCAAAGGCAGAGCTGGCTGGCTGGGAGTGCAGGCGCTGCCAAGAGCCCCCCAGATTCCTCCTGAAAATGGTCTCAGTGGCGGCTCGTGAGAGAAGAGGACTTGCTGAGCAGGGGGAAAAGTCCTCGGGAAGAGAGTGATGGAGAGAAGCTCATAGCCCAGGAAGATCATATCGCTGCTGTTTGCTATGATGGTTCAGAGCTGGGAAAAATAATTAGGAGGTGTGAGAACATAGATATGAGAGAGAGAGAGAGAGAGAGAGAGAGAGAGAGAGAGAGAGAGAGAGACAGAGACAGAGACAGAGCTGGCAGACCCTCCAAGTGTCCCTATTTTTCAGGGACATCCCTGAATTAGAGAAGTTGCTCCGGTTTCTGATTTGATCCTGGAATGTCCCACTTTTCCTTAAAGGTAAAGGTAAAGGGACCCCTGACCGTTAGGTCCAGTTGCGGACGACTCTGGGGTTGCGGCGCTCATCTCGCTTTACTGGCTGAGGGGGCCGGCATACAGCTTCCGGGTCATGTGGCCAGCAGGACTAAGCCGCTTCTGGAGAACCAGAGCAGCGCACGGAAACGCCGCTTACCTTCCCGCCAGAGCGGTACCTATTTATCTACTTGCACTTCGTGCTTTTGAACTGCTAGGTTGGCAGGAGCTGGGACCGAGCAACGGGAGCTCACCCCGTGGTGGGGGTTCGAACCGCCGACCTTCTGATCGACAAGCCCTAGCTCTGTGGTTTAACCCACAGTGCCACCCACGTCCCTCTCCCACTTTTCCTTAGGATGTCCCTATTTTCATTGGAGAAATGTTGGAGGGTATGGAGTTATCCGATCCCCGAGCCGTCTGAAGGCAATCCTGCATAGGGAAGGTTTTGTTTAATGTTTTGTTTTGTTTTTATATGTGTTGGAAGCTGCCCAGAGTGGCTGGGGCAACCCAGTCAGATGTGTGGGGTATAAATAGTAAAATTATCATTATGGAAAGCGATGTCCCTATTTTCATTGGAGAAATGTTGGAGGGTATGAGATGATAGATGGATAGATAGATATTGAGAGGAACTGATTCCAAGGTGAGAAGGTTGCAACGACCCACCTTGTTGTCTTCCTTGGTAGCTCAGTCGGTAGAGCATGAGTCTCTTAATCTCAGGGTCAAGGGTTTGAGCCCCATGTTGGGCAAAAGATTCTTGCATTGCCGGGGGTTGGACTAGAGGTGCCTTCCAGCTCTACAATTCTATGATTCTATAATTATTATTATTATTTATTTAATTTATATACCCAAAGGTCTATAAGAGATGGAACTTCATGGCCAAGAGAGGATGTGAACCTGGATCTCTCTCTGAGCCACCTCCGACGCTCTGCATAAAATGTGCTCATTTCCCTTTAGAGAAATGAACGGGATGCCCTTTGAAAACACTCTCCTTCCCATACCCCAAAACCACTTTTTCTTAAAACAGTTGTTTTTCTCCATTTCCCTCCATGACTTCTGAGTGGATTCGCGCCCACTCTCTGCCTGTATTGTGGAAGGGATTCTGTGGGCTGCAATCCTAAAGCTATTTGCAGTCCCAGAGAACTGAGCAGGATTGATTTCTGATTAAAGATGCACCGGGTTGTGCTGCCCATTAGAGTCCTAATTTTATCAGTGGAACTGATAGGAATTTGTTGGGCTTTGTTCAGTCCCCAGCGGGCAGGTAATGTGTGAAGGAGCTCTCTAGAACACGCCTGCATTAGCTTCACCAGCAAACTGCACCATCTCACAGAGAGAGAGAGGGAGGGAGGGAGAGAGAATACACAATTGTCACACAGGTATATATGCAAATAGGGGTGCATGGGGTGTTGGGGAGGAAGTACCTCTGATGGGGGACATGTCATACTCCTTCTGGGAGTATTTGTCCACCTTTCATCCCCACCCCATACTCAGTTCTCTCCTGTAGCTCCTAGAAGCTGTCAACAGGCAACAGATCAAGGGAAGTATTTGGTTCCACTGTATTCTGCTTTGGTCAGATCACACCTGGAATCCTGTGTCCAATTCCGGGCACCACAATCTAAGAAGGATGCTGACAAGCTGGAAGGTGTGCAGAGGAGGGCGACCAAGATGATCCAGGGTCTGGAAACTAAGCCTTATGAAGAATGGTTGAAGGAGCTGGCTATGGTTAACATGAAAAAGAGGAGATATGAAAGCCATCTTCAAATATCTGAAGGGCTGTCCCATGGAAGAGGGAGCAAGCTTGTTTTCTCCTGCTCTGGAGGGTAGGACTCGAACCAATGGCTTCAGGTTACAAGAAAGGAGATTTCAACTCAACATCAGGAAGAACTTTCTGGTGAGAAGAGCCATCTGACGGTGGAACGGTCTCCCTTGGGAGATGGCGGACTCTCCTTCCTTGGAGATTTTTAAGTGGAGGTTGGCTGGGATTCTTTAGCTGAGCCTCCTGCATTGCAGAGGGTTGGACTTGATGACCCTTTTGGTGCCCCTTCCAAGGCTACAATTCGAAGAGAGAGTTTTGCCTCAAGCTGCCAGTGACTTTATCAGGACGGAAGGGACCTGGCTATCCGGCTGCATTCTTCAACGCTCCTTTACTCGTTTGCTGCCCTCTTGGGGACCAAACAGGGCTCAGGAAGGAAAGATGGGGGTGGGTGGGGTTGCTGTACCTAAATGTCGAGGACACGAAAAGGTAAGACAACCATTATTTCAAAACCCAAGACATCTCTGGGCAATGAACTGCCTGAATTGGCTCAGCTCCTGCAGTAAATCTTGCCGGACTGATTAAAGGCCAAGACTTGGAGGCCCAGGAAAAAGCCCCTGGAATCCAAGAGGCTGTGTTGCCCAGCCGGTCTGAAAATGCAAGCAAAGCATCCTGGCTGTTAGAAATTAATCTTCCCAGAAGCCCTGCAGCGTTGAAATGCAGCCCACTATCTCCTTGCGCACAGGTCACGACCAGCTGAACTCCTGACATTTATATATCTGGCAAGGCAGGAGGAAGACGAGGCCTCGGCCAAGCGCTGGGTGCAGAGGGGCCAGAGAGGACAATCTCCATCATGCGTCGCCCGCCTCCGCCTCTGGGCTCACGGCAGAGCTGGAACCGCTCCAGGGGAAAGCCTGCAGTCAAAGGAAAGCGCTGTGGCTGCACGGAAAGGGATGAATAATTCAGGCAGGCCTGCATTAAGGAGGTGGCCCAGTGCAAGCAGATGCAAAGGCAAAGCGGACTCTGCGCTTCGAGAACACCCTATTGCACAGAGGTTGGCAAGGTCGAAATGCTTCAGGGTGTGGGACTGTAAGCAATATTTCCCTCTGCTTCAGAATCGTGTTCTGTGCGATGAACTAACACAGAACCATAGAAGTGGATGGGACTCCCAGGGGTCATCTAGTCCAACCCCCTGCAATGCAGGAATCCTAGATAAAGACTCCCGTGACAGATGACCCTCCAAGCTCTGCTTAAGAGCCTCCGGTGAAGGGGAGTCCGCCATGCATGAGCCAAAACTCAGACTTGGCACTTATTTGAATCTTGCAATTCAGCTCCCCAGCCAAGTCATGTGGATAAAGAGACATATGCAAAGTGGGCACATAAATTGTACTTACTTACCTCCTTATTTAACAAGAATCCATTCTATTTGGGGAAATTACTTTGCAAAAAATATGTCTGTTGGGCAAAAACAATGCGCTACAAGATGTTGTTTTAGAAGAAGAAGAAATACAATGGAGTCATTCCTTTTTCCTTTTCACAAGCTGATGTGAAAGAAAGAAGATCCCACCTAAACATTAGGAAGAATTTCTTGACAGTAAGAGCTGTTCGACAGTGGGATTTGCTGCCAAGGAGTGTGGTGGAGTCTCCTTCTTTGGAGGTCTTTAAGCAGAGGCTTGACAGCCACCTGTCAGGAATGCTTTGATGGTGTTTCCTGCTTGGCAGGGGGTTGGACTGGATGGCCCTTGTGGTCTCTTCCAACTCTAGGATTCTATGATTCCATGTGGAAATGTGCAGGACTTGGTTTAAGATTGGGGAAATGAAAGACACCAACCATGGACATAGCCAGGGTGGCTGGGGGGGCAGGGAGGGGCAGCAGCCCCCCCAATCAATAAAAATATATAAAAATACATAGCAAACTGAGGTTTGAGGGGGGGGCAACAAAAGGCCTGCCCCTCCTAATAAGAATCCTGCCTATGCCCATGACCCCAACCCGGAGAGATTCTCTCAGCCCTATCAGCAGACCAGGATTCCAGGCGAGGGTTGTTTGTAGAGCAGGGGAGCTGCTGGATCTGGTCTCCTGCAGAGATATGAGGAGCTGGACATCCAGAAAAAATGCTGTGCCAGCAAAAGCCAGGCATCCTGGTACTGGTCACCCACCAATTTGGGGAAGGTGAGCTAAACATGCTCAGAAGAAAGTCATGGCTGAACACAGCATCAGACAATGAGCTCATCCAGATTTCCTCTTCTCCCTATGCTTTTCGCTGGGGGAAACCTCTCTTCCTGGAAACCATTGGAGGGGAGTTTGCTCTTGGGCTTGGATCCTGCTTGCAGGTATCCCATCGGGGCATCTGTTTGGCCACTGTGAGAACAGGATGCTGAACCGGATGGGCCATTGGCCTAATCCAGCAGACTCTTCTCATGCTCATACAGCGCTGCTTGAGCTTAGTCAATGTACGTGAGAGAGAGAGATCACAGAAGCTGACGCTCCAAGACTTTGGCCACCTCATGAGAAGAGAAGACTCCGATGTGGGGAAAGATTGATGGCACAAGGAGAAGGGAATGACAGAGGATGAGATGGTGGGACAGTGTTCTCGAAGCGACCAACATGAGTCTGACCAAACTGCGGGAGGCAGTGGAAGACAGGAGTGCCTGGCGTGCTCTGGTCCATGGGGTCACGAAGAGTCGGACACAACTAAACGACTAAACAACAAAAAGGAGTTGGGGCTCTCAGTAGCAAGACCAGGACTGGTGATGAATGGGTGACCACCAGAGGCTCTGAAGTTCCCTTTGCAGGAGGAGATCAGGAGAACATCCTTCATCAGCACTGCTAATCCCTTTCCATTCTTGGTGATGCCAATGACTAACCAGGCTTCTAAGAGAAGACATCTGTCCCAGGGCAATGACAACCACCTCTCCAAGGATCCGACTGCAGCTGCCACTGGAAGGAAAGTGGGAGAAACCAGAAGGGCTGGTAGCTCTGAGGCGGAGATCGCTTTTTGGTAGGCAGAAGGCTCTGAGCTGAGCCCCAGCATCTCCAGGTCCCGGTGTGTGTGTGTGTGTGTGTGTGTGTGTGTGTGTGTGCTAGTTCTCTGACTGCTCTTCGTTGTCAACTGCTCCCTGTAGCACTGGTCCCCAAAGCGTTTGGGGCATAAAGACCCACAAACTCATCCCCAGTACCCCCTAAAAGCATTATTCAGAACAGTGGTTTAGGAAGATAGTAACGCAGCAAAACTCAAAACAGTACCCAATTAATTGCACAATTGTTATTTTTCAAAATTAGAGCTAATTAGATCATAGAATCATAGAATCATAGAATCATAGAATCATAGAGTTGGAAGAGACCACAAGGGCCATCCAGTCCAACCCCCTGCCAAGCAGGAAACACCATCAAAGCATTCCTGACAGGTGGCTGTCAAGCCTCTGCTTAAAGACCTCCAAAGAAGGAGACTCCACCACACTCCTTGGCAGCAAATTCCACTGTCGAACAGCTCTTACTGTCAAGAAATTCTTCCTAATGTTTAGGTGGAATCTTCTTTCTTGTAGTTTGAATCCATTGCTCCGTGTCCGCTTCTCTGGAGCAGCAGAAAACAACCTTTCTCCCTCCTCTATATGACATCCTTTTATATATTTGAACATGGCTATCATATCACCCCTTAACCTTCTCTTCTCCAGGCTAAACAAACCCAGCTCCCTAAGCCGTTCCTCATAAGGCATCGTTTCCAGGCCTTTGACCATTTTGGTTGCCCTCCTCTGGACACGTTCCAGCTTGTCAATATCCTTCTTGAACTGTGGTGCCCAGAACTGGACACAGTATTCCAGGTGAGGTCTGACCAGAGCGGAATACAGTGGTACTATTACTTCCCTTGATCTAGATGCTATACTCCTATTGATGCAGCCCAGAATTGCATTGGCTTTTTTAGCTGCTGCATCACACTGTTGACTCATGTCAAGTTTGTGGTCTACCAAGACTCCTAGATCCTTTTCACTTGTACTGCTCTCAAGCCAGGTATCACCCATCCTGTATTTGTGCCTTTCATTTTTTTTGCCCAAGTGTAGTACTTTACATTTCTCCCTGTTAAAATTCATCCTGTTTGCCTTGGCCCAGTTCTCTAATCTGTTAAGGTCATTTTGAAGTGTGATCCTGTCCTCTGGGGTATTAGCCACCCCTCCCAATTTGGTGTCATCTGCAAACTTGATCAGGATGCCCTCAAGCCCATCATCCAAGTCATTGATAAAGATGTTGAATAAGACTGGGCCCAAGACAGAACCCTGTGGCACCCCACTAGTCACTTCTCTCCAGGATGAAGAGGAGCCATTGATGAGCACCCTTTGGGTTCGGTCAGTCAGCCAGTTACAAATCCACTGAATGGTAGTATTGTCTAGCCCGCATTTTACCAGCTTCTTTACAAGAATATCATGGGGCACCTTGTCAAAGGCCTTGCTGAAATCAAGATAGGCTACATCCACAGTGTTCCCTTCATCTACCAGGCTTGTAATTCTGTCAAAAAATGAGATCAGATTAGTCTGACATGACTTATTTTTCAGAAACCCATGCTGACTTTTAGTGATCACAGCGTTCCTTTCTAGGTGCTCACAGACCGTTTGCTTAATGATCTGCTCTAGAATCTTTCCTGGTATTGATGTCAGGCTGACTGGGCGGTAATTGTTTGGGTCCTCTCTTTTCCCCTTTTTGAAAATAGGGACAACATTTGCCCTCCTCCAGTCTGCTGGGACTTCACCTGTTTTCCAAGAATTCTCAAAGATTACTGCCAGTGGTTCTGAAATCACCTCTGCCAGTTCTTTTAATACTCTGGGATGTAGTTCATCTGGCCCTGGAGACTTGAATACATCTAAACTAGCCAAGTGTGCTTGTACTACCTCCTTACTTATTCTGGGCTGTGTTTCCCCTGCTGAATCATCTGCTCCATATTCTTCAGGTCGGGCATTGTTTTCTTTTTTGGAGAAGACTGAGGCAAAGAAGGTATTGAGGAGTTCTGCCCTTTCTGCGTCCCCTGTTCGCATTTCACCTTCTTCTCCTCTAAGTGACCCCACTGTTTCCTTGTTCTTCCTTTTGCTACGGACATACCCATAAAAACTCTTTTTATTGCTTTTAACCTCTCTAGCAAGCCTGAGTTCATTCTGTGCTTTAGCTTTTCTGACTTTGTCTCTACATGTGCTGGCTATTTGTTTGAATTCCTCTCTGGTGGTTTCCCCCTTTTTCCATTTCTTGTACATATCCCTTTTAAATCTTAACTCAGTTAAAAGTTCATTAGATAGCCACCCTGGCTTCTTTAGGCACCTTCCATGTTTTCGTCTCATTGGTACTGCTTGAAGTTGTGCTTTTAATATCTCCCTTTTAACAAACTCCCATCCATCATGAACTCCCTTCCCTTTTAGTATTACTGACCATGGGATCACACCCAGCATTTCCCTAAGTTTTCTGAAGTCGGCTTTCTTAAAGTCTAGAATTTGAGTCTTAGTATGCTTGGTTGCTCCTTTCTGATGTATAATAAACTCCAGAAGAGCATGATCACTCCCACCTAATGATCCTACCACTTCTACCCCACTAACCAGGTCATCACTATTGGTTAGGACCAGATCTAAAATGGCTGATCCTCTTGTTGCTTCTCCCACTTTCTGGACAATGAAATTGTCTGCAAGGCCAGTGAGGAATCTGTTCGACCTTATGCTCTTGGCTGAGTTTGACATCCAACAAATATCAGGATAGTTGAAATCCCCCATTACTACTATCTCATTTCCTTTTGAATGCTTGGTCATCTGTTCCAGGAAGGCATCATCTATGTCCTCAGTTTGGCTTGGGGATCTATAGTAAACTCCCACCATGAGATCACTGTTATTTTTCTCTCCCTTAATTTTGACCCAGATACTCTCAATTTGGCTTTGAAGTTTTAAATCATGGATCTCTTCACAGGTATACACATCCCTGACATATAACGCCACTCCTCCTCCTTTCCTGTTTGGTCTATTTCTCTTAAATAGATTGTATCCCTCTATTACTACATTCCAATCATGAGACTCATCCCACCAGGTTTCAGTGATGCCTATTATGTCGTATTTAGTTTGCTGTACCAAGAGCTCAAGTTCATCTTGTTTATTTCCCATGCTCTGTGCATTTGTATACAGACATTGAAAACCATTGATCATTCCCCCTAGTCTCCTACTTAAGGATTTTTTCCTCCCACCACTAGGTCTGTGCGCTGTTTGCTCCATTTGGTCCTTGACTTTTGGATGATCATCCAAAAGTCAAGGACCAAATGAATTAATTCAACCAAAAAGGACCAAGGACCAGATGAATTAATTCAACCAAAAGGATGGACTTGATCCAGCGAAACTAGGTTTGCAAAGTCTAGGTCACCTCTAGGCAGTGACGGAGCTTCATTCTCTGGCACCGAGGGTGGGGAGCAGGCAGGGGCAGGGCTGGCACACGTACTGGGGGCATGGTGCTCCGCTTGCAGGGGTGTGGCGTGCGTTCTGGGGGTGGGGCACGCAGTCTGGGGGCGAGGCGCCCAGCGCGGGCGGGGGGCAGCTGCGATGGACCCCCCCGGGATTGTGCCAATGGGGGCGGTGCGCTCCCATCACCCCCACCTTCCTCCACCCCTGCCTCTAGGTCCCCCCCCCGCTGCCTCCTTGCCTTTGAGTGCCCCCAAAGATTATCCCTCCCACCCCCAGGGTGTGGTTCCACTCAGTGTGGGACCCACAGAAGAGGAATGAGAGGGATCCTTGCTGCTTCTCTCCCCTCTCATGTCAAGGCAGCCTCCATCTGCCAGGTGAAGGGGGGGGGGCGACAACACAGAAATGTACTGACAATGAGATGCCTTGAAGACTTAATAGCACTTCCTTAACTTTCCATAAAGGCCTCTGCGTGCTGTTGCGCGATACTTTCACTTGATCAAATGGCCTCGTTTGTCAGTGTCAAATGGCACATATGCAATTCATCAGAGGACATTATCAATACAAAGAGGGGAGCCCAGCGAGAAGCACATGGCACGGTGGCTCATTTGGCTAATGGAAGTGACCCGAGACAGCACTTACATGATTAATAAAAGGACTAAACTCCCTCTTTAAATGGGAATGTTAATTTGGTGCACGTTTGCATGGAGGAGCTGCCGATCCAGTCTGGAGGTGATAGTGAAATTGCTAAGCGGCTTCGTTCCCTGCGTCTTCTAGAACAGAAGCAGCCAGCAATCACTCGCTGATGGAGGTCAAAGGGAGACAGCCACCTTGCATGCATGTAGTGCTCAAGGGACCTGAGACGCCGTAGACCCAGCCAACCTTTGGGTTATTAAATTTATGAGTCACTTTGTCTTGCCCGGAGATACCCAAGGTGACTTACAACCAAACGAACAGAAAATAAACCCCACAGAGATACTTTAAAACCAAGAAGAGAGAGAGATACGTCAAAAGCAGCCTGCCCACTTCTAAAAGGCCACGCATGGAGATTTCCAGGCCCAATTCAAAGTGCTGGTTTTGACCTATAAAGCCTTAAATGGCTCAGGACTGCAATACCTCAAGGACCGTCACTCTCCGTAGGAACCTACCTGCTCAATTGGTAGAGCATGAGACTTTTAATCTCAGGGTTGTGGGTTCAAGCCCCACCTTAGGCATAATAATAATAATAATAATAATAATAATAATAATAATAATTTATTACTTATACCCCGCCCATCTGGCTGGGTCTCCCCAGCCACTCTGGGTGGCTTTCAACAGGAGATTAAAAATACATTAAAACATCAAAACATTCAAGATTCCTGCCTTGCAGGGGGTTGGACTAGATGACCCCCAGGGTCCCTTCCAACTCTCTGATTCTATTATCTCTGTTGCCTTAACTAGTTTCCCCTGCAGAAGTGTCTTTTCAAAGTGTGTGGCCTTTCATGGTTTGCATTTGAACCCCTCCCCTTCCGCCCGGGATGATATTTTGCTTCTGCAAAGTGGTTGCCTACCTGGGAGTCTATCTTGCCGTTGTGAATGAGGCAGTTCATAAATCAAGCGAGCGCCTGGGCAGCCTCACATGTACTTTCTCCTGCTCATCCATTTCAGCAATGGCTCAGAGGGTTGGCGAAGTCATCATTATTGCCAAATAGAGCTGTTGAGATCGGCTACCAGAACGGCTGCCAAGCTCGTTCCTGGACTGTACTTATCAGAGGCTTTTCGCACAGGTAAGTTCATCATTGAAAAACGACCAGACACACAGGTTGGTGGATTTCATAGAATTGTAGAGTTGGGGGAGGGACCCAGAGGGCCATCTAGTCCAACCCCCTGCAATGCAATTTCTCTCTGGGTGCGCAACCTCCAGAGCATAGACTGAATGAGGTCCATCATGGTCCCAGTTGCGCCCAGAAGACCATTCCCTCGGGCCTGGCATGAGTTTGGTTCATAAGGGGTCTGTTTTGCAATTGCACACGGCAAATATTTTAATTTCAAAAATGAGCTTTGTGCAGTTAAGGTTTTGATCCTCCTTCAAAGCAGATCACAGATCCATATGCATGCACACACACCCTTGATAAATGAGAGAGGAGAATCAACAGATGTTAATTGCCTAGGGAAAATCCTGCTGCCCAAGGTATATTCTGGAATCATGAAAAAGATTGGCAGCTCTAGCCCTGGCTTTCGGAGAGGCGCAGCTTCAGTTAAAACAACTTTGCTAAATGCCAAGTTTAGCATGAGTAAATCTGCATGAAAATCTCCAATATAATAATCTCGCTGATGGCAGGCAGGCACTAATAATGTTTACTGGAATGGACGGAGCCCACCCAGACTCAGGAAATCTCATGGAATTGGCAAAGAGACAGAGCCCTCTCTATCCCTCGGATCTGCCAGAAATCTCTAAAATAGCAGATGTAAATGAAAGGCAAGGCTGCCCACCAATGGCTAGCAGGTGGGCATGGGAAGCAGAAAGTGCTGGTGCTCTGGAGGAAGGAGATGCTATAGTGCACAAGGGGGAGAACATCTGCCCTGGCCGCCTCCAGCCTTCAAAAATGTCTGTGCAAAAGTGCATCCATGTGCAAATTGGCATGAAATCCATTTTATGTACTGTCATTTCTGACAATCCAACCCGTGGCTTTGTTGTGATGTGTGTGCCCGGCGCCTGCCGGGAAGCCAAGACGGAGGGTGGCCTCATTCCACAGGCGCTTGGGGGGGAAACCTCTTGCCATTATTATGACACCATTGTTCAGAGCAGTGGTTGGTCCTACTACACCCTTGTGCAAATTAATTGAAACAAAGCATGTATTCTATCTTACTCAGAATCCTGTACTCAAAACAAACATGTAAAGTCAGTTGATCATGATGGTGTTGAAAGCCTGCAGCCAATAGGAGGAATGATGCGCTCGCTACAATACATTGAGGTTCTACGAAAGAGAGTTTATTCCAGAGCTGGAAAAGAGGTTTCCTGGCGGTACTGGGATATTGCAGCAGGACTTAGCCCCCTGTCACACATCGAAAGTGGGGAATAAATTCAGAGCAGCAAATACAGGTACTTGGTTGACCAGGGAATTCCCCGGACGTAAATCCCATTGAGAATTTGTGGGCTATATGCAAAGGTCGCCTCCGTGTGGTGTGGGGATCCGAAAATCAACAGTGACTGTTCAAAACTAGTAGACTCCATGCCAGGGGCATCTTAGCCATAGAGACTAGTGGCGTGGGGAACCATGGCGCCAAGTTCTGGAGGGCACCAGGGAAGAGGCGGAGGCTGGATGCGATGCCTCCCGGCATCAGCGCGCCGCCCTCATCCGCCTCCACCATGCCGCATTGCGCCCGGAGCCTCCTCCCTGCTGGAGGAGCTGCCCTCCAGCCTTGCCGCCCTTACCTGCCTTCACCATGCCATGCCCGGAGCCTCCGTCCTGCCGGAGGAGCCGCCCTCCAGTTGCTGCCCCTCCCGGAGGGAAACGTGGGGGTGTGGGGCGCCGGAGGGATCATTGCACCACGGCACCAGATAAGCTTAAGACGGCCCTGCTCCATGCCAAACTGTGTTTAAATGCTGCTTAAAAATAGCAGAGGTCAGGGGAATGAGCTGAAGGAATTGTTGAGCTGCGTTCATCTCAAAATGTTGGCTTGAAGAGGGAGATTCTCACGGTTCCTGGTAGGGCTGTGTGGTCTCCCTGTGCTTCATGTCAGCACTCTGGACCAAGCCCCTATTCACTTTGGGTCACGGGGGGGGGGGCTGGAAGTGGGGTGTTTCCCTCAGGCCCTGAATCCAAAGCAATATTCTAAATGCTAAAGCATTGATTCTCCCATTGACTGGGAGACCCAAATGGCCACAACTTTCTGGGTTGTTTCCCCCCCAAAATAGGTGCACAAAAACTAAGTAGCCGCACAAGAGGGGGAAAGCCCTGCCAAATTTCAGACAGGTGGGTCCAGGATTGTTGCTATTTTTCTCTCTCCCTGGCCCCCAAATGGCCCTAACTAGTAGAACCAGAAATGGCGAAAATTGGAGGAAGGGAAACAAAGGAGCTTGCCTGAGCAACTATGAACTGAGGATTAAGGCATGGACTGGACAAGAGACACCACGTCATTTTGTTTTTATTTTAATCATAAAGAAGGTACTGTTTTCTGGATCAGGAAGGATGAAAAGAGATTGTAAAAACAAGCAGATCGGCTGGCTATGAACTGATGGATGAATGTATAAGATAAACCAAATAAACCAGATATAAAGAACACAAAAATACTATCGCAGCAGGTTAGCCATCACTGGAGGTTTCTAAGCAGAGGCTGGGTGGTCATCTGTCAGGGATAGTTTAGCTGTGATCTTGCACTGCAGGGGTTGGGCTAGATGACCCTGGGAGGTCCCTTCTAACTCCACGATTCTGATTTGGCAGCCCTCCCTCCCTGTAATAGTCTGGTCCTGAAAGGGAGGTGTGGGAGGTGGAAGAATCAGGCGGTGAGACGTCTGGAGCTTTCCAGATCTCGATCTTGCTCTCCTCACAAACAGCCAGCCCCTGAAATCCTCCGATGGAGCTGCATGGACGGCTGTCAAGGGTGGACTTTCTGGGCAACTGAATCAGGGAGCTGAGCTGCGGCTTTTCAGCTGTGAGAGAAAGTTAATTTGCGACACGTAATTAGAAGTGCCATATTCAATAGCACTTTTCTGATCCTTTTAAAAAAGGGAATTAAAAATAATTTGTGGTAATATTTTCCTATTGATTCTTACTCGGGACGATAGATCAGGCAATTAGTTGTCCTGAGAAGCTAAAGGAGGAAGGCGAGGGAGACAGAAAACGCTGGAGAGATTCTCCTTGGTTGCATCGATTTCTGGAGATGCCTCTCTGCCTTCTGATCTCCAGGCTGTTGCCTATGCCTGTGGCTCTCCCCACCTGGGATCTAGCGGGATCTGCAGAGTCCTGGATTTCAAAGGGTCCCAGGGAATCACCAGCCTGTGCTACAGCTGCACCTTCATTTTCTGGCCTCTTGTCTTGGGGAGCAGAAGAGTATAAGACCACCTTCTGGGTGAGGCCAACGTCCCATCGAGCCCAGCATCCTGTCCCCACGGTGGCCAAAAAGATGACCCAGGGAGAAACCCACAAGCAAGATCCAATGGCCGTCCCTGCCACCTGTGGGAGGGAGTTCCATAGGTTGCCTATGAGCTGCAAGAAGAAGTCCTTCCTTTTCTCTGTCCTGAATCTTCCATTGAGTAAACAAACAAACCCCTGTGTTGCAAAATATGATAAATGGATAAATGCTGGAGGGTATGGAGTTATGTGACACACCCACACGCACACACACCCAGCAATCTGGAGGCAACCCTGCATAGGGAAGGTTTTTAATGTTTAATTAAAGGACAGGATGGGGTTGTGCAGAGTTGTTAAGGCAGCAGAGAGCATTGTTGGCTGCTCGCTCTCCACCTTAGAGCAGATTTATGCCATGAGGTGCCACAGAAAGGCACTGGACATAGTGAAAGATCCATCGCATCCTGGTCACCGTCTCTTTGAACTTTTGCCATCGGGACGGAGATACAGGACGATGACAACAAGAACAAGCCGTCTTAGAAACAGCTTCTTCTCCAGAGCGATCTCGGCCTTGAATGGGAAGCCTGGACTTTGAAGTCATCTAATCTTACCTGTTATGTTTTATCATTGTATGGTTTTAATCAGTGTGTATGGTTTTAATCAGTGTTTTTGTAGTTGTTTTGTCTTTGCGTGGAGTGCCCTATCTGGGTGGATGGAGCAGCCAAGTAATTTCGTTGTCCCCGAAGGGGACAATGACAATAAAATATATTCTATTCTATTCTATTCTATTCTATTCTATTCTATTCTATTCTTCTATTCTATATTTTTATATACTATACATGAGTCTGACCAAACTGCGGGAGGCAGTGGAAGACAGGAGTGCCTGGCGTGCTCTGGTCCATGGGGTCACGAAGAGCCGGACACGACTAAACGACTAAACAACAAATATTTTTATATAAGTTAGAAGCTACCCAGAGTGCCTGGGGCAACCCAGTCAGATAGTCAGGATATAAATAGTAAAATTATTATTCATATGCTTATTATTGATTAAAGGTAAAGGTAAAGGGACCCCTGACCATTAAGTCCAGTCGTGGATGACTCTGGGATCGCTTTACTGGCCGAGGGAGCCGGCGTTTGTCTGCAGACAGCTTCCGGGTCATGTAGCCAGCAGGACTAAGCCGCTTCTGGCAAACCAGAGCAGTGCACGGAAACGCCGTTTACCTTCCAGCCGGAGCGGTACCTATTTATCTATTTGCACTTTGACATTCTTTCGAACTGCTAGGTTGGCAGGAGCAGGGACTGAGCAACGGGAGCTCACCCCATTGCGGGGATTCGAACCGCCGACCTTCCAATTGGCAAGTGCACGAGGCTCAGTGGCTTAGACCACATTAGGATGTCCCTAATTTCATTTGAGAAATGTTGGAGGGTATGCTAGTTTGCCCCTGGCAGCAAAATGCTTTTCCTCTTCCCCTTGAGAGAGTCCATGCTGCCAGTCCTCAGGGAACCTGGCAAGGGAAAGGCATCGCTTAAGAGCACAGTCTCAGCTTCCCAGCGAAAGCAGCCGAAAAGCCATTGCGACTCTGCCGTGCTGACAGAGCTATAATATCATTTACCTCCTCACAGTGCCTGAAACACAGGCTTCGGGTTTTGCATCAGTGGACAGGGTGAAGAATTGCTTGCGCTTTTCCTTCGGAGACCTTTTCAAACATTTCAGACCCGTCAGCAAATCCCTCTCTCCCTTGATCTGACTGCGTTCCCAAAAATAGGCTCTCCCCGAGGAGCTTGAGTTAAAATGTTGTCAGATCTGAATGCCTGCATAGGTACCAATCCCGTTATTTGCTAACATGATTTGCGGATTTAATTCGTATGCATTTCTCAGAATATTTACCGCAGCAGAGGCAGACTCTCTCTCTGTTCTTGTCGCTCATGAAAGTCACATGCCCCCCCTTCCTTTTCTCCTGACAAAATATTACCTGTGGCATCTCTCTCACCTTGGCCATTGTCTCGAATCTCCCACAAACGCCTCCTGATTGGCTGACTCAGAGATGAAACACTGGCGATGTTTGTGAAAAGCGACACACACACTTTGACTCAGCCTGACGTGCTGCAAATGCTGCCCATCCGAAATAGAGGCAACAATAAAACAGGGAAATATCTCTATTTGCTACAACTTGGAAGCATTTTTCTTTGTGAACAAAACCTCTGGCAACCTCCCCCCCCCCTATACAAATATGGCAGCTTTGATAAGGACGGGAGGAAATAAGGCCTGTCAGTTTGCAAGAGGGAGTGTCTGTCTCCCATAAGAGCACAAAAGAGTTCTCTGCAGCTAGATCAAACTCGGGAGGGAAGGGTATTTAGTCCAGCATCCTATCATAGAATTGTAGAGTTGGAAGGGACCCCCAAGGGTCCTCTAGTCCAACCCTCCTGTAATGCAGGAATCACAGCTGAAGAGTCCCTGGCAGACGGCCATCCAACCTCTGTTTAGAAACCTCCAGCGAAGGAGAGTCCACCACCTTTCGAGAGAGTCCATTCTACTATTGGGCAGCTCTTAACGGTTAGAAGGTTTCCCCAAATATTTAGTCTCCTTCCATGGAATCATAGAGCTGTAGAGTTGGAAGGGACCTCCAAGGGCCATCTAGTCCAACGCCCTCCAATGCGGGAATCATAGCTAAAGAATTCCTGGCACGTGGCCACTGAACCTCTACTCACAAACCTTCAAGGAAGGAGAGCCCACCACCTTCGGAGATCGTTCCTTCCACAGTTGAACAGTGCTTGCCATCAGAGAGTTCTTCCGGACGTTGAGTCGGAATCTCCTTCCTTGTCATTTGAATCCACTGGTTCAGGTCCTCCCCTTCGGAGCAGGAGAAAACAAGCTTGCTCCCTCTTCATTCCTGGGCAGAAGATGTCATGGCAGCCTGGCATTGGGATGGCAGCATCCAACAGGCACATATAGAACTTCCAAAGTCCGTGGCGAGCGATAAGCGCCTTGGGAAGAAGATGGGCATGGGGAACCACTTTGACCAATTGACCTTCCCGGCAAAGAATCACAGGGAAACTCCCATCACCGCCTTGAGGGTGTTTTTGTTGTGTTGGGCTTTTGCCTGTGAATCTAGGCCTCCGCTTTCAGGTCTTTCCCTCCTCTCCAGCGACTCCCCGGCTGCTTAAAATTCATCCCCAGCCTTCACCCTGGGAACTCTGGGCTTGTTGTGCTGACTTGAAATAGTGCTGGGGGAGAGGGGGGAAACAGAGAAAGAGAGAAAAGCAGGCTCTATTCCCTCCGGTGGCTGCAATGTTCTGCGAGACTGGAACTTTCCAACTATTAATTAATACGGAATATGATAAATATTCATAGGGAGGCTTCTAGCCTACGAAAAGCAAATGAGCTCATCACACTTATTTGGGTTGCAGGTGTTCTGAGGGAATATGGGGAATCCAGAGGAATCGGGAGGGGGGAGCTTTCTTCTGAAAAACAGCCAGTCGGATGGCCCTCTGGAGGAATGTCTGCATCTGGCTTCAACAGTTTGCAAAGGCTTTGTAGCGGCAAAAGTTCTCCTCCTCTTCCTCTCATGTTCCTGCACCTTCCCCGGGGCCAAGGTGGGGAGTGGGACTTGCAGCTGATCCATCGGTGGGAGCAACAGAGGGAGGAGACCTCACTGCCCTGGGCCCTGCATAGAAAGGGTGAGTTGGAAGGGAACTCAAGGGCCATCCAGTCCAACCCCCAGGAATGCGCAGCTGAAGAATCCCTGGCAGACGCCCACCTGCCAGCCTCTGCTCTGAAACCTCCAAGGAAGGAGGATTAAATAAAGCAGATTACATGCACGGCTTTTGGAATTGTTCTAAAAGAGAAATATTCTGGAAATCCATTCAGGCTCATACCTCTAATATCATACTGCATACCCTTGGAACCTAAAGTAGTTCTGCTTCGTTACCTGTTGCTGCTGCTGTTGTTGTTGCTGCTGCTGCTGCTGCTGTTGTTGTTAGTCTGACTCCCCCTCCCCTTTCATAAGAACTTGCATGAAAGTGGCCTCCCAATTTTTCTCACATGCCCATATAAGTTCAGCACAAACAGCTGGGACTTGGTGAGTATTTAAGGTCCCCAACCCTAATCTGCGGGTTGCCATCTGATCGGCTTTTATTCTGATCCTGATCGGATTTTAGGATGTATTTTAATTGATTGCCTGATTTGATGTTAATGTGTTATACATTTGATGTTAGCCGCTCTGAGCCCGGTTTTGGACGGAGAGGGCGGGGTATAAATAAAAATTATTATTATTATTATTATTATTATTATTATTATTATTATTATTATTATTATTTAGATGATCCTTGGGGTCCCTTCCAACTCTCCAGTTTCATGATTCTATGATACATTGGAGGTTTTTAAGCAGAACTTGGGTGTCCATCTGCCTTCCAAGCAGTTGACCAGCCTGTGATATTTGGATGAAGGATGGTATATAAATTTAATAATAGCAAAATAATAAATATGGGTGGCTGTGATGCACGCATTGCAGGGGATTGGAGTAGCTGACCTTTGGGTTCCCTCCCTCCCTTCCAACTCATCTCTTCTGTGGTTCTAGGATCTTAGCACTGCCCATGCACACACACACACACACACACACACACACACAAGCAAGCCTGAGATTTGTAGACCTGCTCCTTTGGGTGCAGCCATTTGGATCCCCCACTCACCCACCCCGTTGATTCCCTTGGAAAAACCCCACTTGCAAGGCTGTTGGCTAAGACACCCACTGTTCCCAGGCTGTTGGCTAAGACACCATGTGGCCTCCGAAATCAGCAAAGAGAAAAGGTGGGGGCAGAGAGAGAGAGAGAGAAATCAGGAAGGATGGAAAGAATTAGAAAATAAAAACCCGGAGCCTCGAGGGAAGCAATATGGACAACCTCAGCCATGCCCAATTGCCATTTTTATCTCCTCTCTCCCGGGAGAGAACAATGATGGGTGAGGCGGAGATTGGCGGAGGAATCCTTCTCCTGGCTGCCTCTCGTGCCCCGGAGGAAGGAACAGCTGTCAGGCTGCCTGGGTGATGAGTGGGGATTGATTTCCCCCTCAGATCATTTTGACTCAATCTCTTCTTGGTCGGCTGGAGAAGGGACGGCATTTCAGGCCATTTGCATCGGCTGTGGAAAGGAATGCATCCAAAGGAGATGGGTTGTTTTGTCAAAGTTTTATAAATTTAAACAAGCCGTAAATCTGAACGTCGGCAGAGAAAACATTGACTTCCACCCAAGGGGAAGGCCCCTGTTGGCTTTTATTTTTCACTCTGCTTTGTGTTGGGAAGGTTCGGTGTGGAGATATATTCGGCTTCTTAAAGGCAGCTTTGGCAGGAATATCAAAGCGCAAGGAGACAGCAGAGCAGAAGAGCCATAAATGCCGCGGAACAAAATTCATCGCCAGCTTGACGGATGGGCAGAGGGCTCCAGTGGATCACTTAATCCAAGCCCCTGTTCTGGGCTGTCGATAGCCTTGCCAGGTGAAAGTGCAAATGGTTTTCGATTGCCCCCGGGAAAGATCAAATCCTGAATAACAGGGAGCTCAGGTGGTTGGGATGGGAGGCAGGCTCAGAGATGCAGTGAGAAATCTGGGGGTCCCAGGCACTTACCCAGGATTGGGTAACCTTGGAAGGAAGGTCAGTGGAGACTGTGGTGTCTCTATGTTGTGAGGTCTATGGGTGTACAAATTTAATTTTTTTAATCATAGAATTGTAGAGTTGGGAGGGACCCCAAAGGTTCATCTAGTCCAACCCCCTGCACTGCAGGAATCTCAACTAAAGCATCCATGACAGATGGCCATCCAACCTCTGCTTAAAAACCTCCAAGGAAGGAGAGCCCACCACCTCCTGAGGGAGACCATTCCACTGTCGAACGGCTCCCACTGTCATACTGATATATGGTTTATTTACACGTATGAACAACCTGAGCCTCAGGTGGAATGGCTCACAGCATCAACATCCCAAAAGGAGTTGCTTCCCCTTGGATCCCTCCAAAATCAAGCATGGCTCTGAGTGCCAGCTTCTTGGCCTACAACCGACTTCTAGCTCAGTTCATATGCAACCATCCTGGCTTTTGTCATTCAGTCTGCCAGCCAGATGAGGCACATGGGGGTGGAGAGGTGGAGGCCCCTCCATTTGCCCTCTGGCACAGAGCAACTTCTTTTGTTCTACCAGTGATGCTACTCTGCGCTGGGAGGAGCACAGAGGGAAGAAACGCCCTGGCGCACAACCGGACGCCTTCCTCTGCCTCAGCTGCAACACAACATGCGTCTTCTGTGTTGGTCTCTGCAGCCACAGCAGGTGCTGCAACCCTCCAACATTGTTTGACTTTGCCCCCAAAGGTGCCCTCCTCCCTTGTCTCCCAGATGCTAGCTGATGCTACTTAGGTAGCAACTGTGCCCATTATATCACAAAGAAACCCGCCCAAGTAATTCGACAATGGAATCCTCCTTTAGATTGGAACCCTTCCTTGATCCATGACCCCAGGGATTAGAAGGGACTCGGAGCACAATGCAGGCCCCCAAACTCACAACACCACACAAAATATGATTGCATCTTCCCATGGACATAGCCAAGGGGGCAGGGAGGGGCAGCTGCCCCACCTAAATCAATCAAAATACATAAAAATGCATAGCTAACTGGGGTTCTGCCCCCCAACAAAAGGCCTGACCCCCATAGCAAAAATCCTGGTTACACCCATGCATCTTACATAGGGGTTCAGTCCCAAGGATTCCATGCGCACATAAAAACTGCATATGCCCAAACCCTTGGAATCATCCAC
This sequence comes from Darevskia mixta, assembly GCA_034641385.1. Lineage (NCBI taxonomy): Eukaryota > Metazoa > Chordata > Lepidosauria > Squamata > Lacertidae > Darevskia > Darevskia mixta. The sequence goes on along the minus strand of JAWWNH010000141.1, from coordinate 664,283 downwards.
AGTTGCAGATAAGGGGAGGAGAGAGAGGATCCCCTCCTTCTTCTAGAGCGGGGGTCAGCAATTTTTTTGTGGCTTGGGCCGGTTCACGGTCCCACAGACGCTGCGGTGGGCCAGAGTGCGCGTGCATGCATGCACAAACGCTATTTCCGGCGTTCATTCCGGCACGGAGGAGGCGTGTGCAGCTTCCCATTGGCTGCAGGATTGCGGAAGGCGGTCCCCACTCTGCTCCATGCCAGTTTAGCACTGCACACGGAAGCCGACCAAGCAGGTGGCGGGGGTCCATGGGCCAGTTAAATGACCCCCATGAGCCACTTGTGGCCCGTGGGCCTTAGGTTGCCGACCCCTGTTCTAGAGGCTGAGTGCTGAGTGAGCCTTGCCCAGAAGAAAAAGGGGGGACGGCATGAAATATCACTTTAAGCTCTCTGCCTTGTTTGACATCTCTCGGTGTACCAGCTCTAGGAGGCCAGAGATGCTCATGCGTCATCTCACGGGAATTCGGATGTCCCCATGAGATCTTGAGAGAGCCCCTCAGAGCTGGCTGGAAGTGTCCTTCCCATTCTACGATTCTCTGGTGCTTCCACAGCACCTCAATGGGGGGAGGGAGGTTGTGAGCATGACACTCTGCGGTGCTCGGAGGCCTACATGCAGCTGGGTGAGGAAGCAACCGCTGGCTCCCTCTCTTGATAAGGGCAGCGTGATTGAAATGGCACCAACCTCACTGATGTCCCTTCTAATTGGCAAAAGCTTCACTAATAGAGCAGCCCTGAAGGCATCTCAATGGTGAAGGATTGATGGCTGAGTGCACACAGCATCACATGGGGGGGCAGAGGGGGGAGCATCTCTCTCTCTCTCTCTCTTCCTAAAGAGCAGGACTTAACACCATAGAATTATAGAGTTGGAAGGGACCCTGAGGGTCCTCTAGTCCAACCCCCAGCAATGCAGGAATCTCAGCTGAAGAATCTCTGGCAGATGGCCATCCAACCTCTGCTGCGAAGCCTCCCGTGAAGGAGAACCCACCGCCTTCTGAGGGAGTCTGCTCCCCTGTCAAACAACTCTTGCCATCAGAAAGTTATTCCTAACGTTCCATCGGAATCTCCTCTTTTTTTTTTTTTTTTTTTTTTTTTTTGCCGTTTGAAGCCCTCCGTTGTGTGGGAGATGAGAGGGAATGTGGATGAGGGAATATTGATTAATATTTCCTATCCCAGCTTGTGCTAACAAGCTCCAAACTAGCAGAGTTTCTCATCCCCAATAAAGCGCAGCAAAGCGTGGCGTTTAAGTTCCTATGAACTTCTAGAACAAGGCAGATCCTGGCACATATTTCCCCTGGTTCCCTCTTAAAAGAAAATACACGACACATAAGCTTATAAAAGTATAAAGCTTTTACTTACAGACATTCCAAGCTCATACAGGCAGTCTCAGAAGGCAGGCTAGCTTAGACTAAATGTATTTACATGTGGAGATTCCCCTTAAGGGAGAAAGGCTCCATGTGGGCCTCTCTTGGCTGGAAGCCAAGAGAGCATCTCCTGAGATGTTGCATCCTCGGAGTCCTGGTGGGAAGAGAGGGAGAGTAGCAGCTCACCTGTATCTTTGAATAGCTACAGGTAAGGCCACTCCCACTTCTGGTCACACAAAGGAAGTGATTTCAGTCTTGGCACAGGAAACTCTACCTGGAGGACCAAGTCCCCTTTGTGTACACTCTAGGAATGTTGTGATTGACTGCACCAGTGTTATACATCCCACAAACCCCTTCTCAGTCTGAACAACATTTAACAAACATAAAACAACTTTATTCAACCACCCAGAGTCCCAGCTTGACACGCAGGTTCTGGAAACTCTCTCGTGGCAAGGGTTTCGTGAGAATGTCCGCAGTCATCTCCTGAGTATTACAGTAGGACATTTCTACTAGTCCATCTTGGATCATCTGGCGAATGAAGTGATACCTGACCCCAATGTGTTTTGAACGTGCAAGGAACTTTTCGGTTTGCGCTAGCTGCAGGCAGCCTTGATTGTCCTCCATCAAGCTGACAGGTCCTTTTCTCGGCAAACCAAAGTCTGTCAGGAGTTGATCCAGCCAGATGATCTCTCTGCATGCTTCCGAAGCTGAAATATATTCACTCTCTGTGGACGATAAGGCTACACATTTCTGTTTATAACTGCCCCAAATGATAGGTGCATTTCCAAACATAAAAACATAACCACTTGTGGATTTGTAATCCGCCTTATCCCCAGCCCAATCTGCATCACTGTACCCAACCAACTTAGGGTCCCTTACAGCTGGCAATCTTAATTTACAATTCATTGTACCCTTGAGGTAACGCACCACCCTCTTGACCCCACCCAAGTCATGTTCAGTGGGAGAACTCACTTTTCTGCTTAGGATCCCCACTGCACTTGCTATGTCAGGTCTGCTGGTAGTAACCAAATACAAAAGTTTACCAATCGCTGACCTGTATTCGCTGTTGTCTGGCAGCAGCTTCGAATCTTGCTGATTCTTTAGAAAATCTGTGGCCATGGGTGTCGCGACAGGGTGTGCACCTTGCATCTGCATGCTTTCTATCAGTTCTATTATCTTCTGCTTCTGGCTGAGAAGAAATGAGCCGTCTTCTTCTCTCTCAATTTGAATTCCCAAGTAATACTGGACAAGTCCCAATTCCTTTACTTCCACCTCTTTGTTGAGATGTCTGACTATGTCTTTATAGTCTCTGTCATTGGACGTTGATATTAATAAATCATCGACAAAAGCCAGAATGTAAGAGAATTGTCCATTTCTGTTCTTAGTGTACAGGCACTTGTCAGCTGTTGACTGCTTGTACCCAAGCTGAACCAGCATTTCATGTAATTTCTGGTTCCATGCTCTTGCAGCTTGTTTCAAACCGTAAATTCCTTTCTGAAGTTTACATACAAGATGTGCCTCATTTTGCTTGATAAAGCCTTTGGGCTGCTTCATATAAATCTGTTCAGAAATCGTCCCATGAAGAAAAGCTGTTGCTATGTCGACATGACGGACTGATAGGCCTTTAGATGCTGCAATACTTAGAAGTAATCTAACACTGCTGTATCGCACTGTAGGCGCAAATACTTGATCATAGTCTTCGCCATACTGTTGTGAAAATCCTTGTGCTACAAGCCTAGCTTTGTAGCGTTGCACCTCCCCTTCTGACCCCTTCTTAAGCTTGAACACCCACTTGGACCCAATTGCCTTCTTACCAGGAGGTAGCTCTGTCAGGGTCCAGGTCTTGTTGCGATGCAGTGCATCCATCTCTTCCTGCGCGGCTTGCTTCCAGAGACTGGCCTCAGCAGCTGGCAACCGTTGAACCTGTTCCCACGTGGAAGGTTCCTGTGGTGGCGCCGACCCTGCAAAGTAGGACAGTCGTAGTGGTGGAACGCCTTTGTTGGACCTGGAGGAACGTCTGACCTCTGGCTCTTGTTGAACCGCATCAGCTTCCTCATCTCCTTCCAATGGCGGCATCCCTGCATACGGGTCCTCTTCGTCTCTGGAGCCTTCTGACATCTGGTCCTCCGCGTCTTCTGGGGTGTCATCTGTAGGGGGTGCTACAACACTAGGAGGTACAATACTAGGAGGTGGATTAGTTTCTGGTATGGCTTCAAAAGGAAAACTTACAAACTCCTCTGTTGGTGGCTCATTGGAACAGTCAATTGCTGTGTTCCTTGTGTCAGCCTTTTCATACTCCTCAAAATGAATCACGTGATGTGAACTTGTTTTCCCTGTTTGTAAGTCCACAACTCTGTAGCCTTTTCCTCCAGAAGCGTATCCAACTAGGATACCAGGCTTTGCTCTGGAGTCAAGTTTGTGTCTGTGCTCCTTGGGCACGTGGTAATAGCACAAACTTCCAAATACACGTATGTGTGACAAATTTGGGACTCTTCCATGCCAAAGTTCAAATGGCGTGCGCTCTGTGCCTTTTGTTGGCAGCCTATTCTGTATATAAATCGCAGTATTTGCTGCCTCACCCCAAAGTTTCTTCGACAAGTTGGATCCTTTTAGCATACACCTTGTCATCTCTAGGATGGACCTAAATTTCCTCTCAGCAATAGAGTTTTGTTGAGGTGTGTAGCTTACTGTGGTCACATGTGCTATGCCTTCCTGAGCCATGAAGGCTTCCATTTCACGTGAGCAAAACTCCCCACCATTATCGGACATTAGGGTGGTGGGTGCTCGATGGAATTTGTTCTTGACCATGCTTACGTATTGCTTGAACAATTCCACTGTTTCACTCTTCTCTTTGAGAAGGTATCCCACACAAAACCTTGAATAATCATCCAAAAATATCAAAATATACTTATTTCCTCCTAAGGAAGGTATATTCATAGGTCCAGCTAAATCAGTGTACACAATGTCCAGAACTTTTGTGCTTCTCTTTTCTGCACAACGTGGGAAAGAAGGTTCGACTCCTTTTTCACTTACACAAGTTATACACTTTGGTGTGGGTGTGTTACTTTTGTTTACCTGTAGACCTCTCACAAGATCTCCATTCTGCAGTTCCTGGATGACTCTGATATCCCGGTGACCCAGTCTTCGATGCCAGAGCTCCAGATCTGCTTCATGCTTCTGCTTGGATTGGGCGACTTGTGCTGATTGGTTTTCTGAAACGTTAATCTCATAAACACCATTGATTAGTTTCCCTTGAGCATAAACCTCATCATTTTTCGTTACATTGCATTCTCCATTGGCAAATGTAACCTTGAAACCTTTCTTGTCTAAAGCAGACACACTAAGCAAGTTACAATTCAATTCTGGGACATATTGAACATTAGGCACAGTTGTTTCAAGAGATTCATTGTTCACCTTGAATTTCAAACGCATTGAACCTGCACCTTGTGATTTTAGAACATTTCCATCAGCAATCTGGATTTCAGTCCATTCACTATCATTAATTTCTCTGAAATATTCTCTTTTATGCGCAAAATGGCTTGTAGCTCCCGAATCTAAAATAAATTGGTCACTTTTCCTTTCATTTCTTTGCACATTTAAACTCTTTTCTTGCAGTAGAAATGTACGCTCGTGACCCCCCTTCTTTTCACCTTTTGGTTGAAAGGGGCGGGACTTATTCTTGGGCTTCTGGCAACTCCTTGCAATGTGCCCTTTTAAATTGCAGTTATGGCATATTAATTCTTTGGACACTTCCTTAGACTTGGGAAATTGCTTAGAAACATAACTTGTGTCCCTCCTTGGATTCCTTTGTGGAGAATCAAGGTAATCTCTGCATTCCTCTCTTAAGTGATTTACTAGTTCATTAAAAGTCAAATCTCTGGTGTGATCCATTATACTCTTAAATGAAGTAAATTCTTTTCCTAATGATGCCAGCATAAAAGTCACTTTGGTTGCATCATCAAAAGCTCTGGGAGTTAGGGCAATCCTTTGAACAATTTCATTAAAGTCCTTAAAATGCCCTGTAAATTGTTCTCTGGAATTCATCTTTAACTTCAGCAGTTTATCCAATAAATGTCTATAAGAGTTCTCTGATGATTGTGCATAAACCCTCTCAATATCCTTTAGAATCTGAGATGCATCACTTTCATAGTCAATCAGAGATAAATGCTCATCTTTCAAACTGCTCAAAATTATGTGTTTAGCTTCTGCATCTTGCCTTTCCCAATCTGCTTTCTTGGTTAAATCAGCTGAATCAGGTTTGGGATCTTTCACCGCTTTAATCACTTGCTTTGCCCCAAGATGCACTAAAAGGCGCTGCTTCCATTGCACAAAATTACGATCATTCAGCAGCATAAAGTTTGATCTTGCTTCACTATCAAATCCTGAGCTTGCCATCTTAATCCTCAAAAATTTAAAAAAATTTCCAAAATTTCAAAAATTCCCAAAAATGGTTAAAATTCAAAAATCAAAACTTAAAAATCTCAAAATGCAAACTAATCTTCACTGCCTCTGAGGTCTGTGAGCTCTGAGGGAGGGGAGGGGTCGCTAATCCCCCTTTCACAGCACAATGGAGAACAAAAGACCATGTGCTTACCAGGAAGTACAAACAGAAAAATTCTACTCTGCCAAAAATCACAATCCAAAGCAATCCTTTAAAAATACACAAAATACGCAGTTCTGGGCCTCAAAACCCTTTGTGGGAGATGAGAGGGAATGTGGATGAGGGAATATTGATTAATATTTCCTATCCCAGCTTGTGCTAACAAGCTCCAAACTAGCAGAGTTTCTCATCCCCAATAAAGCGCAGCAAAGCGTGGCGTTTAAGTTCCTATGAACTTCTAGAACAAGGCAGATCCTGGCACATATTTCCCCTGGTTCCCTCTTAAAAGAAAATACACGACACATAAGCTTATAAAAGTATAAAGCTTTTACTTACAGACATTCCAAGCTCATACAGGCAGTCTCAGAAGGCAGGCTAGCTTAGATTAAATGTATTTACATGTGGAGATTCCCCTTAAGGGAGAAAGGCTCCATGTGGGCCTCTCTTGGCTGGAAGCCAAGAGAGCATCTCCTGAGATGTTGCATCCTCGGAGTCCTGGTGGGAAGAGAGGGAGAGTAGCAGCTCACCTGTATCTTTGAATAGCTACAGGTAAGGCCACTCCCACTTCTGGTCACACAAAGGAAGTGATTTCAGTCTTGGCACAGGAAACTCTACCTGGAGGACCAAGTCCCCTTTGTGTACACTCTAGGAATGTTGTGATTGACTGCACCAGTGTTATACATCCCACACGTTGAGGACCTGCCCTTGGGAGCAGCAGAAAGAAAGCTTGCTCCTTCTCCCAGGCAACAGCCTTTCAGACATTTCTCTTCTCTTCTCCATGCTAAACAGACCCAACCCCCTCAGCCGTTCCCCACAAATCAGTCACCTAAAATAGCAGCGCTGGGTTGGCGCCTGTTGTCGGCAGTTGCGGTGTGCCCTCATGCTTCTGGCTCCAGCAAAGCTGAGTGAACCTCATCCATGCGCAGTGAAGTGCAATGTGCGGTTATTCCTCTCCTTGCCAGCAGGTGGCCTTCTTGCTTCAGTGAGGCTCCCTGGCTTAGCCTCTGCCTTCTTTCCCAAGCGCACAAATGCTGCCCTTTGCCCCATGGTACTTTTGAGATGCCACCTATTGGCACTTCCTCCTTCAGCCCAGCTCTGGAGTCTCGCAGTCCTTGTGCAATAAACCTCCCACCCCTGCGCCACCTGCCCACACTTTCCTCTCCACCTGGGAGCGTGACAAAGAGCCAACCGACTCCTGTCAATCGGGGCTGGTTCCTCAGCTTCCCCCTTACGTTATTTCACTATTTAACAGATTATCCGAGAGTGTAAATTTCCTTTCTTTTCCGCTGCATCTGGAACAAACACCTCACTGGGCTTAGAAACAAAAAAGAATCATAAGAATGGTGATAATAAGGTTCCCACGCATTGCAGCGAAGGAAATGGGGCTGGTGATTAAAACCTTTGGAAATTCAGATTGCTGACAGGAATGTTCCTGGAGCTGACATCTCTTCCTGGGGATTTGGGAGCAGCAGGGAGCATCCGCTGCAAGCCAGGATCCAGCAGCTCTGCCGCTTGCCTGACCCAAATGGAAGAGAAGGGAATGAGGTCGAGATGAGCAGGGCAGGCGTCACCAAAGACATCACACCAGGGCCCTGATGCGTGCAGCCATCAGGACCAAAAAGGGTCTCTATTTGGAGAGGGGGGACGTGAAGCAGCAGGAATTGGCTAGACTGGTTCAAGGCAGCCCCTCCTCAAATTTGTGCCCCACAAAGGTTTGTGGCCGCAGTTCTCATCAGCACCATAAAGCCATGCAGTCCAAGACATCTGGGGGCACAAGGTTGAGGAAATCTGAAAACCTTCCTCAAGGGTCTGGAAACCAAGCCTGATGAGGAACGGTTGAAGGAGCTGGGGATGTTTAGCCTGGAAAAGAGGAGACTGGGAGGAGATAGGAGAGCCACCTTCAAATATATCAAGGGCTGTCCTGTGGAAGAGGGAACAAGCATAGGACACAACTCCTAGGAGCTGAGGTCCTTTCACCTCCCCCCCCCCTATATTTTGTTAAATTGGCACCCCTGGGAGCAAGCAGGCCAGGACACAAACCAATGGGTTCACGTTACAAGATAAGAGATTTTGAGTGAACACCTGGAAGAACTTTCTGGTGATAAGAGCTGCTCTGTGGTGGGCTGGTTTCCCTTGGAAGGGCTCGGAGGTTGGGCTAGATGACACTCAGGGTCCCTTCCAACTCTATAATTCTACACTACTATGATTCTATGAGACTTACCTGCTGGGCCAGCTCAGTGGCCCATCCTGTCCATCATCCTGTCCCCACAGTGGCCAACCAGATGCCCCAACTAGAAGCCAACAAGCAAGACTCAAGCTCAAGAGCCCTCTCTCCTCCTGTGGCTTCCAGAAACTGGCACTCAGAAGCATGGTTGCATCTGACTGTAGAAGCAGAGTGTGGCCATCTTGGCGAAGGGCCATTGGTAGCCTTCCACAAATTTGCCCAGTCCTCCTTGAGAGGGTCTTGGGTCTTCTGCCTGTGGCCTCCGTAGGCCAACCATTCACCAGCCCCGCATCCCCCATCCCAGGAAGCTGCTGTGCTGCCATGGAACAAACTATGCAAAACTCCACCCCGTTGCTCTCTGCAACTTCAGAAGTGTTTCCTGGCTTGTGGTTTGCACGGGTGGTTTTTGTCGCAAGGAGCTGGGCGAGCCCAGCTGCCGCTGGCGGGCGGCGATTTGTGTGCATGGGAGCGTGGCCGATGCGGAGGCTCCTGTGATTGCTCTTGGATTGCACCGCGGAGCATAATTGAAGCCAGATGCTGCGTGGAGATAAGAAGGGCCAGTTTTCCAGGGGCGATTGGGCAGGTGGCGCCTGGCAAGGATGGCAATTAGCGGAAATGAGCCAGAGCCTCCATCGCGTCAGGTCAGCGCTCCAGGCTTGCGGCTTCCAAGAATGTTGCTTCGCATTATCCACGGGATGTGGCTTCTGCAACAATGCGCCTCCTGTTGTGGTGATGCAGAAGAGACCTCACTGCCCACAGCTGCCGGGTCTTTGGGCCTCCTCATGGCCTGCAGAGCTCCAGCCTGCCAAAGTGTTCAGGATGCTGCCCTTCCGTCAAGGATGGGGGATCAGAAGGTGCTTTTTTCTTGCCTTGCGTGACCCTTTTCCAGAGCTAACCAGACAGGAGAAGCTCAGCCATGTGGTGTGAACTGCAGATGGATTCAACCTGAGATTTATTTATTAACTGGTTGGTGTCCCAGGCAGCCTCCCTCTCCCCCCTCATGTTTGCACTCAAGGCACAAGGACACTTTAAAAAAACCCAATTTTAAAGACTCCGTAGGGCTATGTGCTTAGGCTTCCTTTATTATGCTAGTTCTCTTTTATTTATCCCTATAAGAACATTCATATACCATAAACTCATATAAAATAGGAAAGTGGTGCACATCAATAAATATGCAATAAAATGTAAGACGGAAGAACAACCTGCAGGGCCAGGCCAATGGCCCACCCAGGGCAGCATCCTGTTCTCACAGGGGCCAACCAGATGCCCATCATGGGAAACCTACAGAGCAACTCTACCCTCCTGTGGTTTCCAGAAACTGGCCTTCAGAAGCATGGCTGCCTCCAACTGTGGAGCCAGAGCCGAGTCACCTTATTACAGAATCATAGGATTGTAGAGTTGGAAGGGGCCCCTAGAGTCATCTAGTCCAACCCCTTGCAAGCTAGGAATCTCAGCTACAGCTTCCATGACAAAACCTCCAAAGAGGGAGAGTCCACCACCTTCCGAGGGAACCCTAACCCTTGTGCAGAGTTGTTAAGGCAGCAGAGAGCATTGTTGGCTGCTCGCTCTCCACCTTAGAGCAGATTTATGCCATGAGGTGCCACAGAAAGGCACTGGACATAGTGAAAGATCCATCGCATCCTGGTCACCGTCTCTTTGAACTTTTGCCATCAGGACAGAGTTACAGGACGATGACAACAAGAACAAGCCGTCTTAGAAACAGCTTCTTCTCCATAGCGATCGCGGCCTTGAATGGGAAGCCTGGACTTTGAAGTCATCTAATCTTACCAGTTATGTTTTATCATTGTATGGTTTTAATTGATGTGTATGGTTTTAATCAGTGTTTTTGTAGTTGCTTTGTCTTTGCGTGGAGTGCCCTATCTGGGTGGATGGAGCAGCCAAGTAATTTCGTTGTCCCCAAAGGGGACAATGACAATAAAATATATTCTATTCTATTCTGAACAGCTCTTACCATCAGAAACTTCTTCCCAAAGTTTGGTTGTTGTGTGTGTTGTTTTTTGTAACTCCTGTTAACAACTTTCCCCGAATGTGTTGAAAAAGATATAAATAGTACAAAAAGAATTAAAAAATAAGTATCCAGATGTTTGGAAGCAGAATCGAAGCTGGGAGGAAATATGTGAGGATGATCGCTCCCTGCCGGCTCCCTTTCCCCTCTCTGCCGTCCTTCCCTTGGGGTTCAAGAAGGATATTGACAAGCTGGAACGTGTCCAGAGGAGGGCAACCAAAATGGTCAAAGGCCTGGAAACGATGCCTTATGAGGAACGGCTTAGGGAGCTGGGTATGTTTAGCCTGGAGAAGAGACGGTTAAGGGGTGATATGATAGCCATGTTCAAATATATAAAAGGATGTCATATAGAGGAGGGAAAAAGGTTGTTTTCTGCTGCTCCAGAGAAGCGGACACGGAGCAATGGATTCAAACTACAAGAAAGAAGATTCCACCTAAACATTAGGAAGAATTTCTTGACAGTAAGAGCTGTTCGACAATGGAATTTGCTGCCAAGGAGTGTGGTGGAGTCTCCTTCTTTGGAGGTCTTTAAGCAGAGGCTTGACAGCCACCTGTCAGGAATGCTTTGATGGTGTTTCCTGCTTGGCAGGGGGTTGGACTGGATGGCCCTTGTGGTCTCTTCCAACTCTATGATTCTGTGATTCTGTGATTCTGGGAGCCAAGGGGGGTGGGGGGGGGTCTGTTTGCCATGACAATCACCATCGCCAGGCTGGATGCAGACATGAGAGCCTCAAGGATCTCTTGGCGACAATCAGCAGCTCCCGTGCCATTGTGAGTCACCACGCACAACATAAATGCATTTAAAGCGAGGGGCGACCTCCATCTGAAGGACTTCATCGGGAGCGCTTTCAAAGGGATTCATCTCATGGAAAGCACTTGGAAATGAAACGGGTGATTTTCCTCCGAGGCACTTGAGAGCCATTCACAGGGGCTGCGCAGGAGAGGAGAGGAGCAAGTCAATTGACAAAGGCCCCCATGCACGCCCCCCAGGGCCACCCCGAGATGCAGGGAGAGGGGAGGGTGGGGCCCAGGAACGCCTGAGGGAGAGCGAGAAGAAGGGAATCAACCTGTAAGGGCTCTGAGATGTCTCCTCGAGAGTAATCAGCCAGACCACGTCGTCTGCTAAGCTGGTTGCTTTATTTACACCAAATATACATCAGAGCTCTCAAAGTTCATGACCGCTTGAGTCAGTTCCAGATTCCGGGAGTGGGCGTTCACGGCTCCGCCCCCAGCATAGGAGTTTTGGGAATCCAAAGCGCCTCCCCCTCCGTCAGACCTCCTTCCCCTCCCGTTGATGTTGCTGGGTCTCTGCCAGCCTCCTCAAGACCTTGTATCTCCCTGCCAGCCTGCAGTTCCTCTTCCCCGCCACTTTGGCTTTCCTGGCTCTCCTGTGAACTGCTCTCCGACCTGATTGCTGTTTCTCTCCAGCCGCCTTCCCCCGTCAGCTCGGCTCTGGGGGAGGGCAAGTCCCTGACACAACCCCTCTGAAGGGTCGGAATGTCACAGTGGCCAGGAGCACCGTTTTCCAGCTCAAACTGCTTCACCAACTACCGTGTTTCCCCGAAAATAAGACATACCCCAAAAATAAGCCGTAGCGGGATTTCTATGCATTTGCGCAATATAAGCCATACCCCAAAAATAAGACATAGTGACGCGGTGCCTCTCCCTTAAGATGGCCTGGATAGGCGTGGCTATGCAGCGTACCGATGCGGAGCGGTTAAAATAAGACATCCCCCGAAAATAAGCCATAGTGTGTTTTCTTGAGGGGGAAAAATATAAGACGGTGTCTTATTTTCGGGGAAACACAGTATGACCCCTTTCAGGCAGAGATGGTTTGACCATAGTACTCCAGGCCCTAGTGATTTGCAGACTGGATTACTGCAATGTGCTCTACATGGGATTGTCCTTGGAGATACCTCAGAAACTTCCATTGGTCCTGGGGGGCACACTCAGCCCCCGGGATGAGACAGACCTCTCTGGGCATTTTCCTGATGAAGCGCAGCCCAGGACGTTCACAAATCTTCAGTCCACCAGCAGCACATATCAAAAGACAGGTGCACGCTCACTCAGCAGAGTACAGCAGAAACGATCGGGGAGCATGAGTGTGTGAATTCTAAGTATTTATTAAGCAATATATATAGGACAAAGCAGTCATGGCGTCCTCTCACATCTTCTGCAAGAGAGAGAGAGAAAGAAAAGTACAGTACAGAGGAAGAGAGATAAGACTGACTTCCGTTCTCACACTTTCCAAGTCTAGAAAGTAAACACAGACATGTGATGTAACAATCACACATCCAGCAACGGAGGAGTGAAATGCTAACAGGTCTAGGACTCAGTTGCAAGATTCCTGGCTGGGGTTGCTTTTGGATCACACACAACCCCTGTTTTAAAGCAGCTGCACTGGTTGCCAGTTCCCATTTCAAGGTGCTCATGCTGGTGTTTGAAGCCCTGAATGAGGCCCCAAATATCTGAAAAAGCTCCTCCTTCCCTACAGACCCTCTTTCGGTGCTACCCTCTTGGTAAATCGTCTGCCCTCAGAGGCTTCAAGGGGCAGCAGCCCGGGGGAAAGGGCCTTCTCTGTGGTGGCCCCTAAGCTGTGGAATGCCTTCCCCGCAGAGGTAAATCCAGCACCTTCAGTTTAGTTTCCACTGCATGCTAAAGCTACACCTCTTTATCTTGAGCTTTGACACTGAGATGTATATTTTGGGTCTCACCCTGTTCTTGTGGTTGTAATTTTCTTCAGACTGTTTTAATGTTGTATTTTGAATTGTTGTGTTCTGCCAGGGGATCTCAGGGTAAAGGACAGCTAGTAAATAAAATAAATAATATGGCAGTATTACAGGAACGGCTATGCAAAAATGAAAAACAGCCTTTTTTTCTAGCAGGGAACAGTAGCTTCTCTTCACCGGATTGCAAGCTCTCACATAACATCCCCCAAAGGGAGCATATTTTAAAGTTTTGGTAATTGCCAATTATAAAGCAAGTGGTTAAAACACATGTGATTAATCAGTTTAAAATGTTTAATCTGTGGACAAAACAGCCCCTCTCCCTCCATCTACAGCTGGTGATGCGGCTTTCAGTTTGACAACATTCATCATGCAAGGTCATTGGAAATACTCAGATAGGGTGAATGAAGCAGACAGAACATAAGACCTGCTGGATGAGGCCAGAGGCCAACCAGGTGCCCCAATGGGCAGGCAGCAAGCAGGATCTGAGCACCTCCTGTGGTTTCCAGCAGCTGGCATTCAGAAGCATTGCTGCCTCCAACTGTGAAGGTAGAACATGGGCACCGTGGCTAGTAGCCCTCGGTAGCCTCTCCTCTTCCATAATTCAGCTACACACTGTGAGAAGAAGCACTTTCAGCCAAAGAATCATGGAACTGCAGTGTTGGAAGGGACCCCAAGAGTCATCTAGTCCAACCCCCTAACAGATGGCCATCCAACCTCTGCTTCAAAGCCTCCAACGAAGGAGATTCCACCACCTCTTGTGAGAGTCTGTTCCACTGTCAAACATCTCTTGCCATCAGAAAGTTCTTCCCGACGTTTAGTTGAAATCTCCCTTCTTGCAACTTGAATCCATTGGTTCATCCATCCTGAATCTTCAGCTTCGTGGAAAGGCCTTCAGTTCTCATATTACACTTAATTTTAGACGCTTCAGACACTCAAGAGAGTAAAGGCAGCAGATTTGGGACCAGCTGGCCCTCAGGTGATCTCAGGGACTTATTGCTCAGGACAATGTATGGACCTTAAGGATAATCTGTTGGCAAGGTTTCCACCAAGGACAGAAAATGGGAGAGGTGCTGCTAGGCTCCCGTGGCTTCAGGGCTCAGGGCTGCTGGCCTGGCACTGACCACGAGAGGACCCTTTGGGCACTTTCTCTCCAACCGGCCTCTTGGCAAACTCCTTGGACCAGATCCTCTGCACTCCCTTGTTTTACTGCTGAGTTTATGGCCCTCCCAGGGTGACTCTCCCATCCGGCTGTTAATTTTTGAGCTCGGCTGCTTTTTAGTGAAGGATTTTTATTGTCACATTTCAGTTCTGCCTTTATGGGTTTTTTACAGCTTCTATTTATCGCTCCCCACTTTGGGGGAGATTTCGTGGGAAAGTTACCCTTTCTTAACTAAACAGGCAAATGTTGCTGGGCTTTGGGAGAGCTTTCGGGAGACCTGGAAATACCTGGCAAGCCCTCAAGGCGATGGACTCTCCCACATTGCAATCTGCTTGCTTTTCCAAAACAACTCTGTTGCCATTTGAAGCTTTGGCAAATTGCCCTTCTTGTAATGATATCTCACAAACTAAAAGGATCTAAAGGGCAGAGCTCAAATGACCATTCCTCCTACCTGCATGTATGACTTTGTCCTTCTTGTTCCAACAGACTTCTGGGAACTGACCACTTTTAATGAAAGAGCTGGTACCATCCTGTTTTTATGATTGGGTTTCCCACCTATGTTTTTGACTGTTCTTGTTTTTATCTGTAGGCCTCTTTTAGTCCCTGTCAAAGTTGTTGACATCTATTTGTTTCAAGAGATAATGGGGTCTGCTAACGCAGTGGTTGACTTCTCCAGGGGTGGTTGACTTCTCCAGGGGTGAAGTCAACCACTGGGTTAGCAGCACCAAAGTGACCTCTCTGCGGCACAAGCCTGGGCAGTGTGTCTGGAGGTCTTGGACTGCCCAGACGACAAGACCCCCCCTCTCAGCCTCACTGATGTGGTCTGTCAGGGTTGCACCAGATGAGCAGGAGTGGTGGCAAGCCTCCCTAGGCGAAGCGGCAACTACGGAAGAGTCCGGAGAAATGGAGGGATTCTTACCTGAAGAAGACTGGTGGCGACACTCCTCAGAAGAGGAAGAAGTAGATGGGGAAGAGGGAAGGCCAGAACAGGAAGAGGAAGAAGTTGAGCCAGAATCAGGCCCTTGTGAGGAGAGGAGCCCGGAGGGCCCCCTCCCCTCCTCCCATCTCAGCTGTAGAGCGTAGAGCTGAGAAACGGAGGGAGCAATTGGAGGCAGTTGCAGCTTGTAAAAGGCGTGGTGATGAGCTGGCTACTTAAGGAAGGCCGGCTGCTTCCCTCACCAGCACCTGCAACTGCTGTGCTGAAGCACGTGGTTGTGCCTGCTCATCCTGCTCCTGATCCTGTGTACCTGACTTCGGCTGGTTCCTGACTCGGACTGCTCTTGACTTCGGCTTCTCTTGACCCCAGTACTGATACCTGGCTTCAGCGCGCCATCCTGTTGGCACCATAACATGGTCCAAAGGAAAGCAGAGCTTCCCACGAAATCTCCCCCAACATCCCTGACACATCCTGTCAGAAGCATAAACAAACAATTTCTTACACAACTCTGGAGGCAGGTAGGTCCACTTGTATATGCAAAATGCCTGGCTCATTTAAGACTCTCAAAAATGATGGCACTTACAGGCGGAGAATTTCATTGTTAAAAAAAATCTTTGCCATTTGTAAAGGGGATCTTTGCCCAGGTTAATACTTTGCCATCCCTTTGGAGCTCTGTCTTGGCTGCACTTTTGACTTTCCAAGCTGTGACACTTTATGGCTTCAATTTTTGATCCTTTGTTTCCTTTCTTCCTGTTATGTTTGCACTTTGTTTGTGGTGGGGTTAACGGATCAATAAAAGAAGAAGCAACTTCAGGCGAGGTCCCTGGGGCAGGGAGGAAGAGGAGGGGAAGGGGGCCCTGCTTAGACTCCCATCCTCCCCCCCCCCCGCCGCCACCTTGCCTTTGCAATCCAACCTTCCCAGGCAGGGCTAAGTTTGTTTCTTTATTTCATCAAATTTATACACCGCCTGATTGCAAATAATGAAATAAAACAAGAAACCTTTCAGTGAAAAACAGTATCAGGTTGGTTTCCAGCTAAGTGGCACTCAGATTTACAGGTGTCAATCATCACCAAACTTGGCTATGGCAATTTGGACCTGTATTGGCAGTCTCCTGCATTGCAGGGGGCTGGACTGGATGACCCTTGGTGTCCCTTCTACGATTCTATGACCTCTACAAGGTGAAAAGGTGGCAAAATGGCAAATACAATCCAATGTAAATGAATATAAAGTGATGCACGTTGGGACAAAAATATCCTAATTTTAAATAAACTTTCACGGGGTCTGAAATGGCAGTGACTGACCAGGAGCGAGACCTTGGGGTGTAGTGGATCACAGAATCACAGAATCACAGAATCATAGAGTTGGAAGAGACCACAAGGGCCATCCAGTCCAACCCCCTGCCAAGCAGGAAACACCATCAAAGCATTCCTGACAGGTGGCTGTCAAGCCTCTGCTTAAAGACCTCCAAAGAAGGAGACTCCACCACACTCCTTGGCAGCAAATTCCATTGTCGAACAGCTCTTACTGTCAAGAAATTCTTCCTAATGTTTAGGTGGATAACTTAGTGAAGATATCCACATAGTGTGCATTGGCTGTGAAAAAGACAAATTCTATGTTGGGTTCACCATTAGAAAATAAATCGAAAATAAAAGAAACATTATTGTTTGTTAACACTTGTTTTGCTTTGTATTTGTGTAATTTGGCCTAGATCGTCTCCTTCTCATACCATTGAATTTATTCTGCATTTGCCGAAATGTTTGTTTCTGACATTCTTTAATTTATTGAGATGCTCTGCCTTTTGTATATTGGCATTTCCCAAAGCTCAGCATTTCAATGTTTTGCATGTTTCCTGTGAGCCGCTTTGGGCACAGGCTCATTGGGGGAAAGTGGAATATAAGTAAACACAATCTATCTATCTATCTGTCTATCTATCTATCATCTATCTATCTATCAACAAACCAATCAATCAATTCTATGATTCACAAGATGAGGGATCAATCTTCTTCTTTGGCGATCCCTCATAGCTGAGTAAGATTGTCTTCCATAAACAGGGGTTTAACAATGATTCCGTAAGTGACTGTGGAGGCCAATTCTGGATCCACACATCCTTCCACAGTGGGGACATTGGTTTCCAGGCGGGAGTTGATCACGGTGAGGGTTTGCCAAGCGTGCCTTCCTCTTAGCACGTTTCTCCCTTGCGTCCTGAGTTCGAGCATCTTCAAAGCCCATGACACCTTTGGTAAAAGCTGTTCTCCAATTGGAGCGCTCACAGGCAAGTGGTTCCCAATTGTCAGTGTTTATACTACATTTTAAAAGATTTGCCTTGAGAGTCTTTGAACCTCTTTTGTTGACCACCAGCATTACGCTTTCCATTTTTAAGTTCGGAATAGAGTAGTTGCTTTGGAAGACGATAATCTGGCATCCGCACAACATGACCAGTCCAACAAAGTTGATGTTGAAGAATCATTGCTTCAACACTGGTGATCTTTGCTTCTTCCAGTACACTGGGTATTAAATGAATACCCAGATCTGGAAACCTGCAGTACATTTCTCATGCTAGTTCTGAGGCAGCTAGTTGTGCGAGGTTGTGTGTGTGTGTTGTGTGTGTGCAGTTAACGGCAGACAAAAAGCAGAGCCCTGCTCAGCGTATTCCCCAGAGAGCTTTCTCTGCGTTATTAGAGAGATCCAGCTGTCACTTTAAGAGAAATGGCTCCATTGCAGCAGATAAACCGGCAATCTGTGAGTCACATCCTCTATTTTGAGAGCTGTCCTGGTGTGCTTAAACAGGTGGAACACTTAATAAAGATGAGGACAGTTAACTTAAATACCCCCCCACCCAGAAAAAAAACACACACACACACACACACACACACACACACACACACAGCCTCTCCTGTACAGCTTCATGTGTCAGGTAGGGGGACACGATTCTTCAGCAATGGCTCTCTCTGCCCAGGGCCTGGATTTGGAAAATAATTCAATGAAACAAAATTTCAAAATACGAAGGTTGGAGGGTTCTAACCCCCCCCCCACTGACACAACAGATAGATAACAGAGAGATGCAGAGAGATGGACCCCTAGAGCATGTAGAGAAATCAGTTGAAGACGGCAGAAGAACATTTGCAAAAATGTCCAAGGAAGCTCAGGCACATCAGAGAGTTGCAGAGTTGGAAGGGAACCTAAGGATCATCTAGTCCTACCCCCTGCAAGGCAGGCATCTCACAACAGGTGGCCATCCAACCTCTGCTTCAAAACCTCCAAGGAAGGAGAGTCCACCATCTTCTGAGAGAGTTCATTCCACTGTTGAACAGCTCGTACTGTCAGAAAGTTCTTCCTCATGTTTAACCGGAATCCTTCCTTGTGACTTGAATCCCCTCTGCCAGAGACCCAGAGGTCCTGTGCTTTCTGACGGTCAAATCTGGTCGACTGTGGAGCAGCCTTCTGAACATCTCTCTCCTCTGCTCCAGCCCAGCTCCTGCAGCCTGAGCGGCCCCCTCCCTCCAAGCAAAGATCAGGCACCGGCTCGCAGACCACTCCGCTTGGCCAGGGTTGCCTCTGTCCTCTCTTTCGCATGCTCTGCTTTTATTCCCCCTGCAGGCGGCCATCCAGCTGGAGTGTCTCTGAGCCGGAAGCCCCATTTCAGGTCCGGGGGAGCAGGCAGAGGTGTGCATGGCAGAACCTGGGGGACATGACCCACTTTGTACTCCGCCTGCTGCTCTGCTCTCCCTGACCTTGTCGCAAAGTTAACAGACCTGAAACTCCAGCCCATGCCGAGCTCTCAAAGCCAACCATCCGTACAGATCACCATCATGTCCCCAGGAAGGATGTTATAAAACACCCGAATGCTGAAACACACGGCAGCAGACACCTCCTGCTCCTCCTGTGGGTGCTTCTGGCTTTCGCCTTCCTGTGCCAGTTAATGGCTTCACTTGTAGGGTCTCTGGCATGTTAAGATTGCAAAGGAGGAGGAGGAGGAGGAGGAGGAGGAGGAGGAGGAGGAGGAGGAGGAGGAGGAAGAGGAGGGAGGTGGCTAATACCCCAAAGGACAGGATCACACTTCAAAATGACCTTAACAGATTAGAGAATTGGGCCAAAGCAAACAAGATGAATTTTAACAGGGAGAAATGTAAAGTACTACACTTTACATGTTCAAATATATAAAAGGATGTCATATAGAGGAGGGAGAAAGGTTGTTTTCTGCTGCTCCAGAGAAGCGGACACAGAGCAATGGATTCAAACTACAAGAAAGAAGATTCCACCTAAACATTAGAAAGAACTTCCTGACAGTAAGAGCTGTTCGACAGTGGAATTTGCTGCCAAGGAGTGTGGTGGAGTCTCCTTCTTTGGAGGTCTTTAAGCAGAGGCTTGACAGCCACCTGTCAGGAATGCTTTGATGGTGTTTCCTGCTTGGCAGGGGGTTGGACTGGATGGCCCTTGTGGTCTCTTCCAACTCTATGATTCTATGAGGTCCATGCAATTAACCCCATCCTAGACTGGTGACAGGGAGCAACCGCTGAGACCACATAACACCAGTCTTGAAAGACCTACATTGGCTCCCAGTACATTTCCGAGCACAATTCAAAGTGTTGGTGCTGACCTTTAAAGCCCTAAACGGCCTCAGTCCAGTATACCTGAAGGAGCATCTCCACCTGCATCGTTCTGCTGGGACACTGAGGTCCAGCGCCGAGGGCCTTCTGGCGGTTCCCTCACTGCGAGAAGCCAAGTTACAGGAAACCAGGCAGAGGGCCTTCTCGGTAGTGGCGCCTGCCCAGTGGAACGCCCTCCCATCAGATGTCAAAGAAATAAACAGCTATATGACATTTAGAAGACATCTGAAGGCAGCCCTGTTCAGGGAAGTTTTTAATGACTGATGTTTTAATGTATTTTTAATCTTTTGTTGGAAGCCGCCCAGAGTGGCTAGGGAAACCCAGCCAGATG
Organism: Darevskia mixta; assembly: GCA_034641385.1. Lineage (NCBI taxonomy): Eukaryota > Metazoa > Chordata > Lepidosauria > Squamata > Lacertidae > Darevskia > Darevskia mixta. Next base: position 644,276 of record JAWWNH010000141.1, on the reverse strand, counting down.
GGTGGGGAAGAAATTATTTATTTATTTATTTATTTATTTATTTATTTATTTATTGTCCTGGCTTAAACCTGGACAGGTTCCTTGTGACAGAGGAGCAGGGCTCACGTCAAGCAAGCGGTGCAGCTATAAAAGCACTGGCACCTTTGCAAAGCTAAGCAGGGTCCAGTATGGTTCCAAAGCCTTCCCTTTCCCTACTCTTGTGCTCAGACCCAGCTTGCGGTTTCCCCACAGGGATCTGTGAGAAGGGGCTTCTGGACTAGAGGACCTCCCTTTGGCCCGACCCCCCTCCAGGCGGCTTCTCGTGTTCTGACGTTCTTCCTTTGCATTGGATGCTGAGCTTCTTCTGCCCCAGCTGAGCCTGGTTTCTGCCTGCTTCTCGGTCAAGCGCCCAGAAGCTGCAGATGTCACTCTCCTGGCGCTTTGAATCACTTCTTCCTCATGCACAGCACATTTGCAGACCCAACCTGCTGCTCACTGTTTGGTAGATCCTTGAGTGCCTTTATTATTTCCTGCACTGCACTTCTGATTCTGTGCCACAGCAATGCTTTCAAACAGCAAACAGAGTCTTTATAATATATATATTTTTTTTTTTAGAAGCCAGAGGCTGCATTTAAGTGGCGATACAAATTCTGGAAACAATCCCACAGGAGAAATCCTTTCCCTGCCACTTCAGCTGCAGCAAAGACAGGTGGGCTGCACCATTTTAATTTTTAATATTTTGCTTTCCGTAGCACAGGGAACCTGGATTTCTGTTTCCATTAGGCAGCAGCAGCATTTGGGCTTCTGGGAAGTGCAATTTCCCAGGGATTCGGGTCCTGAGTAATGATGATCCAGGAGCCCTGGGAAGTTGCAGTTCCTATGGATCCTGGCACTGGGGATGTTGCTGTGAACATGCTTCAGGTGTCTTCAGAATGACAAGGACACCCTGGGTGCACATAAGTAGGGACACAGCACCCTTCCTGCATTGTAGCTCTTGGGTTTGGGGAGGAGCGGAGTCGGGGAAAGGAAAGAGAGGAGAGTAAGAGGCCACGGAGCCGCTCCAGCGCAATGCAGGTGCTGGATCCTGCCAGGGGCCTGTTTTCAGATGGGCTCTTCTCAGCTGCTGCATTTTCTCCCTGGTGTAAATGCTAATGGCGCTCTTGCTCTGGTTCTGTAATTTATGTATGAGGTTATTTTCTGTGCTGACTTGTAGCAATTATCCCATAAACTGCACTCAGCAGAACCAGATCATAATTATACACGCAGTTATTTGAGGGCACGTGCCAGAATATGATTATTCATCCGCAGCACAAAAGATACGGAGGAGAGGAAACAAAAACAGGCGGACCAAACAGGCAAAACAAGCGCCACACCGAGACGGAGACGTGGAAGACGAGGGCGGGCGAAGGAGGGAGGAGGAAGAGAAGCGGCACAGCGCAAGCAGAATACGTCCCCCAGTCCGGGCCTGTTCTCCTTGGATGCTGTGGCCATTGCTGTTTGCAAAGGATTTCAAAAAGCAAACAAGCATAGGGAAACCCTCCTCTAATCTTTATTTAAAAGAGGGGCTTTGTTATTATTATTTCACATCTTGAAGCGCAAGAGGGGCCGTTTCAGACACAAACTCCCTGCAAAGGGAATGTCATGAAATAGGGGCAATTGGATTGTTTTGGTTGCCCCTTTCTGAATCTTTTCAAACTCCCCGATATCCTGTTTGAGGTGAGGCATCCAGAACTGCACTGTGAGACGCAAGCTCCCTGAAGAGAGAATGTCACCATCTGCAGGCACTTGGCAGAAAACTCCCGTGTCTTCTGACCACCCGCCTGGTCTCCAACGGCAGCAGAACAAGTCCAGCGGCTCACCTGGGCAGGTGCATCTGGGACAAAGTGGCTGTCCAGGTGTGGGGCTTTCAAGCTCAAAGCAAGCTCTGGAATTACACTTGGAAACCACCTGAGATCTAAAGGGCAGGTGACTTTGCTGTTGCTGCTTTCCACTCAACTGCTGTGCCCGCAGAGCTTTCAAAGGCAGCCCCTTGTTGAGCATGTTAGACTAATGTAATCTGGAGGTCACGCAGGCAGGCAGCCCAGTCACCAGGTCAGCAAATTCTAGGAAGGGACCCAGGTGCACAACTAAAAAGCATTGCTGGAAGGAAACGAAGCCCAGCTATGCAAGAGCCAAACGAGGCCCATTAAATACTTTCCATGGAACTGAGGGCTGGGTTCCAGGTGAGGTTGCTGAGCCGTCTCTTTGGAGCACCGGAAGCTCTGTCTGACTATAGATTTCTTTCTCACTCTTCACCTTAAAGTCCCATGGTGGTATTCATAGAATCATAAATTTGTAGAGGTGGAAGGGACCCCAAGGGTCATTCGTTCCCCTGCAATGCAGGAATCACAACTGAAGCATGGCTGGCAGATGACCAGCCAACCTCTGCTTAAAAACGGTGGGATGTAATCCACTGAGAGCAGCCAAACACAACATTCCTTGTTTTCCTAGAGTGGACATGCGGGGGAATGTTTGGTCCAGCCAGTCAAAAACTTCCTGTTTCTTCCTGGCTGGAGCATCCTTCCTATGCATGTGACTAGATGTGGGCGTGACCTTACCTGTTCAGGTAACAAAAGGACAAGGCATGTCCTTTTCCCATTTCTATGGAGTCTCCTTCTTTGGAGGTCTTTAAGCAGAGGCTTGACAGCCATCTGTCAAGAATGCTTTGATGGTGTTCCTGCTTGGCAGGGGGTTGGACTGGATGGCCCTTGTGGTCTCTTCCAATTCTATGATTCTATGCTGCCACACTCTCTCTTTTTGACTTCCTCCATCGTTGGAGCACCTTTTTAGCTAGAGATGCTCTGTTGGCTTCCAGTCAACACACTGGGATTATCCCCATATGGGATAGATCCACATGTATATACTTTGTAACTAAGTCTGCTTTCAGGGATCCAACTGTGAACAGAATGTGAGTAAACAACTTTTATATACTTTACACAAGATTGTGGTGTCTTTATTCTTTTAAGAGGGATAAAAGGGAACTTACCAGGAATATACAATTCAATACTGAATTGTATATAATAGTGAGAGGCTTACACAAGCCTGCAACCAGCTATCTGCTGTGCATTTAAAAGGGGAATGTGAAACCCTGCTAAGTAAAGGGACTTGCTAGCTCAAGTTAGGAAGGATATTAATAAACAATATATCCTCTCCTGCCTCCCTGATCATTCCCACAAAAATCTCCAAGGAAGGAGAGTCCACCACCTTCTGAGGTCATCCTGGAGTGGCACCATAGCTGTTCACATGCATCTACCCTGACTCTGATCCTGTTAGGAACATAAGAAGATCCTGTTGGATCAGGCCAATGGCCTGTCTAGTCCAGTATCTTGTCCTCACAGGGGCCAACCAGATGCCCCAACAGTAGTCTAGTGTCCAGGTCAAGGACCATAATAGTCCAGCTCTGTTCTGCCTTGGTCAGAACCTACGTAGAATACTGTGTCTAGTTCTGGACACCACAATTTAAGGAAGATGTTGACAAGCTAGAACTTGTGCAGAAAAGGGCAACTAAGATGATCAAGGGTCTGGAAATGACACCTTATGATGAGGAGCAGTTGAAGGAGCTGGATACATTTAGCCTGGAAAAGAGGAGACTGAGAGGAGATACGAGAATCGCCTTCAAGTATCTCAAGGGCTGTCACATGGAAGATGGAGCAAGCTTGCTTTCTCCTTCTCTGAAGAGTAGGACTCAAACCAATGGCTTCAAGTTGCAAGAAAGGAGATTCCAACTGAACATTTGAAAAAAAAAACATTTCTGACAGTCAGAGCTGTTTGGCAGTGGAACAGATTCCCATGAGAGGTGGTGGACTCTCCTTCCTTGGAGTTTTTTTAAACACAAGATGGATGGACATCTGTCATGGATGCTTGAGATTCCAGCATTCCATTGGGTTGGACTAGATGACCCTTGGGGTCCCTTCCATCTCTACGATTCTATGATAAGCACAAGAGCAACTCTCCCCTTCTGTGGTTTCCAGCAACTGGTCATCAGAAGCATTGCTGCCTCTGAGTGTGGAGGCAGAGCAGAGCCCTCCTGGCCAGGAGCCCCCAAGAGCCCTCTCCTCCTCGCTGAATCGGTCCAATCCTCTTTTAAAGCCTCCAAGTTGGTGGCCATTTCTGCCTCCTGGGGGAGCCCGTTCCATCGTGTGTTGGATCCTTCAGGATGCAGCAGGGAACGAGGAATGCTTTTAGCTGGAGGACAGCCATAGCAACATGGTATTTTATGAGCTTATAATATTTCACTGGCACCAAATAGCTTTCGAGAGTGCTATTTTGCGAGCAATCATTTCCAGGACGCAAATGGTGCTTCTGCTTCAGAGCGAGAGTCAGTTGACAGGAACTTCTGCCTTCATTGTGCTGCCAATGCATCAGCTGCCGCCGGGGAGGAAGATCTGCTCTGGTCTATGTGTGTCGGCTCAGAGGGAAACCCCACCATGACCCTCAGTCCATGACCCTGTTTTATTGGATTTCAGAGGCTTAAAAAAACATCTCCATGTCCTTTGCTTGGTTTCCTTCTCTCACTGTCCCTTCGGTCTAAGCAATCAAATCTCTCCCTATACAGGTCCAAGGTGTAAGTTTTATGGTTCAAATAAATCTTGTACTGCAATATGTGCAACTCTCGTAGTAGGTATTATAAGAACCGGAATAATTGCCCTTGTTGGAACGAGGTGGCACCGTTTGGGATAGTGGCGCTGTGGGTTAAACCACAGAGCCTAGGGCTTGCTGATCAGAAGGTCGGCGGTTCGAATCCCTGCGACGGGGTGAGCTCCCGTTGCTTGGTCCCTGCTCCTGCCAACCTAGCAGTTCGAAAGCACGTCAAGGTGCAAGTAGATAAATAGGTACCTCTCTGGCGGGAAGGTAAACGGTGTTTCCGTGCGCTGCTCTGGTTCGCCAGAGGCGGCTTAGTCATGCTGGCCACAAGACCCGGAAGCTGTACGCCGGCTCCCTCGGCCAATAAAGCAAGATGAGCGCCGCAACCCCAGAGTCGGACACGACTGGACCTAATGGTCAGGGGTCCCTTTACCCTTTTACCTCCACCTCTGAGGCCTCAGGACCTTCCTCACTGTCAGAAGAGACCAGAAACAGCAGAAGCTTCTTCTGGAAGCTGGAAGAGTGCCGTGTCTGCAGATCTTTTCCCAGGTTGGTTGCCAGGATTGGGGGGGGGGGGCAAGGCTGATTTCTCACGTCACGCACACAAAAATGAGGGAAAAAGTACTAGTGCGTTTCCCATCATGCCTCAGGTTCTAAAAATTTTGGAACTTAATCTTAAGGATCTGATAAATGCTGGAGAAGCAGATTAAATAAAGCAGATTATGCACACGTCTTTTGCAATTGTCCTCAAATGGAAATATTCTGGAAATACATCCAGGCTAATATCTCTGATATGTTAGGATACCATAGACCCCTGGAACCTAAATTATTTCTGCTTGGTTATCTAAAAGATGTCATTCCTGAAATTGATCAAGGAATAGCTGCTGCTAAGAGTATAATAGCTAAAAAAATTGGATAACTCATATCTCCTACTATATCTGAATGGACTGAGAAAAGTCGGTCCGTAGTAATTATGGTTTAGCTAACTTACTACAAAAGAATGCACTTAAAGCAGCCTAGCAGGTTTATGGTGGGAAATGGGTATTTTTTTTGGTAATGTTTTGCAACAACCTGTAGGCTGGCTTTGATACCTTTGTTTGAGCACAGCTGAACTGGCAGCCCATCTGCTACCAAGACAGGTTCAAGGTTTACAAATCCCTGAGCAACTTATGTCCAGGATACGTCAGGCATCCGCTGAACCTTTCTACCACAGGTGGGTCACTGAGATCCTCTGCAGGAGCATCACTGGTCATTCCCTGAGCTGCTGAGGCTCATCTCACGGCAACAAGGAACTGAGACTTCAGTGGTTGTTTGTTTGTTTGTTTTCTATACTGCCCTATACCCAAAGGTCTCAGGGCGGTTCACATAAAGGACCACATACATAAAATCAAAATATAAACAACAACCCTTAAAAGAGCCAATATTTTAAAAAGGGTATAGGATGTAGATCAGGTCAGGCAAAGGCCTAGTTAAAAAGGAACCTTTTTGCCTGGTGCCTAAAGGTGTATAATGAAGGCACCAGGTGAACTTTCCTGGGGAGAGCATTCCACAGACAGGGAGCCACTGCAGAGAAGGCCCCGTTCTAACCCCGTTGCCACCCTCCAGACCTCTAGAGGAGAGGGAACACGAAGAAGGGCCTCAGAAGATGATCTCAGGGTCCAGGTAGGTTCATAAGGAAAGAGGCGATCCTTGAGGTATTTTGGTCCTGAGCCGTTTAAGGCTAGTGTTGTCAGCTCTGTGGAACTCTCTGCCACTGGAGATTTATTGGTCGTCTTCTGTGTTAACTTTTAAATGTCTGCTGAAAACATTTCTATTCCACCAGGCCTATGCAGGCTGTTAGGAACACATCATTCCACAATGGTCTACCGATATTTGTTTTTAATTATATATGCTTTCCTCTTTTAAAGGTTTTACTGTATAGTTTTATGATTTGATATTATTGGAAGCTGCTGTGATATATATATTTATCAGGAAATAAATAAATATGGTTATAAGTTTGGGGGACACTCCCCCCTAAACCCAGAAATTTGATTATTTGGGATGAGAAACACCAGCTGTAGAGGAATTCCTGGGCTAGCCTGTGCACAAACGACCTGGCCAAGCTAGGACCATTAAGAAACAATAATGGCCATTGAGGGCCATTGGCAATGCAAGAGATCTCCTTCCCCCTTGCCCAGAGGTGTGAACAGAGACAGGGGTTTGGAAGTTCCCCAAGGTAACTGGGTGTGAGGTGACAGGAAAGAGAATCCTAAGAGCAAGGAGTGCTGGGAAGAAGGGAGAGAGAAAAGGCTGGGATTCATCTTGGACAGGCAGGCTGAAGCCTGGCTGCACTGCTATGGGAGACAAGCCCCTCTCGAAATGACCATGCTGGAAGATCTGGATGCGGGTGGTGCTGTGGGTTAAACCACAGAGCCTAGGGCTTGCCGATCGGAAGGTCGGCGGTTCGAATCCCCGCGACGGGATGAGCTCCCGTTGCTCGGTCCCAGCTCCTGCCAACCTAGCAGTTCGAAAGCACGTCAAAGTGCAAGTAGATAAATAGGTACCGCTCCGGCGGGAAGGTAAACGGCGTTTCCGTGCGCTGCTCTGGTTCGCCAAGAGCGGCTTAGTCATGCTGGCCACATGACCCGGAAGCTGCACGCCGGCTCCCTTGGCCAATAAAGCGAGATGAGCTCCGCAACCCCAGAGTTGTCCGCGACTGGACCTAATGGTCAGGGGTCCCTTTACCTTTAAGATCTGGACTCCCTCCTTGCAAACTGAAGATGTCAATAGGTGAATGAGCCATATTTCTTAAAGCTATGACAGTCCCCGCTGTATCTTCATTCTCCAAAGGAGCCCTGGGTGAGTGCCTGGAACCCCCTGGGATCTTGACACTGCTCGGCAGAGATTGGGGGAGGCACTTGTGACAACACATAAATAATTCTATTTTGAGGCTAGGGGACACTGGGGGGAGCAGTTCATGGAACCAGTTTGGGGACAACTAATCCAGAGGAAGATACCTAATCACATGGAAGATGGAGCAAGCTTGTTTTCTCCTTCTCTGGAGGGAAGGACTCGACCCCATGGCTTCAAGTCACAAGAAAGGAGATTCCGACTAAACAGATGGGAAAACTTTCTGACAATAAGAGCTGTTCAACAGTGAACAGCTCTCCCTCCAGAGGTGGTGGACTCTCCTTCCTTGGCGGTTTTAAAGCAGAAGTTGAATGGCCACCTGTCGTGAGATTTCTGCCTTGCAGGGGTTTGGACTAGATGACCCTCAGGGTCCCTCCCAATTCTACCATTCTATGATTGTATGATTCTGTGATTCCTGAATTTCTCCAGCAGTCCGTCGGGAGTCTGTGTGACCCCTTGCCCAGCCTCTCCTGCCCCCCTGAAGTAATCTGGCTGACCTGATTAGCAGGGGAGGCTCCCGGAGCTGCCTCAGGGTGGGAGGCTGCTGGGCCGAGGCCGCGGTGGAGATTAATGCGAAGCCTCACCAGAAATGACACCGTCTCTCCTTGGAACATGAAGATATTTGTATGTTAATGAAGAGCGAGAGCATGAAGAGCCCCGTCAAGATGGGAGGCCGATAATAAAGAGAAACGTCTCTCCCCAGCTCCAGCTGCCCACACGGAGACCTCTGCAGTAATGCGCCTCTTGCAAACATCATTCTGACAGGCAAGCAAGAGGAAGATCATTTGTCTTTAAAACGGAGGGGAGAGGAAGGCAACCAGCATGTGGAAGGAGCTGTCCCTGGTACTGATGTAAGAAAGGGAGACGGAGAGGGGGTGTGGCCACAGTGACAAAGAGGCCCATGAGGTTGGGCTTAGGAGATAATGAAGAATTGAAAAGTTGGAAGAGACCTCAAGGGTCATCTAGTCCAACTCCCTGCAATGCAGGAATCTCAGCTGAAGAGTCTCTGGCAGATGGTCATCCAAGCTCTGCTTGAAAACCTCCAAGGAAGGAGAGTCCACCACCTTCCATCCCACGGTCGCACAGCTGTAAGATTGTAAGAAAGTTTTTCCTGATGAAGTTGGAATCTGCCTTCTTGTAACTTGAGTCTATTGGTTTGGGTCCTTTGCTCCGGAGCTCCATCTTCCACAGAACCCTGGAATTGTAGAGTTGGAACCCTGAGGCTCATCTAGTCCAGCTCGCCACAAGGCAACAGCCCTTGAGATATTTGAAGATGGCGATCATAGCTCTTCTCAGTCTCCTCTTGTCCAGGCTTGTTGTTGTTGTTGTTCAGTCGTTCAGTCGTGTCCGACTCTTCGTGACCCCATGGAGCAGAGCACGCCAGGCACGCCTATCCTTCACTGCCTCTTGCAGTTTGGCCAAACTCATGTTAGTAGCTTCGAGAACACTGTCCAACCATCTCATCTTCTGTCGTCCCCTTCTCCTTGTGCCCTCAATCCTTCCCAACATCAGGGTCTTTTCTAGGGAGTCTTCTCTTCTCATGAGGTGGCCAAAGTACTGGAGCCTCAACTTCAGGATCTGTCCTTCTAATGAGCACTCAGGGTTGATTTCTTTAAGAATGGATAGGTTTGATCTTCTTGCAGTCCATGGGACTCTCAAGAGTCTCCTCCAGCACCATAATTCAAAAGCATCAATTCTTCGGCGATCAGTCTTCTTTATGGTCCAGCTTTATTGTCCAGGCTAAACACCCCCAATTCTATGAGTCTATGAAAGGACAGGAGTCTAGCTACATCTGTTAGGAAGTTCATTTTGGGGGGGGTGGAGGAGTACTAAAAGAGAGGCGATCGGGGGGGACGGGACAATGAAAAGGATGTCCAAGTGGTTGATTTCCTTCACCTTCTTGGCTTGTGATTCCACTAAAGGTAATTTCTCCCTGACTGAGCTCATGCTTTTGGTCTCTAAACAAACAACAACACAATTTTGCTCGCTTTAATCAAACCAGTCTGAACATGGCAGCTTTGCTTCACAAAGTGAGCCTCTGCAGCACCTTGTCAGCTTGAACCATATTTGTTTATGCCTCAATGTAACTGATGGATGTCAAACTAGCAGCAGGCAGAACTTGGTTTGGTGGGCTTGCTGCTTCCAGCCAGTGGGGAAATTGAATCCAGCAGTCCTGTACCAACTGTGGGTGAGTGGACCAGACCAGAGGGGCAATGGTGTGTGTGTGTGTGTGTGTGTGTGTGTGTGTGTGTGTGTGTGTGTGTGTGTGTGACATGCCTGTGTATTGGAAAGGCCAGGAGATCTCCTTCATGCCACAAAATCCTTGCAGAGACCAGCAGAAATCCTAGCTTGGCTGCACCCACCAGAATTACAGCAGGGACCTCAAGTTCATCCACTGTCCTGAGTCAGATCAGGGGTCCTCTCTATCCAAAGGCTGTTAGCAAAGTTTATGGTGGGCTCCCCAAGTCCCAGACACATCTCAGAGCCTTGGCTGCTTCAGAGGTGGTCTGTTGCAGCCCCAGCCCTGAGGAAGCACCCGCTGCCCTCCCAGTATGACATCATCAAGATCTGCGGCTTTTCTTCCCTCCTCTGCCTTTCAAAGCTGCAGCTCAGCTGGTCAACGCAACGTGGCCACGTTTTTGCAGAGCTGACATTTCGCTGTGAGTGGCTCCTTCTAAAGGTCAGGTGCTTGCTCTCCTGGTCACACCTGAGAGGGAGACAAAGGAGGGCCGCCTCAGCTCTCAGAAGGCCAGCTGGGTTGCCTGGCTCTGCTTCAAAAACTCCAGCGCAGTTTGGATGGAACGAGAGGCTGAGCAGCTGAACAGATTGTTAATGGCACACCGATGATGAGAGCAGGCGCTTGGAAGCAGCCCCAGCCCCAAATGAGCTCATTGGCCTATTCCGGATGAGTTCAGGCCCTCTGTCGTGCAGCGCGAAGCCGTGTCCCTGGTTCTGGCCAAGAGGAAGGTGCAACTTCACCCTGCTTCTCGCACACACCAATCAACCATTGTCATTCGGTGTCTGGGATCAGGGATGCTGAGAGCACTGCATTGCCTTGCGCATGAATATGGATGATGAGGCACAATGGAAGGGTTTGGGAAAGGGCAGCCCGAATGATGGGGTGGGGGTGAGTTCAGGGCTTTTTTTGCTTGGAAAAAAAGGTGATTGAGAGGCAACATGGGAGGAGGGGATAAAATGATGCCTGGCATGATGAGAGTGGATAAAAAAGGGGTTTTCTTCCTCTAGAACAGTGATGGCTAACCTTGACACTCCAGATGTTTTGGGACTACAACTCCCATCATCCCTGACCACTGATCCTGTTAGCTAGGGATGATGGGAGTTGTAGTTCCAAAACATCTGGAGTGTCAAGGTTAGCCACCACTGCTCTAGAACATACCAACATCCAACGAAGCTGAATGTTGGAAGATTTGGGACTCATAAAAGGAGGTATTTTACACAGCACATAGTTCAGCTGCGGAACTCCTGTCCACAGGAGGCAAGGATGGCTAACACCTTAAATGGCTTTAGAAAGAAGATGGGACACATTCCTGGAGGAGGAGAGAGCTATCCATGTCTCCTAGCTAGGATGGCTCTGCTCTGCTTCCATAGCTGGAGGCAGCAATGCTTCTTAAAGCCACAGGAGGGAAGAGACTCTTGCGCATGAATCATGCTTGTAGGTTTCCCGTAATGGGCATTTGCTCTGCCACTGTGAGAACAGGATGTTGGACTGGATTTGCCATATTTTCTTTTCATTTGCAATTAGTATATATCGTTTAAGAAATAGTGATGATGATTTGCAGGATGCTTCAGAAACCCCCTTTAATTGCACCCTATTCTGTCGTGTCCTGAGCAAGCTAGACAAGCATCTACTTTTAAAATCTGGTGGGGCGGGGGCGGGGACTGGCACTTTCGTCTAGGCAACATCTTCATGCCATTTCTGTGAATGACATTTCGGGTTTTATGTGGTATCTGGGAAGCTGCAGACGGAGGAAGGGAGGGGCTGAGAGATTTGCTAAATCCAGCTGAGATCTAACCTTGTAGTGAAGAGAATGCCAAGGCGCTCACGTCTCACAGCACACTCAGAACTGTGCCGGCTGTGTGTGGAAGAAAACGCACCAAGGCAGATAAAAAAACCCCTCATCCTCCAAGTCATAATGCCAAAGATGATGAGCGCTTCACACTTAAAGATGAAGCTGGATGGAACTGAATGTTGGGAGATTCAGGGGAGATCAAAGGAAGCCCTTGTTCAAGCAGCACAACATGTGGAACTCCCTTCCACAGGATGAATTGAAGGACTGGTGGTGATGTTCTTCCTTCGTGGTCAGAGGCAGCCAGGCTTCCAAATATCAGTCGCTGGAAACCGCAGGAGGGGAATGTGCTCTTGTGCTTGGATCCAGCTTGCTGGTTTCCCACAGGCATCTGGTGAGAACTGGACGCTGGACTGGGTGGGACATTGGCCTGATCCAGCAAACTCTTATTATGTTCCTAAGGCTCTGTGGGTTTCAGGCATCCACCTCCGCTTGCAGAACGCTCCTGGGTGATGGCATCTGCCCCATTTCAGGGATGAGATTGGCGTTGTTCTGCCTCTGGAGACAATGGAGGAGTGTGCCTTTCGGGGATGAGATAGCCTTTGGCACCTCCAGGTTTTGCAAAGAAGGCACACTTAGCCCTCTTCACATGTTATGCTGAACAGAGGCATGAACAGTCTTTACACATCAACAGACTGTACACTCCTTGAACACCGTGCAATTGCCTCTTGCGTGGGGATTTGGTTCCAAGGGCTCCACACGTACGCAGAGCTGTCCTGAACCCAGAGGGTGAGGGGCAGGGAGGCAGAATCCAGGACGCAGCCTGTGGCATGGGCATTGCCCAGCAAGCAAGGGAGCCCTTTCCATAGTGTGTCGCCTCAAACAGCCCCTGTACGAAAAGAGCTTTTAAGTTCTGCATAAACTGTCACCATTTCAACCATTCTGCCATCACTCCCGTATGGTTGAAATCACAGAAGTTAAATGTGTGCAAAATGCGATCATACTGTACTGCATTGCAGGCGGTTGGACCAGATAACCCCTTGGGTACATTCCAGCTCTACAATTCTATGGTTATATATGAACCATCCGTGATAGATAGGTCTGAAAAAGCTGTTCAAACAGAACCTATTGGGGCTTTGCTTTACCAAACAAACACAGTTAAGAGAATTTCAGAGGCCAAGGTGGCAGCAACAACAGGGCTCTCTTTTTCCAAACAGGCTGAAAAGCCGCAGCAGAGCCGGACCAGGTCAGAACTGGCTTGGAGCCGAGAGCAGAAAGCCAGACTCTCGAGATGTGGTTCCTCCCAGGTGGCAAACCAGGATCGGTCTCCTTTCTCCAGGGACTAGGCTAGGAGGAGGAGCTGCACCAAAAAAGCTCCCTGGAACTGCTTCCTTTTGCAGGTATTGTGCCAGGGTTCCAGTTCTGAAAGCAACCCTGGATGGGGAATGACCAGAAGACCCTCTTCAGGCTGTTTCCACACACACCCTGGCCGGAGCCCCCTTGGAGCAGTCCCTGGCAAGGCTGCCTGGTTGCTCCAGGCTGAGCTGGTGGTCGCCATCTGCTCAATAGGAAGGGCCACCTGACTTTTTGTTCTCTAGGACTCGGATTCCACCTAAATATGAGGAATATTTCTAGCGGCAAGAGCTGTTTGACAGTAGAATGGAAGGTGGTGGACTCTCCTCCATTGGAGGTTTCTAAGCAGAGGTTGGATGGCCATCTGCCAGGGATGATCGAGCTGAGATTCCTGCATTGCAGGGGGTTGGATGAGATGACCCTTCCAACTCTACCTTTCTGTGATTCCTTGGCCCTTTTATTCCCAGAGTTTCCACCTGCCTTTCCACACTCAGCCTAACCTACCTTGCAGGGTCCTTGTGGGGGTTAATGAGGAGGAGGGAAACCACATGGGCCACCTTGAGCTCCTTGCAGAAAAAGGTGGGATAGAAATGCAACAGACACGCAAGCAAGACTTCATGCAAGCAGGTGGCGTTAAGGAAAAACCCTGGGGCCTAATTTGATCCCTAGAGCACTTGGGATCTGGTAGGCAGGGCTTGTTTGTTCTGCTCCAGGATCAGCCCCTCCCTTCAGGGTCTGTTCCATTAAAAGTGTCCCTTAAGAGAGACCAAGAGCCTCCTCTTGCTTCTTGCCTCAAGTGGTTGTCTTTAGTTTCTCTCATTATGTTATTTTGCTACAGGATTCTGAAAGCTTAGTTTACATTTACTGGAGCCACTTATTTTTCTCAAAGAAAAAGATACTCTGCCATAGAAAGGTTTAGGTGGAATATCCTAAACTTAGGCGAGCGAGAGGGTATTCCCACTTTGCCAGGAGAGTTGATTTTGTTAATCCTCTCCCCACCTCCACAGCAGGTAGGCTGAAATATACTCGGAGTCCAGTGTGAATTTCATGCTCTTTATTCAGCTCATAGTAGCAAGGAATGAATCTTTCCCCAAAACGTCTGCTATATATACATTATTTACACAATGGGCCCCACGTGATTGGCTAATTCCGGGCTACTCCTGTAGGCCAATCAGGTTGCAGATTCACTTCATCCAGAAGCCTGATTGGCTGCTCTTGCAGGCCAATCAGGTCGCTGATTCACTTCCACCTGGAGCTGGATTGGGTGGCTCCTGCAGACCAATCAGACTGCTGCATTCTGGATCCTATTGTTCTAGGACCAATCAGACTGCTGCATTTTTTATCCTATTGTTCTAGGATTCAGCTCAGTACATAACATAGGCTATGGCAGTCCTACAAACGACATTCATGGTGTGAGTTTGTGTGTTTGTGTCAGGGGGGAATCTGAGGAGCCTTTGCCCGGCTGGCTGCACAGCGACTTTTGGAAGCAGTCAGCTGGAAATGGGTCTGGCCCAGATGCTGCTCCGCTGCTTCCACTGTTCTCCCCCCAGGGACTCAGGACCCCCCACCCAGGCTTTGGATTCCAAGGGTGTTGTGCTCAGAACAGCAGAGCGCCCCAGGCCAGCCAGCTGAAGCAGGAGCCAGAAATACTTTCCAAACACGTGCGCCACTCGCTGCGCAGTGCGCATCCAAGCTGCACTCCCAGCGTTCACATGCAGCGTGTTCGAAGCAATTACACGAGTCTTTTCCACCACTAGTGCAAGGCTGGCACCCAGGAACAATCTGCTACAGAAAAAGTGGCAAAATAGCCCTTGTTGTTGCCAACAGCTTTCAGCTGAAACCAACAGGCTGCCTAGCAAGGACCCAAGGGGCAGGGACAAGACCCTGCAATGAACCCAGATCCCGACTCTGATCCCTTCAGTGTCCAGCCTGGCAGCAGGATTACTAGACCTAAGGTATCTGAAGAAGTGTGCATGCACACGAAAGCTCATACCAAGAACAAACTTAGTTGGTCTCTAAGGTGCTACTGGAAGGAATTTTTTTAATTTTTTATTTTGTTTAGACCTAAGAATGTCCTCCATGACACCAGGCATTGATTGGCATTCTCATTTTCCAACATGATCTATGCCGCTATCTTCCCACAATGCCCTTCTTCAGGGGTCGTGATGAACCCTACTCTATATTACAAGCTCAATTACAAGCTACATCAGGAGAGATTTCGCGTCTCTAATCTCTGGTTCAGAGACGCAAGTTGTCCTCTGACATTGCAATGACTGAGCATGTGCCGAATGCATTGAACAGGACCAGAGTTAACTGGTGGAGCTCTGCTTCCTGGACACAAGGTCTCGACTCAAAATCCCCGGCATCTCAAGTTAAAAGGATCTCAGGAAGCAAAGTGGGGAGCCCTTTGGAGGGGCACAACGAGTCCATCAGGGAGAACTACTTTGGGGTCTCAAATCTCAGTTGCACCCTTTGCAACACCAAAATTAGGCACCCATCGCCTCTTGCTCTCCTTTCTGGAGCATAGTTGCTGCACCTCCAAGACTCTACCCCTAGTTCGGTTGCACTCCCCTAAATCCACCTCTGATAGCTAGCCAGGCTTCCCATGGTGGACCCTAGAGAAGTCTGCACACATTAGTAGCCTGTGGTCAGCGATCCAAACGCATTTGGCATCGTCCACCCAATTCAGCATCTGAGAAACGACCACAAATAGCATTTTCAAGCGTCTGCTGATGTGAGACGAAAACTAAATCGAGTCTGTGGACCTTGTGCCCACCCACCCACTGCCAGCTGGTCCCTGGCACAGAGCTGGTGTAATGGTTTGCGGGCCGTGCCCATGTGGCTCCTACATGCCCCAGAGCTGCCTCGAGTTGCCTCCTTGGCAAAGTTGGAGGTGATTTCAGGTGACGGTGCATGAAAAGCTGCGATGGAGCATATGTGGCAAGAGACAGGAGGGCTAATTGTTTTCCAACTATAATTACCTGAGAAGATGCTGTTTTATTGGACTGGATAATCACAGCTAAGAAGACCGATAAAAGGCAAATATCAGAGACCAGCTTGTGTTCGTCTTTAATTAAAGAGGCAACCCACTGCAAAGTTCCTTCTCCTCTTTCACAAAGACAGGGTCTTACATGAAACAAAAAAAGGATGGCCCTCTGAATTTCAGAAATATTCTTCCTACAAAGCACAAGGCTCCTAGAGGGACAGATTAGGAAGGTATTGGCTTCCAACAGAATGGCCTATGCTGTCCTAATGGTTGTGAACTTCATAGAATCAAAGAACTGTGGAGTTGGAAGGGACTCCAAGAGTCATCTAGTCCAACCCCCTGCAATGCTAAAACACCCCTGACTTGCAACCTTTATTGAAAAACCACCACCTCCCAAGGAAGTCCGTTCCACTGTTGAATGACTCTTACTGTCAGAAAGTTCTTCCTGATGTTTAGTCGGAATCTCCTTTCTTGTAGATCTGCCTGGCGCCCCTCCCCCCAGGTTTCCCAGTCCCAGGCACGCAGGAGGGCAGAGCCGCCCGCCCGTCTCAGTGTATCACTGGCTCAGTCGCCCCCGAACTCATGGCGCAGAGCCACCCACAGCAGAAGAGCCCGCTGTGGCGCTCCGACCGACGGAAGGGCTCTTCCTCAACTCTCGGGCCCCGGACTCTCAGCCTGGCACCCCTGAGAAGCCGGCGCCCGGGTGCCTTGCACCCCTAGCGCCTATGGGTAAGATGGCCCTGACCCTATTTATGTAAGCCCTGGGTGATGCCTTACAAGAGATATTGGGGCAGGGTCTCAGCCAGGGACAATTCTTTAGCTGCATTGCTAAAGGGGGTGGGACTAGAGGACCCCTTGGGGTCCCTTCCAACTCCACCATCCTACGATGCGGCTGCAATTACCCCATGAAACCAAGGTCTTGCCATGGGGTGGGGTGGGGGGCTTGCATGGGGCCAAGGCATCCCCTCCATTGCAGGACACATGCCTCCCCCCCTCCGCCTTTCCTCATCGTGCCTCACACTCCTATCAGCCGCACCACCGTGAGGAATAACTGCCCCCCCCTGCAAGTGTTTTATATTCATGAGAGGAGCTGGCTGCTAATATCATATCATTGCCTGCCTGTGCCGAGAGATTACCAAGGCAACCCAGCCCTTGGCATGCAGCGCGATGGCCTGAGCCATCCGGATGCTCCCCAACCCTGACAAATCTGTTGTCAGACAAATGCACAACCTGTTGGATACAGTTTTTTATTATCTTGTGTGTCCCCCCCCCCTCCACCCACGCTGCCTGTAATGAGCTGACCATCCTTTCCCACATAGAGGCTGCGAGGGTCGTAATTGTCACCACGAACCATGTTTTTTAAAAAGGCGAAGCTCTGGAATTAAAAGCCCAGCTGCGGATATCAGTGCCACACATTGCGAGGGAGAATCCTCCGCAATCAGGGCGATGGCCGGGTGTCAAAGGAAGTCCCAACTTGGACTCCCAGAAGGATTTGATATTTTGACGGAAGCCCC
Source organism: Darevskia mixta (assembly GCA_034641385.1). NCBI lineage: Eukaryota > Metazoa > Chordata > Lepidosauria > Squamata > Lacertidae > Darevskia > Darevskia mixta. The sequence goes on along the minus strand of JAWWNH010000141.1, from coordinate 626,904 downwards.
CCTCCCCCAGTCAGATGGGCGGCATATAACTAATATTATTATTATTATTATTATTATTATTATTATTATTATTATTATTATTATTTATTTATTTCAAATAACCAAGAGATGCCTCTGTTTTTAAGTAGACTGGAAAATACACTGTTTGGTTGTTTTTTAAGAACTGTATTGCTTTTTCACATCTAATAAGCATAATTTGCAATACAATGGAGCAACAACAATAGCAGCTGGTCTGTCATTTATTGGAAAAAGCAGCTTAAAGTTGGAAGCACTGCTTAGTGCAAGTTTATGATGCATATTAAAGTTTCTAGTCCAATGGTTCTCTCCAGGTGTTCTTGTGGGTCTGCGGAGGGTGACCCGTTCAATCGTCACATCTCACGTGAGAAGGAGAAACAACTGGCTTTACCTTCGACCTCCTTGACTCGGCAGGTCCGTTTCTCAGCCGGAGCAACAGAGCCTGCCTGGGGTCGATTGACAGTCCTTTCACAGAACGCCGACATGTAGCAATTTCCCAACGAGCACCTCCCACCTAAGGCACATCTTCCAGAATTTCCTGGTGGAGGTTTTGTGCAATTCAAAAGCTTGTGCATTCCTGTGTCAAAAGTGGAAGCTGATTTGATGAACTTTATTACTTTTTTAAAGAGTTTGGCAGCATTAAAGCACTCCTTTATTTTTTTATCCGGCTGTTCAGTCTGCCCTGCCTTTGAAAGTTCTAGGCAGGGAATATATAGATTAGATAGATAGATAGATAGATAGATAGATAGATAGATAGATAGATAGATAGATAGATAGACAGACAGACAGAAAGATAGATAGATAGATAGATAGATAGATAGATAGATAGATAGATAGATAGATAGATAGATAGACAGATGATGATAGATAGATGATTGATAGATAGATATAGATAGGTAGATAGATAGATAGATAGATAGATAGATAGATAGAGATAGATAGATAGATAGATAGATAGATAGATAGAGATAGATGATAGATATAGATAGATAGATAGATGATAGATAGATAGATATAGATAGATAGATAGATATAGATAGATAGATGATAGATAGATAGATAGATAGATAGATAGATAGATAGATAGATATAGATAGATGATAGATATAGATAGATAGATGATAGATAGATATAGATATAGATATAAATATAGAGGGTCATCCATCCCAAGTCCCAGCTCCAGGGAGAGCATCCACTGCAGTGGGAGGAGAGCAGCTTTCATGCCCATTTATTCCCCATCCCTTAGGAACCCTCCTCAACGCGGACATTTCATACTGACTATTTCATCTGCCTATAGATAGATCTGCCAGACTGGGGCTGCTGAGCCCCCAATGCCAGTGAAGGTCCCTTGCCTGTGTGGGCTGCCAGAGTCTCTTGGGGTCACCATGAAATGGCAGGCAAGCTGGTGGCACAGATGGCACTTCTATGGGTGCACGGAGGAAACAGAAGGTAGAGGATGGATTCCAGGTGGAAAGCAACAGAGAAGCATAGAATTGTAGAGCTGGAAGGGACCCCCGTGGTCATCTAGTCCAGCCCCCTGCAATGCAGGAAGCAGAGCTCAAGAATCACTGAAGAAGGTGTTTAAAATAACTTTTGTCAAAAAACCAGAAGCTTTTTGTTAGGTGTCTTAGGGCAGGAGCTACCAAAAAAGCAGAAGAAATTGTTCATGTATGCTACAACAGCAGCTAGGATTCTTGTTGTTGTTGTCCAGTCGTTCAGTTGTGTCCGACTCTTCGTGACCCCATGGACCAGAGCACGCCAGGCACGCCTATCCTTCACTGCCTCTCGCAGTTTGGCCAAACTCATGTTAGTAGCTTCGAGAACACTGTCCAACCATCTCATCTTCTGTCGTCCCCTTCTCCTTGTGCCCTCAATCTTTCCCAACATCAGGGTCTTTTCTAGGGAGTCTTCTCTTCTCATGAGGTGGCCAAAGTACTGGAGCCTCAACTTCAAGATCTGTCCTTCCAGTGCGCACTCCGGGCTGATTTCCTTAAGAATGGGTAGGTTTGATCTTCTTGCAGTCCATGGGACTCTCAAGAGTCTCCTCCAGCACCAGAATTCAAAAGCATCAATTCTTCGGCGATCAGCCTTCTTTATGGTCCAGCTCTCACTTCCGTACATTACCACTGGGAAAACCATAGCTTTAACTATACGGACCTTTGTTGGCAAGGTGATGTCTCTGCTTTTTAAGATGCTGTCTAGGTTTGTCATTGCTGTTCTCCCAAGAAGCAGGCGTCTTTTAATTTCGTGACTGCTGCTAGGATTCTACCAGCCCCAAAATGGAAAGATGATAAGGTACCAATGAAAGAAGAATGGCAAGTCAAACTTATGGATTATGCAGAAATGACAAAACTTATGGGAAGACTCAGAGACAAAGATAATAGAGACTTTTTAAAAGACTGAGAACCGTTTATGGCATATCTACAGAGACTCACTAGCAGGGTTAGAGTAAACACTTACAACTAAGAAAACAAGAGTGAAGGTTAAGAGATAACAATATGGAAATCAATTAAATGTAAGATGTAATTGGAAGGAAATTTGGTATAAAAATGATAAGAGCATTCAGCTAAAAGATGAAAAATAAGAAAAAATTAAGCAGAAGTAGCAAATAGTTAAAGAACCAGAGGGGGAAGTAGAGGGAAGTCATGGGGTGGGGGGTGTTTTGTCTTATTGTATTTTCTTTCATATGATTAATATGTTGAATATAAAATGTAAAATTTAATAAAAACTTATTTAAAAAGAAAGAAAGGAGTCCCTGGCCTCTGTTTTAAAGTCGTCAAAGGCCTGAGGTCGCCTGTTTCCACCACCAGAAAGTCATTCCTAATGTCTGGGTGCCTGATAACTTTTGGATTTTTATTTTTATTTTTTGCCCAGTGCATTCAGGACAGACAAAAGAGAGCACTTCTGCACACAATGCGTAAGTGACTTGAGGAACTCTATACCACAAGACGTGTTGATGACTGCTAACTTAGGCTCAGGTGACTGCTGCTGCTCACCCCGACCTCTTCCCACGTCTCCCCCAGTAATGGTCAGTGAGGCCTATCCAGAGCAATTGCCCATGACAGATAATGGAGCCTCCATGTTCAGAGGCAGTGTATCTCTGAATACCAACTGCAGCAGGGAATGTCAGGGGGAGCTGTGAGTGTCCCCTGCCTCACCGCCAAACGGGCCAGAGAACCTGAATCTTCGCATGCTTGTAAACACAGATCCCTCACTTATATCTTTAAGCTTCGGGACTTTGTGGCGTCAGGGATTCAAGCTCTCAGTTATAATTCTGATAATTTATAGTGCAGCAAGAACTCCTACAGCTCAAGTGAGAGGAAAATCCTCTGGAAAAGCCCAGCCGCTTCTCTGCGTGATCCCCTGATCTGAGCCCCGTTTCCTTTTAAGACGTTGAGCTTAGTGCTGGAACTCCCAGAAAGACAAATCCTGCACCCCGTCGATTCAGAAGTGCTGGGTTCCTTTCATTTCTTTTTAAAGGACTGTTCTAGTGGGAATACCTTGGTGGTGGTCTTCAATATCAGAGAGCAAAAAGGGGGGATAAAATTGGACAACAAGCAGGAACGGGCAAGGATTTCATGCAGTGGAGAGTTAAACTATGGAACTCGCTCTCCCAGGAGCCATCGATGGGCACCAGCTGAGATGCCTTTAAAAGAGGGTTAGAGATGGAGGAGGAGGAGGAGGAGGAGACTGCAAATGGTTGCTAGTCTTGGTGGTGATGCTTCTGAATAGGAGAGTTGCTCTTGAGCTCAGCTCAGGCTTGTGAGAGCCAATGTGGTGTAGAGGTTAAGAGCGGTAGTCTCGTAATCTGGTGAACCGGGTTCGTGTCTCCGCTCCTCCACCTGCAGCTGCTGGGTGACCTTGGGCTAGTCCCACTTCTCTGAAGTCTCTCAGCCCCACTCACCTCACAGAGGGTTTGTTGTGGGGGAGGAAGGGAAAGGAGAATGTGAGCCGCTTTGAGACTCCTTCGGGTAGTGATAAAGCGGGATATCAAATCCAAACTCCTCTCCTTTTGTGGGCTTCTCTTGGGGGCATCTGGTTGTGAGAACAGGAGGCTGGACTAGAGGGAGTCACTGGCCTGATCCAGCAGGATCTCCTTGGGTTCTTATGGGAGATCTGAGAGGTGCACTTTCAAAAGTCACACCATCAATGCAGGGCAAAAGTGGGGTTTGGACAGTGATGGACCGTGATGTCTCCAATGTCAGCGGCGCCCTGTGCAAAGCCAGATTTCAGTGCCCCCTTGCCTCTTGCCTTCCATTCTACATCATAGCTGTGGCACCCCTAAGGCTTTGCACCCAGGGTGACCCAACCCGCCATGCTCCCCTAAATCCACCTCTGGTTTGGCTCCAGGCTTGACCTCTTCCCTGCCCCAGCTCACTTCTGTGGGCTCTCTTAATGAGATCTGCAGACACAAGTTGAATACATACATTTCACCCCCAGTTTGCAGCAGCCCATCTTCTAGTAATTGTTGCAGTTTTATGGTAATTTCTGTCATTCTGAATTCACATGGGGCTGGTTCGGGTCCCCCCCCCCTTACAACTCTCAGCAGCGACTAAGCCACAAAGGAAAACGCGAGAAATTGGGCAGGCTCCTGTTTGCAACGGAATATGCAATAAGTTTGCCAATTAGATCCAAGAACTGTTTCTTGCTGCTATCTCCACGCACAGAGCCAGTGTGGGACGAAGCGGCCAGATTTGTTCAAATTACTCTGAGAAAATCTCCCTTTCCGTCCTGCTGGCTGGCTGCACAGGGAGGGCGCTCCTTTGACTAATGGCCTTGTTTGCGGGGGAATTAACAAGGCCTCTTTCACAGGCAGGTTAGACCCGGATCTGTGCGCCAAGGCAGCGTTGGACAAGGAAGCCTGGTCCAAGCTGGCACAGGAGCCCCGAGTTGGCTACTTGTCTGTCAGATGCAGCATGGCTGTTCTCTGCCTGGCATCTGCAGGGTTGGAGATGGGGTCTCCAGGGTCCTGAATGGAACTTGGGGTCATCCGCAGGCCAATGTAGGTGCTCAGACCCTGTGCCAGGCACTGCCCCCCTAACCTTGACCCTTCCTGCTACCTGGTGATCTTCCCCAAATGCAATGGAGGGGGTTGGACTAGAAGACCTTTGGGGTCCCTCCCAACCCTACGATTCTATGAAACAATGCCTGGTTATTTTACCAGCCAGGAATGGCACTTCTCTCCCCACCAACCCCACGGGGCAAGATAGAGATGTGAGCCTGCGGTTGGTGGTTTGCAAAGGGTTCAGAGGCATCCTGTCCCCTGGACTCTTGTTCATCCCAGACGATAAGAGCAAGTTTAACTCCTACCAGGGAGAAATATATAGTAAAATAAAATAAAATGTCCAGTAGCACCTTAGAGACCAACTAAGTTTGTTCTTGGTATGAGCTTTCGTGTGCATGCACACTTCTTCAGATACACTGAAACAGAATGTGGGAATGTTTTGGAACGTGGATGGAGATTTATAATTTAATATATCTCATCCTAACTTGTGCTAACAAGTTCAACTAGCAGAGTAACATTCCCTTTTAAAATACACACAGCGGAAGTTGCTTTGATTCGCTAGAATCAACTTAATCTAGTTTCCTGGTTTGTCACTATATTTCCCCTTTGTCCCTCTTCAAATAAGACACAACACACGTCTTCTATAAAAAGATATAAAATGTTTACTCACATGTATCCAGCTCAAGACAAATCCCAAAGAAGGCAGGCTTATTCTTAGTAAAGATATTTACAATTGGAATCTCCCCATGTGGGAGAGAAGTCCAGGCCCCAGTTGGCTGGAAGCCAACTGAGCATCCTCACAGTTCGAGTGAGAGAGTGGAAAAGAATGGAAGTAAAGAGGCAGAATGGCTGCTGGGCAGTTGGTTTTGCTAATACCTTCCCAGGTGAAGCCACTCCCACTTCTAGCTTGCAAAGGAAGATATCTCAATCCATGTGACCAGGAAGTTGTGGCTGGAGGACTGAGATACCTTCTAGCATTGTTGTACTTGACTGCTCTAGTGTTTACATCCCACAAACCCCTTCTCAGGCAAATACAACATACAAAACATAAACAACTTTATTCAACCACCCAGAGTCCCAGCTTGACACGTAGATTCTGGAAACTCTCTTTTGGCAAGGGTTTTGTCAAGATGTCGGCAGTCATCTCTTTGGTGCAGCAATAAGACAGTTCCACAAGTCCATCTTGCACCATCTGGCGTATGTAGTGGTACCTGACACCAATGTGTTTGGTTCTGGCTAGGAACTTTTCACTCTGCGTCAGCTTCAGGCAACTTTGATTGTCCTCTAGCAGGCTGACAGGTTCCCTTCTCACCAGTCCAAAGTCTTTGATGAGTTCATCAAGCCAGGCAATTTCTCTGCATGCTTCCGTTGCAGCAACATATTCGGACTCTGTTGAAGACAAAGCTACACAACTCTGTTTATAGCTGCCCCACACAACAGGTCCATCCCCAAACATAAAAACATGACCGCTTGTGGATTTATAGTCAGCATTATCCCCGGCCCAATCTGCATCAGTGTACCCAACCAACTTAGGGTCTCTGACAGCTGGCAACTTTAATTTACAATTTATTGTACCTTTCAGGTACCTAACCACCCTTTTCAGCCCTGCAAAATCATGCTCAGTGGGAGAATTCACTTTTCTGCTCAGAATCCCCACAGCATTAGCTAAGTCAGGTCTACATGTGGTAACCATATACAAAAGTTTACCAATTACCGACCTATATTGACTGTTATCTGGCAACAGCTTCGAATCCTGCTGATTCTTCAAGAAGTCTGTAGCCATGGGCGTTGCAACCGGGTGTGCGTCTTGCATCTGCAAATACTCGATCAGTTCATGAATCTTTTGCTTCTGGCTGAGAAGAAATGAGCCATCTTCTTCTCTTTCCACTTGGATTCCTAAGTAGTATTTGACATCTCCAAGTTCTTTTACTTGTACCTCCTTGCTGAGGTGTTTTACTATTTGTGTATAGTCTCTATTATTTGCAGTAGCAATAATTAAATCATCGACAAAAGCCAATATATATGAATATTGTCCATTACTTGACTTGGTGTACAAGCACTTATCTGCGTTTCCTTGCTTGTACCCAAGTTGCACAAGCATACTGTGCAATTTCTGATTCCAGGCTCTAGCCGCTTGTTTAAGCCCATAGATTCCTTTCTGGAGTCGACACACTAGATGCGCCTCATTTGGTTTTGTGAAACCTTTAGGTTGTTTCATATATATTTCTTCTGAAATTCTCCCATGTAAAAACGCAGTGCATATGTCAACGTGTTTCACGTCCAATCGTTTAGAGGCTGCAATGCTCAAAAGCATTCGGACGGTACTATATCTTACGGTTGGTGCGAAAACTTCGTCATAATCTTCACCAAAACGTTGTGAAAAACCTTGTGCTACTAGCCTTGCTTTGTAGCGTTCCACTTCCCCTTCTGACCCCTTCCTAACCTTGAACACCCACTTGCACCCAATGGCCTTCTTACCAGGAGGGAGCTCTGTCAGGGTCCACGTCTGGTTCTGATGCAGTGCATCCATCTCCTCCTGAGCGGCCTTCTTCCAGAGACTGGCTTGCGCAGATGGCATTTTCTGAATCTCTTCCCATGTGGAAGGTTCCTGTGGAGACACCGACCCTGCAAGGTAGGACAGTCTTGCTGGTGGGACACCTCTGTTGGTTCTGGATGAGCGTCTGACCTCTGGTTCTGGTTCCTGAACCGCATCAGCTTCCTCACTCCCTTCCAACGGTGGCATGTCCTCATCTGAGTCCTCCTCTTCGTCTCTGGAGCCGCCAGGGGTCTGGTCATCTGCGTCTTCTGGTGCGTCGCCTGTAGGGGGTGCTATGACACTAGAAGGCAGATTAGTATCACGTGGGGTTTCAGAAGGAAAGTTTATGAGTTCTTGAGTCCATTCTGACTCCTTGGAGCAGCCAATAACAGTGTTCTTTGTGTCTGCTTTTGCATTTTCATCAAAATAAATTGCATGGTGCGCACTCACTTTGCCTGTCTGTAAGTCCATTACTTTGTATCCTTTGCCTCCAGCAGCATATCCCACAAAGATACCTGCTTGTGCTCTGGAGTCAAGCTTGTGCCTCTGTTCCTTGGGCACGTGGTAGTAACACACACTGCCAAATACACGTATGTGCGACAGACTAGGCACCTTTCCATGCCAAAGTTCAAATGGTGTGCGCTGTGTTGCCTTAGTAGGCAACCTGTTCTGGAGATAGACAGCCGTGTAAGCAGCATCTCCCCACATCTTCCTAGGCAGGGACGCTTCCTTAAGCATACACCTTGTCATTTCCATAATGGATCTGAACTTCCTTTCAGCTATGGAATTCTGTTGTGGCGTGTAAGGAACTGTGGTTACATGTGTAATTCCTTCCTTTGCCATAAGGGCTTTCATCTCATGTGAGCAGTATTCTCCTCCATTGTCAGACATTAAGACACCTGGAGCTCTTTGGAACTTGTTCCTAACCATGGCAATGTAATTCTTGAACATTTCTACTGTCTCACTTTTATCTTTGATGAAATATGCCACACAATATCTCGAAAAATCATCAAGAAAAATCAAAATATATTTGTTGTGTCCAAGTGATGGAACACTGAGTGGCCCACACAAATCTGAATGCACAATATCCAGAACTTTAGTACTCCTTTGTTCTGTGCAACGTGTAAAAGAAGGTTTTACTGCCTTTTCAGTAACACAAGTTATGCATTTTGTTGGAGCTTGGTTGCTGCTCCCTTTTACCTGCAAACCTGTGACAAGATCACTTTCCTGTAGACTCTTAATGATGGTGGTATCTCTGTGTGCAAGTCTTCTGTGCCACAGCGTCAAATCTGCGTCATCCTTCTGGCTGGAGCGTGCCACTTTTGCAGACTGGTTCTCTGAAAGATTAACCTCATAAACACCATTTATTAGTTTTGCTTCAATGTACACTTCACCATCTTTAGTTACACAGCACTGTCCATTCTCAAATGTGATCTTGAAACCTTTCTTGTCCAAAGTAGAGACACTGAGTAAATTGCAGCTCAGTTCTGGTACATACACAACATTGGACATTCTGGTCCTAAAAGATTCATTGTTTACATTGAATTCCAAATGCATTGAACCTTCACCTTTGGACTTTAAAACATTTCCATCTGCAACCTCAATTTCAGTCTCTTTATCATTTAATTCATTAAAACAGTCTTTTTCAAAACAATAGTGGCTGCTGGCTCCAGAATCTAATAACCACTTATTGCGTGTGTTTTCTTGGCTCTGGACAGCTAAACTCCTTTCTTGCAACAGCAAGTTGCGCTCAAATTTCCCTTTTCTTTCTCCTTTACGCTGAAAGGCTTGGGAATCTTTCTCTTTAGCTTTAGGCGCTCTACAATTTCTGGCTATATGGCCGATTTTATTACAATTGTGACATGTGACCTTCTTGTGTCCATCTCTGGACTGTGCAGGCTGTTTAAAAACATAATTGCTGCCTTTATTTCTAGTGCTCCTTTCTGGGGAATCAGATCTCTTTCTGCATTCCTCTCTTAATTCACTAGTCAGTTCCTTAAAAGTTAGATTCTCTTTATGATCCATCAAACTGACAAATGCATCAAAATGTGGCCCTAATGAGGCTAACAGAAATGATACCTTTGTTACTTCATCAAAAGATTGTGGAGTAAGTTCAAGCTTTTGAATAATTTCTGTGAATTTATCAATATGCTCTGTGAATTCTTCTTTTGAATTCATTCTCAGTCTAGTTAATTTGCCCATCAATGTTCTGTAGGAGTTCTTTGTAGATTCTCCATACATGCGCTCAATATCTTTTAGGATCTGAGATGCATCATCTTTGCTATTTATTAATGATAGATGCTTATTGCGAAGTCCACTCAAAATTATGTGCTTGGCCTCGCTGTTCTGCCTTTTCCAGACTTTAACCTTGGCTTCATCATCTGCACCTTGGGGCTTTGGTGTCTCAATCGCATCCAAAACATCCCTTGCTTCTAAATATGCTATTAAGCGCGTTTTCCAGTGCACAAAATTGTCCTCATCTAGCAGCATTAAGCCTGGCTTTGCTTCACTATAAAAACTGGCACTAGCCATCTTAAAATCCAAAATTTGGAAAAAATTTCAAAATTCAAAAATTTGTCAAAATTCAAAATCAAAATCTCAAAATTCTCAAAATGCAAAAAGCAAAAGCCTCAAAATAAATCTTCACTGCCTTTGGGTCTTTTGTGAGCTCTGAGGGAGGGGAGGGGTAGCTTAATCCCCCTTTCTCTAAACAATAGGACAAAAGACCATGCGGTCTGACCAGGAAATGCTCTCAGAAAAATCCTACTCAGCTCAAAAATGCAATCCAACGCAATCCTTCAAAAATACACAAAATACGTGGCGCTGGGCCTACATAACCCTTTGTGGGAATGTTTTGGAACGTGGATGGAGATTTATAATTTAATATATCTCATCCTAACTTGTGCTAACAAGTTCAACTAGCAGAGTAACATTCCCTTTTAAAATACACACAGCGGAAGTTGCTTTGATTCGCTAGAATCAACTTAATCTAGTTTCCTGGTTTGTCACTATATTTCCCCTTTGTCCCTCTTCAAATAAGACACAACACACGTCTTCTATAAAAAGATATAAAATGTTTACTCACATGTATCCAGCTCAAGACAAATCCCAAAGAAGGCAGGCTTATTCTTAGTAAAGATATTTACAATTGGAATCTCCCCATGTGGGAGAGAAGTCCAGGCCCCAGTTGGCTGGAAGCCAACTGAGCATCCTCACAGTTCGAGTGAGAGAGTGGAAAAGAATGGAAGTAAAGAGGCAGAATGGCTGCTGGGCAGTTGGTTTTGCTAATACCTTCCCAGGTGAAGCCACTCCCACTTCTAGCTTGCAAAGGAAGATATCTCAATCCATGTGACCAGGAAGTTGTGGCTGGAGGACTGAGATACCTTCTAGCATTGTTGTACTTGACTGCTCTAGTGTTTACATCCCACACAGAAGTCATCAGACCCTTATATATAGTGGGAGGGTGGGGTGGGGTATTTCTCAGAAGGGTGGTGGGAGATGGGTGATTGACTCAACGGGTATGGTGAACCTGTTGACGACTGTTAACGACTGCAATTAGTCTTACAGGAAAAAGCAAGGGATAGTAAGCAGATGATTAGCATATGTAATGAGACCAACACTGCTACCTACCTGAATCCTACGGGGAGGCCAGGCTGCCAGCAATACAGTGTTACCTCTGGTTACGAACTTAATTCGTTCTGGAGGTCCGTTCTTAACCTGAAACCGTTCTTAACCTGAGGTACCACTTTAGCTAATGGGGCCTCCCGCTGCTGCAAAGTTCTTAACCCGAGGTACTACTTCCAGGTTAACCAGAGTCTGTAACCTGAAGTGTTTGTAACCCACGGTGTTTGTAACCCGAGGTACCTTTGTACTCTGATGTGCTTCCTCCCTTGTGCTTGCAGAAGCCTTGTGCTTGAGTGAAGCTGAGAACCCCCATTGCTCAGGGTGCCAGCGTGGCAGAGCAGCTCAGTAACACCCTGTTTTCTGATACTTCCCACGAATCAGCCCAAGGACACAGCAGCTGTGGGAGACGACTGGTCAGCAGCCCAGATCAGCTTGCCAGGCGATTAAATGGGTCAGGGCATTTCTGTCTCTCGCTCGTGGATGTTTCAGCATGTGGAAATATATCTGGGCTGCGTTGGGGTTTTTTTTCCTTTTCTTTTCTTCCAAGAGGCATTGGCAGGCTTGTCAGAGATTATTTGCAGCGAAAAACAAGCTGGGAAGACAGGAGAACTTGATTTAAAAGGCCTGTGGAGCTTCCACCAGCGAGGACGGATCATCCATCAAAGCAGAGCGCCATGGTGTCTTTGGCAAGTAGGAGGAACAAGGCGGGACACGGTGGAAGGGAGAGGCCGGCAGGAGAGCAGGCGGGGGCTGCAAGGGGCCAAGGCCATCTCGGGGGGATTCTTGCGCCCTGATTCCAGCATTGCAGGGTGTTAGATGAGGTGATCTTTGCGGGGTCCCTGCCCACTCTGCAACTGTGGACTCATGTTCAGCTTGTGGTTCACCAAGACCCCTCGATCCTTTTCACAAACCCAGACCCTCCAAGTGCCCCTATTTTCCAGGGACAGTCCCGGATTGACGGAAGCCATCCCGGTTCCTGAGCTGATCCTGGAATGTCCCGCTTTTCCTTGGGACGTCCCTATTTTCATTGGAGAAATGTTGGAGAGCATGTATAACCCATGTTGTGTATTTGATCAAATAACATATTGTAAAAACTGCTCTGGTATAAGGCCAGAATGCTGAGAGGCTGGGCGTTCTCTGTGCCTGAAAGTTCATCTTTGCAGTGATTTCGTTTGTCCACCCGGTGAGTTGCAGTGCGAAAGGTTTTGTGTCTGGACAGGGAAGAGAGGGGCTCAAATCCCCACAAAGGCGAGGGAGTCTGCTGCCAAGCAAGGTGTCAGGGGCAGGCAGGAGTCCAAAGGGTGGGGAGAGGAGGCAGGGAGAGGTGGAGGTCCAGGGCAGGGGTCAGCAACCTTTTTCACCAGGGGGCCGGTCCACTGTCCCTCAGACCTTGTGGGGGGCTGGACTAAATTTTTGGGGGGAGAAATGATGCAAGAGCACCACGAGCCCCGGTGGCTGCTTACCTGTGTCTTCAGGGCAGCGACTGAGGAGGGAGCACAAGGCTTGTGTGTGCGAGAGAGTTTGTTTCTGGCTTGTGTGTGTGTGTTTGTCTGGTGACTAGCTGTGGGCGGAGCTAATCAGTGCCTGGAGGGCAGAGACTGAGGAAGTAGGCAAAAGGTGAGCTGAGCTTGTAGGGCGGAGCTAATCAGTGCCTGGAGGGCAGCGACTGAGGAGGGAGCACAAGGCTTGTGTGTGCGAGAGAGTTTGTTTCTGGCTTGTGTGTGTGTGTTTGTCTGGTGACTAGCTGTGGGCGGAGCTAATCAGTGCCTGGAGGGCAGAGACTGAGGAAGTAGGCAAAAGGTGAGCTGAGCTTGTAGGGCGGAGCTAATCAGTGCCTGGAGGGCAGCGACTGAGGAGGGAGCACAAGGTGAGCTGAGCTTGTAGGTTTTGAGGGTTTGTCTTTTTGGGGCTGTGTGTGATTAAGTTTGTGTGCTTATTTGTTTCCTTATTTGTTTGTGTGTTTCCCAGGCTTGTGTGTGCGAGAGAGTTTGTTTCTGGTTTGTGTGTGTGTGTTTGTCTGGTGACTAGCTGTGGGCGGAGCTAATCAGTGCCTGGAGGGCAGAGACTGAGGAAGTAGGCAAAAGGTGAGCTGAGCTTGTAGGGCGGAGCTAATCAGTGCCTGGAGGGCAGCGACTGAGGAGGGAGCACAAGGTGAGCTGAGCTTGTAGGTTTTGAGGGTTTGTCTTTTTGGGGCTGTGTGTGATTAAGTTTGTGTGCTTATTTGTTTCCTTATTTGTTTGTGTGTTTCCCAGGCTTGTGGGTGAGAGAGAGTTTGTTTCTGGCTTGTGTGTGTGTGTTTGTCTGGTGACTAGCTGTGGGCGGAGCTAATCAGTGCCTGGAGGGCAGAGACTGAGGAAGTAGGCAAAAGGTGAGCTGAGCTTGTAGGGCGGAGCTAATCAGTGCCTGGAGGGCAGCGACTGAGGAGGGAGCACAAGGTGAGCTGAGCTTGTAGGTTTTGAGGGTTTGTCTTTTTGGGGCTGTGTGTGATTAAGTTTGTGTGCTGATTTGTTTCCTTATTTGTTTGTGTGTTTCCCAGGCTTGTGTGTGCGAGAGAGTTTGTTTCTGGCTTGTGTGTGTGTGTTTGTCTGGTGACTAGCTGTGGGCGGAGCTAATCAGTGCCTGGAGGGTAGCGGCGCGCGCCTAGCGGCGCGCGCAGTTTGACCTATCTTTTAAATTGAGGAGAGCTAGTCTCAAACGTTTACTTGGGGAGACCTAGGCTTCTTTTTTGTGTGTCCTGACTTCAAGCTTCAAGATGGAGGGTGAGGGAACAACTGTAGTCGCCTGCAATTCCTGCGCAATGTTTGCCTTCTTGCCAAAGGATGTAGGCAGCTACACCTGCAGCAAGTGCAAGTTGGTTGCCCTACTAGAAGACAAGGTCCGGCAACTTCAGGAGGGGGAAGGAACAACTATAGTCGCCTGTAATTCCTACGCAATGTTTGTCTTCTTGCCAAAGGTTGTAGACAGCTACACCTGCAGCAACTGCAAGTTGGTTGCCATACTCGAAGACAAGGTCCAGCAACTTCAGGCCCGTGTATCTACGCTCCAGAAAATTAAAGAGCTGGAGCTTTTCTTGGATGCAGCAGAGCACACTGTCTCCACCAAGCAGGAGACAGGGCACATCCCTGAGGAGGAGATCAGTTCCCCAACTCAGGAGCCAGATGTATGGAGGAACGTGACTCACAGAAGTAGAATGCCCAGGGATCGCTCTGAGTGTTTAGAACTACAAAATCAATTTGAAGTGCTCTCAAATCTGGAAGATGAAGACCAGACTCCATTGGAAGATCTCTCCCTCATCACAGTTGATGAGGTATATGAAGACGAGCAGCATAGTCAGTCCTCCGGGAATGTGCAGGCGACCTTGGAAGGGACAGCACGTGTAAGAATCCCGACCAAGCCTAAGAGGAGACGTGTAGTGGTGATAGGGGATTCCCTACTGAGGGGTACCGAAGCAGTGATCTGTGGGCCTGACAAGATGTCTCGAGAGGTATGCTGTCTCCCCGGGGCCAAGATCCATGATGTTACAGAACGGCTGCAAGGAATAATAAAACCTACGGATAAAAACCCCTTCCTTTTAGTCCATGTGGGAACCAATGACACCGCAAGCCATAGCCTCCAGAAGATCAAAAGTGATTATGAGGCTCTGGGCAGGAAGCTGAAGCAATTAAATGCACAAATTGTCATCTCATCTGTCCTCCCAGTTGAACGCCGTGGCCCAGGAAGAGAGGGGAAAATAGGAGAAGTGAACAACTGGCTTCGCAAATGGTGCTGGCAGGAACGGTTTGGATTCTTAGATCACGGCCTGCAGTTTCTTGAAGATGGACTTCTGGCAAGTGATGGGCTGCACCTCACAAGGGTTGGGAGGAATGTTTTTGCCAACAATCTCAAAAACCTCATCAGGAGGGCTTTAAACTGACTTATGTGGGGGAGGGAGACAGTGGTCCTGAAGGTAGGAGTCTATCAAATGCTGAAGATGATCATCCAAAAGTCAAGGACCAAATGGAGCAAACAGCACACAGACCTAGTGGTGGGAGGAAAAAATCCTTAAGTAGGAGACTAGGGGGAATGATCAATGGTTTTCAATGTCTGTATACAAATGCACAGAGCATGGGAAATAAACAAGATGAACTTGAGCTCTTGATACAGCAAACTAAATATGACATAATAGGCATCACTGAAACCTGGTGGGATGAGTCTCATGATTGGAATGTAGTAATAGAGGGATACAATCTATTTCAGAGAAATAGACCAAACAGGAAAGGAGGAGGAGTGGCATTATATGTCAGGGATGTGTATACCTGTGAAGAGATCCATGATTTAAAACTTCAAAGCCAAATTGAGAGTATCTGGGTCAAAATTAAGGGAGAGAAAAATAACAGTGATCTCATTGTGGGAGTTTACTATAGATCCCCGAGCCAAACTGAGGACATAGATGATGCCTTCCTGGAACAGATGACCAAGCATTCAAAAGGAAATGAGATAGTAGTAATGGGGGATTTCAACTATCCTGATATTTGTTGGATGTCAAACTCAGCCAAGAGCATAAGGTCGAACAGATTCCTCACTGGCCTTGCAGACAACTTCATTGTCCAGAAAGTGGTAGAAGCAACAAGAGGATCAGTCATTTTAGATCTGGTCCTAACCAATAGTGATGACCTGGTTAGTGGGGTAGAAGTGGCAGGATCATTAGGTGGGAGTGATCATGCTCTTCTGGAGTTTATTATACATCAGAAAGGAGCAACCAAGCATACTAAGACTCAAATTCTAGACTTTAAGAAAGCCGACTTCAGAAAACTTAGGGAAATGCTGGATGTGATCCCATGGTCAGTAATACTAAAAGGGATGGGAGTTCATGATGGATGGGAGTTTGTTAAAAGGGAGATATTAAAAGCACAACTTCAAGCAGTACCAATGCGACGAAAACATGGAAGTTGCCTAAAGAAGCCAGGGTGGCTATCTAAAGAACTTTTAACTGAGTTAAGATTTAAAAGGGATATGTACAAGAAATGGAAAAAGGGGGAAACCACCAGAGAGGAATTCAAACAAATAGCCAGCACATGTAGAGACAAAGTCAGAAAAGCTAAAGCACAGAATGAACTCAGGCTTGCTAGAGAGGTTAAAAGCAATAAAAAGAGTTTTTATGGGTATGTCCGTAGCAAAAGGAAGAACAAGGAAACAGTGGGGTCACTTAGAGGAGAAGATGGTGAAATGCGAACAGGGGACGCAGAAAGGGCAGAACTCCTCAATACCTTCTTTGCCTCAGTCTTCTCCAAAAAAGAAAACAATGCCCGACCTGAAGAATATGGAGCAGATGATTCAGCAGGGGAAACACAGCCCAGAATAAGTAAGGAGGTAGTACAAGAACACTTGGCTAGTTTAGATGTATTCAAGTCTCCAGGGCCAGATGAACTACATCCCAGAGTATTAAAAGAACTGGCAGAGGTGATTTCAGAACCACTGGCAGTAATCTTTGAGAATTCCTGGAAAACAGGTGAAGTCCCAGCAGACTGGAGGAGGGCAAATGTTGTCCCTATTTTCAAAAAGGGGAAAAGAGAGGACCCAAACAATTACCGCCCAGTCAGCCTGACATCAATACCAGGAAAGATTCTAGAGCAGATCATTAAGCAAACGGTCTGTGAGCACCTAGAAAGGAACGCTGTGATCACTAAAAGTCAGCATGGGTTTCTGAAAAATAAGTCATGTCAGACTAATCTGATCTCATTTTTTGACAGAATTACAAGCCTGGTAGACGAAGGGAACACTGTGGATGTAGCCTATCTTGATTTCAGCAAGGCCTTTGACAAGGTGCCCCATGATATTCTTGTAAAGAAGCTGGTAAAATGCGGGCTAGACAATGCTACCATTCAGTGGATTTGTAACTGGCTGACTGACCGAACCCAAAGGGTGCTCATCAATGGCTCCTCTTCATCCTGGAGAGAAGTGACTAGTGGGGTGCCACAGGGTTCTGTCTTGGGCCCAGTCTTATTCAACATCTTTATCAATGACTTGGATGATGGGCTTGAGGGCATCCTGATCAAGTTTGCAGATGACACCAAATTGGGAGGGGTGGCTAATACCCCAGAGGACAGGATCACACTTCAAAATGACCTTAACAGATTAGAGAACTGGGCCAAGGCAAACAGGATGAATTTTAACAGGGAGAAATGTAAAGTACTACACTTGGGCAAAAAAAATGAAAGGCACAAATACAGGATGGGTGATACCTGGCTTGAGAGCAGTACAAGTGAAAAGGATCTAGGAGTCTTGGTAGACCACAAACTTGACATGAGTCAACAGTGTGATGCAGCAGCTAAAAAAGCCAATGCAATTCTGGGCTGCATCAATAGGAGTATAGCATCTAGATCAAGGGAAGTAATAGTACCACTGTATTCCGCTCTGGTCAGACCCCACCTGGAATACTGTGTCCAGTTCTGGGCACCACAGTTCAAGAAGGATATTGACAAGCTGGAACGTGTCCAGAGGAGGGCAACCAAAATGGTCAAAGGCCTGGAAACGATGCCTTATGAGGAACGGCTTAGGGAGCTGGGTATGTTTAGCCTGGAGAAGAGACGGTTAAGGGGTGATATGATAGCCATGTTCAAATATATAAAAGGATGTCATATAGAGGAGGGAGAAAGGTTGTTTTCTGCTGCTCCAGAGAAGCGGACATGGAGCAATGGATTCAAACTACAAGAAAGAAGATTCCACCTAAACATTAGGAAGAATTTCTTGACAGTAAGAGCTGTTCGACAATGGAATTTGCTGCCAAGGAGTGTGGTGGAGTCTCCTTCTTTGGAGGTCTTTAAGCAGAGGCTTGACAGCCACCTGTCAGGAATGCTTTGATGGTGTTTCCTGCTTGGCAGGGGGTTGGACTGGATGGCCCTTGTGGTCTCTTCCAACTCTATGATTCTGTGATTCTGTGATTCTGTGATTCAGAGTGGCAGGGGCTGGCGGTGGCAGAGGGACGATGAGCGGCGTGGAAAGGGCTCTGGAGAGGGGCTGGTTAAAATGGTGGCCACTTGAGCGCTGCTGCTGCTGCTGCTGGCACCAACAAAGCCCAGCCCCCTTCCTCCTCTAGGCAAGGCGGGGAGAAGCCAGGAGGAGGGAGGGAGGAGGAGGCGGCACCGCTGCCGTGTGAGGGAGAGGAAGGGAGAGGGAAAGAACGTGCGCTGGTGATCCACACAGCGATTCCCAGACTGCCTGTGGGCCAGATCCAGAAAGAAATTGGGCCTGATCTGGCCCGCGGACCTTAGTTTGCCGACCCATGGTCCAGGGGAAGGGGCCAGCGATTTGTGGGGTTCTGTGCCATCTATGAGATGAGGGGAGGGGAGGAAGAGTCCAGGCAGCCAGAGGGGGAAGAGGTGGTCCCAGAGAGAGTTTGGCCCTTAGCATCTCTTCTGTCTCCTCCCCACCATCTCCAAGGGCGAGGAGGGGCTCAAAGGGACAGGAGCTGCTGTGCTGAAAGGGACAGGGACAAGCTGTCGCTCCAGACATCCAGAGTGCAAGTCTGAAGAAGGCGATGCCCAGCTCCAAGGCGGGTTTGCCATGAAACTAATGAAGCTGAAACTTCAGGGCCCCAAATCCCAGAGGGGCCTCACCGCGACTAGGATACTGCTAGCCCAAAGAAGGAAAAGTGATGAAATTCCAACTCCAGAAGAATGGCAAGGAAAGCTGATGGAATATGCTGAAATGGCGAAGCTGATGGGAAGACTAAGAGACAAAGACAATACTTTTTAAAAAAGAATGGGAACCATTTATGTTGTACCTACAGAAACAATGTAAAGAAATGGACTCACTGGCAGGGCTTGAGTAAACACTTACAATTAACAAAATCAAATATAGAAACTACCAAGAGAATGTTAAAATGATAGGAGTATAACAACAATTAATATAGAGAACTCAATATTAAGATAAAACAAAGTAAGCGGGAGAAGTTATTATGCAAAACAAAAACAAAAAAGGAAGTTTTGGGGGAAAATGGAGGAATTGTATTTTGTTTGTTATGTGATATGTGGTCAGTATGATAAAAATGCAAAATTTAAAAAAAGAAAAACACAACAAAAAAGAAAAGAAAAAAGAAGTGACTTCAGTCCACACCACTTAAAGATTTTTGGTCTAGTAGGCCCAATTTGAGTCACAAACTATAAGACACAGGAAATTTTTAACAAAATAGAAAATAAAAAAATTCCTCCCAGTAGCACCTTCGAGACCAACTAAGTTTGTTCTTGGTATGAGCTTTCGTGTGCATGCACACTTCTTCAGATACACTGAAACAGAAGTCACCAGACTCTTATATATAGTGAGAGGGTGGGGAGGGGTATTACTCAGAAGGGTGATAGGCTGATAGCTGTGGTAAACCTGTTGACGACTGTTAATGGCTGACAACTTTTGTTAAAACCCCAGAAGCCTTTTGGTCAAGATTTGCCAAAGGAAAAACACAGACTCTTTATGTTTGCAACAACCACGGCAAGGATGCCATTGGCACAAAAATGGAAAAGCGATAAAATACCAAGTAAAGAAGAATTGGCAAGGAAAACTTACAGAATGTGCCGATATGGCAAAACTAACTGATAGACTACGAAATAAGGGGGGAAATCCTTTAAAGAAGACTGGAGACCATTCTTGGCTTATCTACAGAAACAATGCAAAGATTTGAACTCACTAGCAGGTTTGGAGTAAACATTTACAAGTAACAAAATGCATATAAATTATAAGATTAAATTTTAAAAGGGGGAATTGAAAGGTAGTTAGCAGGAATTGATATTATGTTAAAATAAACCAGAGAGGGAGGTTGAGGGAAGTCCAGGGGGGGGGGATAATTTGGGATTGATGAATTATGCTATTTGTTATAATGAAAAAATGGAAAACTTAATAAAAAATCTTTTTAAAAAGAAAAGAAAAGCACTTTGTAGATAAAAAAGGATTATGGACACGGTCTGTAACAGCAGCCACTTGCTGTTTTTTGCTCTGTTGAATTTTGGAAAGTTACTCTAACAGCGAGAAACCAGCAGGCTGGTATGTTTTTCGGCTGCCTTCCTCCAATGCAGTTCATGGAGGGACACTCTCTAAATCCTTCCGATTCAGCCGTATTTCTTCACTGCAAATGTGGTTGTCAGATTTATTCTCGGCATTGGCACATATCCTTCCCAAAGCCCACATAAAAGGAAGTGTGAAATTCAGTTGACTCTGCTTACCTCAAGCTGCACCCATCCTGAACGCTCTGGGCAATATTGGTACTCGTGGATTTAGGAGGAGGATTTCAAGAGATGGTAGATTTTAAGAACATTCCTTGGGTTTTATAAAACTGACAGGGGAAAACCTCACCGACAAAACTGCCTGATCCTGCCGAGACAAACCTTTGGCCTGTCTTGTCCCCAAAGAGTTGACACTGCCTAAGAGTGACTCTGGAGGACTCAGGCGAAGGCAGGATTGTACCACGATCTCCTTCTTGGTTGAGATACCAGAGGGTTGAACCTGCAACCATCGCCATGTAAAGGGCAGACTCTGCCCCTCAGCTATGGGTCCCCACTTTCACCAGAGGTTTTGTTAAGACTGTTGGAAAACGCCCTGGGGTGCCCCTGCAGCCCCCAAACTCCGAGCGTCCTCCGGTATGCGCAGCAGAGGCATTTCCCTTCTTCTCCAGTGCGCTTCAGCGACATATATCAAATGACATATGCACACTAATCTTCTAGCATAACACAGCAAGAAGGGTGAGACATCGTAGAGCTAATCTACGTATTTATTTATACACTATGTACAGACAAAGGAGTCATGCCGTCCTCTCTCTCCGGCTCCAAGAGAAGAACAAGGACAAGTAAAAGCAAAAGTACAGTACAAATAGTGCATACAGCGGAAGAGATAAGACTGTCTTCCGTTCCCACACTCTTCCCAGACAGGCATGTGATTTACACCAATCTCATCTGCAGCATCGGAGGCGTGAAATACTAACAAAAACTACACACTGGTTACTAGATGTGGCATCCCCACTGCGATCATTTTCAGGCGTCCATCGGATTGCCACCAGGATCACTGAGTGCTAGGGATGGAAAGCTCTGCCCATTTTTGTTTCATCTTTTTCTCGCTCTTCCAATCTGAAATTCAGCTGCCCACAATTTGCTGCCATTTGCAATATATCTATAAAATCATTTAAAGGTAGATAGCCGTGTTGGTCTGTCATAGTCAAAACAAAATAAAATAAAATAAATTCCTTCCAGTAGCACCTTAGAGACCAACTAAGTTTGTTCTTGGTATGAGCTTTCGTGTGCATGCACACTTCTTCAGATATAAAATCATTGTGAGGATCCGTCAGAATTTTAGTGGAAGCTTCTCCCTATGAGCCCTGTGGGTGGAATTCAGCCTTGCCCTATGATGAACGTTCCATCTGGGAAGAATTCCAACTTGCCAGTCAAAAGAAGCTCCTCCTCTGGCCATTTGGGAAGGTTATCCCAACCCCCCAACCCCTAGAGCTAACTTCAAGGGGGTGTCGTGTCCCTGATGGTAACTGTAGCTAGCTGTCAAGTACACACGCCACCCCGAGAAGTTAGCGGAAGAAGCCTTGAAGTTTATTGTACAGCACACAGAGAAACGTGGAAAGTCCGTAAGGATTCTGAGGAGGCCATCTCAGAGCTCCCCTTAAATACATTTTGCTGGATGACCCCCAATTCCCCCCTCCCTTCCGCCCTAAAGGTCCGGGGGTAATCCTCTTCCCCACCCGGGATGGCTTGGACAAAAGGAGTTAACTGCTCCGGCCTGCCCGCGCTATTCATGGGTGCTTTTTACATTGTTATTGCGATGCTGACGGCTCTGCCGCGCCCGCCGCTGATGGCTCGTTAGCGGTCGTTATCGCCGGCTTCCGGGGATTGCCCGCTAAGCCTTCCTGGGGTTGTTTACCCAGCGGGGCATGCCTAGGGGAGTTCAGGTATTGCTGTGCTCGGTTTAACCCCTGCGCGCCTGGCTCTGCTGTCGCCCCCTTTCCTGGCCCGCTGCGTGGTTCCGCTTCCTGGCGCCCGCATGGCGCGACCCCGGCGGGTCCCGGTCCACTACTGTCCGACTGAGTCGCGGACCCCGGTCTGCCACTGTCTAGCCGGGTCGCGACAGGGGGAGAGGGAGGAAGCAGAGAAAGTCCTAAGACACAAGGACTGGCTTGTGGGCCTTGTACACCTTTGCAGGATTCAATTCTATGCACACTTTCCCCTGAAATATGCATTTTTGTGAATCAAATATCTCTCCATTCTTCCTGAGCACAAGACCTTTGACACAAGGAGAGCACCCAGGAGGTCAACCCAGATTCACAATGACAGCAGAGGTGTATGCCACAACAGCGGCAAGGACTCTTCTAGCTCAAAAATGGAAGCAACAGGAATGACCAACGATAGAAGAGGAGCAGATGAAGATGATGGAATATGCAGAATTGGCAAAGCTGACCGGGAAAATCCGAAACCAGCATAATCAAGCTTTCCAAAAAGACTGGGGTAAATTTGGATAATATCTGAAGGGCAATTGCAAACAAGTAACAACACTAGCAGGACTGATTTAAGAAGACTTGTAATGTTAATGATTCGTACCTTTTTATATTTCTTTTAAAATGTGGTAACTGGAATGAAGGAAATGTAAACAGGAAGAGGTACGAATGCTATGACGCAGAAAGGAATTATGAAAACCATGAGGAGGCAAGTCAACTAGCTCATATGAGCAAAAAGCAATGTGAATAGCAAAGATGTACTTAAATACCATGAAATGGAAACTTAATAAAAATATCACACAATGACAGCAGAGGTTGTATGGCCATTGGCCAGGGATTCTTGCGCTGTGCTTCCGGCATCGCAGGGGGTTGGACTAGATGGTCCTTGGGGTCCCTCCAACTCTTTGATTCTAGGATTCCTCTCATTTAGTCCTTGAGAATGGCGAACTGTGTTTGGTAGACGTGTGAAGTGGCCCAGCCCAGCCACTGGGGGGAATGCCAGTCATCATTCCTGCAAGCTTTGCCATTCTGGTTAGGGTACTGTTAATTGTGAGCTTGACGTGGCTTTTCCTCCCTGGGTACTGCGTCGTTATCTTTTTTAAGTGCATTTTAATTTTGTTTACTCTGGCAGCCGTAATGATCCCGTGGCTGGCAGGCAATTGTGCCATGTCGCTCTTGCACTCTGCGGTTTGTCCCCTCTTTTATGAGAGCCTGCCTAATTCCTCGGGCAAAGGCGTCTGGAGGAGCAGGTGGGCACTGCAGGAGAGCATTAAAAAGGTTTATGAGCTGCACAGGGACCCTTCCCGTCCCTGTTTTATGAACAATCCTCTCTCGCTTCTTTTCCAGAAATTTCAGCTTTGGGAAGGTGGAGGGAGCGGACACATGTTCCGCCTGGAGAAGAGAAAGCCAAGAAGTGACATGAGAGCCCTCTTCAAATATCTGAAGGGCTGTCCCACGGAAGGGGGAGCAAACTTGTTTTCTGCTGCTCCGGAGGAAGAAGAACTTTCTTTCAGGGCCGTCTTAAGCATATCCGTCACCGTGGTGCAGAAGGGGTGGGGGGCAACTTTCTCGGAGCCCCTCCCACTCCCACTCCCTGCCCCCTGCGCTGGGCAGCTTGAGGCTCACTTGCTGAGCGGGCTTCCTCAGCAGTTCCGCTAGTGCCGCGGGGCGGGCAGGAGGGAGAAGGGCGCTGCATAGCTTTGTGCGCTGCCGCCTCCTCCACCTCCTCTCCCAGGCAGGAAGCAAGAGAGCGCAGCTTGCTGTAGGAAGAGCCGCCGCCGCCACCACCCAGCATGCCCTCTCAGCTGTTCCCAGTCGGTCCTGGACTCCCGCTGCTGGGCACCCCTGAAAGGCAGGCGCTGTGGTGCAGGGCGCCACTAACCCTAATGAGTAAGACGGCCCTGCTCAGTACAAGGTAAGGTCCTCTGTTCCTAGAACCCAGAGCGCTCTGGCTGCTTGCTAGAACTGATGGGGAGCAGCAGGGAGGATTCCCTCACAGACACACACTTCTCAGAACGTCAGACGTCTGCTGGATCAGGACAGACAGACAGACATGTGTCCTTTTATTTCAGCTCAAACCATGCCCAGCATGAAAGAAATGCAACAAAAGTAGTCATAAACAATAAATAAAACATTAAAAATCACATAACCACATAGATCAGAACACGGTCTATAATATAGCATAAAAACAAACAAACAAACAAACAGAAATGGCCCTGGTCAGAGAATCCTTCCTTTCTTCCTTCTTCCCTTCCTCCCTTCCTTCTGAAGGCAGCCATGTTTAGGGAAGTTTAAAATGTTCGATGCTTTATTGTATTTTTAATATTTTGTTGGAAGCTGCCCAGAGTGGCCGGGGAAACCCAGCCAGATGGGTGGGGTATTTATTATTATTATTATTATTATTATTATTATTATTATTATTATTATTATTATTCCCTCCAAAAGAAGCTCAATGTGGCCTGTGTACTGTTCCCGGGAGTTTCTCATCCAAGCAGCTTACAAGGCCAGATCTAGTATTTATTTATATCTACAAAATTATTACCATTTTCTTTATTTTCCATGTACCAAACATCACATAACCAAATGAAAACCAAATGTCGACAAGTAGCAGAGCAGGCATTCTGAGCCGTTGCCTGTGGGAAACCATCAAACAGGACCGGAGGACAAGACCATCAGAACCGAAGGAGAGCCTTTTGGATCAGGCCCATGGCGCCCATCTAGTCCAGCATCCTGTTCTCACAGGGGCCAACTAGATCCCCCAAGGGGAAAGCCGCCAGCAGGATCCAAGCACAAGAGCCACACTCCCCCCCCCCGTGATTCCCGGCTGTGTGGAGAAGCAGCTTCTTTTATCCGCCCTGAACCCTCCAGCTTCCAGCCTTCTCTGTGTGATGGCCTCATGTCAGGATCCTGCCAGCATCGCTGTCAAGGCTAATGGGAGGTGGCATTAATCGATGGGCGCCTTGGCGGCCACTGAGGACATGTGCCAAGCCGCTGACTTTGTCTGAGAAGTCTTCCGTGAAGCAATTGCTCCCTGGGAGGAGAGCGTGAGACCCTTCTCAGCACAATTAAGCAGAGCGTGACATGCCTGCGAGACTGAGCGGTGGCAGCGGGGAAAGGAGGACAGACACATCCGAGGAGGAGGGCAAATTCATGGAGCGGAGGGCTATGACCTTTCTACCTACCTACCTCTTGATGGCTACCAGGCGTAATGGCTAGATGGCCCCCCTCTGGCCTGATCCAGCAGGCTCTTCATACGAGGACACCCGTCTCCATCAGTTTGGAGCACTGAGTCGGTGATGAAAATCCTTCTTGGGATTCCTTCCTCCAACCACACGCAACCACACACACACAGCAGCGTCTTTGTCAAAAGAGACAAAACTCCAGCCAAGCCCAAGGCGACATTTCAGGGTTCAGAGGTGCGTCAGTACCAGGGAGCTCTTCTCTGGGCTCAGCGGCCAAAACAGATCACACAGACAGGTCATCTCCTCTGGCAGCATTCGATTGACCCTCGTCTAAAGGAACCCATAAGAAACAAGACAAAAAGGATGAATTGTTATAAGGATGTATGAGACAATATAGAAAGAGTAAGCTAATAATGATAGGCACATTCATCATCAGAAAGAGAGTATGCACCGGGAAATGATAGGGAGTCTATTCTCCTTTATTTTAATTTATGTTAGTAAAAAGATAAGAGAGAGAGAGGAGAGAGACAGCATAAATCTAACTTGTTTAATTTTTGTAAACATATAGAAGACTATTTGTATATGAAACAAAATTAAAAATAAAATCCTTCCAGTAGCACCTTAGAGACCAACTAAGTTTGTTATTGGTATGAGCTTTCATGGTATGAAGATGTTCAGATTTTTGTCAATTGGTTCTCATGATAAAACTTACAGATTCTTGCTTCACACAATTAACTCAAGGCAGTATCAATTTGCTCTTGGCAGAAAGCCAAGATCTGCCTGGCCTGACAACAGCTCTCTGATTGGTTAATGACCAGCACTCAACTCTGTTAATTAAGAACGCTAGCACAGCTGTGGGTGTGGGGTGTTAGGAGTAGGAGTGCTGTGTTTGGTTGGAGAGAGAGAGAGACAGTGAGGATCTATTTTGCTTTGTTTTGTATGCAGAAACTCTGCTGGTTTTATTTTCTTTTAATAAATCCTGTAAATAGTTATTCTGCGTCTAGCCGACTAGTCATTTCCACCTCAACTAGCTTCTGTGCTGTGCAGGAAAACTCTGCTACGTTTGGGCTAAAGCCACTAGAGCTATGCCTGACACTTCAAAAGCCTAAAAGGTTATGGGCAAGGTGCTGCCAGCCTGAGTTGTGGCGGTGTTGGTTCCAGAAGTGGTTGTTCCTGTGGCATTGGTGAAGCGGAAGGACACTGACTGGTTCCTGACTGTCGTAAGCTGGTGACGCAGTGGACGCAAGGACAACAGCTGCAGCGTGTGAGTGCTGGGTGATGTGGTTCCTGTTCTCTCTCGCTGGCCGTGAGTAGCTGGTTCCGGGTTCCAGGGACATCGCTCTCAAGATGGCCTTACAACCAGTTCAGATGGCTTTTGAGCGTCTGAATGACTCAAATTACTTGCTGTGGTCGGAACGCATGCAGGCAGTGCTGCAGAGGGATCATCTCTGGAAAGTGGTGAGTAAGTTTCCTGCAAAGCCTGATGATGAAGACCTAGATAAAGACCAAAGAGCAAGGGCCACAATTGTCTTGGGGCTGGAAGATTCCCAGTTGCCGTATGTGAGGGGAATCAAGACAGCTAGAGGTGTGTGGCAAGCACTTAAAGAACTCCATGTGCGTGAGACAGCGGTTTCCAAGCTGTTTATTCGCAAGGCATTGTACAAGGCAATGTTACAGCCTGGGGTTACAATGCAGGAACACCTACACAGTTTGCAGTTAAAGTTTGTTGCGCTTCAGGAAAGAGACTGTGCGTTAGACCAGCAGGAGAAGGTGGCTATCATTCTGAGCTCTCTCCCTGAAAGCTGGGATAATCTTGTCATGTCTCTAGAAGCAATGAAAGAGGATGATTTAACAGTCAGTTACGTTACTGGGCGTTTGATTGAAGAATGGCATAAGAAGCAAGAAAGGTCGTTGGCTGCAGAGGCTTCTATAAGCGGGCGGTTGGGAAGGAGTTCTCATGCCGTACCAGAGGTGAAACAGGAGCAGCGTGCCGGTGAGGAGTCAGCGTTTGCTGTTAGGCGTTGTTTCCGTTGTGGATCTTCAGCGCATCTAAAACGCCAATGTCCAGAGTTGGTCAAGTCTCAGTGGCCGGTGCAGGAGCAGAGACGAGATCAGCAGCAGCAGCAGCGTAAAAAGAAATTCTTTAAACGAAAACAATCAGCTCAGCTGGTGACCGCCGAGGTCAAGATTGCTGATGAGAAACAAGCTGTCTGGGTGGTCGATTCGGGAGCGTCTCGGCACATCGTAAATTCAGATGAATTGTTTCTTTCCAAGAACTCGGCACAACGCAGCCAGGTGGCTCTAGCAGACGGAAGTACTTCCGAAGTGATTTCGGGGGGTGCAGTTTTTGTTCCTTGTCTGCGTGAATGCCTGCAAAATGTACTGTGTGTGCCTTCATTAAGGAGCAATTTGATGTCTGTAGATTGTTTGTTAAAAGCTGGGTTTAAAGTGCATTTTGAAGGAGACAGTTGCATGATTAAGAAGGCTGGTGAGATTTTAGGCACTGCTAAGTCAGAGGGAGGCTTGTTTTGGCTTAAAGGAGGATCTCAAGTTGCAGCAGTAGTCAGTAAATCTCAGCCTACAGTAAATAACAAAGCTATACATGACAACTGTGTGCACTTATTGCACAGGAAAATGGGGCATGCTGGCTGGAAGAGTGTACTGAAAATGTCTGAATTGTCTGATGGGTGCAATTTAAAGAGTTGTAACAGGTACCTTGACTGTAATATTTGCAAAAAGGTTAAAACCCACAGAGTCTCTTACCCCAGGAGTGACAGAGTTAGTGAGTCACCGCTACAGCTAGTCCACATGGACGTAGTTGGTCCATTTGCTGTAAGCAGGGGTGGATCGCGTTTTTCGCTAACAATTGTTGATGACGCGACGCGTTACTCTTGGGTTCTTCCCATGAAGAATAAGGGTGACGTGTTCACTAAATTTAAAGGCTGGGTGGCATCCGTGGAAAGGTTTCTGTCCCTTAAACTCAAAAGGATTCAGACAGACAGAGGTGGGGAATTTATGTCAAATGCTTTTAGAGATTGGTTACAGAAGCGTGGCATTGGACATAGAAAAACGAACGCTTTTTCCCCGGAAGAGAACGGCATTGCGGAGCGAAAACACAGATCTCTTCAAGAGATGATGTTCGCCATGCTTGATGATGCTGATTTGCCCATGTCTTATTGGGGGGAGAGCATGCTCACCGCGTGTTATCTCCAAAACAGACTTTTTCATCAAACAATAGGGACAACTCCGTACTTCAAATTGTTTCAAAAAAAACCCAAAATTGACCACTTGCATGTGTTTGGGTCAAAAGCCTGGGTATTAATTCCAAAACAAATGAGAAAGAAGGGAGATCCTAAGACCAAACAGTTAGTGTTTGTGGGCTACCAGGAGCTAGGAAAAGGTTTTCGTTTTGCTGAAGGGACAAATGGTATTGTAATCTCCAGGAATGCCAGTTTTTGTGAACATAGTGGCTGGGAGAGACTACATGCAAATACTGAGGTTTGGTTTGAACCTTCCCAGGGGCTTCGTGACTCTGAAGGTAAACATAGAGAATCAGAGTCTGAGGGGGAGGAAAGTTCAGATAAGAGCTCTCAAGAAAGTGCAACTAGCCAGAGACCAGTTGCTAAGCAACAGAAGAGAAGTCATAGTTCTGAGGAAGAAAGTGGGTCAGAAGAAAAACTTTCTCCCAGAAGATCTAAAAGACAAAACAAAGGAGTGCCTCCAGAGCGGTTTTTTCTAGATACTGCAAATGTGTTTAGTGTAACTGCAGAGCCCAAGAGTTTTCAGGAGGTGTTAAAGTTACCAAAAGAGGAGGCAGAGCTTTGGAAGCAGGCAATGGAGGAAGAGATGTCCTCTCTGAATGAGCACAAGGTTTTTACACCAGTAGCAGCGCCTGAGGGGGCAAAGATTGTAGGCTGCAGGTGGGTGTACAAACTTAAACCGCTGGTGACAGGAGGGTACAAATACAAAGCTCGTTTAGTGGCTCAGGGATATTCTCAAAGGCCTGGGAAAGATTATGACGAGACTTTTTCCCCTACCGCTAGAGGGGACAGTGTAAGGCTAATTCTAACGCTTGGAGCAAAGAGAAAACTCCAGTTAAATCATTTTGACATACAGGCTGCATATTTGCATGCATCATTATCAGAAGACCTGTATCTAGCTGAACCGCCTGGTTATGAGACAGGTTCCAATAGAGTGCTAAAATTAAATAAAGCTCTATATGGTCTCAAACAGGCTGCAAGATATTGGAACAAGTGTTTCCATGAGGCTTTAGTGTCATTTAACTTCAAGCAGAGTACAGCTGACAATTGTGTTTACGTACGTGGTACAGGCAGTAATCAAGAGTTCTGTCTGATTTTTGTAGATGACGTATTGTATGCTTGCAAAACAGATAAACAAACTAAAAGGTTTGCCAAGCAATTGTCAAGTAAGTTCAAAGTGAAGGACTTAGGCCCTGTTCGGACATATCTAGGGTTGGAAGTGTGCTGGGCCCAAGATGGCAGCTGTCTAATTAGTCAGCAGAACAAAATCAAACAGCTACTGACTATGTACAGGATGCAGGATTGCAAAGGGGCAGCGGTGCCTATGGATCCAGGTTTCATAAAAACACTTCATACAGATGAGAATCCTGTATTTGAACATCCTGATGTATATCATTCTGTAATTGGAAGTCTATTGTATCTAGCACAATGGTCCAGACCTGATATTAGTTATGCAGTAGGCATACTAAGTAGATTAGTCTCAAAACCCACACTAAATGCCTGGAAAGGGGTAAAGCAAGTTCTGAGATATCTCAAACAGACTATTGGTTTTATGTTACAACTAAATTCTTCAGAGGACGAAATGTTAAGTTGCTACTGTGACAGTGACTGGGGAAATTTGCCAGATAGAAAATCTGTCACAGGATTAGTCATAATGTTCGGTGGAGCTTTAATCAGCTGGCGATCGCGCAAGCAGAATGTTGTAAGTGTATCGTCAACGGAATCCGAGTACGCCGCATTGAGTGAATTATGCAACGAGGTGGTTTATTTCAAACGTTTGTTAGCAGATTTAAATGTAAATTGTGAAGAACCAGTACAAGTTTACATTGATAATCAGGCTTGTATAACCTTAAGTAAAACAGAGGGTTTCAAGTCACGTTCCAAACATATCGCTGTAAAATACCAAAATGTGTGTTGCAATGTACAAGAAAATGTAATCACATGTACCTATGTATCAAGTGAAGAAAATGTGGCAGATATATTAACAAAACCATTGGCAAAGATAAAAAACAAGCAGATGTGCAAGGGTTTAGGTTTAGGTTTGCTGGAAAAATGAGTAAACAGTAAAAGTTCCTACACAGGTGTTAGTTGATATTAATTGTCCAGCAGAATCTGTGAGGGGGTGTTCAGATTTTTGTCAATTGGTTCTCATGATAAAACTTACAGATTCTTGCTTCACACAATTAACTCAAGGCAGTATCAATTTGCTCTTGGCAGAAAGCCAAGATCTGCCTGGCCTGACAACAGCTCTCTGATTGGTTAATGACCAGCACTCAACTCTGTTAATTAAGAACGCTAGCACAGCTGTGGGTGTGGGGTGTTAGGAGTAGGAGTGCTGTGTTTGGTTGGAGAGAGAGAGAGACAGTGAGGATCTATTTTGCTTTGTTTTGTATGCAGAAACTCTGCTGGTTTTATTTTCTTTTAATAAATCCTGTAAATAGTTATTCTGCGTCTAGCCGACTAGTCATTTCCACCTCAACTAGCTTCTGTGCTGTGCAGGAAAACTCTGCTACGTTTGGGCTAAAGCCACTAGAGCTATGCCTGACACTTCAAAAGCCTAAAAGAAGAAGTGTGCATGCACACGAAAGCTCATACCAATAACAAACTTAGTTGGTCTCTAAGGTGCTACTGGAAGGGATTTTATTTTTATTTTGTTTCGACTACAGCAGACCAACACGGCTACCTACCTGTAACTATTTGTATATGGTTTTTTTTATATGGTTCTGTTTATATTTTTGTTCATTCAAGAATGTGTACATTATCTATACGAATTTCAATAAAGTATATAGAAATGTTAAAAAAGGAAAGAAAGACAGGTCGTCTCCTCTGGTATAGCAGGTCCCAGCCCTGAGTGGGCAGCAGCGTTATCTTAACATGATGATTTGGGGAGGGGCGATTGCAGTCAGTGCCCATTCAAGGCATTTCACTCCCCCTGAAAAAGCAGCCTCCCTCGCCTGGCGGGTTGGGGGACCCCACAGAATCATAGAACTGCAGGGCTGGGAGGGATCCAGCTGCCGTCCCTCCCTCCCTCCCTCCTCAAGGCCATGAGTAAATTTGCAAGCTGCGTAAAGTTCCCTTCACCCCCGCCCCCCCCCAGCGGACCCAACTTGGCAAAATCCCATCCCAGCCCAGAAGGGTGAGCAGCTGCCAATGGATTCCCTGCCTCTTTCCAGCACCTCCTTCTCTCTCTCTCTCTCTCTCTCTCTCTCTTTCTCTCTCTCTAACAAATGGAGTGATTCTTGCTCACAGTGCTCCACAGAGGACGGCCTGCAGCTATCAACGAACCCTGCCAAGCTGGGAGTTCCTTGCCATGGAAATTTGTCTGATTCATTATCCTCTTATTATTGCAGGCTAAACATCGAATCAAACAGTCTTGGCTTCCGAACTTCCTCTTCCACAGCTAGCTGTCAAGGGCAGGGGTCCCTAAAGTTGACAGGACCACCTCCAGGGTGGAGGGACAGGTTGGTGGGGTAACCTAAGGGGACGCAAAGGAAGCATACAGTCAAATGGGTGCAATATTGCACATAATATTGAATGTAAAATACTGCAGATAATATAAGAGCATCTATTTATTTATTTATTTATCTATTGTTGTGGGTTTCATTGGTGGGGGATCAGTCCGGATGACGCCCTGAATCCCTCCCAGTTCCTGGGGTCCTGCGCACAGTGAGGGTAAGAATCTCAGAGAGCATTCTCTTGCTGAACTGATCAGAGAAGTTGCTTTGTAACACCATGGCTTCCTCATCTGGCCACCTCAGTGTCCTCATCAGCATCTCAAAAGAAGGAGCCAGGTCGCAGGAGCTGCAACTAAGTGAGGGGGCCTCAAGGCTCATGGGTGAACCCTTCCTCCACCCCCTCACCTAGCTGTGAGGCAGCAGAACAAGAGCCAGAGAAAGTATGTAGGAGATGAGATATGAGCAGGCTGGAAGGTGGAGACACAGAGACCTGCTTGCTCTGTGCTGGATCCAAAGCTGGGACTTAACAAAGAAGCAAGATTTGTTGGGGTAGAATCATAGATCATAGAATCATAGAATCATAGAGTTGGAAGAGACCACAAGGGCCATCCAGTCCAACCCCCTGCCAAGCAGGAAACACCATCAAAGCATTCCTGACAGGTGGCTGTCAAGCTTCTGCTTAAAGACCTCCAAAGAAGGAGACTCCACCACACTCCTTGGCAGCAAATTCCACTGTCGAACAGCTCTTACTGTCAAGAAATTCTTCCTAATGTTTAGGTGGAATCTTCTTTCTTGTAGTTTGAATCCATTGCTCCGTGTCCGCTTCTCTGGAGCAGCAGAAAACAACCTTTCTCCCTCCTCTATATGGCATCCTTTTATATATTTGAACATGGCTATCATATCACCCCTTAACCTTCTCTTCTCCAGGCTAAACATCCCCAGCTCCCTAAGCCGTTCCTCATAAGGCATCGTTTCCAGGACTTTGACCATTTTGGTTGCCCTCCTCTGGACACGTTCCAGCTTGTCAATATCCTTCTTGAACTGTGGTGCCCAGAACTGGACACAGTATTCCAGGTGGGGTCTGACCAGAGCGGAATACAGTGGTACTATTACTTCCCTTGATCTAGATGCTATACTCCTATTGATGCAGCCCAGAATTGCATTGGCTTTTTTAGCTGCTGCATCACACTGTTGACTCATGTCAAGTTTGTGGTCTACCAAGACTCCTAGATCCTTTTCACTTGTACTGCTCTCAAGCCAGGTATCACCCATCCTGTATTTGTGCCTTTCATTTTTTTTGCCCAAGTGTAGTACTTTACATTTCTCCCTGTTAAAATACATCCTGTTTGCCTTGGCCCAGTTCTCTAATCTGTTAAGGTCATTTTGAAGTGTGATCCTGTCCTCTGGGGTATTAGCCACCCCTCCCAATTTGGTGTCATCTGCAAACTTGATCAGGATGCCCTCAAGCCCATCATCCAAGTCATTGATAAAGATGTTGAATAAGACTGGGCCCAAGACAGAACCCTGTGGCACCCCACTAGTCACTTCTCTCCAGGATGAAGAGGAGCCATTGATGAGCACCCTTTGGGTTCGGTCAGTCAGCCAGTTACAAATCCACTGAATGGTAGCATTGTCTAGCCCACATTTTACCAGCTTCTTTACAAGAATATCATGGGGCACCTTGTCAAAGGCCTTGCTGAAATCAAGATAGGCTACATCCACAGTGTTCCCTTCGTCTACCAGGCTTGTAATTCTGTCAAAAAATGAGATCAGATTAGTCTGACATGACTTATTTTTCAGAAACCCATGCTGACTTTTAGTGATCACAGCGTTCCTTTCTAGGTGCTCACAGACCGTTTGCTTAATGATCTGCTCTAGAATCTTTCCTGGTATTGATGTCAGGCTGACTGGGCGGTAATTGTTTGGGTCCTCTCTTTTCCCCTTTTTGAAAATAGGGACAACATTTGCCCTCCTCCAGTCTGCTGGGACTTCACCTGTTTTCCAGGAATTCTCAAAAATTACTGCCAGTGGTTCTGAAATCACCTCTGCCAGTTCTTTTAATACTCTGGGATGTAGTTCATCTGGCCCTGGAGACTTGAATACATCTAAACTAGCCAAGTGTTCTTGTACTACCTCCTTACTTATTCTGGGCTGTGTTTCCCCTGCTGAATCATCTGCTCCATATTCTTCAGGTCGGGCATTGTTTTCTTTTCTGGAGAAGACTGAGGCAAAGAAGGTATTGAGGAGTTCTGCCCTTTCTGCGTCCCCTGTTCGCATTTCACCTTCTTCTCCTCTAAGTGACCCCACTGTTTCCTTGTTCTTCCTTTTGCTACGGACATACCCATAAAAACTCTTTTTATTGCTTTTAACCTCTCTAGCAAGCCTGAGTTCATTCTGTGCTTTAGCTTTTCTGACTTTGTCTCTACATGTGCTGGCTATTTGTTTGAATTCCTCTCTGGTGGTTTCCCCCTTTTTCCATTTCTTGTACATATCCCTTTTAAATCTTAACTCAGTTAAAAGTTCTTTAGATAGCCACCCTGGCTTCTTTAGGCACCTTCCATGTTTTCGTCTCATTGGTACTGCTTGAAGTTGTGCTTTTAATATCTCCCTTTTAACAAACTCCCATCCATCATGAACTCCCTTCCCTTTTAGTATTACTGACCATGGGATCATACCCAGCATTTCCCTAAGTTTTCTGAAGTCGGCTTTCTTAAAGTCTAGAATTTGAGTCTTAGTATGCTTGGTTGCTCCTTTCTGATGTATAATAAACTCCAGAAGAGCATGATCACTCCCACCTAATGATCCTGCCACTTCTACCCTACTAACCAGGTCATCACTATTGGTTAGGACCAGATCTAAAATGGCTGATCCTCTTGTTGCTTCTCCCACTTTCTGGACAATGAAATTGTCTGCAAGGCCAGTAAGGAATCTGTTCGACCTTATGCTCTTGGCTGAGTTTGACATCCAACAAATATCAGGATAGTTGAAATCCCCCATTACTACTATCTCATTTCCTTTTGAATGCTTGGTCATCTGTTCCAGGAAGGCATCATCTATGTCCTCAGTTTGGCTTGGGGGTCTATAGTAAACTCCCACAATGAGATCACTGTTATTTTTCTCTCCCTTAATTTTGACCCAGATACTCTCAATTTGGCTTTGAAGTTTTAAATCATGGATCTCTTCACAGGTATACACATCCCTGACATATACCGCCACTCCTCCTCCTTTCCTGTTTGGTCTATTTCTCTGAAATAGATTGTATCCCTCTATTACTACATTCCAATCATGAGACTCATCCCACCAGGCTTCAGTGATGCCTATTATGTCGTATTTAGTTTGCTGTACCAAGAGCTCAAGTTCATCTTTTTTATTTCCCATGCTCTGTGCATTTGTATACATACATTGAAAACCATTGATCATTCCCCCTAGTCTCCTACTTAAGGATTTTTTCCTCCCACCACTAGGTCTGTGTGCTCTTTGCTCCATTTGGTCCTTGACTTTTGGATGATCATCTTCAGCATTTGATCGACTCCTACCTTCAGGACCACTGTCTCCCTCCCCCACATAAGTCAGTTTAAAGCCCTCCTGATGAGGTTTTTGAGATTGTTGGCAAAAACATTCCTCCCAACCCTTGTGAGGTGCAGCCCATCACTTGCCAGAAGTCCATCTTCAAGAAACTGCAGACCGTGATCTAAGAATCCAAACCGTTCCTGCCGGCACCATTTGCGAAGCCAGTTGTTCACTTCTCCTATTTTCCCCTCTCTTCCTGGGCCACGGCGTTCAACTGGGAGGACAGATGAGATGACAATTTGTGCATTTAATTGCTTCAGCTTCCTGCCCAGAGCCTCATAATCACTTTTGATCTTCTGGAGGCTATGGCTTGCGGTGTCATTGGTTCCCACATGGACTAAAAGGAAGGGGTTTTTATCCGTAGGTTTTATTATTCCTTGCAGCCGTTCTGTAACATCATGGATCTTGGCCCCGGGGAGACAGCATACCTCTCGAGACATCTTGTCAGGCCCACAGATCACTGCTTCGGTACCCCTCAGTAGGGAATCCCCTATCACCACTACACGCCTCCTCTTAGGCTTGGTCAGGATTCTTACACGTGCTGTCCCTTCCAAGGTCGCCTGCACATTCCCGGAGGACTGACTATGCTGCTCGTCTTCATATACCTCATCAACTGTGATGAGGGAGAGATCTTCCAATGGAGTCTGGTCTTCATCTTCCAGATTTGAGAGCACTTCAAATTGATTTTGTAGTTCTAAACACTCAGAGCGATCCCTGGGCATTCTACTTCTGTGAGTCACGTTCCTCCATACATCTGGCTCCTGAGTTGGGGAACTGATCTCCTCCTCAGGGATGTGCCCTGTCTCCTGCTTGGTGGAGACAGTGTGCTCTGCTGCATCCAAGAAAAGCTCCAGCTCTTTAATTTTCTGGAGCGTAGATACACGGGCCTGAAGTTGCTGGACCTTGTCTTTGAGTAGGGCAACCAACTTGCAGTTGCTGCAGGTGTAGCTGTCTACAACATTTGGCAAGAAGACAAACATTGCGCAGGAATTACAGGCGACTACAGTTGTTCCCTCCCCCTCCTGAAGTTGCCGGACCTTGTCTTCTAGTAGGGCAACCAACTTGCACTTGCTGCAGGTGTAGCTGCCTACATCCTTTGGCAAGAAGGCAAACATTGCGCAGGAATTGCAGGTGACTACAGTTGTTCCCTCACCCTCCATCTTGAAGCTTGAAGTCAGGACACACAAAAAAGAAGCCTAGGTCTCCCCAAGTAAACGTTTGAGACTAGCTCTCCTCTATCTAAAAGATAGGTTAAACTGCGCGCGCCGCTAGGCGCGCGCCGCTGCCCTCCAAGCACTGATTAGCTCCGCCCTACAAGCTCAGCTCACCTTTTGCCTACTTCCTCAGTCTCTGCCCTCCAGGCACTGATTAGCTCCGCCCACAGCTAGTCACCAGACAAACACACACACACAAGCCAGAAACAAACTCTCTCTCACCCACAAGCCTGGGAAACACACAAACAAATAAGGAAACAAATAAGCACACAAACTTAATCACACACAGCCCCAAAAAGACAAACCCTCAAAACCTACAAGCTCAGCTCACCTTGTGCTCCCTCCTCAGTCGCTGCCCTCCAGGCACTGATTAGCTCCGCCCTACAAGCTCAGCTCACCTTTTGCCTACTTCCTCAGTCTCTGCCCTCCAGGCACTGATTAGCTCCGCCCACAGCTAGTCACCAGACAAACACACACACACAAGCCAGAAACAAACTCTCTCTCACCCACAAGCCTGGGAAACACACAAACAAATAAGGAAACAAATAAGCACACAAACTTAATCACACACAGCCCCAAAAAGACAAACCCTCAAAACCTACAAGCTCAGCTCACCTTGTGCTCCCTCCTCAGTCGCTGCCCTCCAGGCACTGATTAGCTCCGCCCTACAAGCTCAGCTCACCTTTTGCCTACTTCCTCAGTCTCTGCCCTCCAGGCACTGATTAGCTCCGCCCACAGCTAGTCACCAGACAAACACACACACACAAGCCAGAAACCAACTCTCTCTCACCCACAAGCCTGGGAAACACACAAACAAATAAGGAAACAAATAAGCACACAAACTTAATCACACACAGCCCCAAAAAGACAAACCCTCAAAACCTACAAGCTCAGCTCACCTTGTGCTCCCTCCTCAGTCGCTGCCCTCCAGGCACTGATTAGCTCCGCCCTACAAGCTCAGCTCACCTTTTGCCTACTTCCTCAGTCTCTGCCCTCCAGGCACTGATTAGCTCCGCCCACAGCTAGTCACCAGACAAACACACACACACAAGCCAGAAACAAACTCTCTCGCACACACAAGCCTGGGAAACACACAAACAAATAAGGAAACAAATAAGCACACAAACTTAATCACACACAGCCCCAAAAAGACAAACCCTCAAAACCTACAAGCTCAGCTCACCTTGTGCTCCCTCCTCAGTCGCTGCCCTCCAGGCACTGATTAGCTCCGCCCTACAAGCTCAGCTCACCTTTTGCCTACTTCCTCAGTCTCTGCCCTCCAGGCACTGATTAGCTCCGCCCACAGCTAGTCACCAGACAAACACACACACACAAGCCAGAAACAAACTCTCTCTCACCCACAAGCCTGGGAAACACACAAACAAATAAGGAAACAAATAAGCACACAAACTTAATCACACACAGCCCCAAAAAGACAAACCCTCAAAACCTACAAGCTCAGCTCACCTTGTGCTCCCTCCTCAGTCGCTGCCCTCCAGGCACTGATTAGCTCCGCCCTACAAGCTCAGCTCACCTTTTGCCTACTTCCTCAGTCTCTGCCCTCCAGGCACTGATTAGCTCCGCCCACAGCTAGTCACCAGACAAACACACACACACAAGCCAGAAACCAACTCTCTCTCACCCACAAGCCTGGGAAACACACAAACAAATAAGGAAACAAATAAGCACACAAACTTAATCACACACAGCCCCAAAAAGACAAACCCTCAAAACCTACAAGCTCAGCTCACCTTGTGCTCCCTCCTCAGTCGCTGCCCTCCAGGCACTGATTAGCTCCGCCCTACAAGCTCAGCTCACCTTTTGCCTACTTCCTCAGTCTCTGCCCTCCAGGCACTGATTAGCTCCGCCCACAGCTAGTCACCAGACAAACACACACACACAAGCCAGAAACAAACTCTCTCGCACACACAAGCCTGGGAAACACACAAACAAATAAGGAAACAAATAAGCACACAAACTTAATCACACACAGCCCCAAAAAGACAAACCCTCAAAACCTACAAGCTCAGCTCACCTTGTGCTCCCTCCTCAGTCGCTGCCCTCCAGGCACTGATTAGCTCCGCCCTACAAGCTCAGCTCACCTTTTGCCTACTTCCTCAGTCTCTGCCCTCCAGGCACTGATTAGCTCCGCCCACAGCTAGTCACCAGACAAACACACACACACAAGCCAGAAACAAACTCTCTCTCACCCACAAGCCTGGGAAACACACAAACAAATAAGGAAACAAATAAGCACACAAACTTAATCACACACAGCCCCAAAAAGACAAACCCTCAAAACCTACAAGCTCAGCTCACCTTGTGCTCCCTCCTCAGTCGCTGCCCTCCAGGCACTGATTAGCTCCGCCCTACAAGCTCAGCTCACCTTTTGCCTACTTCCTCAGTCTCTGCCCTCCAGGCACTGATTAGCTCCGCCCACAGCTAGTCACCAGACAAACACACACACACAAGCCAGAAACAAACTCTCTCTCACCCACAAGCCTGGGAAACACACAAACAAATAAGGAAACAAATAAGCACACAAACTTAATCACACACAGCCCCAAAAAGACAAACCCTCAAAACCTACAAGCTCAGCTCACCTTGTGCTCCCTCCTCAGTCGCTGCCCTCCAGGCACTGATTAGCTCCGCCCTACATGCTCAGCTCACCTTTTGCCTACTTCCTCAGTCTCTGCCCTCCAGGCACTGATTAGCTCCGCCCACAGCTAGTCACCAGACAAACACACACACACAAGCCAGAAACAAACTCTCTCGCACACACAAGCCTGGGAAACACACAAACAAATAAGGAAACAAATAAGCACACAAACTTAATCACACACAGCCCCAAAAAGACAAACCCTCAAAACCTACAAGCTCAGCTCACCTTGTGCTCCCTCCTCAGTCGCTGCCCTCCAGGCACTGATTAGCTCCGCCCTACAAGCTCAGCTCACCTTTTGCCTACTTCCTCAGTCTCTGCCCTCCAGGCACTGATTAGCTCCGCCCACAGCTAGTCACCAGACAAACACACACACACAAGCCAGAAACAAACTCTCTCTCACCCACAAGCCTGGGAAACACACAAACAAATAAGGAAACAAATAAGCACACAAACTTAATCACACACAGCCCCAAAAAGACAAACCCTCAAAACCTACAAGCTCAGCTCACCTTGTGCTCCCTCCTCAGTTGCTCAATGCCGTGAGCCCCTCCATCCTATGCTGAAGGTGTAAATAAAGCCATGTACCCTACAGACAGCACTGCCTCCGCTGACCTCCTGTGTAAGTGCCTGGAGCCCCTGGGGTCTCTCACCACTTGGAGTTTGGGGTTTCACAGAACAGAAGGATTTAGTCAGGCTGAATGAAGCCGTTTACCCAGTGGGAGAAGTTTCCCCCTGGATCTTCTCTCTGCACAATGCCAGCCCAGGCCTTGCTGCTTCCCTCCTGCACGCCAGTGTCTTTGCAATATAGCAATTAAGGCCCCATTAGCAGCTATTTATAGCCCCTCAAGGATGCCTTGGCAGGGCTCTTTTTCCAGAGGCTTCCGAGGGGCAGTTCAGACACAAACAAAGAGTGGCAGAAAACAGGCCCCAGC
Source organism: Darevskia mixta (assembly GCA_034641385.1). Classification (NCBI taxonomy): domain Eukaryota; kingdom Metazoa; phylum Chordata; class Lepidosauria; order Squamata; family Lacertidae; genus Darevskia; species Darevskia mixta. The sequence goes on along the minus strand of JAWWNH010000141.1, from coordinate 586,492 downwards.
TCTCTGCAAATTGCAATAGAGTTAATTGCATGGCATTAGTGTCAACGAGAGAGCATTGTGTGATTATTTCTTTAGCTCTCGGCAGGTGATGCCAGCTCATTGACACCAAAAACACCTTGTGGGTCAAAGCCCGGCAGCTTTGCATCTCACCTCCAGTGCCCTTGAGTGCCCTCCAGGAGCGGATGGGAAATGGAGCTCTGCCCATCTTCAGACAGAGGTTGGATGGCCTCCTGTCAGGGATCCTTTAGCTGTGACCTCTGCATTGCAGGGGGTTGGACTAGATGACCCTTGGGGTCCCTACCCACTCTAAAATTCGACGCTTCCATTATTCATATGCACACATGTGAATTTTCAACAGGCTTAAGTATCTGGTTTCCCCAAAGTTCTCAGATGCCTGCTGGGGAATCAAAATTTGCCTAACACTTCGTGCTCAGGCTTTCCCAAATTTGGAACAAATTTCTTGTGTTCTAATGGCTTTTTATGATGTGCCTTTACAGCTTTTATGATGATTTGCATTGTTTGTGCCCCACTTCCTTTTGTGGGGGAGGTGTGCCTGTTTCCCGTGGAACGTCAGAGGATCCCTGCCGCTGGATCCCATCGAGCGCTCCTGCCTAACCCAGGACCCTGCTCCCCACAGACACCCTAAAAGGGATCCCACAAGCGGGATGTGAAGGCTCTCTTGGCCCCTGGGGATCCAGGGAGGAGGAAGGAAGAAGGGCAGAGGGGTCTGGAAAAGGACCTCCTGAGTCCCTCCCCCCTCCTCGGGTCCCCTCCCCTCCCACTGAGCCTCTGGCAGCCACTGAGGCCCAAATTTGCTGGATGTTCCTGGAGCACCTGCTGCTGCCAGCCCAGCAAAGCCCACAAGACTCCAGGAATATCTTGCTCCGGCAAGAGAGCGGAAGACAGACTGCGGCGGAAATCTCTTTAGAGACGCGGCGTTTTCATTGTTGCTCGGTTTTGCCATGTAAATCCCTCCGAGATCCTTTTTGTTGGAAATGAAAAGCAATAAAAAATACTGCAAGTGCATGAATAAGTAAACACATGGCTTCCGCCAACGTGTCAAACAACAGAGGAGCGAGCAGTTAAGTCCTGGGATCCATTTCTAAGTCGTTTATTTCCAGTCCCTCTACTTTCTGGCTTCTCCAGAGAACCCCAGTGGCCTTTCCCCCCCAAGAAAGGCTTCTTTGGGTGCTGCTGCCGTGTTTCACCTGGTCTGCTGTGTTGGGTTGGGTTGGGCTGGCCTTCAGGTTCAGAAAAGCGCAACCCAAGTGTTCAAGGGGGTGGAAAGAAAGGTTGCCGCTTGGGAAACTTTATAGTTTAGAGAAAAGGTGAATGAGAGGCGACAGGGTGGAAGTTTGTAAAATTGTCCATGGCCTGGAGAAAGTGAAGAGAGAAAGGGCTTTCTTCCTCTCTCATAACACTAGAGCTGGTGGAGATCCAAGTTGTTGTTTTCAGTCGTTCAGTCGTGTCCGACTCTTCGTGACCCCATGGACCAGAGCACGCCAGGCACGCCTATCCTCCACTGCCTCTCGCAGCTTGGCCAAACTCATGTTAGTAGCTTCGAGAACACTGTCCAACCATCTCATCTTCTGTCGTCCCCTTCTCCTTGTGCCCTCAATCCTTCCCAACATCAGGGTCTTTTCTAGGGAGTCTTCTCTTCTCATGAGGTGGCCAAAGTACTGGAGCCTCAACTTCAGGATCTGTCCTTCTAATGAGCACTCAGGGTTGATTTCTTTAAGAATGGATAGGTTTGATCTTCTTGCAGTCCATGGGACTCTCAAGAGTCTCCTCCAGCACCATAATTCAAAAGCATCAATTCTTCGGCGATCAGCCTTCTTTATGGTCCATCTCTCACTTCCGTACATTACTACTGGGAAAACCATAGCTTTAACTATACGGACCTTTGTTGGCAAGGTGATGTCACAGAATCACAGAATCACAGAATCACAGAGTTGGAAGAGACCACAAGGGCCATCCAGTCCAACCCCCTGCCAAGCAGGAAACACCATCAAAGCATTCCTGACAGGTGGCTGTCAAGCCTCTGCTTAAAGACCTCCAAAGAAGGAGACTCCACCACACTCCTTGGCAGCAAATTCCATTGTCGAACAGCTCTTACTGTCAAGAAATTCTTCCTAATGTTTAGGTGGAATCTTCTTTCTTGTAGTTTGAATCCATTGCTCCGTGTCCGCTTCTCTGGAGCAGCAGAAAACAACCTTTCTCCCTCCTCTATATGACATCCTTTTATATATTTGAACATGGCTATCATATCACCCCTTAACCTTCTCTTCTCCAGGCTAAACATACCCAGCTCCCTAAGCCGTTCCTCATAAGGCATCGTTTCCAGGCCTTTGACCATTTTGGTTGCCCTCCTCTGGACACGTTCCAGCTTGTCAATATCCTTCTTGAACTGTGGTGCCCAGAACTGGACACAGTATTCCAGGTGGGGTCTGACCAGAGCGGAATACAGTGGTACTATTACTTCCCTTGATCTAGATGCTATACTCCTATTGATGCAGCCCAGAATTGCATTGGCTTTTTTAGCTGCTGCATCACACTGTTGACTCATGTCAAGTTTGTGGTCTACCAAGACTCCTAGATCCTTTTCACTTGTACTGCTCTCAAGCCAGGTATCACCCATCCTGTATTTGTGCCTTTCATTTTTTTTGCCCAAGTGTAGTACTTTACATTTCTCCCTGTTAAAATTCATCCTGTTTGCCTTGGCCCAGTTCTCTAATCTGTTAAGGTCATTTTGAAGTGTGATCCTGTCCTCTGGGGTATTAGCCACCCCTCCCAATTTGGTGTCATCTGCAAACTTGATCAGGATGCCCTCAAGCCCATCATCCAAGTCATTGATAAAGATATTGAATAAGACTGGGCCCAAGACAGAACCCTGTGGCACCCCACTAGTCACTTCTCTCCAGGATGAAGAGGAGCCATTGATGAGCACCCTTTGGGTTCGGTCAGTCAGCCAGTTACAAATCCACTGAATGGTAGCATTGTCTAGCCCGCATTTTACCAGCTTCTTTACAAGAATATCATGGGGCACCTTGTCAAAGGCCTTGCTGAAATCAAGATAGGCTACATCCACAGTGTTCCCTTCGTCTACCAGGCTTGTAATTCTGTCAAAAAATGAGATCAGATTAGTCTGACATGACTTATTTTTCAGAAACCCATGCTGACTTTTAGTGATCACAGCGTTCCTTTCTAGGTGCTCACAGACCGTTTGCTTAATGATCTGCTCTAGAATCTTTCCTGGTATTGATGTCAGGCTGACTGGGCGGTAATTGTTTGGGTCCTCTCTTTTCCCCTTTTTGAAAATAGGGACAACATTTGCCCTCCTCCAGTCTGCTGGGACTTCACCTGTTTTCCAGGAATTCTCAAAGATTACTGCCAGTGGTTCTGAAATCACCTCTGCCAGTTCTTTTAATACTCTGGGATGTAGTTCATCTGGCCCTGGAGACTTGAATACATCTAAACTAGCCAAGTGTTCTTGTACTACCTCCTTACTTATTCTGGGCTGTGTTTCCCCTGCTGAATCATCTGCTCCATATTCTTCAGGTCGGGCATTGTTTTCTTTTTTGGAGAAGACTGAGGCAAAGAAGGTATTGAGGAGTTCTGCCCTTTCTGCGTCCCCTGTTCGCATTTCACCATCTTCTCCTCTAAGTGACCCCACTGTTTCCTTGTTCTTCCTTTTGCTACGGACATACCCATAAAAACTCTTTTTATTGCTTTTAACCTCTCTAGCAAGCCTGAGTTCATTCTGTGCTTTAGCTTTTCTGACTTTGTCTCTACATGTGCTGGCTATTTGTTTGAATTCCTCTCTGGTGGTTTCCCCCTTTTTCCATTTCTTGTACATATCCCTTTTAAATCTTAACTCAGTTAAAAGTTCTTTAGATAGCCACCCTGGCTTCTTTAGGCACCTTCCATGTTTTCGTCGCATTGGTACTGCTTGAAGTTGTGCTTTTAATATCTCCCTTTTAACAAACTCCCATCCATCATGAACTCCCATCCCTTTTAGTATTACTGACCATGGGATCACATCCAGCATTTCCCTAAGTTTTCTGAAGTCGGCTTTCTTAAAGTCTAGAATTTGAGTCTTAGTATGCTTGGTTGCTCCTTTCTGATGTATAATAAACTCCAGAAGAGCATGATCACTCCCACCTAATGATCCTGCCACTTCTACCCCACTAACCAGGTCATCACTATTGGTTAGGACCAGATCTAAAATGGCTGATCCTCTTGTTGCTTCTACCACTTTCTGGACAATGAAGTTGTCTGCAAGGCCAGTGAGGAATCTGTTCGACCTTATGCTCTTGGCTGAGTTTGACATCCAACAAATATCAGGATAGTTGAAATCCCCCATTACTACTATCTCATTTCCTTTTGAATGCTTGGTCATCTGTTCCAGGAAGGCATCATCTATGTCCTCAGTCTGGCTCGGGGATCTATAGTAAACTCCCACAATGAGATCACTGTTATTTTTCTCTCCCTTAATTTTGACCCAGATACTCTCAATTTGGCTTTGAAGTTTTAAATCATGGATCTCTTCACAGGTATACACATCCCTGACATATAATGCCACTCCTCCTCCTTTCCTGTTTGGTCTATTTCTCTGAAATAGATTGTATCCCTCTATTACTACATTCCAATCATGAGACTCATCCCACCAGGTTTCAGTGATGCCTATTATGTCGTATTTAGTTTGCTGTATCAAGAGCTCAAGTTCATCTTGTTTATTTCCCATGCTCTGTGCATTTGTATACAGACATTGAAAACCATTGATCATTCCCCCATGTCTCCTACTTAAGGATTTTTTCCTCCCACCACTAGGTCTGTGTGCTGTTTGCTCCATTTGGTCCTTGACTTTTGGATGATCATCTTCAGCATTTGATAGACTCCTACCTTCAGGACCACTGTCTCCCTCCCCCACATAAGTCAGTTTAAAGCCCTCCTGATGAGGTTTTTGAGATTGTTGGCAAAAACATTCCTCCCAACCCTTGTGAGGTGCAGCCCATCACTTGCCAGAAGTCCATCTTCAAGAAACTGCAGGCCGTGATCTAAGAATCCAAACCGTTCCTGCCGGCACCATTTGCGAAGCCAGTTGTTCACTTCTCCTATTTTCCCCTCTCTTCCTGGGCCACGGCGTTCAACTGGGAGGACAGATGAGATGACAATTTGTGCATTTAATTGCTTCAGCTTCCTGCCCAGAGCCTCATAATCACTTTTGATCTTCTGGAGGCTATGGCTTGCGGTGTCATTGGTTCCCACATGGACTAAAAGGAAGGGGTTTTTATCCGTAGGTTTTATTATTCCTTGCAGCCGTTCTGTAACATCATGGATCTTGGCCCCGGGGAGACAGCATACCTCTCGAGACATCTTGTCAGGCCCACAGATCACTGCTTCGGTACCCCTCAGTAGGGAATCCCCTATCACCACTACACGCCTCCTCTTAGGCTTGGTCAGGAATCTTACACGTGCTGTCCCTTCCAAGGTCGCCTGCACATTCCCGGAGGACTGACTATGCTGCTCGTCTTCATATACCTCATCAACTGTGATGAGGGAGAGATCTTCCAATGGAGTCTGGTCTTCATCTTCCAGATTTGAGAGCACTTCAAATTGATTTTGTAGTTCTAAACACTCAGAGCGATCCCTGGGCATTCTACTTCTGTGAGTCACGTTCCTCCATACATCTGGCTCCTGAGTTGGGGAACTGATCTCCTCCTCAGGGATGTGCCCTGTCTCCTGCTTGGTGGAGACAGTGTGCTCTGCTGCATCCAAGAAAAGCTCCAGCTCTTTAATTTTCTGGAGCGTAGATACACGGGCCTGAAGTTGCTGGACCTTGTCTTTGAGTAGGGCAACCAACTTGCAGTTGCTGCAGGTGTAGCTGTCTACAACATTTGGCAAGAAGACAAACATTGCGCAGGAATTACAGGCGACTACAGTTGTTCCCTCCCCCTCCTGAAGTTGCCGGACCTTGTCTTCTAGTAGGGCAACCAACTTGCACTTGCTGCAGGTGTAGCTGCCTACATCCTTTGGCAAGAAGGCAAACATTGCGCAGGAATTGCAGGTGACTACAGTTGTTCCCTCACCCTCCATCTTGAAGCTTGAAGTCAGGACACACAAAAAAGAAGCCTAGGTCTCCCCAAGTAAACGTTTGAGACTAGCTCTCCTCTATCTAAAAGATAGGTTAAACTGCGCGCGCCGCTAGGCGCGCGCCGCTGCCCTCCAAGCACTGATTAGCTCCGCCCTACAAGCTCAGCTCACCTTTTGCCTACTTCCTCAGTCTCTGCCCTCCAGGCACTGATTAGCTCCGCCCACAGCTAGTCACCAGACAAACACACACACACAAGCCAGAAACAAACTCTCTCTCACCCACAAGCCTGGGAAACACACAAACAAATAAGGAAACAAATAAGCACACAAACTTAATCACACACAGCCCCAAAAAGACAAACCCTCAAAACCTACAAGCTCAGCTCACCTTGTGCTCCCTCCTCAGTCGCTGCCCTCCAGGCACTGATTAGCTCCGCCCTACAAGCTCAGCTCACCTTTTGCCTACTTCCTCAGTCTCTGCCCTCCAGGCACTGATTAGCTCCGCCCACAGCTAGTCACCAGACAAACACACACACACAAGCCAGAAACAAACTCTCTCTCACCCACAAGCCTGGGAAACACACAAACAAATAAGGAAACAAATAAGCACACAAACTTAATCACACACAGCCCCAAAAAGACAAACCCTCAAAACCTACAAGCTCAGCTCACCTTGTGCTCCCTCCTCAGTCGCTGCCCTCCAGGCACTGATTAGCTCCGCCCTACAAGCTCAGCTCACCTTTTGCCTACTTCCTCAGTCTCTGCCCTCCAGGCACTGATTAGCTCCGCCCACAGCTAGTCACCAGACAAACACACACACACAAGCCAGAAACAAACTCTCTCTCACCCACAAGCCTGGGAAACACACAAACAAATAAGGAAACAAATAAGCACACAAACTTAATCACACACAGCCCCAAAAAGACAAACCCTCAAAACCTACAAGCTCAGCTCACCTTGTGCTCCCTCCTCAGTCGCTGCCCTCCAGGCACTGATTAGCTCCGCCCTACAAGCTCAGCTCACCTTTTGCCTACTTCCTCAGTCTCTGCCCTCCAGGCACTGATTAGCTCCGCCCACAGCTAGTCACCAGACAAACACACACACACAAGCCAGAAACCAACTCTCTCTCACCCACAAGCCTGGGAAACACACAAACAAATAAGGAAACAAATAAGCACACAAACTTAATCACACACAGCCCCAAAAAGACAAACCCTCAAAACCTACAAGCTCAGCTCACCTTGTGCTCCCTCCTCAGTCGCTGCCCTCCAGGCACTGATTAGCTCCGCCCTACAAGCTCAGCTCACCTTTTGCCTACTTCCTCAGTCTCTGCCCTCCAGGCACTGATTAGCTCCGCCCACAGCTAGTCACCAGACAAACACACACACACAAGCCAGAAACAAACTCTCTCGCACACACAAGCCTGGGAAACACACAAACAAATAAGGAAACAAATAAGCACACAAACTTAATCACACACAGCCCCAAAAAGACAAACCCTCAAAACCTACAAGCTCAGCTCACCTTGTGCTCCCTCCTCAGTCGCTGCCCTCCAGGCACTGATTAGCTCCGCCCTACAAGCTCAGCTCACCTTTTGCCTACTTCCTCAGTCTCTGCCCTCCAGGCACTGATTAGCTCCGCCCACAGCTAGTCACCAGACAAACACACACACACAAGCCAGAAACAAACTCTCTCTCACCCACAAGCCTGGGAAACACACAAACAAATAAGGAAACAAATAAGCACACAAACTTAATCACACACAGCCCCAAAAAGACAAACCCTCAAAACCTACAAGCTCAGCTCACCTTGTGCTCCCTCCTCAGTCGCTGCCCTCCAGGCACTGATTAGCTCCGCCCTACAAGCTCAGCTCACCTTTTGCCTACTTCCTCAGTCTCTGCCCTCCAGGCACTGATTAGCTCCGCCCACAGCTAGTCACCAGACAAACACACACACACAAGCCAGAAACAAACTCTCTCGCACACACAAGCCTGGGAAACACACAAACAAATAAGGAAACAAATAAGCACACAAACTTAATCACACACAGCCCCAAAAAGACAAACCCTCAAAACCTACAAGCTCAGCTCACCTTGTGCTCCCTCCTCAGTCGCTGCCCTCCAGGCACTGATTAGCTCCGCCCTACAAGCTCAGCTCACCTTTTGCCTACTTCCTCAGTCTCTGCCCTCCAGGCACTGATTAGCTCCGCCCACAGCTAGTCACCAGACAAACACACACACACAAGCCAGAAACAAACTCTCTCTCACCCACAAGCCTGGGAAACACACAAACAAATAAGGAAACAAATAAGCACACAAACTTAATCACACACAGCCCCAAAAAGACAAACCCTCAAAACCTACAAGCTCAGCTCACCTTGTGCTCCCTCCTCAGTCGCTGCCCTCCAGGCACTGATTAGCTCCGCCCTACAAGCTCAGCTCACCTTTTGCCTACTTCCTCAGTCTCTGCCCTCCAGGCACTGATTAGCTCCGCCCACAGCTAGTCACCAGACAAACACACACACACAAGCCAGAAACAAACTCTCTCGCACACACAAGCCTGGGAAACACACAAACAAATAAGGAAACAAATAAGCACACAAACTTAATCACACACAGCCCCAAAAAGACAAACCCTCAAAACCTACAAGCTCAGCTCACCTTGTGCTCCCTCCTCAGTCGCTGCCCTCCAGGCACTGATTAGCTCCGCCCTACAAGCTCAGCTCACCTTTTGCCTACTTCCTCAGTCTCTGCCCTCCAGGCACTGATTAGCTCCGCCCACAGCTAGTCACCAGACAAACACACACACACAAGCCAGAAACAAACTCTCTCGCACACACAAGCCTGGGAAACACACAAACAAATAAGGAAACAAATAAGCACACAAACTTAATCACACACAGCCCCAAAAAGACAAACCCTCAAAACCTACAAGCTCAGCTCACCTTGTGCTCCCTCCTCAGTCGCTGCCCTCCAGGCACTGATTAGCTCCGCCCTACAAGCTCAGCTCACCTTTTGCCTACTTCCTCAGTCTCTGCCCTCCAGGCACTGATTAGCTCCGCCCACAGCTAGTCACCAGACAAACACACACACACAAGCCAGAAACAAACTCTCTCGCACACACAAGCCTGGGAAACACACAAACAAATAAGGAAACAAATAAGCACACAAACTTAATCACACACAGCCCCAAAAAGACAAACCCTCAAAACCTACAAGCTCAGCTCACCTTGTGCTCCCTCCTCAGTCGCTGCCCTCCAGGCATGTCTTTGCTTTTTAAGATGCTGTCTAGGTTTGTCATTGCTTTTCTCCCAAGAAGCAGGCGTCTTCTAATTTCGTGACTGCTGTCACCATCTGCAGTGATCATGGAACCCAAGAAAGTGAAATCTCTCACTGCCTCCATTTCTTCCCCTTCTATTTGCCAGGAGGTGATGGGACCAGTGGCCATGATCTTAGTTTTTTTGATGTTGAGCTTCAGACCATATTTTGCGCTCTCCTCTTTCACCCTCATTAAAAGGTTCTTTAATTCCTCCTCACTTTCTGCCATCAAGGTTGTATCATCAGCATATCTGAGGTTGTTTATATTTCTTCCGGCAATCTTAATTCCGGTTTGGGATTCATCCAGTCCAGCCTTTCGCATGATGAATTCTGCATATAAGTTAAATAAGCAGGGTGACAATATACAGCCTGTAAGCTGATGGATAAGCTGATGTAAGACTGTAATACAGCCTGTAAGCTGATGGATCCAAGTAAGCTGATGGATAAAAGAAAGTCTTTCATGAAGCATGTGGTTAACCTATGGAACTCCCTCCCCCAGGAGGCAGTGATGGTCACCAACCTAAATAATATATATATATATATATATATATATATATATATATATATATATATTCATTCATACATACATACATACCCCGCGCATCTGGCTGGGTTTCCCCAGCCACTCTGGACGGCTTCCAACAAAACATTAAAATACAATAATTAATCAAACATTAAAAGCTTCCCTAAACAGGGCTGCCTTCAGATGTCTTCTAAAAGTCTGGTAGTTGTTTTCCTCTTTGACATCTGGTGGGAGGGCATTCCACAGGGCGGGTGCCACTACCGAGAAGGCCCTCTGCCTGCTTCCCTGTAACTTGACTTCTCGCAGTGAGGGAACCGCCAGAAGGCCCTCGGCGCTGGATCTCAGTGTCCGGGCAGAACGATGGGGGTGAAGACGCTCCTTCAGGTATACTGGGTGGCTTTAAAAGAGGATGAGACCACTTCATGGAGGAGGAGAGGATTATCAGTGGGTCTGCTCCACAGTTGGAGGCAGCAACACTTCTGAATAGTGAAAGGGGGTGGAAGGGATCTTGTGCTCTGATCCTACTTGGGGGTTTCTCCTTGGGGCATCTGGTTGCCCCCCCCCCGTGAGAACAGGATGCTGAACCAGATGGGCCATGGACCTGATCCAGGGGACTCTTCTGAGGTCCTTCTACAGACGAGTCTTCATTCCTCTCAATCTCTGGGCATCTGCCTGGTCTATCTTCTCAAATCAACTTCTAAACTACCGATGTGACCTTTTCTCCTGTAATTATTCTTCTTTCCCGGGGAAGGCTCTGAACATTTTGGACAGATGAATAGATTTGCCCTTCTCTTAAGCACAAGGGGAATGTATGATGGATAGGAAGATGCTTTCCCCAAATCCCAGTATTCCAGTTTGTCCTTAGGGGAGAGAACATCCCTGTCCGCAAATGGCTTCAGACTGTCGCTGCTTCAAAGAGCTGAGTCAGTGAAGGTCCACACACTGATTTATGGCACGGTCAGAGCCAGAATAAGTTCAGAAAGGAAGCCAGGTGAGCCATCCTTGGAGGAACATTTCACAGGGTCAATCCAGTGGATCCAGAGGGAGAAGGTGTGACTCTCAGTATATAATGCCCTTAACACTTGAACTTTGTAACTCCCTGGATATTGAGATCAAACAGGCACTTCCACTGTACAGTGGACCCTTCAGATACGAAATTAATTCATTCTGGGGGTCCATACATACCCCGAAAAGTCCGCATCTAGAGGCGCCGCTTCTGCACATGCGCATGACATGATAGAGCATTTCTGCACATGTGCATGGTGCGCAGAGCGCTTCTGCACATGTGCGCATTGCGAAACCCAGAAGTATACCCTTCTGGGTTTGCCACGTTCACAACCCAAAAGTTACATTACCCGTCCACTAGACAATGAGGGAGAATCAACCCTTTTTCAAGGGAGTGTGTTCCACTGTCAAACAACTCCTACCATCAGCTCTTACCCACAGAAGTTATGGGGAAACCCAGGGCATCCCACCTTAAATGCCAGGCCCACCTCTCTTCAAATCTGTCTGCCAGCAAAAATACAGCAAACTTTAACAAAAAAAAAACAAAAAACCAGATGGAGGGAAGTCAACCAGGAATAGGCAACTCAGCCTGTTTCTGGCTCATGTCGCTTTTGGCATGTGTGTGCTTCATGCATAAATACCGTTTTGCACCTGTGGGTGCAAGACACGTCTGAATTCCAAGGCCTAGTAAGTGTTAGACTTTAATCAAGGCTTCTGAACCACTGGATCTTGTAAGGGTTAAAATATAAGCCAGGGCAGCTTCTTCATGAAGCGATTGAATGGGAGACGAGCCATTAAGAAAGAAAAGGAAAGGTAACGAGCCAATAAGGAAGTCACGGAAAGGGGGCTTTGTGTCAGATGACAAAGGGGTGGGGCCCTTCCTCCAGCTCTGAGATAGGGAGGTGAACAAAAGCCAGAGTTCAGAGTTGAGGGTTGGCCCTGATGTGACCTAGAGGAAAAAGTGTTGCAGGCTGTTAAAGGCAGCAAGCGTAAGAGAGGGTCAGAGCACAAGGGATGCTTTCTGTTTGAAATGGGAGGGTGCAGTTATGGGAGAAACAAGACCCCTTTGGGGTGTTGATGCTGTGAGCCCCTCCATCATCGGCTCAGCTTGTATATCTGTGCAAATAAACCATATATCCTGAAGACACCACAGTCTCTGCTGTGCTTCTTTCCCAAAAGGAAACACAAATCCTGGGTAAGTGCCAGGATCCCCTGAAATCTTCCACTGCTCAAAGATTAAGGTGCAACAATAGATTCTATCCCATTTCTGGTATTAATTTGGGGGAAAAGAAATAATGAAAACACACATTTAAACAGCATTCAAATGCCTACTTTTATTTCCACTCAGAAATACTGGTTTGTCTTTCTTTAACAAGATCTGTAAGTCTCTTAATCAGAAAAAAATATCCCTAAGCTGATATAAAATATTCATTAAAATAACAATGAAAACAGTTGACTTAATAAACTTATCACACCATAGATAAAACCAACAGATTTTCAAAGTAAATATAATCATAAGATTGCATGTCTAGGTAGGCTTGCCTAAACAAAGCAAAAAAAGTTTTAGCAGATACAAAATACATTTCTTCCAAAATACAAATTTTGAAATGTTCCAGTCCACTTTGTGGGCTGTACCAGAACGTTTAGGGATTGTGAGCTCCAGTGGATATTGGAGACTTGCATCCCACCCTCATTTATCTGGGAGTAAGCAAGCTTCATTGAATTCAATAGGGCTTACTTTTGAGTAGACATGGTTAGGCTCGTGCTGTGAGGTCTGCTTTGGAAGGTGCTCTCTATACAGGCATGTTGGCAGCAAAAGTGGCAGCAGGAGGACAAGCTCCAGAACTTGGAAGTCATCCAGTGGGCAGAGTCAACTCATCAGCAGAAGCCTATCATAAAATTCATATCCTAAGTGCACTGAAAGTGAAAGTGAAACTGACGCTATCTCAACGCCATCATACAAATCATTGGTGCGGCTGCATTTGGGATACTGTGAGCAGTTCTGGGCACCTCACCTCAAGAAAGATATTGCAGAGTTGGAAAAGGGGCAGAAAGGGGCAACTGAAATGATCAAGGGGATGGAGCAACTGCCGTATGAAGAATGGTTGCAGCGCTTGGGGCTTTTAAGCTTGGAGAAAAGGTGATGTCAGGGTTGCACCAGATGAGCAGGAGTGGTGGCAAGCCCCCCTAGGCGAGGCGGCAACCACGGAAGAGTCCAGAGGAATGGAGGGATTCTTACCTGAAGAAGACTGGTGGCGACACGCCTCAGAAGAGGAAGAAGCAGATGGGGAAGAGGGAAGGCCAGAACAGGAGGAGGAAGAAGTTGAGCCAGAATCAGGCCCTTGTGAGGAGAGGAGCCGGAGGGCCCCCTCCCCTCCTCCCATCTCAGCCGTAGAGCATAGAGCTAAGAAACGGAGGGAGCAATTGGAGGCAGTTGCAGCTCCTAAAAGGTGTGGTGATGAGCTGGCTACTTAACGAAGGCCGGCTGCTTCCCTCACCAGCACCTGCAACTGCTGTGCTGAAGCACGTGGTTGTGCCTGCTCATCCTGCTCCTGCTCCTGTGTACCTGACTTCAGCTGGCTCCTGACGCGGACTGCTCCTGACTTTGGCTTCTCTTGATCCCGGTACTGATACCTGGCTTCGGCATGCCATCCTGTTAGCGCCATAACAGGTGAGGCAGAGGCGACAAGACAGAACACAGGCAGATCTAGGGGATTGTGGATGGTTTGGTCCCATTGAGCGTAGAGCTTCTGGAGCACTGCAACTATGAAGTCCCATGGAGGACGAGAGGTGGGGGCCAGTGGATTTTGGCACAGCACAGGGCACCACTGAAATTTAAGATGCCAGGGTCCGCCACTGGGATGGAGGTTTCTAGAACAATGTGCAGCATTGAGGAAGTGGCTAGAGATGAAGCTTTCCTCCCTCTCTCCTCCTGCTGGCACTCAGGGGCATGCAGCTGAATGCTGTCAGATCTGGGAGAGATAAAAGAAGGGACTTCTTGACACAGCACAGAGGTAACTGTGGAACTCACTCCCACAGGAGGCAGGGATGGCCACCAAACTAGGCGGCTTGGAAAGGGGATCATCTAAATGCATGGAGGAGGAGGAGGCTGTTTATTGCTACTAACCATGATGGCTACACGGTTCGAGGGAGTAATGCTTCTGAATGCCAGTTGCTGGAAACCTCCGGAAGAGAGAGAGCTCTTGTGCTCCATCATGGGCATCTGGTTGGCCTCTGTGAGAACAGGAGGGCGGACTAGATGGGCCACTGGTTGAACCCTGCAGACTCTTCTTACTGTTAATAATAATACAGTAATAATACTTACTGTTAACAATAACCTATGGAACTCCCTCCCCCAGGAGGCAGTGATGGTCACCAACCTAGATAATAAATAAATAAATAAATAAATAAATAAATAAATAAATAAATAAATAAATTATTAATTTATTTATACCCTGCCCATCTGGCTGGGTTTCCCAAGCCACTCAGGGTGGCTTCCAACAAAACATTAAAATACAATAATTCATCGAACATTAAAAACTCCCCTAAACAGGGCTGCCTACAGATGTCTTCTAAAAGTCAGATAGTTGTTTATTTCCTTGACATCTGATGGGAAGGCGTTCCACAGGGTGGGTGTCACCACCAAGAAGTTCCCTGTAACTTCACTTCTCGCAGGGAGGGAACTGCCAGAAGGCCCTCGGAGCTGGACCTCAGTGTCCGGGCTGAACGATGGGGGTGGAGATGCTCCTTCGGGTACACTGGGCCGAGGTATACTGTTCTCCTGTTACATATGCAACAGAAGCCTGCCATAAAATCCACATCCTAAGTGCACTTCTCCAATGCCACAGGGCAGTGTTCTCAAAGGAGAGGCCACTGCTCAGGCCTCTGGGTACCAGGAGCATCCCAGCCCCTGCCTCTTACCAGGCAGCCGCTTGCAAGACTTGCTAATCTAATATTTATCCGTGAAGAGCGCTCTCCTCTCCTCTCCTCTGTCCTCTCTCCGTCTCCGGCAGAAGCACGTCCTGTGTGGTTTAGAGCTTAATACCGGTCAGGGAAGGTTGTTTGGGAACATCTTCCAGACAAGCCAAACACAGCCCAGAACACTTGTTAAATCAGTACCTTTCAGGATTAGGCTGTTGGTTTAGCCGTTTGTGACAAGGAGGAGAAATGTTGATGCTGCTGGCTGGGTGGAGAAAGAGAGAGAGAGAGAGAGAGAGAGAGAGAGAGAGAGAGAGAGAGAGAGAGATGTCAACTGGGAGAGGCAAAGGAAGAAGCAAAGGAAGCAGGGATGCCTCCTGGAGAAGGAAAAGTGCCCAGGAGGAAGCATAGAGACCCAAAGGGTCATCCTCATCCTCATTGTATTTATTAAATTTGTTAGCTGTTTTATCTTGCCCAACCCATTCATTCCCGTTTGATCTGGAAGCTGCCGTCAGTGCAGGATGCTGCAGAGAGATTGCTGGTGGAAGTGAGACCTTGTCAGCAAAGAACACACATGCTCAGAGATCTGCAATGGCTGCCAGGTTCAGGGGGTGACTATTGGCATATAAAGCCCTTAAGAACTTGGGACAAGTTTCCCCACGAGACCCACATGTTCCCCTTCGACCACTTCAATCGGTGGAATTGGCCCTGCTGCAGCTGCCGCATGAGACCTGTTCCACATCTGTAAGAACTTAATGGTTTAGTGTGGTGGCACCTACACTTTTATTTTGTTTATTACATTTCTAGACCACCCTTCATCTGAAGATCACAGGGCTGTTTTAAAAAATAAAGACACCAATATATATATATAGCATAATAATAAACCCAAACAATAATGCCTCCACAGACAATTTAGAAGGTCACCACCACCACCTTACTCTTTGAAAGCAAAGAGTAAGGTTACCGTGACTTCCGTCATAGAGCTTCAGTATGCTGATGACAAAAGGGACCCAGGTGGCGCTGTGGGTTAAACCACAGATCCTAGGGCTTGCTGATCAGAAGGTCGGTGGTTCAAATCCCTGTGACGGGGTGAGCTCCCGTTGCTTGGTCCCAGCTCCTGCCCACCTAGCAGTTTGAAAGCACGTCAAAGTGCAAGTAGATAAATAGGAACCACTCTGGCGGGAAGGTAAACGGCGTTTCCGTGCGCTGCTCTGGTTCGCCAGAAGCGGCTTAGTCATGCTGGCCACATGACCTGGAAGCTGTACGCCGGCTCTCAGCCTATAGAGCGAGATGAGCGCCGCAACCCCAGAGTCGGACACGACTGGACCTAATGGTCAGGGGTCCCTTTACCTTTACCTTTACATGCTGATGACAATGTAGTGTGCGCACACTCAGAGGATGACCTCCAAACCATCCTAAATATCTTCGCAGAAGCTTACAAAAAGCTTGGACTATCGCTTAACATCCAAAAAACCAAAGTGCTGCACCAACAAGTACAAAATAACCCCTCTGCAGCACCACACATCCAACTCAATGGTGTAACGTTGGAGAATGTTGATCACTTCTCCTACCTGGGCAGTTATCTTTCCACAAGGGCTGACATTGATGTCGAAATCCAGCATTGCCTGAGCTCTGCGATTGCAGCTTTCTCCCAATTGAAGTGCAGAGTGTTTGAGGACATTTGCAGGGAAACCAAAATGCTTGTTTACAAAGCTATTGTACTACCAACTTTACTGTATGCTTGTGAAACATGGACCACTTATAAACGCCATCTCCAACTCCTCGAAAGATTCCATCAATGGTGTCTCTGAAAATTTTTACACATCACTTGGGAAGACAGGGTAACTAATACCAGTGTACTGGAAGAAGCAAAGATCACCAGTGTTGAAGCAATGATTCTTCAACATCAATTGGGGAAACACTGGTCTGCAAGCGCTCCAGTTGGAGAACAGCCTCTACCAAAGGTGTCATGGGCTTTGAAGACCCTCGAACTCAGAACGAAAGGGAGAAACGTGCTAAGAGGAAGGCACACTTGGCAAATCCTTGTTGTTCATCTGATGCTTGACATTACACAACTCCTTACTCCTTGTTTTTGGCATCTCGCATCCTTGTCCTTGGCATCATCTCCCAATTCTTATCTTATCTCGAAGGTAATGTTGTGTAGCCCATCTCCATGCCTCCTTGTATGTGCTGTTCTGTACCGTTCCCAGCACACACTGTTTTGCCAAAACATCATGAAGTTTTCCACATTCCGTTAGCACTTATACAACACAGTTCGCGGACAAAGACATCACATCCATTTTGTGTTGTTCTTCGGGCATCTTTAGGCCCATACAAACCATGCCATTCGTTACACCTTCCAGGTGAGTGGGAGTGGCCCAGGCTTTCAGAAATGTATATAAGCAGTTGCTTTGGCCCTGGTTCCCAGTTCTGTAGTTCAATAAAGGCTCTTGCTGTTATCGCTGTGTCTTGCCTCATGGGAACCCAACTACACTTCAGAGAGCATGCCACAGATGGGGAGCCACCACAGAGAAGGCATGTTCCCCACCTGTCCCATTTTAAGTGGGGCATCCTGGAATCACAGAAGCCAATCCCAGCTTCTGTTTTCATCCTGGAATGTCCTGGATTTTTTGGGGGGGGGGATGAAACTCCTCACTCCAGAGTGCCAGACCAAAAGAAATAGACTGTAAAGAGAAATTGCTGAATTGCAACTTATTATGAAACTTAAAACCATGGAGAGACCTGGTCTGAATAGAGACATTGGATTCTTATCTCATCATACATGATAAAGCTATTTTTAGCCATCTCACCCCTTGCTTTTTCCTGTAAGACCAATTGCAGTCGTCAACAGGTTTACCACAGCTATCAGCCAATCACCCATTCCCACCACCCTTCTGAGTAATACCCCTCCCCACCCTCTCACTATATATGAGGGTCTGGTGACTTCTTTCTCAGTGTATCTGAAGAAGTGTGCATGCACACGAAAGCTCATACCAAGAACAAACTTAGTTGGTCTCTAAGGTGCTACTGGAAGGGATTTTTTTATTTTGTTTCAACTATGGCAGACCAATGATAGGAAGATCAAACCTATCAATTCTTAAAGAAATCAGCCCTGAGTGCTCACTAGAAGGACAGATCCTGAAGTTGAGGCTCCAGTACTTTGGCCACCTCATGAGAAGAGAAGACTCCCTAGAAAAGACCCTGATGTTGGGAAAGATTGAGGGCACAAGGAGAAGGGGACGACAGAAGATGAGATGGTTGGACAGTGTTCTCGAAGCTACTAACATGAGTTTGGCCAAACTGCGAGAGGCAGTGAAGGATAGGCGTGCCTGGCGTGCTCTGGTCCATGGGGTCACGAAGAGTCGGACACGACTGAACGACTGAACAACAATGGCAGACCAACATGGCTACCTACCTGTAACTAGACCAAAAGATGCTCACTCCGAGGGGAGTCACCATGGTCGTACCAGAGCACTAGAGCAGAAGGCGCTCTGACACCACACCGCTGATGTTCCGATATTGGGGACGGAAATGTGATATTGGGGATGGTGTGAAAAGGCCCATTTTCTTCTTGCCACCCTCTGGACCTCTCGTGGAGGAGGCACATGAAGAATAGCCTCACATGACCATCTCAGGGTCTGGGGCGGTTCATATGAGGAGAGGCAGTTCATCAGGTATTGCAGTCCTGAGCCACTGAAGGCTTCAAAGCCATCACTTTGAATTTTGCCTGGGAATGAATTGGCAGCCAATGTAGTTTGGCCAGGATTGGTGTAATATGCTCAAACCCGTGTGTGTGTACACTTTGTGCTAAAAAAATTGTTTAATATTTGGAATATAAGAAAAAAAATTAACTCCAGATATACCCCACCTATATTGTGATGCCTTAAAATGGCAAAATTGATGGTTCAATGTTTCAAGGGAAATCTAACATTGTGGAAAAAGTAAGGGTTAGTTGAATTATCAAAATTAATCAATGACAGGACCTTTAAAGTATATAATGAAACAGTCAATGCAAAGGGATGAGGTTGTCCTTTATTTTTGCAATATCTCCTGTTATGGAAAACAAGCAAACAGTTTCACGACTAAATATGGCTCAATTAGAGCAAGAAGCTGAATTATGAAATATTTTAACAGAAGGAAAAACATCCAAGCTGCCAAGCAAAATATACAAAATTAATTATGAATCTGAATACAGCATCAAATAGTTATCCATCTAAATGGGAAATAAATCTGGGTCAGGGCGTTCCTCTTGCCATTTGGAAATGGCTTTGGGAAAATGTTCCACAGTGAAGAACCAGTGTTGCTCTAAAGAGAAATTTGCTCCGACCAGATTAAATCAGATCCGCCCAACATCTAATAGCATGTGCTGCACCTGCTGATGTTATGCGCATATTTCGGTCATGCCCAGAAATGAAATCTTTCTGGGCAGCTGCATTAAATGAGGCCGAGAGCATTGCAGGATACGTCCCACCAAGAAACCCATTAAGGGTGCTCCTCGGATATGTCAGAGATCCTATCTCATCAGGCGTCATACAGAAGCCAGAACAGATTCCTTATCTGTGGCTCATTGGACAATTACCGCATTTTTCCGTGTATAAGATGCCCCCATGTATAAGATGCCCCCTATTTGGGGGGGACACTCCAAATTAAGGAAACACCCCTCAGCACTACCCGTGTATAAGATGAGCCCCATGGAAAAATAAAGTAGTTATCACTGGAGAAAAATGAATCAACCCCCCACCCTCTGGATAACTGGATTGCTAAAGGATGGGATAATGTCCTAATGGTAAAAATGACGAGCATTGTAAGAGTGAGGAGAGGAAGGAAGGAAGGAAGGAAGGAAGGAAGGAAGGAAGGAAGGAAGGAAAATTGTCATTTTATTGAGAGATGGCCTTCTATTATGTCCTGGAGCAACAAAATATGGAGGCTGCTAAACCACGGATTTTACTGGGAGCACCCCATACTCTTTGACATATCTCCATCTCCCCATCTCTCTCTCCTTATTTTTTTTAAATAAATAGATTGAGAATGTTACAAATATTTCTGCAAACATGTCAGTAGCTGCGTTCCACATAGTCACAAAAACAAAACAAAAAGGGAGCCACAAAAATGCAAAATAAATAGCAAAAACAGACAGATCTCGGTGTAAAACTCAAAACGGAAGTCTGGCACTCAAAACTGAGCACGTTCAGCTTCCCAAAAAAGTTTGCAAACCAGAACACTTACTTCCGGGTTTGCAGGCTTGCGTTCCAAGGCGTTTGAGAACCAAGGTACCACTGTACAGGTCCATTGGGCTCAGGCTGGTGTCCCCAGGAAGTGTCATGGCTTCTTCCAGAATTCCTTCCAGGAAGAAGTCATTTGTGAAGGTCACACGGGCCGAGACAGAGAGAGAGAGGATGGGAAGGTGCTCTTTCCCAGATACTGGCCATGTCTGTCAGCCACAGAAATTGCATGCAAATCATGGTTGAAATATTCATTTCAGCTCCACCATAATTAATCCTCTTTTCCCCCCCAACTGCTGTGTGTGATTATTCAATTAGTCTTGGATTCCTTGTCAAGTTGTTACAGGAAGGAATCCCTGCTGAAGGCTGTGAAGAGACCTCTGTCTTTCTGAAGCACTCGATTATGTCAGGCTCCATGGGAAACGCCTTCCTCCGCTGGGGAGCAGATCCCTTGCCGGGGGCCTTGGTTTCAAAGGAGCTTCCCTCAGTGCCTCCGATTCAGAATATTCCCTTCCCTTTCCTCCTGCTCTCTCAGACTCACCTCCCTGTCCTGGATTATCATGATCCTAGACTTTCTAATGGTACATTCAGATATATCATAGAATCATAGAATCTTAGGGTTGGAAGGAACCGCAAGGGTCATCTAGTCCAACCCCCTGCAATGCAGGAATCTCAGCTCAAGCACAGAAGATTTTGAACAGGCTGATATGGTGCAGTGCAAGATAAAACAGATCCACCAGTAGAGGACATCTGGTTTGACAGCAGGAGATGTGAAAAGGATCTAGGGTTCTGTTGTTGTTCAATGTCTTTATAAATGACTTGGACAAAGGAATTGAAGGGGTACTCATCCAATTTGCAGATGGCACCAGACTGGGAAGGGTAACTAATTCTGTAGGAGACAGAATCAGAATTCAAAGTTACCTTCACAGATTGAAGAACTGGGCGCAAGCCAACAAAATGAATTTCAATAGGCACAAACGTCAGGTTCTGCACTTAGGCAGGAAGAACCAGATGCACAAACATAGAATGGGGGGCACCAGTATTACTAGCTATACATGTGGAAAGGATCTGGGGGTCTTGGTGGACCCCGAGCTGAATATGAGTCAACCGTGTGATGCAGCAGCAAAAGAAGCCAATGCTCTTCTAGGCTGCCTCAACAGAAGTCTAGTGTCCAGATCAAGGGAAGTCATAGACGCACTGTATTCTGCCTTGGTCAGACCCCACCTGGAATACTGTGTCCAATTCTGGGCACCACAATTTAAGAAGGATCTTGACAAGCTGAAAGGTGTGCCTGTCCTTCATGAGAGGTCTCTAATGGGAGTTTGGATAGCCATCTTTCAGGGATGCTTTACTTGTGATTCCGGCATTGCAGGGGGTGGGACGAGATGACCCTCAGGTCCCTTTCCACTCTACAATTCAAAGATTCCATGAATTTATGCAGCTATATAGTGTTATTTCAGCACAAAAGACCCCAAACAGGCTTAGAAGGAAGAAAAAGAGCTCTTGCATTGTGATTTATACAGTACACTTCACTTGGAAAGAAATGTGACTCTGTTCCTTAAAAAAGCAAATTTCATTTTACAGCTTATTTTTGTCTCTGTTTTCTTTCTTCCCTTTTTTTTAACAACGCAGGCATTTGTAGTATTTTTCCTATCTATAATGTAAGTTTTTCATAAAGCCTTTCGGTTTCCCCCCTTGCTTTGGCAGCCTGCCGCTGTGCTGCTCATCTTTTCCCCCGGAGCAATTGCGCAGATTTTCTGTTTAACTGCTTTAGATCACATTCCCCATAATGGCTTTCTACCTATATCTTGACCTATTCTTGGAATCAAATCACAGGTTATAAAGAGCAAGGAGAAGGCGCTGTACCAGCCAACATGAATCACAGCTGCCGTTAAAGAGACATTCCTGCAAGAAATGATTCCATCTTGCATTATCTTTACAAATTAAGACTGCTGACTGGTTTTCTCCCCCCTCACCTTGCCTTTGAAATGGAAATTTCTCTTCTCTCTCTCTCTCTCTCTCTCTCTCTGTCTGTCTGTCTCTGGCCCACCTAGTCCAGCCTCCTGTTCTCACAGTGATCAACCAGATGCCCATTATGGGAAACCAGCAAGCAGGATCTGAGCACCAGAGCCCTGGAGGGGCTCACGGCATCTACACCCCTCCCCAACAGAACTTGCTTCTCCATTAGTCACAGCTTTGGATCCAGCCCAGAGCAGGCAGATCTCTGTGTCTCCAGCTTCCAGCTCTACTAGGTGAGGCGGGTGGAGGAAACCTGGTAAACTCCTTGAACCCCCGGATTCTCTCACTAACAGGATTGGAGTGGCGTGGAACAAAATCCCCTGTGGACATAATGGGTAATGTAGAAAGTAGATTGCAAGTCCAAACAGAAAGTAGATTGCAAGTCCAAATATTATATGTCTGTACGAAGAACCAGGAGGCAGAGACTTCTCGGTACCCTTGAATCATAGAACCATAGAGTTGGAAGGGACCTCTGATACTGGCACCATCACCAAGGGGCTGCGGGTGCCCAGACACCCACAAATTTTTTTGCCTTGGGTGCCCATGGGTGTCCGGCCCCTGCCTTCCACCTTAACTCTGGTGCTCTGGCACCACAGCGGCAAGTGGCCTGGAGCTTGTGCCTCCAACATAGGGCCCCGCAGCCCTATGTTGCTGGGGTGGCTGGGGAAACCCAGCCAGATGGGCAGGGTATAAATAATAAATTAATTATTATTATTATTATTATTATTATTATTATTATTATTATTATTATTATTATAGCAGAAGTGCAGGCCCCATTGCAGTCACTGCCACAGTCCTGTGGTGTTCACACCACGCTGTAATGATCGTGTATCATGGTGTCACGTCATATCATGGGGCGCAGTGTGCCCCAATGTTGGGCACCCACAGTGTGGGGTCCAAGTTGGTAGCCCTGTCTCCAAGGGTCATCTAGCCCAACCCTGGCAAAGCAGGAATCGCATCCCTGGCAGATGGCCCACCCAAATGACAACCCCGACATTTATTCTAGCCAGGGCAGTAGACGTGTCCAGCCTTTGCCTTTAGGCCAATCTGCACTTCCTGCAGTATGTTTGTGGCCCTCCATGGCTTAGTCTCTCCTGCCAGTGTGGGCCTCTGGACAAAGCTGGAGTTTGAACGTGGCTGTATGTTGCCTTCTCTTCCCTGACTGGCCACATGGATTACAGGAACATCTTCCCCTCCCCCACCCCCACTTCCTTCCGTGCTGCTCACTCAAGATCCCAGCATCCTCCCAGCTGGGCTGCCCCTTTGACTGGAGAGCACCAGCCCTGCAAGGCAGGCAGTTATTCCCAGAAACTGTGCCATTGCCAATCCATTTCCATTGCTAGTCTTCCATTGCCTTGGATAAGGATCAGGCATCTTTTCACAGCACATCTCCAGAAAGAGGGAGTGGGGGGGGCAGAGAGAACCCGACTGAGATGCTCACTTGCTTTTAAATTGCTCCTCAAAAAGAGAAATGGAAAATGGGTGGAATCAGCTAGGAGGAGCTTTGCAAGTGAAAACACGACACAAAGGGAAAGGTGGCAGCTTGAGAAAATTTGGGTGCAACCAGACTATCTCCCAAGGATGGAGAAATGCGTCAGATTTCTCCCTTAATGTCTGGTTAAGGCCTTGCATATAGCAATTGGGGGGGGGATGACTCATTGGATACGTGTTTCATGAGGCACAACTAAGCCAATACCACCAGGTGGTGGATGTATATTTGTAAAAACTCTTGGCTGGTGCATTCCCACCAAATCTGATTTTATTTGGTACTGATTACATGTGAATACTCATTACCCTATTAGCCCTCTTTGCGTCAGCAAAAATAACATTCTCGTTTTCTTGTTGGATTGAACCTTTCAATGTTCCAGAGTAATATCTGATTATACATCCTGGATCTATAATGGTAAGTCTCTACTTGGGTCTTTGCTTGGCTACATTGTATAATGTACTGATTCCTCCTAAAAATCTTTTTTTTAAAAAACAACCCTTGGGTAGCATTCAACAAGGTCCTACTCACTAGTAGACCCACTAAAATCCACAGAGGCGAGATAGTCGTGTCCATTAACTTCATTTGAATGCAAGAAGAGCCCTGCTGGAGGTGATGAAACTCCCTTTCCTTTATCCAGGTGACCAAAAGGAGAGCAGGACTGCAAAAACTACCCCATCTGAAGAAGGTTTTGGCTTCATCGGAGCCTGAAAATGTTGGCGAGAGGGCATCTGGCATCCTCCTCCTCCAACCAGTCATCAAGGACACCGGCTGTGTTTCTCTCTGAAGGGGGCACGGTGACTGGGCCCTACTCCAAAGCAATCCTTCCCACAGGCTTCACTTCCCTCTGGATCCCAGCAGAACTCCTACATCTTGTTCGGGTTCCTCATGCAAAAGCTCTCTCTGCTGTGTCCTCCTTCACATAACCAAACACTCCAGGAAAGGCACAGATTTCTGGGCAAACAGACAATCCGTTGCTTGGAAAGGAGCAGAGAGAAAAATGATGTTCTGGGTTTGGGTGTGTGTCAGTTTAGATGCTGCCCTGTGTCCTGTACCCAGGGAGGGTTGGGATCTAATGAAGGAGGTTGCTGAACTAGCCAGACAGGATTCTTTGCAAGGCAAGGGTCTTGGCTGGCCGCTTAAGTGTCCTCATCAACATCCCAAAAGACAGAGCAGGTTACAAGAGCTACAGCTAGGGGATTGGGCCTCATGACTAATGGAGAAGCAATGTCTGTTAGGGTCTTAAAGCTACAAGCATCTCCATCTTATGCTCAGGTTGCATATACATGCAAATAAAACCATGTACCCCAAAGACACCACAGCCTACGCTAACTTTCATTCCAATGAAACCAAACCTGGATAAGTGCCTAGAACCTCTGGGATCTCACCTCTTGGATATTGGGGTGATGTGTAGCAATACATTGTCCCTTTCAGTGTAACAAATCTTACCTTGAGGTGAGAACTCATTGCCCTCAGAAATATTATGGCATTATACAAGCCATGGTTCAAGCACAGGGACTGCTGTCTCCTGGTCTGTCTGTTTGCAGCACTAGAATAAAAATAAATAAATAAATAAATAAATAAATAAATAAATAAATAAATAAATATTTATTATTTATACCCCGCCCATCTGGCTGGGTTTCCCCAGCCACTCTGGGCGGCTTCCAACAAAATATTAAGATACAATAATCAATCAAATATTAAAAGCTTCCCTAAACAGGGCTGCCTTCAGATGTCTTCTAAAAGTCTGGTAGTTTTTGTTCTCTTTGACATCTGGTGGGAGGGCGTTCCACAGGGTGGGTGCCATTACCGAGAAGGCCCTCTGCCTGGTTCCCTGTAACTTGGCTTCTTGCAGTGAGGGAACCACCAGAAGGCCCTCGGTGCTGGACCTCAGTGTCTGGGCAGAACAATGGGGGTGGAGACGCTCCTTCATGGGCATCCCACGAAGCGGATGCTGGAAGATCCAGGAAAGATAGGAGAAAGCTCTTCCTCATGCAGAGCACAGTTAAGCGGTGGAACTCACCCCCACAAGAGGCAGTGGTGGCCACCAACTTGGATGGCTTTAGAAGAGGATTAGACAAATTCATGGAGGAGGAGAGGGCTGTGGATGGCCACTAGCCAGGATGAATGCTCTGCTCTGCCTTGACAGTTGGAGGTAGCTATGCTTCTGAATACCAGCTGCTGGAGAGCGCAGGAGGGGAGAGTGTTGCTTTTGTGCTTGGATCCTGTTTGTGGGTTTCCCATTTTAGGGCATCTGGTTGGCCACTGTGGGAACAGGATGCTGGCCTGATCCAGCAGGTTCTTCTGATGTTCTTATGCAAGCCCATCTCTGGCTTTGCTGAGGGGTTCCTCCTGGCCCAGGAAGGTGGCATGGGAATGGGGCGGGTCCTATAGCATGAGCTGGCTTTTGTGTGTGCCCCGCCCCTCCAGTCTCTGCTTAGAAGCACCAAGTTCTTCATGCAGAAAGCTTGGCTGTACAGAAAAGCCTGCCTCTCTGCTGCTGGCAAAGGCGCCTGCAACATTTTGCGTTGCCAACTCTGTTGATTCGAAGGCTTTTGAAGGATCTAGTAATCCTCTTCCACATAATTAAACTCTGGAACAGAACATCAAGGCAATCAAAATGCAAAGCTCGCCGACTCACCAGCTTTGGCCCCCAAAAGCGACATGAGCTCCTCCTCTTCTGCCGGCGTCTCTTCCCTCCCCGACCCCCTCCTCAGCCCCCTCCTCAGCCAGGCAGGTTTTATTATTCCTTCCCATTTAGATTAATTAATTAATTGAAAGTGGCTTCCAGCAATGCTGCTCTCATTGATTTCGGATCGGGGATTCATCCACAAAATCCTCCTTGCTTTCTGATGCCTCCATTTCGGGACCAGCAAAGGGAGGAGGAGATGCTGAAATGAGCTGGCGGAGAGATGTTTGCCTCTCTCAGTCCCAAACGTGACATCAGATTCTTTGCCGCTTTGCCAAGGCATTTTGTGAGCCAATTTGCCTAAAAGGAAGACCAGCAGCCTTCAAGATGACTGGGTTCTTCCGACTGTTTTCAGCGACGGCAGTGAGATTGTTCAGTGACAACGGACAGGTGAATAGCAGGACACAAGAAAAGACACTGGACCACCTCCAAGGATAAGAAAGGCTTCCTTTTTCCTTTGGTGGACGCCTTAAACCAGCCTTTGCATAAAAGGATTCTGAGCAGGGGAAGCGGCAACATCCAAGAGGTTATCTGGGACTTTCCTTCCAGCCGCCTCAGTGGCCAGGATCAGATCCATTATTCTGCTGTCTGGTGGGCGGCGTTTCTGCCCTCCTGCTCACACCACACGAGCAAAGGAAGCTCCTGTTTTCAAGGCTGCATCAACAGAAATATAGCGTCCAGATCAAAGGCAGCAATGGTCCCACTCTATTCTGCCTTGGTCTCAGGGTGCTTCAGGTGGCAAGCTGGGGGAAGCTGGAAGGGACGGCAGGTGAGAGGAGCTTCAACAACCACCTGCCCACCTCTTCCTCTTCTGCTTTTCTTGATGGCTCCAAAAGCCCCCAGGGAGTACAGGACCCACCACTGCATGCAAAGAGACTCCTTTTCTTCTCCCCCACTGCCTTCAAGACCCTGGGGCTGCCTCTGGCAACCTCCTGTCACCTCAGGCGGTGGCAGTGGGACGGCACCACTTCCATATTTTGCCTCAAGCAGTAAACTGTCTCGGGCCAGCCCTGCTTGACCAGAGCCTGCCTGGAGTCTTGTGTTGATTCTGAGCATGAGAGTTGAAGAAGGTCATTGACAAGCTGGAAGGTGTGCAGAGGAGGGCGACCGAGAAGTTGAAGGGTCTGGAAACCAAGCCATATGAGGAACGGTTGAGAGCGTTGGGTGTGTTTGGCCTAGAAAAGAGGAGAGTGAGAAGTCACACAAGCACCGTCTTCAGATACATGGAGGGTGGAGCAAGCTTGTTTTCTTCTGCCGCAGAGGAAGGACACAAAGCAATGCAATCCAATGACAAAAGAGGAAATTCCAACTAAGCATCATAGAATCATAGCATTCTAGAGTTGGAAGGGACTCTGAGGGTCATCTAGTCCAGCCCCCTGCAATGCAGGACTCTCAACTAAAGCATCCTTCCTGACTGTAAGAGCTCTTTGAGAGTGGAATGGTCACCTTTGGGAGGTGGTGAACTCTCCTCCCTTGAAGGGTTTTAAGCAGAGGTTGGATGACCATCTGTCATGGATGCTTTTGCTGAGATTCCTGCATTGCAGTGGGTTGGACTAGATGACCGTCAGGGTCCCTTCCAACTCTGCAATGCTATGATTCCTGCAGCTGCTCAGAGAAGTCTTCGGGGTGCCATATCCGCCTCCAACTCAGCAAGCGCCTTCCTTTCAAACTGTCAGCTTCATTGTGATGAATGGAGCTGCAGGAATTTGACAGCTTTAATAAATGAGTCATTCCAGCAAACATGGAGGATGATACAGTGTTTAACCTTAAAACTAAATATTGCAATGTTGATGCTAATTCGCTGATGGACTCTTACGCTCAGATTGCATCAACATATATAATTAAATGCTTTCGTCTGTGAATTTTGTAAATATGGCATAAAGTTGCTAATGGAGTGTCTTAAATTCTATTAACATTCAGCTCATCTCTTTGGGGTCTCTTTAAACACATTTAAAATTCTAATCACTGCACAATGATTTTAATAAAGCACACGGATAATGAAATATGAGGAGCAGATATTAGGAGAGAGTGAGATTTCTGGAGGAACTAATACAAATAAGGCAGCAGGTTGAGGCCCGGGGAGTCCAGCGTGAACCAACCTCCAAAGAGGCTGTTGAATGTCTGGAAATGGGAGGTGGGCGACATCTGCAGTGAAATTTGCTCACTCTTTCATGAGAGGGGCCCTGCAGGAAAAGTTCTGTCATCTCACTGGTGAGTTTGGTGCTCCACACAACCACCGTTCCACTTCCTCTCTCATAAGAACCCCAGAAAAGCCTGCTGGATCAGGCCCATGGCCCACCTAGCCCAGCCAACCAGATGCCCTTTACAGGGAAACCCACAAAACAGGATCTGAGCACAAGAGCAGCTCTCTCTCCTCCTGCGGTTTCCTGCAGCTGGTCTTCAGAAGCACTGCTGCCTCCAACTTTGGAGACAGAGCAGATACATTCTGGCTACTGGCCATCGATAGTCCTCTTATCCTCCATGAATTTGTTGAACCCTCTTCTAAAGCCATTTGGTTTGGTGACCATCACTGCCTCCTGTGACAGCGAGTTACAGTTTCACTACCTGTTGCATGAAGGTCTTGTTTAGATGGAGCCTAACTCTGTCCAGTGTGCAAATGACTGTGGACTACTAGGTGTGGATGCTCAGCTTGTTCTGGACTTCCTGCTTCCACCGCTTGCAGGACTGTGCTCATTTCTTGACAGCTTTACATAAGACCATCAGAGCAGCCTACTAGATCAGGCCAATGGGCCATCCAGTCCAGTATCCAGTTCTCACAGTGGCCAACCAGATGCCCATTGTGAGAAACCTGCAAGCAGGATCTGTGCATCAGAGCCCTCTGCCCTCCTGTGGTTTTCAGCACTGCGGCCTCTGTGGAGGCAAGCAGAGACATCCTAGATTACAGCCTTCTTCTTCTTCTTCTTCTTCTTCTTCTTCTTCTTCTTCTTCTTCTTCTTCTTCTTCATGAATTTGTCCTAAAATACAATAATCCATCAAACATTAAAAGCTTCCCTAAACAGGGCTGCCTTCTAAAAGTCTAGTAGTTGTTGTTCTCTTTGACATCTGGTGGAAGGGCATTCCACAGGGCGGGTGCCACCACCGAGAAGGCCCTTTGCCTGGTTCCCTGTAACTTGGCTTCTAGCAGTGAGGGAACCGCCAAAAGGCCCTCGGCGCTGGACCTCAGTGTCCGGATATCAAGGCACCATGTAAGAAAGTCCTTCCTTTTATCTTTCCTGAATCTTCCAACCATCAGCTTCATTGGCTGCCCATGAGTTTGTGTGTCAAATCCAAAGTGGGGCACAGCATTCCCAAGTCTAGAATGCCCCCCCAGTTCTCCCCCCTCACTCACACATGCACACACCAGTTTTAATAGGTTTGTCAGTGCAAAGACTCTCCTAACCCCTCCTTCCCATGTGCTGGTACCTTGAAGGCTCTGAGGTGTCGGAGAGCGATGGAGGCCCCCAGCATTTCCTGCAGGCTGGCCTCTTGTTCAGGAGTGTCTTTGCCTCCCCTCGCAGCTGCAATGCCCTACAAAGTCTGCCTGGTTCATCGCCCAAGGAGGAGGCCTTGTTCTGTGGCTTCAGAAGCTGGCGATTTATCAGGCCCTGCCAGCAAATGCAGAATTGATGGGCTTTGATACTCATCTTGCATCTCTTCTTTCTCCCTGAATTGCCTTTTTCCCCCTGTTGCTAGAGTGCTCTCTCCCTCTCCCTCTCTCCTGCCTTCATTCTGCATTCATCCAGGCTGCCTCTGCTCCTTCCTCTTTACACGGAGAGACAGAGGAAGCAGTTCAGGCTTTATCACACGAATAAAGGCATATTCATCTCCATTTCTTCTGCGTGCTTCAGAGCTTCCCTTTCCCACTTCCTTTCTGGTGAACTTTTTTCCGCAAAAGGCGGCTTTTGTATTTCACTTGCTAGAATCCTCTCTTTGCAGATTCCACTGAAACAGGTCCTTGTGGAGGCAGCAGGCAGAGCCCAGGTGGAGCTGTTCTTTGGGGAAGACAAAGACAGAAGAAGAAGAAGAAGAAGAAGAAGAAGAAGAAGAAGAAGAAGAAGAAGAAGAAGAAGACCTTGGCTGAGGTCTTGGCTTATTCTCGGCTCTGTGTCATGCAGGAAGGCAGATGTGGCCGCAGGGGCTTCCCAGGCTGTGGAAGAAGCGGTCAAGAAACCCACTTCCATCTCACTCCTTGGCAGGCTTCACTGCTCTCCCAGTTGGATCTGTGCCATGCTGTGCATTTGCTCTGCTCAGACCTGCTTGCCATGTCCTTTCCTTGCCAAGGGCCATCTAGTCCAACCCCCTAAAATGTAGGAACTGCAGCTGAAGAAGCCCTGGCAGGTGACCATCCAACCTCTGCTTCAAAACCTCTGAGGAAGGAGAGTCCACCACCTCATGAGCTCATCCATTCCAAATAGCTCTTCAGAAAGTGGAGTTGGAAGGGACTCCAAAAGTCATCTAGTCCAGCCCCCTGCAATACAGGAACCTCAAATAAAGCATCCATAACAAGTGGCCATCTAACCTCTGCTTAAAAACCTCCAAGGAAGGAGAGCCCACCACCTCCCGAGGGAGACCATTCCACAGTCAAAGCATAGGTAATTAAAAAGGAGGATTTATTGCAAAAACAAACAGATAGCTCCGGACGGCTCTAACAAAGCCACCGACATTCTCACTCAAGATGACCCTTCTGAAGACTCCTTCCAGTTCCTACAGAAGATATTGAACCTTTGCCCCTTACGTCTTTTGTTTTGCTTCCTGTCCAGTAGCTCTCCCAGTCGCCGACTCTTCGGACTTATTGGATTAGCCCCAACCTCTTCCTGTTCTGCCATACTATCTCTGTGTCTGATCGCCCCTGTTTGAGCTTCCTGAGAGCTTTGGCTATGTTCCAGCCTGCTCTCAGTTGTTCCCCTGGCAACCGGCCATTCAAGGTCAAAGAGAGTCGGCACTGGCAGCTCTGGCCTCTGCTCAGACGGCATCAAATCTAAACCTCTCTGTTCCTGCCAGCATTCTGCAGCTGGCTGTAAAGTTCCACTCGGAGCTGGCTCATTCCTGACACTCAGCTGCAACACAACATGCGTCTTCTGTATTGGTTTCTACTGCCACAGCAGATGCTGCAACCTTCCAACAGTTTGACTTCACCCCCAAAGGTGCCCTCCTCTATTGTCTCCCAGATGCCAGCTGATGCTACTTATATATCACACTTACCGGTATATCACAAAGAAACTTGCCTAAGTAATTAAACAATGGAATCCTCAGGCCACCTGGAGAGGGTCTACTTTGTGTTGGTGCTCCATGGATGACCCTTCTCCTCCAGGGAGGCTCACCCGGTGCCGACATAAGAATCTAAGCAGAGCCTGTGGGAATAAATAAATAATAATAATAATAATAATAATAATAATAATAATAATAATAATAATAATAATAATAATTTTTATTTATACTCCGCCCTCCCCGGCCAAAACCGGGCTCAGAGCAGCTAACATCAAATGTATAACACGTTATCATAAAATCAAGCAATCAATTAAAATACATCCTAAAATCCGATCAGGATCAGAATAAAAGCCGATCAGATGGCAACCCGCAGATTAGGGTTGGGGACCTTAAATACTCACCAGGCCCCAACTGTTTGTGCTAAACATATATGGGCCTGTGAGAAAAATTGGGAGGCCACTTTCATGCAAGTTCTTATGAAAGGGGAGGGGGAATCAGACTGAACCCCGACCAAAGGCCTGGTGGAACAGCTCCGTCTTGCAGGCCCTACAGAAAGATGTCAGGTCCCGCAGGGCCCTAGTCTCTTGTGACACAGCATTCCACCAGATTGGGGCCACAGCCAAAAAAGCCCTGGCTCTGGGCGAGGCTAGCCTAACCTCCCTGTGGCCTGGGATCTCCAAGATGTTTTTATTTGAAGACCGTAAGTTCCTCCGTGGGACATACCAGGAGAGGCGGCCCTGTAGGTATGAGGCTCCTAGGCCGTATAGGGCTTTAAAGGTCAAAACCAGCACCTTGAACCTGATCCTGTACTCCACCGGGAGCCAGTGCAGCTAGTATAGCACTGGATGAATGTGATCCCACGGTAAGGACCCCGTAAGGAGCCTCGCCGTGGCATTCTGCACCTGCTGGAGTTTCTGGGTCAGCTTCAAGGGCAGCCCCGCGTAGAGTGAGTTACAATAATCAAGTCTGGAGGTGACCGTTTCATGGATCACAGTGTCAAAGGGAACAGGCCAAAGGGAGCTCATCTAGTGCAGCCTCCACTTCTCACAGTGACCAGAAAGGTGACCATTATGGGAACCCACCAGGAGGACCTGGGCACAAGAGTCCTCTCCCCTCCTGTGATTTCTGTGATCTCCAGCAACACATATTCAGAAGCATGGCTGTGTCAGATATCTGTGTCTGTGGAGCCAGATAGCTATCGATAACCCTCTTCTCCTTGAATGTGTCTGATCCTCTTTTAAAGCCATCTGGACTGGTGGTTGTCGCTGCCTCCTGCAGCAGTGAGTTCCACAGTTTAACTGTGCAATTCGTGGAGAAGGACATTCTTTTGCCTATGGTGAAGGGACTGAGCACCTGGAAATGATTTGCCTGTGCTACTCACCATCACATAATGCAACCTTAAAATATTTTGATCTCTCTCTCCCTCTCCCTCTCCCCTCCCTCCCCCTCTCTCTTTGTGTTCCTTTGGAAAAGTATTTTCTTTTATGAAGACCAGAGGGAAATGAAAAGTACATTTGGATTTCAGGAAACTGATATTATTCCCTGCTGTGTTGCCACAGCGAACATTACCTTGAAGCAGAATCTGGAGCCAGTTAAGGGATTCCTCTGCAGACAAAAACACCTGAGAAATTCCACGGGAACAACTGTACTCAGCTCTGGCTGCTGGTCTCAAAAAAAAAGGAAGAAGCATCTAATTAAGCTGGAAAAGGTGGAAAGAAAAGCAGCTGAATAGATCACAGGGAGGTTGCAGCGCCTTCCCTAAAAGGAAATATATAGCCATGTTCAAATATATCAAAGGATGTCATATAGAGGAGGGAGAAAGGTTGTTTTCTGCTGCTCCAGAGAAGCGGACACGGAGCAATGGATTCAAACTACAAGAAAGAAGATTCCACCTAAACATTAGGAAGAACTTCCTGACAGTAAGAGCTGTTCGACAGTGGAATTGGCTGCCAAGGAGTGTGGTGGAGTCTCCTTCTTTGGAGGTCTTTAAGCAGAGGCTTGACAGCCACCTGTCAGGAATGCTCTGATGGTGTTCCTGCTTGGCAGGGGGTTGGACTGGATGGCCCTTGGGGTCTCTTCCAACTCTAGGATTCTATGAAAGGCAAACTGCTCAAGGCTTTCAAATCTAGAAAGAATGGGACTAAGAGGATATGGTCAGGGAGAGACGTGGTTCGATTTGCATTTTGACGTGTGCTATACATAATTTGCACTTGTGCCTCAGCTGTCAGAGGGAGTCAATGCATCTAAACATAATGTAAGAACCTATCATAAGAAGAGTGTTCAAAATTCATTTGTATATCATAGCATTTATGCATATTCCATTTTACGTTTCGCTCATTCAGAATTATCACAATTTTTAAATAAATATAAAAGGGTCGTAACAATTATCATCACAAGTCTCCTTACAACCCTGCTAGTGTTGTTAATTGTTTGCAATGGTCCTTCAAGTATTGTATAAATTTACTCCAGACTTTTTGGAAAGCTTGATCATGTTGGTTTCGGGTTTTCCCGGTCAGCTTTGCCAATTCCGCAAAGTCCATCATCTTCACCTGCCAGGCTTCTTACGCTGTTATCTCTTGTTGTTTCCATTTTTGAGCATTTGTATTGGGTCTAGTGGGTGAAGAGATACCAAAGGGAGATCAAACACTGCAGCAAGAATCCTTTTAGCGGTCCTGGATACTTCAAGACTGGATTACTGAAATGCACTCTGTGTGAGACCTTCCTTTCTGACTTTCAGGTTTTTATAATAACATTATTTCCATACATTCCAGACATTTTTCATATATACAATACTGGGATTATGCAAACCCCTCGGACTCCCCCCCTCCTGGTTTCCAAATTTAATCCTCTCTTCTTGCATATAATTATATTTATCCATTCTATTTCATCTCCTCCTTTTCTACTTCATGTTACCTGACAAATGTTATCACAATCCTGCTATTGTTTCTGAGTAGCTACAGTGGTTTTTAAGGTATTCTACACATTTTCTCCATTCTTGGTTAAATTTCTTGTCATCTCAGTGTCTGGTCTTCACGGTCATCTTTGCCATTTTAGCATAGTCCATCATTTTGGTAACCAACTCTTCTTTTGTTGGAAATCTCTTTTCCTTCCACATCTGAGCTAATAACATTCTTGCAGCTGTTGTCGCATACATAAATAGTCCTTTTAAGTCTTTTGGTATTTCTTCTCCTATTAAACCTAGCAAGAAGGCTTCTGGTTTTTTAATCCACATTATTTTAAACACACACACCCCAAGTCATTATATATCATTTCCCATAATACCTTTACTATCTTACATGGCCACCACATATGATAGAAAGTACCCTCTCTGTCTTTACATTCCTTCCCACTTGATCAGGAAGCAGCAGTTGGTGCAGGATGCTGCATTCCAATTGCTGACGGGATCGAGGCCTTGTCAGCATATACCGTATTAACCCAAATATAAGCCGCTCCCTTAAATTGGGTTACAGGCTGAAAATTGCTGTGGTTGGTAGAATTGCAACTCTGAGCCAATTTAAGCCTTTGATCTTGCAAGCCCACAAAAGTTACTGTACAACCGCTAAAATCGCAAATTGTTATTCAATTGCTGCAATTCCACAGGCACTCAAGCTCACAAATTGGCAATAAAACTTTTTTTTTTCGTTCCATTTTACCGTATGTCTGTTTCAGCAGCGATAGCGTCAAAGCTCATTTTTATAAGTTCGCAAATTTAAGCCACACTTTAACTTTTCACGGTCGGAATTTGGGGGAAAAAGTGTGGCTTATATTAAGGCCAATACGGTAAGACTCGGGAGTCTGCATTAGCTGCCAAGCTGTTGTTGTTGTTATTGTTTACATTTCTATAGCACTTTATGTTTTTAAGGGGGGGGGGACTCGGAGTGGTTTACAGCCTACATTAATACATCAAATAAAGCAATCCCGGATAAAACATGACAGAAGAGAGTCAAGTATGAAGTATACATTCAAAGCAACATAATGAACGGGAAATGAAAATATTCTCTTAAAGATTTCAAAAGAAAACCTTGCAGAGGGGGTCAAGTACGGAATGCACATTTAGCAATCTTACCATTTCAAAAGGAAACATTACTAAAGGAAGTCAAATATGAAATGCACATTTAAAATGGCATTATTAGCAAGAGAGTAAGAAAATGTGACTATTAGCATATAGAGCTTTTAACAGCTTGGGACTGCAGACCCAACAGGGTCCCTATTTTCCAGGGACATCCCTGATTTAGAGAAACCATCCCGGTTTCTGATTTGATCTTCAGGTGTCCCACTTTTCCTTAGGACGTCCCTATTTTCATCAGAGAAAACTTGGAAGATGGAATTATCCAACCCCTGAGCCATCTGAAAGCAATCCTGTATAAGGGATTTTTTTAATGTTTATTATTAATTAATTAATTATTATTATTATTATTATTATTATTATTATTATATATATGTATGTATGTATATATATATATATATATATATATATATATATATATATATATATGTTGGAAGCTGCCCAGAGTGACTGGGCCAACCCAGTCAGATGTGTTGGGGTCTAAATAGTAAAATGATCATTATGGGATGGGACGTGTCAGTGCCTGCCTATTGCGATCAAGAAGGGGCCTTCACCGAACTCCTTTTGGCTCATGCGGAAAGCTTCTTTGCTTAAGGTATTGATATGTAGTTGAAAATAGAATTAATAGGACCCGTGGACAGGATGGGGAAAGTCAAGAGATTCAGGGTAATCTCGATATGTGGAAATATTATGATATTATGATGTAACTATTTTTTTCCTTTTCTTTATATTTTTGAAAATCAATAATAATTATATTAAAAAGAAGAAAACTTCCTTGTTTAAGCAAGGCTACCCAGGTGCTTAGAAAGTTTGTGTGAACTTTCAGCTTAAAAGCTCAACTTCTTTGAAAGTTTCAAAGTATTGTTTTTTCCCCTTATTTAATCATTTAATGTGCTTTTGACAATCAAGCAACATGAATTTTATGAAATAAGTAATGAATGGGTGCCTTGGTGCCTCCGAGGCAAGATGCGGATCCCAACACAGCCATGCTTCAAACCCTGCACTTCTGAACATTTTGCGATCCAATTATCCAACCAAAAAAGTGAGTGTCCATGTGTCTTGTCAGGGGAAAGTTTGTATAAAGAAGCGGAACTGAGTGAAAACAACATCTGAAAATTTATTATGTCTGGGGAAATTGCTTGCAAAAAAAAAGGAGAAAAGTGTGTATTCAAAGACATGTGGACTAGAATGCTAAAATATTTCCATGTGGGCTTTGAAAAAAATGTGGTGAAGCGAACTTCAGGTGTGGAAACAAAGGAAGCTGAGAGGAACTGAAATTATTAAAGCTGTTCATCCCTAAATATGACAGAAATCGAGAAAGTAGACAGAGAGAAGCTCTTTCCCCACTCTCTCACCATTGTTGTTTGTTTAGTCGTTTAGTCATGTCCGACTCTTTGTGACCCCATGGACCAGAGCACACCAGGCACTTCTGTCTTCCACTGCCTCCCGCAGTTTGGTCAGACTCATGTTGGTAGCTTCGAGAACACTGTCCCACCATCTCGTCCTCTGTCGTCCCCTTCTCCTTGTGCCCTCCATCTTTCCCAACATCAGGGTCTTTTCCAGGGAGTCTTCTCTTCTCATGAGGTGGCCAAAGTCTTGGAGCCTCAGCTTCAGGATCTGTCCTTCCAGTGAGCACTCAGGGCTGATTTCCTTCAGAATGGATACCGGTAGGTTTGATCTTCTTGCAGTCCATGGGACTCTCAAGAGTCTCCTCCAGTGCCACAATTCAAAAGCTCTCTCACCATACAAGAACTCAAAATGATCATAGAATTCTAGAGTTGGAAGAGACCACAAGGGCCATTCAGTCCAACCCCCTGCCAAGCAGGAAACACCATCAAAGCATTCCTGACAGGTGGCTCAAGCAATCCCTATGAGTTCTTCTTCCAATGTTGCTTTTTGTGACTTTTTGGTTGGTCCTGATAAAGGCATTACTCAACTGTACATAAGAAGGTAAGAGGAGCCCTGCGGGATCAGGCTAATGGGCCATCTAGTCACAGAATCACAGAATTGTTGGTAGTTGGAAGGGTCCCAGGGGTCATCTAGTCCAACCCCCAGCCATGCAGGAATCACAGCTCAGCATCTTGTTCTCACAGAGGCCAACCAGATGCCTGCTGAGGGGCACCCGAAATGAAACCATCGGCTTTGGGGTCTTCACTTCAAACTCCATGAAAATTCACCAGAAATGTTGTCTCTGTTTGCAAAAAAACATTTATGATGCTAAAATGGGGGACTTCAGAAGAGCCGTTTCTCGTGGATGCTGAATGCACCATTATCCAAACAGCGGAAGAAGATTTGAGGCTGCAGGAGATTCCAGGGAGAAAACGCCTTTGCGGAGACAAATGCCGCTCCCCAAAGCGAGCAGGTGACCCTCAGGGCAAGATGCTTGACCGCCTCATGAATTCTGCATGCTGAGCTGATGACGGATTCCTAAAAAGCGCAGCTCCTTTGATGCAGCTCTGCCTCCTGGTTAGGAAAGTTCAAAGGCAAACCTTTTCTGCCCCATTGTGAAAAATGCAAATTCGCCGGGTCCTCCTGCCATCAAAGCTCTTTCCCATCAGGTGTGGTGCCCATGGAGCTCAGATAAATTAGACTTCACTTACTTCACTTCACCCCTCCTTCTCCCCAGCCCTGGTTTTTAGTCTCTATTTCCCAAGCGCCGTTTTGCACGGCGGTCCAGTAATTGCCAGGCTCTGCGGACTCTGCCGCTCCTTCCCTGGGACCGAAATTGGTCATTTTATGCATAATTTACAATATGCTGAAAAAAGTCAATACATATCATTAACGGGAAGGAGAGATTGGGGAAGATTTCTGCATTATGAAAATTGAGCACACTGTCAGCATCCCGGACGAAGCCCATTGCGTCGGGGAAGGCGCACACCTGCACACCTACAATTGTCGCTACGGCACAGAATGTTTCGACAAAAGTGGAGAGGGGCAAAGCAAGCGGGAGACAGCAGGAATCATAGAATGGTAACGTTGGAACCCCAAAGGTCATCTAATCCAACCCTCTGTGATTAAGGAATAGCAGCTAAAGAAGTCCTGACAAATGGCCATCCAGCTTCTCCTTGAAAGCCTCCGGGGCAGGAGAGTCCACCCCCTTCTAAGGGAGTTCCACTGTTGAACAACCCTTAATAATAATAATAATAATAATAATAATAATAATAATAATAATAATTTATTATTATTTGTACCCCGCCCATCTGGCTGGGTCTCCCCAGCCACTCTGGGCGGCTTCCAGCAAATATTAAAAAACAATACATTAACATGTTACAGATTAAAAACTTCCCTAAACAGGGCTGCCTTCAGGTATTTCCTAAATGTTAGATAGTTGTTCATCACTTTGACCTCTGATGGGAGAGCGTTCCACAGGGCGGATGCCACTACCGAGAAGGCCCTCTGCCTGGTTCCCTGTAGCTTTGCTTCTCGCAGTGAGGGAACCGCCAGAAGGCCCTCGGCGCTGGACCTCAGTGTCCGGGCTGAACGGTGGGGGTGGAGACGTTCCTTCAGGTATACAGGACCGAGGCTGTTTAGGGCTTTAAAGGTCAACACCAACACTTTGAATTGTGCTCGGAAACGTACTGGGAGCCAATGTAGATCTCTCAGGACCAGTGTTATGTGGTCCCGGCGGCCACTCCCAGTCACCAGTCTAGCTGCCGCATTCTGGATTAATTGCAGTTTCCGGGTCACTTTCAAAAGTAGCCCCATGTACAGCACATTGCAGTAGTCCAAGCGGGAGATAACTAGAGCATGCACCACTCTGACGAGACAGTCCGCGGGCAGGGAGGGTCTTAGCCTGCGTACCAGATGGAGCTGGTAGACAGCTGCCCTGGACACAGAATTAACCTGCGCCTCCATGGACAGCTGTGAGTCCAAAATGACTCCCAGGCTGCGCACCTGGTCCTTCAGGGGCACAGTTACCCCATTCAGGACCAGGGAGTCCCCCACACCCGCCCGCACCCTGTCCCCCAGGAACAGTACTTCTGTCTTGTCTGGATTCAACCTCAATCTGTTAGCCGCCATCCATCCTCCAACCGCCTCCAGGCACTCACACAGGACCTTCACCGCCTTCACTGGTTCTGATTTGAAAGAGAGGTAGAGTTGGGTATCATCCGCATACTGATGAACACCCAGCCCAAACCCCCTGATGATCTCTCCCAGCGGCTTCATATAGATATTAAAAAGCATGGGGGAGAGGACGGAACCCTGAGGCACCCCACAAGTGAGAGCCCAGGGGTCTGAACACTCATCCCCCACCACCACTTTCTGAACACGGCCCAGGAGGAAGGAGCGGAACCACTGTATAACCCTTACTGTCAGAAAGGTCTTCCTGAGGTTTAGTCAGAATCTCCATTGGTTTGGGTCCTCCCCTCCAGAGCAGGAGAAAGCAAGCTTGCTCCATCTCCCATGTGACAGCCCTTTGAAGGATATTTGAAGATGGCTCTCATATCTCCCCTTAGTTTCCTCTTCTCCAGGCTAAACATAGTCAGCTCCTTCAACTATTCCTGAGACTGAGAGGAAGAGGGACCAAGCTTGTTTTCTCCTGCTCTGGAGGGGAGGACTCAAACCCATGGCTTCAAGTTACAAGAAAGGAGATTCCGACTAAACATCAGGAAGAACTTTCTGGCAGTAAGAGCTGTTCAACAATGGAACGGACACCCTCAGGAGGTGGTGGACTTCCCTTCCTTGGAGGTTTTTAGCAGAGGTTGGGTGGCCATCTTTCATGGATGCTCTAGTTGAGATTCTTGTTGCAAGACGTTGGACTGGATGACCCTCAGGGTTCCTTCCAACTCTACAATTCTATGATGTGGGAATATTAAGGAAGGTAGGAGAGGATCTATTGTTTTGATATTATCCCTCCTCACTCACGCTAGAGAGTAAGCAGCAGAGTACATTCCCTTTGCAACTTATTGGAAGCAAGCTTATGATTCGTTAGAATCCTTTAATTAAGCAATCCTGTCTGGCTTGTTCCTGGTAAGTTTCTCCTTTATTTCCCTCTTAAAATAATAATAATGACACAACACAATCTTCTTTAAAGGGAAGAATGAAGTTTTACTCACATTCAGTTCCCAGCAGTAATCTGAAGGCAGGCTTTACCTTGTGGTTACAGTGAAAATAAGTGTGAGCTACATCTCAGACTTTCTGCTTGTGGGCTCCATCCCACATGGAGGTTGAGCCATGCGCGGGCTAAGAGAGTAAGGCTCCAAGAGTCCAAGAGGGAGAAGGTTGCTTGGCCAACCCTTTTCATCTGGTCAGCAAGGGTCATGCCCATCTCCCTGGTCTCACACAAGGGGAAGAAGCTCCAGAGCAGGGAGGACAGGAAGGATTCCATGTCTGGAGACACATTCCCCTGGGGGTCCAATCTAGGCAGCAGGAAAAGGTTGTACTTGACTGCTCTGCATCCCACATAGGATTCTGTTATTCACCCCCCAACAACCCCTCCTTCCAGCACTACAACATCTTTCGCGGGGTGAGGCAGCCAGAACTGCCCCTGGCACATCGTGTGCAGTCCCACCAAAGATTTGTATGACGGCATTATGATATCGGCAGTTTCCTCTTCCCCCCCCCCCTCCTAACGATCCCAAGCATGGAAATCCATCTTTTTCACAGCTGCTGCATGTTGGCAATTTCGCTGGGATTGCCAGGGGTCGTACCTGAGACCCCCCATGCGCAAGACATGCGCTCTCCCCTGCCGAGCTAAGCCTCCTTTCCCCGAGACGATGCATCCCTCCTGAAATAAAAAGACCAATTCTGCAATTTCCCTGAAGGCTGCCATTCTTCCTTGAAAAGCCCTTTCAATGCAAATCCTTTCGGTAAGGAGCGCCCCGCCGGTATCCTGCATCTGGAAGCAGTTACAGTCAAGGACCCCATGCCTGGCCACACGGGGAGGGCCGCCATCTTGGTAAGCTGTTCACACAGCAAATGGCCCGGGGCTTCTGCCGTGGCACCTGGAACATTCAGCACATCGATAA
Source organism: Darevskia mixta (assembly GCA_034641385.1). Taxonomy (NCBI): domain Eukaryota; kingdom Metazoa; phylum Chordata; class Lepidosauria; order Squamata; family Lacertidae; genus Darevskia; species Darevskia mixta. Next base: position 544,977 of record JAWWNH010000141.1, on the reverse strand, counting down.
ACAGAAGCAAAGCCCCCTCCCATTCATACCTGTTTTTCAGGTTAATTCAAAAAACCCTATTTCTCGCCTACACAATGCTGACTGCAGCAGCTAAAAAAGCCCATGCAATTCTGGGCTGCATCAATAGGAGTATAGCATCTAGATCAAGGGAAGTAATAGTACCACTGTATTCCGCTCTGGTCAGACCTCACCTGGAATACTGTGTCCAGTTCTGGGCACCACAGTTCAAGAAGGATATTGACAAGCTGGAACGTGTCCAGAGGAGGGCAACCAAAATGGTCAAAGGCCTGGAAACAATGCCTTATGAGGAACGGCTTAGGGAGCTGGGTATGTTTAGCCTGGAGAAGAGAAGGTTAAGGGGTGATATGATAGCCATGTTCAAATATATAAAAGGATGTCATATAGAGGAGGGAGAAAGGTTGTTTTCTGCTGCTCCAGAGAAGCGGACACGGAGCAATGGATTCAAACTACAAGAAAGAAGATTCCACCTAAACATTAGGAAGAACTTCCTGACAGTAAGAGCTGTTCGACAGTGGAATTTGCTGCCAAGGAGTGTGGTGGAGTCTCCTTCTTTGGAGGTCTTTAAGCAGAGGCTTGACAGCCACCTGTCAGGAATGCTTTGATGGTGTTTCCTGCTTGGCAGGGGGTTGGACTGGATGGCCCTTGTGGTCTCTTCCAACTCTAGGATTCTATGATTCTATGACTGACTTTCAAAGGCTTTCCGCCTCCCACCATCGTATCCAGTGCGGTTACAGTATCTCCAAAAGGATACAGTGCCCATTTTCTGCTTGTTTCCTCTGTTACCCTTAAATTGTTAGACAAATTGCTCTGCACACAACGAGATGCAAATAGACTAACCCAAGTGATGCACAAAATGCCAATTTAATTGAAGTAATTCATTTAATCTAGTTGGTATTGAGCATGGCAGGACCTGCAAGACAATTGAGGAAGCGCAAGTCATAATGAAGAAGAATGCCTTGCAGGTACTCGAGGAAGTTTGAGATTCGGCTCTCAAGAAATCGGCAGGCGAAGCCTTAATGGAGGGCTCAGCTCACGCAGCGGAAGCCGAAGGAGCCCCAGAGTTGGTTGTGAGTCATCCATTGGTACCTGTGGCTCTTGCCTAGCACATTGTCAGGGGGGTAAGGGGACCTGGAAATGGTTGCAGAATCCAGGCACGACTGCAGCACATAGTTAATCTGTGGAACTCCCTCCCACAGGAGGCAGTGATGGCCACCAACCTAGAGGCCATCTGTTAGAACGCCAACAAGTTGGCACGCTGAAGAGCAGCAGTCAGAGTCCGATAAAGCTGAGGTCAAACAGTCCGGGTCAGAAGCCAGTCGAAGGCAGGCAGTTGCACAGGGGTCAGGAGTAGCTGAAGTCGGTTCAAGCCAGAAGTCAGGAAGCCGAGGTCAGGATTAAGCCAAGAGTCAGAAAGCCAAAGTCACGAAGCCGAGGTCAGGAGGAAGCCAGGAGTCAGGAAACCGAAGACACAAACACAGGAACCAGGAACAGACCGAGCAAGAACAACATGCTTCAGCACAGCAGTTGCAGGTGCTGGTGAAGGGAGCAGCCGGCCTTCCTTAAGTAGCCGGATCATGACTACGCCTCTTATGAGCTGCAGCTTCCTCTAATTGTTCCCTACGTCTCTCAGCTCTATGTTCTACAGCTGAGAAGGGAGGAGGGGAGCGAGCCAGCCGGCGCCTCTCCTCACAAGGGCCTGATTCTGGCTCGACTTCTTCCTCCTCCTGTCCAGGTGTTTCCACCTCCCTATCTGATTCTTCCTCTTCTGAGGAGTGCTACCACCAGTCTTCTTCAGGTAAGAATCCCTCCATTTCTCCGGACTCTTCCGTGGTTGCTGCTTCGCCTAGGGGGGCTTGCCACCACTCCTGCTCATCTGGTGCAACCCTGACACCTTTACAAGAGGGTTAGACAAATTCATGGAGACAGAATGGGCTATCGATGGCTACTAGCAAAGATGGCTCAGCTCTGCCTCCACAGTTGAAGGCAATGATGCTTCTGACTAGCAGTTGCTGGAAGCCACAGGAGGGGAGAGGGATCTTGGGCTGGATCCTGCTTAAGGGTTTCTCATTGGGGCATCTGGGTGGCTACTGTGAGAAGAGGATGCTGGACTAGATGGGTCTCCTTTGGCCTGGTGTCAGGGCTGGCTGGAGTCAGACACAGGTCAGCACAAAAGACTTAGGGCTCTGTTGACAGCGAAGGCAACTCTTTATTCAAAGAAATAACATACCGGTACGACTCAGCAACACTTCCCAGTAGCTCTTGCCCCTACGGAGCAGTTGCCAGGACTGAAGGTCCCTGCTTCCCGCCCTTTCTAAGACTCCTCTTTTCCCAGATGTTTCCCAGGCAGTCTCAGACTGTGGTCTCTGTTCTGCTCTCTTCATTATTCTGCAATTTTTCGGAGACCAGGGGTGAGAGGAGCTCGTTGCAGCCAGAATGGGAGACTCAACAACCTCTTGACTCCCCCTCCTCCTCTGCGTTAGCCTCAGAGTCTGAACTGCTCCCTGTCGCAGGTTCCTCCTGCTCACTAAATCCTGTTGCCCCTACAGCACCCACCACTTCCCCCCAATCCTCCTCCTCTGACCTCTTCTCAGTGTCCCACAACCAACCCCAGACTCTGAGCCTTCCTCCTCTGGGATTTCCCCTGGGGGATCCCCAGTTGGCGCCTCCCATCACTCCTAGTTGTCGAGCAAGTTCTGGACATCGGACTCCTCTTGGTTCCTTAAGGTTACACACCAGCAGAGTAGATGGGGATATTCACACTCTGCCCCCACCCCCAAATAATTGCTGTTTACATCTTTCTCCATGAGCAACCTATAGCCATGGAAGCAACCCCAACCCCCCAACCCCCAAAATTAGTCAGGGCTTGTATGGCCTCGACTTGTCCCAAGGTCTGATGGAACATGGAGGAGAAGGCAAAATTCACAAAGGAAAGATTGTTTCAGTGTTAGAAGATATTTTGGTTCAGAAAGTAGATTCTCTTGCTTGCTTGAGCTTTTGCACAAAGCAGACAGTGGGGTGAGCAGGATTCTTGGTTAGAGGCTCCAGAAAAAGCAAAACTGTGTTGTTCATCTTTTATTCACGCTAGAAACCTCTCTGGTTTTGTAGTCAGATGATCGCAGAACAACAGGCAAAGGCTGCACTTTAAATGCTGCCACGACTCCTGCAATTCCTCTGTGGGCTGATAAGGGACCACCATGGGGGGGGGGGGCATTGGAGTTACTCCTTGTGCTTGAGTCAGTGGAGGATGACCATTTGCTGCTCCTTGACCCCGGGACGCCCTTTGAAGATGCTCTTTGATTCCGAGAACCTTGCAAATAATTCATACCCCCATCCCCACCCACAAAAGAAAAGCAAAAAAGGGCACCATCCAAGATGGAAAGCTTTTCAGACCCCTTTCCTTTCTGATTTCCAAGTGACCAGATTGTTGGAGAGAGGTTTGGAAGACAGATTCTTACTGTCTCATAGCAGAGTTAAGCACAATGGTGATTGCTCCAAGTACATTGGAACTTGGGTAGATTTGCTTCTGCCCTCACCCACCCATAAACAAACATTCCTCGCAAAAATACTGGAATAAATCACAGACACTTTGGTTTTGCAAACAAGTGCATGTTTTGCTCACAGAGTTTCTGGAAGTTACAGCCAAGCAACTTCCATCTTATGGCAGTAAAAGAAAGATGAAAAAAGAAAAGTACTTGGTTTACTTACAAAAAGGGATTGTGCAATCTTTGGGTTAGCAAAGATGCAGGCTGTAAAATCTCCTTTTAGGAAGTTCAATTGCAGGGAGCCATGTCCGCATGGCTCCTTCTTTGCTTGTTCGAGGAAGCACAAAGGGAAAAGAGAAAGAGAAAGAGAAAGAGAAAGAGGGGAGCAGAGGTTGCTGAGAGCTGCTCAGCCACACTCACTTGGATAACTTGAGCTCCAGGCTCAATTTAACCCTTTCATGCTCACAAGTGTGAGTCAGTAACTGTAAATTACAACGCTGATATTTGTAGAATAGAATAAACCTATTTTTATCCATTGTATTCAACATTGTCTTTTGACCTGACACACTTAAGTGCCCTCCAGCACCCTGTGCTACTGGCAAACAGATACTGCTTGGTTCTATGGTTCTGTGCTCCTGCAACGCCCTGTCCAGCCTCTTTGGGAGATGGGGCCACTACAAGCTTTCTTAATGTTTGATCCTTTATTGTGGTTTTCGAATTTATGGGAAGCTGCTCAGAGTGGCTGGGAAACCCATTCAGTTGGACAGCATCTTAATCATCACCATCATCCCCAGGCATGTGGCTGCCCCTGAAGGAGGGGCATCTTCTTGAAAGGGTTATAGGGCCTTCTGGGAAAAGAGACCCAATTGCCAGGCCTTTCCAGACCTCCATGTCCGGTAAGGGGGCATTGGGAGACAGGGCTGGTGGAGTCCATGCCTTGGGTGGCTGGGCAAGCTGGCCCAGCTGCGCTCCCTGACTTCCATGGTGGGATCCCATGGACTGGTGATCCCACCTGCTCTCTCTTCCTGCTGGTTGGGGGTGGGGCTTCAGAACCATCAATTTGACTTGATCTGACTTGATTTCAGTTATGTGCCGTTCCCACCATGAGCTGCTCCCAAAGCGGCTTACGGGAAACATTCAAAACCTCTAAATGGAGAACATTAGAAATACAAATGTACAAACAGGTAAGTAAATTCAAATAATCAAAAATCAATCATTTAGCAAACAGGATAAATTCAACGATTACAAAAACAAACAAACACCCATCTAGGCTTAAGTGCATAAATACAAAGCAAAAAATGAGAGTTAACCAGCAATGAAGTTTCTGATGCTGGTCTTGCTGCCCTCCAAGGAGCCTGGCTTAAATACAGTTCAGAGGAGAGGGGTAGCTGACAAACCTTGGCTCCCACATTCTTATTCCAGAGGAGGCTGGCAGCGGTGAAAGGCCACAACCCTTACAGGACGCTTGCACTGTGTGGCCAACGTGTGACCCAAGCTTCGTCCCTCCGCAGGCTGTTTGTCCAGCTCAACAGGTGAGCATCCATAATTGCTGAGCTGAGCTGCTTGCTGAAATCAGGCCATGCTCCAGCCTCCAATCCGCTTCTGCCTTCCACCCACCCTAAATCTTCTCCCTCTCCTCTTCAGACTCCTGACAGGCCTACACACTTTTGCTTTTAGGCTCCTCTGCCAACTGCCTCGTTACAGACACAAATTTTCCTCCTCAGATCATTTTAGGACACTGCCTAGCGACTTCCCCCAACGATTATATCTCCTTAAAATACCCGCAGACTTCAAGCAGAAGAAATGGTCGTGGAAAGGGGGCCAGTTGTGAATGAATGAATGAATAACCTTTATTGGCAGGATTATTAAAAATAAAACAATCTTTTCCAAATACTTAAGAACAGAGTTATTCCAAACTTAAGGACAGAATTATTATTAAAAAGAATAAAACAATCACTTTATAAACTTCTTGAAGCTACAAATTCAGAGCATAAATACAGCGTTAAAAATAGCCTTCAATTAGTAAACTTCCTAATAATAAAATATATCTTCATTAATTCTATATTTAACACAATATGTTAATTTTCAATAGGCCACCCCTGAACGCCTCCGCAGTGGCCCTTTCTCTCTGAGTAAACCTGGCACAGAAACTCAGCCACCTCTAGAGTAACTTTGTCATTGTTGTCCGACAGTAATCCCTGAATTGTGGGCAATGCAGCAATCGATGCGTCCTCCTGTATGGCACTCAACAAACGCCAGTTGTGCATGATCCCCTTCTCTTGGAGGAAATGGTCTGGTGAGGAGCGCATCAGCAGCACCAACATCTGGCCAATGGGGGTTACTCATCCATATCTCACCAAGCAGGATGAGAGCTATCGGCTGCTGCTTTGTTTCTGTTTTTGTTTTTAGTACACATTACGAAGAAGAAGAGGAGGAGGAGGAGGAGGAGGAGGAGGAGGAGGAGGAGTTTGGATTTGATATCCCTCTTTATCACTACCCGAAGGAGTCTCCAAGCGGCTAACAATCTCCTTTCCCTTCCTCCCCTACAATAAACACTCTGTGAGGTGAGTAGGGCTGAGAGACTTCAGAGAAGTGGGACTAGCCCCAGATCACCCAGCAGCTGCATGTGGAGGAGCGGAGACGCGAACCCGGTTCCCCAGATTAAGAGTCTAACGTTCTTAACCACTGCACCACACTGGCTCTCCAAGAGGAGGAGGTGGCGGCTCTCATGACTACTAGGCATCCTGGCTTGGCTCTGCCTCCACAGTCAGAGGAAGCAATGCTCCCAGATAGCAGTTGCTGGAAACCACAGGAGGGGAACCAAGAATTCTTATACTCATGTTCTGCTTGCTGGTTTCCCAGGTGCATCTGGTTGACCTCCGGAAGACATGTGAAGGAACATATGAAGAGCCCTATTGGATACAGCCAGTGGCCGGTAACTTCTTCTCGCGGTGGTCAACCGGATGCCCATCATGGGAAACCTACAAGTTGGATTTGATCACAAGAGCATCTCTCCCCTCCTGTGGTTTCCAGCAACTGGGATTCAGAAGCATCACTGCCCACAGGATGGGTGACACCTGGATTGAGAGCAGTACATGTGAAAAGGATCTAGGAGTCTTGGTAGACCACAAACCTGACATGAGTCAACAGTGTGATGCAGCAGCTAAAAAAGCCAATGCAATTCTGGGCTGCATCAATAGGAGTATAGCATCTAGATCAAGGGAAGTAATAGTACCACTATTACTATGTGGTGGAGTCTCCTTCTTTTGAGGTCTTTAAGCAGAGGCTTGACAGCCACCTGTCAGGAATGCTTTGATGGTGTTTCCTGCTTGGCAGGGGGGGTTGGACTGGATGGCCCTTGTGGTCTCTTCCAACTCTATGATTCTATGATTCTATGATTCCAACTGAGGAGGCAGAACATAGCCATGGTGGTCGTCACGTTCCCCTAAAATACACATCTTTGTAAGCAGTTTGGGTTGCCACACACACATCTGCAAGAGCTTCCTCAAATATAATGTTCTGTAAGTTATTTACACACGTTTTTTGTGTCGGCTGAAGAAGAGAGGTGGGGAGGCTGGCAAGTCCACTTGCCCATCCCAACCTGGCAGCCCTGCTGACCTTGAGGTCTGTCATTTGTTAAATTGGACATGTTAATTTATTTCATCACAATTTTACTTGTTTACCTTATGATAGAATTGCTTAGTTGTTCATTGGTCCTGTTTATATGATTTTGGAATTCCTGTATATTGCTTTTCTCTGTTTGTTTTTATTGCTTCGTTCCACACTCTTGGATTGAAAACATTCAACAAAGAGTGGACTATAAATACAGTGAATAAACGAATAAATTTGTGCGCACTCTTTGGCTGCAGAGCAGCATGGCAGAATGTGATGATATGCAGGTTTCAAAGGAGATCTAGGTGCTACAGTTCATGCATTGGTGCAACAGGGTGCAGGGCAGATCATGAGAACCTAAGAAGAGGCTTCTGGATCAAGCCATTGGTCCATCTAGTCCAACATCCTGTCCTCACAGTGACCAACCAGATGCCCAAAGCAGGATCCAAGCACAAGAGCGTTCTCCCCTCTTGTATCCTCCCCAACTGGTATTCAGAAGCCAACTTGCTGATCAGAAGGTTGGCGGTTCGAATCCCTGTGACGGAGTGAGCTCCTGTTGCTCTGTCCCACCTCCTGCCATCCTAGCAGTTCGAAAGCACACCAGGATGAATTTTAAGGCAAACAGGATGAATTTTAACAGGGAGAAATGTAAAGTACACTTGGGCAAAAAAAATGAAAGGCACAAATACAGGATGGGTGACACCTGGCTTGAGAGCAGTACAAGTGAAAAGGATCTAGGAGTCTTGGTAGACCATAAACTTGACATGAGTCAACAGTGTGATGCAGCAGCTAAAAAAGCAAATGCAATTCTAGGCTGCATCAATAGGAGTATAGCATCTAGATCAAGGGAAGTAATAGTACCACAGTATTCCGCTCTGGTCAGACCCCACCTGGAATACTGTGTCCAGTTCTGGGCACCACAGTTCAAGAAGGATACTGACAAGCTGGAACATGTCCAGAGGAGGGCAACCAAAATGGTCAAAGGCCTGGAAACGATGCCTTATGAGGAACGGCTTAGAGAGCTGGGTATGTTTAGCCTGGAGAAGAGAAGGTTAAGGGGTGATATGATAGCCATGTTCAAATATATAAAAGGATGTCATATAGAGGACGGAGAAAGGTTGTTTTCTGCTGCTCCAGAGAAGCGGACACGGAGCAATGGATTCAAACTACAAGAAAGAAGATTCCACCTAAACATTAGGAAGAACTTCCTGACAGTAAGAGCTGTTCGACAGTGGAATTTGCTGCCAAGGAGTGTGGTGGAGTCTCCTTCTTTGGAGGTCTTTAAGCAGAGGCTTGACAGCCACCTGTCAGGAATGCTTTGATGGTGTTTCCTGCTTGGCAGGGGGTTGGACTGGATGGCCCTTGGGGTCTCTTCCGACTCTAGGATTCTATGATTCTATGATTCAGTGCAAGTAGATAAATAGGTACTGTGGCAGGAAGGTAAACAGTGTTTCCATGCACTCTGGTTTCCATCACGGTGTCCAGTTGCACTAAAAGTGGAAACGCCGGCTCCCCCGGCCTGAAAGTGAGATGAGCGCCACAACCCCATAGTCGCCTTTGACTGGACTTCACCATCCAGGTGTCCTTTGCCTTTACCTTATTCAGAAGCATTGCCTCCTCTGACTGTGGAGGCAGAGCAGAGCCTTTGTGGCTGGGAGCCACCCACTGCCCTCTCCTCCTCCATGAATTGGTCTGTTCCGTTTGCATTAAAGTGTGAATCGAGTGAATTCCTCCCCAGTATTTTCCTGGGATCTCTTGTGTCCTGCTGAGTGGAAGCACCTGAAAGCAAGAGCTTATGGGGGGGGGAGAAGTGTGGGGTTCAGCCAGCCACAGATGGAGGTGGGAGGAGAGGAGGAGGAATTCCCCTGAGGAAAGAGGCTGCCGTCTTTTTTCAACTTATTAGGACTAACATATTGATCAAACCCTGAACTTCCAAGAATAAATCAATGTTTTATGAAGGGATTATTCCAACCTATTTCTAACTCACCAAGTGCCAATTAATCACCCAGAGAGCTCCTCACGCCTCTACTTGGGAAATGAGCATCCAGTGCCAATAGAGCCTCCCAGGGCCGAGGGCAAAGCAGAAGTACAGGAGAAGAGCCTGCAGGATCAGGCCCATGGCCCCTCTAGCCCAGCATCCTGTTCTCATAGTGGCCAGCCAGATCCCCCAGAGGGAAACTGGCAAGCAAGATCCGAGCGCAAGAGCACTCAACTTCCCCATGGCTAGCTTCCAGCAACTGGTATCCCTCTGATGGTGGAGGCAGAGCAGAGTCACCCATAGCCCTCTCCTCCTCCTTGAGTTTGCCTGCTGCTCTTTCAAGCCATCCAAGGTGGTGACCATCCCTGCCTCCTGCAGGAGGGAGTTCCATAGTTCAACTCTGTGCTGAATGAAGGACTTTATTTTCTCAGCCCTGAATGTTCCTGCGTTCAGCTTCATTGGACGTCCACAAATTCAAGAGTTACCAGAGAGGGAGAAAAACCTTTCTCTAATCACTTTCTCCATGCCAGGCATTATGTTATAAACTTCAGCAATCCTAGCCACTGGCCATGCCAGCAGGGACAGACAAGAGCTGCAGTCCCAGAACCATCTGAGGGCACTTTGTTGGCTACCCCTGTCTTATTTTCTCATTTGCCATGACCTGAGAACTCTTTCGTAAAAGAGCAATTGGGTTTTCCCCAAGTAAGTTCCACTTGCAGTAGTAGACCCATTAAAGTAGCCTTCCTTCCTTCCTTCCTTCCTTCCTTCCTTCCTTCCTTCCTTCCTTGGATTCTCCCCTCTTCCCATCCTTTCTCCTGGCCACCATATGTCTTTGTGTTGTATTTATGTTTCCGGATAAAACTGTCAGCATAACTCCAAAAACAGAGAGCAAAAATAGAAATCCCACACACTGCTAATCTCCACATTAAAATGTCAACACCACTCTTCAAATAAGACGGGAGAGATAAATATTTGTAGATGCCTCTCAATCCCCCACATTCACACCTGCAGGATTAGGAGCTGGCATTTCTCAAGGAACATCCGGGAGGACAAGGAAAGGAACTCTGTGCATGCTTGGGCATAACTTTCCATGCACCTCCTCAACAGTTTGGAAATGAGGCAGCTGTCTTCCTAAGTCTGCCTGAAATGGCTTCTGTGAAGAATGGTGGGATCGTGTCTGGATCTGGGATGCTGTGAGACCCTTTCATCCTGCAAACATTTCCACCTTCTTGTTCATAGGAATTGCACTTTTGGGATGCCAAAGCAGATCATTTTCGCTTCCAAACTGAATTGTGGCTGTGCATTACAAGAGAATGGCTTTGTTCTTCTCCTGACCAATGGTCATCCAACCTCTCTTTGAAACCTCCCAGAAAGGAGAGGCCACCACCTTCCAAGGACATGGGATCATAGAACTGCTCTAAAGTTGCAAGGGACACCAAGGGTCATCTAGTCTGCCCCTGAAATTCAGGGATCACAGCTAAAGAATCCCTGACAGAGATGGCCATTTAAAAACCTCCCATGAAGGAGAGTCCACCACCTCCTGAGACCTCCCTGCTTTTCAGAGAAGACCGTACCAACGTTTGCAGGCCTGGTATGAGGCAAGCGCCTACATTCCTAGCATGGGCAGAGAGCCAGGATCCATGTGGACTGGATCCAAAGAACCTACCTTGGAGAGTCCAGTCTACCGCACAGATGGCAGCTGTGGCCTCTGCAGTCCACTGCCACTGTTCTCTCTCTCTCCCCCCCCCTCTACTAGGGGAGCCTTGAAATAGGGCTGCCCCAATTCCAATTCTGGGACTGTCCCGGCAAAATTGGGGCAGTTGAAGGATTTTTCTCTTCTAGGCGGGAGGATCCAATCCTGCACCATGCCAGGCCTTCCTTCCACATAAAGGAGCAGTGAGCGGAGCAACCCAGGATCCGTCCCTCCAACTCCACAGCTCCGCCGTTGCCACAGCCCTGCCTCATCTCTGTGCAAAAACCATACTTCATCCAGCCTATTCAATTAACTACTTGGGGCCTATTTTTAGAGTCCTTCAGCTTGCAGTGTGAGGAGGAGACAGATGTTCCAGTGCAAAGATCCATAGACTGGGACGGGTGTCACCTGAAAGTCGAGCGGCGGAAGTGGCTTCTCTCACCTTGATGGCTCCTTGCACAGGAGCAGAGAGTCCTTCACACAGGCCGTGGGGCTGAGATGGCTGGGCTCCCTCCCACCGCCCCACAGAGCAGGACCCACGGCTGCAAAAGCGGAAGCAGAGCCTCAAAAAATGGCTGGAGCTGACCGAATGGGGAAATGTGGCTCTTGCAACAGGAGGGCTGTCTCTCCCCCAACCCTGTGCCCTGGGGCTGGAAGATTCTTCTCTCAAAAGTGGTCAGGAAGGTTATCACAAGGACCAAATGTCATGTTGCAGATTTGGGAAAGGTTCAGGAAAGGGCAGTGCCCCCATCCTGAAGGGCAAAGTAGATTCTTAGTTCTCTCTGTCTCTGAACAGTGGCGACTCCTTGTCTAACCACCGTCTCATTCTGCTCCCTTCCTGCCCTTTGCCATCAGGTCCCAAGGTGGGTGACCACAATATCACACGGCAAAAGGGATAAAGCAAATCAAACGCTTGCAACCACAAAGCAAGAAAAGTGCAAAAGCAATTCCTTACATAAAACCATTGCAGACGTTTAAGACCCGTTTCATATACAGTCATACCTTGGTTGTCGGACGCCTTGCAACTCGAATGTTTTGGCTCCCAAACACCACAAACCCGGACGTCCGATGCAGCTGAGGCAGCTTCCGATTGAGTGCAGGAAGCTCCTGCAGCCAATAAGAAGCTGTGCCTTGGTTTTCAAACGTTTTCGGAAGTCAAACGGACTCTCCTAGCCATTGAGGGCCCCTGGGCCACCGTGACAGAGATGGATGCAGGAGCGCCCCAGACGATGAATGTCCCATTAACTGGAATAATAGGCATTGCATTTGGCTCACACTAGGTGGCTCTCTCTGCCAACACTGAAGTCCTGGTGACATTTTTGCTTCAAGAACCAGTCTGAGCATGCACTGCCTTCTTTTGCCAGGAGTTGCTGCTCCCTTCAATAGGACAGGAATGCCGTAATAACTTTGGACCTTCACCAAACTGATGAAGGATTGCCTTCTCCAACAAACCTGAAAAATTGCACCAGAATTGGGGGGAGGGGGGACTCTATTGCAGTGGGCTGGACTAGATGACCCTTGGGATCCCTTCCAACCCTACGATTCTACGTGCCTGTTTAAAAATCATGGTAAAAAGGGCTACAGTGTCACTTTTCATCACTTTTTATTTTCTTGTAGCTGTGGCCATTTTTATTGGACTGCTCTTAAATTTGGCACGTCCAGAGACCTCATTGATTAGCTTTAAAATTGGAACTGTCCATTGAGCTGAACTGCTCATTCCCAGAGATGCTCAACAGTTTGATGGGATTTGAGCTCCTCCCTGGAAGGGGCTGAGGGTGAGATCATTGCAGACTCCTTTACCCCACACAAGGGTGAAGACAGGAGCATCTGTAAGGTTCAAACTGGATCTTTCGCTTCACCCTAGTCATGCCCATCTACAGCAGAAGGAAGGAGGGAAGATGAAAAGGAGGAAGAAAAACGGAAACTCAGCACTCGGCCACCCAATGTCCGGGGCGCAGATACTATTATGCACCACCCCAATCTTTGCAGGGGTTCCAGGAGTTGCCCCAGGTGCCTTTAGGGTATGTGGTTTTATCTGCACATAGATGCAACCTGAGCAGTCCATGGTGGTCCATGCTGCATCTGCAGCAGCACAACCAGACGTCTTTGTCTGTCCCGGCTGCAACATAACATGTCTCTCCCACATCGGTCTCTGCAGCCACAGCAGATGCTGCAAACTTCGAAAAGCTTCACTTCACCCCCAAAGGCACACTCCTCCATTGTCTCCCAAGACAGACAGATACCAAAAACCTGAGCATAGGATGGAGCGGCTCACAGGTTCAACACACCAACAGATCTCGCTTCTCCATTCGCCACAGCTTTGGATCCAGCACAAAGCAAACAGGTCTCTGTGTCTCCATCTTCCAGCCTGCTTCCAGCTCAGCTCTCATTGAACTCTTTCTGGATCTTGTTCTCCTACCTCGCAGATAGCTGAGGGAGCGGAGGAGACGCCCATCAGGCTGGAAGGCCCCATCCCTGAGTTCTAGATCTTGCAACCTGGCTCATTCTTTTGGGATGCTGATAAGGACATTTACTAAGTGGCCAAGCAAGGCCATTGCCTTCCAAAGAAACGTCTCTGAGCAGATCAGCAATAGAATCATAGAATCGTGGAATTTGAGAGTTGGAAGGGACCGAGTGCAGGAATCTCAACTAAAGCATCCCTGACAGATGGCCATCCAACCTCTGCTTAAAAACCTCCAATGACGGACAGTCCAAGGAAGACCATTCCACTGTTTAGCAGCTCTTACCCTCAGAAAGTTCTTCCTGATGTTTAGTCGGAATCTCCTTTCTTGTAACTTGAAGCCATGGGTTCGAGTCCTCCTCTGCAGAGCAGGAGAAAACAAGCTTGCTCCCTCTTCCATGGGACAGCCCTTGAGATCTTTGAATCTCCTCTCTGAGAGTCTAACCCTCCCTGAGTAGTACAGGACCCGAAGAACTGAAATAACTCAGGGCATCATTTAGACTGACCGCCTGCCCAAGCCCAATTTCGTACATTAATGCTTTAGTTCTCTCCCTCTGCACTGTGGGTATTCATCAAAGGCTGTTGCTTATTCCAGTGGATCAGTGTGTTTTTCTTCCCAGAAGCCATTTATTCAGAGCTCCTTCCACCCCCCTGCCTGCCTGCCTGCCTGCCCTTCCAGATTTGCAAAAAGTCCCATGGGAGGAGGAGTGAGCTGAGGATGTCCTCTCCTGGGTTTTAACTGAAGCACCTGGAAAGGTTGCAGAGGGCAGACCTCTGGTGAGCTACATTGTAGAATGTGAGAAGAGACCCTCCCAGACATCCCTCAGGGCCTTCCAAAGGAAGCAAAGCACAGCAAAATCTCACCCACCATTTGCATTTCACCAGAATTGCCTCTCTACTTTCCCCCTCATTAGCTGGAGAATGGTTGAAAAAATACTGGAGTATTTATTATTATTATTATTATTATTATTATTATTATTATGGCACAGTTCTGCTCTCCCTGTTGCCAAGCATGGAAGGTTTCTGTTTCAGGTTGGGATGGTGCGAAAAGCAGAGCAAGATTTCCAGCAGGACCCAAAGACCTGCAGACATATATATTCAAAAATCAATTTGCAAAAGAAAGAAAGAAAAGCCCAAAGCATTTTATCTTTCAAGTCCTTTCATTGCGATTCTCCTGTGATGATCTTGATGAATAATCTTGTGCCATCCGGACTGGACTTGGAAGGCGGTCACTGACTGTCACCCCCACCCTGGGCCACCCTCCTTAACTGGCACCCACCCACCCACCTCCATGGAAGCCTCTGCTGGCCCAGCTTCTGAAGCAGCTGGGGAAAGGAGCTTCTGCCAGCCCGTGGCTCCAGGACTAGAGAAGCAAATTCATTGGCTTGGAGCAGGCAAAGAACGCTCCCATGCTCCCAGCTGGCGAGCAACCCAGCACTCTTCTGAAAGGAGAGGAGGTGAGAGAGAGAGGGAGGGAGGGAGGCATCTGCGGGCAGCTTCAATGCTGAGGCCTGCAAGGGAGGCATTTCTGCTTCCTCCTGTTTGCTCTTCCGGATTGTGGTCCTGCACAAGAGACAATTAAATCCCCATCACTGCTGGCTGGGATCCCCATTTCCCTGCAAGAGGGTGTTCTCTCTCTCTCTCTCTCTCTCTCTCTCTCTCTCTCTCTCTCTCTCTCTCTCTCTCTCTGCAGCAGGGATGCAGGATGCTGCTCTGCCTCGTCCCCCGGGGTCTTTCTGATAGACTCCGTGGCTTCCTTAGTAATGCATCCATCGCAGGCAGGCAAAAGGCGAGGCCTGCGCTCAGCAGCAGGGGGAAGAGACAGTCGCTGCTTGTTTTCTTGACCCGCTCAGCGGAAAAAGCCAACAGAGGCAGCAGTGGCACAAGTTCCATCCTGCAAGAGGCTCCTCCGTCAGACGGAAACAGGTTCCTGGTCAAGGCAAGAAGGTGAGGAATCAATGCCACAGGACATAAGAAGAATCCACCCCTCAGCCAGAACAGGGAGAGATTCGCAGATTCACAGGTTCTGCAGACTTCCTTCATAAGAGCATCAGAAGGGACGGCGAGATCAGGCGAAAGGCTTGACTGTGTGGCTCAATTTTTGGTCGAGTGGGATAAAATGTGTCCTTCTGATAGTATTATTTCTAGCATTTTTTGGAATGTTGCATTCTCCATGTGTTTTTTTGTTGTTAATTTGGCTCCTTGTTGATTTTACTTGCTTGCATTTCCTCCTGCTCTCAGACTTTTTTGCATATAGAATCATAGAATCGTAGAGCTGAAAGGGACCTTGAAGGTCCTCTAGCCCACCCTCCTGTACTGCATGGATCGCAGCTAAAGCATCCCTGACAGATGGCCTCACCTCTGTTGAAAAAACTCCAGTCAGGGAGAGCCCACCTCCTTCTGAGGGAGTCCCCTCCACATTCAAACAGCTCCTACTCTCAGAAAGGAATGTTTAGGAAGCAACCAACAAATGCAAAACATTAATAATAAGAGTAAGAGTTAATAATGTGAATTAAAGTTGGCATCTGATGCCTGCCCTCCTGCTTGCTCTGTCATGTTTTCTTTTTGGCTTTCTCCCTGGGCCGTGCAGCTTTCTCCTGCCCCAAACTGATCTTTGCAGACATTTGGCAAGTGGATCTGTCTGGCAGCGATACAGGTTATTCTCTCTGTTATCTCTCGATGACACTGGAGAACTGTCACTCGTTGCTGCGAGTGCTCCTTGTTTCCAACACAATGGAGCTGTCAGGCGTTTTGCAACTCATCAGTTACTGCAGTCTTTTTCAGGGGAAGCCAAGGCCCCCAATCCCTTTTGGGTGTGAGGAGATCGTCCTTCCTCTTTTCTCCAGTCTTCAGCACTCCTTCGAGTTATTTTGCAGAAGCCAAACTCTTGCTACCAGGTGCGGTGTTTTGTGGAATTGTAGAATCACAGCAGTGGAAGGAACCCTGAGAATGATCTAGTCCAACCCCCTGCAATGCAGGAATCTCAGCTCAAGCCTCCATGACAGATGACCATCCAACCTCTGCTTAGAAGCCTCCAAGGAAGGAGAGTCCACCACCTTCCAAGGAAGGCTCTTCCATTGTCAAACAGCTCCTAGCCTCATAAAGTTCTCCCTAAGGTTTAGTCGGAATCCCCTTCCTTGTCATTTGAATCCATCCATTCAGGTCCTCCCCTCCGGAGCAGGAGAAAACAAGCTTTCTCCACCTTCCAAGTGACAGCCCTCCAGATATTGGAAGATGGCTCTCGGATCACTTCTCAGGCTGACTCAGACTGACATCAGGCTCATCACTGCTCATCACGTTGACAGGCAAGGGTTCTCCAGAATGTCAGGTAGGGGTGAGTGTTCCCAGCCACATCTGGAGAAGCTGGAGCCTGAATCTGGGACCTTCTGCACGCTCAGGTGCTTTAGTTGAGATTCCTGCATCACAGGTGTTGGAGAAGACGACCCTGGGGGTACCTTCCAACTCTACAACTCTCTCCTCAGTGACTTTGTTGCCTCCTGGAGGCAAATGGTTGGGTTCTGTCTCCCTCCCTGCCTTGCTGCATGGCCTCTTCCGCAGCCTTCACTCTCTCTCTCCCTGGATTGCCTCTCTGAAAAGGTGTTGCTCCGTCCAGCCCTTTTCTGCCGTCACTCAGCTCCCTCCCCACAACAGTGTGTGTGTGAGAGATGCAAATACCACGAGGGGCTGAGTCGGTCTGCCTCTCCTCCTCCTCCTCCTCTGTGGCTTCCATGCATGCTGCAATCCTGTCCCATTTTATCATGGTTAAGTGGCTAATGGTCTATCTGTGTTCCTGCGTCTCCCAGGAGAGCCCTGCGCTGCTCTGTCTGGGCAGACGCCTTTATTTGCTACATGCTTTAAACGAATCTCCAACACCAGCTCTGCCATGTCGGAGTCTCTCTCCCTGGCCAAATTACAGCTTCCTCCAGCGCTTTCGCCCTTGAAGATGTCCTTGGCCTGATCCTTCCCTGCGACACCAACATGGTGCATCATTATATTATGAACGGCCAGAGCTCCTGGTTCTGTGGCGGCTGCAGACTTAACCCTTTGGTGATCTGCAGCACGTCTTCCTCGCAGGTAGCCCACAGCTGTCAACATCAGCGCGCGAAACCAGGCTAATTCCTTTTTTCCTAAGGCAACAGAAAACATTAGCAGGTAACCCAAGACCTAGATATGTCTTTGCTGGAAATCTTTGTTCGGGAGACAGAACATTTCGAAAATGCACTGGAGCGTTTGTTCAGATTTTTTTTGAGAGTGGCTCCCCCACCTTTTGCAGTGATTTTCTACATCGCCTTCCAGGCAAAATTCAATCTGCGGCTGTTGACCTACAAAGCAGAGCAGATCTTTGCTCTCAGTCAGCTGAAGTGATGACCTCCTTACCTGCGTCCCACCAAGATCCTGATGGCCAGCCCTCTAAAGTCTGCTTTCCATGTGTCTTCTCCTTGCTTGCAGATTCCGCTGGAGGGATTCTCCTTGCTGGTTCTCAGCAGTGGATTCCCAGGGAAACATCTGCCAGTCTCATTCCAGAAGCATCAAGTCCCAGGAGACATGGACATGTGGGTCTGGCTTGGAGAACCTTGTCCCATGGATATTCCCCAGAGAACCAAGAAAGAGCTACCCAACTGGGGCCTGCTTACCATAAGGAACTAAGAAGAGTCTGCTGGATCAGGCCCACCAAGTCCAGCATCCTCTTCTCACAGATGCCTGCAGGAAACCCACAAGCAGGATCCAAGCAGGATCCAAGCACCAGAGCTCTCTCCCCTCCTGTGGCTTCCAGCAACTCATATTCAGAAGCATTTACTGCCTCCAGTAAATGTGGAGGCAAAGCAGAGCCCTCATAGCAATCGGTAGCCCTCTGGTTTCTCTGGTTGGAGGCCATGTTTGCCATTTAAAGGCACCACAGCTCTCCCTGCCTGGTGGGCCAAATTATATGGCTGCATCCAGCTGGCTCCAACATAGCCCATGTTATGGTACCTGAGGTTGTCAGGCTGAAGGCCAGCAGGCAGCTGCCAGAAGATTGTAGTGTCTCCACAGCAATGTGGTCGAGGAATCAAGGTCGAAGCCAGTCCGAGTCAAAAGCCAGTCAGGAGTCCAAAGTTCAAGGAACAATCAGGTTTCACGAACACAAGTTGCCAGCACATTTGTTACAGACGCTGCAGACTGGGGAATCCAGCTTCCTTAAATAGGTGACTCACTCCCACGTTTCCTGTGAGCTGCAGCTGTCTCCAATTGTCGTCTTCGCTTATCAGCTCGGCGTTCTACAGCTGAGAAGGGAGGAGGGGAGAGGATCGGCCGATTCTCCTGACTGGGTCCTGCTCCTGTCTCAACTTCTTCCTGTAGCTCTGATCTTCCCTCCTCCCTGTCAGCTTCCTCCTCTTCCGAGGAATGCCGCCACCAGTCTTCCCCAGGTACAAATTCCCCAGATTCCTCTGTGGGTGCTGCCTTGTCAGGGGGGGCTTGCCACCACTCCTCCTCATCTGTCTCGACCCTGACAGCCCATTTCTTTGCACAAGCCGCAAAACTACTTCAACCTCCAAGCCTTTTGTAGATTTGAAGGGAAATATTGTTATTCGTTATTTACTAAGGTCGTGGCTAATGGTTTACCAGGAATGCTCAGGCTGCTATGAGTATAGGCTCCTCCCTTGCGAGGAGGAGCAACAAACTGCAATTGTTGGCTTAGTGTTGCATCCGAACTGGGGGGGGGGTCGTGGTTTGTTTTGCTAAAGCAAACCATAGCTGGTGAGCCAAGAGCAAGCCTTGACTTTAGATTCTCTCCGTTTCAGCCCTTGTTTCTGATTTTGGAGCCAACGCATGGTTCTTGAACGGACTGAACACTATGAACAATTAGGAAAAGTATTTTTAAACTCACGCCTCTGCCCACCCAAATGTATTCTCTTCTTGCACTGTATTGTTTAGTGTCTACTTCATAGCATATAGAAGTGGTCACAACGATCAAAATCTAGACATGAAGTACCCCTTGATGAAAGAGCAGCGTTGTGCAGGAATGCCCTCTCCCTCTCCCCATGCCGGAATCCCCCTCCCAGCTCTAGCGATGATGCTCCTTCTCTCAGCTCAACCCCCGAACCTTCATGAAAAGCAGCCTTGACTACGTTTGCCATTCCTACTTGTTTCAACAGCACTTGAGCGTTTTCTCAGAATTGTGAACCCGAGCTCATTCAGCTGTACACTTCCTTGTCTTTTTATGTTTGCGCTGTTCAAATTGAGAAGCACAACTTCTGTTCCATTGGCCCTACAGTATAGGGACAAACATGACAGGGTTCTTCCTTTTTTTCTGCTGATGGCTTGCTTCGCTTCCTTTTTATTTAATTTTGTGACCCATTCCGAGGCCATTTGCAATGAAGGATGGGGCGCCAATTCTTTAAAGGCGTCATATTTTGGTACCGTGCAAAATGAAAATGAAATGACCCGAAAACGTTGCAGCAATCCTGCAAGACGGAAGGCATTGTTGAGAAGACGCGCTTCTTCTTACAAAGGTGATGCATAAATGGATTTCCTGGACGTGCAGCAGATTTCAGTCTGGCTGATTCATATACAGCCACCTTCAGAGCTGATTGCATACAGTAAATCTAAATATTTTCAGTTCCGCCAGAGTCTCCTTCATTGTTTAATGTAGCACCAGAAGCTTTAGCGGCAACAAATGGATTTCGTTAAATACAATCAGGGCAAAAATTAAAGGAAGAGGATATACAGTGCAATTATAGACTGATGATACTTTATTGACCCGGCCTAATGAACATCACCAGTCCCTAAACTGTTGCATTTCATGAGTGAATTATTGCTCTTTTCTCCAGATCAGGAGGAAACAAGCTTGCTCCATCTCCCATGTGACAGTCCTTGAGATATTTGAAGATGGCTCTCCTCTCTCCTCTCAGTCTCCTCTTTTCCAGGCTAAACATAGCCAGCTCCTTCAACCATTCCTCATCAGGCTTGGTTTATATATTACCATATAAAGCCCTAAACCATTTGGGACCAGTGTTCTTCCAAGCTTGCCTTTCTCCACATGTATCCACTCGGCTGCTTGGATCAGTGAAATGGGCACGACTACAGGCGCCATGGGATCCCCGTTTTGCATTTGGAAGATCGCCATTGTTCTTCCCTCTGGAACTCCCTGCCTATTGACATCCTGTAGACACCTTCGGTTTTTGGTGCCTGCTAAAAACATCCTTGTTTCAACAAGCCTACCCAGAGGCTTAGAAAGTTGATGTGAATTTTAAGTTGAGTTTAACTTTCTGTATGTTTCAAGGTATCATCATAATTTTTTCTTGATTTTCTTTTTTTTAATCTTTTTGTAAACTGCTTTTAGGGTCGTTGGGGTGTGTGTGTTTTTACAACCAAGCAGTGTATAAATTTTATGGAATACACAAATTAGTTTTTAGCATGGTGCTTACATTCCTGGGTGTTCAGTTCTAGGCAAGGTCAGGCAGGAATTCCAGCTAAATAAGAAAGGAAACCCCGCCTTCCCTCCAAGTGAAGATTCAGGACAGCAAATGGTCCCTCTCACCTGAGGTCCCCGGGAGGGATATGCTCCCAGCGCTGGAGAAGGCACTTCTGCAGGGGTCTGTTTGCCATTTGCATGACTTAATGGGAATTTACCATTTCATAATCAGCGAGAGCCTTTTTCTGGCAAGTGGGCTGCCATTATGAATTCACTTGATATTCATTGTAATAGCGCAGATCATAATGAACACGGCTGGTATTCATTGTGCTGTCATAGATAGGAACCCTGTTTCCACCACGAGCGGCTATTAGGTTTCGGTGTTCATTATCTGCACTTAATTCAGGCAAGGAACTGACACCAACCGGGCCACTTTGCAACTGGCACTGAATTCAGAGCGAACGGAGCAGCCGCACAAGAGGCAGTGTGGTGTACTGGTTAGAGTCAATCAAAGCAGAATTAGGCATCTCCAAAATGAAACTTGATCCCAACAGAAAGCCCTTAAAAATACCCCACCCCACACAGGGACGTTCCAATACCCTGAATGGCTGGACAAGACTCGGGGCCACGGCCGGTACATTTGCACTGAATTTCTCAACAGTCTGGAAAGGTCGTCTGGTGTTGTCAAGACAAATGGCCTGGCTGCCAAAATGAAGAATTCCTTTGGAAATGGAAGAGAACTGCCTGGTTTCTGGCAATGCCATTGTCTGGTTTGGGGGCATATCTTTGGGTGGGAGGAGCTGAGAGTCTGCAGGAATGGGAATCTCCGACTTTAGGATCTCCGACTGAGAGTGTGATGCCTGCCTGCACCCCAGTCCCTGGACCTTCTCCCTCCAGATTCATTTTTGATTTACTGATTGCATTCATATGCCACCTCTCCTTATTTAATCCCCACAGCATCCCTGCAAGGTAGGTCAGGCTGAGAGACGGTGACTTGGCTCCAAAGTCACCCAGTGAGCTTCATGGCTCGGTGGCGGAATGAACCCAGGTCTCTCCCAGATCCTAGGCCAGCACCCTAACCCTTATGCCACACTGCCTCTTGTGGCATTTCCCCCAAGGTCTTCACCTGTGGTTCTGCAGAGGCTCCTCCTCCTCCTCTACATTTGCTTGTTTCTTCAGTCTCTCCATCATTGTATTTGCTCTCAAGGTGAAAATTCTTGGCTTCTTTTTATGCCAAAGCATCTGAAAACAAATGGGCGGAGGGAGGAGAAGAGCTGGAGAGAGAGAGAGAGAGAGAGAGAGAGAGAGACATATCTCATCCAGGTGTAGGGCCAGCGCTTGTTAAGTGAGTTATGGCGCTTTGCAACACAAGAACAAATATGGCAGTTACTGGCAAGGCCAATAAATATCGGTGACAATATATTTCCTTGGCTCTGAGTTAAGAAAGCCAGAAACAAGGAGCTGCGGGGAGATAAATCTCAGCCCGTTCTGGAGGGGTGCTGTTTGCACATCTTGCCACCGCCCTTGCGCCCACCACCCCTGCAAAACCACCTCCGCTTCGTGCACTGGCTTTCCAGGAAAAAAGGCCGGCCTCCGAAATCACAGATGGGAAATGCTCAGAGGACAAGGGGAATGACCTTCAGAGAAGGAGCGGCAGAGAGGGAGCCTCTCGCTGTGCTTCCGCATGATGTCTTTCTGTGTGTGCTTTTATTGCAATGATCTGTACATTTTAATAGGGGGTGGGTGGGTGTGTTTAATGATGCTTCCCCCCCCCCCTATGTTTTTAGCTGTTTCTGCTTTAGCTATAATCCGCCTTGAGTCCCTGACAAGGGAAAAGGTGAAATATAAATAAACTGGTTTGGCTGCTTGACTGCAAATCACTTTGGGTTGCCTCCGGCAAGATAAAGCAACTGAGCAACTTAATAAATAAAAAAATAAATAAATTCCTTCCAGTAGCACCTTAGAGACCAACTAAGTTTGTTCTTGGTATGAGCTTTCGTGTGCATGCACACTTCTTCAGATACTTCTTCACATTCATATTTGAAGAAGTGTGCATGCACACGAAAGCTCATACCAAGAACAAACTTAGTTGGTCTCTAAGGTGCTACTGGAAGGAATTTTTTTATTTTGTTTTGACTATGACAGACCAACACAGCTATCTACCTGTAACTGTTAATAAATAATAATAATTATTATAATCCTAATACTAATATTGATGATGAAGAGGATTACTCCTGTCCCCAAGGGGGCCTTGCTCTGTCTCCCATGAAGTCCTTCCATAGGAAGCAAGGAGTTTATTCCTTCGTTTCATAAAAATTATCCACGGCTTGATTGTTGACAAACAAACAAGCACTCCTAAAAGCAGTTTCCAAAAGGATAACACTGGAGTTCCAGAACACTGGGGCTGCCACACTCAACGTCTGAGCGCTTGCCACAGGTGGGGTAAGGCGAACCTGTAGCTAAAGAGTTGTGAAAAGCTTTGTATACTAATAGGAACAACACCTTGAACTTGGCCTAGTTTTGGGTTTCAGCTGCAGGGAGAAGAATTCAGTCTTCTCTGCTAGAAGCAGGAGAGAGAGAAAGAGAGAGGAGAGTCCTAGCTAGCTGAACAGCCCATCATCACGGTCGGGCGAAGAGCATCCCTCCGAGTGTTTTTATAAAGTGGTCCAAGGAACATCAACAACGTTTACTGGACTATGAAGCCGCTCTTTACCAAGTGAGGGAAGGAGTCAGGCCAGACAGCCGAGCCAATGTGTTTTCTTTATTGGGTGCACAACTTGGAACAACATCCATAAAAGCAGGAGCTCCGGCCGATAAATCCAGGCCATCACCCTGCGCTGCCCTGGAGGCGCCTGAGCTCAGGGAGGGGGGTGGAGGGGGCAGCCAAAATCCTTGAGAAGCAAGAAGATCTGGCGGTCCTTTGGAGGGGGGAGGGAAGACTCTGCCATCCCTCCTCCACCCAAAATGAGGAATATCATTCTCTGCGTGACAATCCTTCGTATAAGAAGAGCCTGCTGGGTCAGGCAATGACCCATCTGGTCCTGACAATGGTTCTCACAATGCCTGACCAGATTCATCTTCTGGGAAACCCACAAGCAGGATTCGAGCGCAAGAGCACGACTCTCCCCTCCTGTGGTTTCCAGGGACTGGGATTCAGAAGCATTGCTGCCTCCAGCTGGGGGGGGGGGGCAGAGCCAAACCATTTTTTGTTAGTTGCAAGTATTTACTCAACCCCTGCTAGTGAGTCTATTTCATAGAATCATAGAATCCTAGAGTTGGAAGAGACCCCAAGGGCCATTCAGTCCAACCCCCTGCCAAGCAGGAACACCATCAAAGCATTCTTGACAGATGGCTGTCAAGCCTCTGCTTAAAGACCTCCAAAGGAGGAGACTCCACCACACTCCTTGGCAGCAAATTCCACTGTCGAACAGCTCTTACTGTCTTTACATTTCTTTACATTGATTCTGTAAATATAACATAAATGGTTCCCAATCTTTCTTAAAGTCTCTATTGTCTTTGTCTCGAAGTCTTTCAGTTAGCTCTGCCATTCCAGCGTATTCCATCAATTTTGCTTGCCATTCTTCTTCAGTTGGTAAGGTAAAGTTAAATGGGACCCCTGACCATTTGGTCCAGTTGTGTCCGACTCTGGGGTTGCAGCGCTCCTCTCGCTTTACTGGCCGAGGGAGCCGACGTACAGCTTCTGGGTCATGTGGCCAGCAAGACTAAGACGCTTCTGGCGAACCAGAGCAGCGCACGGAAATGCCGTTTACCTTCCTGCTGCAGCAGTACCTATTTATCTACTTTCACTTTGACATGCTTTCGAACTGCTAGGTTGGCAGGAGCAGGGACCGAGCAAGGGGAGTTCACCCAGTTGCGGGGATTCAAACCGCCAACCTTCTGATCAGCAAGCCCTAGGCTCTGTGATTTAACCCACAGCGCCACCCGCATCCCATTCTTCAGTTGGTACTTCAGCACTTTTCCATTTTTGGGCTAGTAATATCCTAGCCGCCGTTGCAGCATACATGAAAAGTTTTTTTTTTCTCTTTTGGCAGATCTTGACCTGAAATGCCTAGCAATGCCATCCCTGTTATCAACCAGCTGTGCTTCCCTCCTTCACAGAGAGAAAGGATGTTTCTTTGGAACAGCCTTCAGCAACTTGGTGCCCTCCAGGTGTTTGGAGAGACAGAAGCCCTGGCCCCTGAGTCATGCTGGCTAGGGCTGGTGGGAGTTGATGGGAACTCAGGTGGTGATGGTGGTCCATAGAATCATAGAGTTGGAAGGGACCCCGAGGGTCCTCTAGTCCAACCCGCTGCAATGCAGGAATCTCAGCTAAAACATCCCTGGCAGGTGGCCATCCAACCTCTGCTTAGAAACCTCCAAGGAAGGAGAGTCCAGCATCATCCAAGGAAGTCCGTTCCACTGCCGAACAGCTCTTAGCATCAGAAAGTTCTTCCTGATGTTTAGTGGAAATCTCCTTTCTTGTGAGTTGAAGCCATCAGTTCGGGTCAGGAGAAAACCAGCTTGCTGCCTTTTCCATGTGTCAGTTCTTGAGATATCTGAAGATAGTTCCACATTCTGGGATTTGGAGCAGGGGACATTCCCAGCCCTACCTGAGGATGTCAGGGACTTGACCTGGAACAGAGATTTTTCTTAAAATCATATACAGGAGTATGATTTGTGCTGTAATTGTGTTGTTTAGCTTATTGTTTACTTCCTGGTTTGTTAATAGTGTTTTATAAATGGCAATTGCTTTACCAACGATTTGTTAATTACGGGATATGATTCATACAAGAAGGGTCTGGTCATCTTGTGCCTGATGATCGTCTTCCAAAGCAACTACTCTATTCCGAACTTAAAAATGGAAAGCGTAATGCTGGTGGTCAACAAGAGAGGTTTAAAGATCTCAAGGCAAATTTTGAAACATGTAGTATAAACACCGACAACTGGGAAACACTTGCCTGCAAGCGCTCCAGTTGGAGAACAGCCTCGACCAAAGGCGTCCTGGGCTTTGAAGACACTTGAACTCAGGATGCAAAGGAGAAACGTGCTAAGAGGAAGGCACACTTGGCAAATCCACACCGTGATCAACTCCCTCCTGGAAACCAATGTCCCCACTGTGGAAGGACGTGTGGATCCAGAATTGGCCTCCACAGTCACAGACTCATTGGTAAAACTGTGTTTATGGAAGACAATCTTACTCGGCTACGAGGGATCACCAAAGAAAATGATTCATACTGTACTTGTAAATGTTCTGCTCTGTTATTGGCTCTTGCTGTTTGTCAGCCTCTTTGGGATTCCTCTGAATGGAAAGTGGCATTAGAAATACAATAAATCAATTGTATTTATCGCATTATAAACTGAATTTAATATATAAGTCAGGATTGGATAAATGTTGGAGATGTGGAGTAAATAAAGCAGATTACACACACATCTTTTGGATTTGTTCTCAAAGAAAAATATTCCGGAAATCTGTTCCAGCTAATATCTCTGATATGTTAGGATGTCGCAAAGCCTTGAAAACTGGAATATTTCTGCTGGGTTCTCTAAGAGATGTTATTCCAGGAAAAATATAGTGTTCAACCTTACAACTACGGCTAAGTTTATAAAAGCTCAAAATGTGTGTGTGTGTGTGTGTTAATATCTCCTACTATATCAGAAAATGTGGTCCACAATAATAAGGATTAATCTTATTTATTATAAAAGAACAGGTTCATGGAAAAGTGTGTAATTTTTATACTGTTTTGGAGCAGCAAGTTCAAGGACAATGTCTGACCTTATGGTGCTGTGACATTTATTTATTCATGCCCTTTGGGGCTGCTGTTTTTTGCTTATTAATAAAGTAAAAAAAATATTAAAAAGAAAGAAAGCAGAAATACAACCCGTTACCCCGCATTCTGCATGCAAAACACGTGTTCTGCCTCAGGGCTGTATCCTTGCCCTGAAAACGCAAGGAGCTGCCTTGCACCAAGTCAGGCCAGAGGCAGAATTAGGAGAGGGCAACCGGTTCTGCCGCACTGGGTGCAGAGCCTAGGGGGCGCTGACGTCATGAATTGAGCAGAACAGAGGTGGGTGAGGGCATGCTAAATTTTGGCTTTGCCCACGAAGTCACTGACATTTGATGTGGGATGTGATATGTAAGTAGCAGTCAAGTACAACATTCCTTGTTTTCCTAGAGTGGACATGCAAGGGGATGTTTGGTCCAGCCAGTTGGAACTTCCTGTTTCCTCCTGGCTGGGACATACTTCCTTTGCATGTGATTAGAGGTGGGTGTGACCTTACCTGTCCAGGTAACAAAAGGAACAAGGCATGCAGCACTCTCTCTCTGTTTTTTACTTCCTCCGTCGTTGGAGCAGCCAACAGAGGACACTGGGATTATCCCCATATGGGATAGTTCCACATGTATACCTTGTAACTACTGGTAAGTCTGCCTTCAGGGATCCAACCATGAACAGAATGTGAGTAAACTTCTTTTATATACTTTACACAAGATTGTGGCGTGTTTATTCTTTTAAGAGGGATATAAGGGAACTTACCAGGAACCTAATAGTGTGAGGCTTACACAAGCCTGCAACCAGGTTTCCGCTGTGCGTTTAAAAGGGGAGTGTAAAACTCTGCTAAGTAAAAGAACTTGCTAGCGCAAGTGAGGAAGGATATTAATAAACAATATATCCTCTCCTGCCTCCCTGAAGATTCCCACAATTTGAAGGAGCGAAGTCTGAGATTCCTTCATTGCAGGGGGTTTGGGCTAGACTAGATGACTCTTGAGGTTTCTTCCAACTCTGCAGTGCTATGAGATTCTATGAAAATCCACCCCGGTGAGGCCATTGGTCCATCTAGCTCAGGGCTATCTACACGAACCACCAGCATCATCTTTTCAGGATTCCTGGCAGGGAGAGGCCATTGAGAATTGAACCCGAGACCTTCTGTGTGCAATGCAGGTTCTCCCCTAGAACCTCAAAAGGACCATCGTGGATCTCTCTGGCTTTCTGATGTCATCTGGCTGCAAAGGCCAAAAACTGCATCAAAAATAGGGCAAGCCACTCTATCCCACCCCTTGATTTCCATTCGCTGCCCAGAAGTTAAGGATGTACCTGAACTTAGACGATGGTTGTATGAACCCCGGGGGGGGGGCACTTTTTATTTGCAGTCAGCATTGAACTGGCAAGTCCATCAAGAGCTCTTTTGCAGAGAACAGCTCCGGGGATATCAATAAGTATATCAACCCTTGGAGAAAGGCCAAACATGTCTGTGCATTGGGGAAGGGGGAAAGCTGATGGATAAATGCTATGGTCCATTCACCTGGCAGGAAGGTGCAGATCAGGCCCGTTTGCAGCAAAAATATCCACAGGGGCTGAATAGCGTTGCTATTCCTGAATCTGATCCCCCCACCGCCCTCCGAATCTGCACCCTCAAACTGATCTGAGCCTGCCAGCCCTTCCATTTGCCCGCAGAGCCTCCCTGCTCCGGTCCTGATGGGCTGGAAATGCCGCGATCTATTTCTTTGGGACAGGAGCCCCTGAAACGGACACGTCACCAGGTGGACAAGGCTGGCAGCCTCCAAGGTGGCAGCTGCTGAAGACAGAAGCTCCTGGGCTTGAACAAAGCCAAGAGCTGCCCAGGCAGATGCACTCCTGCTGCCATGGGGGGCACAGAACCTGGGAGCCCCTGCTGGCTTCTCCTGGATCATGCCGTGTACAGAGAGGCCTTCTCCTCCTGGCAAAGTCTCTCTGGGGCCTGCCTGCCTTGGCAGCTCCTCCTGGTTTTCTGTTCCCCAAGCTGCTTTTTCTGGGGCATCCAGAGGAAGCTTCTTGCTTGTTCATACGGAGGACAGAGAGGGCTTTATCCATGCTTCCTGTGATTTCTAGACAAGAGTCTGAGAGGTTTTTCTTTTGTGCTTCCACTTTCCCCGGGGAAACCCTCTGTTTACTGCTGAATCAGAACAAAGGACAATCTGCATCAAACCTGATTGACATTTCTTCCGATTCAGCAATAACGTGTGGGTTTTCCTGGGGAAAGCAACGGGCCAAAAGAAAAACATATCTGACCCTAGAAATCGTGGAGCAAACAGAAGTGAGGTGGAGCCCAGGTTCTCATTTGGTGCCCTCTGGACCTGCCCACTGCTGGCAGGTGCCCCCTCCCCAGGAGGATGGCAAGGGAAGGGGGTCCTGGGGCTGGGGAAAGCTTCCCTGTCCTTGCTCTCTGCCTAGCAGTAAGGATTGTGACCAAGCAGATTCCTCCAGTAAAAAGCAAACTCTTGGCAGGAACCTTGGAGGCAGAAAATCCCAGAGAAGATGAGTTCACAATGCAGTTAAATCCCAGCCCAATTCCACAGAACCATAGAATGGTAGAGATGGAAGAGACCCCATGTGGGTTCAAAAACAGAGAGAAGAGATCCCTTGGAGGCCAGTATCCAAGTGTGGGGGCAAATACTCTTTGGTGAGAGAACCCCAGAAAAGATTTAAAATCACAACATAGGTGGCAAAGTACAGCGTGGAAGTATAGGCTGTTAGACCTTTAAGATATGCCCAAGGGAACTCCAAAATTGTCCCCTTTAAAAGTTCCTTCCAAAGTTTTCCTTTTTTGCCGACATAGGGAAAGATCACATATTAGGTCAGTTAACAAATGGTTTACTTACAAATTCTCCAAATGTCAGATTCATGTGCTTTTCCACACATCAGTCAGAAAAGTTGCACAAGCAGTAAAAGGTAGCTTAGTGGTAGAAGTTCATGAACTATTGGTCTAGGAACACAAAAGAGGCTGTGAGGCCCATGAGGCTGAGATGGAGCAACCAGCTCAGAGCTCCTCACTGATGAATCTGCAGGTAGACTGGGGAGGAACAAAGGCTTGATTACCAAGCGTCATCCAGTCCAACCCCCTGTAATGCAGGAATCGTACCCAAAAGACTCCCTGGCAGGTGGCCATCCAACCTCCACTTTGAAACCTCCAAGGAAGGAGAAGCCAAGGAAGGAGAAGGAAGTGTTCCACCATTGGACAGCTCTTACCACCGGAAAGCTCTTCCTCAGGTTGGGGTTCATTGGTTTGGGTCCTCCCCTCTGGGGCAACAGAAAACCAGCTTGCTCCACCTTCCCTATGACAGCCCTTCAGAGAGTTGAAGGCAGCTTTGGCAAAGAGTATTCCAAGCAAGTATTCCAAGCAAGAAGAAAATGCACCATTTTAATAATAATAATAATAATAATAATAATAATAATAATAATAATAATAATAGAAGAAGAAGAAGAAGAAGAAGAAGAAGAAGAAGAAGAAGAGTTTGGATTTGATATCCCTCTTTATCACTACCCGAAGGAGTCTCCAAGTGGCTCACATTCTCCTTTCCCTTCCTCCCCCACAACAAACCCACTGTGAGGTGAGTGGGGCTGAGAGACTTCAGAGAAGTGTGACTAGTCCAAGGTCACCCAGCAGCTGCATGGGGAGGAGCGGAGATGCGAACCCAGTTCACCAGATTACGAGTCTACCGCTCTTAACCACTACACCACGCTGGCTCTCTTTAATACATAGGTAAAGGTAAAGGGACCCTTGACCATTAGGTACAGTCGTGTCCGACTCTGGGGTTGCGGCGCTCATCTTGCTTTATTGGCCGAGGGAGCTTCCGGGTCATGTGGCCAGCATGACTAAGCCGCTTCTGGCGAACCAGAGCAGCGCACGGAAACGCCGTTTACCTTCACGCCGGAGCGGTACCTATTTATCTTCTTGCACTTTGCCGTGCTTTCAAACTGCTAGGTTGGCAGGAGCTGGGACTGAGCAACAGGAGCTCATCCCCATCGCGGGGATTCGAACCGCCAACCTTCTGATCAGCAAGCCCTAGGCTCTGTGGTTTAACCCACAGCGCCATAAGATGTATTAAATTTGCATACCACCCTTCAGCCAAAGATCTCAGGGTGGTTCACAGCATTAAAATGGTTGCAAGACAGCACTAGGCTGAGGGAAACCAAGGCAGAAGTTGTGGGGAACCAGGGAGAGTCCCCTCTTTGGCCCCTCTCCTCCCACCCCCCACAAAAGGCACTGCTTTGGCCCTGGGAAATGAGGCTGCAACAGCCTCCCATTCCTGGCTCTTGGCTACGGAAGGTCCTTTTGCCCAGGTGTCCCCCCCCAAGATCATCTGTCCCACGCCCTTTGTGATGGCGCAAGGGGGAAGAGCTGGATGACATCGGATGCAGCTGCAGATGAAGGAGGCAGCCCCAAGGCCAGGCCTCTCTGGCTCGTGTCCCTGAGATTTCTGGGTCTGAATTGCACTCACATTTCAATATGGGGAAATGGGGACTTGGTTTATTAAAGCAATCACTCGTCTATTAATCATGCTTCCTGTTTTTCTACACAAAATCTGCTCAAATAAAGGATGACCCTGGCCATCTTTTACTCACCAGATCCTTTTCTGAAGAAGGAAACCGGCAACATGACACTGGAATGAATGCTGGGCATGACTAAGAGAATCAGGGAATTGTGGATTTGGAAGGGACCCCAAGGGTCATTGGACTGGATGGCCCTTGTGGTCTCTTCCAACTCTATGATTCTGTGATTCTGTGGTCATCCAGTCCAACCCCTGCAATGCAGGAATCTCAACTAGAACATAACTGACAGATGGCCCTCCAACCTCTGCTTTGAAACCTCCAAGGAAGGAGAGTCCACCACCTCCCAAGGGTGACTGTTCCACTGTCAAACTGATCTTTCTGTCAGAAAATTCTTCCTGATGTTGAGCTGGAATCTCCTTCCTTGAAACTTGAAGCTATGGGTTCAAGTCCTACCCTCCAGAGGAGAAAACAAGCTTGCTCCATCTTCATGGGACAGCCCTTGAGATATTTGAAGATAACTAGACTGAGAGGACGCTTTCTCCAGGCTAAACGTATCCAGCTCCTTCAACTGTTCCTCATAAGGCTTGGTTTCCAGACTCTTGACGTCTTGGTCACCCGCCTCTTCCCACCTTCCAGTTTATCATGGCACCTGGAAGAAGAAATGAGGCTGTAATAAGCATGGGGAGGAGGCACAAAGTCATGGCAAGAGGTCCTCTCTGGACCACAGGAGGGCAGTAGGGATGTCTTTCATGCAAAATGTTTGGGTGGGAAGGGGGTCGCCCATCCATCTTGTAGGTCCAAGTGCCAAAGTGAATTTTGGGCTGATGCAGGCATTTCCTGACTCACAGCAAGACAGATCAGAGCAGCTGTGACCCTTTTCATTGATGAAAATGCCACCGAAACAAAGATTTGCGCCAGTCTTGGCACTCCCTGGAGCCAGAGGCACAAGCTGTAGCACAGCAACTTCTTGCTTTCCTTTGAACACAATCTGGAAAACTGCATTATATGAAGAAGAAGAAATACCTAGTACACCTGTTATTTGAGAGGAAAAACAAAGGCAATATCTTTCCACTCAGTTTGGTGGGAGTTTTTTAAACATTTTTTAAAAATGAAAATGTACATTTCTCTTTTCAACAAGCCTCTCAAGAAATTTACTTGACATTTTTTCTTGATGTAACATAGAGCCTTTTATTCTTGCTGTTCCTCACGCATCTCATGATTCCAATCTCAGGTTTAGGTTTCTGTATATCTTCCCAAGTCAGGTACATCACAACTCTCGCCTCTCATTTATTACGATGGTGTTCTCCATTGACCTGCCTGTATCTCATCGCAAATATCCAGATCGTTGGGGCATGTGCAGAGTGCCGATTCAACACGCTAGCAGATTGTGCAAATGGAAAAAAAAACCAACAACCAGGGTGTGGTGGTCACAGAAAAATGTCACCAAGTGCCTTTGTGGCTGGTGAGCAGTGGTGGAGCCGCGCAATGTGCTCTGCGACCAGCTCAGCCTCCCGCTGTGCCAATGTTTCCTGGGAATGCATTGGACCATGGCTGGGCTCCTCCGGTGTTGCCACTGGTGTGGCAGCTGCCCCACATAGCAGGGATGGAAGATCAGGTGGAAATTCTGGATGCAAAAAGTTGTTTTCTGCTGCTCCAGAGAAGCGGACACGGTACCCTGTACCCTGGGGGACCAAGAAGGTGTTTGGAAACAGATTTCAGTTACAGGTAGGTAGCCGTGTTGGTCTGCCATAGTCGAAACAAAATAAAAAAAAAATCCTTCCAGCAGATCAACTAAGTTTGTTCTTGGTATGAGCTTTCGTGTGCATGCACACTTCTTCAGATACCTTCTTCAGAAGTGTGCATGCACACGAAAGCTCATACCAAGAACAAACTTAGTTGGTCTCCAAGGTGCTACTGGAAGGAATTTTTTTATTTTGTTTGGATCCAGATTCCTAGAGGAGGAGAGGGCTTTTGATGGCTTCTAGCCAGGAGGGTTATGATCTTTCTTCACAGTTTGAGGCAACCATCCTTCTGGGAACTGCAGGAAGGGAAGGGGCTCTTGTGCTTGGATCCTGCTTGAGGGTTCCCCATAAGTCAGGTTACCAGATTTTTTTTTCAATGAATCCGGGGACACTTTCCAACTTCAGTAGGAATTATAGGATTTTATATGGGGACTGATTTTGTAAATCTGGGAACAGTCCCTGGGAAATGGGGACATCTGGTAACCTTACTAATGGGCAGCTGTTTGTCCAGTGTGAGAACAGGATGCTGGGCTCAATGGGCCCCTGGCCTGATCCAGCAGATGCTTCTGATGCTCTGATGTTCTTAGTTGGAAGGAGGCTGGCCAGGGCCAAAAGTCTCTACTCTGATGCGGGTGGCGCTGTGGTCTAAACCACTGAGCCTCTTGGGCTTGCCAATCAGAAGATCGGCGGTTCAAATCCCCGTGATGGAGTGAGCTCCTGTTGCTCTGTCCCAGCTCCTGCCAACCTAGCAGTCCGAAAGCACACCAGTGCAAGTAGATAAATAGGTACTGCTGCGACGGGAAGCTAAACGGCGTTTCCGTGTGCTCTGACACTCATCACCGTCCTCCATTGTGCCAGAAGTGATTTAGTTCTGCTGGCCACATAACCCAGAAAGCTGTCTGTGGACAAACACTGGCTCCCTTGGCCTGAAAGTGAGATGAGCGCCGCAACCCCATAGTCACCTTTGACTGGACTTCACCATCCAGGGGTCCTTTACCTTTTACCTACTCTGATGTCTCGCAAGGCACATGTTCCTTTGGGTCCAGATCCTGCTTCGTGGAGGATCCCTTGCTCTGCCAATTACTGCTTCACCAAGTCATCTCTGACTGGGACATGAACGCTGGCAATTAGCACATCTTGGGAAGGCGAAGCCAAGTTGTTATCAAGAGCAAATCCAGCAAAGATATCCATCAACTTCCCCTGCTAGGGTACACAAATGAAACACACAAGATAATCTCTGATGCAATGTAAACAAGGCCAACGACAAGCATTTAATTACTTTTTCATTCGTTTTCGTGTCTCAATTAGTTTTACTACATGTATCTCTTCCAGCGGGATGCTCTTTATGAAAGAGGCTGGCACAATAAATGGGGGCCAGATAAGAGATGCTCACGGAAGAGAGGCAGCTTGTCAGATTTATATTTTCTTAAGCTGCGAGAGATACCTGGAGTAGCATTTCCTTGAAGAGTTTGCTTGTTTCTCAGGCTGGCTAATGGATAGCAATTAAAGGCGTGGGAGGCAGGCAGGAATATCTTCTTGCTTTTTCGAGGTAAATTGATGCCAAAGAATCATAACATCAAGCCCATTTGGAATTGGTGCATCTGAGTTAAATAATAATCCAAGATACAGAACGGTCTTTCAGGGTCACAGGTCAGAAGACTGCAGCTGGCAAGGGGGGATTTTCCCGTCCAGGATCGTCTATAAATGTTTCCTTTCCTTTCTTTGCATTAATGTGCAGAATCAATATTCACTGTTAAATATGCATGTTGAAGATATCTTCTCGCACATAAAAATTGATCCTATTTTATCTCAAACATTTCTTTAAAAATGCAATTTTATATGTTAAAGTGGAGGGGGGGATCTCTGAATTCAGAGAAGTGAAAAATCCAAAAGAAGTTCTGATCTGTGCACTGGTCTGGGATTCCTAAATGACTTTCTGAAAAATAAATTCTTCAGGCATCCCCGCTTGCCAATTCTCCTTCTCTTTCCCATCTCTGTGTCCTGGCAAAAGCCTCAAAAAAGATCAAGAGGCTTCTGCAGTCAGCAGCAACTTATTAGCCGGGCCAAGTTTGCTGGTTGTGATTGCAATCACAATCTCTCCTCTCTTTCTCTCCCTATGCAAGCAGGCAATATCTTGCATTCAGAAATGCATTAATCTAGCAGCAAAGGATTTAATGAGAGCCAACAGCCAGTGGATGAAAATTGAAAAATCCAAATGGTAAATAAGACGCGGCTTGTTAACAATAAGAATAATTAACCACTGGAACAGCTTGCCCAAGGGGAGAGGGAGATTTATCTGCTCTAAACGAAACTTGGATGTCTGGAGATACACTCCTCTCAAAAGAAGACGCATGCGCTTCTGCTGTCATGGAGCAATTTGTAGGAAAATCC
This sequence comes from Darevskia mixta, assembly GCA_034641385.1. Classification (NCBI taxonomy): domain Eukaryota; kingdom Metazoa; phylum Chordata; class Lepidosauria; order Squamata; family Lacertidae; genus Darevskia; species Darevskia mixta. Next base: position 509,897 of record JAWWNH010000141.1, on the reverse strand, counting down.
TGGGCTTTGTTCTTTCTGAGAGAAGGAACAGTCAAAAGGGTAGAGCAAAGGCATTTGATAGCTCAGTGATAAAGGCATTTGCAATGAGAAAGAGAGCAAAGAGATTGCAGGTATTGAGTTTGCCAAAGTTAGGAGCAGAGTCCTGAGGCCCGACATGAGTGCTTCTCAAACTTAAGTCCCCAGCTGTTGTTGGACTGCAACTCCTATAATCCCTGACCACTGGTCCTGTTAGCTAGGGATGATGGGAGTTGTAGTCCAAAAGCAGCTGGGAACCCAAGTTTGATAAATGCTGCCCTACATTATACTGGTGTCCCAATCAAGGGAAAGAATAGTCCCACTCTATTCTACCCTGGTCAGACCCCCACCTAGAGTACTGTGTCCAGTTCTGGAAACCATAATTTCAGAAGGATGTTGACAAGCTAGAATATGTGCAGAGGAGGGCAAATAGATGATCCAGTGTCTGGAAACCAAGCCTGATGAGGAATGGTTGAAGGAACTTGGGGATGTTTAGCCTGGAAAAGAGGAGACTGAGAGGAGATAGGAGAGCCATCTTCCAATATCTGAAGGGCTGTCACAGGGAAGAGGGAACATGCTTGTTTTCTCCTGCTCTTGAAGGTAGGGCTCGAGGCCATGGCTTCAAGTTACAAGAAAGGAGATTCCGACTCAACATCAGGAAGAACTTTCTGACAGTAGAATCATAGAATCATAGAACTTTATAGTTGGAAGGGACCCTGAGTCTCATCTAGTCCAACCCCCTGCAATGCAGGAATATACGACTGACCCATATGAGGATCAAACCTATGACCTTGGTGTTATCAGCACCATGCTCTAGCCAACAGAGCTATGCTAAAATATAAGAGCTGTTCCAACAGTGATATGGTCTCCCTCAGGAGGTGGTGGACTCTCATTCCTTGGATTCCTGCAGATGGTGACAGCAGTCACAAAATTAAAAGACGCCTGCTTCTTGGGAGAAAAGCAATGACAAACCTAGACAGCATCTTAAAAAGCAGAGACATCACTTTGCCGACAAAAGGTTCATATAGTTAAAGCTATGGTTTTCCCAGTAGTGGTATATGGAAGTGAGAGATGGACCATAAAGAAGGCTAATCGCTGAAGAATGGATGCTTTTGAATTATGGTGCTGGAGGAGACTCTTGAGAGTCCCATGGACTGCAAGAAGATCAAACCTATCCATTCTGAAGGAAATCAGTCCTGAGTGCTCACTGGAAGGACAGGTCCTGAAGCTGAGGCTCCAAGACTTTGGCCACCTCATGAGAAGAGAAGACTCCCTAGAAAAGACCCTGATGTTGGGAAAGATTGGGGGCACAAGGAGAAGGGGACGACAGAGGATGAGATGGTTGGACAGTGTTCTCGAAGCTACTAACATGAGTCTGACCAAACTGCGGGAGGCAGTGGAAGACAGGAGTGCCTGGTGTGCTGTGGTCCATGGGGTCACGAAGAGTCGGACACGACTAAACAACAACAACAATTCTATGATTCTTTCCCAAAATGACGTTTGCCAGTCACCAGAAACAATCTCTTTCTGTTCCCCGCCCCCAGTCCCTATGGAGACAGGGGCAGATCCTTCCCTTCGTTCCCCACATTGTGGGCTGCAAGGTCCGCATTTCTTCTGGAGAGTAAATCATACATGAATGGTGTTTACATAATTTATGACACTTTCCTGGTGTTTCCGATTCCACGTTCTTTTCTTGCATGGAAAAAGGATGGCTTGATTGCCAGATATAATGGAAAGAAAATACCATTAATCTTCAAAATCGCCAGGCTTCCCGGAAAAGAGGCAAGAGTTTCTGGGGGCGGGGGCTGCAAGAGGGGGACGATTAACCATTGCAATTAATCTGGAGGGCCTGTCAGCGGAGCATTGTCATTGATTAATTTCGCAAAACGCTCGTTAGCATGAAAAGGGCCACGAAATAAATAGACACACAGGTCTACATGATGCAACTCTATCGGAAAGACAGAAAAAATGCAGAATTGGCCGATGTTTGTTCATGCTGGAGAAAAAAATCCTCTAGGAGAGGATAATTTTTACCAATTATGGAGCCCTTTTATCGGATTCTGGATTAGTCATCCAAAGTTAAGTGGTTTAGAGTTACACTTGCTTTGAATCATGTCTCAAAATATGTGGTCCTAAGTGGAATAATCATCCTTTTTCTGGCTTCTTTTTTTAGTCTTCTCTTTTTTCCTTCATTCTCCATGTCCCCCCCCCCCCCGCGATTGTATTGTTATCCTTCCTTTGTTTGGTGGGATTTGCATATTTCCTGACACCCGCATCTGGGCGCTCTTTGGTGATCCACCAGCTTGCAGTTTGGAAACATGCACAGCAAAATAAACACTTGTTTTGCTTAGGAAACATAACTGCCGCTTCCAGGGGAAGCCTCTCTTCCCCCCCCCCCCCCAGCTGATAAGGCAGCGTTTGAACTATCAGAGGAGTTTCAATGTGCTGCTTGCAAGAGGCTTGTCTACTCTTGCAGGCTGCGTAATGTTGGAGAGGACTATCGACAGCTGCTAGCCACCAAGGCAACCCTCTGCCTTCAATGCTTCTGAATGCCAGTTTCTGGAAACCACGGGAGGAGAGAGAGCTGCTCTTGTGCTCAGATTCTGCTTTGGGCTTCCGATATTGGGCATGTGGTTGGCACACCTCCATGACTCTCAACCTTTCACTCTGTTCAGCTCATTACAATGCACAGACCAGTGGCGGATGGGTCTCTCAAATTCCAGTGGCTCTAAAACTCGACGCCACCGCCTCTCCCCCTCTGTTCTACAGCATTGTTTGGGCGCCCCTTGCAGCGTGGCACCCAGCGAGATCACACCGGTGACTCTCCCCTAAAACCACCTCTGCCCATACCCATCATGCCACTGGCGGCAACTCCCTCCTGGGGGGTCCTCAGCCTGGAGGAGGGACAGCACAGGTGAAACTTGTGGGAATGTTTAGGGAGGCAGGAGAGGATATATTGTTTATTAATATCCTTCCTAACTTGCGCTAGCAAGTTCTATAACTTAGCAGAGTTTTACATTCCCCTTTTAAACGCACAGCGGATAACTGGTTGCAGGCTTGTTCCCTTATATCCCTCTTAAAAGAATAAACACACGGCAATCTTGTGTAAAGTATATAAAAGTAGTTTACTCACATTCTGTTCACAGTTTGATCCCAGAAGGCAGACTTAGTTACAAAGTGTATACATGAGGATCTACCCCATAGGCGGGTTAATCCCAGTGACTGCAGACTGGCACTCACTGCAGTTCACACGAAAAAAGGAAGATGGAAAAGAAGGGTCAAAAAGAAGGAGGGGTGCTGCGTGCCTTGTCCCTTTTGTTACCTGGACAGGTAAGGTCACTCCCGCCTCTAGTCACATTCCTCCAGGCCAGGAGGAAACAGGAAGTTTTCGACTGGCTGGACCAAACACCCCCCTCCCCCCCGCATGTCCACTCTAGGAAAACAAGGAATGTTGTACTTGACTGCTACTTATGTATCACGTGGGACGCGGGTGGCGCTGTGGTCTAAACCACTGAGCCTAGGGCTTGCCAGTCAGAAGGTCAGCAGTTCGAATCCCCGCAACAGGATGAGCTCCCATTGTTTGGTCCCTGCTCCTGCCAACCTAGCAGTTCAAAAGCGCATCAAAGTGCAAGTAGATAAATAGGTACCGCTCTGGCGGGAAGGTAAATGGCGTTTCCGTGTGCTGCTCTGGTTCGCCAGAAGCCGCTTAGTCATGCTGGCCACATGACCCGGAAGCTGTCTGCGGACAAACGCCGGCTCCCTCGGCCTATAGAGTGAGATGAGCATGGAACCCCAGAGTCATCTGCGACTGGACCTAACGGTCAGGGTCCCTTTACCTTTACTTATGTATCACATCATCCCACAAAACTCACCCCCCCCCCACTGATGGCAAACAGTGCCTGTCTCACCTGTCTCAGAGTGGCCCAGTCTGCCTGCATGTTCTGGATGCGATGCCCACTGAACCAGCACCCATTTCACCCCCTCAATGGGGGGACTTGCAGTCCTCCTCCCCAAGTTCCTGGGATGCTCCACTCTGGCTGCTAACTGCCTCCTCTCCCCCCCCCCCCAAATCAATACAAATTAGCAGTGATTTGTCAGAGGTTGATAAATGACTTCATGCTGAGGATCCCTGCTAATCCTCGGTCTCCGTCCTTGTCTGGTGGGTCAGCACAATTGCTTTTCCTTCAGATACTCCGTGTCAGGATTTTCCAGTGCAAATAATCTATGGGCTTCTTAAGGGATTAAGCAAACTGCAGCAGGGACAGTCAGACGAGGCAATTCTGGGCACCAGGGATACCTCACAACCATCTTGGTAGCAGATCAGGTGATGGATGGGGGTGGAGCCCTGTCATTGCTTATCCATCTTCAGGTGGCAATGGAACGTGAGCTTGGGACAGCTATCTTGAAGGAAATAGGGGGGGGGAAATCTGTAATATGACGATTGTACAAAATCACTCTCTTCAATGTGCAAGGGACTATACATTTGGGTGCGCTGCTGGATCCAGCCCTGAGTCTGCATGCCCAGCTTTCTGCATATCACCTTTTCTCTAAACAAAAAAGTCCCAAACGCTGCAACCAGGGCCGGATTTAGGTTTGATGAGGCCCTAAGCTACTGAAGGTAAAAGGGTCCTGTATATGTCCAGCTGTCCTTTGTCAACAACAAACCAGGGATATTTGAGGGAGCAGGCTAGCAGGCGGGGCCCATTACTGACATCATAGGAGCCTACACAACACAAAACACGGTTGCTGTATGTAGGTTTTATTTTATTTGTTTTTTATCTTACATTTTGGAAATGTACATCCAGTTGTTTTTCCTTTAATTTTTTTGGGGGCCCCCAAGAGAGTGGGGCCCTAAGCTAGAGCTTGTTGAGCTTCTGCGTAAATCCGGCACTGGCTGCAACCATTCTTCATCGGGGAGTTGCTCCATCCCCTTTTCTGAAACTTTCCCAACTCTGCAATCTCCTTTTTGAGGTGGTGCTGCCAGTCCTGAGGCCTTCCATTGCGATGCCAGCTTGAGAGGCTCTGCCCACCTCAACCGACCCCTCCTTGTTCTCCCTACTCTGGGATCCTGCGCAGGAGCTGCTTGGGCAAGAGGGCTCTCCGTGGCCAGTGGGCAACCACTCCCGCCCCTGTGCCAGGGGCCAAGTGCCCACCCCATACTTTGGTCTGGAGTAATTTTGGGAAGGTGAGCAGAGCCCAGCACTGAGAGCCAGGCGTCTGGCTGTGGCGTTTCATATGATATTTTCATTTGCTGCTTCCTTGTGTTTTTTTTTTTATTTCATGAGATAAATATTGTCTCGATCTTAATTGTGTAGGCAACTATGTCGTTTTATCATTTTGCTTTAGTTTTCTACTCTAAGGCAATTTGTGCGGGGGCTCTGATCCTGAAAAGGAGCATAGAAATGGCTTAAAGAAATCATGACTCCTCAGAATATGTCATTGGGCCGGACACTTTTGAACCGGTGTTGGAAAGGAACATTTGCCATTCCTGCCTGCAATTAATCCCATCCAGGGACGCGATTCGTCTCTTTGTAATCGTCCCTGTGTATAAATGTTAATTACTTCTGAAAACAAATAGGAAAATCTTTCCAAGAGAAACAAGGGCTCCTTCTGAAGCGAAGTTCTGACATAAATCTTCATTTATCCTGTCATTTTACCTTTGGATTTTTTATTAGATCCCACTGGCTGATTCAAAGTGAAAGACACATTACTCGCCCGCTTTACAAAGTCTGAGGCTTAAATTGAAAGATGCTCTGGCCATGAATATTTAAAGGCACCTTAAGAACAACAACAGCATCGAAGAAAGAAAAACATCATTTTCTCCCTAATGTTGCTGGGAAATTTGCGTGGGGCTCAGCCGAGTGCCTCCAAGTCAGGGGAAGCAATCAAACTATTGATAGGTGGAGAGAGAAGCCGGATCCTGGGGGGAGCAGCTGTCAGGGAGAAAGGGGCCAGGATTTCGGCTCCGTCCACAAGGCTGACAGCGTCTGCCACGGCTTCCTTTGTGATGTGCTTGCTCAGGGTGTGGGAATGTTGTAGATAGAAGGCGAGGATATATTGATTATATATTATCCTTCCTCACTCACGCTAGTAGTAAGTAGTAAGAAGTTTACTCACATTCAGTTCACAGTAGGTTCCCTGAAGGCAGACTTTAGCTTGTAGTTACAGAAGAGAATGTGAGTTTATCCCATGTGGGGATTGAGCCCATGTGCTGCTGGCTGAGAGCCAGCAGACAGCAAAAGCATCAGTATCAGAAGAGAAGATGGCTGCATGACCAGCCCTTTTATGGGGTCTGCCAGGATCATGCCCATCTACCTGGTCACATGCAGCTCCAGACCAGGTGTGACAGGAAGTCCTCCTGGCTGGAGTAACACCTCCCTGTGTGTCCACTCTGGGCAAACAGGAAATGTTTATTTGACTGCTTTCTGTGATGTTAGATCCCACACAGGGAAGAGGTTCTCTTACTCAGTTGTTGTTCACGGCCACTGCTCTTTCATGGCCCCATGAGCCACACTCCTGTGAGCTCAGCTCAGTGCGTCACCTTTGCTGTAGCAAAGTGGAAGGGGGCGCACTTCACTGGAGAGCATCTGCTTGACAGGTCACAGCGGCATCTCAAGGTAGGGCTGGAAATGAGACCAACACAGCTTAGGCCCACAGTGAAGGACCGCATCCCACCATATGAACCAAACCAAGCTCTGAGATCTTGACAATAAAGGTATTATTATTATTCAAGGGAGGCCCTTCTCTCGGTTCTGCAACCTTCATAGGCCCACTTGGTAGGAACGCAGGAGAGGGCCTTCTTGGTCATCATGGCTATTGCAGATATTAATATTGTGCAGCTTGAAGCAATTGGATGCATAAAAACAGACTCCTTTAGGAAATAAAAAATGTCCAGACCCATAAATATAATTCAAAGCTTTACTAACCAGAACATCTTCCAAACAGGTACAAAACAATCAATGTTACATCCAGAAAGTTGCATAAAGCATATGCATTTCAAGCATAGGTTCTTCTTAAACATGTAACATAATTACGAATGGAGCAAAACTCAAAGCAAAACTCAATAGCTTGCATTAGGCTGCATCCAGCACCTGGAGAAGCTTCATTATCATGTCCTTTTGTTCTCTGTGGCTTCCAGGGAAACACTAATGGGCAACTTCCTTCAAGATGGAGATTTGCAATTGAATACCTCAATCACATGATCTAAGGTTAAACACTCACATGAAAGCTAGCAGAGAACGCCAACAGTTAATTATCAACCTGCTAGACACCCAGTGAGTTGCCATATGCTTCAGTGGAATTTTCCAATGTTAAACCCTTAGCAATATACATACAGGCACTCTCTATTTTTATGTGCAATTAAACGATTATACCTAACAGTGGCTGCTCCCGTGCAAATTTGGGTCTCCCTCCCTAGAGAAACCAGTTAGGTTCCCTCCTTGTTGTCCTTCTGCCGGCCAGTGAAGACATTTCTATTCCAACAGACCTTGGGGAACTGGCTGCTATTTAAGGAAAGGGATTTCAATGGCACTGTGCTGTTTTTACTATCTATAGTATAATAAATCTGTTTTTTTATATTTTTCCAATTTTATCAGAGTTTAATTACTTGTTAATGATTATCTTTTGTATGCTTTTTTCTTTTCATTGTATCTGTGCCATTTTAATTTGAGTCTGGGGAGAAGGCAGGATATAAATATAACAATAACAACAACAACAAGAAGAAGACGAACAACAACAACAACAACAACTATTATTATTATTATTTGGTGCTTTGGATAGCCATTTCCGAGCTGCATGGACCAACGTTCTGACTTGGCATTGGGCAGCATCCTCTGCTTCTGTGCAAACCATGAGGGGGCGGGACTGGCTCTTGTGCTCAGATCCGGTCAGCCGCTGTGAGAACAGGATGCTGGACTAGTTGGACTGATCCAGAAGGCTCTTCTTGTTCTTAGCTTTTCCAGGGAGTTTTCTGGGGACTCAGATTTCCTGACCAACTGCCCCTTACTCCATCCCTCCAACCTTCCCAGTGGTGAGTTTTCTCCCATGGTGAGCCTTCCCAGCCCAACAGCCGACCAAACCCCTGTCCCTCGTGAGGTCTCCTGACTCCCCTTGAGAAGGGTCTCCCTCCCCTCTCTCCCACTACCAATCTAGAAATGAGGGTGAAGCTGGTGGACTGTTTCTCTCTCTCTCTCTCTCTCTTGCACTTTCCGCTTCTAGAAAGGATGTGGAGAAAACGAAGGTGTCAGCTCAGACATTGGGCTGACATTATTTATGAGCAGGGACAAAATCAAAAGCAATTTGGGCTTCGCTCGTAAATAAGCCCAGCATTGCTGACGTCGGTTTCCCTTCCCCTACACCTCCCTGCCATCCCAAAACTGACCTGCATGCCAATTTTGGGTCCTTGCCGATGCTTCAGAACGTCTCCTGCGTTGGGCTTCCTCTGTCCCAATCCCCAGGATATCCAGGGGAGGGTCAAGGAGGTCTTAATTCTGCTAGCTGAGCATTTCTGAAGCTCCATCAGCGGACTGTTACCCAACTAGGGTCATCTAGTCCAACCTCCTGCAATGCAGGAATTCCAACCAAAGCATCCCAGACAGATGGCCATCCAACCTCTGCTTCAAAACCTCCAGTGAGAGAAACTCCACTTCCCAAGGGAGTCCATTCCACTGTGGACCAGCTCTCACCACCAGAAAGCTCTTCCCGGTGTTTAGATGGACTCTCCTTTCTTGTCGTTGGAACCTGTTAGTTTGGGTCTTCCCCTCTGGAGCAGCAAGAAACAAGCTCATTCCACCTTCCTTGTGAAAGCCCTTCAAGTATTTGAAGAGATTAGTTAATTCTGTGCAGATTAATTCTGTGTCCAGGGCGGCTGTCTACCAGCTCCATCTGGTACGCAGGCTAAGACCCTCCCTGCCCGCGGACTGTCTCGCCAGAGTGGTGCATGCTCTAGTTATCTCCCGCTTGGACTACTGCAATGCGCTCTGCATGGGGCTACCTTTGAAGGTGACCTGGAAACTGCAATTAATCCAGAATGCGGCAGCTAGACTGGTGACTGGAAGTGGCCACTGGGACCACATAACACCTGAGAGATCTACATTGGCTCCCAGTACGTTTCCGAGCACAATTCAATGTGTTGGTGCTGACCTTTAAAGCCCTAAACGACCTCGGTCCTGTATACCTGAAGGAGCGTCTCCACCCCCACCGTTCAGCCCGGACACTGAGATCCAGCGCCGAGGGCCTTCTGGCGGTTCCCTCATTGCTAGAAGCGAGGTTACAGGGAACCAGACAGAGGGCCTTCTCGGTAGTGGCGCCCGCCCTGTGGAACGCCCTCCCATCAGATGTCAAGGAAATAAGCAGCTATCCTATTTTTAAAAGACATCTGAAGGCAGCCCTGTTTAGGGAAGTTTTTAATATTTAATGCTGTATTGTTTTAACATTTGACTGTAAGCCGCCCAGAGTGGCTGGGGAAACTTGGCCAGATGGGCGGGGTACAAATAATAAATTATTATTATTATTATTATTATTATTATTATTATTATTATTATTATTATTATTATTATTATAAGAGGACTCTCCTACCTGGTCTCAGGCTTCTCCTTGCACCCAATCTGCCATGAAGCACTTGGGGGAGGTCTTGGTCAGCTGCTGCTCACTAAACCAGGAGCCCCTCCATTATCCCTGCATTGCAGAGGGTTGGACCAGATGACCCTTGGGAGTCCCCACTGACTCCACAATTCTCTGGTTCTTCTTGCCAAACTCCCCACACTGTGTGTCCCAGGAATGTAGCAGCAGCGGCAGGCAGACTCTATGAGATAAATAAAGAAGGGGGTGGGGAGGAAGGAAAAGCCATCAGAGCAGCCCCCGTCCAGCCCTGGCACTCCGACTCGACTGCCTCCTCCGCTGACAAATTGCTCAGTGGTTTATATGATGTTGTAATGCAAATGGGGAGCTATTTCTAAATCAGAGATTTGAGTAATATTAAGCATCCATTTGAATGGAGGCTCAGATGATAAAATGTCCTGGGGGGATGCCTTCTTGGAGGATTTTCTTTTGCTGAAAAATAAAATAAAATTCATAATCACACATTTTTAAGCAGGCTGTTGCTCTCTCTCTCTCTACCCCCCCCAACTGCCATTTTCTGATTGCTAAATGAATGAGGTCTCGTTATAAATATGCATAGGCTGTTTGTATTCAAGGACGGAGAGCGGAGACGCCCAGAGGATGCTGGGATTTCGCTCAGGCACATTCTGCCCATACCAGCTGGGGGGTGGGGGGTGGAAAATGATCCTCAAGGAGGGTGGAGGGAGAAATCCAAGCCAAGATTCCAGGGAAGGAGCGATCCAGGGGGACATTTCCTGCTGTCTCTTTCTTCCCCCCATGCAATTAGTTCCGCTGGGCTGTTATTGAGTTTTTGTCCAATAAAGCGATTTGCACTCTGATTAGCAAAGGCTCCTCTTAACCTGGAGGGAAATTGCTCTGTGCTTCAAATCTTTTTGTCCCACTGATGGGAACTCAGTGAGAGTGTGGATGAGCAGGTGGCTATGAACCCAGAGGGAGGGGAGCTGCGTTCATGTCTGGCCAGGATTTCCCACCAAATATGGTGGCATTAGAAGAAGAATAGACCCCACCTGGAGTCCTCTGCTTTCAGTTCTGGGCACCACATTTTAAGGAGGAAAAATGTGCAGAGGAGGGTGACCAAGAAGGGTCTGGAGACTAGGCCTTCAGAGGAATGGTGGAGGGAGTTGGGGATGTTTAGCCTGGAGAAGAGGAGACTGAGAAATGACATGACAGCCAGTGTGGTGTAGTGGTTAAGAGCGGTAGACTCGTAATCTGGTGAACCGGGTTCGCGTCTCCGCTCCTCCACATGCAGCTGCTGGGTGACCTTGGGCTAGTCACACTTCTCTGAAGTCTCTCAGCCTCACTTTGTTGTGAGGGAGGAAGGGAAAGGAGAATGCTAGCCGCTTTGAGACGCCTTCGGGTAGTGATAAAGCGGGATATCAAATCCAAACTCTTCTCTTCTTCTTCTTCTTCTTCTTCTTCTTCTTCTTCTTCTTCTTTTCTTCACAACCCTGTCTGAAAACAACAACCCTGGAGAGCCATTGCTGCCAGTCAGTGTAAACAATATTGAACTGCTTGGACTAATGGTCAGACTCAGTAGAAAGCAGTTACAGGTAGATAGCCGTGTTGGTCTGTCATAGTCAAAACAAAATAAAAAAAATCCTTCCAGTAGCACCTTAGAGACCAACTATGTTTGTTCTTGGCATAATGTGCATGCACACGAAAGCTTATACCAAGAACAAACTTGGTTGGTCTCTAAGGTGCTACTGGAAGGAATTTTTTTATTTTGTTTTGTCAGTAGAAAGCAGTTGCCTCTGTTCCCAATAAATAAGGGGATTTTTAAGAGGAGGTAGAAGTCAGGGTCTTCATGATGCAACCTGGATGGCCTTAAAAGAGGATTCAACAAATTCAAGGGTGAGAGATGGCCACCAGTCTGGGACACTTTAGTTGTGATTCCTGCATCGCAGGGGGTTGGACTAGATGCCCCCTGGTGTCCTTTCCAACTCTACAATGCTATCATTCTGTGAAATTTCTGAAAGGCTGTCACATGGAAGACGGAGCAAGCTTGTTTTCTGCTGTTGCTCCAGAAGGTAGGAACAGATTCAAATTGCAAGAAAGGAGGTTCCAACTCAACATTAGGAAGAACTTTCTGACAAGAAGAGCAGTTTGACAGAGGAACGGATGACCTTGGAAGACAGTGGACTCTCCTTGGCTGAAGGTTTTCAAGCAGAGGTAGTGCAGCCCTGTGACAGGGACTATTCAGCTGAGATTCCTGCATTGCAGGGGGTTGGACTGGATTGACTCTAGGGGTCCCTTCCAACCCTACAATTCTGTGATTATATGACCATCCCTTTCCAGTTCCTGTGGAACTGTGTGCATCTTCACACAACATCTTTGGCCCTCTCCACTCGCTGGTCCTCCAGTTCCTGGGGGCCCTCATCCCTCCTGTGCCCCCCCAGCACACCCTTCCATTGGGCTCATGGTCTCTGTGAACCTTTCCAGCCACTCCAATCATATAGCAATGCCAGCAAAGAACCCGGCATCCTAATTTTTGCAGGCAAAAAGAACAGCAGAAAATCTTGATGGGCCAGTAGGGTTGCCATATATTGAAGAGCAAAAAACACAACACATTTGCCGACTTCTACTTTTAACTAAGGATTGCTATGGCGACTCTACCCATGAAAAAGAGGACGAGTCCTAGAAAAAATAGGACATATGGCAACCCTCCTAGAAGACACCTGTTTCCCACACCTCCAGGACACAGAGCCTTCCCAGCAACAACAATGTTATTCTCCCAGCGGACCGTAAACTGAGTGACCCTGCGCTGCCTTCTGCTAAAAACATCTCTGCGTCTAGACAGACTGCCACCCACGGCGCGACACTGCCCAGGCACCCTGGGTCAGATATCAAAGGCAGGAAATTATTATTTATGCATTTATTTACTTATGTATTAATATATGCCGTCCTTCTCTGGCTTTCCTGACCCAAAGGCTGGATACTAGCATAAAATAACAATACATAATTGCATTAAGAGCTATGAGAGTTGCAGACGAGCATATCAGTTCCATCTGTCTCTAGGCTGATTCTCCCTGGCTTGGAGACTTCTGAATGGCATCACCTTTGGGGCCCTGCTTTCAGACCAAAACAGCTGATCTTCATCCGGTGCAGGTGAGTTCCATGAGTCCACAGTGTGATGCAGCAGCGAAAAAAGCTAATGCTGTTCTAGGCTGCAAAAACTGAAAGAAGTCTCATGACCAGATCTAGGGAAGTAAGTCTAGGGAAGTATTGTTGTTTAGTCGTTTAGTCATTTAGTCATGTCCGCCTCTTCGTGACCCCATGGACCAGAGCACGCCAGGCACTCCTGTCTTCCGCTGCCTCCCGCAGTTTGGTCAGACTCATGTTGGTAGCTTCGAGAACACTGTCCAACCATCTCATCCTCTGTTGTCCCCTTCTCCTTGTGCCCTCCATCTTTCCCAACATCAGGGTCTTTTCCAGGGAGTCTTCTCTTCTCATGAGGTGGCCAAAGTCTTGGAGCCTCAGCTTCAGGATCTGTCCTTCCAGTGAGCACTCAGGGCTGATTTCCTTCAGAATGGAGAGGTTTGATCTTCTTGCAGTCCATGGGACTCTCAAGAGTCTCCTCCAGCACCATAATTCAAAAGCATCAATTTTTCGGTGATCAGCCTTCTTTATGGTCCAGCTCTCACTTCTTTGGAGGTCTTTAAGCACAGACTTGACAGCCACCTGTCAAGAATGCTTTGATGGTGTTCCTGCTTGGCAGGGGGTTGGACTGGATGGCCCTTGTGGTCTCTTCCAACCCTATGATTCTATGATTCCATACATCACTACTGGGAAAACCATAGCTTTAACTTTACGGACCTTTGTCAGCAAGGTGATGTCTCTGCTCTTTAATTGGGAATAGAGTGGGAAGTATAGACCCACTCTATTCTGCCTTAGTCAGACCACAAGCTGGAAGGTGTGCAGAGAAGGGCAATCAAGATGATCCAGGGCCTGGAAACCAAGCCTGATGAGGAACAGTTGAAGGAGCTGGGTTTGTTTTGCCTGGAAAAGAGGAGATCAAGAGGAGATATGAAAGCCATCTTCAGATATCTCAAGGGCTGTCACATGGAAGAGGGAGGACCCAAATCAATGGATTCTGACAAAACATGAAGGAAGAACTTTTTGGTGGTAAGAGCTGTTTGACAGTGGATCAGACTCCCTTGAAGGTGGTGGCCTCTCCTTCATCCGGGGCTTTTGAACAGAGCTTGGGTGGTCATCTGTCTGGCATTTTTTGGCTGAGCTTCCTGCATTTCAGAGTGTAGGGCAAGATGACCCTTGGGGTTCCTTCCAATTCTACCGTTCTTCGATTCTATGGTTTTATATTGACAAGAGCTCCCCAGCCAGCTCTTGCACCGGAGGTCTGGACTGTGTCATGTCACAAACACATGCACCCCTCTCCACGCAAGCAGTTGGACATGAGAACATTTTGCTGCAGCTGTGCAAAGGCATCCATATCTCCTCCACTTTGCCGCTGGGCTGCATTGCCTGCTGCACTCTCCTGATCAAGCAGGCCAGCCGGCCAGTGTTGGGGAGGGAGGCATCAGTTGTGGATTACATTGCATGGCAGGCAGGCAGCAGAGCAGAGCTCAGGTAGACACCATCTCCCAGGAAGGCTCTTGGCAGAGGGGTTGGCACCGCAAACTGGCTGTATAATTAGCAGGAAGCCAAATGGTTCAAGCTTAGCATCTCTTACCCTGCAGCCTGGCAAGCAGCTCCTCCAGGTTGCTGAAGCTGAGAGGCTGGGCGGCTGGTTGGTCCAGCAGCTTTGCTGGTGCTTCAAGGCGTGGCCACCCTCCCTGATCCTCTGGAATTTAATAGCCAGACTTTCCAGACCCTCCTTGGGGGTTTGTGCCCAGGAAAGGACTGTGAGATGGTTACACCTCAACAACTCAAGGGCTTGCTCTGGATGGGCTCTTGCCTTGCTAGGCGAGATGGTGCCAGACACATCTGTCTGCGTGAGAGCCAGGCGGACGCCACATTTCTGAGAAGAGCATGGAAACAGAGTGGGGCGCGCCACAGGGAAAGGGGACAGAGGAACGTTTTCTCTCTCACAACACTGGAACTTGTGGGAATCCAATGAAGCTGAAGGGCAGAGAAAAGACAGTCCTTCACACAGTCCCGAGGTAAACTGTGGAACTCCCTCCCACAGGAGTCAGTGATGGCCACCAACCTGGATGGATTTAAAAGAGGATTAGACAACTTCATGGAGGAAGAGAGGGCTATTGGTGGCTCCTAGCCAGGATGTCTTCTCTGCCTCCCCAGTAGGAAGCAGCAATGCTTCTGAATCGCAGTTTCTGGCAATTGTAGGAGAGGAGAGGACTCTCGCCCTCAAATCCTGCTTGAGGTTTGAGAACAGGAGGCTGGACTCCTTTCCGCAGGGGGTGGCCAACATTTGCCCCCCCATCTGTTTTTTCCACCCCCAGGGAGCTGTTCCCTGTTTCTTACCCCCCTCCCTTCTTCTCCCATAAACTGAAAGCCCCCAGGCGCTGGTTTTAAGATAAATTAAAATAAAAAATACACTTCTGGATTGGCAGAGAAAGGGGAAGGGAGGGAGGGAGAGACTTTCCAAACAAAGGCTCCGACCCGCCAATAGCATTACAAGTCATCAGCAGTGCTGTCCTGTAACTGCACTTATTTATCTCGGCTCATCAAAGGGTGCCAATACATAAAACGGGGATATTAGTCTATGATATAATAAATTAGGTGTCCGTGGGATGCTGCTTCAGCCTGGCACATGCATCACCGCAGTGGTGTTACGGTTGTGACACATTTACTGGAGTTTTAACTCTAATAAACTGCTCCGTATGTTTGTGATCTGAATATTTGGTGTCGCTTGCTGTAGTCAAGTCCTGCTTTATGTCAAAATCCATACAGGACCTTTATTAGGATTTATACGGGAACATTTGTTCATTTTTGGAGGGGCTGGCAGCTTCGAGATCGGAATGCAAGGGTGATAAAATGAGAAATGGAAATGGAGGGGGAAGGACTTTCTACTCATCGGCTGTTAGGATATTCCCTCTCCCCCATCTCTCTCATATATATATATATATATATAATCAATAGCTTCTCTTATTTATTTATAAGTCTGGGACAGTGAAATCAAGAGTGCTGAGGGGAATCTTTCAAGCTGGAGCACCACAATGGGGAGAAGATTCAATGATCAGACTGCACAAGAATTGGAAGCGAGACATACCCCAATCCCTACCCACATTGTCCTTGCTTAGGATGGTGTGAATCAGAGAATCAGAGAATGGGAAAGTTGGAAGGGACCCCAGCGGTCCTCTAGTCCACCCCCTGCAAGGCAGGAGTCTATGGTGTCTACCTGACTTTCACACAGATGGATGAGTCTGGCACCAGACATACCTTGTGAGGCAAGATCATGTCTAAGTCAAGCCCTTGAATTTTCAAGATGCTTATACAGTGGTACCTTGGTTCTCAAACTTAATCCGTTCCAGATGTCCGTTCCAAAACCAAAGCGTTCCAAAACCAAGGCGCACTTTCCCATAGAAAGTAATGCAAAACGAATTAATCTGTTCCAGGCTTTTAAAAACAACCCCTAAAACAGCAATTTAACATGAATTTTACTATCTAACGAGACCATTGATCCATAAAATGAAAGCAATATGTACTGGCAGCCCTTCAGATATTTGAAGGTGGCAATAGAAAGGAAAGCCAGACAGAACCACCTTCAGGTGTGCCTTGGACTACAACTTCAACGTGGCAATTGGGCAGGGATGACGGCGAGGGCTGTTTCTGGACCACCAGAGTCTGGCTGTGTCTCCCACCCAGAATGGCGGGTCCAGGATGGACTACTGCATTGCGGTGTCTATGGGGCAAAACCTGAGACTTGCCCAGAAGCTGCCGCTGCTGCAAAATGCAATGGCTCAACTGCTCACTAGGGCAGAACTGAATCCTGCTTGTGGGTTCCCCACAGGCATCTGGTGGTCTGCTTCTGTGAGAATGGGATGCCGGACTAGTGGAAGGGCCTCCTTGGGCCTGATCCAGCAGGCTCCTCTGATGCTCTGATGCTCTACACTTTCCTTTCTTCCAGGGCTGAGTGGGTCGTGAACTGCAATGCTCTGGAGAAACAGCATTGGCAGGATGCGAGAGAAGCCGTTAAAGGGCCGGGGGGGCAGGGGGAGGAGGGTTGAGACGCCTCCATTTGTGTTTGCTTTAAAACTGCAAGCACCTAATTTGTAGCACAGCAAAGCTGGAGGTGTAGGAATCTGCTAAAATATGACCACAGGAGACTCATTACGGAAAGGACGAGCTGGGCTGGCATCTGATTTCATTACGGAATAACTCAAACTTCGCAGGATCAGCCTTCAACTTGGCTGGGCCCGGGGAAGATGCTGACTCATCTTAATCAGGGTTCTGCAAACACCAGCGCAGAGACACACACATTTTAATGTTTAAATTGCAACATGCAAATATGCTGGAGTACACGAATCGTCCACTTCATATAATAGCCAGCAATAAAACTTCACTGACTCAAGAGGTCAAACTGTTGGGGGGGGGGGTCTGCCCCGCTGCCTCTGCCAGAAGGAGCTGCTCTTGGGAGGTGTGTGCTGGGGGGGGGCAGGTGGGGACAAAAGAAAATCCCACTCTAGGGATCATCGGCAAAGGAACTGGAAATAAAGCCAGCAGCAGCATTGTGCTGTTGTGCAAATCTATGGGGCAACTGCATTTGAAATAATCTGTACATTTCTGGCTGCCTCATCTCAAAAAAGACATTTCAGAGTTTGAAAGGGGTTGGGAAAGGGCCACCCAAGTGATTGAGGGGGTGGAGTGACTCCCCTATGAGGAAAGGTGGCAGCGTTTGAGACTTATTAGTTTTGAGAAAAGGCTATGATCTGCGGGAGGAAGAGCTTTCTTTCGTCTGTCCTGAATCTTCCACCGTTCAACTTCATTGGATCTCCAGTGGTCCCGGCATTGTGAGAGACTGTGGGAAGGAAACCTGTTCTTTGTCCACTTTCTCCAGGCCAGGCGTCATTGGATAAACATCTATCACCTCTTCCTCACCTTTCCTTGAAACTGAAAAAGGCCCAATCTTTCTTACATTTCTCATAGAGGGAAACCCGATGTCTCAAACCAAGATGTGCTCTTCCAAACCCACCTTCAGAGCATGGTCTCACTCCTGTCTCAGCGACGCTCACGCTGGCTTGGTCATGTCTGCAGAAGGGAAGATGGCAGGATCCCTGAGGACGTGCTCTGTGGCACCAGGACCGTTGGCAGACCAAATATTTCTGCAGACGTGACATGAAGGCTGGCGACATCAACCCCACCATGTGGGAATCCCCTGCAGACGACCGCAGTGCCTGGAAGTGACAGTCAGGTCGTGCGCCCACAGCAGTGACCAGAGGAGGAATGACCGCTGGGAGGAGCGGTGTGATGGTCTGGGATTCAGACTCAGATGCTGAACCTGAGGGATCCCAGCCTGCACAGGATTCCCCGCCTCCAGAACCAGCAGAGCCAGGGCTAGGGCCTGAGTCTGAAGAGTCCTCACCTGTGCTGGATCCTCAGGTGCAGGCATCTGCTGAGTCTGCTCTGGCTCCTGATGGGATGGAGGACCCATTGCCTGCAGGTGCTCCACTCCCAGCCCTGTCAGGGGAAGCTGAGGTTGCCTCTGGGTCCGGTATCCCTCCAGCCTCTCCTGAGCTGCAGAGGCGAAGGGCAGAGAGGCGAAGGGAACTGAGTTCCCGCAGGAGGAGTGCTCGCCTCCAAGGCAGGAGAGGCGAGTCACCAGAGGATCGGGGCCACCCTCTGCATCGGGGCAGATAAAAGCCGGCTGGCCCCCAGCCCAAGTTACAGGAGCAACATTGTTGGATACCAGTTCCTGCTTGAAACCTGTCCTGTTTTCCTGCCTGAGCTCCTGATCCACCCTGGTTCCCTGCTTGCCTACCTGTTCCTGACTTCGCCTGACTCCCTGCCCTGCACCCAGCTTCAGTGACTACGGACTGCCTTTACATTACCCCTGTGACCATGGACCGGACTTGGACCTCACCTTTCGAATACCCCACGGGACCAGCACAAGCGCAGAGAGAAGAAATGCCCTGGTGCATCTGCAGCAGCACCAACTGGGCGCCTTCATCTGCCCCAGCTGCTGCCCAAGCAAGCGCTGGTAATTCTCCAATGGTTTGACTTCACCCCCAAAGGTGCACTCCTCCATTGTCCCCCAAGACCAGGGGTCCCCAAACTAAGGGCCGCGGGCCAGATAAGGCCCAAGGGACTTGTTTATCTGGCCCATGGCGACCTCCGCTGCCCGCTGCCACCGCCCGCTCTTACCGGCGCGGCTCACTTCTGGGTCGGGGCAGCACCGGAAATAGCTTGTGCCCATGCGCAAGCGTTATTTCTGGTGCACATCCGGGTTGGAGGAGGCCCGTGCACATGTGCAGAAGCTATTTCTCATGCTCCTCCGACCCGGAAGTGCTCCAGAAATAGCATGTGCGCACGCGTATGGGCGCGCACTCCCCTGCCCTCCAGCCTGCCGCGCGATCGGAGCTGGAGACACTGGCCCGAGGCACGGTAAGTTTGCTGACCCCTGCCCAAGACAGACAGATGCCCACCAACCAGCTTGCCTTGTTTTGTTTTTTTAAGGTATTTTTTATTAAAGGTTTCTTGGTTTACAAAAATATGTGCAATGTCTCTTTTTCCAGTTACATTTTCTACAGATCAGTTTCATTTGTTGAGACATGAGTGTTATATTACGAAGAAAAGGGGGAAAGAGGTGGAGGGGGTCATGGTGGGTGGGGATGGGGTGGGGTAGCGATTTTTCTATTTTACTTAATGTACGTGTGGGGTTTTGTGTCAGCGTCGCTTGTGCGGGTTCTCTTTGCTATTTGCTTGTGTTCCTTTGGTGGTGAGAGAGGTTGGGGTTGGCCATGGGTGGGGTTGGTTGGTTGTGATTGGCGGCGGTGAACTTGTGAGTGGGGCGGGTGGGTGTTGTTGAATCAGGTTAGCCATATTGATTTGTATGCTGTTGGTGGATTCTTGTCATTGTCTTGTTGGGCTGTGTGTGTGATAAAGGGGAGCCATACTGGGGTGAAGGTGTCTATTTGCCCCTGTGTCAGTTTCAGTTTATTGGTTACTTTTTCTAGTAACCAGATTGCCTTGTTCAGTCTCTGGCTATGATATGTTGCCACTCTGACCCTGTGGCCAACCAACCATCTTTCAGGTGCCTTCTTGCAGTTCCCCCTCACTCTAGATTCAGGTAGGTAGCCGTGTTGATCTGACACAGTAGAAATATATATATAAAATAATAATAGTAATAATAAATTGTCCAGTAGCACCTTAGAGACCAACTAAGTTTGTTCTTGGTATAAGCTTTGTGTGCATGCACACTTCTTCAGATACCTTGAATGCATGCACACGAAAGCTCATACCAAGAAAAAAATTAGCTGGTCTCTAAGGTGCTACTGGACAATTATTATTATTATTTTCCCCCTGGCTGTTTGCATCAGGAGTGCCACCAGCTCAGCAGGTTTCACTCTAGGGCTGCCCTTGGGGAGCAAAGGTTCCTGCCTGATAGAGATGTGGGGGTACCTGGAGCAAGCACAGCCTCTGTGGGATCGCCTTTCCTTGGCCCCAAACACACTTTGCAACATGTGAAAGCGCCTTCTGCTGAGTCAGGCCATTGGTGCAAGCAGCTCCGTATGGTCTCTACCATGACTCTCCAGAGTTTCAGGATAGGAGATTACCTTGAGATGCCACCTGGGATTTAACCTGGGACCTTCTTGGGGCAGAGCAGATGCTCTGGCTCTGAGCTGTGGCCCTTCTCTGCCCCATAGGACCAAGCAGATGGAGGCTGGCTGAGTTCTAGGCCAGACTCCTGGAATCCCCCAAGGGAAAAATGCAAGGATATTATTAAGCAAGAGAAAAACTTTGATTCGGGGAAAATAGGACATAAAGTCAGCCATAAAAGAAAATGATGTGAAGCCCTTTCTCACCAGTGACACTCCTGGATGAGAAACTGAACTCTATAGAGAGGGGGGGTGGATATTTACACTCCAGCCCCCTGGGTGGAGGCTCCACAGGCTGACTGCCCTCCAGAGGATTCTTCCCGTAAGCAAGAACAGGCAAGTCCTTGGGGGCTCTCTCCTGCTAGCAAGGGTCAGAGGAGGCACAGCTTCAAATGCAACAGACAGAACCTGTTGTGGGGAGGGAATGGTAGAATTGTAGAATTGGGAGGGACCCTGAGTGTCATCTAGTCCAACCCCCCTGCAATGCAGGAATCTTTCGCCCAACGTGCCCACAACCTGGAGATTCAGAGTCTTGTGCTGTACCAACTGAGTCATGTTAGTATCCTGGATCATGGCTGCATTCTGTGTGTGCGCATGTTCTTTATAGAGCAAGTCATTTTGCTGGGCTAGATGGGCTCCTGACCTGCTCCAGCAGAGCCTTTTTATCTTCTCAGTTTCTGGAAGGAAACTAGGCTTTTGATTAGGAAGCCGCTCTCCTCTCTGGCATCGTCGTCTAGTGGACACAGCAAATGGCCAAGATCCCCATGGAGTTCAGTTGCTGGAGGACCCCAAGGGCTGCCTCTGCTTCTGCCTCCAGCTCACGGGCTCCTCCAAAATCTGAAGTTGAGGGAAAGGGAAAGGACCGAATCTGTACGCAGAGCACACTGCGCCTTGTTTGACAAGATCAATTGATTGTAGCAGAAGGCAGGAGCGGGGCCAGTGTAAAACAAGCTCCCATTGATCGCGGGAACAGAGCTGGCTTCCTGGAGAATTTCAAGTAGCCTCAGGTCCAGAAGACAGAGCCGGCATCAAGTCCTGGAAAAGCTCTGATGGCCTTCTTGCACTCTGCAGCCGCCTGGCCAGGCCATGCTGTGAGGTGTGTAGCCCCCCAGGTATGTAGGAAATCTGGCTTGACAGAAGCACGCGTGGAAAAGGATCTCCAGGTCTTCGTGGACCACAAGCTTAACATGAGTCAACAGTGAGGTGCAGCAGCAAAAGGAGCTAACACTATTCTAGGATCCATCAACAGAAGGGTCCCGATCAAGGGAAGGTATAGTCCCACTCTTCTGCCTTGGTCAGACCACAATTCTGGGCACCACAATTTAAGAAGCATGTTGACAAGCCTTAGCTGAGATTCCTGCGTTGCAGGGGGTTGGACTAGATGACCCTTGGGTCCCTTCCTACTCTAAATTTCTATGATTCTAAGTTGGAACATGTGCCGTGGAGGGCAACCAAGTTGCTCAAGGGTCTGGAAACCAAGCCTGGTGAGGAACAGGAGAGGGAGTTGGGTGTGTTTAGCCAGGAAAAGAGCAAAGGAGATATGAGAGCCATCTTCAGATCTCAAGGGCTGCCACATGGAAGATGGAGCAAGCTTGTTTTCTCCTGCTCTGGAGGGTAGGACTTGAACCCATGGCTTCAAGTTACAAGAAAGGAGATTCCGACTAAATATCAGAAGGAACTTCCAGTCAGTAACAGCTGTTCGATGGTGGAACAGACATCTTTGGGAGGTGCTGGTCTCTCCTTCCTTGGAGGTTTTTAAGCAGAGGTTGGATGGCCATCTGTCATGGATATTTGAGTTGAGATCCCTGCATTGCAGGGGGTTGGACTAGATGGCACTTCAAAACCCTTCCAGTGTGGTGTAGTGGTTAAGAGCGGTAGACTCGTAATCTGGTGAACCGGGTTCGCGTCCCCGCTCCTCCCCATGCAGCTGCTGGGTGACCTTGGGGTAGTCACACTTCTTTGAGGTCTCTCAGCCCCACTCACCTCACAGAGGGTTTGTTGTGGGGGAGGAAGGGAAAGGAGAATGTTAGCTGTTTTGAGACTCCTTTGGGTAGTGATAAAGCGGGATATCAAATCCAAACTCCTCTTCCTCTTCCTCTTCTTCCAATTCCACAATTTTATGATTCTAAGGCTTGCTCGCTGGGCTCCGCGGTTCCAAGAAGGAACACCTGCAGAGGAGTTGAACTCCATTTGGATCAGCCCTCCAAGCACACTCCCTTCTTTGAGTGTTGCTTTCAAAAGGAGCCTTGTTTTCCAATCCTCCCAGGGCCTGTGCTAGCAGCCGGTGCCCCCCCCCCCGCTCCATGCAGGATCTCAATGGAAGCACTGCAACCATTGCAGGAGGGTCCTTCATTGGAGGGGCTGCTTCTGAAGCTGGAGAGGCGGCGTCTGGGGGGATCTGCATCAGAAACCTCAGCCATAATTGAGCATTCACATTTCAGAGCAGATATATTTGCTGCTCCTCTACACATTTTGGGGCTTCCCCTCCCCAGAGGAAGAGAAATCTCCTCTCCTCTCTTGTTTCTTAGAGGAGGAAAAAATATTGCTTTTGTTGAAAATTTACAGCTAACAGACTTTTTTCCCCCTCCAGGAGGATGAAATGTTAGTTTTTGCTGCGTATTTTGGAAAAAAAAATCAATAGTGTAATGAAATAGAAATAAAATAAATCCCCTCTCTGCCTTGTCCTCAGAGAAGATGGAAAGGCACCAGGCATTGAGGGGGGAGGGAGTTAATCTGCACCCTGGGGAGATGGTGTGTGTTTGCATAAAGCGGAAGGGATTGCAATCCTTTCCCATATTCCAAAAGCGTGTCTATTTTGGGTCTCTAATTTGGGCTGAGGGAGGGGCCACGGCTGCATCCCCGGCCGATCCTGCAAATGTCAGCAGATGCTGCAAAGGAGGCAGGCAGACTCCAGCTCTGGCACCAGGATGGATGGGCCCTTGGCACAGGGCATGCAAGCGCTGTCCTCGTGCCATTGATCACGCCAGCTTTGGGGCTGCGCAGCTGAATCCTAATTGAGAAGAGAGCCAGCAGGGCAATCATGGGCGTAGCCAGGGGGGGCCAGAGGGGGCAGCTGCCCCCCCCTTAGAAGGCAGCCCTAGAAGCAAAAATTATCAGCGTCCATTCAAAGCAAACCTGAACGACCATGGCTTGCCCCCCCTAGTTTTGATCCTGGGTACGCCCCTGAG
The DNA here is from genome assembly GCA_034641385.1 of Darevskia mixta. NCBI lineage: Eukaryota > Metazoa > Chordata > Lepidosauria > Squamata > Lacertidae > Darevskia > Darevskia mixta. The sequence goes on along the minus strand of JAWWNH010000141.1, from coordinate 486,343 downwards.
GGCAATGGCAGGGAGGGGGCTGAGCAGAGCCTGGGGGTGGCATCCCTTTCATCCACGAGGGCAGCTGTCCTGGGCCTCACCTGGACCAACAACAAGTGACCAGATTTTAATTCTTGATTGGCAAAGCCAAGCCTGGCCCACCCAGGGCAGCAGATCCCAATGTTGATCTTTCTTTCCTCACCCCTTGTTACTGACAGAGATGTTCCCTTACCCCTGGTGGAGAGGGCGGCACCACTTGGGGATCTGCCTCAGGTGCCAACATGTCTTGGGCTCCCTCTGGGTGAAGCACTTGGGGACATCAGCTCCTGATATGCAAGAGATAGACATCAACACTCCCTGCTTGCCTGCTGTCCAACCTTGTCTCCACCCTCGCCCTCCTTCCTCTGACAAACCCCTGGGCTGATGTGCTGTGCACTCAAGCACCCATGGGCTCCTCCTCTCAGGGTTCCCCTGCTTCAAGCCCCTCCAGCAGGGAGACTATGGGGGTTTCCCAGGGGATTATGTGTGGGAATGTTCAGGGAGGCAGGAGAAGATACATTGTTTATTAATATCCTTCCTAACTTGTGCTAAGGGACCCAGGTGGCGCTGTGGGTTAAACCACAGAGCCTAGGGCTTGCTGATCAGAAGGTCAGTGGTTCGAATCCCTGCGATGGGGTGAGCTCCCATTGCTCGGTCCCTGCTCCTGCCAACCTAGCAGTTCAAAAGCACATCAAAGTGCAAGTAGATAAATAGGTACCACTCTGGCGGGAAGGTAAACGGCGTTTCCGTGCGCTGCTCTGGTTCGCCAGAAGCGGCTTAGTCATGCTGGCCACATGACCTGGAAGCTGTATGCCGGCTCTCGGCCAATAAAGCGAGAGGAGCGCCCCAACCCCAGAGTCGGACACGACAGGACCTAATGGTCAGGGGTCCCTTTACCTTTACCTTTAACTTGCGCTAGCAAGTCTATAACTTAGCAGAGTTTTACATTCCCCTTTTAAACGCACAGCAGGTAGCTGGTTGCAGGCTTGTGTAAGCCTCTCAATATTAGTGACCTAGTAAGTTCCCTTGTATCCCTCTTAAAAGAATAAACACACCACAATCTTGTGTAAAGTATGTAAAAGAAGTTTACTCACACATTCAGTTCACAGTTGGATCCCTGAAGGCAGACTTAGTTCCAAGTAATATATGCATGTGGATCGACCACATATGGGGGGTTAAGCCCAGTGACTACAGACTGGCACTCACTGCAGTTCACACAACGAAAGGAAGATGGAAAATAGGGAGGAGGGCTCTGTGCCTTGTGCTTTTGTTACCTGCACAGGTAAGGTCATGCCCCCCTCTAGTCACATGCAAGAGGAATTATGTCCCAGCCCAAGAGGAAACAGGAAGTTCCGACTGGCTGGACCAAACATCCCCCTGCATGTCCACTCTAGGAAAACAAGGAATGTTGTATATGACTGCTACCTATGTATCACATCTCACATTATGAAGACTCAGCCCCCTCCAGACACTCTGAAGCCTCTCCAGGCTCCTACCTCTTTCCTGCTTGCTCTGGCTCCCCTGTCTCCTGCTCCCTGTCCTCTTCTCCCTCCTCTGCTGCAGCTGCCTCATGAGTGGCACGAGTCCCACAAATCACCGGCTCCTTCCCTTGGATCATCCTTCTCCCTCCCTCCCACACCTCCACCCCCATTTTTGGGGCTCCTTCCATTCCCTGACAGCAGGAAGCTCTCTAGCAAGAAAGGACCCCACTGGGTCTGGAAACCAAGCCTTGTGAGGAACGGTTGAGGGATCTGAGGATGTTTAGCCTGGAAAAGAGGAGATTGAGGGGAGATATGGGAGACATCTTGAAATATCTGAAGGGCTGTCAAATGCACAATTTGTGGAAGATGAGTGGGAATGTGGATGAGGGAATATTGTTTAATATTTCCTATCCCAGCTTGTGCTAACAAGCTCCAAACTAGCAGAGTTTCTCATCCCCAATAAAGCGCAGCAAAACGTGGCGTTTAAGTTCCTATGAACTTCTAGAACAAGGCAAATCCTGGCATATAATTCCCCTGGTTCCCTCTTAAAAGAAAATACACGACACATAAGCTTATAAAAGTATAAAGATTTTACTCACAGACTTTCAGAGATTACACGGGTCTCAGAAGGCAGGCTATCTTAGATTAAATGTATTTACATGTGGAGTCTCCCCATAAGGGATGAGCCTCCATGTGGCCTCTCTTGGCTGGAAGCCAAGAGAGCGTCTTCTCTTGAGATGTTGCTTGCTTGAAGATCAGGGGGAAGAGAGAGGAGAATGGCTTCTGACCTCTGTGCTTCAGGTAAGGCCACTCCACCTCTGGTCACACAAAGGAAATGATCCTCCTCCAGGCACAGGAAACTAGCTGGAGGACCAAGACCCCTTGTGTACACTCTAGGAATGTTGTGATTGACTGCACCAGTGTTATACATCCCACACAATTGAGCCAACTTGTTTTCTTCTGCTCTGGGGGGCAGTAACAAACCAATGGATTCAAGTTACAAGGAAGGAGATTCCCACTAAACAGGCGGAAGAATTTTCTGCTGGCAAGTGCTGTTAGACAGGGGACCGGATGACCTCGGAAGATGCTGGATTCTGCTTCCTTGGAGGTTTTTAAGCAGGTGTTGGGTTCTTCACTTGTGATTTCTGCCTTGCAGGGGTTGGACTAGATGACCCTTGGGGTCCCTTCCAACTCCATGACTTCATGATGTGATGGCCACCAACTTAGATGGCTTTAAAAGAGGCTCAGACAAATTCATGGAGGAGAGGGCTATGCATGGCTACCAGCCACAGTGACTCTGTTCTACCTCAACAGGTGGAGACAGCAATGCTGCTGAATCCCAGTTGCTGGAAACCGCAAGACGGGAAGAGATGCTCTTGTGCTTGGATCCTGCTTGTTGGTTTCCCAGTGGGGCATCTGGTCGGTCACTGTGAGAACAGGATGCTGGACGAGGTGGGCCACTGGCCTGATCCAGCAGGATTCTTCTTATGTTCTTATGCTGACATTCCTCTTTTTCTGCCTGAGCTTTTGCTGGACCATGTTTTTGGGAAGATGCCTCAGGTGGACCTTTCGGAGGGTGACGTGCGTTGCAAGAGAAGAGTCAGGTCTCTCAGGGACACGGAGTTCTATTTAATCATCCAGCCCTGCTCAGGAAACAAGGGCCTGAAAGCACCTCAGCAATTCCTCTGCTTTCGTATTTGGCCTGACATGAGGGACGGGCTCATGAAGCCCCGTGGCGTTCAAAATACTACGAGCAGATTTGATTTCACAATTTGCTCCTGCATGACATTACAAGGATCCTTTTAGGACAGCTGTTGCTTTTTATCTTCACCGAACATTTTTTGGAAGGTAAATGTCAGCCTGACCTCAGTGGAAGTTGAAGATGCACAAAGGAAATCCTGTTCCATTTATTAGACTGGGCGCATTTTCACCAGGCGAGATCTTCGCAGGGCTTGGAATATGTGCGCCAGTCAATTCCTGACAGCAGGATGGCCCTCCTTGCCCAGGAAGAAGCAAGCAAACTCTTGCATAGGCAAGTCAGGCAGCAGAACCATCGGTGGTCATTTAGCTAAGATGAATAAATAGGTATGCCGCATCCTCTTCCCCACAGTGACCAGCTGAATGCCCCATTGGGATGCCCACAAGCAGAGAGCCTGGCATTTGTCCCTAGAATAACAGAATCATAAAGTTGCAAGGTCCCCCAAGCATCAGACCCCACCTGGAATACTGTGTCCAGTTCTGGGCACCACAGCTCAAGAAGGATACTGACAAACTGGAACATGTCCAGAGGAGGACAACCAAAATGGTCAAAGGCCTGGAAACGATGCCTTATGAGGAACGGCTTAGGGAGCTGGGTATGTTTAGCCTGGAGAAGAGAAGGTTAAGGGGTGATATGATAGCCATGTTCAAATATATAAAAGGATGTCATATAGAGGAGGGAGAAAGGTTGTTTTCTGCTGCTCCAGCGAAGTGGACACGGAGCAATGGATTCAAACTACAAGAAAGAAGATTCCACCTAAACATTAGGAAGAACTTCCTGACAATAAGAGCTGTTCGACAGTGGAATTTGCTGCCAAGGAGTGTGGTGGAGTCTCCTTCTTTGGAGGTCTTTAAGCAGAGGCTTGACAGCCACCTGTCAGGAATGCTTTGATGGTGTTTCCTGCTTGGCAGGGGGTTGGACTGGATGGCCCTTGTGGTCTCTTCCAACTCTAGGATTCTATGATTCTATGATCATCTAGACCAGCCCCTGCAATGCAGAAGGATGGTCTGAGGTCTTCAGACCAGGAATGGAGAAGGACTCCAACCTAAATGGATTTAGACATGCAATTGGGCAGCTGTGACCTTATACCATCCACCATGCTTCGTGTTTTGCAGGCTTTTCCTTTTGAGGGTTTGCTTGCTGTCTTTATTGATTATAGGACAGTACTGATTTATTGAAATTACCATAAGTGATTTTTCTTTTAAATTATGATTAGCTGATTTTGAGAATTGGTTTTATCATGCAATGTATTTCTAATGGATCATTGAACAGTATTTAAATCAGTTTAGGTATGTGTTGTAAACCACCCTGTGATCCTTGGATGAAGGGCAGTATAGAAATTTAAATAATAAGAATAATAGGTTGGTTATTTTAATAGTCATATTTTTCATTATGACTTCATGTGATCCCTGCATTGCAGGGGGTTGGACTAGATGACTCTTGGGGTCCCTTCCAACTCTACAGTTCTGTGATTCACATGGAATTGGCTTGTTAGTGGAAGTGTGATCTTTGCAGTCCCCTTTGTGCTTTCTGCAGCTTGCAAACTGCCTTGTGTGCAGCAATGGAGAAAGGTGGGATACGAATTGAAAACAAACTGGAAACAGAGCTTTGCCCTCCTCTTGCACCAAGCACCTGCTTTGGTTCAACCTGATTGTGCAATATTATTTTTAAAAATAATTATAGGCCAGATTATATGCAAATTTTTACATTGTATATATAATACTTTTTTTTAAAAAAAAGGAGTCAGGCTCTATGCAGTACTATATTTCTGCAGCAAAATTTTACAAGGATTCAGAGCTAAGTATTCTGGGCCTGGAGAGGATTAGCCTAAAGAGCAAAAAGTCAGTCTGCTCCAGAAAAGTCCAGCTGACAAACGCTTGGGAATGTCTGACACGGAAAGCGGATTTGAGGTGGAAGAGTCAAGACCCCCTGAGCAAACTGAAAATGGAGATTGCCCAGTGAGTCATAAGTAGGCGAGCCTGCTGGTTCCGGGCAAGGGAGGGACATCCCGTCCAGCCTCCTGTTCTCACAGTGGCCAGCCAGATGCCCCAGTGGGAAACCAGCAAGCAGGATCTGAGTGCGAGAACACCTCTCCCCTCCAGTGGCTTCCAGCAACCGGCATTCCGAAGCAGAATTGTCTCCAACTGTGGAGGTAGAGCACAGCCATTGTGGCCAGTGGCCATCAGTTGCGCTCTTCTCCATGAGCCAGAACTTAAAAAGAGTCCTGCTGGATCAGACCAAGTCCTTTTGGTGCCTCCTCCAGGATTTGCTTCTCACGGGGGCCAACCAGATGCCTGGATAAACCCAAACGGAAAGCTGGTTGCCAGTTTATTTATGGCCCCAATTCAAGTTGTGTAAAGCTCTAAATGACTTATGCCCCACACATCTGTCATGCCACCTCCCCCAATACCTACAGACCCTCCTGGGTGTTAAGATCACCAGGGAGCCCTCATTGTAGCTTTGTCATCCTCATATGTTTTGTGCAGTTGTAGCCCCGGAGAGGGTCTTCTCTGTATAGAATTTCCTCCTCACAGAGACTCAGCCGACACCTTCATTCCTGCATTGCAGGGGGTTGGACTAGGTGGCCCTTGAGGACTCTACAACTCGATGACTATGCAGCTTCCCTTGTATGCTGAAGATGCACCTCCTTACCTTCTGGCCTTTGACTCCCAAGATATATATTGTTTTATGCCACCCCGATTGTGAGAAGGATGTGTGGCCTCCTCGGGAGTAAGCATCCACAAACACCGTCTACTAAACTAATTGCTTTATTTACAGCATTAAGCAGTTCAGACGTTACAGCTCTGCATCCGACCCCTCCGAGTCAGATCCCTGAAGTACCGATTTTCGGCTCCGCCCCCAACATAGGAGCTTCGGGAATCCTAGGCGCCGCCTCTCCTTTTTCCGTTTCCGTGCCCTCGACTTGGGCGGGTCGGCGCTTGCCCCTTCCCTTTCACTTTCATCCTCCACGCTGGTGGTGTCTGATGCTCTGGCAGGCTCTCTCAGCCCCAACTCCTCCCCGGTCTCCATGTTCTGATCCCTTCCCATTGGCTGTGCTAGAGCCCTGGTAGGGGCTTCCTCCCATTGCTTCATTATCGCCTCTGGCGTCAGCAAGGGCTGTGCCTGTTCCTGATCCCAGACCCTCAATAACTCTTCAGGCATCAGCTGAGCACTGTCTAGGTCAGCTGTTTCCTCTGGCACTGCTTCGGAACCCGGCCAGCCCCTGACACCGATCACCAAGCGGCAAGAGATTCCAGGGTCCCAGCATTTGCCTCTGTTTCTGCTTCCTTGGAATGAAGGCCAGTGGAGACTGTGTCGTGTCTTTAGGAGACGTGGTTTAATTTACACATCTACACAACCTAAGAAGGGACGCGGGTGACGCTGTGGGTTAAACCACAGAGCCTAGGGCTTGCTGATCAGAAGGTCAGCGGTTCGAATCCCTGCGACGGGGTGAGCTCCCGTTGCTCGGTCCCAGCTCCTGCCAACCTAACAGTTTGAAAGCACGCAAATGCAAGTAGATAAATAGGAACCGCTGTGGTGGGAAGGTAAACGGCGTTTCCGTGCGCTGCTCTGGTTCGCCAGAAGCGGCTTAGTCATGCTGGCCACATGACCCGGAAGCTGTACGCCGGCTCTCGGCCAATAAAGCGAGATGAGCGCGCAACCCCAGAGTCGGACACAACTGGACCTAATGGTCAGGGGTCCCTTTACCTTTACACAACCTAAGCATAAGAAGGAGGGGCTCACGGCATCAACACCCCAACAGATCTTGCTCCTGCATTAGCCACAGCTTTAGATCCAGCACAGAGCAAGCAGGTCTCTACTTCTCCAGTTTCCAGCCTTCTCCTAGCTCTGCTCACTCAGCTCTTGTTTTCCTGCCTAGCATCTAGGGTGGAGGAAAGGCTCACCCATCAGCCTGGAGGCCCCCATCACTTTGTTGAAGCTTTTGCAACCGGGCTAATTCTTTTGAGATGCTGTTGAGGACACTGAGGTGGCCAGTTAAGGTCCTTGGCATGCAAAGACACTTGTTTAGTTCAGCAAACTGTTCGATTCTAACCCTCCCTGGGTACAAGACTCAAGAACTGGGAGGGACTCAGAGCATCATCCCACAATAATATTGTAAGACCCACACTATTCTCTTGACAGTAGAACTGTTTTCAATTTTGCAGTTCTGAATGGCTTCAACCTGCCCTGGGACCTTCTGGTGAAGGATGGGTAAGAAACTGAAATTGCAGAATCACAGAACCAGCCCCTTGCAATGCAGGAATCATTTGCCCAGTGTGGGGCTCGAACCCACATACTCAGCAGCCTGAGGCCCTTTATCCCGGAGGAAGGACACAGCCTACATGGCTAGGAACCAGCCTTCTCTCCTGCACATGTCTAATTCTCTCTTAAAGCCATCCATGATGGGGACTGTCACTTTGCTGCTGAAGGTGGCAAACTCAGAAACATTAAGCACGACACCTTTTTGGGGAGGAGGAATGGCTCATGTTGGGATAAAATGGGCCGTTTCATCTGACATTTCAGCGGCTGAGCACTGCTTTGTTTTGCCCTATGATGAAACTATCAAAAGAGCATCACTTCAGAAACATCTCCATGGGGAGGGACAAAAAATTGCAGTACTGCATTTGGACCCCTGGACAAAGATCAAATAACATTTTAAAGATCTCCTGAAAGAGGTGTGCTTTTGGAGAATTAATAATGGTGGCCTCCCTCCCCCCAAAGTGCCTGAGATTTGCGAAGGGCTCAAGCGTCTATTACTCTAACTTTCATTGAATACTTTATCAGTTGAAAAACACCTGAGTTTAGTGCAGCTGAGGAGAAGGAAGCTAAAATATTATAATGCAACAATGTTCTCAAAAATTATTGGCCATTTCCACAGGTCTGGGGAGGGCACTGATGAAACCAAGCCTGATGAGGAATGGTTGAGACAACTGGGTATGTTTAGCCTGGAAAAAAAGAAGACTGAGAGGAGATTTGAGAGCCATCTTCAAATATCTGAAGGGGTGACACATGGAAGATGGAGCAAGCTTGTTTTCTCCTGCTCTGGAGGTTAGGACCTCAACCAATTACAAGGAAGGCAATTCTCACTAAACAGGAGAAAGAACTTGTTTGACAGTGGGGTGAACTCCCTTGGGAGGTGCTGGACTCTCCTTCCTTGGAGGATTTTAGGTAGATGTTTGATGGCCATCTGTAAGTGATTCCTCAGCTGTGATTCCTGCAATGCAGGGAGATGGACTAGATCACCCCCAGATCCTTTCCAACTCTACAACTCTATGGATCTATGTTGATTGCAGGCACCTGTAGGTTTGGTCAACCACCCCTTCTTTTCTCTACATATTAGCACTAAGCTTCTTTTGTTCTGAGACAATGGTGTTTCTGTGCTCCTCTTGAGCAGTGCCATCCTTTTGGAGATGTGCTTTGTGACTTGAGGATGGCTCTCTTCCGCACTCCAGGATGGAAAGGAAGGCCAGCAATCAAAGTGAGGAGGACTCCAAGGCACCGTCAGGAAACTTGACGTTTAATTGACATTTCTGGGGAAGATTAATTTAGTGCTTGAGAGAGGTGAGAGATGGATCGTTCTGGCACCTGAGCACCGTTATTTATGTGCCTTGCTGATAAGGTGTGGGCAGAGGCAGCAGTGGGCTTGAAATGTCCTGATGTTGGCTCTTAATAATATCCCGAATGGGCTCTTGAGACAGTAATTCAGACACAATTTCATTTTGTCTTGAGCTTCTGCGGAACGCAGAATGACAATCATTGCAAATTTTGCTGAGCTGGGAGACACTTTAGGGATGAGAAAGCAAGAGGGAGATTTGCAAAAATTGCTGAAGCCATCACATTCCCCCTTTGAGTGATCTGAAGGCTGCAGAGGTGAAAGTCCAGCAACCAAGGAGAGGCATCCTCTCTCTCTCTCTCTCCCTCTGTCTCTCTCTGTCTCTCTCCCAAAATGTCAAAAAAGGCAACACTGCTGGTTGCAAATGCAGGGATTTGAGGGTGGTGTTCTGATGACAAAGCAGATCTGAAAATGACCTCAAATAACATTAAGAGGGATGTAAGCAAAGCAGCCTGAAAAACTAAAAACCATCAGCAGGAGTCCTGCAAGGCAGAGGGTCTCTCCCTTAGCTCCACCACCCTCCCTGCTCTGCCTGACACAAAGACACTGGCATTCCTTTCCCAGCTGTTTTTTTTCCCTTTGCTTGGAGAATATTTGCTGCATAAAACTGGATCGTTCTTTTTTGTGCCCCTTCTGGGTGGTTCGTCTACCTTTGGTGCCCACCCTCCACTCAGCTCTCATCTGGGGCTCCCAGAAACTGCCAGCATGTGACAGTGGTCACCCCCTGGGACTGCTCAAAACTGGTGGCTGGAGGAGTTGGAGATGGCATTTGTAAGTGGTCCATGTTTCACAAGCATACAGTAAGGTTGGTAGTACAATAGCTTTGTAAACGAGCATTTGGGTTTCCCTGTGAATGTCCTGGTCCTCCAAACACTCTGCGCTGCCCAGGTAGGAAAAATGATTGACACTTTCCAACGTAACACCATTGAGTTGGAGATGTGGCACTGTAGAGGGGTTGTTTTGTGCTTGTTGGTGCAGCACTTTGGTTTTCTGGATGTTGAGCGACAGGCCAAGCTTTTCGTAAGCTTCTGCAAAGATATTTAGGATGGTTTGGAGGTCATCCTCTGAGTGTGCACACACTACATTGTCATCAGCATACTGAAACTTTATGATGGAAGTTATGGTAACCTTACTCTTTCCATAAGTTTGATATATGATTTCTACCCCGGTGGGGAGTTTCCCTTCAACAATGAGTAGGATCATGGATGGTGATGAAGTAAATAAATAGAGTTGGGGCAATAATGCATCCCTGCTTAAAGTTTGATCCCACTGTGAATGGTTCACTCTGAGAGCCGTTTTTATCTGTGATTGTTGATGTCATATTATCATGGAGGAGCTGAAGGATGTTCACAAATTTGTCTGGGCAGCCAATTTTCAGAAGGACAGTCCACAGGGCATTACAATTTACAGTGTCGAAGGCCTTAGTCAGGTCAATAAACGCCATATACAGGGGTTGGTTTTGCTCTCTGCATTTTTCTTGAAGCTGTCGAGTGGTGAAAATCATGTCCATTGTCCCCCAAGAAGGTTGAAAACCATTATGGGATTCAGGAAGGGTCACCTCAGATATTGTTAAGAGATGGTTTTCTAAGTTCCTTACAAGAATTTTGCCAGCCGCAGCTAACAGAGAGATGCCTTGATAGTTTCCGCAATCCGTTCTATCACCTTTTTTAAAAAAGTTTGATAATTTTGGCATCCCTAAAGTCTGCTGGGATCTCCTCTCTCTCCCAGATTTTTTCAATGAGCTTGTGAAGTTGTTGCGATGAGGTACATGCTTCTTATGAGCTGGTCTTCGACCGTAAATAAAACTTGACTAACTTGACTAACTTGAGGTACATGCTTCCTGTTCAGTGTGTGTCCTGATGGAAATGCTCTTGCAGACACTTTGGACTCTGCAAACTCTCCGGGAATGCATTACTGAATAAAATCTGCTTGGTTGGGAAATTGGTGTGAGCCTCTGAACTTGAACCCTCCAGGGTCCCACGCTGTCCGCTGCCCTCTCAGCTGCCCTCGGGATCAATCTCTGCAAAAGCTCTTTTTGAAATTTGTAGGTGTCCTGAAACATAGCTGTCCATTTAATACTTCCAATCTGCTCCATAATTTTTGCCGTTGCTCTTTCTCAGAGGACATTGATTGCTTTTCCACATTTTTGCATATAAAATTCTTCCAATAGTGAGAGCATACAGAACTGATATTTGTTTTTGAACTGAGCTGCTCTCTTTAACAGAGTTGTAACAGGAATATTCAGCTGGCTCTGGCTGTGCTTTTATTGCACCAGTTTCTCCAATTAACCCCAACACCACCAATATTCTCCAAAAGGTGACTCCTTTTTTGCACACTCACAGTGCATAGGGAAGGAGCCTCCATTTTGTTCCTGACATATCCAACTCTTGCCTTTCTCTTCCACATATATTTTCATAGTATTCCATGCAGTGAGCTTTCTTCCATTCAGTCAGAAACCAGCTCTAATGCTAATGCAATTCTAAGTCAAGAGTGTGGGTGAAGGGAGGTGACAGTCCCACTCTATTCCACCTTGGACAGACCCCACCTGGAGCCTTGTGTCCAATTCTGGGCACCTGAGTTTAAGGGACATATTGACAAGCTGGAAGGTGTGCAGAGGAGGGCAACCAAGATGATCAAGGGCCTGGAAACCAAGCCTGATGAGGAACGGTTGAAGGAAAGGGGTATTCTTAGCTTGGAGAAGAGAAGACAGAGAGGTGACTCGGTAGCCATCTTCAAATATCTGAAGGACTGTCACATAGGAAATGGAGCAAGCTAGTTTTCTGCTTCTGCAGAGGGCAGGACCTGAACCAGTCAATTCAAATGAGAAGGAAGGAAATTCCAACTAAACTTTAGGAAGAACTTTCTGAGGGTAAGAGCTGTTTGACAGTGGAAAAGTCTCCCTTGGGAAGTGGTGGAGTCTCTTTCCTTGGAGGTTTTTAAACAGAGGCTGGGTGGCCATCTCTCAGGGATTCTTGAGCTGTGCTTCCTGCAATGCAGGGGTTGGACTAGATGACCCTTGGGGTTCCTACCAGTTCTACGATTCTATGAGTCTATGGACACAGCTTGGACTGGACTATCTTCCCTCTGAATTGGCAGAGATCTGCAAGGTGCCTGGGCTTGGGGACTAGCTAGTCCAGATCTGTGCTCACTGGAGCACCATTGCTGGAGAAATGTGCTAAAGGCAATGACAGTGGAATTTGCTGCCAAGGAGGGTGGTGGAGTCTCCTTCTTTGGAGGTCTTTAAGCAGAGGCTTGACAGCCATCTGTCAAGAATGCTTTGATGGTGTTTCCTGCTTGGCAGGGGGTTGGACTGGATGGCCCTTGGGGTCTCTTCCAACTCTAGGATTCTAGGATTCTATGATTCTAACCAAGTCCACAGCTGGAGGTTGTTCCCTTTCCAGCAAAAGGAACTCCCCAAGTGTGATCTCAACTGCAGTTTGGGTTCCTCAGTCGTTCTCTAATTCTCCAATTCACTTTGGATCCAGACCCTATTTTGGGGTGGGGGAGGGGAGAGATTTGGAACGGGCTTGGAACCAATTCCTATCAGTGCCAGATTTGACCAGGGAGGCGGTCAAATGGGGGCAGCAATTGCTGGCACACACCTAATGTGAATCCTCTCCTGCCATCTCTACTTTGCCCTGCCTCCCCGAACTTGAAACCAAGCCAGACCTTTGCTCCTAGCCTCAGGCAAATGTTGGGATTCTGATTTCTTTCAAAACCCCAGAATCCATGGGCATAGTCAGGGAGGGCAGGGGGGGGAGAGCTGCCCCTTCAATAAAAATACATAGCTAACTGAGGTCCTGCCCTCCCCCAACAAAAGGCCTGCCCCCCCTCTCAAATCCTGGCTACACCCATGCCAGAATCCAGTGAGATTTCATAGAATCATAGAATCATAGAGTTGGAAGAGACCACAAGGGCCATCCAGTCCAACCCCCTGCCAAGCAGGAAACACCATCAAAGCGGAAACACCATCAAAGCATTCCTGACAGGTGGCTGTCAAGCCTCTGCTTAAAGACCTCCAAAGAAGGGGACTCCACCACACTCCTTGGCAGCAAATTCCACTGTCGAACAGCTCTTACTGTCAAGAAATTCTTCCTAATGTTTAGGTGGAATCTTCTTTCTTGTAGTTTGAATCCATTGCTCCGTGTCCGCTTCTCTGGAGCAGCAGAAAACAACCTTTCTCCCTCCTCTATATGACATCCTTTTATATATTTGAACATGGCTATCATATCACCCCTTAACCTTCTCTTCTCCAGGCTAAACATACCCAGCTCCCTAAGCCGTTCCTCATAAGGCATCGTTTCCAGGCCTTTGACCATTTTGGTTGCCCTCCTCTGGACACGTTCCAGCTTGTCAATATCCTTCTTGAACTGTGGTGCCCAGAACTGGACACAGTATTCCAGGTGAGGTCTGACCAGAGCGGAATACAGTGGTACTATTACTTCCCTTGATCTAGATGCTATACTCCTATTGATGCAGCCCAGAATTGCATTGGCTTTTTTAGCTGCTGCATCACACTGTTGACTCATGTCAAGTTTGTGGTCTACCAAGACTCCTAGATCCTTTTCACTTGTACTGCTCTCAAGCCAGGTATCACCCATCCTGTATTTGTGCCTTTCATTTTTTTTGCCCAAGTGTAGTACTTTACATTTCTCCCTGTTAAAATTCATCCTGTTTGCCTTGGCCCAGTTCTCTAATCTGTTAAGGTCATTTTGAAGTGTGATCCTGTCCTCTGGGGTATTAGCCACCCCTCCCAATTTGGTGTCATCTGCAAACTTGATCAGGATGCCCTCAAGCCCATCATCCAAGTCATTGATAAAGATGTTGAATAAGACTGGGCCCAAGACAGAACCCTGTGGCACCCCACTAGTCACTTCTCTCCAGGATGAAGAGGAGCCATTGATGAGCACCCTTTGGGTTCGGTCAGTCAGCCAGTTACAAATCCAATGAATGGTAGCATTGTCTAGCCCGCATTTTACCAGCTTCTTTACAAGAATATCATGGGGCACCTTATCAAAGGCCTTGCTGAAATCAAGATAGGCTACATCCACAGTGTTCCCTTCGTCTACCAGGCTTGTAATTCTGTCAAAAAATGAGATCAGATTAGTCTGACATGACTTATTTTTCAGAAACCCATGCTGACTTTTAGTGATCACAGCGTTCCTTTCTAGGTGCTCACAGACCGTTTGCTTAATGATCTGCTCTAGAATCTTTCCTGGTATTGATGTCAGGCTGACTGGGCGGTAATTGTTTGGGTCCTCTTTTTTCCCCTTTTTGAAAATAGGGACAACATTTGCCCTCCTCCAGTCTGCTGGGACTTCACCTGTTTTCCAAGAATTCTCAAAGATTACTGCCAGTGGTTCTGAAATCACCTCTGCCAGTTCTTTTAATACTCTGGGATGTAGTTCATCTGGCCCTGGAGACTTGAATACATCTAAACTAGCCAAGTGTTCTTGTACTACCTCCTTACTTATTCTGGGCTGTGTTTCCCCTGCTGAATCATCTGCTCCATATTCTTCAGGTCGGGCATTGTTTTCTTTTTTGGAGAAGACTGAGGCAAAGAAGGTATTGAGGAGTTCTGCCCTTTCTGCGTCCCCTGTTCGCATTTCACCTTCTTCTCCTCTAAGTGACCCCACTGTTTCCTTGTTCTTCCTTTTGCTACGGACATACCCATAAAAACTCTTTTTATTGCTTTTAACCTCTCTAGCAAGCCTGAGTTCATTCTGTGCTTTAGCTTTTCTGACTTTGTCTCTACATGTGCTGGCTATTTGTTTGAATTCCTCTCTGGTGGTTTCCCCCTTTTTCCATTTCTTGTACATATCCCTTTTAAATCTTAACTCAGTTAAAAGTTCATTAGATAGCCACCCTGGCTTCTTTAGGCACCTTCCATGTTTTTGTCTCATTGGTACTGCTTGAAGTTGTGCTTTTAATATCTCCCTTTTAACAAACTCCCATCCATCATGAACTCCCTTCCCTTTTAGTATTACTGACCATGGGATCACACCCAGCATTTCCCTAAGTTTTCTGAAGTCGGCTTTCTTAAAGTCTAGAATTTGAGTCTTAGTATGCTTGGTTGCTCCTTTCTGATGTATAATAAACTCCAGAAGAGCATGATCACTCCCACCTAATGATCCTACCACTTCTACCCCACTAACCAGGTCATCACTATTGGTTAGGACCAGATCTAAAATGGCTGATCCTCTTGTTGCTTCTCCCACTTTCTGGACAATGAAATTGTCTGCAAGGCCATTGAGGAATCTGTTCGACCTTATGCTCTTGGCTGAGTTTGACATCCAACAAATATCAGGATAGTTGAAATCCCCCATTACTACTATCTCATTTCCTTTTGAATGCTTGGTCATCTGTTCCAGGAAGGCATCATCTATGTCCTCAGTTTGGCTTGGGGATCTATAGTAAACTCCCACCATGAGATCACTGTTATTTTTCTCTCCCTTAATTTTGACCCAGATACTCTCAATTTGGCTTTGAAGTTTTAAATCGTGGATCTCTTCACAGGTATACACATCCCTGACATATAACGCCACTCCTCCTCCTTTCCTGTTTGGTCTATTTCTCTGAAATAGATTGTATCCCTCTATTACTACATTCCAATCATGAGACTCATCCCACCAGGTTTCAGTGATGCCTATTATGTCGTATTTAGTTTGCTGTACCAAGAGCTCAAGTTCATCTTGTTTATTTCCCATGCTCTGTGCATTTGTATACAGACATTGAAAACCATTGATCATTCCCCCTAGTCTCCTACTTAAGGATTTTTTCCTCCCACCACTAGGTCTGTGCGCTGTTTGCTCCATTTGGTCCTTGACTTTTGGATGATCATCTTCAGCATTTGATAGACTCCTACCTTCAGGACCACTGTCTCCCTCCCCCACATAAGTCAGTTTAAAGCCCTCCTGATGAGGTTTTTGAGATTGTTGGCAAAAACATTCCTCCCAACCCTTGTGAGGTGCAGCCCATCACTTGCCAGAAGTCCATCTTCAAGAAACTGCAGACCGTGATCTAAGAAACCAAACCGTTCCTGCCGGCACCATTTGCGAAGCCAGTTGTTCACTTCTCCTATTTCTTGGGGAGGATCTGCAAAGGTGATGCCGAGTCCTCCAGGGTTAAAACTGGGGGTTGGGGCAAAATAATTTGGGCACAGGGGTTTCCAAAATACCTGGCTTCTTAGGTGAAGAGGGGTGTGGGCTTGACCTTCCAATTAAACAAGAGTGACAGGTCTTTGGCAGCGTTTGGGAGCTCCTGGCTTCTTAACACTGTCAGCAGAACGTGGATCAGGGAAGATTGGCTTTTCCGCTTCTGTATATTGAAAGAGCATCTCGTCTGCTGGGAACAGTTCCCTCTGCCCTGACACATTTGGAAGAGCTTTGCACAGAACAAAACCACTCTGCATTTGAATGTATTCCAATACATATATATTTGTTTTGTCTCCTAAGGAAACATAAATGATGCGGTTTTTGAGTAATATGTACTGCTTTTGTTAGCTATCAAGAGGGATGGAGGGGGGTGGACACACACACAAAAATGAAGCTCCACTCTCTGGCATCTGAGATCTCCTCAGACATCATTGCCCTATCTTGCACGCCTCCCCCTCCTCCTCTGCCACCTTTCTCATCTTCTTATCATGGAATCATAGAATGGGCGAGTTGGAAGGACTCTGAGGGTCTTCTGGTCTGACCCCCTGAAATTCAGGGGGGTGTACAGAGGAGGGCAACCAAGACGATCAAGGGTCTGGAAACCAAGCTTTATGAAGGATTGAAAGAACTGCGTAGGCCTATGTTTAGCCTGGAAAAGAGGAGGCTGAGAGGAGATAGGGTAGCCATCTTCAAAGATCTCAAGGGCTGTCCCATGGAAGATGGAGCAAGCTTGTTTTCTCCTTCTCTGGATGGGAGGACCCAAACCCATGGCTTCAAGTTACAAGAAAGGAGATTCTGACTAAATATCAGGAAGAACTTTCTGACAGTTAGAACTGCTTGACAGTGGAACAGTCTCCCTCCGAAGGTGGTGGACTCTCCTTCCTTGGAGGTTTTTAAGCAGAGCTTGGATGACTATCTTCCATGACTGCTTGAGCTGAGATTCCTGCACTAGATGACTGTTGGACTAGATGACTCTTAGGGACTTTTCCAACTCTACAATTCTATGATTCTATGATCCATGACAGATGGCCATCCAACCTCTGCTTGAAATCCTCTTCTTGTCTTCTTCTTCTTGCCTTCTCCTCCCCTCCTTCCTCCCCTCCTTCCTCCCCTCCAAAGGTGTGTGTGTGTGTGTGTGTGTGTGTGTGATGTGTCAAATAAACTCTCCATCTTCCTCCGAAAGATGCTGCTGGAGTCCCCTTGTGATGCCGGACCTCTGTGGCCCCTTGGATGCTCATTCAAAGAGGAAGGAAAGGTGCAGCTCCCAGGGGCAGAAGGAACAGAAGCCACCACCACTTGCCTGGTGCTAAACTCTGGGGAGAGACATCCACACACACACACTTCCTGTCCACCCCTCAGTCCCAGAGTACTTCCTGAATTGGCTCGGGAAAATTCACTCCTTGCCAAATGTGCCCAGTTTAGGACATCTCCATAGAAATGTGTGTAAAAATATGTTTGTGAAAGCAGATAATAACACCTATCAATGTTCACAGCAGGAATCACTGTCATAAAAATGCACATCTAGTTAGCAAATTGTTAAGAGGTTTTCTTTTTGCTAATTCCTGCTAAAAGCAGTAACCCAGAATGTCTCTATGAATTGCATTGCCATGTTATCATGGCCTTAGCTTAGCACTAATAAAAACCAAATATAACAGCTCCTCTTTTTTCTATTCTGTTTGGATGCTCAGAACTTCCTTTGGCAGAACTTCTTTAAATATGAAATCCAGCATTCTGTTCTCAGTCGCTGACGCCTGCGGGGAACTTGGAAGCAGGACCTGAGAGCAAGAGCAACACTCCTCCATTGTGATTCCAAGCAACCAGAGGCGTAGGAAGCCTTTCGGGCACCCGGAGGCACCCACTGGGGGTGGGGCATCCTGACACGCATCATGACGTCACGACGCACATCAGGACACACTGCGCATGCACGGAATCCCGCACATGTGCACTCCGTCCGGTCCGGCACTGCTGCTCCCGCGGCAACCTTACGAGCCACTGCCGCACGGACGGGGTGCCGGGCGACGGGGTTCGGCTTGGGGAGTGGCGGGAGGGGCCGTCGACTTGTCACCCCCCCTCCCCTGGAACCCGGGGCGCCCCACCCCCTACGTCCCGTGCTTGCTACGCTACTGCAAGCAACTGTCTTGGGAGGCACTGAGAAGGTCCAACGTGGCCACAGCTGGCCATCCATAGCTGTCTCCTCCTCCATGAAATGGTCAGATCCTCTTTTGAAGCCATCTAGGTGGGAGGCCAGATCCAGCAGACTCTTCTTAGGAAGCTGAAATATTGGAAGAATCAGGAACCCCCTCCCACAGGAGGCAGTGATGCCATCACCTTGGAAGGCTTAAGAAGAAGATTCAACAATTTCATAAAGCACAGGAGGGGAGATGTCTCTTTGTGGGAATGCTTAGGGTGGCAGGAAAGGATATATTGTTTATTAATATTCTTCCTAACTTGCGTTAGCAAGTTCCTTTACTTAGCAGAGTGCATTCCCCTTTACACAGCACAGCAGATAGCTGGTTGCAGTCTTGTGTGAGCCTCTGACTATTATACAATTCAGTCTGTCTCAGATTGAATTGTGTGTTCCTGGTAAGTTCCCTTGAATCCCTCTTAAATGCATAAAGACGCCACAGTCTTATTCAAAGTCAATAAAATAAGTTTACTTACATCAGGCAGAGCACTGTTGGATCCCTGAAGGCAGACTTAGTTACAAATATGTACTGGTGGATCTATCCCATATGCTTCTGCTAGCTGAGAAGCCTTACTAGAAGCTGGTCAAACGAAGAAGGAAGTCAAAAAGAGAGAAGGGTGCTGCGTGACTCGTCCTTTTGTTACCTGGACAGGTGAGGTCATGCCCACCTTCTAGTCACCTGCAAGAGGAAGGATGCTCCAGCCAGGAGAAACAAGAAGTTCAGACTGGCTGAACCAAACATCCCATCGCATGTCTTCTCTAGCATTACAAGGAATGTTGTAGTTGACTTCCTTTCATGGATCCCACCCCACACTCTTGTGCTGAGATCCTACTTGTGGGTTTCTCCTCATGGGCATCTGGTCGGCCACTGTGAGAACAGGGTGCGAGACTAGACTCTTCTTATGTTCTTATGCACGGAAGGCAGAAGCTGCAGAAAAATCTTCTCATGGCGAAGCTGCAAAAGACGGGGCTTGCGCAGTGAACAAGTGAGGCCTCCTTGATCGCAGCTTGCCTTGGCAAAAAGCTTTGCCCGTCTCCTCTTGTTCCTCGGCCGTCTTCTGTTGCAGAGGCACCTGTGAAACCAATTAGGAGAAGGGGGCCTTTCAGCTGGCACAGCCACTTCTGCAAGAGGCACTGACAGGCTTTGCATCTCAGAAAGCTCTGCTGGGGAGGCTTTCCTGCAGAAGGGCAGGTGGCAGCCCCGCTCCCCGCTCCTCCCTGCAGCACCCCCTCCCCTGTGAGGGAGACCCTCCCCTCCCAGGCTCTGCTACCTCCTGGGGGAAAGGTTGGCTTCTGCGTCAGTGGGCTCCCTTCCCCCCAGACAGCTCCAGCATCTACTTGAGGCCAACGGTGTCTGTTCTTAAACATCTCTCCGTGTCCTTGAATTGCCGGCTTTGTCCTTGTGCGACACCGGCTCTCAAATCATCCGCTTCCCCTGAGACCGAGAAGTTGGTCTTTTTTGAAAGGGGAGGAAAACACACATTTTTCACAGCATTTGCAGCATCGGAGCATGAACAGGTGATGTTGGTAGGTCAGAGCCTGTCAGAGCCGCAGGTGCGGCTTCCGAAAGACAGAGGGTGTAAGGGGGGAGCCCACTCCAGAGTCCCGCCTCCCTTCTGTCTCCATCCCTCAGTGGTGCTGGGGGGCAAATCTGTTTCTTTCCCCTCTGTTTGCCAATTAGCACAGGTTCAGGGCAGATGAAAGGAAGGGCTTCTTCATGCAGCGCAGGCTCGAACTATGGAACTCCCTCCCACAAGAGGAGACGGTGGCTATCAGCCTAAAGGTAAAGGGACCCCTGACCATTAAGTCCAGTCGTGGACAACTCTGGGGTTGCGGCGCTCATCTCGCTCTATAGGCCGAGGGACCCGGCGTTTGTCTGCAGACAGCTTCCGGGTCATGTGGCCAGCATGACTAAGCTGCTTCTGGAGAACCAGAGCAGTGCACGGAAACGCCGTTTACCTTCCCACCGGAGCGGTACCTATTTATCTACTTATCGGCAAGCCCTAGGCTCTGTGGTTTAACCCACAGCGCCACCCGCGTCCTGGCTATCAGCCTAGATAGCTTCAAAAGAGGTTTGGGCGAATTCACAGAAGGCTACTGATAGCCACGAACCACGAAGGCTATTGCTCTGCCCTCCACAGTTTGAGGCAGCAATGCTTCTCATGATCAGTTGCAGGAAACCACAAGAGGGGAGAGGCCTCTTGGGCTTGGGTCCTGCTTCTGGATTTCCCTTTGAGGCATCAGTTGTTGGATTTCTGTGTCTTTGCGAAAAGCAGAGGAAGTTATGCCAGGGAAAAACCACCCCTGCCTTTTAAAAATTACCTTTTGTACTTCTCTCCTTAAAGGGACCCAGGTGGCGCTGTGGGTTAAACCACAGAGCCTAGGGCTTGCTGATCAGCAGGTCGGTGGTTCGAATCCCTGCGATGGGGTGAGCTCCCGTTGCTCAGTCCCAGCTCCTGCCAACCTAGCAGTTCGAAAGCACGTCAAAAGTGCAAGTAGATAAATAGGAACCGCTCTGGCGGGAAGGTAAATGGCATTTCCGTGTGCTGCTCTGGTTCGCCAGAAGCGGTTTTGTCATGCTGTCCACATGACCCGGAAGCTGTACGCTGGCTCTCGGCCAATAAAGCGAGATGAGCGCCGCAACCCCAGAGTCGGACACAACTGGACCTAATGGTCAGGGGTCCCTTTACCTTTACCTTTTTACTTCTCTCCTTAAGTCTCTGACTCCTGGTAGCACTTTGCATGACCCCAAGCTTCTAGTCCCTAATGTTGGGTTAGGGCAGTGATGGCTAACCTTGACACTCCAGATGTTTTGGAACTACAACTCCCATCATCCCTAGCTAACAGGACCAGTGGTCAGGGATGATGGGAGTTGTAGTTCCAAAACATCTGGAGTGTCAAGGTTAGCCATCACTGGGTTAGGAGGAGGGTGGAGCACCACTGACTAAAAATTGCACCCCCACCCCCACGCATACATTTCCCTCTTAGGAATTGCAAGATGATCATGAAGCCTGAACTCCTCACGCAGACCCTACCTGCCCACAGACTGTCTCACCAGAGGGGTGCATGCCCTAGTTATCTCTCGCTTGGACTACTGCCATGCGCTCTATGTGGGGCTCCCTTTGAAGGTGACGCAGAAAGTACAATTAATCCAGAATGCGGCAGCTAGACTGGTGATTGGGAGCGGCCGCCGAAACCACATAACACCGGTCTTTAAAGACTTGCATTGGCTCCCAGTACATTTCCGAGTACAATTCAAAGTGTTGGTGCTGACCTTGAAAGCCCTAAATGGCTTCGGTCCAGTATACCTGAAGGAGCGTCTCCACCCCCACCGTTCAGCCCGGACACTGAGGTCCAGCGCCAAGGGCCTTCTGGCGGTTCCCTCACTGCGAGAAGCCAAGTTACAGGGAACCAGGCAGAGGGTCTTCTTGGTGGTGGCACCCACCCTGTGGAACGCCCTCCCATCAGATGTCATGGAAATAAGCAACTATCTGATTTTAAAAGACATCTGACAGCAGCCCTGTTTAGGGAAGTTTTTAATGATTGATGTTTTAATGTATTTTTAACCTTCTGTTGGAAGCCACCCAGAGTGGCTTGCAAAACCCAGCCGGATGGGCGGGGTAGAAATAATAAATGATGGTGATGATGATGCAAGTAGGAGTTGCCAACTTCCGATTCTGGAGGAGCTCCTGTGCCTTTATGACAAGCATAAGCGCAAGAGCTAAGTGGAGAAATGCTCTGTTTTCTCCTGCCATGTGGCGCTCAGGCCAAGCCGCCCTTTCTGACTCCCCCCTCCCCCAAAATGACCTTTGCTCTGAATGTCTGAAGACTCCACAAAGCTCAAGGCAATGTTGTTCTGAGCTTCACAGCTTGGCAAGGATTCTGACTGTTGGAAAGCCCAGAAGAGGTTGGCCTGAGAGCTGGCCGGACCAAAGTGCTTCCTTGCTTCTTGGGGGAGGGGTGTTTTTCATGCTGTTGCTGACATCCTCCTGGCAGGCAGGGACCCCCTCCCTGATCCCGCCAGTTGGGCCTTGACTTAGAATCAGGGAATCATATATTTGGAAGGGACCCCAAAGGGGCATCTAGTCCAACCCATAGTCCTGTGGTGGGCAAATGGGAGGCAGAGCAACTCCCCACAAAGGTGTGTTTTTCTCTGCTCTGGAACACAGAAGAGGGTTTATGGGCTGTAACAAGGAATGGAAGAATCTGCCCATTTTGGATTCTCTTGGTTTCTCTTTTTTCCAAGACTCCACCCCCCCAAAAAAAAACCACCATTTGCAGATCAATTTGTGATTATTAGTATTATTAAGTCCTCATGAAAATTCATCAGCATTTTCATAGAATTGTATTTTAGTGTGCATTTCTTCTAAAGCAACTTCCACTGATACAATTATTTTATTATTAAGTGATATATTTACCTGCCACATAATACTTATAACTGTCTCTAAATCACTTACAAGATAACAATAATGTCTTTTTTTGTATACAGGTAGGTAGCCGTGTTGGTCTGCTGTAGTCAAAACAAAATAAAAAAAATTCCTTCCAGTAGCACCTTAGAGACCATCTGAAGAAGTGTGCATGCACACAAAAGCTCATACCAAGAACAAACTTACCGGGTAGTTGGTCTCTAAGGTGCTACTGGAAGGATTTTTTTTTTTTTTTTTTTTGTCTTTTTTGTATGTTATTTGGACTAATATTTGCATTTTGACGCAGACCTGTACACGTTACTTGGCTGGAGAAACTTCCTAGCAAAGTGGGAGGCATGTGGCAGACTTTGGAGGGTGCTTCTGTGTTTAGGTTCTCCCTTTGTTTCCGGAAAACGGGAATTAAGTAGGTGTGCCTTTGAATGTGAAGTGAATCGACTTTCTCCCCCGTCTCTCGTCGTAACCTGTAATTTCAGAACTATTATCCGGAGACATGAAACTCGTCCCTAACTCACAATTACGGACTTGCACAGCAAAATTCTGAATAGCGTGTTATTGATTAGAGGAGGGCGATTATAATAACAACATTTCACTAGCATCAGATTAAAAGCAGGTTCAAACTTCAGTCTTCCGACTGAACAAATGGTCCTCTGACGCCCACCTTCTGATGGCGAGAGCTGCTCATTCGACAGTGCAATGGGGCTCAGTCAAAACGTGGTGCGCTCTCCTTCCATGGAGGTTTTTAAGAAGAGGTCGGATGGCCATCTGTCATGGATGATCTAGTTGAGATTCCTGCATTGCGGGGGGTTGGACTGGATGACCCTTGGGGATCCCATCCAACTCTGCACTTTTCTATGATTCTATGATTCTGTTTCATGGGAGGTTTTTAAGCATAAGTTGTTTGACCCCCCTATCAGGTCCAGAGCTGGACCATCAAGAAGGCTGATCGCCGAAGAATTGATGCTTTTGAATTCTGGTGCTGGAGGAGACTCTTGAGAGTCCCATGGACTGCAAGAAGATCAAACCTATCCATTCTTAAAGAAATCAGCCCTGAGTGCTCACTAGAAGGACAGATCCTGAGGTTGAGGCTCCAGTACTTTGGCCACCTCATGAGAAGAGAAGACTCTCTGGAAAAGACCCTGATGTTGGGAAAGATGGAGGGCACAAGGAGAAGGGGACGACAGAGGACGAGATGGTGGGATAGTGTTCTTGAAGCTACCAACATGAGTCTGAACAAACTGCGGGAGGCAGTGGAAGGCAGGAGTGCCTGGTGTGCTCTGGTCCATGGGGTCACGAAGAGTCGGACACGACTAAACGACTAAAGAACAACAAGAACAGCCAGATAGATAGATAGATAGATAGATAGATAGATAGATAGGCAGTGGAAGACAGGAGTGCCTGGCGTGCTCTGCTCCATGGGGTCACAAAGAGTCGGACACGACTAAACGACTAAAGAACAACAAGAACAGGCAGATGATAGATGATAGATAGATAGATAGATAGATAGATAGATAGATAGATAGATAGATAGATATAGATAGGCAGTGGAAGACAGGAGTGCCGGGCGTGCTCTGGTCCATGGGGTCACAAAGAGTCGTACACGACTAAACGGCTAAACAACAACAACAACATCAGGGATACCTTAGCTGTGGTTCCTGAATCTGCTCACCCCCTCTCCCCCCCCCCATTTTAGCGACCTTGATTTCCATGAGGCAAAGAAGATGGGGTGCAGAATGAGGGCTCTGCCTCCAGCCACCCCCTCGGCTGCCCTGCCAGGCTCAGCCTTCACCAGCCACCCCCCCACCATAAATAAATACTCAGCCCCACCATCTTGACAAGACTCAGCCAGGAGACTCTCTCCAGACTCGCCGCAAAGTATTCCAAACACTTTGAAAGCAGTGAAAATTATTATGGATTATGGCAGATATTTGAAGTGCTGCAGGCGCTGATTTCCCGGGGGAAAAGCTCTTCCAAGGAGAGGGAGGGGGAGAGAGAAACTCCTGGGAATTCCTGGACTGAGCTTCCTTCATCACCCCCCCCCGCCCGCCCGCGCCGCTTCTTGAAAAGGGGAAACACTGAGGCAAGCAGAAAAAAAAGGATGAAAGGCGCCCCTGGTGACATAAAAAACGCTATTTCGGGGGAAATTTGAATAACAAAAGCATCTGCAAATAGCTCTGGTGCTCAACTCCTTGCAGGTTAAAAGAATATCTGTTAATTGATTATCACTTTCTCTGCCCCAATTATCATTCTCTCCACCAGCACCCCTTGACAGGAGGGAGGGGGCAACGCGCTCGCTCCCCACAGACCAAGCGCCTTGCAATTCTCCCTTCTCCTGAGTCATCTTCTGCTTCCCGGCCAGTTTCTCTTGGCTACCCAAAGCTGAAATGGAAAATGTGCTCAACGTAAAACGTTGTTGATGATATTGATGAGTGGGTTTGCCACTCCTGGCCCCATGCCTGCCCCATACGCAAAGCCATTTGGGTCGTCTGCGTCTGCCTTGCAGCGGGTTGGACTAGATGACCCTTGAGGTTCCCCCCCAACTCTACAATTCTATGCTCCTGAGACTTTTGAAGGTGGTGGAGTCACTTCAAATGGATAGCTCAGTTGGTTACAGCGTGGTGCCGATAATGCCAAGGTCGCCGGTTCGATCCAGCTGCGTATTCCTGCCTTGCAGGCGGTTGGACTGGATGATCCCTTCCAACTCTACAATATGATTCAGTGGCAGTTTTTCCATGTAGGCTGGATGGCTGCTTCCTCCAGAAGTGTTTGCACCAAGGATGCAAGGATTTAAGAATACAGGAAGAGCAAGGCGGGTGGATCAGACCGAAGGGGACTCACCTCCACCCCCATCGTCCAGCCCAGACACTGAGATCCAGCACGGAGGTCTTGGCTAGTAGCCATGAATAGCCTTATTCTCCATGGATTTGTCGTCTAAAATACAATTTTTATATATCATTTTGCCTTGTACACATTTTTGCAAGGGCTAACCCCAATCTTCTTTGAAAGACATCCAAGTCAGTGGCCCTCACTGCCGCCTGCAACAGTGAGTTCCACAGTTTGCGCTGCATGAAGAAGGATTTCCTTTTGCCTGGCCTCACTCTCCCAGCATGCAGCTTCAGCTGAGGTCCCTAACCCAGAATGCAGCAGCAGCACAGCTTGTCACGCCCTGTCAACACATAAGCCTTTGGCTCAGAGATCTGCAGATTTGCTACTGGGCCAAGTTCAAAGCGTTACTGTTGGCATTTAAAACCCTGAACAGTTGGCAGGATTTCACTTGCAAGATTGCCTCGCTTCGATCTGTGGAACTGCAGCCATTATGGGTGCTGAATCAAGCATGTTTCGCGCTTGGAAGAAATCATTCTTTGAGTCTGGCAGCATCTAAAAAAACACTTTGGAACTCCTTGCCTATTGACACCAGGCTGGCACCTTTGGTGTATTCTTCCCAGAGCCTGCTTAAAAGGCTTTTTGTTTCTGCAAACATATCCAGAAGTGTGGTTTGTATGTGTTTTAATCCAGTTTTAATTTATCATGGACTCTTAATTAGTTTTTGAATATTTTTCCATGCCTGCTTTTAACTATCTTTTATTGATAATTCCAAGGTCTGGGTTTGTAAAGCAGATTGAGGTTTTATGACAATCATAAGGAAACAATAAAATCTATAAGTAAATATACAGACCCAGATTCTTACTAAAGTGCAGGAAGAACTTTCTGACAGCCAGAGCTACTCGAAAGTGGAGCGATCTCTCTCAGGAGATCAAGGGCTCTCCTTCCTTGGAGGCTTTTGAGCAGTCGTCAGTCAGGAATGCTTTAGCTGAGATTCCTGCATTGCAGGGGGTTGGACTAGAGGACCCTTGGGGGCCCCTTCCAGCTCTACAATTCTATGATTCTATAAAAGCCCTAAGAGGCACATCGTGAGCACTTCCTCTTTGCAGGTGGGAAGCTGAGGCTGGGAGATCAGCTAGAACATTTTAAGCCCCGGCAAAGCAATTTACACCAGAATATCGACTGTTGCAGCTCTCTATAAAAAGCAACCCGTGGAACCAGCCCAGCAGATATGAAGATGTTTCGGATTTGGACACAAGACGCCGGCAGCCTCCGTGAAGATAGAGGAAGCCAACTTCCTTTCACAATAAATTGATAAATAGGAGCAAGGTGAGGTATCGGTTAATAACCGGGAGAAAACAAATGTTAGGCAGATGAGAGGTGCTAAAGCTTCATTTGATGATGATGTGAGACGCCTGACACCCGCCAGCATCCCAGAGAGGCATCAAGGAACAGATGGTCCTTGCAAGGGAGCCGGGCACGGCATTGATCTTCATTTAAGTGCTCAGGTTTAACAACCAGTTCTGCAAAGTCCATTAAAAGACCATCTTTTCCAGGAGCCCCCCTCCCTCCCTCTCCACTTCACAGCACTATAATTAAACCTAATTCTCTATTAAGTCAGGAAAGAAATTGTTTATAAAGCATTTGAGGTACAGTTCTTGGTGAGATGATCTACAGAGCTGTCCCAGTGGATGTTTGGGGCTGGGAATCCTGGTTGCCTTATGTGGCCATGGGAAATGCAGAAAGCACTCTTCGCATGCTCAAAAGAACATTTGAACTGTTAACACATGCAGAATGTGTGCAGAGGAGGGCAAGTTCAAGGCCTGGGAACCAAACCTCATGAGCAAGAGTCGAGGGAGTTGGGGATGCTTAGCCTGGAAAAGAGGAGACCGAGAGTAGATAGGAGAGCCATCTTCAAATATCTCAAGGGCTGTCATGTGGAAGAGGGAACATACTGTACTTGTTTTCTCCTGCTCTGGAGGGTATGACCCAAGGTTTGGTTTCTCCTGCTCTGGAGGTTAGGACTCGAACCCATGGCTTCAAGTGACAAGAAAGGAGATTCCAACTAAACATCAGGAAGAACTTCGTGACAGTAAAAGCCACTCAAGAGCGGAACAGAATCCCTTGGAAGATAAGAGACTCTCCTTCCTAGGAGTTTTTTCTGCAGACGTTGGATGGCTCTCTGTCAGGGATCCTGCAGCTGAGATTCCTCTTTTGCAGGCGTTGGGACTAGATGACCCTTGGGGTCCATTCCAAAACTACAGTTCTATGATTCTATGTGCTTGAGCCAAGCCCAGTCCCTGGAAAGGAGTCGGAAGGCTCTGCATACGTTCTCATTTCCCCTGCTTTCTACAAAACGTTTGTCTCCTTTGCCTGCTGCTGTATGGTTTTTATGGTTTTTATTTCTGGCCCTGTAATCAAGACTCAAGGCCCTCACTAAGCAGCTCAGAGACCTGGGGAAGTGGCCTGACATGGCAATTAAACCTTCCTTGCCTTGGAGGGCTGTGGCTAAGCTCAGTTTGGGAAGAGGCAGAGTGGAGCTTTCCAAGAACTCTGAAGGAGAGGGAAGCCACCCAGAAGGCACTGGCTTCCTCCAGCAGAGACATCAGGACATCAGAAGAGCCTGTTGGATCAGGCCAGTGGTCCATCTGGTCCAGCCTCCTGTTCTCGCCGGGGCCAGCCAGATGCCCCCATGGGAAACTGGCAAGCAGAACAGGAGCACCAGAGCAACTCTCCCTTCCTGTGCCTTCCAGAGCCTTTTCCTCCTCAAAGAATTCCCTTTTGTCTAGTTCTCTTGTCAAGCTATCCAAGCTGGTGGCCCTCACAGCCTCCTGTGGCAGGGAGTTCCACAGTCTAACTCCAGACCACATGGAGGACTTTCTTTTATCTGTCCTGAATCTTCCAACCTTCAGCCTCCTTGGATGTCATCAAGTTCTAGTGTTGTGTGAGAGAGAAGGGAACTTCTCTCTATCCCCTTCTGCGCCAAGCATGCTGTTACAAACTTCTGTCATGTTCCCTCTTGCTTGCCTTTCAAAGCAGCCCCAAATGCTGTCACCCTTCCTCATAGGGGATTCACTCCATCCCCTGAACCATTCTAGAGGCCCATTTCTGAACCTTTTCTGACTACAATATCTTTTTTGAGGTGAGTCGACCCAAACCACACACGGTATTCTAAACGCGGTCGCTCCATCAGTTTGTACAATGGCATTGCGATACCGGCAAACTTATTTTCAATTCCTTTCCCAATGATCCCTGACGTGGAGTTGGCCTTTTCCGCCCCACACAATGGGGTCTGCCTGGTGGGCTGGAGACCCACGTTGGAGGCTGAGGAGGCCGTGGAGTGACAAGGCCAAGAGAGAGACTGCAGGCCACCCTCTCGGCTTCACAGATTGTCATTCCAAATAGTGTCTCTGGTGGAGAGATTTGACAGGGACCCTGGAGACGATCTGAATGGATGTCGCAAGTGCAGATTAATACATTCACTCGGCCGAATCCACCTGGGGATCTGAAACAGCTGCTCCAAGAGGCTTCGGTGAGTTGGCACTTTCCTGGAACAACTGCGGATGTGGCGTCTCTCTCCACAAAAATGAAAGAGCAAGTCTGCAGCTGTCAGAATGATGGAGAAAACCCCCCAAAGGCTGAGCAGAAGGAGGGAGTTCAGCTGGAAGATGCGGAGAGGGGGAAGCTCAGCGGAGAAGGGGAGGGAAGCCCACCAGCCCACCCCCTTCATCTTGGGGTCATCATTGGAAAGAGGATTTATTCTTAGCTGCTTCTCGAAGTGGGGAGGCATCAGGGGACAGCTGTGGCCCCACATAGTCCATCAAGGAGGCTCCAGGACCCAGCCAGCCAGCTGCTCTCCTGCATGCAAATGAAATTTGTTGGGAGGGAAGAGTCTGGGGAAATCTCTCTGGGCTGCATGCAAAGCGGCGAAGATTCCTCACCAAGGAAGAACCAGCATCTTCCTGGGGTGGATTTTGTGGGATGTAAACACTAGAGCAGTCAAGTACAACAATGCTAGAAGGTATCTCAGTCCTCCAGCCACAACTTCCTGGTCACATGGATTGAGATATCTTCCTTTGCAAGCTAGAAGTGGGAGTGGCTTCACCTGGGAAGGTATTAGCAAAACCAACTGCCCAGCAGCCATTCTGTCTCTTTACTTCCATTCCACTCTCTCACTCGAACTGCGAGGAGGATGCTCAGTTGGCTTCCACCCAACTGGGGCCTAGCTGACTTCTCTCCCACATGGGGAGATTCCAATTGTAAATATCTTTACTAAGAATAAGCCTGCCTTCTTTGGGATTTGTCTTGAGCTGGATATATGTGAGTAAACATTTTATATCTTTTTATAGAAGACGTGTGTTGTGTCTTATTTGAAGAGGGACAAAGGGGAAATATAGTGACAAACCAGGAAACTAGATTAAGTTGATTCTAGCGAATCAAAGCAACTTCCGCTGTGTGTATTTTAAAAGGGAATGTTACTCTGCTAGTTGAACTTGTTAGCACAAGTTAGGATGAGATATATTAAATTATAAATCTCCATCCACGTTCCAAAACATTCCCACAGATTTGGAGGAGAGAAGGTGCAGAAAGGGGTGCGGATCGGGAGACTGGACCACACAGTTTAGACCTCTTGGCTTATTGAGAGCTGTGTGGCTTGGACGTCAAGCACTCAGATGGTCACCAACTTGGATGGCTTTAGAAAGGGAGTAGACATCTAGGAGGATAAGGCCATTGCTGACCCCTAGCCAGGATGGCTCTGCTCAGATCTCCACAGATGGAGACAGAAATGCTTCTGAGTCGCAGCTGCTGGAAACTGTAGGAGGGGAGAGTTGCTGCTGGGCTCAGATCCTGCCTGCAGGTTTGCCATCATGGGCATCTGGTTGGCCACGGTGAGAACAGGATGCTGAGCCAAAGAGGCCATTGGCCTGATTCAGGAGACTGTTCCTCTGTTCTACGGCCATGCATTCAGCCCCACAAGCTCTCAAGGACACCATCGCTCTTTCCTTGCAATGATCCTCCTGCTCTGGGTCTCCTCCTCCTCCTCCCTGCACCCCTCACCTGCAACTGCACAAAGTCCTTTCCCCTGAGCTCTAGCACTTCATCTCTCTCTCTCTCTCTCTGTCTGTCTCTGTCTCTCTCTCATTTGATGGACCCCCTGCGGCTACTGCGGCTGCTATTTGTGTTCTTCACGCTACACCTGTGGCTCATTTGTCAAGGTGTTTTGCAAATGAAATTTCTGAGGGCAAGAGCTGTTCGGCAGTGGAACAGGTAACCTCCGAAGGCGGCCGGCTCTCTTTCCTGGGAGGTTTTCAACAGAAGTCAGATGGCCACCTGCCAGGGATCCTTGAGCTGCAGTGGGTTGGCTCAGTCAAATCAACCCCAGGGATTCCCTGCATGCAATACATGAATCATAGAATCATAGAACTGTAGAACTGGAAGGATGCAGGAATATGCAGCTGTCCCATGTGGGGATCGGACCTGGGACCATGGGCACAGCCAAGTTAGTGCAGGGAGGGGCAGCTGCCCCCAATCAATAAAAAGCAATAAAAATACATAGCAAACTGAGCTTCTGCCCCCCCCCCCAAAGATCCTGGCTATGCCTATGCCTATGACCTTGGCATTATCAGCATCGTACTCTAATCCAGGTGGCGCTGTGGGTTAAACCACAGAGCCTAGGGCTTGCTGATCAGAAGGTCGGCGGTTCGAATCCCTGCGACGGGGTGAGCTCCCGTTGCTCGGTCCCAGCTCCTGCCCACCGAGCAGTTCGAAAGCATGTCAAAATGCAAGTAGATCAATAGGAACCGCTCTGGCGGGAAGGTAAACGGCGTTTCCGTGCGCTGCTCTGGTTCGCCAGAAGCGGCTTTGTCATGCTGGCCACATGACCCGGAAGCTGTACGCCGGCTCCCTCGGCCAATAAAGCGAGATGAGCACCACAACCTCAGAGTCGGACACGACTGGACCTAATGGTCAGGGGGTCCCTTTACCTTTACCTTTACTCTAACCAACCAAGTTGTCTATGAGAGGAAAGACTCTCTCTCTCTCTCTCTCTCTCTCTCTCTCACACACACACACACACACACACACACACACACACAATCCTCTCCATCAAGCCATTTCTCCAGCCCTCTTAGAAGGGGTCCTCTTCCTTTCCATTTCCATACAGAAGCAACAATAGCGAGGTGCTTTTTCCTGCTGGAAGCACAAACCACGAAGGCCAATATTAAGGCCGTTCCCACGCTCACTCTCTTTTCTGTGGTTCTGACAAGGTGGCCAAGCAAGGAGCTCTGCTGATCACCTGACAGCCCTGTGACTTTCTTCTCAGCTGACACATCAACTGTCTCAAATGCTTCCTCCTCCTCTTCTTCCTCACAGAGTAATAAGCTATCATTGACAGCGAGATGTGGATGCTTTGCATTTAAAAGTCTTGCCAGCCAGCTGTTTCAATTCTTCCAGCAATTAAACGGATTACAGTGGGAAATTAGATGTAATATTTGTTCGAGGCAAAATAAGCCAGAAATTGGCAGGCTGTGCATTGCTGTGAAGCTGAAGTTGGCAGCGCAGAAGGACAGGGCGAGGAAAGGAGGAAGAGCTCTTTCTGTGGAGAGGGAGAGAAGCACCAGAATGAAGACTTCGCTTTTCCTTAACCAGCCCATGAGCAGGACAGACCTTAGTTAAGGCAAGCCCTCCTAAGAACATCAGAACTTCAGAAGAGCATCTGCTGGATCAGGCCAATGGCCCACCTGGTCTAGCATCACAGTGGTCAACCAGATGCCTGTGAGAAACCCACAACCGTGGGCTGGTGGATGACACTACAGTGGTACCTTGGCTCTCAAACTTAATCTGTTCCGGAAGTCCGTTCCAAAACCAAGGCGTTCCAAAACCAAGGCACTCTTTCTCATAGATAGTAATGCAAAATGGATTAATCCATTCCAGACTTTTAAAAACAACCCCTAAAACAGCAATTTAACATGAATTTTACTATCTAACGAGACCATTGATGCATAAAATGAAAGCAATGAACGATGTACTGCAGTCACACGATCAATCAATCTGTAGCTGAACTGGGTTCCACACAGTCACAAAAACAAAACAAAAGGCCGCAAAAACAAAAATGCAAAATGAATAACAAAAACAGACAGACCTCAGCATAACCCTCAAAACGGAAGTGTGACACTCAAATTGTCGGTGTAATACTCAAATTGGAAGCGTAACACTCAAAACAGAGCACGTTTGGCTTCCGAAAAATGTTCACAAACTGGAACACTTACTTTCGGATTTGCAGTGTTTGGGTTCCAAGTTGTTTGAGAACCAAGGCGTTTGAGACCCAATGTACCACTGTATTGGGAACTGGGGTGAGGGATTGCATAGAAAGCAGCATGGCCTCCATGCTCATTTCATCAAAGTGCTCTAATCCAGGGGCTGGGGAGGGGGACATATCCTGCCTTTAAAAAAAAACCTGCTGTTACAAGTTGATGGATGAATTAGGTGAGACGTTGCGCCTTCTTCTCCCAGAGGAAATATTCCCCAGTGGAGAGGCCGGAGGTTCCTTGGCTAATGCCCGGGCATCACCACACCTGCCTCTTGTGCTGGACTCAGAAAGGTTAAGGCTCTTTGCAAGCGATTGCGCCAGGCCATTTAAGCATCATAAATCCTGTTTATCTGGGGGTCGTTGTCCTGGTGTCGTTTTGGTGTCGAAGCAGCCGGCTCTGTTTCCGCGGGAGAGTGAGCTGCATACTGATGGGAAGAACATCAAACAGGGAGGCAGGCAGGCACGCAGCGTCTGCAGTGGATGTTGAATGGTTTGCTGACAAGAATTAAATATGGAAATTGTAATTAGTCACTTAGCCAAACAGAGCGGGGGCCAGGCTCGCCTCCCCAATATGCCAGGAGGGCAGGAGGGCAGGCCGACTGAAGCTGGTGAGGAACCAGGGGGGATGAATTAGCCAGGAGAGAACCCGAAAACCTAAGCATTGTTGCCTCCAGCTGTGGTGGCAGGGCAGAGCCATCCTGGCTGGGAGCCATCGGTAGCTCTCTTCTCCAGGAATTTGTGCTTTATGCTTAATGTGTCTCCAATTAAAGGCGTACCGTTTCAAGTGTTCAAGTGAAGTGTGAGGTTATCAGAAAGACTATACTGTATGTCTGTACTTTAGTTAGAAAGTATGGAGAGGGACTTGGCTGAAGAATCACAGAATCATAGAATTGGAAGAGACCCCAAGGGCCATCCAGTCCAACCCCCTGCCAAGCAGGAAACACCATCCAAGCATTCCTGACAGGTGGCTGTCAAGCCTCTGCTTAAAGACCTCCAAAGAACTCCACCACACTCCTTGGCAGCAAATTCCACTGTCGAACAGCTCTTACTGTCAGGAAGTTCTTCCTAATGTTTAGGTGGAATCTTCTTTCTTGTAGTTTGAATCCATTGCTCCGTGTCCACTTCTCTGGAGCAGCAGAAAACAACTTTTCTCCCTCCTCTATATGACATCCTTTTATATATTTGAACATGGCTATCATATCACCCCTTAACCTTCTCTTCTCCAGGCTAAACATACCCAGCTCCCTAAGCCGTTCCTCATAAGGCATCGTTTCCAGGCCTTTGACCATTTTGGTTGCCCTCCTCTGGACACGTTCCAGCTTGTCAGTATCCTTCTTGAACTGTGGTGCCCAGAACTGGACACAGTATTCCAGGTGAGGTCTGACCAGAGCGGAATACAGTGGTACTATTACTTCCCTTGATCTAGATGCTATACTCCTATTGATGCAGCCCAGAATTGCATGGGCTTTTTTAGCTGCTGCATCACACTGTTGACTCATGTCAAGTTTCTGGTCTACCAAGACTCCTAGATCCTTTTCACTTGTACTGCTCTCAAGCCAGAAGCGCTCCCCTCCTTAGAGAACATGTCTGCGCATGTGCCGTCAAGCCACAAGACTGTGCAAAGGTCAGGAGAACTTAGTGAAATGTGCCTGCTTCCACAATGTTGTGTTTTTGGACCTTCTCGGCAACACAGCGTTCGGAGTCTTGCATTTTCAAGAGAAACGTGACATTATAGTGAAAGATAGGCCGACAACGGAATACTGTATATGTATAGATACAAAAATGAAGAATTACGTTCGGCATTTTAAGATGGAATATTTCAACACCGCAATTGGGCTTACAGCTTGCTGGTCAAGGAAGAAACCAGCCCTAACTGTTTCTCTATGAAAAATTTCACTGCACGCCACTGAAAGAGCTTCTTGGTGCCATTCTGCCTACTTTTAAGGGCATATCTTAACGTTTTTCAAACCCTGCTGCTCCCCTTCCTGAGGTTTTGGGACAGAAATTCAAACAAAACGCTCCTCCTGGCCTCCCTGAGTGCTGCTGGCCTGGGCTTTCTAGGCCAGGGGTCAGCAAACTTTTTCAGCAGGGGGCCGGTGCACTGTCCCTCAGACCTTGTGGGGGGCCGGACTATATTTTAGGAAAAAATAATGAACGAATTCCTGTGCCCCACAAATAACCCAGAGATACATTTGAAATAAAAGGAAACATTCTACTCATGTAAAAACAGGCTGATTCCTGGACCATCCGCAGGCAGGGTTGAGAAGGTGATTGGGCCATATCCGGCCCCTGGGCCTTAGGTTGCCTACCCATGTTCTAGGCTCAAGGCAGGCACCTTTGAAAACCTCCCACCTTCTGGCAACAGAGATGATGTTACGTCTCCGATTCTCCACGCAATTTTGGCTTCTGCTGCTCCATTTGTGGCAACTGCTCTGCTGTCACCTATAAACCATCATTGCTCTGTGTGTGCAATTCACCTCCCCCTTCACTTTCTCAGAGAGAGAGAGAGAGAGAGAGAGAGAGAGAGAGAGAGAGAGAGAGAGAGAGAGAGATGGAAAAGGGCTCAATTAGTTCCTCCTGGCAATCGCTCTCTTTCTGGCTCGTTCTTCCTTAAGTGCTCTGCTCCCACTTTGCTTCCGTAATGGCACTTCAGATTCTCCACCAGCCTTTAGTCTTTCTAATGTATTTTCAAAATAAATTCTTGTTATTGGCTCTCATTGCTTTAGCTTCTCACTCCCCGCATTCTCTCGCAGGCAGCTGCCTTATTGCATTTCACTCGCTGGAATTTATACTCTGGGATTGACTTTCTGCTATTTGGATCACCTTTCTAATTTTTCCTCTTTTGTTTTAATAGCTTTTCAAATCACTGCGCTTTAGTTTAGCACAATCCCTGGAAGGTTCCTCTCCCTTCCTCTTTCTCCGTTGGTGGGTTCACTAGAGAGATCATTTGAATTTTCATAACATGCTTCTGCAAACATCTTACGCACCCCGCCACACTCCAAAAATCTGTGGTGGTTTACCGCGTCATGGATGTGGAGAAAAGAGAAGAGACCTGTCTGATGCAGTATCTCGACCCTTATAACAAAGGGACTGTCAAGACAAGCAAGTGAGTTAGGCCATTGTTTCCCAACCTTGGTTCTCCGGCAATTTTTGGACTACAAATCCCATCATCCCTGACCACTGGTCCTTCTAGCTAGGGATGATGGGAGTTGTAGTCCAACAACAGCTGGAGACCCAAGTCTGGGTAACACCGAGTTAGACAGCTGGGTTGGTTTGGCAGCAGGATGGAGAGACCAGAGCAGGCAAAGCCCTTTTCTTTGTGACCACAAGTCCAAAGCTCTCAAACACCTAGCCCTATATACAAGAATAACAAGTATCTAGGTAGAGATTCAGTCAGGGTTTGGGGGTCTTTCCAGTGTGAGTCGGGGGGGTCAGTCTGTATAACTTCTTAAGTCTCTTTCAATTACTGGATTCCTATACTTGTGGGGGTAGAAGGAGCCAGTGTGGTGTAGTGGTTAAGAGCGGTAGACTCGTAATCTGGTGAACCGGGTTCGCGTCTCCGCTCCTCCACATGCAGCTGCTGGGTGACCTTGGGCTAGTCCCACTTCTCTGAAGTCTCTCAGCCCCACTCACCTCACAGAGAGTTTGTTGTGGGAGAGGAAGGGAAAGGAGAATGTGAGGCACTTTGAGACTCCTTCGGGTAGTGAGAAAGTGGGATATCAAATCCAAACTCTTCTTCTTCTTCTTATTCTTTATATGCATTATATTCTTCATTATATTCTACTGTTTTAATTAGTGTTTTGTAGTTGTTTTGAAGTTGTGTGGAGTGCCCTGTCTGGGTGTCTGGAGCAGCCAAGTAATTTCGTTGTCCCCACAAGGGGACAATGACAATAAAGATTATCTCTATTTCTTCTTCTTCTTCTTTTTCATCTTCTTCTTCTGCTTCTGCTTCTGCTTCTGCTTCTGCTTCTGCTTCTGCTTCTGCTTCTTCTTTTAGAGCAAGCCTGCCCAACCAGCCCCTTTCTCAAGGCAATGGTTGGGGCTGGTTAGTCAAGCACCATGATTAGCATGACAAAAGAAGTTGGGAAGAAGCAGAGGCAGAGGGAGGAAGGAAGGAAGGAAGGAAGGAAGGAAGGAAGGAAGGAAGGAGGGAAGGAAGGAAGGAAGGAAGGAAGGAAGGAAGGAAGGTGGGAAGGAAGGAAGGTGGGAAGGAAGGAAGGTGGGAAGGAAGGAAGGAAGGAAGGAAGGAAGGAAGGAAGGAAGGAAAAAAAGAAAGAAAGAAAGAAAGAAAGAAAGAAAGAAAGAAAGAAAGAAAGAAAGAAAGCTGAGCTGGGGGTGTTGATGCTGTGAGCCCCTCCATCTCTTGCTCAGGTTATACATATGAACAAATAAAACCATATTAATTAGCCAGTCTATGGCCTGGGAAAAGAGGAATGTTTTTTTCCTGACACATTTTTGAAGCTTTTCCAACTCTACATTGTCCTTTTTGAGGTGAAGTGACCAGCAGGGGTGTCGTGCTGCTCACTGGTGCCCAGGGCGGGTGCACAGCGCATTTGCCCTCGCCAACACCGCTGGGCAGGCGCTCACACACCGGGCGGGGGCAGGGAGAGGAGGGCACTCTTCACCCTTCGCTCTCACCAAAGCCAGGCTGGGGGGGGGCCTGGTTCACCCCTCCCCCAAGATTCTGCGCCCAGAGACACGCCCCCTGCCCCCCATGCTATGCCACTAGTCACCAGAACTGTACACACTTACTCCATAGATTTGTGCCATGGCATTATAATATTGGAAGTTATATTTTCCCTTTCCGGATGACCCTTAGAATGCAGTTTGCCTTTTCCGCAGGAGCCGAACGCTGGGTTGATCTCTTCCTTGAGCTACCCGAAACCCTGAGGTCTTGCTCCCAGTCAGTCGCATCCAGTTCACCTGAATCAGGATGGAATCATATTTCCGGTGCTTAATTTTTTAAAATTTTTTAGGGTGGGGGTAGAAGAGTTTTTGAATGCATTGCAGGGGATCGGCCTTGGGATCGAGGCCCTCGATCCCAAAGGAGGAAAGAATCTGTCATGTTAGAAGTCACATTCAGTTTGAAACACTTTAAAGCTTCAACTTTCGCAATGTTTCGTTTAATGACAGGGAAGAAAAAAAGAGGCAAAAGAGGTTGTCTGTCAATGGCTTAAAATTTGTGAAGACCAATAAAAAGAAAATGAAGAGTTAGACTTCTCTGGCCAGAACAACTGTGGCCGAGATAGAGAGATTGTGGGGGAGGGGTTGATTCTGGGGAATTTGAAAGACAATAATAGTCTTTTCCTCTGTTGCTGCAGACATTTTGCTCAGTTAGGGTTATTCCTCCCATCATGCTGGTTATTTAAAAAAAAACAAAAACATGCATATAAGTAAATTGGTGGAATGGTCAGGACTTTCCACTGCATGAACATCTGGGCTTAATCTGGAGAGCTTCCACATCAGAGGCATGTCATTAAAACTGTTTTCACATTTAAAAATCAGCATAATTTTTTGGGTACAATCCAGCCAATGCAAAACACTTTTAAAACAGTTGAGGGATTTGGGTATGTTTAGCAAGGAGAAGAGGAGACTGAAAAGAGCCATGGAAGCCACCTTCAGACATCTGAAGGGCTGCTGCCACATGGAGGATGGAGCATTGGAGCAAGCTTGGTTTCTCCTGCTCCAGAGGGCAGGATCCAAACCCGTGGAGACAAGGAGATTCCAATGAATCATTGGGAAGGACTTTCTGGCGGTTTGACCGTGGAACGGTCTCCCTCAGAAGGTGGTGAACTCTCCTTCCTTGGGGGAATTTAAACAGAGCTCAGGTGACCACCTGTCAAGGATTCTCCAGCTGTGATTCCTTCCGGGGGCCTTGCCGCGAGATCACATTCATCCAGTGCTTTATCAGCTGCACTGGCTCCCGGTGGAGTACAGGATCAGGTTTAAGGTGCTGGTTTTAACCTTTAAAGCCCTACGCGGCCTAGGGCCCTCGTACTTAAGGGACCGTCTCTCCTGGTATGCCCCGGGTAGGACCCTGAGGTCATCAAATAATAACTTTCTGGAGATCCCAGGTCATAAGGAGGTCAGGTTGGCAGCCACCAGGGCCAGGGCTTTTTCGGTTCTGGTCCCGATATGGTGGAATGATCTGCCACAAGAAATGAGGGCCCTGCAAGAGTTGGCACCCTTCCGCAGGGCCTGTAAAACGGAGCTGTTTCGCCTGGCTTTTGGGCTAACTTGAATGCAACTTTTAAAATTCTAAATTTTTAAGTTTTTAAAGTGTATTTTATATCTGTATTTTAACTGTTTGTGGTTTGATGATTGTTAGCCGCCCTGAGCCCGGTTTTGGCTGGGAAGGGCGGGATATAAATAAAAGTTTATTATTATTATTATTATTATTATTATTATTATTATTATTATTATTGCAGGGGGGTGACTTTTGGGGTCCCTTCCAATGCTAAAATTGTATTATTCATTGGATGCTTTTAAAAAGAGGCTGGATGGCTGTCAGATGCTTTTGCTGCAATTCCTGCATTCCAAAATACGGGACTAGATGACCCTCGATGGTCCCTTCCAGCTCTACAATTCCATTATTCTATGATCTCACAGAAGCTGAGCTTCTGAGCATCCATGAAATGAGGGGAGTGCCTGTGTGGGCGAGGGGGGGGGGCTGCTTTCTCCCTCCCAGTAGAAAAGGGGCCACCAAGCATTTGCTCCTTGGCTTGCAATTCCAAGAGACGGGGATGCGGAATCACAGTTTGAGTTTCACTTACTAATGCAAGTTTCGTGTTTTTTGGATGTTTTTATTGTTCTGCGCAGAGAGGCTGGTGAGTCTCCAGTGTGCTGTTTGAGCAATGTAAAATGTGAACATTTATTAAAGACGACAATAAAAGCAATCCATGCAAAGAGGAGAACAGGCTTAAACAACACGCCAAGAGGACTTGGCTGCAAGTCATGGCAGTCTGCTCAGACAGCTCTACCCTGGGGAGAAACCCCCCTCCCAAAAACACACACACACCCTGCCCCCCAGAGGAGAGACAAGCAGGACGGTCCTTCCCCCTGCCCAGTCACCCAGTGACTTGCACACAGACATATCTTCAAGAGGTCCAGAACCCTGCCCCCAAAATCTTAGAATCATAGAATGGAAGATTTGGAAGGGACCTTGAGGGCCATCCAGTCCAACCCCCTGCAATGCAAGAATCTCAACTGGAGCACCCATGACAGGTGACCATCCAACCTCTGCTTAAAAACCTCCAAGGAAGGAGAGTCCACCATCTCCCGAGGGAGCCTGTTCCACCGTCAAACAGCTCTTATTCTCAGAAAGCTCTTCCTGATGTTGAGTCAGAATCTCCTTTCTTGAATTCCGCTCTGGTCAGACCTCACCTGGAATACTGTGTCCAGTTCTGGGCACCACAGTTCAAGAAGGATCCTGACAAGCTGGAACGTGTCCAGAGGAGGGCAACCAAAATGGTCAAAGGCCTGGAAACGATGCCTTATGAGGAACGGCTTAGGGAGCTGGGTATGTTTAGCCTGGAGAAGAGAAGGTTAAGGAGTGATATGATAGCCATGTTCAAATATATCAAAGGATGTCATATAGAGGAGGGAGAAAGGTTGTTTTCTGCTGCTCCAGTGAAGCGGACACGGAGCAATGGATTCAAACTACAAGAAAGAAGATTCCACCTAAACATTAGGAAGAACTTCCTGACAGTAAGAGCTGTTAGGCAGTGGAATTTGCTGCCAAGGAGTGTGGTGGAGTCTCCTTCTTTGGAGGTCTTTAAGCAGAGGCTCGACAGACACCTGTCAGGAATGCTTTGATGGTGTTTCCTGCTTGCAGGGGGTTGGACTGGATGGCCCTTGGCGTCTCTTCCAACTCTAAGATTCTATGTTTCTATGAATCCCAGATTTTCAGATACTCCTTAGCTGTGGAAACACTGATTCTTACAGGTTCTGGGTAGAGAATATTCCATAGATTGTTGCAAGGGGTCAGCAGTGTGGAATATTTAAAAGGTAAAAGGTAAAGGTAAAGGGCCCCTGGACGGTTAGGTCCAGTCAAAGGTGACTATGGAGTTGCAGCGCTCATCTCACTTTCAGGCTGAGGGAACCGGCGTTTGTCCACAGACAGCTTTCTGGGTCATGTGGCCAGCAGAACTAAACTGCTTCTGGCACAACAGGGTACCGTGAGAGAAACCAGAGGGCACAGAAATGCCATTTACCTTCCTGCCGCAGTGGTATCTATTTATCTACTTGCACTGGTATGCTTTCAAACTGCTAGGTTGGCAGGAGCTAGGAAAGAGCAACAGGAGCTCACCCCGTCGTGGGGATTTGAACCGCCAACCTTCCGGTCAGCAAGTCCAAGAGCCCCCATGGTTGAGACCCCAGCGCCACCAGCGTGGAATATTTTAAGTGCAGTCAAACCAACAATTCCTGTTTTGCTAGACAGGCACATGACAGGGGCTGAAGCTCACAGAGTTTTCGTATAAACTTGCTAGAGAGATTTCTGTGAGAGACACTCCCACTGTGCCTTGACAAGGGGAGGGCAGAGCTATGTACTCTTCTGCCTGCCTGGGCACATCATGTCTTTTTCGTCACTTTCCACCAAG
This sequence comes from Darevskia mixta, assembly GCA_034641385.1. Lineage (NCBI taxonomy): Eukaryota > Metazoa > Chordata > Lepidosauria > Squamata > Lacertidae > Darevskia > Darevskia mixta. The sequence goes on along the minus strand of JAWWNH010000141.1, from coordinate 444,976 downwards.
CCAACAATGTGAGGACATTTGCATGTCTGAGCTCCAATGCTCAGACACCATTTTAAGCTGGACTTTAGTATGTCTTTAGTATTGCCATTTTAAGCCTGCCTGAACAAAACTGCTGTATCTGTTACTCTTCAACAAGTATTCCAAGTGAGCAAATGTTATTTTTTTTTTGCTTTTAGAAGACTGTTTGTTGTTTTAAGGGGGAGAAAAAGGGGACATGCCAGGAGAATTCAATCTGCCTTAAAGCATCCTGGATTACTTAAACCAGGGGTCAGCAAACTTTTTCTGCAGGGGGCCGGTCCACTGTCCCTCAGACCTTGTGGGGGGCCAGACTATATTTGGGGGGGGAATAAAACCTCCCCCCGACTCTCCCCTCCCTTCTCCACAGCACCAGATGAGCCCCGGTGGCTGCTTACCTGTGCCTTGAGAGCGGCAGGGGCTGGCGGTGGTGGCGGGACAATGAGCGGTGCAAAAGGGCTGGCTCCGGAGAGGGGCTGCTTAAAATGGCACTCAGCCAACTGCGGCTCACCAAAGCCCAGCCCCCATTTCTCCTCTAGGCAGGCCGGGGAGAAGTCAGGAGGAGGGAGGGAGGGAGGAGGTGCCGCCACGGTGTGTGTGAGGGAGACGGGGGGTGGCACAGCCCGAGTGATCAGAATCCCCACGCCAATCCACGCAGCAATTCCCGGACCGTCCGCGGGCCGGATCCAGGAGGTAATTCGGCTGGATCCGGCCCCCAGGCCTTAGTTTGCCTACCCATGACTTAAACTAAACAGCTAAAACTAGCCTATCTAAGCTTCCCTTTTAAGCTGCAGAGGGATGCACTTTGGTGAACTCACAAATGTGATAGTATCTGATAAATATATCCTCCACTAGCGTCCATTCACATTCCACCAAGCACAGCATCCTCGTTCTGGTGCTGCCTTTCGAGTGGCCCCCTTTAGCAACCCTCCAGCTTCAGTTCACCTTCGCTGTGGGTCCTTGCTCCTCTGAGACCTCCTGCTTGCTTAGATCCCTGGGATGGAGACTGGGCTGTAAGTACCAGGAGGGAACAAGCCGAGCACCCAGGCAGCGTCACAGCCCACCAGACGGCCAGGTGCGCAGGTGGTGACAGAAATGACCGGGAGGGTGCGAACAGTGGGACCAGGCCAGAAGAGTCGAGTGTCAACCTGTGACATCTCCAGAATCTGAAGCACTTAGGAGTTGCTGCCTTGATCCTCAATGAATATCTGGCAACCAAATTCTATGCTAGCATCTCCAAATGGAATACCTTGGTCTTTGCTGTAGCCCTGGATGTTGCTGCAGCTCTGGGTATTTCTGCAGGGAATCTCCCTGCTTGCTTGTAGGCCTGTTCCATCACACTCTTGCAAAGTAATGGCATGGCTTTATTCAAAAAGTAAAGTCTCTTCTATGGACAACTGCCTCACATTTTTATATCCTTGTTGTGTCTGCTATTATGTTAATCTGTTGCCGTTAATGTATGTTGGGTTTTCTTGGGTTTTTTGTAAGTCGCATTGAGTTGTCCTGGGGGGGGGGGGGAAGCATCTAACAAATAATAATGGTGGTGGTGTCAAAATTCACAGGGGATTGTTTTGGGCAGCAAATTATTTGCGCTCTAGAGCTTGTGGACATTCAGTGAAGCTGAATGTTGGAAGATTCAGCCCAGATAAAAAGGAAGTCCTTCTTCGTGCAGCACAGGAGGCAGAGATGTCCACCAAGCAAGATGGCTTGAAAAGAGGGTTGGACAAATTCATTGAGGAGGAGAGGTCAATTGATGGCTCCCCTGGGTGTCTCTGCTCTGCTCTCCATGGTCCTGATCCAGCCTTGCCTTTGGTCCTCACACCTGCCTGCCCAAGGCAGTCTCAACCCCCAAGTCCACAACGCCACTTGCTGTCTGTTTGGATCCTGGCCTGACCCTTGCCTGCCAGCACATTCTCTTTTTCCTTTGGCTGCTGGACCCCCCAGAACTGCCACGGGGCACCCCAAGGAATATCTGTTTTCCAAGGGTGGGTAAAGAGATTGGAGGAGGCTGTGAGCTGGGGGACACAATGCATTCGTGCAGATTATTCATTTCCCCTTTTACGGTCACTCAGATCTTTGCAGATGATGGACTGGGAACATAGAAGTGATATCATGAAATGCAAATGACTATTAACGGGGGGAAATCAGACTGGAATTATGCACAGCGCTGGCTTGATAATTTAAACAAGAACCTGTGATTCTCTTTGAGAAGACAAATGTTTTACATGCACCTCTTCCATGGTGCAATTTGAGGGAAACGGCAGGATCCAGAATGCAACATATTTACACTTGCCGGTACTTGAAACAAGAACCAAAAGGATGTTTGAAAGTGTTAACATGGCGAAGCCCCCTGCCTAAGGTGATTAACTTTGCAGTGCCCGCATAATTAACATGGGTCTCCGCTGATTCAAATTTAAATTTATTTCCACAATATATTGAAGTTGTTGGCTCATGTATTAAAAGGGAGCTGTCTTTGAGAATCAGAGTTTTTGCTATCAAAACTAAAAGAGGGCTGGTGTGTGTGTGTGTGTGTGTGTGTGTGTGTGTGTGTGTGTGTGTTCTGTGCCATGTGGAGTCACAAATGTTTCCCATGCTCCAAAGAGCCGATTATGTGCCTCTGCCAAACCTCTCCCCACCGTGTGTGTCATGTGTGTCATGAACCACCCAAGATTCCCCCAGGGTCACCAAGGCCATTCTGAGAAGACAGGTGTCCATCACAAAATCCCTAACAAAAACAAGTACTCACAGAAATATGCTGAATGTCATGAATGTCACCTGACACTTCAAGAAGGATCCAGAAACTGGTATTGACACTGAGGAATAAATTCATTTGCTTGGAAATTGTTTTGCACCTGAAAACACAGGTGGCTTCCTATTGGAGTCCGGCCATTTAGACTCTGTACAACAACTAGCCCAAACCAAGACCCTGGATTTTGGACATCTTGATCTTCCTAGATCTATGCCATGCAGGGGTGGGGAACAGCTGTGCCTCCCCCCAGATCTTGTGGGACCCAATTCCCAGCAGTCTCAGCAGATGGAGATCAGCCACAGATACTGATGGGGTTTATAAGCAGCCCAGAAACATCTGAAGGGACCCACGATTGGTGACACCTGGACACCATCTCTGTCGTTCTCTGCCCTTCCTCCTTCTGCACCCCAGGGCAACAGGGCGGCCTTATTGCTTCACAGTTTGAGGAGGAAAATGTAGGATAAGGATTGGAGTTCATAGAATCATGGGTCTGTGAATTTGAAAGGAACTCCAAAGGGTCATCTAGTCCAACCACTTGCAAAGCAGGAATCACAGCTAAAGAATCCCAGTAGACGGTGATCCAACCTCTATTTAAAAACCTCCAGTGAAGGAGAGTCCACAACCTCCCAAGGGAGACCATTCCACTGTCAAATCGCTCTTACTGTCAGAAAGCTCTTCCTGATGTTGAGTTGGAATCTCCTTTCCTGTCACTGGAAGCCATGAGTTTGATGTGGGAATGTTGAGAGTGGCAGGAGAGGATATATTGATGATTAATATCCTTCCTAACTTGTGCTAGTAAGTTTCTTCACTTAGCAGAGTGCATTCCCCTTCTTACGCAGGACAAAAAAGAAGTTCACAGGACGAAAGAGAAGATCGAAGAGGAAGAAGGTGGCTGCGTGACTTGGCCTTTTACCATGTCTGGAAAGGTCACACCCACCTACTAGTCACATGGAAAGAAGGATGCTCCAGGAGGAACAGGAAGTTTTGACTGGCTGGACCAAACATTCCCTTGCATGACCACTCTAGCAAAACAAGGAATGTTGTATTTGACTGCTCCCAGTGGATTACATCCCACATTTGGGTCATACCCTCCAGAGCAGGAGAAAACAAGTACAGTATGTTCCCTCTTCCACATGACAGCCCTTGAGATATCGGAAGATGGCTCTCATATTTTTTTCTCGCTCTCCTCCTTTCCAGGCTAAACGTCCCCAACTCCCTCAACTGCTCCTCACAAGGCTTGCTTTCCAGACCCTTGAGCATCTTGGTCACCCTCCTCGGCACACCTTCCAGCTTCTCCATATCCTCCTCCAAGTAGGGTGCCCAGAACTGGACATAGGAGTCCAGGAGGGGGCTGAGCAAGGCACAGTACTGTGGGGTCTTTTCTCTCACTCTGTGACCTCACAAATCCTGTGCCAGAACTTCTTTGCAGGAGCTTGGACTAAATGACCCTTTGGGTCCCATCCAACTCTGCAATTCTATGATTCTATGGATTCCTTCCTGGCCGGGGTATGCAAAGTGGGGCCATGGCAGACCCTCCTGTGAAGATGAAGCTGCGGCTTGTGGCAGGCAGGCCACACTCTCTAGCAAGTGTTCCTTCCATCTCCTGCCTTTCCAACTCCAAACCACTCAGAATGCCTGAACAGAATTGCTAGTGGCTCTTTTTGAAATCCGAGGTCCCAGCTGAGCTTGGCTTAGAAAATTCAGTGGCCCCCCCCAGCTGTGTGTGAGTGTGTGACAGAGAGGGAGAGAGGACAGAGAGACAGCTCCTGAAAAACAAAACCAGGAATCAGCACACCTTCAAGGACTGGCTTGCAGTTAATAAGGTGTAAGGATGTTGTGAGAAAGCAGAAAGGCTTTTCATTTTGCAACTCCCAAGTCTGAAAAGTTAAGCGGGATCCGTGGCTCTTTTGGCAGGACATGAAGGGACCAAACTCTTCAAAGCCCCTTTGCCTCCAGGCTGTTTTTCCCTTTGAATAGTGACATTATTTGGCAAGCCAGGAGGATACACAAAGACAACCTTTGCTGGGATGCTTCGGCACATTTCCAGCTGCATGCAGCTTTGCGCTCCAAAAAGACTGTGGTGCTTATTAAGTCAAATGGGCCCAGAAACCCGCCTTGGCGGAAATATGAACTTGGTCTTGCTCCAGGAAATGAGCAAGATCCTGACTGCATCACCCTCCAGAGGTTGCAGAGCCATCTCACTGTCCAAGGATGAAGTCTAGCCCACAGATGGAGTGGGCCTCTTGGTGTCCATTGCTGAGTCAAAGCAGAGCAGAACTTAGAATCATGGAATCATAGAATTGCAGAGTTGGAGCCCAAACTGGGGTCAGGTCCTCTCTCCTTTCCTAGGTAGGACCAGTTACAGGTAGATAGCCGTGTTGGTCTGTCATAGTCAAAACAAAATAAAAAAAATTCCTTGCATGCACACGAAAGCTCATACCAAGAACAAACTTAGTTGGTCTCTAAGGTGCTACTGGAAGGAATTTATTTATTTATTTTTTCCCAGGTAGGAGTTTCTCTCCCTTGTCTGGGATGCTGAGGAGGCAGCAATGCTTCTGAATACCAGTTGCTGGGAATTGCAAGAGGGGAGAGGACTCTTGTGCTTGGATCCTGCTTGTGGGTTTCTTGCAGGCATCTGGTTGGCCACTGTGAGGACAGCATGCTAGACCAGATGGGGCCATTGGCCTGATCCAGCAGGCTCTTCTTGTGTCCACCACTCTTTCAGCACACATCCAATCCTGTGTGGATTTGACATTCGTTAGCCATTGAGCAAAAAAGGAGGGCCTTCAAAGAATGCCAAGGAAGTGCCCTCACCCAACCTTTTCCCACTAGGTCCCCAGGGTGCCTCTCACGTCAAATGTCAAATCCAAAACTTTCCCAACTCCTCGGGCTGATTTTACTATATAATTTTTTCTTCACCCACCCTCTCAGGAGCATCACACCTCCGTGCTAGACTTCTATCAGACACTTAAAGGGCAATCTTGTTATTTCAGGCTCTGTAAGGCAGGGAATGATTGCAGTGATGACAACCTCATTTAACGGTATTTATTTCTTAATACACCCATGAGAGGAATCATGGCCGGGCGGAAACAATGCAAAGGGCTGTAATCAGGGCTCTGGGTGAGGCTGGTGCTGTTTTGCGACCAAATTGCCCCCTGGAACTGGAAAGGTTTTGCACAGGAGGAAAATCTTCCTTGGTGGAAATAAATGCACCTGAGCTGCTCAGGATTCTTCCAGGCCAACACCACGATCTAGAGAACAGTGCAACTCAGCTCTGCCTCTCCAGTGGCAATTTAGAAGTGAAAATAAAAACAGACAGACCAAACCAAAGGGGGCCCACCCAGTCCAGCCTCCTGCTCTCACCGTGGCCGAGCAAATGCCCCAAATGGGAGACCGAAAGCAGGACCTGAGAGCAAGAGTAGTTCTCCCCTCCTGCAGTTTCCAGCAACTGGGATACAAAACCACAACAACCTCACCTCATACCCCTCAACCATCCTGATCTGAGTGGGACAGCCCAGAATTACAGAAGCCATCCTGGCTTCCAGTTGGGTCCCAGAATGTCCCGGTTTTTGGAGCGGCACTCTGGCATGAGTTTTCTGGCTCACGCCAGAGCGCCGGACCAAAAGACGCCCCCTTTTTTATCTCGTGCTCTTGCACAAGTCAGCTAGCTCCTGCGAGAGCTCGGGACCAAAAAGAGAGTGTCCTGATTTTGATCAGCGGGATGTTGGAGGACACGCAGTAGAAGACAGCCATTGTGGCTAGGAGCATTCTCCTTCACGAATGGGTCTGAATCCCTTTTGAAGCCATCCAAGTTGGTGGTGAGGCAAGGGAGACAAAATGGAAAAGGGAAACGGAGGGGACAAGGAAGAGAGGGAAAGTGTGTTGATGGAAGGGGGAGGAATGGAGAAGGAAACAGGAGGTGAGTGGGGGGGAGAGCATTGCTTGCTTTCCCTCTCCTCCTTCTCCACTTCTCTCTCCTCTGCATTTCATGGCATCTTCCTTTCCCTTCCTTTCCATACCTCTATCAAACCCCTCGCCCACAGAGTCCTGCTCAAGTTCTGAGCTGTGCGTGCAGCTGGCTCCTGAAGGGCAGGTGCCCAGCTTTTGTTGTTGTTGTTCAGTCGTTCAGTCGTGTCTGACTCTTCGTGACCCCATGGACCAGAGCACGCCAGGCACGCCTATCCTTCACTGCCTCTCGCAGTGGCCAAACTCATGTTAGTAGCTTCGAGAACACTGTCCAACCATCTCATCTTCTGTCGTCCCCTTCTCCTTGTGCCCTCAATCCTTCCCAACATCAGGGTCTTTTCCAGGGAGTCTTCTCTTCTCATGAGGTGGCCAAAGTACTGGAGCCTTAACCTCAGGATCTGTCCTTCTAGCGAGCACTCAGGGCTGATTTCCTTCAGAATGGATAGGTTTGATCTTCTTGCAGTCCATGGGACTCTCAAGAGTCTCCTCCAGCACCATGGTGCTGGTGCCCAGCTTTGCAAGAGAGCAACTGCAGGCTCCAGGCAGTAAGCCCAGGTACAAAGGTGAGATAGGATGGGTTTGAATGACAAGAAAGGAGATTACGGTGAAACATTAGGAAGAACTTTCTGGGGCTAAGAGCTGTTGGACAATGGAACAGACTGTCTGGAAAGGTGGTGGGCTCTCTCGACTTTGGGTGGCCATCTGTCAGGGATGCTTTAGCTGGGAATCCTGCATTGCAGGGGGGTTGGACTAGATGACCCCCGGGGTCCCAACACTCCCATTCTATGAGTGCAGCTGAAGGGGAGAGGAAGACTGGAGGGAAAGTGGAGAGCATTTTGGTGATGAGGCAGGCCCATTTCTCTCAATCTCTTGTCATAACTGAGTTTCCTCGTGCCCTAACAATGCAAAATTAGTTTAGAAGCCCACAAAAGAGATTCAGCCAGATGGAATAATTCCATCTCCTGGCCTTTGTGTGTTTCTGTCTTACCAGCTCACCAGGGGCTTGTTTGCTTCCCCAGATTTGTGCTCCAGCTCGTTCGTGCAAAAACAAAAATGACCTCGCAAAAACCTGGGGGAGGGGGGTTTGTGTTGGGAGGAAGCCAGATTCGCTTCCGGTTGTTATAGTGAAACTGGGAGGCCGGGAGGAGGAATCTGCGGCTGCTGCCAGTGGGCTGCTGGGTCCCTCTTCGCTTGTTCTTCTCAATACAGTGGTACCTTGGCTTACAACCATAATCCATTCCAGAGGTCTGGTTGTAAACCAAAACAGGTTGTAACCAAAGGCTCGTTTTCACCAATGGGACCTCCCCCCCCCAAAAAAAAATGGGTTGTAATCCAAAAAAAGGGACACGCACTTCCAGGTTTGACATGGTTGTATTCCAAAACGGTTGCAAAACAAGGTACCACTGTATCCAAAATCGGCACTTTTACATAAAATAGCACAAGGCGGTACACAACCTGACAAGACAATACTGTAATAAGAACAATAAAACTGAGTTGATGGGGCTGGGGTGTGTGTGTGTGCCACTAGCCCCAAAGGCTCTGCTCTGCCTCCATGGTGGTCAGAGGCAGCAGTGTTTCTGAACACCAGCTGGTGGGAACCATGGGAGGAAAGAGGGCTCTTGTGCTCAAATCCTGATTGCTGTTTCCCATGAGGTGCATTTTGTTGGCTCTGTGGGAACAGGATCCTAGACTAGATGGGTCACTGAGCTTGACCCAGCAGAACTCTTCTTATGCTTTTATTCTCCTGTGCTCAGATCCTGCTTGTGGGCTTCTTCCCATTGGGACGCCTGGTTGGCAACTGTGAGGAGGCAACAATGGACAGGTCATTGGCCCTGATCCAGGACAGTTCTTCTTATTTCCTGAAGGCAGCTGCCATGCTCAGCCTTGTTCCAGGCTCTCTTCAGCCACTGGGTGCCAGGGATACTGGATGGTTATAGAAGATGGTTCCAGGCTGGAAGAGCCAATGGCCTGACTCAGGTGGGAGGGCAGCCTCACCTGCGCTTCTCCCGCTCCTGGAAGACCGTCTTCCTTTCCCTCCTGCCAGGAGGAGGCATCCGCAACAGAGGCAGCCGCACCTGGGAACGTCTCCCAACACAATCACGCCTGACGCACGGAAGTTAAATATTTTCAAAACACTTATTTTTGGAAGCCACAAATGCTTCTGCTCTGCCTTGGAAAGGTTTTATCATAATTAATGAGGGAGGAACATTTGGAAGAATAGGCCAGGTGTACGATGAGCAAACAGGAAATCACAGAGCCCCGTTAATGCTAACATTTCGCTCTCGTCTCCTTCTCCGCTTCAATCTGCTCCTAATTGTTGGGTAATTAACGACTCCTTGCGCCGCCGAGAACTTTTTTCTCTCTCCAAGCTGAGGCCCTGGTATTCTTGGCAAAGAGCCCTCAGGGTTGGCACACGCCTTTGTGCTTCGCCTTGTTGTGAAGCGCAAGCGTTGCTCCATGCAAAATGGCTCATTTTCAAAGGGCTCGCACTCCACACTCAGCAAGAGGCCACCTCGGCCGGGAAGCAGCTCTGCGCCAGGCACCCTTTGAGGAAGCGGGGTGGGTGCGCATGAGAAAGAGAGACCTCTTCCCCAGGGGTGAAGCAAGGGAGTGGTGGGGGTGGTTCACCCCGGGTGCCACCCTGGAGGGGGGTGACACTCGCCCCCTGCAACTCCCAAGCCTACAGCGAGCGACGGCCATGATGGCCCTTTCGGGCTGCCAGCAAAGCTGCAAAGCTCTCCCCCTTTCCCCAGGCTCGCTGTAGGCTTGGGAGGCGGGGGGCGCCATTGCCCTGATGCCCGGTAAAAAGCCTCGCTCCACAGCTTGCTCGCTCTCCCGCTCAGCACTTTGCTTCCTTCCCGCTCAGGCTGTGGGCAGAGGCGAGGGGCGGGCCAGGGAGGGGTGTCAGCGGCCCAAGAGAAGCGTCCCCTCCTGCCCCACCCCTCCGCCCACAGTGGGAAGAAAGCAAAGCGCCGAGCAGGTGAGCGAGCAAGCTGTGGAGCGAAGCTTTTTACCGGGCAGCAGGGCAACGGTGCCTCCCAAGCCGCTCATAAAAAAGCCTCGCTCCGCGGCTTGCTCATGGTTTGCTGGCGGCTCCGCCAGCAACCCACTACGTAGCACGCATGAACAGCGTTGCTACATAGCGACGCATGCGTCATACGTAGCGACGCTGTGCATGCGCACTACGTAGTGACGCCCTGCCCCTTGGGTGCACATCATGTTTGCCGCTCCGGGTGCCTGAGTGGCTTCCTATGCCTCTGCTCTTCCCAACTCTGGTCTTCTTACAAATCTACCGGTAGGGAAAGGGATGGAAGGGGGCACGATCCAGCAGAGCTCTCATGGAGAGATGGGGGTACGGGGAGAAAGAAAGGGAGAAACGTGCTAAGAGGAAGGCACGCTTGGCAAATCCACACCGTGATCAACTCCCGCCCGGAAACCAATGTCCCCACTGTGGAAGGACGTGTGGATCCAGAATTGGCCTCCACGGTCACTTACGGACTCACTGTTAAAACCATGTTTATGGGAGACAATCTTACTCGGCTACGAGGGATCACCAAAGAAGAAGAGTTTTCTGTGTGCAAAGAGGAGGTCACCTTTCTTGCCCTTAAGCACATCATAAGCACATCATAAGAAGAGCCTGCTGGATCACGGTTGCTGGAAAACATAGGAGGAGACGAAATGGACCATTGATTGGCCTGGTCCCGGGGGCTCTTCGGATGTCCTTATGGAGAACACAGGAGCAGAGAGTCCTCTTGCCTTCAGCTCCTGCTTGTCAGCTTCTCACCAGCTTGGCCACCGTGAGAACAGGATGCTGCGCTAGATGGGCCATTGAGCCTGATCCATCAACTCTTCTGATGTTCTTATGACTGGCAGGCATCTGAGGACCCAGAGCGAACCTTCTGAGTGGCAGCGAAGCAAAGCCTCTTCCTCTCCCCACCAGCTCCCCTGCAGGAGAGGAGTGCTGAGCTCCTTTTTCTGCATCAGTGCCCCCCCCGCCACTCCGCCTGCCTTCCCTTCCCCCCTCCTCAATTCAGTGTGTGTGGATTCGCTCTCCCTCCGGAACTGCCAAAGTTTAGCTGACAAGGCGAGCAGATGCTGGCCTCTGCTTTGCAGCCCCTTCCCCGCAGACAGATCCCAGCCTCCAAAATGGCACAGGCAAGCAGGCACTTTGCTGCGGGGAAAGCCCCCTACCCCCTCCTCCATGGCCTGCTGAGGGTTAATGTGCAGGCGCAGCAGGTTAACCCTTGCAACCCCAGCAGGAAATGAGCAGAGGCTCTTTCCTCTCTCCCTGGGACTCTAGGCTTCATTTACTGTGCCCCCCCCCCCGCCAGCATCCTCCAGCAACCCAGATGCTGCAGCCTCTGCTTGTGCTCCCTCTGGCAATCTTCGTCCTCTGCTGTGTGTGTAAAAGAGAGGGGGGCATAGAGGGAGGTGCTGGGGGGGGGGACCGAAAGAGAAATCGGCACCGCTTAGTATGTAAAGCCCATAAACACTTGGGACCACTTCACCTGACCCCACTGGTGCCCACTCGACCACTTTGATCAGCAGAATCAGCACTGTTACAAGAGCCACATAATAGCTGTACCATGTTCGAAAGAATTGACCATTCAGTGTGGCAGCAGCAACACTTTGCATCCTCTGCCTGCTGAGATCCAGCCAAAAGAAAAAAGAAAAGACACAGTCCCACTCTATTCTGCCTTGATCAGACCCCACCTGGAGTATTGTGTCCAGTTCTGGGTGCCACAATTTAATAAGGATGCTGACAATCTGGAAGGTGTGCAAAGGAGGGTGACCAAGATGATCAAGGGTCTGGAAACCAAGCCTGATGAGGAATGGTTGAAGGAGCTGCGTATGTTTAGTGTGGAAAAGAGACTGAGAGGAGCCACAAGAGCCATCTTCAGATATCTCAAGGGCTGTCACATGGAAGAGGGAACAAGCTTGATTTCTCTTGCTCTGGAGGGTAGGACCTAAACCAGGGGTCAGCAACCTTTTTCAGCTGTGGGCTGGTCCACCATCCCTCAGACCATGTGGTGGGCCGGACTATTTTTTTGTTGGGGGGGGGGGAATGAACCAATTCCTAGGCCCCACAAATAACCCAGAGATGCATTTTAAATAAAAGGACACATTCTACTCATGTGAAAACATGCTGATTCCCGGACCGTCTGTGGGCCAGATTGAGAAGGCGATTGGGCCGCATCCGGCCCACGGGCCTTAGGTTGCCTACCCCTGACCAAAACCAACGGCTTCAAGTTTCAAGAAAGGGGATTCCAACTAGATATCAGGAAGAACTTTCTGACAGTAAGAGCTGTTTGGCAGTGGAACCGATTCCCTCAGGAGGTTGTGGACTCTCCTTCCTTGGAGAGGAGAGGTTGGGTGACCATCTGTTATGGATGCTTTAGTTGAGATTTGTGGGAATGTTTAGGAATGTCGGGGAGGATATATTGTTTAAGATATCCTATTCCAACTGGTGTTTACAGGTTCAGCAATATCAGCAGAGCTAACATTCCCCTTTTTAAAGTCACACAGCGAAAGCTTGCTTAGATTCGTTTGAATCTCCTTAAAATAATGTCCTGGTATTTTCCCTTTAATCCCTCTCAAAACAAGACACTACACAGTCGTCTATAAAAGATATAAAATAATAAAAGATACTTACAATCATCAACTGGTCACAATAAGATCCCAGTAGAGGCAGACTTAAACTTAGTAAAATAGTACACACGTGGAGTCTATCTCCATAAGGGAGAAAGCCCCTTTGTCTGCTCTTGGCTTTATGATGCTGCTCTGTTGAAGAGAAGATCCAAAAGAGGGAGATGGCGTCTGGTCCCAAGAGATTTGTAGTCAGGTGAAACCACACCCACCTCCAGTCACACAGGTAGAGGAAGTCCATCCCACCCCGGGAGAATCAGCAAGTTCTGATTGGCTGGCATAGAGTTCCCCCTTCTATGTCCACTCTAGGATGTTGTGCTTGACTGCTCTGTGTTTACATCCCACAAGATTCTTGCATTGCAGAGGGTTGGACTAGATGACCATTGGATCCGCTTCCAACTCTACAATTCTATCATTCTATAAGCAGTCTTCTCCCCTCCTGTGGTTTCCAGCAACTGGCATTTGGAAGCACTGCTGCTTCCAGCCATGTCTATTAGCCACCAACAGTCCTTTCTTCCCCCATGAACTCGTCTAACCCTCTTTTAAAGCCATCCGGGTTGGTGGCCATCACAGCCTCCTGTAGCAGTGAGTTCCAAAGCTTAGCTATGCACGGAGAAGGACTTCCTTCCACATCTCATTCTCATCCCTGACCATTGGTTGTGCTGGCTGATGGGAGCTGGAGTCCAGCAACACCCAGAAGCAGTCGTGTGTGTGTGTGTGTGTGTGTGTGTGTGTGTGTGTGTGTGTGTGTAGGCCCTCCTATGAACTATCAAATAACTTGAGTGCAGCTTGCATTTTCTCATGCAACGTGAATGCCATCTGACCTCAGCGGCTCATTATTTTTTCATTTGTCAGCGAAGTTCTGAAATGTCATCCTTTTGTCACCTCCACTTGAGAGGCCCTCTCCAAAAATAACGTTCCAAGCGTGGGTCTCCTTTCAACGTCTTCTTCTTCCATGGCTGAAACAACAATTCGGCTTCCCTGCCGTTCCCCTCAATTATTCCTTCACTTCTCGGCTGTTTCCTTCCTTCTCTAATGGCCCCGCAGACCCTGTGGCTGGTTTCCTTCTCTGGCTGCTTTAAATTAACCTCTATTATTAGCTGTAGCGTCTCAAGCAACCCCTGGCCAGTGCTCCCATGAGGCTCTCTGAGGCAGCTGCCTCAAGCGACACTCTGGGATGGGTGGTGGATTTGCATCTGGGTGCAGCACCCACCTCCCTGCCTCCTGTCTGCATGTTGCCATATTTCCAAAACTAAAAACCAGGACACCCCAAAAGTTGTTAAGCTTTTTTTAGGAAGTCCCCTATTCCCCTCCCAAAAAATTGTTGGAATTGTTTTCTTTAGGAAACCACCAAATCAGTGTAGTTTTTTCCCCAGCTGACTTGTCCAAGATCCAGGACAAAGTGCCGCCTTTCGGGCATATGGCAGCCCTAGAGAAGACTGAGAGGGGATCAGAGAGGCATCTTCAAATATCTGAAGGGATCCTATATGGAAGATGAAGCCAGCCTTTCTTCTGCTGCTCCAGAGGGGTGGACCCAAACCAATTGAGTCACAGAACTATAGCTGTGATGGCCTGGGAGTCGGACTCAGACGCTGAACCTGAGCGATCCCAGCCTGCACAGGATTCACTGCCCTCAGAAACAGCAGAGCCAGGGCTGGGGCCTGGGTCGCAAGGGGACTCACCTGTGCTGGATCCTCAGGTGCAGGCGTCGGCTGAGGTTGATCTGGCTCCTAATGGGATGGAGGACTTACTGCCTACAGGTGCTCCACTCCCCACCCAGTCAGGGGAAGCTGAGGTTGCCTCTGGGTCCGGTAACCCTCCAGCTTCTCCTGAGCTGCAAAGGCTAAGGGCAGAGAGGCGAAGGGAACTAAGTTCTCGCAGGAGGAGTGCTCGCCTCCAAGCCAGGAGAGGCGAGTCACCTGGGGATCGGAGCCACCCTTCGCCTCGGGACAGATAAAGCCGGCCAGTCCCAGTCCCAAGTCGCAGGAGCAACATCGTTGCTGGAGAGTTCTGCTTGCTCCCTGCCCGGTTGTTCTGCCTGAACTCCTGACCTGCCTCGGTTCCCTGTTTATCCTGCCGTTCCTGACCTCGCCGGACTCCTTGCCCTGGACCCTGCTCCTGTTTATTCGGACTGCCTTCACGTACCTCTGACCTCGGACCGGACTTTGACCTCGCTTCCCGGATACTCCACGGGACCAGCACAGTTTGCTCCTGCCACACCCGCACTCCCCCTTCGTTGGGGTGCGTTCGGGAGGAACCTGTCGTCATGACTGACCAGGCGGCTGCGCTGGTGGCATTGGCCCAGGAGAACCAGGTCTTGACCCACACAGTGCAGCAGCTAAGCAATGCTGTTACAGCGCTTCAGCAGCGTTTGGACGCCTTGCCGGCTCCTGGTGCCGGCGCCCCAGCTCCAGGCAAGTACCCAGTGGCCCTGCCAGAGAAATTCGATGGGTCCCCGGCCAGCTTTCCCATGTTTCTCGCCCAGGCCAAGCTGTATATTCAGGGGCGAGCCCGGGATTTCCCCGACGACCGCACCAAGGTGCACTTCCTGATCAGCTTGCTGAAGGACCAGGCGGCCAAGTGGGCGTTGCCGCTGCTCCAGCAAGACTCCCCCTTGCTGACAGACTATACGGGGTTTTGCAACCATTTGGAAACCGCGTTCGCCAACCCCCTGAAGGGGAGTCAAGCCAATCGGGCGATTCGGCGGTTGAAACAGGGCAAGTCCACAGTGGCCGCCTACGCCACGGAATTTCGTCTGTTGGCGCAGGACTTGACCTGGAACGACTCCGCACTTCGGGACCAGTATCTCGAGGGGCTCTCGGACGAGATACTGGACCAGCTGGCCACGTTGGATTGCCCCGCCACGCTGGATGCCCTCGTCCATCGGAGTCTGCAGATAGACGATCGGTTGGAGGACCGTCGCCAGGCCCGGGCCCGCCGGCACTCTGGGCTCCCAGCTCCGGTGCTTCCCAGCAGTTCCACAGCCAGGGCCGAGTCACCGGAGCAGCCGATGCAGCTCGGGGCAGCGCGACCTTGCCTCTCCCCCTCGGAGAAGACTCGGCGTCGGGAGGGGAACCTGTGTCTCTACTGCGGTGGGAGTGGACACTACGCCCGAACCTGCCCCGAGAAACGCCAGCCACAGGGAACCATGCCAACCCCAGTAGCCAATGGCCCAGGCTACCTGGGGTCCCAAGCGTCACATGATGGGCCCTCACCGGTGGAATTGCAACACCTCATGATCCCGGTGCGTCTGTACCCCCCCGGCGGGCCCTGGATTCTCACCCACGCTCTAGTGGATTCGGGGGCAACCCGCTCCTATATGGACTCTGCCTTCGCGGCTCAGCATCGGGTGCCGCTCCAGAACAAGCTAGAACCGGTACAGGTGGAGGCAATTGACGGACGTCTCCTGCGGTCGGGCGCTGTTACTCGGGAGACCCAGCCCTTGGTCCTGTGCCACCAGCAGCACCGGGAGGTGCGTACCCTGGACATTGCCACCATGCCCCGGTTTCCGCTGGTGCTTGGAATGGACTGGCTGGAGTCTCACAATGTTCAGATCGATTGGGTCAATCGAACTGTACGCTTCCCAGACTCGGGTTCGAATGCTCAGTCCGAGATGCTATCGGCCGCTTCCATGGGGGAGGCTGCGTCAACGCTCCCCACCGTGTACCGGGACTACGTAGACGTGTTCGAGGAACAGGGAGCAGACCGGCTTCCTCCTCATCGGTCCTTCGACTGCGGCATAGACCTTTAGCCCGGGGCGCCCCTGCCTGTGAGTCGCCTATACTCTCTTTCAGAGCCAGAGCGTGAAGCCCTGCAGGACTTCCTTCACAAGAACCTGGAGCGCGGGTTCATTAGGCCCTCTACCTCTCCCACGGCCGCTCCAGTACTCTTCGTTAAGAAGAAGTGTGGGGAGCTTCGCCTCTGCCATGATTACCGAGCCCTGAATAAGATCACCATCCCAGACCGGTATCCCTTGCCCCTTATTGCGGAGCTGTTGGAGCGGGTGCAGGGGGCGCAGATGTTCACCAAACTAGACCTCCGGGGGGCCTACAACTTGATTCGAATCCGTGCCGGGGACGAGTGGAAGACAGCATTCGGGACCCGTTATGGGCAGTTCGAATACCTGGTCATGCCATTCGGATTATGCAACGCGCCCGCCGTGTTCCAACGGTACATCAACCACGTGTTCCAGGACTTGTTAGACAAGTACGTGGTGGTGTACCTAGATGACATTTTGATTTATTCCCGTGACCCGGCTCGCCACGAGAGTCATGTCCGGTCCGTGTTGCAGCGCTTGCGGGAGCACCGCCTGTACGCTAAACTCAGCAAGTGCGAGTTCCACCAGCGGTCAGTGGACTTCCTTGGACACCGACTCTCCCCGGACGGCGTGCAGATGGACCCCGGGAAGGTGTCTGCGGTTCGAGAGTGGGCGGCGCCGCGGAACCGCAAGGACCTACAGCGGTTTTTGGGGTTCGCCAACTATTACCGGACATTCATTGCGGACTATGCTCATCGCACCACCCCGTTGACCCGACTGCTGCGCCCCAAGACGCCCTTTGCCTGGGATGAGGAGGCTGAGGTGGCATTCCAGGGATTGAAAGCCTGTTTCCAGAAGGCGCCAATTTTGCAGCATCCTGATCCCTCTCGTCCCTTCGTGGTGGAGACTGACGCCTCCAGTACGGCTCTCGGTGCCGTCTTGTCCCAGCAACACGGACCTGATGAGCCACTGTTACCCTGCGCCTACTACTCCCGGCAGCTCCTTCCGGCGGAGCGTAACTATACCGTGTGGGAGCGGGAACTACTGGCCATCAAGGTGGCCTTTGAGGTCTGGCGCCATCATCTTGAGGGGGCACGACACCCAGTGGAAGTGAGAACTGACCACCGGAATCTGGAGTACCTCCAGACCACCCGCAAGTTGAACCAAAGGCAGATCCGGTGGGCGCTGTTCTTTTCCCGGTTCCAGTTCCGGATCCGCTACATCCCTAGCTCCCAGAACCGGAAGGCGGACGCCTTGTCCCGGAAACCCGAGGACGTCGCAGACACGGTACAGCAGGCAGTACCAACGACGATCTTACCACCAGCCGCATTCCTGGCCACTCGGGAGGCTGAGCCACTGCGGGCTCGGGTGCGGGAACAGCAACGGGTCGATGCTTGGGCGCAAGAACGGCTCCAGGAACTGTCCGATGGGTCATGCCCTCGATATCCAGGGCTGGCCCTGCACCAGGGCCTACTGTTGCACCAGGGTCGTCTGTACATCCCGCCAGGACCATTGCGAGCTGAGGTTCTCCGGATGTCCCACGATGCCCCGGCAGCGGGGCACTTCGGGCGGTACCGGACCACCCATCTGGTAAGCCGCGAGTTTTGGTGGCCCCGCCTGAAGGCTGACGTGGCACGCTACGTTGCTGGTTGTGACGTCTGCCGGCGGGCCAAGGGTCCTACTGGGCGACCCCCTGGCCTGCTCCAGCCATTGCCAGTCCCACCACGTCCCTGGCACACGGTCTCGCTGGACTTTGTGGTGGACTTACCCTCGTCTCATAACTGTACCTGCCTCCTGGTTTTCACAGACCATTTCACTAAGATGGTGCACTGTGCCCCCTGCCCATCTGTACCCACAGCTAAGGAAACGGCTCGACTGTACCTTCAGCATGTCTTCCGCCTGCATGGCCTACCCGAGCGTCTGGTATCCGACCGTGGCGTCCAGTTCACATCCCGCTTCTGGCGAGCCTTACACCAGGCCCTCGGGACGGAGGTCTGTCTATCGTCGGCCCACCACCCGCAGACTGACGGCCAGACAGAACGGGCAAATGCAGTTCTGGAGCAGTACCTCCGGTGTTATTGCAGCTTCCAGCAGGACGACTGGGTCGACCACTTGGCGTTGGCGGAGTTCGCGTACAACAATGCGGTGAACGCCTCCACCCAACAGACCCCGTTCCAGGCCACTTACGGTTACCATCCACGTTTGTTACCGGACGTGCTGCCAGCATCCGCTGTCCCCGCAGTGACCGACTGGCTCCAGGAGCTCCAGTCTCAGCAACAACTATTGATGGAGCAGCTGCGCCAGGCCAAGGACGCTTACAAGGCCCAGGCCGACCGCCACCGCCAGGTGGGACCAGAACTCCGTGTCGGCGACCTGGTATGGCTCTCCACTCGCCACCTGCACCCCTCTCGGCCTTCGCGGAAGCTGGATGCTCGCTTCACCGGCCCATTTCCAATTGTGGACCAGGTCTCACCAGTGGCATTCCGTCTCCGGTTACCCTCGACCCTGAAGGTCCACCCGGTATTCCACCGGGCCCTCCTCAGTCCGGTCGCCCCGCCTGACGAGTTCCACCCAGACCATCCACGACCGCAGCCGGTTTTGGTTCAGGGGGAGCCCGAGTACGAGGTGGAGCACATTCTTGACTCACGATACCGCAGGGGGAAGCTCCAATACCTCATTGACTGGAAGGGGTATGGGCCTGAGGATCGTTCGTGGGAACCAGCGGAGAACGTCCACGCGCCTGCATGCCTCCGTGATTTCCATGCGACTTACCCCAGCAAGCCTGGTCCGGCCCCTCAGTTGAGGGGGGGGCCTGGGAGGGGGGATGGTGTGATGGCCTGGGAGTCGGACTCAGACGCTGAACCTGAGCGATCCCAGCCTGCACAGGATTCACTGCCCTCAGAAACAGCAGAGCCAGGGCTGGGGCCTGGGTCGCAAGGGGACTCACCTGTGCTGGATCCTCAGGTGCAGGCGTCGGCTGAGGTTGATCTGGCTCCTAATGGGATGGAGGACTTACTGCCTACAGGTGCTCCACTCCCCACCCAGTCAGGGGAAGCTGAGGTTGCCTCTGGGTCCGGTAACCCTCCAGCTTCTCCTGAGCTGCAAAGGCTAAGGGCAGAGAGGCGAAGGGAACTAAGTTCTCGCAGGAGGAGTGCTCGCCTCCAAGCCAGGAGAGGCGAGTCACCTGGGGATCGGAGCCACCCTTCGCCTCGGGACAGATAAAGCCGGCCAGTCCCAGTCCCAAGTCGCAGGAGCAACATCGTTGCTGGAGAGTTCTGCTTGCTCCCTGCCCGGTTGTTCTGCCTGAACTCCTGACCTGCCTCGGTTCCCTGTTTATCCTGCCGTTCCTGACCTCGCCGGACTCCTTGCCCTGGACCCTGCTCCTGTTTATTCGGACTGCCTTCACGTACCTCTGACCTCGGACCGGACTTTGACCTCGCTTCCCGGATACTCCACGGGACCAGCACAATAGCATTAGAAGGGACCTTGAGGGTCTTCCAGTCCAACCCCCCGCAATGCAAGAATCTTTTTTTCCTGCAGCCTAGGGCTCAAACCCACAACCTAGAGATTAAGCTTCTCATGCTCTCCCCACTGAGCTAACTAAAGCTTCCGTGACAGTTGGAAGTTCTACCTGATGTTTGCTCAGAATCTCCTTTCTTGAAGCTTGAATCCATTGGTTTGGATCCTAACTTCCAGAGCTTAGGGGAAAAACAAGCTTGTTCCATCTTTAAATTGTGGTGCCCAGAACTGGACACAGTATTCCAGATGTGGTCTGACCAAGCCAGAACAGAGCCGCACTTTGACTTCCCTTGATAGACCTTATACCTCTGTTGATGACAGTATACTTCTGTTGAGTCAAATGACAAGAAAGGAGATTCCAACAAAGTATTGGGAAGAACTGTCTGATGGTAAGAGGTGCTGGATGCTGGAATTGACTCCCTTGGAAGTTGGTGGGATTTACTTCCTTGGAGGTTTTTAAGCAGAGGTTGGATGGCCATCTAGCAGAGATTCTTTAGCTGTGATTCCTGCATTGCAGAGGGTTGGGCTAAAATGCAAGAAGGGCACCTGAAAGATGGGACAGTTGGCCACGGGGTGCACAACTCATCATATCCAGAGGCTGAAGAAGGCAAGTTGGCTGGTTGGCATCTGCCTGTCTCAGGAGACAATGGAGGAGTGTGCCTTTGGGGGTGAAGTCAAAATGTTGGGACATTGCAGTGCCTGCTGTGGCTGTAGAGACATATGGGAGAGACATGTTTCGTTGCAGCTGGTGCAAATGAAGGCATCCAGTTGTGCTGCTACAAAAGCACCACAGTGTTTCTTTCCTCTGCACTCCTCCCAGTTGTCATTTCTCCTCTGGTCACTACCATGGATGCACAACCTGACTGTCTGTCTCCAGGAACTGTGGTCGTCTTGAAGGGATCCCCACATGGTGGGGGTGATGCTACCAGGCTTCATGTCACGGTTGCACACATCTCTGCAACGCATTGCAGTAAGAGACTGAGCTAATGCAAAGTGGCTGAGCTCCTCCCATGCCCAATCTTATTTAAATGAGCAGAAGCCAGGGAGCCTCTCAGGAGCATCAATCTAGCGCCACCCTCTGGAAATGGGTGTCTGATGCCCGTGGGATGGGAGGAAGCAGACATCAAGGTGCAGGAAGACCATGCACAAAGTGAAAGTCCTTCACACGGTGCATAGTTAAACTATGGAACTCCCTCCCTCAATGGCTTTAAAAGAGGACTCAATGGCTACTGATTGCGATGACTGTGCTCTGACTCCACAGTCAGAGGCAGCAATGCTTCTGAACCCCAGTTGCTGGAAGCACCAGGAGGGGAGAGCTGCTCTTGTGCTCAAATCCTGCTTGAAGATTTCCCACAGGCATCTGGTTGGCCACTGTGAGAATGCTGGACTCGATGGGCCCCCATGGGCCAGATCCGGCAGGCTCTTCTTATAATCTTATTGCTTTTCAGTCATTCACTGTGAGCAAGGGAGGGCACTTCAGTGAGGTCACCTGTCCACATTTCTGCAAAGGGTACAGCACTGTTAGTGAAAACTGTCTTCAGTTTTAGTTCGCCTTTCAACAATCCAGTGTTGGGAGCTGAAAAAGCGAAGCTGAGTGTTCTTGTCTGACCTCCTGCCAAATCTCCTGGCCCCTCCCAGGGCCTCCTCCCTCCAAGCCAGGAGAAACCTGGTCCACACCTCTGACTGGGAGAAGGATCCCGGGGTTCCCACGCAGGCACTTGGTCTCTGAGCTCCTCAGGGGTGGCAGAAACACATTTTGGAAGGTTCACAAGACCTTCAGTAATGGTCCCCACAAGAGGCCATTAAGGACTCTTAATTCAGATGCTCTGTAATGAAGGGAGCCGAGCGAGTGGAAAGATGAAGCAGGAAGGAAACGTTTAGCAGGGCAAGGATGCAATTATGTGCGGAGTTGAAGGACGGCAAGAGGGGCAGGAGGTGTTTGGGTTTTGCCATGGAAAGAGGCTATTAAGGGAAAGAGAATTTGCTAGGAAATGTTAACAAGCTCTGCGGGGGCCAGGCGGTGAAAGAGAGAGCTGGGTTTTCGGTAGGGAACCCAGATGATTTCCCCCCTCTCACTCACCTCTTGGTTGCCCTGGCAAAGGTTTCATTTAAAACTCGAGCGCTGCCTGTTAAGACACACAGAAGAATCAATCCTGTGTGTGCATCTCGCTCGAGGGAAGGGAGACAAATCTTTGCTTCTGAACACTGGGGGCTGGAAACCGCAGGAGGGGAGGGGGCTCTTGTGTGAGCAGGAGACACCCCTTACTCCTGGGAGGAAGACATCCTCGGAAGATGAAAGGGTCGTCCAGGGAATCTCGCCATCTCCAGCCCTGGGAATTGCCCCCCCAAGGCAGTGTGGGTGGGGCATCAGAGCACAGCCTCCCCACTGTTCAGCTGCAGGGAAAAGATGTGAGCTTTCATTTTCAAAAGCTGAGTATGGAGGTCTCCTGAGTCCTCCCCTCCCCCTGTGGCTCTCAGGTTCCTGACACACACACACCCCGGGATGCCTGGACAAAGGAGAGGATGAACATAAGAAGCTGGATCAGGCCAGTGGCCCATCTAGTTCAGGACCCTTTTCTCACAGAGGCCAACCAGATGACCATATGGGGAACCCGCAAGCAGGATTTGAGCCCAAGAACCCTCTTCCCTCTTGTGGCTTCCAGCCACGGGGGTTCGGAAGTATTGCTGCCCCCATCTATAGGCCTCTCCTCCATTAATTTGTCCATTGTCCAAAGCATCTGCAGCTGCCTGAGTGTCATGCAATGTCCAGGCCCTTCTGAAGGTCACCTGGCACAAGGGCCTCCTCTCCCCCCCCCCAGGAAACCAACCTGCCCTTCCTGTCCAGTCACATCCGACCTTCTGGATGAGGGCAGCAAGTTCTCTCTCTGCTCTCCCTGCTGTATCAGGAAGGAGAATCTGGAAGCGCCTCCGCATAGTAAGCAGCAGCGCCACACACTCTCTCCCTCCTCAGACATGTCTCCAAACTGGATCTGGATCTGGATGAGGGGATCGGGGCAAAGGGGGCAGCTCCCACTGAAGGGGGCAAGGCCTTCACAGTGGCCAGTTAGATGCCCCAATGGAAAACCAGCAGAACCAGTTGCTGGAAGCCACAGGGGTGGAGAGGAGACCCCCCCCACTCGAATCCTGCTTGCAGGTTTCCCACCTTGAGAACTGGCTGGCAACTGTGATCACTGATCACTATTTGGGGAGCTCATTCTCCTATGTTCACAGAGTCACACCCCAGCAGCTGCCTCTGTGTGTGTGTGTCTCGTCCCTTCAGACAGGCAAGGGCAACACACACACACACACACACACACACACACACACACACACACACTTTACTCCCGTCTCTCATATCAAATGTGCTGTGTGTGTGTGGAAGTGAGCAACACAGAGCCCAGTATCCCTTCTGCCACCCGTTCTCCTGCTAACTGGCAAAATGTTCAAATACCACACGCAAGTGCTGTGAAAATAACGTTGGGGGTATTTATAGTTCCAGAGATAATGAAATGCAAATAGCAGTAGCTGCAATTTGGCAGGGACCGAGCCTGCTTTTCTGCACACACTCAGTGAGCAGGGATGACTCTGCAGTTGTGAATGGCTGGGGATATTCAAGGCTTCACGGCAGCCGCCTTCTGGCTGTGTGGTTTGCCAGGCAGAGCTTCTGCTTGGCCTGCAGGAGGTCCCAGCTTCAACCTCTTCGTGGACCAACAATGGTCTAACTGGGCACCAGGCAGTTCCCTGTGTTCCTGAGCCCTCAAGCCTGGGAGAGTCTCCAGGCCTCTTGAAAAAGATGCTCTTAAGAACATAGGAAGCACCTGCTGGATCAGGCCAATGGCCCACCCAGCCCAGCATCCTTTTCTCACTGAGGCCAACCAGATGTCCCAGTGGGGAGTCCAAAAGCAGGACCCAGACACAAGAGCAGCCAGAGCAGAGCCATGGTGACCAGCAGCCACCGATAGCTCTCTCAAGACATCTGCCCATCATCTTATGGCATTCAGCTTCCTTGGGCGAGTTCTAGTGTTATGAAAGAGGGAGGAAATCTTCCTGCTGTCCACTTTCTCCAGGCCACGCATAATTCTATAAATTTCGAAGTTGCCACCTCTTAGTCTCCGTTTCTCTAAACTGAAAAGTCTCAAACACTGCAGCCTTTCTTCAGAGGGGAGTCTCTCCACCCCCTTGGTCATTGGGGAGTCTCTCCATCTCCTTGGTCATTTGGGTGGCCCTTCCCTAAACCTTCTCCAACCCCACAACCTTCTTTATGAGGTGAGGCCACCAGATCTGGACACAGTAGATTCCCAAAGCTCCTGGGTGGTTCTTGCCCCAGAGATGCTCTTTTCTATTTCTAGAGATGTATTTGTCTTCTTCGGAGACACATGAGAAAAGAGGTCAACCTGGAATCCAGAAAACACTTCTGGCAGAAATGCAAGACTAGAAGCACTGCTCTCCCCACCCCAGTGGGTGTGTTGCTCTTAACCCCATGACCTCCCAGTTGACACCCCCACACACACACACCCCACAGTTCTACAGATCACCAAGCACCATCTGAGGCCACCGGCTTCCTTGTGACGCTTACTGGTATGATTGGCAGCCTGCCTGCTCAGCTTCTCCCACTGAGGTGTGGACAAGCTCCAGCTGCCTTCACAACACGGATCTTGAATATTTACCAACAGCGGGTGACATCATCCTCTGCGGAGACACATCCCTCCCCCCCCCCATTCCTTGCTAAACCTCTTCCGAGGGCAGAAAGCTGGTTGATAACACGTTTAATTAAACTTGTGAATTTGCCCGAAACCATCTTGTCTTGTTCTTGTGCTTGACTTGTCATTACATCCTTTCAGAGCGTGGAGAGATCAGTCAGCACCACGGACAGCTCCAGGCCCAACTTCCAGGCTGCCCTTTCAGATCCACAGCACTGGAGTCCCCACTGCACACAGATGGGTTGCTGGGGGCAGAGGGAGGATAGCTCCCGACTTTATGTTCCCAGGACTGTTTCAAAGCAGAGGTAGAAACATAGAATTGTAGCGTGAGAAGGGACCACGAGGGTCTTCTAGTCCAACCCCCCGCAATGCAGGAATCTTTCCCCCCTACAACGTAGGGCTCAAACCCACAACCTTGAGAGTCTCATGCTCTACCCACTGAGCTATCTGAGATAGTCTTTGGTACAGCACTGGGATGGCCTTCAAAGATCTCCATGGGAAGAGGGTCCTGTGATGGAAAGGTATTGCTGCAGCCTAGGGTAGAATCATCAAATTGTTGATGATAATAATAATAATAATAATAATAATAATAATAATAATAATAATAATTTATTATTTATACCCCGCCCATCTGGCTGAGTTTCCCCAACCACTCTGGGCGGCTCCCAATCAAGTGTTAAAAACAATACAGCATTAAATATTAAAAAACTTCCCTAAACTTCCCTAAACAGGGCTGCCTTCAGATGTCTTTTAAAAATAGGATAGCTGCTTCTTTCCTTGACATCTGATGGGAGGGTGTTCCACAGGGCAGGAGCCACTACCGAGAAGGCCCTCTGTCTGGTTCCCTGTAACCTCACTTCTCGTTGAGCTGGAAGGTACCCCTAAGTGTCATCTAGTCTAACTCCTGAAGTGCAGGAATCACAGCTAGAGAAGCATTGAGAGATGGCCACCCAACCTTTGTTGAAGAATATCCCATGAAGAAGAGTTCATCACCTTCTGAGGAAGTCCATTCCGCTGTCCAACACCTCTTACCATCAGAAAGTTCTTCCTAAAGTTTAGCTGAAAACTCATTTCTTGTCACTTGAATCCATTGGTTCAGGTCCTGCCCTCAAGAGCAGGAGAAAACAAGCTTGTTCCCTCTTCCATGTGACAGCCCTTTTGATATTTGAAGATGGCTATCTCTCAGTCATTTTGAAGGACAGGATCACACTTCAAAATGACCTTAGCAGATTAGAGAACTGGGCCAAGGCAAACAGGATGAATTTTAACAGGGAGAAATGTAAAGTACTACACTTGGCAAAAAAAAAAAAAAAATGAAAGGCACAAATACAGGATGGGTGACACCTGGCTTGAGAGCAGTACAAGTGAAAAGGATCTAGGAGTCTTGGTAGACCATAAACTTGACATGAGTCAACAGTGTGATGCAGCAGCTAAAAAAGCCAATGCAATTCTGGGCTGCATCAATAGGAGTATAGCATCTAGATCAAGGGAAGTAATAGTACCACTGTATTCCGCTCTGGTCAGACCCCACCTGGAATACTGTGTCCAATTCTGGGCACCACAGTTCAAGAAGGATACTGAGAAGCTGGAACATGTCCAGAAGAGGGCAACCAAAATGGTCAAAGGCTTGGAAACGATGCCTTATGGGGAACGGCTTAGGGAGCTGGGTATGTTTAGCCTGGAGAAGAGAAGGTTAAGGGGTGATATGATAGCCATGTTCAAATATATCAAAGGATGTCATATAGAGGAGGGAGAAAGGTTGTTTTCTGCTGCTCCAGAGAAGCGGACATGGAGCAATGGATTCAAACTACAAGAAAGAAGATTCCACCTAAACATTAGGAAGAACTTCCTGACAGTAAGAGCTGTTTGACAGTGGAATTTGCTGCCAAGGAGTGTGGTGGAGTCTCCTTCTTTGGAGGTCTTTAAGCAGAGGCTTGACAGCCACCTGTCAAGAATGCTTTGATGGTGTTCCTGCTTGGCAGGGGGTTGGACTGGATGGCCCTTGGGGTCTCTTCCAACTCTATGATTCTATGATTCCATTGCACAGGGTTGGACTAGATGACCACTGGGGTCCCTTCCAACTCTACAATTCTATGGTTCTATGATTCTCTTTTCCAGGCTAAACATACCTAGCTCCTGCAACAGTTCCTCATCAGGCTTGGTTTCCAGACCCTTGACCATCTCAGTCACCCTCCTCTGCACACCTTCCTGCTTGTCCATATCCTTAAATTGTGGTGCCCAGAAGTGGACACAGGACTCCAAGGCTGAAGAGAGGCTGACCCTGTGAAGGCTTCAGGTCCCCACATGGCCACAAAGCTCACCAGTTGACATTGGGGGCTGGTCACCACCACACTTCTTAGCCTAACCCTACCTCACAGGTTTGTTGTGGAGATGAAAAGGGATAAGGGGAGAACCGTGGGTGCCACTCTGAGCTTCTGGGAGAAAAAAATGGGCTATAAATGCCCAGCACCCAACAGGGCCTCCCCTGCCCTGCCCCAGTCAAGGTGCCCACAGGGGATCCTTCAAGGCGAGCCAAGTTATTTTGGCATCTGAGCTGGAAAATCCCCAAAGTGCCTTCCGCCCCCCCACCCCCAACAATACAGAAAAGACCAGCCTTATTCCGTTTATTTATTTTTTTACTCCTGAGCTCTGCTGTTGCTGTTTTTCAATGCTGTGTATCTTGTGCATTGTTCTCGTTTGCATTCTTTGCATTTAAATATATTCCTTATTGTAGTGCGGTTTTAGAATTATTTTAAGCCTCCCTAATGCATAGGCACCAGGAGGCGGGAGAGGGGGAGGTGGGGGGGGATGAACCAACATTAATAAACTGAATAACTGTTTTCTGCCCTTTCTGGACACTCTTGAACAGATGGCTGGGGTGGCTGCCTCCCTCTGCCTCATGGTGGGGCCGGCTCTGGCTCAGAGCAAGTCCCCCCCCCCCAAGCCCACATCAAGAAGCAGAGGGGCAGAGCAGCTTCTCTGCAGAAGAAAAGTCCCTGGTGCTTGCAAACCAGGCTCTGTCCCTGCAGGGGTCCCTTTCTTTGAAACCCCCCCCCCTCTCTGCTCCCCAAGGAGCCACAGAATAGGGCTGCCATACGTCTGGATTTTCCTGGGTATCATTAGGATTTCAAAGGAGGAATTGATGTCCAGGGGGGATTTGTCCTGGATATTAGGTAAGTCCATTGAAAAACTGCATGGTTTTTTGGGAGGTGTTTTTGTAAATAAAAGTTCAACAACTTTGGGGGCTTTTCCTTTTAAAAAGCTCAAGAATTCTGGGATGTCCTGGCTTTTACTTTTTGATATAGGGCAGCCCTACCATAGAAACATAGACTGATAGAGCTGCAAGGCACCCTCAGCGTCATCTAGTCCAACCCCCTGCAATGCAGGACTCGGGGCTAAAGAATTCCTGAGCGGTGGCCATCCAGCCGTTGCTTATAAACCTCCCAGGGAGGAGAGTCTGTTGGAGATTCATTCCCTGTGTGCAGTCATGGGTTTATTGTCTATCACATGACTGCGTATGTGTTTTGATTCCACAGGAATGGGATGTGACGAAGACAGGATGTTTGTCTTACTGTGTTCCCTGAAGTGGGACTGTTTTGGGACTACAACTCCCATCACCCTGACCACTGGTCCTGTTAGCTAGGGATGATGGGAGTTGTAGTCCCAAAACATCTGGAAGGCCAAGTTTGCCTATGCCTGGCCTAACTTCTGTCGTCTATGCGCTGATAACATCCAGGTTAGATTATTGCAACACATTATACAGGGGGCTGCCTCTGAAGACAGTTCAGAAACTTCAACTGTTGCAGAATTTGGCGTTCCTCTCCAGGACAAGATGCTTTGGCCGATTAAGCAGTCTGTGGTCTTCAAAACTGAGCAAGAAGGCTCATTGTTTTGTTTGTTATTATGTTACATACTTTGCACTTTCATATTGTAAACTGCTCTATGATCTATGGAGAAAAGTAGTATATAACTTTAGTCAATTTATCATAAATAATAATAACTGTTCTCTCTCTCAAGGGCAAAAGGGAAAGCTTCTCCTCTTGGGACCTTTTTCAAAGGATGCTACGAAGGCAAACGGCAACCTCAGGATTGCAGCTTGCACCTGACACTTGAAAATAGGAACCTAAAAAAAGCCTGCTGGATCAGGCCTATGGCCCATCGAGTCCAGCATCTCCTTCTCACAAAGGCCAGCCCTGTGGGGACCCAGCAAGCAGGATCCAAGCACAAGAGCAGCCCTCCCCTCTGGTGGGTTCCAGCAACTGGGATTCAGAAGAAGCTTTGAGGAGGTGATACAAGGACTGCTGCAATCGACGGAAAGTAAGATCCCCAAGGCAACTACCTGTAAACAAACAATAAATGTCCATAAAAATGGCAAAAGTAGTTTCTTTCCCAAATAGGTTTTATCTTAAACCATTGCAAACGCAGTAAATAAAGAGAACACTTGCAATATGTCAGTGGTTCAGTGCTCATTTCTTCTCTTTCCAAAATAGGTTTTATCTTGAACATTTGCAAACGCAATAATAAAGAGCCTGCTTGTGATCTTCCAGCGGTTCAGTGTTCGGACGTCATTCCAGTTATCTGACGTTTCGTCACTAAAGATCTTGGTCGTCAAGCTGCCAAAATCAACTGTTAATAGAATTGCACTGAATTAACAAGTAGAATAAGGAAAATTTAAATTAAAAACACACTGAGAATGCAGAATTAAGACATGCCTTTAATTTTCCTTATTCTGCTTGTTTCCCATTGAGAAAGGCAGCGCATAGCTATATTGGCTAGCAGCCATGAATGACCCTCTGCTCCCGGAATTTGCCTAATCCTTTAAAGCTAGTTTCCCCCCAGTGGGAGTGAGCTCCAGAGTTGGACCATGCAGTGCCTGAAGCACTTTCTTTTCTCTGTCCTGGATCTCCCACCGTTCAGCTTCCCTGGCTGTTCCAGGGTTAGGAGAGAGGGAGAAGAACTTCTCTCTGCCCTCTTTCTTGCCTTGTGCTTCCTTCCCTGGTAGCCAGGGCTTCTGAGAGGTCTACAAGTTGGCCCAAAGGACTCAGAGAGAGGCCTGCCTGCCTTTAGCCGGATCCGCAAAGGCGCCTCCCATTTGGGCAGGATGGAGCCCGTGGCCCCAGCAGCCGATCCATTGGGGAGGGTGCGATGCACACCCTGTTTCTCTTTGCCGAGCACAAACACA
This sequence comes from Darevskia mixta, assembly GCA_034641385.1. Lineage (NCBI taxonomy): Eukaryota > Metazoa > Chordata > Lepidosauria > Squamata > Lacertidae > Darevskia > Darevskia mixta. The sequence continues at coordinate 415,442 of JAWWNH010000141.1, read as the reverse complement.
CCTTTTGCGCCCCTGCACATGCTTGGCGGAAACCCAGAAGACTCGTCTCCAGCGCTGTCCTCTCTCTGTGACCCGGCATCCAGGAAGGAAGGCCCACCCCCCAAAATGCTGGCAACGTCCCAAGAGGAGACCACTCCCGGGCATTGCCAAAGAAGGGCCCCATCCGATTCACAAGGCAGATTGCTGGACTGCACAGGCCAAAACAAAAGGCTCGTTGGTCACGCTCCAGCATGGAGTCCGGCATCCTGAAGTCCTTCTTGCCCACTGGGCTGCCTGCCTGCAACCTTCTCTGTGCTGGGTGGGGGCCAGGTGCCATTCCAGAGAGCAGATGTGCTGGACCATTGTTGTGACACGGTAATAGACTGGATCAGAGCCAACAAACGGAGGCTCAATCTGGATAAAACAGAGGCACTCTTAGTGGACTGGAGTGATGGGGGGGTTGCCTGCTCTACATGGGGTTACACTTTCTCTGAAGGAGCAGGAGCGTAACTTGGGGTTCCTTCTGAATCCCTTGCTGTCACTTGAGGCTCAGGTGGCCTCGATGGCACAGAGTACCTTCCATCACCTTCGGCTGGTGGCCAGCTGTGCCCCTCTCTGGACAGGGACAGCCTAAGGTCTGTTGTCTATGCTCTGGTAACCTGCAATGTATTATATGTGGGACTGCCTCTGAAGACGGTTCGGAAGCTCCAGCTGGTGCAGAATTTGGCGGTCAGGCAAGATAGTTTGAGAATATTCCATATGAACCGACCCGGACTCTGAGATCATCTTCCGAGGCCCTCCTTTGTGTGCCTCCTCCATGTGAGATCCGGAGGGGGGCCTTCTCTGCAGTGGCTCCCCATTTGTGGGATGCTCTCCCCAGGAACGTTTGCCTGGCACCTTCATTGTACACCTTTAGGCCCCAGGCAAAAACGTTCCTTTTTAACCAGGCCTTTGGCTGATTGACATCCTGTGTCCTTTTAAATGTGTTTGTAGAAGGGCGAGGGTTATTGTTGTTTCGGTTTTGGTTTTGGTTTTGGTTTTATTATGTATTTTGTCTTTTTAACTTGTATTTTTAATATTGTGAACCACCCTGAGATCCACAGATGAAGGGCAGTACACAAATTTAATTAATTAATCATCATCATCATCATCACCTGAAGGAGCGTCTCCACCCCCATCGGTCAGCCCGGACACTGAGGTCCAGTGCCGAGGGCCTTCTGGCGGTTCCCTCGCTGCGTGAAGCCAAGTTACAGGGAACCAGGCAGAGGGCCTTCTCGGTAGTGGCGCCCGCCCTGTGGAACGCCCTCCCTTCAGATGTCAAAGAAAACAACAACTACCAGACCTTTAGAAGACATCTGAAGGCAGCCCTGTTTAGGGAGGCTTTTAATGTTTTATAGATTATTGTATTTTAATGTTCTGTTGAAAGCCGCCCAGAGTGGCTGGGGAAACCCAGCCAGATGGGCGGGGTATAAATAATAAATTATTATTATTATTATTATTAGCATTTGACCAGGTGGTGCTGTGGGTTAAACCACAGAGCCTAGGGCTTGCTGATCAGAAGGTCGGCGGTTTGAATCCCCGCGAAGGGGTGAGCTCCCCGCGAAGGGGTGACCTAGCAGTTCGAAAGCACGTCAAAGTCCAAGTAGATAAAAAGGAACCGCTCTGGCGGGAAGGTAAATGGCGTTTCGGTGTGCTGCTCTGGTTCGCCAGAAGCGGCTTAGTCATGCTGGCCACATGACCTGGAAGCTGTACGCCGGCTCCCTCGGCCAATAAAGCGAGATGAGCGCCGCAACCCCAGAGTCGGACACGACTGGACCTAATGGTCAGGGGTCCCTTTACCTTTACCTTTTTAGAACCTGGGAAACCAGGGTTGCCTCTCCCTACTCAGCCATGGAGATCACTGGCTGTAACATTGGGGGGCAGTTGGTGCCTCTTAACCTAACCTACCCCACAAGGTTGTTGTGAGGATGAAATGGGGAGGAGGGAGAGCCATGAACCCTAACCCTCCCCTTGAGCTCCTTTGAGGAAAAGGTGGGATGGGCATGATGGTCACAAGACATTCCGAACCCCTGTGTTCCCTCCCGAAATCTGCCCCACTGACTCAACACAATCTTCCTGGAAAGAGTCACGTGACCCCCGGGCCCTCCAGGCTGCCAGACCCTTTTACCGAACAAGGCAAGAGCTTCATATACGGCTGGGAAGGAGCTGGATTCAGAAGACGACACACTTAATTCTGTTCCAGCCTTGGTGAGCGGGGAGTGAGCTGGACCTTCTCCCAGCCCCCCTGGAAGCTGCTCCAAGATGTTGCAGGACGTATCTCAAAGACGCCCGCCCGCCCGCCCGCCATGCTCCTGTCAATGAACCAGTGGGGAAACGCTCATATTAAAACATTTATTTCCAGGGGTGGCGTGACATAATGGAGAATCAGTCGTACGGTCTGTGAATTCAACCACCACCAACCAGCAACCACGAATAGGAAGAACGGAGGCCACGCTGGGCCCAGATCCCTCTCCCTGTTAATTCTTTGCTGTACAAAAGAAAAATAAAGTCCTGAAGGCCAGAAGAAGACACTTGCAATGCCTGGGCAGGGTTTTCTGGGGGTGGGGCGGGGCAAAAAGGGGGAGGGGAGACAGGGGAGACCATCCATCCCTCCAGCATCTCCAGTCTCCGTGGGTTCCCAGCGCAGGCCTGAGGCACCGGGGGTGTGACGTCCCTGCTGGTGGAGCAGAATTGGGCCCTAGTCTCAGTCTCCGGTGAGTTGAAACCGAATGGATTTTTGTCGGGTGCAAACGTGGGCGGCCACGTTTTCAGGAGGAGGAAGAGGAGGAGGAGGGTGGCAAGCACTCTTCAGGCTGCTGCCAGCTTCTGTGTGGTGGAAAGAGAAACAGAAAGAGAGAGAGAGAGAGGTCTATAAGGAGACAAAACGCCCGGCTTGGCTCAGCTCCTCAACTTCACCAAAGGAGAACCAACCTGGGAGGGGAGAACTTCCACCAGCTCCCTCCCTCCCTCCCTGCCGCCCACCTGCCCATCTAAGCATCTTCCCCTCAAGCAGGAAAGATGGAGCCAGGCCTCCACAACGCCCCCCACCCCCAGGAGGACTCAGGACCCAGGAAAGAAAAGGCTTCGGCACACAGTGCCTGGTTGAACTGTGGGACTCACTGGTCCAGCCAGATGCCCCCATGGGAACCCAGCAAGCAGAGCAACTCTCCCTTCCTGTGCCTTCCAGAGCCTTTTCCTCCTCAAAAAATTCCCTTTTGTCTAGTTCTCTTGTCAAGCTATCCAAGCTGGTGGCCCCCGCAGCCTCCTGTGGCAGGGAGTTCCACAGTCTAACTCCACACCGCATGGAGGACTTTCTTTTATCTGTCCTGAATCTTCCAACCTTCAGCCTCCTTGGATGTCATCAAGTTCTAGTGTTGTGAGAGAGAGAAGGGAACTTCTCTCTATCCCCTTCCTCTGCGCCAAGCATGCTGTTACAAACTTCTGTCTGCTCCCTCTTGCTTGCCTTTCCTCTCACAAAGCAGCCCCAAATGCTGCCCCCTTTCCTCATAGGGGATTCACTCGGGGGGGGGGTTCCATTGGCCGCTACAAGAAGGTTTCAGTGATGGTGGCCTGACTCTGGCATTCTCTTCCCGGGGAGACAGATAATAACATTCAAAGAGATGGAGCATTGCCTGGATCAGGCCCATGCTGCAACTGGCCCAGCCTCCAGTTCTCACAGAGGCCAGCCAGATGCCTCCATGGGAAACTGGCAAGCAGGATTCAAGCCTCGCCACAACTCTTCCCTCCTTCCCTTCCAGCAACTGGGGTTCAGAAGCATCACTGCTTCCAACTGTGGAGGAAAAGGATCAGCCCCTGGGGCGAGGAGCCATCGACACAGCCTGATGCTCTTCCATGAATGGGCCTCATCCTCTTTTCAAGCCATCTCTGCCTCCTGTGGCAGGCAGTTCCGCAGTTCATCCACGCACTGCATGAAGAACTAGGTGTTTCTCCAGCTATGGCAAGCTGGGAGCTATGGCGTTCTATAATTAGCCTTTTAGCTATAGCTGCTAAAAAAAAAACCCCAGGTCCTGTTATATGTGGTTTTCTATTGATTCTTAAATGTTTTCTCCTTCCCAGGCTGTTTGCACCTTGTTCTGTCTTTACACCGGCCCTTTTATCATGTTGACTCCAGCCGGATTTATCGCCTCCCTGCATTTCATTCTTGGAAGCTGCCTTGAAGGCAGGCTGGCGAATAACAGGCAAAAGTCCAGCATTAGGACATAAGAAAGGAAGGCTGCTGCTGCTGCTGCTGGACAGAGAGGGCTCCTTTTTTAATCTTGTTTTTATTTTATTTTTATCTATGCCATTTTAAATTGTTATTGGTATCAATGTTGTACTTTTAGTTTTAGATTTATGATTTATGTGGAAATTGTTTTTCCATTTGGTTGTGTACCTTTTGATGTGTTACATTGTTTATGACTTTTGTTATGTTATGGAATTATGTAAATCTTGTCATGTTGTAAGCCGCCTTGAGCATTGTTTTAACTATGGAAAGGCAGAATACAAATAAAATGATGATGATGATGAATAACCCAGTTTGGTCGTAAGGCCAAACCATTGCTTAGCAGACTGAGAGCCAGGCAGCTTTGAGTCGCTCCCTGCCTGTCCCCTGTCCCCAAATGAGTTTGGAAGCATCTGCCTCATGCTTTGAACTAACCACGGTTTATTGTGATGCATGAAACCAACAAACCACAGTTTGCTAGGAGAGTTCAGCACCAAACCATTGTTTCTGATCCCAACCCGCCAGCCCCAAGCAGGATGGCCCAGAAGGCGGGAGAGAAAAGGAAGCTCTTGTCCCTGTGGAGAAACTTCCGGCACCTGAGGTGGGGGGGGGGGGTGGAGAGAGAGCACCACAAAATATATGGCCCACGGTGTGCTCAGGGTAAACGGTGACCTAAAGAATGTACGAGTGTTTTGCAAAATTGATGCATTTTTTAAAATCTGCCTACTTAGCTTAGAATGTGTGCTTTTAACTGTGAATTTTATTCCTTCTGCTTTTCTATGAACTTAAGAATTGTAGAGTTGGAAGGGTCATCTAGTCCAAACCCAAATTGCTTTTAATGTTGCTTTTTTATTTTAATGTATCCTTTGCATTCTTTTAATGCATATTCTATGCTCTTTGCAAACTGCTAGAACTTTTGTTTTCAGTAAAGCTGCAGAAACATCTTGTTATAAATAATAATGGTGCACATTCCCACACATCGCTCTTTGTGCACAGAGTAAGGCAGCGTTTAGTCTAGCAAAACCGGATCCACGTCTCCTCGGGAGCAAGTCCTCTTGGGTTAACCTGGATCAGCGGGCCAAGGATGGAAGCCTAGAGCTTTGAACTTGCAGAGGCGCCCCAGGGCAGAGTGTGCATGAGAGACCAAAGAATGGGAGGCCAAGCAGCCATCACCTGGTCTGCAAGTGTCAAGACTGCCTAGATTAGGGCCAGGGAATGAACGTGGCCCTTGCGGGCTCTCTATGTGGCCCTCAGGACTGTCCCCAGCTTCCACCCTCCTCCAGTCCCTTTTGTCTGGAAGGATGTGGCCTTGCTCTGTGACGGGGCTGGTGGCTGCCTCCTAGATGACCCTAGGATTCTGCTACCTTCATTGGAAGTTTCCAAACAGAGGTTGGATGGCCCAGCAGCAGAGCACAATTCAAAGTGTTGGTGCTGACCCTTAAAGCCCTAAACGACCTCAGTCCAGAAGGAGTGTCTCCACCCGCATCGTTCAGCCCGGACACTGAGGTCCAGCTCCGAGGGCCTTCTGCAAGAAGCCAAGTTACAGGGAACCCAGCAGAGGGCCTTCTCTGTAGTGGCACCTGCCCTGTGGAACGCCCTCCCACCAGAAGTCAAAGAGAAAAACAACTACCAGAATTTTAGAAGACATGTTTAGGGAGGCTTTTAATGTTTAATAGACTATTGTATTTTAATATTCTATGGAAGCCACTCAGAGTGGCTGGGGAAACCCAGCCAGATGGGTGTGGTATAAATAATAAGTTGTTGTTGTTGTTGTTGTTGTTGTTGTTGTTGTTGTTGTTGTTGTTGTTGTTATATGCCTGCACTGCCCAGGACGGGGATGCGCCCAAGGGGGGGCGTGGCACGGAGGGTGCCCTCCCCAGAGGCCCAGAGCAGCGCGCGCCCTGCAGCTGGGGGCAGAGCGAGCAGCCCCGGGTGCCTCACTGACATTCGGCGTGCCGCCCGCCTGCGACTCCCAAGCCTGTTATGAATTATGTCCAAGTCAAGTGGCTAAAGCTGTGTGACTGCAATGGTGTAGCTTTTATCTCTCACACAGAACTGTGAGAAAGTATGTTTTGTTTACTTCCTGCTATGGAATGTACTGTTGTAATCTGAGCCTGCGAGCTCACTCACTTTCACTTTACTGCTTGTCCTCAAGCCAGAAGGACGGCGAAATGGCAGCACCAGTTTACACGGGCTGGCAGCAGAGAAATCTCTGCACAATTACTTGGAATAAAATAGATTAGCCTAAACACGGCTGTGTGTATCGTTTCTATCTGGGAGCAATCACATATTGACTGGCACTCTGGACTCCTTGTAGCCGGTAAGTGTTGAACTGATGTGCTCTGGCTTTTGGGGCGGTCTCACAACTTGGCCCAGGTCGGGTATATCATAACAAAGCCTTCCCCAAGCTGTCAAAACGAAGGGGGAAGGGGGGGAATGCTGCCAGCAAAGCGGCACAGCTCCCCCCTTACCCCGGCGGCTCGGGGTAGGCTTGGGAGTCACGGGCAGGTGGAGCGCCAAATGTCAGTGAGGCACCCGGGGCGGTTCACCCCACCACACCCCCTGGGGTGGCCACCAGCCTGGGATTCTTTCCCTGGGATTCCTGGGTTTTGAGGGGTTCGACCAGATGACCACCTGAGTCCGGTCATAGCCATGGACAGCCCTCTCCTCTGCCAATCCTCTTTGAAAGCCATCCAGGTTGACGGCCATCTCTGCCTCTGGTGGCAGGGAGTTCCACAGTCCCACACTGTGACAGGCGCCACATACAGCAGCTACACTTTGGATCTCCCTGCCTCCTGAGACCCAGCCACGTTCCCTTGGAGGCCCCTGCTCAAAACCACCTCGTTTGGACCGCCCCAACTCAGGTGCTTAAAAAGCTGGCGTGAGTTTTAATCTGTGATTAGTAGTATTTTAACTTTGTGCATGTTTTCAAGTGTTGTTGTCCATTTCCCTTGATGGTTTCCTTGCTTGATCTTTTTGTAAACTGCTTTGAGGCTTGTTTGCTTTCAACCACCGAGCGACGTGTAAATTTTATCAAACAAACAAACCCCCAAGCTACACAACTTCCAGAAAGGGGACCAGCTATGGCAATTCTGAACATTTTCTCTCCAAAGCAGCATTTGTTTAGGGAAGTTTTTAATGACTGATGTTTCAATGTACTTTTAATCTCCTGTTGGAAGCCGCCCAGAGTGGCTGGGGAAACCCAGCCAGATGGGCGGGGTATAAATAATAAATTATTAGTATTATTATTAATACTATAAAGTATTACATAAAGAAGGCTGATTGCTGAAGAATGGATGCTTTTGAATTCTGGTGCTGGAGGAGAATCTTGAGAGTCCCATGGACTGCAAGAAGATCAAACCTCTCCATTCTGAAGGAAATCAGCCCTGAGTGCTCCCTGGAAGGACAGATCCTGAAGCTGAGGCTCCAATACTTTGGCCGCCTCATGAGAAGAGAAGAATCCCTGGAAAAGACCAGGCCCTTGCAGAGCCAGGCAGAGGCCTGGGCCAGGTAGATAATGTGGCCCCCCCCCTTTTTTTTTACCCTGGGGATCTCCGATAACGTAATTTTTTTATAATGTATTATAATTTTAAATACATTTTACAATAAATACATTATTCCTTTTAAAATGTATTATACAATTTTTAATAGTTCAAAAATGTTTTTAAAAATCTATTTTTAAGTAGACAACTTTGACTATTATTTATTATCTTCTTATTCTACTCTTAAAAAGATGTATGCTTGTGAGAAAGCCACTATTGCTCGTAAGCCACTATTTCTTTCAAAAACATGGTTTCCACCAAATTTTATCCTCATTGAGCTATATTTACTCCTTGGGTGTAAGTAATATTCCTGGCCTAGTTAACAAAATTTTAAACAAATGGCCACATCTTCATCAATTTTTCATCATTTTCAAAAAAAATAAATTAGCGATAAGAAAGCCAACACACTTATCTTTAAGTTACGTGTGGTTTAAATTTTTGGCAAACGATTTCAAACAAAAACTCATCAACTTTTGCGATTGTGAACATGCTGACCGAGGCCCCCTTTGGAATTGGAGGCCCGGGCCAAGTGGCCCATATGGCCCACCCTCTGTCTGGGGCTGGAAAAGACCCTGATGCTGGGAAAGATGGAGGGCACAAGGAGAAGGGGACGACAGAGGATGAGATGGTTGGACAGCGTTCTCGGAGCTACTAACATGAGTTTGGCCAAACTGCGAGAGGCAGTTGCTATTTAAGTGATATGTATATAAGTTGAATGTATTTTGTTTGATTTCTTTTTCTTTCTTTTTCCTTCTTTCTTTTTCTTTTTTCTCTTTTATGTTGTTTATGTTATGTTGTGAGGTTGAGATTGTGAATCTTTTTTAAATGTGTAATTGAAACTAATAAAGATAATTCAAACTGCGAGAGGCAGTGAAGGATAGGCGTGCCTGGCGTGCTCTGGTCCATGGGGTCACGAAGAGTCGGACACGACTGAACAACAACAACAACAATTATTATTATTATTATTACAGGTAGATAGCCGTGTTGGCCTGTCATAGTAAAAAAAAAATCCTTCCAGTAGCACCTTAGAGACCAACTAAGTTTGTTCTTGATATGAGCTTTCGTGTGAATGCACACTTCTTCAGATACACTGAAACAGAAGAAGTGTGCATGCACACGAAAGCTCATACCAAGAACAAACTTAGTTGGTCTCTAAGGTGCTACTGGAAGGATTTTTTTTTAACAATTATTATTATTATTATTATTATTGCCAGGATCTGAAATTTAAGATTGGCTTTTTTTGTTTTTTGTCTAAATTTTACTGCTCCCATTTTGTTTTCACTGCCTTGTTTTAGGGCAGTCTATCCATCATTCATAGAATCACAGCATTGTAGAGCTGGAAGGGACCCCAAGAGGCATCTAGCCCACCCCTGCAATTATTTATTATTTAGTCCTTTCATAAAATGTTTGCACAGCTTGATTGTAAAAAGATCTCAAAGTCGTTTATCTCAAAGAGATAAAACACTAAAATCAAGGTGGAAACAAAACAGCTTAAGACATGCAAAGGTTAAAGCCATAATAGACTGAAAGGATGCAGCAAATGCAATGAAGGAATCACAGCTAAAGAATCGCTGAGCCATTGGGTTGTTTTTTTAATGTCCTTTTATTATCTGTATTTTAATAGATTGGGTTATTTTATATTGTTTTAATCATATTAGAGTTTAATTACTTTTCAACTATTATCTTTGTGACATTTTTAGCTCTCTGCATTCCCTCTGTGTCGTTTAAATTTGCATGTGGGAATAATAATAATAATAATGTTGCAAGCTGCTTTGGATGGACTTGGCCAGAGAAGTGACTTTTAAAAATGCCATTCAGTGAGTGATTTTAGCTGCAAATAGCCTTGAGTCCATATCAGGGGGAATAATAAATGTAATGGAAAATATATATATAATTAATAGATAAATAAAAAAGAGGCTTTACAAGCAAGTGGAGCTGACTCTGGAGAGAGAAAATGCAACAGAGCCTCATCTTCCTTCCCCACCAGATTCACCCTAAGCAAGGAGAGCAGCTCATTGGGGCCCCAAAGGAAGCACCCAGAAACCAGGCAAGGCCAAGGGAAGCACCCATGGGTGGGGTGGGGGGTGATGTGAGTACTTGGGGGGGCATTCATCTCTGAATTGGCACAGGCACACTTTGCGTTTCAGTTGTTGTCTTTTTTCTTCTCCCCACACAAGTTATCAAAACAGACCAACCAACCGAGCTCATTTTTGTATATGCATTAATTCCATCATGGAACAAACGAAGAAGGATCTTGACGCAATTGTGAAATCACGCCGAGATCCCTCTTTGCGCCACGACTGAGCGAATGCAATTCCTTCCCTGGGATCCATCGGCAGCCTGGGGCGGAAAGTTTGCAGCCAAACTGTGAGCAGCTTCTAGGATTCGTCCAGGAGAACAAGGGATCAATCAAGCACCAGGGCAACTCCAGAAACAAGATTAAGCCATTTGGAACCCCGAGAAGGAATTTGCAGAAGCCTTGAGAGATCTCCTGGAAGAGCATCACAGAGGTTTTACGGCTGCTCTGTTTCGGGGTGTTATAACTGCTTTTTATCGGTTATATGGCATTGCAACGGGCCGTCGTTTCTGCCTGGAAAGCTGACTCATAGCCTTGCACAAATAGAAGGAACGAAAGAGCGAAATTGGCACAAATAGAAATGCTGCTGACTCAGCCTGGAGAAATCCTCCTGCCGCCAACAAGACCCACGGAACGCAAGGCTGGCCAGCCTATAGTACCGCTGACCCACTTTCTCTGGTGCTAGAGACCCCAGGCTCCTGCTCACAGCTACCAAGAGAGAGATGGACAGGCTCTCTGACCAGACACACTTCCAGCCTGGCTCTGTCCTGCCTGCTACAGCAGATGACCTCCGCCCATTGGGCAGCCTGGCCAGGGGGCAGGGGCAGAGACCTCCTCCTTCCCCCTCTCCCCATCGGCCACCCGGATAGGGCGCCCCCAGCACCCCTGAACCAAGGAGGGTCGTTCCAAGGGCATCGCCTGGTCACACCGGCTGAAGGTATTGAAGGAATATTTTATTTTACACAACGTAGCAACACAGAGTTGACGGGTTTTGTACAGCGTTGGCCCAGAAAGGAAGGCAGGGCCAAAGTCACGGGGGGAAAGAGGGCAGAAAAGACACTTGGCTCAATTTAGAAACGCCCCCTCTCCCTTTTTTGTCTACTGATCCATCAGAAAAGCAGCCTTCCGTTGGCACAGAGGAAAGAGCAACGAGGCGCTTCGACAAACGGCTCTTTCTTCCCCCCCTGGCCAAGGCTCCTTCTCTTTCCTGGGTCCTCGATCGGCTAGGGTGGGACCTGGGTGCCGATCCTAGCAGAGGCGGAGACCCCGCTGGACTTGTGTGCTTTCCCCTTAAATCTTTGTTTCCTTGCCAATATTTCCCTCCGGTTGTTAGCTTAAACGGAAACCCCAAGAGAGAAAAGGTGGTGTGAAAGGGCGCTCCTGGGTGGTCCACGCAGGGGCAGGAAAAAGCCAGCCACTGCCCCACCCCGGACACGAGTTCTCGGACAGTGTTTGGAGGGCGGGGGGAACCTCCGTCCTCCTTTAGGACTGGCAAAATAAAAAAAAAGAGAAGCCACACACCCCCAGCGGCTCACACTGTGCTTTCCAATATCCACTCCGAACTGGAGAAAGTTGCTTGGCCACTATCCGCCTCGGAGGAGTCTGTCTGAAGGAGCATCCCGTTCATGGACAGGCTCCGCTTAGACCAAAATCCGCCCGGGTTCGGGGAGTTAAGGTAACAGTGGTATTCCATGATCTCTCCGTTCAGGGAGTACCTGCGCTTGGCGCGGGACGGGTCGGCGGGCAAGGTGAGGAACTTACTTGGCTTGGCTTGCGCTCTCTTGTAGGCGGGGGCCGCCCCCGGGGAAGAGTCCGCCGGCCGGGCGGCCAGCTGCAGCGCCGTGGAGTTGTTGCGGTTCGTGTTCTGCGACTCGAGGCCGCCGGACGCGGAGGAGCAGGAGGCGCCTTCGCTGGGCACGGCGTCGTGGCTGCCGGACTTTGGCGTGGGCTTGCGCTTCAGCTTTTGGGAAGCGGGGGGCCCCGGAGTCCACGTGGGCGGCAGAGCGGAGGGAGCACCGGCGCCGGCGGAAGCCGAGCAGGAGTCCTGGCCGGGAAAGGCGTCCGCCGGCCGCCCCGAGCCCTCGCCGCCCACCTTGCAGCACTGCAGGCTCTCCTCGCGCCCCACGGCCTGCTTGGAGCCCGACGGCGGCAGGGCAGCGCCGGCGCCGCCGAACCCTGGCTGCTGGGCCTGCTGGGCCCCGTTGGTCTGGGAGTAAACGTTGCTAACCTTGGCGGCCTTGGGGTGCCCGCCGTTGTTGCACACCTTGTAGCGGATCATGAGGATGATGATGAAGACCAGCACGGAGGCCACGATAATGCCCCCGATGATGATGATCATGGTGCCCCCCAGGAACTGGGACTGCATGAAGTGGCAGCGCACGTAGTCCTGCTCCGTCGTGAACTGGATGCAGCCCACCACGCGGGTGGCCGTCAGGGAGGTGATGCCGTCGTCGTAGATGGCCAGGACGCACAGGTCGTAGACCGTCCCTGCCGCCAGGTTGTTGACCAGGAAGGTCTTGCTTGTGGGAGGGATCATTCTGCGGAGAGACAGAGAGAAGAAACACGTCACTGGGCTGGACCAGGAGGAAGAGGAGGAGGAGGAAGAAGAAGAAGAAGAGGAAGAGTTGGATTTGATCTCCCGCTTTATCACTACCCGAAGGAGTCTCCAAGCGGCTCACATTCTCCTTTCCCTTCCTCCCCCACAACAAACACTCTGTGAGGTGAGTGGGGCTGAGAGACTTCAGAGAAGTGGGACTAGCCCAAGGTCACCCAGCAGCTGCATGCGGAGGAGCAGAGACGCGAACCCGGTTCACCAGATTACGAGTCCACCGCTCTTAACCACTACACCACACTGAGGACTGACCTCAGAATCTTAGAAGAGCTATATAGGTGGTCAAAATATATTTTAAAAAATTAAAAACAATTGTCTAGTAGCACTAACTAAGCTTGTTCTTGGTATGAGCTTTGGTTTGCATGCACACTTCTTCAGATGAAGAATGCACACAAAAGCTTATACCAAGAACAAACTTAGTTGGTATCTAAGGCACTACTGGACAATTTTTTTATATATTTCGACTGCGTCAGACCAACACGGCTACCTACCTGAATCTATATAGGTGGTATCTAACACCAAAATGTATCGGATAAAAAATAAGGAATGTTGGAAATGTAAAGAAAAGGAAGGAAATTTCTATCATATGTGGTGGACTTGCACTAAAGTAAATGTCTTCTGGGTAATGATATCTAATGAGTTAAAGAAAATGTACAAAAGTATATTTGCAAAAAACAAACAAACCCAGAAGCATTTTTACTGGGCATATTAGGGGAAGAAATTCCAAAGAGAGACCAAAGATTGTTTATGTCTGCAACAACAGCAGCAAGGACTCTTCCAGCCCCAAAATGGAAACAACCTGAATGAGCAACAATTGAAGAGCGGCAGGTGAAGGTGATGGAATCTGCACAACTGGCAAAGCTGACCGGGAAAATCCGAAACCAGCAAGATCAAGCTTTCCAAAAAGACTGGAGTAAATTTATACAATATTAGAAGGACGGCTGCAAACAAGTAAAAACACAAGCAGAATTAACTTAAGAAGACTTGTAATGTTTATGATTTACTGGTATACCTTTTTGTATTTATTTAAAATGTAAAAATATAAATGGATGAAATGTAGGGAGGAAGAGGTACAAATGAGGTGATGAAATAGATAGGAATTATGGGGTGGGGGGGAAGTCGACCAGCTCATATGAACAAAAATTTAATGTGAGTAATATGGATGTGTTTATATATTATGAAGCCCTGTTCTCACAGCCAGGTGCCTGTTGTGGGCAGCCCAAAATCAGGATTCGAACACAAGGTCCCTCTCCCTTCCTGAAGTTTCCAGCAACTGGGATTCAGAAACATGGCTGCCTCTGACTGTGGAGGCACAGCTGAGCAGGATAGATAACAATCAATGACTTTAATTTTTTTTATTTAAATAGGTTTTTAAAAATTTAAATTGGATTTAAAAAAAAAAGCTTTCAGAGGAAAAATATTTCTAAAGATTTTCTATTTAAGTTACATTAGTGTCCAAAGGCTATCCATATGGAAATAAGGATTTTTCATGTGTGCTAAAACTTAGTCTAAGTTTTTTTAATTAAAAAATATATATATTGTTGAACAACATCAGTTAACAAACATGGATACATATGCTATGATGTCATTGTTTTAGTTAAATATATTGTTTAAATTGTTATTAAGGAAATGATTCTTTTTCTCCTTCCAATAAAGTACAGCAGAAAATATAAACAGTTACTATTCCAAAAATGAAACCTTCATCTGGTTTAAATATTAAGATTATACCAGCAAGAATGGGTCTTTCTGTAAAAAAAAAAATGATTTAAATCAAGTCTTGCTGACTAGTGATTTAAATCTATTTGATTTAAATCAAATCCACCCTGGAGCTGAGCCATCCTGGCCACGAGCCAGCCATGGCTCTCTCATTGAATCATAGAGTTGGCGGGTGATCTAGTCCGAACCCTGCAATGCAGAGATCTCAACTGGATCACACAGGACAGACGGCCGTCCAAGAGGGGTTTTGCCACTCTGGCTTCCCCTTGAAACAATTCAAACACCAAGGGACCCCCACCTCTGACTTTCAAGGGTTACAAATAGCTGGAAATGCAATTGTGGTTGTCTTCAGGTCTGGCCTTAATTCGAGCAGATCACCACTCTGTCCTCCAACCCTAGATATCTTTCTGGCTTTTCTTTTCTTTTCTTTTAAGAGAGAAAACCACATACTTAAGAGAGGATTTGTTCTCTTCCTATACCCGCCCCTCATTTGCAAATTACAGAGACCAGAATAATCCCCCCAGCATCGCCACCAGACCCTCTTCCACTGCCCTCCCCCCATTTTCATCTCCGGCTTGGTGTCCCCATGCCCCGGATCCGAGGACCTCGAAGGAGTCAGCCTCTGGGGACAGAGAAGGCAACCCAGGACAGGCTGAGCTTAAGGCAGAAACAAGGACTTCTCTCATCTGTACTGGGCAAGGGCAAGAAAATGGGCACAAGGAAGACCTGATGTTGCAGCCGAGACCCTGAAGGTCACCACCCTGTTGGGAAAACTGAGTCATAGAATCCTAGAGTTGGAAGAGACCCCAAGGGCCATCCAGTCCAACCCCCTGTCAAGCAGGAAACACCATCAAAGCATTCCTGACAGGTGGCTGTCAAGCCTCTGCTTAAAGACCTCCAAAGAAGGAGACTCCACCACACTCCTTGGCAGCAAATTGAGTCCTTGCACAATTGAGTCCTTAGGGAACAAAGGAAAGGGACATTAGAACCTAAGAAGATCCTGCTGGATCAGGCCATCTAGTCCAGCCTCCTGTTCTCACAGTGGACAGTGGGAAGCCAGCAAGCAGGATTCAAGGACAAGAGCAACTCTCCCTCCCTGGGGTTTCTGGAAAGGGCTAATCGGAAGAGTCGCTGCCTTTGACTGTGGAGGAAGAGTATAGGCATCTTGGCTGGGAGTCATTGATACTCTTTTATCCCTCATGAATTTCCCATTCCTCATTAAAAACCATCTGGTGGCCAGGACCGTCTTTACCCGGGGGTGCAAGGGGTGCAGGGCACCCGGCCGCCAAATTCTGGGGGGGCACCAGATGTATTCGGGGGGGTTGCGCCAAATGTATACCTAGCATCAAATATTCCTGACGAGTCAGGAAACAAAAGCAATTATTTCTGCTGCGTCGTTGTTACAGGTGAGAGATTTTCCTCTCCCCAAAAAAGCTCAACAACATTAAGTTTGCCCCCCTAAATAATTTGGGGGCAGCTAAACTAAATTTGGGGGCACTGGGTAGATCTTTGCACCCCAGCAGCACATATGCTAAAGATGGCCCTGTTGGTAGCCATTGCTCCCTCCCTCCTGTGGCAGTGAGTTCCGTAGTTTAACTATGCACTGCATGAAGGAGGATCAAATCTCCCCACGTTCATTCATTGGCTGTCCATGAGGTCCAGTGTTTCCACAAAACTAAAAAGTCCCAAACACTGCAACCTTTCTTCGTAGAGAAGCTGCTCTGGCCCCTCCATCATTTTGGGGGCCCTTTTCTCATCTCTTTCATTTTTATCCTTTTTGACGTGAGGCACTCAGAACTGCACACAGGACTCCAGATGCCGTTGTGCCATAGATCTTGGGCAAAGGCATTAGGATACTGGCAGTTTTGCTTCCCATTTCTCTCCTAATTATCCCTAGCACGGAATTTGCCTTTTCCATGGCTGCCACACATGGGGCCAGCAATTTCATACCTGTTTGGCTTGATTTTCATAGAATCCTAGAGTTGGAAGAGACCCCAAGGGCCATCCAGTCCAACCCCCTGCCAAGCAGGAAACACCATCAAAGCATTCCTGACAGGTGGCTGTCAAGCCTCTGCTTAAAGACCTCCAAAGAAGGAGACTCCACCACCCTCCTTGGCAGCAAATTCCACTGTCAAACAGCTCTTACTGTCAGGAAGTTCTTTTTTATTTCATTTGCAAGCAAGGAGGAACATGACCTGGAAGCCCCCTCAGTCCACGAGCGAATAAGGCCAGTGCACTGACTCAGGGTCTGCAAATACTTTCAATTCCTTTTCCTGGCCACGTTTTTCAACCCTGCCTTGTCTAACTGCTATGTCTACGCCAGAAATAGTTCCAGTTGCTGCATTTGACGCATCCATGCACCTGTGGTTTATTTATTTTGTTTTTGTTTCTCATCTGTCCTTGTTCAACAGTGATCTATCATTCTATTTATTTAGTTATTAAAAATATGTATGTACCCCTGCACCGTAAAAATCGTAGCAGAGCAGTTTACAGCAATATAAAACCGTGCAGCTGACGGTTGCATGGGGACTATGCGAATTGTCAGCCGGTCCTGTCTGATCATGCCGTGTTTGGCAGAATTTTGTATAACCTTTTTGCCGAAACAATTCAACAGACGTTATTTAAGAAGAAGACAAAGAAAAGAAACAAACGCTTCTCGCTGTGCCGAGGAGAGTCAAACAACGGATAAGGAAGACTCGGGAGCAGCACCAGGGGACACAGAAAGGGTGTCCCCAAACTCAAAGGGTGTCCCCAAACTGTATTCCGCTCTGGTCAGACCCCACCTGGAATACTGTGTCCAGTTCTGGGCACCACAGTTCAAGAAAGATACTGACAAGCTGGAACGTGTCCAGAAGAGGGCAACCAAAATGGTCAAAGGCCTGGAAACGATGCCTTATGAGGAACGGCTTAGGGAGCTGGGTATGTTTAGCCTGGAGAAGAGAAGGTTAAGGGGTGATATGATAGCCATGTTCAAATATATAAAAGGATGTCATATAGAGGAGGGAGGAAGGTTGTTTTCTGCTGCTCCAGAGAAGCGGACACGGAGCAATGGATTCAAACTACAAGAAAGAAGATTCCACCTAAACATTAGGAAGAACTTCCTGACAGTAAGAGCTGTTTGACAGTGGAATTTGCTGCCAAGGAGTGTGGTGGAGTCTCCTTCTTTGGAGGTCTTTAAGCAGAGGCTCGACAGCCACCTGTCAAGAATGCTTTGATGGTGTTTCCTGCTTGGCAGGGGGTTGGACTGGATGGCCCTTGGGGTCTCTTCCAATTCTAGGATTCTATGATTCTATGAAAGCACCGAAGTCAGGAAGATGGCAGGAGCTGTGAACAAAGATGAATTGCCTGTCCTGCTCCCGGCATAACATGGGCATACCCTCCAACACTCCTCAGATGAAATTAGGGACATTTCTCACTTCCCTCCAACTGACCCTCCTCCACCCCCCTTTTTTGCCTGTATCCCCCACCATCACAGAGCATTTCCACCATCACTCCACCAACGGGACGCAGCACTCATGTCCTCCATAGTCCCGAGAAAAGCCCTGAATCCCAATTTTATTTTATTGCACTCTTTGGTAGATTTACACAAAGAAAAACACACACCAATATACCGTATTTTTCGCTCTATAAGGCGCACCTGAGCATAGGACGCACCTAGTTTTTAGAGGGGAAAAGCCCCAATTTTTTTGAGGATCAGCTCAAATTTCTGTAGCTTCTTTTGCAAAGGAGAAAAGCCCCATTTTTTGAGGATCAGCTTAAAGTTGTTGAGCTTACTTTGCAAAGGGAAAAAACCCTGTTTTATGGGGTTTAACTCACAGTTCTTCAGCTTCAGGAAAGGGAGCCATTTCTACAGTTTCCAGACAGATAATCTAATTAGCCAGTCACATGTCGCTGGGGAAACAGCCTCCCTCTGCAAGGGGGCGGGGCTGGAATCTCTCTCCCTTATCTCTCTCCCCGATCGCTTGCTGATCAGCTGCTCAGCGGGCTTCCTTTCAACACTCCCTTCTCTCTCTCTCTCTCTTTTTTTTAAAGCATGATCTGCTTTTGCCCCTGGGCAGTTCAGCTCCAGGGACCACACATTCGCTCCATAAGATGCACAGACATTTCCCCTTACTTTTTAGGAGGAAAAAAGTGTGTCTTATGGAGCGAAAAATATGGTATACATTTTAGAGAGGGGAAAGATTAAATGCAGACGCACAAGGCATACTTTTTTCCAAATCAAGACTCCTCCCTCCCGCTCCGCTCTGCTCCCCCTTTCTTCCTGCCCAGGGTGGCCCTGCCCTCTGCCTGCCCCCCAGAGCCAGGGGGTCACGTGGGGCTGGGCCTTGCCAGCCGCAGCCTCTCCTTGCCCGCTCTCCAGCCAAGAGCTGCCCAAGGGATGCTCCTTCTCAGCTGTTGCTCAGGACAAACGCCGGCTTGGAGGCTCCGTGATGCTTGTCCCTAGCAAAAGATGAGCCCTCTTTCTGCCTCCCATCTGGAACAGGTTTGGAATAATAATAATAATAATAATAATAATATATTTATATACCACCCATCTGACTGGGTTTCCTCAGCCACCCTGGGCGGCTCCCAACAAAATATTAAAAATACAATAAAGCACCAAACATTAAAGGCTTCCCTAAACAGGGCTGCCTTCAGATGGCTTCCAAAAGTCAGAGAGTTGTTTATTTCCTTGACATCTGATGGGAGGACGTTCCACAGGGTGGGTGTCACCACTGAGAAGGCCCTCTGCCTGGTTCCCTGTAACTTCGCTTCTCGCAGGGAGGGAACTGCCAGAAGGGCCTCGGAGCTGGACCCCGGTGTCCGGGCTGAGCGATGGGGGTGGATACTGGGCCCAGGTCATTTAGGGCCCCCAGCTGCCTCTTTCTCAGTAGTGCAGAAGCCAGAGGAGAAGGCGGCTTTGTTGCAAATACCCCATGGCAAAAAGACAAGCTCCCCAACACACAGAGGGGTGGGTAAAGGAATCAGACCCCCATGTCCACTTCTGGTGGGGCCTGCTCCTTGGTCTCAAGTCTTCCTCTTTATTTATTTCCTGCATTTATATCCCAGCTTTTTCTCCCCAAGGAGCTCGAGGCGCCTTACATGGTTCTCACCCCCTCCTCGTTTAATCCTCACAACAGTCCTGCAAGGCGGGTCGGTCTGAGAGAAGGCAGCAACCGGCCCAAGGTCCTCTTTTCACAGATAAGAATGGAGAAGAGACCCAAATTTGGCTTTTCCAGAACAGCGTGTGAACTGAGACACGCGGCCACCCTTCAGAACCCCGCACTTCTCCCGATTTTGCAATGCGGTTCTGCAAAGAGGCACTTGATGCTCACATCAAGGCATGAATGGAGGAAAATGTCAAAGAAAGAGGCATCTTATTATGGAAAGTTGTTTCGCAAAAATGTCTTTATCAAGCAAAATTGCACACAGGTGTGTCCATTTGGAGGAAATCACACTAAAACGCTACTGGGGTAGCAGCAACACAAATGGTGGCAAACTGCTGTGAAAATGTGGCACCGTGAGCTTAGGACTGCTGTGGGGTTGTAGCTCAGTGGTTAGAGCATCTCCCTGCCTGAAGCCCTGGAAAGTGGGTGCCGGTCTATGCAGGCAAGACAGAGCGAGCTGGACCAGCAGATCCGACTTGGTATCGAGGAACCGTGCTGGCTTCCTAAGGCTGGAGAAAGAAGCCAATAATTTTATTTATGATGATGCTCCTTTCATCCGAAGGTCCCAGGGAAGACGACAGCAGGAAAGCAACGTCATAAACCACAGTCACGGAAATAGGGTGGGTTGTAAATATAGGGGAAATGAGAAACCAAGGTGGCGAGCCAGCCAGCTGCCCACCGCAAGTTGGCCTCAATTGGCCCGGACTCGGGGGCAAGGAGTCCAAGGGGCCCAGACACAACCTGAGACACTCCGAAGACCCAGGACTGCCCTGGCTGAGCATCCTCTCTTGGGACAGGCTCCGTCCTTCCGCATCCTCTCCTCCTCAGGCTTCTAGTCCCTGTGAGCAGCCCCACAACCACACATACACACAGGGGCGTAGCAAGGTGGGCGGGGGGCGGTCCACCCCGGGTTCCACCCCAGAGGGGGGTGACACTTTTTTTAAAAAAAAAAATTATTATTTTTTATTTATTTTTTTAATTTTAACTTCATTGAAAAAAAGAGATAATAGATACACACACAACCCCCCACACCTCACAAAGTGGCACCATCAGAGGGGGGTGACACTTTTTATTTTTTACATTATTATTATTATTATTATTATTATTATTATTATTATTATTATTATTTTAACTTTATTGAAAAAAAAGAGATAATAGACACACACACACAAAACCCCCACACCTCGCAAAGTGGCACCATCAGAGGGGGGTGACACTTTTTAATTTTTTTAATTTTTTTTTAATTAAAGTGGTGGTGGGGTGACAAAAAAAATTCCGCCCCGGGTACCACCTGGGCTTGCTACGCCTCTGCATACACACACAAAGCCCTCCCCATAGCCCCCAAGGGGAGTCCCCGGCAAACACTCTCTCGCCCGATGCAGAAACCTGCCATTGTCCTGGGAGAGTCTGGGGGTGGGGGCTTCTGGGTGGCTTTGATCTGCAGGATCCGCTCCCTCCCAAGGACGTGGCTTTGAAAAGTGGGGGAGAAAAAGGGAATAATTTATGACAAATCGGTTCGGCAAGGTGTGACTGCTCCATTAGGAGGCTTCAAAGCAAATCCACTTAGCAAATCCAACACCTTGTCCACACGCTCTTCCGTCATTCATCCATGGATATATATAAATAAAAATAATTTATGGATATCCTTTTCCCCTGTCGTTCCCTCCCCCCAGCAGAGGGTGTTAGTGTCTCCTGAGCAGGGCTAACTTTCCAATCCTTGCGCTAATCAGATTACCTCGAAGGATTAAAGGTCAGTGGGGATGATCCAAAAATAAAACACAAATCAAACCTGCTGGCTGCAAAAGGCCTTGGCTTTCCTCCTGCCTGGAGGCCGGTCGGTGCTTGCAGAGTTGGAAGGGACCCCCAAGGGTCCTCTAGTCCAGCCCCCTGCAATGCAGGAATCACAGCTCACGGTTCCCTGACAGGCGGCTGCCCAACCTGTGTTTGAAAACCTCCAAGGAAAGAGAGTCGGCCACCTCCCAAGGGAATCCGCCCCGCCACTGAACAGCTCTCACCAGTGCCGGATTTACGGATAAGCTAAACAAGCTATAGCTTAGGGCCCCACTCTCTTGGGGGCCCCCCAAAAAATTAAAGGAAAAAACAATAATTGGATGTACATTTCCAAAATATAAGATAAAAAACAAATAAAATAAAACCTACCTACAGCAACAGTGTTTTGTGTTGTGTAGGCTCCTAAGACTATGACTTGGAGCGCAAATACTACTGCTCTGGTAAAGAAGGCCCAGCAGAGAATTTATTTCCTCAGACTTTTAAAGAAGAACAATCTGAGTGAGAGGCTGCTGGTGTCCTTCTACCGAGGCTCCATAGAGAGCATTCTTATATACTGTATTTGTGCTTGGTTCTCCAGCTGCACAGCCAGGGAGAAGAAGATACTTCAGAAGGTCATAACCACAGCCCAAAATATTATTGGTCATCCTCTCCCATCTCTGGAAGAACTATACAGTTCCCGTTGCCTTAAAAAGGTTAACAATATTTTAAAGGATCCATCTCATCCAGGACATAGCCTCTTTGCACCACTGCCTTTGGGTAGAAGATATAGAACAATTAGATCAAGAACAAATAGACTGAAGAACAGTTTCTACCCAAGAGCTATAACCATCTTAAACGCTGTAACCAGATAATATGACATTGGAGAGCTGGGATGGGTGTATGTGTGTGTATGTGTGGCTTTCTTTGGTGTGTGTGTGTGTGTTTTGTGCTGCTTTTTGTTTTGTTTTTTCTTTCTTCTGTTTTTACGGGGGGCGGGCAGTTTCGTTGCACTTGTATAGCGTTGTGCTTGTACTTGTGCAATGACAATAAATTATCTTATCTTATCTTATGAAGTAAGAAATGAGCTCCGCCTGCTCCCTCGAATATCCCTGGTTTGCTCCTTTCTATATAGAGGGTGCCTACATTCTGCATGTGCAAATGGCTTTAGATACCTATTAGGTCCATCAATTACCATATAGCAGGGGTGGCCAACTCCCAAGAGGCTGCGATCTACTCACAGAGTTAAAAACTAGTAGTGATCTACCCCCTTTTTGGGGGTTCAGGTCAAAATCGTTGAGGTTTTATTAGGGAGGAGGAAAGCCCCATTTTTTTAGGTTGGTGAGCTTCTTTGGGGGGAGCCAGTGATCTACCAGTGATCTACCACAGATGCCCAGTGATCTACCTGGTGGACATGCCGGCCATATAGCATATATTCGACACAACAAACAGCGACAATTTGCTATTGACAAAGGACAGGTGGACATAGAAAGGGCCCCATTACCTTCAGGAGCTGAGGGCCTCATCAAACCTAAATCCGGCCCTGGCTCTCTCTGTCGGAAAGGTCTTCCTAATGTTTCGTCAGAATCTAACCCTGGGAGAGCTCGTGATTTCTGTCATTCCTGAATTTACTGACCTGCTCTGCGCTTCCTGTAAGATGTTTTGAATGGTTATCGCCAGCCGCTTTGGCCACAGGCTCATTGTGGCCAAGGGACTTCTGCACAATTAATTCAAAGCAAATCTAGAAGTTTCTCTGACTCCCTCAACCCTCACCTCTCTGTTTTTGCACATTACATATTTATTCAGACTCAGCCTTTGATTCAGACAAATAGCCATTCCCCTCTTTGAGACCACACTTTGGTTGCAACACTTTTCAAGCAGGTCTTGGGAACATCTGGCCTGCCAGATGTTGATGTTTTTTTTTAAAAAAAAAATAAGTTATTTGACTTTGTTGATCAATTCAGTCCTTTTACATTTTTTGTGTATTGTGGCATTTTATGCATTCTGACTCACTGTTATTTTTATTGATTATAATCTAGTAATGATTTATTGCAATTATTGAGGGTGAATTTCTATTTCATTATCGGGTGCTATTATATTAAATACATTATTGGCTTTTTCTTTATTTTATATAAGTTGTTTATGTGAAGGTCATCTTCTTATCTGCATTGGATCAGATTGCTTTGAGGTGTCTGATCTTTGCTGCATATTTTTTTCTTCTGCTGCTGCTTGCAAGCATCTCGTGGGCAGAGATACAGAAAGGCAGTATGCAAATAAAAAGTGAAATGGACTACATTTCCCATCATCAGACATCTTCTTTATGAAGAATATTTGTACTGCTGTGTCATACAAAATATCAAAGTGGTTTACACCAATAAAACCATAAAACCATCCCATAAAAACCACAACAAAATGAAACAAAAAGTCAGACATCAACAAAATATTGTGGAAGGTTGCCATTTTAATGGCCTGCAGAGGCCTAGAGGAATAGAATACAGTAGGAAGGTTTTCAGCAGGCTTTTAGAAGTTGGCAGAGAGTCCCAGAGGACTGGGCTGAGAAAGAGAGTTCTCAAGGAGAGCTGCCATTGCGAGGTGGGCAGGAGGGCATCCCTGTTGGTTTGGGCTTGGGGCTGGAAGCCACAGCTGCCAGGACCTGCTTGTTGCTGGGCAGTTTGGAATGTAGCAACTTTGGAGGACGTCCCAGCGTCCATATAAAGATCCCCACGTGGATCTTGGGTCACTCTTTTCAGAGCTTCGGATCTCCCCCCCCCCCCCGTCCCTGGTATAGGTGGTGTTGGCCTTGCTGTGCCGGGTAGGGGTCGCCTCCGCTTGAGAGGGGCCTGGTAGGAATTTTGTCCATTTGGCAGATTGGCTGAGCCACCTGGTTTTTGCCTACTACACAGCAAATAGTCACATTTTGTAAGGTTGGCGGTTAGGCATTGGTTCTGTGGTATGGGTGGGCGTTTCCCACCAAGAAGTGATCTGGAAATGGGAATTCCGCAAAGGAATCCAGGGACTCAACATTGCTGTCCAAACCTGGTGGGTGCAGGGCCATGCAGGAGTCCCTGTGGACCCCTGGGGAGGGGGAGGCTCGATGTGACCCGGCCCCGTTAACTCTCCCCAGCTAATGGTTTCCCTTCGCTGACAAGTGGTCAGCTCTGTCCCGCTGCGACAGCTAGTCTTGCTGCTGACTAGGGTCAGCTCTGTCCCGGTGGACAGCGTGAACCAATGCCTACGCAACCACTCACGTGATTTGTATTCAATAAATGTGGCCAAAAATGCCCAAAAACCAAACCAAAAATTATGTCTCCCGTGTGAGTTCATTGGGGGGATGACCGGTTGCCCTACGCACGCAACACTGAACATATTTCAGGTGAACGTATTTGGCTACTCTTTCACCTCATTTTCTTACGCCCCCCCCCAACTCCCTGAAATGCAACAAGCCTAGCACCAGCAGTGGAGACTTCCAGGAGGCTGAAACCCAGACTGATCCCCAGAGAGAACTTGCTGCAAGACAGACCCAAAAGAGAAAATAGCAGAACACCACTAGTAATCACATGCAGCTCCCAAGTTAAAACAGTTCAACACATCATCAGAGATCTACAACCTCTCCTGGACAATGACAGTTCTCTTTCTCAAGCTCTGGGAGGAAGACCTTTCATCGCCCACAGACAGCCACCCAATCTTAAACAACTCATCACCCACAATAATACAACAACTAGACTTAACACGGACACTGGCACCAGAGCCTGCAATAAACCCAGATGCCAACTTTGCTGCCACATACACCCGGACAACACCATTACTGGCCCCAACAACATCAAACATACCATCTCAGGACTATTTACCCGTATTTTTCGCTCCATAAGACACACCTGACCATAAGAGGAGGAAAGGGAGAAAGCCCCGTTTTGGGGGGGATCAGCTCACAGTTGTGCAGCTTCTTTTGCAAAGGGGAAAAGCCCCTTTTTTTGAGGATCAGCTCAAAGTTGTTGAGCTTACTTTGCAAAGGGAAAAAATCCTGTTTTTATGGGGTTCAACTCACAGTTCTGCAGCTTCTTTAGGAAAGGAAAGGGAGCCATTTGTACAGTTTCCAGACAGACAACACTGGGGAACAAAATTTTGGTTGCATTGACACCTGCAGTTGTTCTAACCTAATTTCAACGTGCTGATTTCAAATCTGAAGTCGGTTTTGTTCTGTAAGCTCTAGTTTTTTTGCAATTCATATTTTTCACAATGCAAGAATTCAATATTTTATTAAACACATAGCCAAAGTAGTAAAATATGAGTATAAATGTAAGTGTGAAAAACGAAGATTATGGTGAAAAGTGAAAAACATGAATTGCAAAAAAAAACTAGAGCTTGCAGAACAAAACCGACTTCAGATATGAAATCAGCATTGAAAGAACATACGTATAAGAACAGTTGGAAAATGTCATGCAACAGAAAATGAAAAAAAAAAATTGTTCCCCAGTGTAATCTAATCAGCCAGTCACATGTCGCTGGGGAAACAAACAGCCTCCATCTGCAGAACATTCAACAATGGAGGCCTGGGCAAGGGGGCGGGACCAGAAACGGAGCCAGAGATCAAACACACATTCGCTCCATAAGATGCACAGACATTTCCCCTTACTTTTTAGGAGGAAAAAAGTGAGTCTTATGGAGCAAAAAATTCGGTAATTGCTTATCTTCTAACATTGTGTATGCCATCAAATGGCAACAGTGCCCTTCAGCTCTCTTTATTGGACAAACAGGCCAAACCCTACGCCAAAGGATAAACGGACATAAATCTGACATCAGGAATCACAAGACAGAGAAACCAGTAGGAGGACACTTCAGTCTCCCAGGACATTTAGTACAAGATCTCAAAGTAGCTGTCTTATTACAAAAGATTTTCAGAAATAGACTGGAAAGAGAAGTTGCTGAATTGCAACTTATTACTAAACTGAAAACTATGGAGAGACCTGGTCTTAATAGAGATATTGGATTCCTGTCTCATTACATATGCTAATCATCTGCATACTATCCCTTGCTTCTTCCTGTAGGATTAATTGCAGTCGTTAACAGTCGTCAACAGGTTTACCATACCCATTGAGTCAATCACCCATCTCCTATGACCCCCCTGAGAAAAAACCCACCCCACCCTCCCACTATATATACGGGTCTGGTGACTTCTGTTTCAGTGTATCTGAAGAAGTGTGCATGCACACGAAAGCTCATACCAAGAACATACTTAGTTGGTCTCTAAGGGGTTACTGGACTTTATATATATATATATATATATATATATATATATATATATATATATATATATATGGAGGCTGGGAGAGAGACTTGCCATCTTTGCCCTTCTGGACATTTGTCCTTTGCTGCTGCCAGCCTCCTCAGGAGTAAGGCTATGGGAGCCAGCTGCAGGCCAGCTACCTCTCCCTTGCCTTGAAGCCAGGCTCCTTGGAGGGCAGCAAAACCAGGGCCAGAAACGTTACTGTTGGTTAACTCATGTCTTGCTGTGTCTCCATGTACCTAAGCCCAGATTGCTTTTTCGGAATGGTAATATTGACCTTATTCTCCATTTGCCCAAATTGCTGATTTCTGTCATTTTTGAATCGACTTCCATAAACGGCATTTTGTATACTTGCACTTCCAATGCTCTGCATTTCAATGTTTTCAGGCGGCGTACAGATAAAAATAAAGACTTCTAAAAGCATGAGGTGGAAAGCAATCCTTAAAAAACAATTAAACACTGCTAGCGTTAAAACTAAGCGCATAGATAACATCGATGGAAGCCATACCAGTAATTACAATTAAACCGGCATGGCGCCAGCCTTTTTGTTAAAAGCAGTCTGTTCCCAAATGCCTGTTGGGAGAAGTCTTGCAAGACCAGGGGTGGACTTTGGCAGAGGTGTAGCTGGGGGGGGGGGATGCTCTGGGTCATGCATCTCTCCTGGGGGTGACGCAGTGGCTTGGGTGCCTGCAAGCTCCACGCTGCCCAAAACGGCACCGTGGGGCTTGTGTTTGCCCACCACCTCCCCCTCAGCCACCTACATCTGAGGGGGAGGCGGGGGGCAGATTCCAGGGAGGCTCCGCGCAGCTTGCCCTGCCTGGCTCACCCCACCCCCGGGCACAGGGCCCACGTGCCACTCTGGGCCCCCGAGCGGCTAGCTATGCCGCTGGACTTTGGTAATCTTTCGTAATATGGCTCCCTGTGCGAGGCCAATATTTGCCCCCTCCACCAATGGATCATCTCTGTTATGGATCTTCTCGGTTTTGTGCCCGCTTGGCTCAGCGCCCTGTGCAGGGAAGCCACCCGCTGTCAGGCGTCAAGGAATCCGATTCCCCATGGCAGGCTGTCAGGAATAGATAAGACAAGGAAGCTCTTACCAATGTCTTTTATTCAATATTCACAGAGGGAGGCTTAGAAATGATGCCTCTTGGAGCAACTGCATTGCTCTGAGTAATCTCCATCCCCCTTCTCTCCTCAGTCGCCAATAGCACCACCCACCTTACAGTTGCCGCTTAAGGCCATTTGCTTACAAGCCTTTGCTCTCCTACTTTCAATGCCTGCCGGGTTCTGGGAGAAGGGGGGTTTGGAATGCTATCTAGTGATAATGTGTCATCCAGCTGCTCCGGCACTGCTCCCCCCGCCCTTCTCTCCCATTATTTCCTAACTCTGCTCTTCATCTCCCTCTGAGCCGTGACCTTCCTCAAACCACTGCTCTAAATCTATACTGCCCTCCTCTTCTCTGGAAGACTCAGGAGGGTGAGGCCGTCTCCACCATTCCTCCTTTCTCCAGTCCCACACTGTCCTGAATTCGGCGCTGGCAAGACCTGAATGAAGAGGGTTTCTCCCCATCTCCTGCTGAGTCCACCTGACCCCCCCCAAGAGCCAAGAAGAGGTGAAAGGAAAAGGTTCCCCCCAGCGAAGGGAGCAGGTGATGGACCAAACTGGTCCGGGGCTCCTTACCTGTAAACAAGCGAGTCGTCATACGTCCCATTGTACTGGATTTGGAACATGCGTATCCCGGGGATATTCCTTTGGAAGTTGAACTTGAGCAGGGCGGTGGAGGACGTGGCCTCGGCCACCACCACCTTCTTGTCGGGGCTGACCTTGGTCTCCCCGTTGCTGCTGCTGCTACTGCTGCTGGCGTTGGAGCCGGACTTGGTGGAGGTGGAGATGTCGGAGGACCCCGGGTCCGGCTCGTGGATGTGGTTGGTGCTGTTGACGATGTGGGGCAGCTTGATGATGTGCAGGTCCACCGACTGCGTGGCCTCCCCGGCCGGGTTGGAGGCGATGCAGGTGAAGGAGCCCGTGTCCTTCATGGTGGTGATGTGGATGTCGAGGGTCCCGTTGTCGTAGACCAGCGAGCGCGTGGCGTTGGAGATCAGCTTGCCCTCGGGCGAGATCCAGTGGATGGCCGGCTCGGGGTCTCCGCGCGCCTTGCACCTCAGGATGGCCCTCTGCCCCTCCAGCACCCTCAGCTCGTGGGTGTGCCTCGTGATGAGCGGCGGCTCGCACAGAAATTCCTCCTCGGGGACCGACCAGAAATAGCGGCCCGAGAGGAGCGGCGGGGAGGCGCACGTCTCCAGGTCGTCCTCCCTGGAGAGGCGCCGCAGCCACAGCAGCTCGCAGTTGCAGTGCAAGGGGTTCCCGCCAAAGCTGAGGGCGAAGGTGGAGGGGTTGATGATCCCTGAGGTGGCCAAGACCTGGGCCCTCTGGAAGAGGGGGTCGGGGGGCAGCTTGTGCAGCTTGTTGGAGGTGACGTCCAGGCGGGTCATCTTGTGCAGGTGGGAGAAGGTCCCCTTGGGGATGCTGTCGATCATGTTGTGGTCCAGGCTGAGGGTGTGCAAGCTGACCATCTTCTCCACGGCATCCCAGGGGATGGTCTCCAGGTTGTTGTAGGACAGGTCCAGCTCCTCCAGCGCCAGGACGTCGTCGAAGGCCGTGGCGGAGATCAGCGTCAGCTGGTTGTTGTTGAGGATCAGGTGGTGCAGGTTGAGGAGCCCGCTCAGCATGTCGTGGGTGATCTTGGTCAGCCGGTTGCTGTTGAGGTGCAGGGCCCTCAGGTTGCGCAGGTCGGCGAAGGCGTGCGGGGTGACAAAGCTGATGGTGTTCCGCGAGAGGGTCAGGTCCACCAGGCTGGTCATGTTGGCAAAATCCTTGCGCTTGATGCTGGTGACAAAGTTGTCGGCCAGCCGCAGCTCCACGGTCCTCCGGTCGATGTTGGGGGGCACAAACAGGAGGCCCTTCTTGGCGCAAAGGGTGGCGAGGTTGGGCGACAAGATCTGGCAGACGCAGCGCTTGGGACAGATCTGAGCCTTCGCCGCTATGCCAATGAAGAGCAGATACAGAAGCAGTTTTTCCATTGTAGAGCGGGGTCAGGATGCTGCGAGAGAGAGGAGAGAGGGAAGAGGGGTTACATGGGGAGCACAGGGTTTGAGTCCCACACGCAGCCCCACCGGCGCAATTCGTTTCATAGGAGCGTAGAATTGTTGGAAGGGAACCCCCAGGGCCATCTGGACCTCCCCCCTGAACAAAGCTAAAGAATCCAGATCAGGTGGCCGTCCGACCTCTGCATAAAAACCTCCGGCAAAGGAGCTATTTCTGTATTTATTATTTCATAAAATGTATACACCACTTGATTGCAAAAAAAAACCAAAAACCCTCCAATGACCTCAAACTGGTTTACAAGCTGAATAAGACAATAACATTATAAGTGTATATATTTGTGAAATATCAGCTATACCCCGAAAATAAGACATAGTGACGCGGTGCCTCTCCCTTAAGACGGCCTGGATAGGCGTGGCTATGCAGCGTACTGACGCAGAGCAGTTAAAATAAGACATCCCCCGAAAATAAGCCATACCGGGGTTTTTTGAGGGGAAAAATATAAGACGGTGTCTTATTTTAGGGGAAACACGGTATATGTAGGAGGGACGCGGTTGGCACTGTGGATTAAACCACTGAGCCTAGGGCTTGCCGATCAGAAGGTCGGCGGTGCGAATCCCCGCAACGGGGTGAGCTCCCGTTGCTCGGTCCCTGCTCCTGCCCACCTAGCAGGTCGAAAGCACAAAGTGCAAGTTGATAAATAGGTACCACTCCGGCAGGAAGGTAAACGGCGTTTCCGTGAGCTGCTCTGGTTCGCCAGAAGCGGCTTAGTCATGCTGGACACATGACCTGGAAACTGTATGCCAGCTCCCTTGGCCAATAAAGCGAGATGAGCGCTGCAACCCCAGAGTCAGTCACAACTGGACCTAACGGTCAGGGGTCCCTTTACCTTTACCTTTACTATATGTAGTCTATAGAAGCTGTGGTATATTGCTGAGGGGGCAGGAGAAGAGGAGAGGAGAGCAAGTCTTCAACTGCCAGTTCCGTCTATGTCTCCTCCAGAAAGTATAGCCGGAGACATTTTGGTAGATTTTAAAAATCCACCCAGGCAGAGATTTTACCCCTGAAAAGGAGGACATGTCCTGGAAAAAGAGGACACATGGCAACCCCCGCTAGAATCTCCTTTCTTGTCACTGAAATCCATTGTGTCCTGTGAGGAGCAGCAGAAAACAAGCTGGCTCCCCCTTCCCTGCGCAAAAGACTTCACCCCCCAACAGCATCTCCAGCAAAGACTCCCACCTGAACCCCTGGAGAGGTCCTGCCAATCACAAGGTGCTCTTGTGCTGTAGCACATTCAAAGCAGGACAACCAACACCACCAAAAGAACTGGAGCATTTGCAGCAGGAACGTTGCAGGAGTTTAGAAGGAAACTAGGAGGCAGGCCCCAGTTGCAGCTGAAGAAATATCGTGGCCACAATAAATGTGATAATGTGTACCGCTGGAAATCCTTGAGCGTGCTTCTAATAGAGAAGTTATGGCAACCTGTTGCTGTATGAAACTGGTGATTTTGCAAGTTGCCACCCCCCTTGGGGCAGGAATACAGCTAATATGTCAGGGATCAGCAAACATTTTCAGCAGGGGTCACTGTCCCTCAGACCTTGGGGGGGGGGCTGGACTATAAAATGAACTAATTACTATGCCCCACAAATAACCCAGAGATGCATTTTAAATAAAAGGACACATTCTACTCATGTAAAAACACTCTGATTCCCGGACCGTCCGCAGGCCGGATTTAGAAGGCGATTGGGCTGGATCCGGCCCCTGGGTCTTAGTTTGCCTACCCATGTAATATGTGAATCACAAAGATACAGCTGTAAGCTAGAACATAAGTTGCTACACGGTGCAAATGGCTACACGTAACACAGGTTCCCAACATGCACACTAACACAATGTAACACCACGGTGGGAATCAACACTGAATCAGCAAAATTGCCAGTGCTTATTGCGCATGTGTAGTAAACATGAAATGAGGTAATGATGTACATGATTGGTGAAAATTGAAATGCTTTGTCTGAAACTTTATAAATACCACTGCCTGGACCGTTGGGCGGGGTTGCAGTTTTACGGAACGATCCGACTGTAACCTATTGCTTTGCAATAAACCACGATGGACTCCTAACTCCTCATGTTTCTGGGTTTTATTGGCATAAACTCAGGAGATAATGTGAGACGGATGTGTGTCTCCTCGGAAGTAAGCATCCTCAAACGCCGTCTGCTAAACTAATCACTTTATTTTATAACATTGAACAGTCCAGACTTTACGACTATGCATCCGACCCCTCGGAGTCAGATCCTTCGAGTACGGATTTGCGGCTCCGCCCCCAGCAGAGGAGCTTCGGGAAGCCTAATCTCCGCCTCTCCTTTTTCCGCTTCCGCGCCCTTGACCTGGGCAGCCCTACGGCTCCCCCTTCCCTTTCGCTTTCACCTTCCCCGCTTGTGGTGTCTGATGCTCCGGCAGGCTCTCTAAGCCTCAACTCCTCCTCGGTCTCCATATTCTGATCCCTTCCCATTGGCTGTGCTAGCGCTCTGGTGGAGGCTTCCTCCCATTGCTGCACTATCTGCTCTGGCGTCAGCAGGGGCTGTGCCTGTTCCTGATCCCAGACCCTCAATAACTCTTCGGGCGTCAGCGGAGCCCTGTCTAGGTCAGCTGTCTCCTCTGGCACCGCTTCGGAACCCGGCCAGCCCCTGACAGATAAGCCATTTTTGGCTTACAGCAACATGACCACCCAAAGCCCTTTGAGGTGCACAGGCTGAGGAAAGCGCCATCAAAGGCCCTATAACCACCCCAATGGCATCCCGATCACCAATCACAAAGAAGGCACAATTGAAAGGATGCCAAGGAGTGCTAAGAAATACCAAACGCTGCAACATTTCTTCATGAGGAAGTGAATGCCCTCAAGGTCACCCCTTGAAGAAGTGGAGATTTGAACCTGGGTCTCCCAGGCCCTGGTCTGACACTCTAACCAGTGCACCACACTGCCCCACAATGCAAGGTGTCACAGGACAGCATTATGATGTCAGCAGTTTTATTTTTGACCCCTTTCCCAGTGATTCCTCGCATGAACCTTTGCCTTCGGGGGCTGGTGTCTCCATGGCCTCCGAGAAGGAACTGTGATCATAAACTCAAAGTCTCCTTCTGGTCCATCACCACCAGCTCAGACCACATCAGAGTATATATGTGAAATTCAGATTATTTGCCCCAATGGGGCATCGCTTGGCCCAGGCTGGCACTGAACCATACTTTAGGGCTTCCTACATCCAGGATTCATCCATTGGAAATAACGTTCGGGTGAAATTTCCAAAAATTAGTAAAAATGTCCGTGAAAACCCAGACGTATGGTAACCCATGTCAGAAATGTTGATTTTTTTTTGGCAAATTTCCTTAAAAATAGCTCAACAACTTTGCCTCCCCCCAAAAAAGTTCAACAACCTTTGTGTATGGCAACCCTTCCATCTTTGCTGGTTTATTTGCCAGTTTATTGCCCATTCCTCAATTTTGGAGAGGCCCCTCTGGAGTTCAATCCCTTTTTTGCTTTTCATAGAATTGAAGATTTGGAAGGGACCCTCAGAGCCATTGAGTTCACCCTCTGCAATGTTTTTGCCATCCCAAACTAGTGTCTCCTGGCAGCTCCTGGCTCCCTCTCAACCAACTGCAGAGGTTAAACAGCTTTGACTCCTGCATTGCAGGGGGTTGGACTAGATGACCCTTGGGGCCCCTCCCAACTCTGCAATCCTAGGAGCACATGTCTGAAACCACGGGCAAGCCGAAGATCCAGGCCGTGCAATTGCCGTTCCCCCCAGATAAACTTCCTTGGCTCCAACTTCACTTTCCTTCCAACTTAAAACTGTTTTATTGGAAGGAGATTGTGCTTTTTTTTTACGATGGCTGAAGATTACTTTGCTGCTGATTTTCTTCTGCCTCTGTTTAATTATTTCCATCCCACATGGCTCTGTGCACTTAACATTAGCCGCCTTGCAAACTGTTTTGTTGAAAAGGCAGGATATAAAACATATTAAAATCTTCTCTGTGGTTTATGAAATGTCAGTATGCAACCTCTTCCAGCCCCTCTGCCAACTCCCTTCATGTCCAGAGGGCTCGGCCTCCCACCCCCAGACAAGAACCCCCATGGCCTGCCCTGATGGGGGACAGTCTGCCCCTGCCCCACATCCAGAGGGTGTCAAGAGCCCAGGGGCCGACCAAGGCCACTGATGGGTCTTTGGCTGTCTCCATCGCAGACGCCCAGGAGACTCTGTGTCCACTGGACAAAGGGAAAAAGCTTACAGAAACAAATTCATTTTTATAGGCAGCTGAGAGGGTAATCTCTTCTCTGCAGAATCCAATATTGCTCCAATTTATACGTTGCGTTGGAAAGAAAGTGGTGGGGCTCCTTCGCGGAGAGCCAGGCATTCCGGGACTATAAATGTACCAATTAAACTTGTTCCCTTTCCCCAGCAGCCTCAAACATGAGGGAGGCAGGTCGTTCTGGGAAGGAACCATAAATTTTGGGAATAAAACCATTTACGCCTTTCCGCGGAGAATATTCTTTTGCATTAATTCGGACTTCCAAGGGTGATGTTTAAGCACATCCTTGAGGAAAAGGCCCCCAATTTCCCTGACCCTGGGGAAGGGGGGGCATTTGCAGCGAGGCTCCAGATGCAGAAACAGGAGGCTGGACTAGATGGGCCACTGGCCGGATCCAGCAAACTCTTCTTACATTCATATATTCTTTTGTCCTCAGGAAGAGTATTGGGTGCATTTGGGAAGAGTGACCTTATTTTTTTGGGGGGGGGGAAGATGTTCGGATTTTGCCCCAGATTTCTATAAGCTGCATTTTATTGCTTCAGTTTTATTTATCTTCTTCTCCTTGATAGCTGCCTTGGGAATCCTTTCTGACCAAAAGGCGGCATGGAAATAAAGTCCAGTTAACTAACCTTTCCCTGTTCCCTACACAACTCCTTGCAAGCAGATTCCGGACAGGAGCATTTTCTCTTCCTCCCGGCAGCAGATGGGAGGGTCCCACTCCGTGGCCCCTGAGGAACAGGCGCTGCATGCCAGGGAAAGGAGGCCAGGCTGGGTCAGGGAGCGCGAGCGCAGGATAATTGCATATGGCAACTGGCACAAGGAAAGAATGTCGCTTGTGCAGGACGCTGCCTCTGAATGCCGAGAGGCTAAAGCAATGGCCCGTCTAGTCTGCCATCCTGCGCTCACAGCAGCAGAGAAGATGCCCCAGAGGAAAATCTGCAAGCAGGATCCAAGCACAAGGGACCGGTCCCCTTCTGGGATTCAGAAGCAATGCTGCCTCCGACTGTGGAGGCAGAGCTTAGCCTTCCCCTCCAGGGATGGTGGCCATGGATATTATTATTATTATTATTATTATTATTATTATTATTATTAATATTAATACAGTGGTACCTTGGTTCTCAAACGCCTTGGTTCCCAAACACCGAAAACCCAGAAGTAAGTGCTCTGGTTTTCAAACGTTTTTCGGAAGCCAAACGTCCGATGTGTTGTTGTTGTTGTTCAGTCGTTCAGTCGTGTCCGACTCTTCGTGACCCCATGGACCAGAGCACGCCAGGCACGCCTATCCTTCACTGCCTCTCACAGTTTGGCCAAACTCATGTTAGTAGCTTCGAGAACACTGTCCAACCATCTCATCTTCTGTCGTCCCCTTCTCCTTGTGCCCTCAATCTTTCCCAGCATCAGGGTCTTTTCTAGGGAGTCTTCTCTTCTCATGAGGTGGCCAAAGTACTGGAGCCTCAACTTCAGGATCTGTCCTTCTAGTGAGCACTCAGGGCTGATTTCTTTAAGAATGGATAGGTTTGATCTTCTTGCAGTCCATGGGACTCTCAAGAGTCTCCTCCAGCACCATAATTCAAAAGCATCAATTCTTCGGCGATCAGCCTTCTTTATGGTCCAGCTCTCACTTCCGTACATTACTACTGGGAAAACCATAGCTTTAACTATACGGACCTTTGTTGGCAAGGTGATGTCTTTGCTTTTTAAGATGCTGTCTAGGTTTGTCATTGCTTTTCTCCCAAGAAGCAGGCGTCTTTTAATTTCGTGACTGCTGTCACCATCTGCAGTGATCATGGAACCCAAGAAAGTGAAATCTCTCACTGCCTCCATTTCTTCCCCTTCTATTTGCCAGGAGGTGATGGGACCAGTGGCCAAGATCTTAGTTTTTTTGATGTTGAGCTTCAGACCATATTTTGCGCTCTCCTCTTTCACCCTCATTAAAAGGTTCTTTAATTCCTCCTCACTTTCTGCCATCAAGGTTGTATCATCAGCATATCTGAGGTTGTTGATATTTCTTCCGGCAATCTTAATTCCGGTTTGGGCTTCATCCAGTCCAGCCTTTCGCATGATGAATTCTGCATATAAGTTAAATAAGCAGGGAGACAATATACAGCCTTGTCGTACTCCTTTCCCAATTTTGAACCAATCAGTTATTCCATATCCAGTTCTAACTGTAGCTTCTTGTCCCACATAGAGGTTTCTCAGGAGATGGATGAGGTGATCAGGCACTCCCATTTCTTTAAGAACTTGCCATAGTTTGCTGTGGTCAACACAGTCAAAAGCTTTTGCGTAGTCAATGAAGCAGAAGTAAATGTTTTTCTGGAACTCTCTAGCTTTCTCCATAATCCAGCGCATGTTTGCAATTGGTCTCTGGTTCCTCTGCCCCTTCGAAATCCAGCTTGCACTTCTGGGAGTTCTCGGTCCACATACTGCTTAAGCCTGCCTTGTAGAATTTTTAGCAAAACCTTGCTAGCGTGTGAAATGAGTGCAATTGTGCGGTAGTTGGAGCATTCTTTGGCACTGCCCTTCTTTGGGATTGGGATATAGACTGATCTTCTCCAATCCTCTGGCCACTGCTGAGTTTTCCAAACTTGCTGGCATATTGAGTGTAGCACCTTAACAGCATCATCTTTTAAAATTTTAAATAGTTCAGCTGGAATATCATCACTTCCACTGGCCTTGTTGTTAGCAAGGCTTTCTAAGGCCCATTTGACTTCACTCTCTAGGATGTCTGGCTCAAGGTCAGCAACCACACTACCTGGGGTGTATGAGACCTCCATATCTTTCTGGTATAATTCCTCTGTGTATTCTTGCCACCTCTTCTTGATGTCTTCTGCTTCTGTTAGGTCCTTTCCACTTTTGTTCTTAATTGTGGTAATCTTTGTACGAAATGTTCCTTTCATATCTCCAATTTTCTTGAACAGATCTCTGGTTTTTCCCATTCTGTTGTTTTCCTCTATTTCTTTGCATTGCTCGTTTAAAAAGGCCCTCTTGTCTCTCCTTGCTATTTTTTGGAAGTCTGCATTCAATTTCCTGTATCTTTCACTATTTCCCTCGCATTTTGCTTGCCTTCTCTCCCCCGCTATTTGTAAGGCCTCATTTGACAGCCACTTTGCTTTCTTGCATTTCTTTTTCATTGGGATGGTTTTCGTTGCTGCCTCCTGTATAATGTTACGAGCCTCCATCCACAGTTCTTCAGGCACTCTATCCACCAAATCTAAATCCTTAAACCTGTTCTTCACTTCAACTGTGTATTCATAAGGAATTTGATTTAGATTGTATCTTACTGGCCCAGTGGTTTTTCCTACTTTCTTCAGTTTAAGCTGGAATTTTGCTATAAGAAGCTGATGATCTGAGCCACAGTCAGCTCCAGGTCTTGTTTTTGCTGAGTGTATAGAGCTCCTCCATCTTTGGCTGCACAGAATATAATCAATCTGATTTCGGTGTTGCCCATCTGGTGATGTCCATGTGTAGAGTCGTCTCTTGTGTTGTTGGAAAAGAGTGTTTGTGATGACCAGCTTGTTCTCTTGACAGAACTCTATTAGCCTTTGCCCTGCTTCATTTTGAACTCCAAGGCCAAACTTGCCAGTTGTTCCTTTTATCTCTTGACTCCCTACTTTAGCATTCCAATCCCCTATAATGAGAAGAACATCCTTCCTTGGTGTCATTTCTATAAGGTGTTGTAAGTCTTCATAGAATTGGTCAACTTCAGTTTCTTCAGCACTGGTAGTTGGTGCATAAACTTGGATTACTGTGATGTTAAAAGGTCTGCCTTGGATGCGTATCGAGATCATTCTATCATTTTTGAGATTGCATCCCAGTACAGCTTTCGCCACTCTTTTGTTGACTATGAGGGCCACTCCATTTCTTTTACGGGATTCCTGCCCACAGTAGTAGATATGATAGTCATCCGAACTGAATTCGCCCATTCCCGTCCATTTTAGTTCACTGATGCCCAGGATGTCAATGTTTATTCTTGCCATCTCATTTTTTACCACATCCATCTTACCAAGGTTCATGGTTCTTACATTCCAGGTTCCTATGCAATACTTTTCTTTACAGCATTGGACTTTCCTTTCGCTTCCAGGCATATCCGCAACTGAGCGTCCTTTCGGGTTTGGCCCAGCCGCTTCATCAGCTCTGAATCTACTTGTACTTGTCCTCCGCTCTTCCCCAGTAGCATGTTGGACGCCTTCCGACCTGAGGGGCTCATCTTCCAGCGTCATATCTTTTATATGCCTGTTGTCTTTGTCCATGAGGTTTTCTTGGCAGGGATACTGGAGTGGCTTGCCAGTTCCTTCTCCAGGTGGATCACATTTGGTCCAAACTCTCCACTACGACCTGTCCATCTTGACCTGTCCATAGCTTCCCTGAGTAATTCAAGCCCCTTCGCCACGACAAGGCAGTGATCCATGAAGGGGAAAACGTCCGATGTGGCTGTTGGCTATTGTTTCCGGGGCGCCTGCACCAATCAGAAGCCGCGCCTTGGTTTTGGAACATTTTGGAAGTCAAACAGACTTCCAGAATGGATTAAGTTCGAGAACCAAGGTACCACTGTATTTGGCGCTTTTGGTTTTGCTATCTAGTTTGCATTTTTGTTTTTGAGGCTTTTTCGGTTAATTTGTTTTTGTGACTTTGTGGAACCCATTTCAGCTGACTGATAGATTGTGTGACTGCAGAAATGGATAAAAGTCCCCCATCCAAACAATGACTATCATCAGAGCAAGTAAGAAAATAATAATAATTTAATTTTCATCATCTACAATACTGTCTTATTTATTTTATAGTACAGTACATTGATTATTGCTTTCATTTATGGATCAATGGTCTCGTTAGTTAGTAAAATTCATGTTAAATTGCTGTTTTGGGGGTTGTTTTTAAAAGTCTGGAACGGATTAATCCACTTTGCATTACTTTATATGGGAAAGCATCCCTCAGTTTTGGAATGCTTTGGTTTTGGAACGGACTTCTGGAATGGATTAAGTTTGAGAATCAAGATACCACTGTAGTAATTTTATTATTTCTACCCCGCCCATCTGGCTGGGTTTCCCCAGTCACTCTGGGCAGCTCCCAACAGAACACTGAAAACAGAATAAAACTTCAAACATTGACAACTTCCCTAAACAGGGCTGGATGTCGGTGCCTCCACAGAGGCAGGTGAATTTTAGGCCCACCGACTTCAGTCAGGTGAAAAAAGCCTTTCCCAGTTCTGTGGCCTTGTATAGAAAGAGAAAGAGAAGCCAGAAAGGGGATCCATAGGGAGATCCAGTTTGCTCCCCAGAAGGCTCCTCAGAATCCCAGGCAAATAAGTGGAACTCCTATCAGGGAAAGGAGAGAGGACCCCCCACCCCACCCCCCACTTTGGGCTCCTCCAATGTAGCTGTGATTCCAGCATTGCAGGTGCTTGGGCTAAATGACCCCTTGGGTCTCTTCCAACTCTACAGTTCTATGATTCTAGAAAGCTAGAGGAGGAGCAGGGATGGCGGACGGGCAAGTGCAGATTCAGGTGCCATCTGACAGACACTTTTTGGCCTGCCAAGTGAATGAGGTGAAAATGACACTTTCAAGTTCTGTTTCATAGAATCCTAGAGTTGGAAGAGACCCCAAGGGCCATCCAGTCCAACCCCCTGCCAAGCAGGAAACACCATCAAAGCATTCCTGACAGGTGGCTGTCAAGCCTCTGCTTAAAGACCTCCAAAGAAGGAGACTCCACCACACTCCTTGGCAGCAAATTCCACTGTCGAACAGCTCTTACTGTCAGGAAGTTCTTCCTAATGTTTAGGTGGAATCTTCTTTCTTGTAGTTTGAATCCATTGCTCCGTGTCCGCTTCTCTGGAGCAGCAGAAAACAACCTTTCTCCCTCCTCTATATGACATCCTTTTATATATTTGAACATGGCTATCATATCACCCCTTAACCTTCTCTTCTCCAGGCTAAACATACCCAGCTCCCTAAGCCGTTCCTCATAAGGCATCGTTTGAAACAGATTAGCATAGAGGCCCCAAGACTTTGGCCACCTCATGAGAAGAGAAGACTCCCTGGAAAAGACCCTGATGTTGGGAAAGATGGAGGGCACAAGGAGAAGGGGACGACAGAGGACAAGATGGTGGGACAGTGTTCTCGAAGCTACCAACATGAGTCTGACCAAACTGAGGGAGGCAGGGGAAGACAGGAGTGCCTGGTGTGCTCTGGTCCATGGGGTCACCAAGAGTCGGACACAACTAAACAACGAAACAACAACAACAAGCATAGAGGAAAATAACCAAGAAAACCCTGTTGCAGGCTTCCCCCCTTTGATGAGGTTCCTGCTTCATGCTAGCAGCTCAACTCCTTTGCAAGATTGTTTGCACTTCTAATTGAAACCTAAAGGTTTAGTTGCTTGATTCGTTTATTTGCACAACTCATTAATTGCTTGGTATTAGAAAGGTCAAAGCGGTGTACAAAAGGGAGGAGGGGAATACTTAAAGTAACAATTAGAACATGTTAGTTAGCGGAATTTGAGACATCTGAGGACAGCAGAGCGGACAGGCGTCCCCCTGTCAGCCAGCCAGAAGACGAGGAGGAAACTCTCCTGAAACAGATGACTGAACTTTTGCAGATAAGAACTGTAGTGATGAGGGCTTTCAGCTTTCCTGGCATCTGCTGGAAATCTAACTGCCGGGAGCCGATCACCCCATAAATCCACGCCTTGCTGACAACCTTCTCTCTCAAGCCGAGGAGGAAAGAATGAACATTTGGAACTCTGCTATCCTGCACTTGCACCCAAGGAGGAACTGGCGGGTGAAGGGTCAGGCACAGAATCATAGAATCGTAGAGTTGGAAGGGACACTAAGGGTCATCCAGTCCAACCCCCTGCAAGGCAGCTCAAGCATCCCTGACAGGTGGCCATCCAGCCTCTGCTTAGAAACCTCCAAGGAAGGAGAGTTCACCACCTCCTGAGGGAAACTGTTCCACTATGGAACAGCTCTTACTGTCAGAAAGTTCTTCCTGATGTTGAGTCAGAATCTCCTTTCTTGGAACTTGAAGCCATTGCTTCGAGTCCTCCCTTCCACAGCAGGAGAAAACAAGCATGCTCCCTCTTCCATGGGACAGCCCTTCAGATATTTGAAGATGGCTTTCATATCTCCTCTTTTTCATGTTAACCATAGCCAGCTCCTTCAACCATTCTTCATAAGGCTTAGTTTCCAGACCCTGGATCATCTTGGTCGCCCTCCTCTGCACACCTTCCAGCTGGTCAACATCCTTCTTAAATTGTGGCGCCCAGAACTGGACACTGTATTCCACGTATGGTCTGACCAAAGCAGAATAGAGCGGTACTATTGCTTCTGTTGATCGGGACACTAGAATCATAGAATTGTATTGTTTGAAGGAAGCCTGAGGGTTCCTCTATTCCAGCCTCCTGCTGATGCAGCCTAGAATAGCAGACTACAACGTCCAGCATGAGGCTCTCACAGCGACCTACCAGAAGCCCCCATAGAGAACCCATAAGCAAGGAGGGCCCGAGTGCGAGAGCAGCAGCAGCAGCAGCAGCCCTGTCTTCAAAGAAGGAGCTGAGACTGGCAAGGGCATAGAAAACAACAGAAATGGGTTTCCCCAGCTCTGTGTGGAGTAAGGAGGAGGATGTCAAGGGAAGGTGAAGTTTGACGCTTAGGGGGAAACGGCAAAATGTTAACGGATGACAGGAAAAAGTCAGAAACGCTTACAGATTTGACAGAGATGGAAAATGATGTTGACAGGCTGGAAGGCTGGGCCCGCACCAGGGAGATGACATCCTCCCTTTAAAATAAACCCTGAACCTCAGTCCCAAGAGTGAAAGGCCTCAATGCTGGAAGCAGAAGCTGCAAGCTCAGCAAGCAGGAGGCAGCAGGAGGGTCTTTGGTCTGAGCAGGACACCAGGAGGCGGCTGAAAGGACAAAGGCAACCCAAGGCTGCTTGGGTGGGAACAGAGTCTCCAGTGGACAGACACACAGAGTCTTCTATGCTGACCAGGCTGGTCTGGAGTCCAAGACACACGGAAATCCACATTATAAGGAGGAGGCAGACCAGAACGGAGGCTGGAATGCCAAGGGGCCTGGAAGGCAGGTCCTGGGAAGAAGAGCTGGAGGAGCTGGAGAGGTCCAGAGCAGAGAAGGTTCTTGGCTGCCAGTCCTGCAAGACCTGCTCCCTGCCTTGCGAGCCTCTTGAGGCACCTGATGGGGAGGGCTCTGGGGCTCTGACAGGTGATGGATGGACTGACGGATGGACTGATTCCAGCTACAGAAGCTGAGGCTTCCAGACAGGCCTTCTTACTTGTGAGCCCTGAAATACCTTCTTCTCAGGATGCCTGCAGGTTCTTGGGGTGGGGTGTTGTTTAGGGGTTTTTCTTGGGGTCAAGATTTAACTCTGGAGATGCTAATTTCTCTGCTATTGGTATTATTATTTTTTTGCATCTGTATTTTTCAATCCTTTTACGACTTATGTGGGGAGTGTTTTAATTTTGCTGTGTTTGTTTTGATTCATTTGTTTTGAATCTCTCCATTTTGAAAGCCGCCTTGCGCAGGGTTTAACTATGGGAAGGCAGAGCACACAAATAAACAATGGCGATGAGTCAGGTGAAGGTGAAAAGGGGACCTGGCCGCTGCCCTGGAAGAGCTGAAGAGGGAGCAGAATCCTGCTCTCCATTGCTCCAAAGGTCAGGCCTGGCCCCAAACCGGTGGGTCTTGCAACAGGGAAGCAAAGGTCAACTCCTCCCGATATGAGATGCTCAGCTATGGAAGAGCCTGTCTCAAGAACAAGAGGCTGGCCAACCTCTTGCCAGGGATAAAAACCAAAGAAGTGCCTGCAGGATCAGGCCTATGGCTCACTTAGTTCAGCATCCTGTTCTTACAGTGGCCAGCCAGATGCCTCAATGGGAAACCCACAAGCAGGACTTGAACCCAAAGCAACTCTCCCCTCCTGTGGCTTTCAGCAATTGGTATTTAGAGCATTGCTGCCTCCAGCTGGGGAGCCAAAGCTGGTGGCCATCGCTAGCTCTCTCCTCCATGAATTTGTCCAATGTTCTTTTCAAGCCACCCAGGTTGGTGGCCATCCCTGCCTCCTGTGGGAGGGAGTTCCACAGTTTAACTCTGTGAAGAAGGACTTCCCCTTCTGTCTCCTGAATCTTCCAACATTCAGCCTCATTGGCCTCTCCCTCCTTAGCACCCTCACAGCTAAGACAGGTGAATTGAGCAGTACAATTCCTCGATGCTACTCGTTCCTTTCAGCTTTTTCATTTTATTTTCACCTTGTAAGCTTAATTAAAATGTTGAGCAGCCAGTTGCTCTCGTTGCTGCAGCTGAGACAGCTTGAAAGGATGGCAGGAGCCCATTTGCTTGGAGGCCGCCCTCCTGGCCTGCCCTTCCAGAGTCACAAGTCGGGGAGCAAAGGACAAGGCAGATGAGGCTGACAGGTGAGCCGCCTGCGACCACAGCAGTCTTCTGGAGGGGATGGGAATTCCTTGAAATGGAAAGGGATTTTGAGAATAAACCTAAGAGCACCAGAAGAGCCTGCTGGATCAGGCCAAAGGGGGCCCATCCAGTCCAGGGTCCTGTGCCCACAGTAGCCACCCAGATGCCCCAAGGGAAACCTGCAAGCGGAATCCGAGCGCATGAACATCCCTCTCCTCTCCTGTGGTTTCCACCAACCGGTGTACAGTGGGACCTTGGTTCTCAAACGCCTTGGTACTCAAACAACTTGCTGCTTTAGGGGTTGTTTTTTAAAGTCTGGAATGG
Source organism: Darevskia mixta (assembly GCA_034641385.1). Taxonomy (NCBI): domain Eukaryota; kingdom Metazoa; phylum Chordata; class Lepidosauria; order Squamata; family Lacertidae; genus Darevskia; species Darevskia mixta. The sequence continues at coordinate 371,910 of JAWWNH010000141.1, read as the reverse complement.
ATTAATCCATTTTGCATTACTTTCTATGGGAAAGCGCACCTTGGTTTTGGAATGCTTTGGTTTTGGAACGGACTTCGGGAACAGATTAAGTTTGAGAACCAAGGTACCACTGTATTCAGAACCATTGACTTGTCTCCAACTGCAGAGCAGAGCCATCCTGGATAGTAGCCCTCTCCTCCTCCTCCTCCTCCTCCTCCTCCTCCTCCTCCTCCTCCTCCTCCTCCTCAAATCTGTCCACACCTGGGAGCATATTCCAGGGTTTAACCCTGCACTGTGGGAATCACAGCACTGTAGAGGTGGAAGGGACCCCCACGGGTCATCTAGTCCAACCCTCTCCAAAGCGAGAATCACAACTACAGCATCCCTGGCAGAGGACTCCTGCCTGCCCTGAGTCTTCCAGAGTTGGGATCTGGAGTGGGGAGAGCGCCTTGGTGTTTCTTTGAGCGCCTTCTGCCTCTCAGTGAAGCCAGACTCCTTTACCCCGTGGAAACCTGGAGGAGAATCGCTGCTCAGAGTATGTGAGAGGGGAGAAAGAGCAGATAATTCCTTCCCTGTCTCTGGAAAAGACATCTTTCTTTCAGAAGAGGGGTGGGCGGCTTTCTCCCTGGACCTCCGCGTATATTTATCCTCCTGCTTATGTATTGTTTTAATTATCCAGTGTTAATATTTTATGGACATGTATCATGAGCTGCCTTGAGACTCCTTTAGTAGCAAGACCAAAGATGGAAGAGATCAATAGGCACACAAGCTCCATGCAGGCTTGGAAGCAAAGTGGCTCAGAGATGCCACCCCCACCCCCTTTCCTGGAAAGGGTTGAGAAAAGTTGCAAGCCATCCATCAACTCCTGAATTGCTCCACGTTGGATTAACCCCTGCACTGCCATCATTTCTTATGCCGCACCATCAATGTGCAGCAGGGCCTCTCCCTCTAAGGCTCCCCTTGGCCAAAGTGTAAGCTTCACCAGGAAGAGATGTCTGTGTTTGTTTGTCCCTCTAAGAAAGGTCTCTGCCCAGCCCAGCCTCCAGTCTCCCAGGGGAGAAGCCCAGAGGAAGAGACCAGAGCTCAATGGCAGGGGGCATGGTTTGCTTGCAGATCCGAAAGGGGACAGGGGATGGAAAGAATTCTGTAGCTGTGATGCCTGCATTGCAGGTGCTTGGAAGAGACGACCCTTGGGGTCCCCAGAGCCCATGTCAGGGAGCTTGGCCTGGTCTGATAAGGCAGATTCCCACAGGCCTAATCTAAATTATATTTTGGGGGGGGGGAGAGATCAAGTGAACAGAGACCAAGGCAAGTCTCTTTTCAGGGGCATTTGGGGGGGGTGAGAGAGAAGGGAAGGGGAGAAGAAACGTTTCCAGAAAGCTCTGAAGGGCAGCTTGGTATGAGCAGAGTCTCCAGCAGGACACCATCCACAAGGAGTGGGGAAAGGGAAGTGTCCTCCCTCTCTCCTGGACATCCCGTTGGAGGAGACGGGGTAAATACCTTTTCATGCAGCACAGAATTAAATGGTGGCACCTGCTCCCCCAAGGGATACCAGTTTGAATGGCTTTCCAAGAGGATGGGACAAATTGACGGAGGAGGAGAGGGCTCTCCAGGGATACCAGGCTCTGCCTCCAGCCTTCTGGTCAGCCACTGCAAGAACAGGATGCTGGACAAGGTGGGCCATTGGCCTGATCCAGCAGGCTCTTCAATCATCTTCTGCGGGTGCCAAAGTCAGCTAGGTGGTGGTCGCATCCCTGTACATCAACGCCTCCCGATGCTCTGCCTTTTTATCGGGCTCTCAAAGCTCCAAGCACATCTGCTTCCAGCGAAGCCTCACAAGGCTGGCACGATGGGGTGGAAATGAAGAGGAACCCCCCCCCCCGTGGAAACAGGGGGAGGCTGGAAGGGAGGAGAGCAGAAGCCGCAGCCTTTCACTTTGCCAGAGAGAGAGAGAGAGAGAGAGAGAGAGAGAGAGAGAGAGAGAAGCACCCGGTCAGCTGCTTCGCAGGAGCCGCCGCTGCAGCACCTCCAGGATGCGGCTCTCGGGTTCCTGACATCTCTCGTCTCTCCTCTAATGGATGCAGCCGGAGAGTCTTCGTGGAGCCACAGCAGCAGCAGCCTGTGAATTATTGATGGGGGAGCAATAATGCGCAGGGAGCAGGCGGGCGGGTGGCGGGGGGGAGGACCCCACCCACCCCTCTCCTCTCCTCGGGAGCAGCCAGAGGTGCCAAGCAGGCCTCCCCAGCCTGGGCAAGGAGGAAGAGGCCACGCCTGCGCCCCCCTTCTCTCCCTGCTCCAAGGCAGAGCACAGTTAAACCGTGGAACTCCCCCAACAGGAGGCAAGGATGGATGGCCACCAACCTTGATGGCTTGAGAGGACTGGACAAATTCACAGAGGAGGAGGAGAATAAGGCCAGGATGGCTCTGCTCTGCCTCCCCAGCAGGGGGCAGCAGTGCTTCCGAATGGCAGTTGCTGGGAATCCCGAAAGAGGAGAGCATGGAGATGGACAAGTTGACTGGGCAGAGAAGAGATCAAACCAAGCAAAAATTTAAAAAAGATTGGAATATATTCAAACCATATTTGAAAGACCGTTATGGGGAAATTGAAATTTTGACTGGTTTAGAATAACTTCTGTAAGAAAAGAAATACTATAATATAGTGGAAAAACAGGAAAACAAACTCAAAGATGTATTAAGAGAGGCATTCAAATAAGTAAAACTGAGGACCTAAGTAAGAAGGGGAGGGAAGTCAAGTATAAAAGGAATACGAATGAATCAAGCGATTAAGCACAAATTTTTCTTTTTGTTTTCTTTATTATTATTTAGAAATACATGTTTAGCCATAGGAGAGCTGAGATGTCATAATGTGATTCTATGCATATAAATTAAAAGTAACGATTGAAGATGATTTGCAAAAAAAAAAAAAAGAGGAGGAGGAGGAGGAGCGCTGTGACATTTGTGGGTGTCCCATTGGGGGCATCTGGCCAACCCATAGGATGCTGAACTAGACGGACCATTGGCCGGATCCATCAGGCTCTTCTTACATTCTTGTGGCAGTGATAGCCAAGGGCAGCTGCCCCCTTCTCCCCCCCCCCCCCCTCTGCTGGGCCTTCCTCCAGCACCACTGCCTGGGAACAGCGTGTGGATCAGGAGGGAAAGTGCTGGACTTGAGTCTTGGCACAGAGGGGCAAGAGATACCAGCCATTCAGAAGGGCCCCCCCCCCTGTTTCCTGCAGAAGCCCCTGGCAGCATCTCCAGCTGGGGGCGGGCGGTTGGGGGGGGGAGGCTGGGAAGGGCTCCATGCCTGAAACTAGACCTGCCTGTTGGTTCAATTTCTGACCTGCCTCTTCCTCTCCCTGCCTTAAGGAAACAAGAACCTAAGAATATCCTAATGTCAGGTTCTGCGGTTAGACGGGAAGAACCAGATACACAAATATAGGATGGGGGGGTACCTGGCTTACTAGCAGTACATGTGAAGCGGATCTAGGGGTCTTGGTGGACCACAATCTCAACATGAGTCCACGGTGTGATGCAGCTGCAAAAAAAGCTCATGCTATGCTATGAGAAGTGAGAGCTGGACAATAAAGAAGGCTGATCGCCTAATAATAATAATAATAATAATAATAATAATAATAATAATAATTTATTATTTGTACCCCGGCCATCTGGCCGGGTCTCCCCAGCCACTCTGGGCGGCTTCCAACAAATATCAAAATACATTAAAATATCACAGATTAAAAACTCCCCTAAACAGGGCTGCCTTCAAGTGTATGCTTTTGAATTCTGGTGCTGGAGGAGACTCTTGAGAGTCCCATGGACTGCAAGAAGATCAAACCTATCCATTCTTAAGGAAATCAGCCCTGAGTGTCCACTGGAAGGACAGATCCTGAAGCTGAGGCTCCAGTACTTTGGCCACCTCATGAGAAGAGAAGACTCCCTGGAAAAGACCCTGATGTTGGGAAAGATGGAGGGCACTAGGCGAAGGGGACGACAGAGGACGAGATGGTTGGATAGTGTTCTCGAAGCGACCAACAGTCTGCGGGAGGCAGTGGAAGACAGGAGTGCCTGGCGTGCTCTGGTCCAGGGGGTCACGAAGAGTCGGACACGACTAAACGACTAAACAATAACAACCACAACATGCTATGCTCTTTCAACAGAAGTGTAAGTCTTCTCCAGAAGACTGTGAGCATCCGATTCTCCTTTCACTCCTGCTGCAGGGCAGGGGGCGAATTCCGCCTTCCCCACCATGAGCCCACCTCTCCCACTTCCAGGTCATCTCCTTGCTTTGCTGGGTGGGGGTCCTGCCCTTGGCTCCCGCCTGCCTCAGAGGTGAGTGAGATGCTGCTCCTCTTTGGCGACACCCTCAAGCAGGTGGAGTGGGGGCAAAGACTCTTCCTCCTGACAGCCTCCATCCTCAGAGCAGAGAAGGGTTCTGCGGAGAGCAGGGCTGGTGGCCTGGAACGGCTCTCTGCTGTGCCAGGGAAGCCTGTTGACCCTTGCGTGGCCAGCAGCGAATCGCTGGTGGGCCAATGGGCATGGCCTGGGGAGCGAAGCAGAGGGCAGCCTTCCCAGTCCCTCCTTCCAGTGCGGTCCCCTCTTGGGGCATTTAAGGAGGCTGCGGCAAGACCTGACAGCTCAGTTGGAGCCCTGCTCCCCTCCAAGGATGTGGGGTGCCTCGTTAAAGGGGTCCGGGGAGAGGGGCTTCTGCCCAGATGCCCAGTCAGAGTTCAGTGGGTCGCAGCACACCTTCAGAGGGTGATCCTGTGGGGTCACCCTTATTCATAGGGAGATCCTTCACCCAGTTGGGCTGGAAGATTCAGGATCCAGTCCACCCAAACCTACTGACATCTGTGATCAATGAAATTGTGGCCGGTTGACTCCCAAACTCCGTGTCCTCTTGTGTTTGAGGCATCTCTCCACAGCCCCCACCAGCAGACGGCTCGCTGCACCTGTGCCCCCAATTGCCCACACGTACAATTCTGTCAACTGACCTCTGGTCCTCAAGAAAGAGTATCCTAATTCAGGGCGGCAGGGGAGGAGGAAGAGATGCTTCCTTCCTTTTTTTAAAAGTCATTTTTAATCAATGTTTTATATTTGTTGTTAGCCGCCCTGAGCCTGGTTTTTAACTCGGGAAGGGTGGGGTATAAATAAAAATTTGTTATTATTATTATTAATATTATTATTCCAAATTGAGAACTCCAAGCACAACAGCAAAACTTGAAGCACTGGAGGACATCTGTGCAAATCCCTTTTGTGCTTTTTAGCCAGGACAGGTCTGGACGCCCCTCCAGAACTGCTCTCCAGGCCTCAGGTGCCCTTTCCAAATCAGAACAAGAACCGAAATGCAGCCTCCCTTTGGAATTTGCACCTCTCCGGATTTCTCCAACCAAGCAAGGGATACAAAAGTGCATGTCTGGAGTATTAGGCAGGGTGTGTGCGCGTGCGCGTGCGTGTGTGCGTGCGTGTGTGTGCGTATTCATGGGGGGAAAATGCCATGCATTTGGGGAAATTGCTTGCAGAAACGTGTGTTTACCAGGAGAAATCTGCACTGAAATGCTGATGAATTTTCATGAGGACTTTTTTCAAAAACCAAACTGACAGGTCCACCCACCCCGAGATGAAGTCCTCCTCCGTCAGGATTGTGCAATGTGCGCAGCCCATCCCCCCCACCCCCCAAAGTGCTAAGCCCCGCCTGCTGCCTTTGGACAGAGTCCAGCTCAGGGCTGAGCTCCTTCTTCCAATCCGGCATTTTGGGTGTCCCAAACAGGCAACAGATTGTGCTGGCCCATTTTCATTGTTCTTTTAGTAAACCAGACTCGGAAGGTGACGGGTGGGAAGAAGATATTTGCAAAATGCCCTAAACCTAGAAAACTTGCAAAGAAGGGTTTTGGGGTGCTGGAGCAGAGAGCCCCGCCGCCTTGACTGATTGACGGACGTCAGCTGCCAATGCTGAGGCTTCCAGAGAGACCAGAGACCAGCTTCTTTTCGTATCTTATTTTGAGAACTTATTATTGTGGGATGTAAACACTAGAGCAGTCAAGTACAACAATGCTAGAAGGTATCTCAGTCCTCCAGCCACAACTTCCTGGTCACATGGATTGAGATATCTTCCTTTGCAAGCTAGAAGTGGGAGTGGCTTCACCTGGGAAGGTATTAGCAAAACCAACTGCCCAGCAGCCATTCTGCCTCTTTACTTCCATTCCACTCTCTCACTCGAACTGCGAGGAGGATGCTCAGTTGGCTTCCACCCAACTGGGGCCTAGCGGACTTCTCTCCCACATGGAGAGATTCCAATTGTAAATATATTTACTAAGAATAAGCCTGCCTTCTTTGGGATTTGTCTTGAGCTGGATATATGTGAGTAAACATTTTATATCTTTTTATAGAAGACGTGTGTTGTGTCTTATTTGAAGAGGGACAAAGGGGAAATATAGTGACAAACCAGGAAACTAGATTAAGTTGATTCTAGCGAATCAAAGCAACTTCCACTGTGTGTATTTTAAAAGGGAATGTTACTCTGCTAGTTGAACTTGTTAGCACAAGTTAGGATGAGATATATTAAATTATAAATCTCCATCCACGTTCCAAAACATTCCCACAAAGGGTTATGTATGCCCAGCGCTACGTATTTTGTGTATTTTTGAAGGATTGCGTTGGATTGCATTTTTGAGCTGAGTAGGATTTTTTTCTGAGAGCATTTCCTGGTCAGACCGCATGGTCTTTTGTCCTATTGTCTAGAGAAAGGGGGATTAAGCTACCCCTCCCCTCCCTCAGAGCTCACAAAAGACCCAAAGGAAGTGAAGATTTATTTTGAGGCTTTTGCTTTTTGCATTTTGAGAATTTTGAGATTTTGATCTTGAATTTTGACAAATTTTTGAATTTTGAAATTTTTCCAAATTTTGGATTTTAAGATGGCTAGTGCCAGTTTTTATAGTGAAGCAAAGCCAGGCTTAATGCTGCTAGATGAGGACAATTTTGTGCACTGGAAAACGCGCTTAATAGCATATTTAGAAGCAAGGGATGTTTTGGATGCGATTGAGAAACCAAAGCCTCAAGGTGCAGATGATGAAGCCAAGGTTAAAGTCTGGAAAAGGCAGAACAGCGAGGCCAAGCACATAATTTTGAGTGGACTTCGCAATAAGCATCTATCGTTAATAAATAGCAAAGATGATGCATCTCAGATCCTAAAAGATACTGAGCGCATGTATGGAGAATCTACAAAGAACTCCTACAGAACATTGATGGGCAAATTAACTAGACTGAGAATGAATTCAAAAGAAGAATTCACAGAGCATATTGATAAATTCACAGAAATTATTCAAAAGCTTGAACTTACTCCACAATCTTTTGATGAAGTAACAAAGGTATCATTTCTGTTAGCCTCATTAGGGCCACATTTTGATGCATTTGTCAGTTTGATGGATCATAAAGAGAATCTAACTTTTAAGGAACTGACCAGTGAATTAAGAGAGGAATGCAGAAAGAGATTTGATTCTCCAGAAAGCAACCCTAGGAGAAAGGATTGTAATTTTGTTTCAAAGCAATTTACAAAATCCAGAGAAATTGTGTGTTTTAAATGCCTGAAAAGCGGCCACATGGCAAAGCATTGCAAGGATCCAAAGGCTAAAGCAAAGGATTCTCATCTTTCTCACCAAAAGGGAGAAAGGAAAGGAAAATCTGAACGCAACATGCTGTTGCAAGAAAGGAGTTTAGCTGTCCAGAGCCAAGAAAACACACGCAATAAGTGGTTATTAGATTCTGGAGCCAGCAGCCACTATTGTTTTGAAAAAGACTGTTTTAATGAATTAAGTGATAAAGAGACTGAAATTGAGGTTGCAGATGGAAATATTTTAAAGTCCAAAGGTGAAGGTTCAATACATTTGGAGTTCAATGTAAACAATGAATCTTTTAGGACCAGAATGTCCAATGTTGTGTATGTACCAGAACTGAGCTGCAATTTACTCAGTGTCTCTACTTTGGACAAGAAAGGTTTCAAGATCACATTTGAGAATGGACAGTGCAGTGTAACTAAAGATGGTGAAGTGTACATTGAAGCAAAATTAATAAATGGTGTTTATGAGGTTAATCTTTCAGAGAACCAGTCTGCAAAAGTGGCACGCTCCAGCCAGAAGGAAGACGCAGATTTGACGCTGTGGCATAGAAGACTTGCACACAGAGATACCACCATCATTAAGAGTCTACAGGAAAGTGATCTTGTCACAGGTTTGCAGGTAAAAGGGAGCAGCAACCAAGCTCCAACAAAATGCATAACTTATGTTACTGAAAAGGCAGTAAAACCTTCTTTTACACGTTGCACAGAACAAAGGAGTACCAAAGTTCTGGATATTGTGCATTCAGATTTGTGTGGGCCACTCAGTGTTCCATCACTTGGACACAACAAGTATATTTTAATTTTTATTGATGATTTTTCGAGATATTGTGTGGCATATTTCATCAAAGATAAAAGTGAGACAGTAGAAATGTTCAAGAATTACATTGCCATGGTTAGGAACAAGTTCCAAAGAGCTCCAGGTGTCTTAATGTCTGACAATGGAGGAGAATACTGCTCACATGAGATGAAAGCCCTTATGGCAAAGGAAGGAATTACACATGTAACCACAGTTCCTTACACGCCACAACAGAACTCCATAGCTGAAAGGAAGTTCAGATCCATTATGGAAATGACAAGGTGTATGCTAAAGGAAGCGTCCCTGCCTAGGAAGATGTGGGGAGATGCTGCTTACACAGCTGTCTATCTCCAGAACAGGTTGCCAACAAAGGCAACACAGCGCACACCATTTGAACTTTGGCATGGAAAGGTGCCTAGTCTGTCGCACATACGTGTATTTGGCAGTATATGTTACTACCACGTGCCCAAGGAACAGAGGCACAAGCTTGACTCCAGAGCACAAGCAGGTATCTTAGTGGGATATGCTGCTGGAGGCAAGGGATACAGAGTAATGGACTTACAGACAGGCAAAGTGAGTGCGCACCATGCAATTTATTTTGATGAACATGCAAAAGCAGACACAAAGAACACTGTTATTGGCTGCTCCAAGGAGTCAGAATGGACTCAAGAACTCATAAACTTTCCTTCTGAAACCCCACGTGATACTAATCTGCCTTCTAGTGTCATAGCACCCCCTACAGGCGACTCACCAGAAGACGCAGATGACCAGATCCCTGGCGGCTCCAGAGACGAAGAGGAGGACTCAGATGGGGACATGGAAGCGTTGGAGGATGGTGAGGAAGCTGATGCGGTTCAGGATCCAGAACCAGAGGTCAGACACTCATCCAGAACCAACAGAGGTGTCCCACCAGCAAGACTGTCCTACCTTGCAGGGTCGGTGTCTCCACAGGAACCTTCCACATGGGAAGAGATTCTGAAGATGCCATCTGCGCAAGCCAGTCTCTGGAAGAAGGCCGCTCAGGAGGAGATGGATGCACTGCATCAGAACCAGACGTGGACCCTGACAGAGCTCCCTCCTGGTAAGAAGGCCATTGGGTGCAAGTGGGTGTTCAAGGTTAAGAAGGGGTCAGAAGGGGAAGTGGAACGCTACAAAGCAAGGCTAGTAGCACAAGGTTTTTCACAACGTTTTGGTGAAGATTACGACGAAGTTTTCGCACCAACCGTGAGATATAGTACCGTCCGAATGCTTTTGAGCATTGCAGCCTCTAAACGATTGGACGTGAAGCACGTTGACGTATGCACTGCGTTTTTACATGGGAGAATTTCAGAAGAAATATATATGAAACAACCTAAAGGTTTCACAAAACCAAATGAGGCGCATCTAGTATGTCGACTCCAGAAAGGAATCTATGGGCTTAAACAAGCGGCTAGAGCCTGGAATCAGAAATTGCACAGTATGCTTGTGCAACTTGGGTACAAGCAAGGAAACGCAGACAAGTGCTTGTACACCAAGTCAAGTAATGGACAATATTCATATATATTGGCTTTTGTCGATGACTTGATTATTGCTACTGCAAATAATAGAGACTATACACAAATAGTAAAACACCTCAGCAAGGAGGTACAAGTAAAAGAACTTGGAGATGTCAAGTACTACCTAGGAATTCAAGTGGAAAGAGAAGAAGACGGCTCATTTCTTCTCAGCCAGAAGCAAAAGATTCATGAACTGATTGAGTATTTGCAGATGCAAGACGCACACCCGGTTGCAACGCCCATGGCTACAGACTTCTTGAAGAATCAGCAGGATTCGAAGCTGTTGCCAGATAACAGTCAATATAGGTCGGTAATTGGTAAACTTTTGTATATGGTTACCACATGTAGACCTGACTTAGCTAATGCTGTGGGGATTCTGAGCAGAAAAGTGAATTCTCCCACTGAGCATGATTTAGCGGGGCTGAAAAGGGTGGTTAGATACCTGAAAGGTACAATAAATTGTAAATTAAAGTTGCCAGCTGTCAGAGACCCTAAGTTGGTTGGGTACACTGATGCAGATTGGGCCGGGGATAATGCTGACTATAAATCCACAAGTGGTCATGTTTTTATGTTTGGGGATGGACCTGTTGTGTGGGGCAGCTATAAACAGAGTTGTGTAGCTTTGTCTTCAACAGAGTCCGAATATGTTGCTGCTACAGAAGCATGCAGAGAAATTGCCTGGCTTGATGAACTCATCAAAGACTTTGGACTGGTGAGAAGGGAACCTGTCAGCCTGCTAGAGGACAATCAAAGTTGCCTGAAGCTGACGCAGAGTGAAAAGTTCCTAGCCAGAACCAAACACATTGGGGTCAGGTACCACTACATACGCCAGATGGTGCAAGATGGACTTGTGGAACTGTCTTATTGCTGCACCAAAGAGATGACTGCTGACATCTTGACAAAACCCTTGCCAAAAGAGAGTTTCCAGAATCTACGTGTCAAGCTGGGACTCTGGGTGGTTGAATAAAGTTGTTTATGTTTGTATGTTGTATTTGCCTGAGAAGGGGTTTGTGGGATGTAAACACTAGAGCAGTCAAGTACAACAATGCTAGAAGGTATCTCAGTCCTCCAGCCACAACTTCCTGGTCACATGGATTGAGATATCTTCCTTTGCAAGCTAGAAGTGGGAGTGGCTTCACCTGGGAAGGTATTAGCAAAACCAACTGCCCAGCAGCCATTCTGCCTCTTTACTTCCATTCCACTCTCTCACTCGAACTGCGAGGAGGATGCTCAGTTGGCTTCCACCCAACTGGGGCCTAGCGGACTTCTCTCCCACATGGAGAGATTCCAATTGTAAATATCTTTACTAAGAATAAGCCTGCCTTCTTTGGGATTTGTCTTGAGCTGGATATATGTGAGTAAACATTTTATATCTTTTTATAGAAGACGTGTGTTGTGTCTTATTTGAAGAGGGACAAAGGGGAAATATAGTGACAAACCAGGAAACTAGATTAAGTTGATTCTAGCGAATCAAAGCAACTTCCGCTGTGTGTATTTTAAAAGGGAATGTTACTCTGCTAGTTGAACTTGTTAGCACAAGTTAGGATGAGATATATTAAATTATAAATCTCCATCCACGTTCCAAAACATTCCCACAATTATGACTTATGTGGGGATTGTTTAATTTTGTTGTGTACATTTTGATGAGATACCCCTTATTGCTTATGACTGCTTTTGTGCTATTTTTGTAAATATGCAAATCGTTTCACGTTGCGAGCCACCTTGAGGGTTTTAACGATGGAAAGGCAGCGTGAAAATAAACTAAGATGATGTGCAAGATCTCCTTAGGTTTCTGTCTCATGCAACTAATTGGCCGTGACTGAAAACATTTACAAGAACTCGCATATTAATTTCCAAGGAAAGGTATAAATCTACTGAAAATAACTCGGAAACCAGATTAAGGCTGTGATCCTGTACACACTTCCATGAAAATAAGGCCCATAAAACTCAACAAGACTTACTTTTGAAAAGATGCACATAGGATTTTACTGTTAAGTGCATTGGAGAGATGCTTTCTCCTTAATCAAATATTTCAGTTATAGTTAATATATCACCCAAAACCACCTTGAGGTCCATATCATGATACTGGGTTCATAATTTTTGACCTGGCAATATATCATGAATCATGATGCATGTTTGTGTGTTATGCAAAAATCAATGTGGGGGGGAACACGGAGGGAGTCAATCCTTCTCTCGAGTCGGCTAACTCTGCCGGCTGAGCCTTCCCCTGCCTCCTGCAGGGGGCAGTAAATCCCGAGAGCAGGAAAATCACGATGCAGGAAAACCCATGCAGCCAGCTGATGCCTCTACATAGCTCCACCCTTATTTCAGACATCATGATAAATTGACATATTGCGATGTTTAGCTGGTGATATATCATGGACCACTTATAAACGCTATCTCCAACTCCTAGAAAGATTCCACCAGCGGTGTCTTCAAAAAATTCTACACATCACTTGGGAAGACGGGAACTACCGGTAATACCAGTGTACTGGAAGAAGCAAAGATCACCCGTGTCGAAGCAATGACTCTTCAACATCAACTTCATTGAACTGGTCATGTTGTGCGGATGCCTGATTATCGTCTTCCAAAGCAACTACTCTATTCCAAACTTAAAAATGGAAAGCGTAATGCTGGTGGTCAACAAAAGAGGTTTAAAGACGCTTTCAATGTAAATCTAAAAAAATGTGGTATAAGCACTGATAACTGGGAAACACTGGCCTGCGAGCGCTCCAGTTGGAGAACAGCCTCTATCAAAGGTGTCATGGGCTTTGAAGACCCTCGAACTCAGGACGAAAGGGAGAAACGTGCTAAGAGGAAGGCACGCCTGGGAAATCCACACCGTGATCAACTCCTGCCCGGAAACCTACCTGTATATCCCCACTATGGAAGGACGTGTGGATCCAGAATTGGCCTCCACAGTCACTTATGGACTCACTGTTAAAACAGTGTTCATGGAAGACAATCTTACTCGGCTACGAGGGATCGCCAAAGAAGATGTTGAAAAACAGACATTGCCCAGCGCTAGCAAGGATGCATTTTTGAGGACACAAACATGGGATAAGAGTCATTCTGCTGGATGAGGCCAAGGAGTCTCTTGCTGCTCCCCTCCTGCGCGTGGCTGATCAGGCAGCTTCCGGGTGCGCTACCTGCAAAACACTCAGGAACCCGGGAGGAGGGAGAAGCTCCCGCCTGCTCCACGGGATGAGTGTGTCTCCCAGCTGGCCTCCCCTTCAGAGATTGCTGGCTGCTGTTCCTCGAGGCGAGACAGTTGGCCCCTGAGTGGCCTAATTCTGCCTAAGCCGCGGTCCAATGACACGTAAGACCCGGCAAAGCCCCAGGGTCTGCAGGGACAAAGCTGGAGTGTGCAGAGCATCCACGGGGTGTAATCCAGTTACGCTAAGTCACTCAGAGCATCCTGCACATTACACCGTGAGACCCACGTGGGGCTATTCGTGGCCGGCAGGCTCAGATATAGCACAAGGCAGCGTGGCACAGACCGGGGGGGGGGGGAGAGAGAGAGGAGAGGAGATGCTTCTTTTCCAGCCCGGGAGGCTGAAGGGCAACATCTCAGCCTCTCTGGCAAGGAATGAGGGGAAGCAAACCCTCCTCAAGGTGAGAGGCAAGAGGCCCAGATTACAGGCTGCTCATTCTCACCTGGGCCATCTTTTGCTTCCAAAGCTGCAACCCTCGAACCAAGAGCAGTATAGAAGCACAGGACTGAAGGGACACCAAGGGTCCTCTAGTCTGACCCCTGCAATTCAGGAATCTCAGCTAGTTTCCATGACAGATAACCACCCAAAATCTGCTTAAAGGCCTCCAAGGAAGGAGAGTCCACTCCCTTATGATTTCTCCAATTGGAGAACAGCCTTTACCAAAAGCTATGAAATAAAATAAAAAAAATTCCTTCCAGTAGCACCTTAGAGACCAACTAAGTTTGTTCTTGGTATGAGCTTTCGTGTGCATGCACACTTCTTCAGATATCATGCACACGAAAGCTCATACCAAGAACAAACTTAGTTGGTCTCTAAGGTGCTACTGGAAGGAATTTTTTTTATTTTATTTTGTTTTGACTATGACAGACCAACACGGCTATCTACCTTTAACAAAAGCTATGAAGACACTCGAACTCAGGACGCAAGGGAGAAACGCGCTAAGAGGAAGGCATGATTGGAAACCCTCACCGGGATCAACTCCCGCCCGGAAACCAATGTCCCCGCTGTGGAAGGATGTGTGGATCCAGAATTGGCCTCCACAGTCACTTACGGACTCACTGTTAAAACAGTTACAGGTAGATAGCCGTGTTGGTCTGTCATAGTCAAAACAAAATAAAAAAATTCCTTCCAGTAGCACCTTAGAGACCAACTAAGTTTGTTCTTGGTATGAGCTTTCGTGTGCATGCACACTTCTTCAGATGTTAAAACCGTGTTCATGGAAGACAATCTTACTCGGCTACGAGGGATCGCCAAAGAAGGAGGATATCATAAGATCATAGAATTGTGAAGTTTGGCTGGAACCATGGATCATCTAGTTCAACTCTCGGCAATGCAGAAATCTCAGCTCAAGCATCCCTGACAGATGGCCCCCAACCTCTGTTTAAAGGCCTCCAAGGAAGGAGAGTCCACTACCTTCCGACGGAGACCGCTGCACTGTTGATTATCCCTTACTGATGGGTCAGAACAAATGAGGGGGCGTAGTCCATCTTCCTGTTCCCACAGTGGCCAACTAGGCACCCACAAGTAGCTGCCCTGCTCCCCCCTCTGGGCCTGAGTCCACATCCTACCTTGCAAGGCTGTCGCAAGTAGAATCCAATGGACATTTGTGAACCTAACGGAAGCTTCTTCGCACACTGCAGGACTTGAATTCACACACCCAAACACAAAATCCAATGCAGGGGGCGGGGAATTGAACTGCCCAAAGCTCTCCTTCCTCTCCCCAACCCCCTCCCCTCCCCAAATACAGCAGCATTTCCCCTGGCTCTCCTTCCTTGCACCCCACCCCCCAACTGCAGAGGCAGAGAGTGGGGGAGCCGAGCCCACCTGACTAGTTAAATTGTCAGGTTTCAGCCAATCTGATTTAAAATGCTATTAATGCCTCTCCGCTTTCAAGTCGTCCAATTTGAATTCAGATTAGTGATTAGCATAATAGTGTTAATTCCAGATACCAGCACACACCACTGATTTGATATTAATTTGCTGTGGCCTATGAATTTTTTATGCATTCTCGGTTTTATTTTTCATTTTTAATTGCGGCGGTGCGGAACGGCGTCGCGCGCCTGCAATAAAGAACGTCTTGGAGCCCCCAGAGGGGGCAGCGGAGCTCTGGAGACTCTTCTCCAGGCAGCCAAAGAGCGGCAGGTGAGGAGGGATGGATCCATGGGTCCTCTGCGCCAGAAGGATCAGCCCCAGAGGAAACTTTCTGGATTTTTCAGAAGAGATCCGTGAGCCACTGAGAGACAGCACTTCCGAGCCACAGTTTCTCCTGGGGATCTTTGGGGGGGGGGCATTTATATCACCACTTTACTTGCTTTCTAATTATAATAGTTTTATCTACGCTGTAACCCCATTTGGAAGACTCTGCAGCCCTGGTTGCCTTACGTCAAGAATTTTGTAGCTTTGGAAAAGTTGGGAAAAAGTTGGGAAGCAAAACAACGGAGGGGGTGGTATGTTTGGGGCTTTTCAGTTTAGAGAAGATGCCACATGATATAAGTATATAAAATTATACATGTCAAGGAGAAAGAGGAGACATTTTTTCTCCCTCCCCTGTGAATATCCAATGATGGGGTTATGGTTTTGTTTTTTGTTTTAACTACATATTTTGTGCTTTCGTCCTTTATTTTTATCTTGTGAACTGCCCTGAGATCTTCGCATGAAGGGCAGTATATAAATTTAATATCATCTTCACCATCACCATCTGAATGTTGGGAGATTCAGGATGGATAAAAGTAAGTCCTTCATACAGCACATAGTTATCCTGTGGAACTCCCTGCCACAGGGAGTCATGATGGCCATCAACCAAGATGGCTTTAAGAGGGGATTTAGAGACATGAATGGAGATGGCTCTTGGGGGGAGTTGCTCTCGCACTCGGGTCCTGCTTGTGGATGGGCATCTGGTTGGCCACCATGAGGACAGGAGGCTGGATGAGACCGGGCCCCATTGGCCTGATCCAAGAGCCTCTTCTCACGTTCTTGCGCTCAGCACGTGGCCGGGGGCAGTGAAGGACTGACATGGCAGAAGGCAGTTGCGCAAGGGCCCCACAAGATGCTCAAGCCACCCAGCAAATCCCACTGCCAAAGTGCGGTTTCCAAGCCAATGCCATGGCAACCCCACCCCAGCAACAGCTGCCTCCTTCTCCAACCTGCTCAGGAGGAGCTGCCTTGCTGCCAACACACCTCCGCCCACCTCCGTCATCTCCCACTCAGTCAAAGGAGGACCACCCCAAAAATGAGGACGCAGAACTCGTGTCTCTTCTGTTCACCACATACAGTCACTGAAGCACAGTGAGGACCCCAAAAGAGATTTCTGCCATAATAAAGGGAGAATGGAGGGGGGGGTGGAGAAAAAGCCAAGAATGGACCTTTCTGATAGGTATAGAATCACAGAAGCGTCGAGTTGGAAGAGACCTCAAGAGTAATCTAGTCCAATGCTGGAATCTCAACTAAAGCATCCCTTACAGATGGCCTCCAACAAGGGTGAGCTGTGGTTTTGGTTTTTATTTGTAGACTCACAGAATTGTAGGGACCCAAAGGGTCATCTGGGGCTACCTTTGAAGGTGACCCGGAAACTACAACTAATCCAGAATGCGGCAGCTAGACTGGTGACTGGGAGCGGCCGCCAAGACCACATAACACCGGTCTTGAAAGACCTACACTGGCTCCCAGTACGTTTCCGAGCACAATTCAAAGTGTTGGTGCTGACCTTTAAAGCCCTAAATGGCTTTGGTCCAGTATACCTGAAGGAGCGTCTCCACCCCCACCGTTCTGCCCGGACACTGAGGTCCAGTGCCGAGGGTCTTCTGGCGGTTCCCTCACTACGAGAAGCCAAGTTACAGGGAACCAGGCAGAGGGCCTTCTCGGTAGTGGCGCCCGCCCTGTGGAACGCCCTCCCTTCAGATGTCAAAGAGAACAACAACTACCAGACCTTTAGAAGACATCTGAAGGCAGCCCTGTTTAGGGAGGCTTTTAATGTTTAATATATTACTGTATTTTAATGTTCTGTTGAAAGCCGCCCAGAGTGGCTGGGGAAACCCAGCCAGATGGGCGGGGTATAAATAATAAATTATTATTATTATTATTATTATTATTATTATTATTATTATTAGTTCAACCCCCTGCAATGCAGGAATCTCAACTAACATAAAAAAAAAGGTAAAGGACCCCTGGATGGTGAAGTCCAGTCAAAGGCAACTATGAGGTTGAAGCGCTCATCTCGCTTTCAGGTCGAGGGAGCCGGCCTTTGTCCACAGACAGCTTTCCGGGTCATGTGGCCAGCAGGACTAAACCGCTTCTGGCACAATGGGACACTGTGATGGAAACCAGAGTGCACAGAAATGACTTCATGACAGGTGACCATCCAACCTCTGCTAAAAACCTCCAAAGAAGGAGCGTCCACCACCTTCCAAGGGAGACAGTTCCACTTTAGAACAGCTCTTACCAATAGAAAGTTCTTTCTCGTGTTGCATCGGAATCTCCTTTCCTATAATTTGAATCCACCAGTAAACTGGCAGCTGCCACTGGGAAATCTAGCTGGCTGGTCTGGGAAAGGACACAGGATGCTGGTCTCAACAGGATGCTTCCTCTGATCCAAGAGGGCTCATGTGTTTACTCAAGACAAGAGATATGGAAGACCCAATGGTCAACCAGGCTTGCTCTGCACCAATCAGCATTCACGCCATCCAAAAATCCTCTCTAAACCTGGGACCTTCCATCCACTCACCAGGAGACCCAAGAGGGATCCCCTAAAACTAGCTAAAAGTGGCTTCCTTACATGGAGTGCAGCTTTGCACACATCCCACTCCATGTGGGGAATCATTCATCTCAGGATTTCCTAAATGAACCCCAAACGCAGCAGGATTCCCAAAGCAGATCTGGAGTGTTCCCTTGAGCCCAGTAGGACTGAACTTTGGAGGAAACCTGCCGAGCGTCAGCCCAGCTGATTCAGCCCATCCGACCAAGAGGCTGCAGGGGGAATCAAGGCGAGATTTTCTGCTAATTAGCTGTGGCACAAAGATTACAATAAACAAGTTTGAATCATCCCTTTTCACTTTTAGTCACTGAGCTTCACTCGATTTTAATTCACATGCTTAAGCCAAGTGAGCAGAGCAGAACTCAAGGAGGCCTCCATCTTGGCTGACCAAATATTCTTCCTCATTCTCTGCCTCAAAGCTGATTCACACAACCATCTGGGCGCCAAATGGTAATGCGAAATCGGAACGCAACTTGGACCTCTGCCCACCATGAGCTGGTGAAGGGCAGGTGGCGCTGCCACCACCTCACATGTGACTCTCCTCTCAGCGAAATGATGCACACACACCAATTTGTGAAGAGTTGGCGCCTGCGCAGGACGGGCGGAGAAAGGAAGCGCGCTCAGGGAGCTCAAGCCACAAAGAGAGAAGTTTCTCCAAGGAAACATGGCAAGGAGAGTGGGAAGAGTCTCTCCTAACACTAGTGTCTCTCCTAAGACTCGAGATGGAAAGTCCTTATTTTGAAGAAAAAAATGAAGGAATTCCTATGTCCCACAAATAACCCAGAGATGCATTTTAAAGAAAAGGACACGTTCTACTCATGTAAAAACACGCTGATTTCTGGACCGTCCGTGGGCCGGATTGAGAAGCAGATTGGGCCGGATCGTTTGCCTACCCATGGGTTAGACCAGGGGTCGGCAAAGTTTACAGGCCATGGGCTGGATCACTCCCACTGAGATCATCCATGGGCCGGACTGGCGCAACGCGACGCCGAAAATTGCGTCTGCGCATATCCACGGCGCCGGAAATTGCCTCTGCGCATGCCTAGATGCCAAAAATCGCGCCTGCGCAGAAGTGATTTTCGGCATCTGGACATGTGCAGATGCAATTTTCAGTATCTGCGTGTGCGCAGACACAATTTCTGGCATTCTCGGCGAGTCCCCGCGCCGCACTGCGCCAATTTAGCGCAGCACACGGGGGACTCGCCAAGCGGGTGGCTCGGTTCCGGGGCGGCTCGTGGGCCGGTAAAACTGTTTCTGTGGGCCGTATCCGGCCCATGGGCCGGAGGTTGCCGACTCCTGAGTTAGATGGTCCCTGTTCGTCTCCAAAGGGGAGCCAATGAGTTCTTGGTGGGAAAAGACCTGCCTTTGCCCCAGGGGAGACAGGGGGCCCAGTGCCAGGGCAGACCCCTCCTGCATCTCCCCATGTCTCGTCTCCACTGCAGAAACCTCTTCCTGGCAGGGAAAGGGCTTTCGCCCCACCAGGACCAGGCCACCCTTTTCTGGAGCTTTTCCAACTCTGCCATGTCCTGTTTGGAGCAGACCAGCCAGAACTGCACAGAGATGGGGACAGAGTCTCTACATGGGAGCTTTTTAAGCAGAGGTTGGGTGGCAAGAGACCCCTTAGCTGTATTTCCTGTATTACTGGGGTGGGACTAGATGACCCCCGGGGCCCCTGCCAACTCTACAATGTTATGATTCTTTGAGTATTTAAAGGGTGGCTATGTGACGTACACCTCAGGTAGTGTGGTTGCTGACCTTGAGCCAGACATCCTGGAGAGTGAAGTCAAATGGGCCCTAGAAAGCCTTGCTAACAACAAGGCCAGTGGAAGTGATGATATTCCAGCTGAACTATTCAAAATTCTAAAAGATGATGCTGTTAAGGTGCTACACTCAATATGCCAGCAAGTTTGGAAAACTGAACAGTGGCCAGAGGATTGGAGAAGATCAGTCTACATCCCAATCCCAAAGAAGGGCAGTGCCAAAGAATGCTCCAACTACCGCACAATTGCGCTCATTTCACACGCTAGCAAGGTTTTGCTAAAAATTCTACAAGGCAGGCTTAAGCAGTATGTGGACCGAGAACTCCCAGAAGTGCAAGCTGGATTTCGAAGGGGCAGAGGAACCAGAGACCAAATTGCAAACATGCGCTGGATTATGGAGAAAGCTAGAGAGTTCCAGAAAAACATTTACTTCTGCTTCATTGACTACGCAAAAGCTTTTGACTGTGTCGACCACAGCAAACTATGGCAAGTTCTTAAAGAAATGGGAGTGCCTGATCACCTCATCCATCTCCTGAGAAACCTCTATGTGGGACAAGAAGCTACAGTTAGAACTGGATATGGAATAACTGATTGGTTCAAAATTGGGAAAGGAGTACGACAAGGCTGTATATTGTCTCCCTGCTTATTTAACTTATATGCAGAATTCATCATGCGAAAGGCAGGACTGGATGAATCCCAAACCGGAATTAAGATTGCCGGAAGAAATATCAACAACCTCAGATATGCTGATGATACAACCTTGATGGCAGAAAGTGAGGAGGAATTAAAGAACCTTTTAATGAGGGTGAAAGAGGAGAGTGCAAAATATGGTCTGAAGCTCAACATCAAAAAAACTAAGATCATGGCCACTGGTCCCATCACCTCCTGGCAAATAGAAGGGAAAGAAATGGAGGCAGTGAGAGATTTCACTTTCTTGGGTTCCATGATCACTGCAGATGGTGACAGCAGTCACGAAATTAGAAGACGCCTGCTTCTTGGGAGAAAAGCAATGACAAACCTAGACAGCATCTTAAAAAGCAAAGACATCACCTTGCCAACAAAGGTCCGTATAGTTAAAGCTATGGTTTTCCCAGTAGTAATGTACGGAAGTGAGAGCTGGACCATAAAGAAGGCTGATCGCCGAAGAATTGATGCTTTTGAATTATGGTGCTGGAGGAGACTCTTGAGAGTCCCATGGACTGCAAGAAGATCAAACCTATCCATTCTTAAAGAAATCAGCCCTGAGTGCTCACTAGAAGGACAGATCCTGAGGTTAAGGCTCCAGTACTTTGGCCACCTCATGAGAAGAGAAGACTCCCTAGAAAAGACCCTGATGTTGGGAAAGGTTGAGGGCACAAGGAGAAGGGGACGACAAAGGACGAGATGGTTGGACAGTGTTCTCGAAGCTACTAACATGAGTTTGGCCAAACTGCGAGAGGCAGTGAAGGATAGGCGTGCCTGGCGTGCTCTGGTCCATGGGGTCACGAAGAGTCGGACACGACTGAACGACTGAACAACAACAACAACATGTGACGGATTTCAAGAGAGGCCTCATGAATTACATCAGCTGCTGCTGCTGCTGCCACATTCCCAACTTCCGACCGTCCTCCTGGCTTTTTAATTGCTATTTACATTAATATTTTGTCGATTTTTAATTCTGTCAACTGGTGCAAAATGTATATTTTAAGAAAACCAGGACAGACATATTTTTGACACCTTTGCTGTATTTTAAAAATCGTAAAATGACAGGGTGTTTTTAAAAATAAAAATAAAAAATACCATTCCTAATGGTCTCTAACAAGGAAATCTTCTTTTCTTTTTTTATGATTCTATAAAAGGAGATTCTGACTAAGAAAGAAGAGCTGTTTTTACTGACAATGTCATTGTCTTCTTCCCTTTGTAAACCACTTTGAGGGTGTTGTTGCTTCACAGTCGGGTGGTGAATAAATGACTGTGAAATAAATAAATGCAGAGATGCAGGCAGAGCTGTTGGGCAGTGAAGAGGATATGACTCTCCTTCTTTGGAGGCCAGAGGGCCATCGGTCAGGGATCCTTTAGCCGGGATTCCTAGGCGACCCTCGGGGTCGTATCCCACTTTCCCTCAAATGTTGGTGGCACCTACGGTTCTCATCTTCCTGTCTTATCCTCACAACACCCCTGAGAGGTAGGCTGGGCTGAAAGGCAGCGACTGGCCCCCGAGGTAACATGGCCGAGGGGGGGGGATTTGAACCCTGGTCTCTCCCAGGTCCGTGTCCTGCACTCTAACCACTAGGCCACCCTTCCGTAATGCACACTGTTCCAGAAACAGGCAGCAGACTTCTAAGGCTGCTGCAAGGACAGAAGAGAAAATTGATGGCTCCGTGCAGAGCAGACATTGCAATCTGGGTCTTATTGTGCGAGAACAAGAGCGTCTCTTTCAGCCCTTTGAGAAGCAAGATTTATTTGCAGCCTTTTCCGCTAACGGATGCTCTATCCGTATGAAAGTGAGATAAAGCTAATCCAACATGTTCCAGGACACTGCAGAGAGGCAGAGGCTTTCCTCCGACCGTCTTCAACGGGGGGGAAATGTGATTTGGATCTCTCAGAGACGCGACGTCCTTATCATCTCAAGGAATATTCACGCCGCAGAAGATGGGGATAATCATAATGCCTTCTAAAAAAGGACAAGCCCTGCAACGGAAACAATTTTTTTCCAGGAGCCAAGAATGGTAAATGATTTATGTGCACTTATTTTAATTTATTTTTTGGGCTATGTACAATTCATCCTGCGGACATGAAAAATTCATCAAGCAAAGAGAGAAGAGTTTTAATAAACTCATCCGGAGGTGCATCAAACTCCTCGCCAGCAGGAGCAGAGCTCCAGCTCATCCCAGGATGGCCGGCATCTGCTGTGGGGTGACAGTTAATCCCTGGCACCGCCTTCTCTGGGTCTCATAGAATCATAAAACTATAAAGTTGGAAGGGGCCCCAAGGGTCATCTAGCTCAACCCCCCTGTAATGCACAACTAAAGAATCCCTGGCAGGATTCCACCAGAGAGTTCTTCCTAATCTTCAGTCTCCTCAGCTCCCACCACAGAGAAGAGCCTGCTCAGCTAGATCAGGGCAAAGATGTACCAGGCCCCTCAGCAGCAAGAACCAGCCTGCCAGATATACTGCTACTCTACAAGGAAGCTCCATTCAGCAGTCTTGGATACTGTCTGTTATAGAATACTAGAATTGTAAAGTTAGAAGGGAGGAGAAGAGTCATCTAGTCCAACCCCCTACAATGCAGGAATCTCAGCTAAAGCATCCAAGACAGAGGGCCATCCAACCTCTGCTTAAAGACCTCCAAGGAAGGAGAGTCCACCACCTCCCAAGGGAGTCCGTGCCACTATGGAATAGTTCCTGCTGCCAGAAAGTTCTTCCTGATGTTTAGTCGGAATCTCCTTCTTGTAACTTGAAGCCATGGGTCCAAGTCCTACCGTCCAGAGCAGGAGAAAACAGGCTTGTTCCCTCTTCCATGGGACAGCCCTTGAGGTATCTCTGAAGATGGCTCTCATATCTCCTCTCAGTCTTCTCTTTTCCAGGCTAAACATACCCAGCTCCTTCAACTGTTCTTCATCAGGCTTGGTCTCCAGCCCCTTGATCATCTTGGTCGCCCTCCCTGGCACACCTTCCAGCTTCTCCATATCCTCCTCCAACTGAGGTGCTGAGAACTGGACACAGGACTCCAGGTGGGGCTTGACCAAGGCGGAATATTCAATGGATCCAAATGAGAAGAAAGGAAATCCCAGCTAAACATTAGGAAGAACTTTCTGCTGGCAAGAGCTATTTAACAGTAGAATGAACTCCCTCGGATGGTGGTGGACTGAGGTTTCCCAGCAGAGGTTGGACGGCCATCTGTCAGGGATTCTGGAGATGTGATTCCTGCATTGCAGGGGGTTGGACTAGAGGACCTTTGGGGACCCTTCCAATGATTCTATGGAAAAGGCACCTCACCATGAAGGGGATTGAAGTTCAAAACCAGAGCTTGGAAAAATTGCAGATTTTCCTTTGGGAAATGTTTGATTGCATGTCTGGGGAAGACAAACACTCAGAAATATGGTATCTGAAGAAGTGTGCATGCACACGAAAGCTCATACCAAGAACAAACTTAGTTGGTCTCTAAGGTGCTACTGGAAGGGGGGGGGGGAATTATTTTGTTTTGACTATGACAGACCAACATGGCTATCTATCTGTAACTCAGAAATATGGTCTCTCAACAGCTAACCATAGAAATATAGCCTTGGAAGGGACCCTGAGGGTCGTTGAATCCATCTCCCTGCAATACACAAAATCTCATTTCTCCTCCCCTCCAGAGCAGCAGAAAACAAGCTTTCTCCCTCTTCCATATGACAGCCTACAAGATATTTGAAGGTGGCTCTCATGTCCCCTCTCTGCTTCCTCTTCTCCAGGCTGACCACACCCAACCTCCTCCACCGTTCCTCACAAGGCTTGCTTCCTAGACCCTTCATCTTCTTGGTGGCCCATCATCTTGGATGAAGCTGTATCATGACATAGCACCAACTGGTCCCCATCCCCTTGCCTGCCTGTTTAAAGGGTTCTCTCCCCAGGTTGAATGGCTTGTGGATTTGATTAAACATCAGGAAGAACTTTCTGATGGAAAGTAGTGCACTCTCTTTCCTTGGAGGTTTTTAAGCAAAGGTTGGACGGCCATCTGTCAGGCATTCTTGAGATGTGATTCCTGCATTGCGGGGGCTTAGAGAATCCCTTCCAACTCGACAAGTCTGGGATTCTATGAAGAAGGTGCAGAGATGGGAATTCTAATCATCACACAACACATCATGAAGACGGGAGGGCTTCCATGTTCCTGGCAGAGTTCCCTTCCTCACCCCCCAGGGGAGCCAGCGGCAGCAAGCTGGGCTCAGAGATTCAAGGGGTGCTCTGCACTCTCCCCACCCAGAACAGCCCCCACCAGACCCCAGATGAGATGGCAGCCCAGCCCAGACCCTGTCTGGAGATTACAGAACAGAACAAGGATCATCATTGCGGAACCTTAATCTCAGATCCAATTACATTTTTTAAAAAACAAGTTTGATTCAACCTCATTATTATTAGGCCCGTTTCAATCAATCCCAGCACCCTGAAGGAATCTATCTCCCCCTGTCCAAACACCAGACCACAAAGGGCTTTGAAAAACAAGCGGCCTTTTCTGGAAAAGGCAGAAAACAGGGAAGGGGCTGGGCAGTGGGATGCGAAAACCTTCCACTGATGTTGAAAGGCCCTTTCCCAGGAAAAGTATGAGTTGCTCCAAAGGGGCTTGTTGGTTGGTTGGTTGGTTGGTTGGTTGGTTGGTTGATAATGCTTCCATGCTGTTTTCCCAAAGTGGCTTACAAACAATAACTAACAATAAGAGAACAGAACAAGGACAGCATAAATCATATAATATAATTAACAAATCATCAGTGAAACAACTGCAATCTACAAAATGCTATTAAACAAACCAGCAACTAAAAAACAGGACAAACATCACAACTGAGCATAAACTCATATTCTATTATTAACAAACCATGTTTATAACCTCCCAAACAAGACTGTTGGCTCCCATTGTCCCCACCCCCCCTAATACTCTCACGCATGAAGGAAGCAAGCCTGATCAAGGTCCTCCTTGCAGGAGGCGGCCTCGGTTTGTGTTTGTGTTTCTCTCGCCTGGCCTTTATGGGCCTCCTGGTTCTAATGTTCTTAACTCAGCACTCTCTTCATCTGAGCCTTGGAGATAGGAGACACACTCACAGCTCTGGCACAGAGACGTCATCCCCATCTGAATCGCTCCATGGGAAATCTGGATGTTCAGGCAAAGGCTTGCTAAGGGATGACTTTGTGGGGGGAGCCTTGCCGGGGGCTCCAGGTAAATGGGCCTTTCCCTCCCACCCAAAGGCCAGGGGTCCACGCAACACTGGGTGAAAAAGCCCCCAGTTCAAACAAGGATCCACGGAAGACCACTTCCAGTTGCAGGGATCAAGCCTGCCCAATGCTCAGAAGGCATCTCAAGGCTGAAGGGGCAGCCTAAGATGCAATAAAAGCCCTGCTGGATGAGGCCCATGGTCCATCCAGATCCCACAGGGGCCAACTAGATGCCTCAGTGGGAACCCCACAAGCAGGATTCGAACACAAGAGCAGCTCTCCCCTCCTGCAGTTCCAGCAACTGACATTCAGAAGCATGGCTACCTGCGGCTGTGGAGGCAGACCATGGCTAGGAGCCATCAATGGCCATCCATGAATTTGTTTAATCCAATTTTAAATCCATCTAGGTTGGCAGCCAACTCTGCCTCCTGCACGGCATGGAGAAGGACTGACCACAAATGGGCAGCTTCTGCAGGTGCTCAGTCAAGATTCTGAATTGCTTCCCCCAAACACAGACACACACATTAATAATAATAATAATAACAATAATAATAATAATAATACCCCACCCATCTGACTGGGATGCCCCAACCACTCTGGGAAACTAACTGTTACCCAGGTATGCCAGAGATTTTAAAGATTGCTGAAATAGGATGGCCAGTTGTACTGTGTGCCCAGCCCCACTATTTAGAGCCCAGGGCAAAAATGAAGGGCAGATTCAGTGAGAAGACAGCTTTCTTTTTACCAGCCCCACCGCAGGCTCTTGCTTTGATTAACTTTCCGACCGGTGGAGGTATTTTGTGGCATTCGATGTGCCTTAAGACAGCCTCAAATCCATTCTGGAGAGTTCATCCAATCCTAGAATGGTGGGGTTGGAAGGGCTGCAGGAATCTCCAGCATCCCTGACAGGTGGCCATCCAGCCTCCAAGGAAGGAGGCTCCACCACCTTCTGAAGGACTTCATTCTGTAGGGAACCCAAGGACAGATTTGTGAGGGAGCCACAGGGTGGGGGGGGGAATCCTTGCTCTGAGAGGATGTTCCAGTGGTGGGACAAAATAAAAGGGTGGGGAGATTTTCCAAAACAAGAGGGGCCATCAAACCCCCAACCATGCAGGCAAAGCAAACCTTTTTTCTCTGTTTCACTTATTTGGAGGGTTTTTCTCTGGGACAGAAAAGCTTTTTTTGGCACAAAGAGGGCTGTCAAGCATCATCCTTTGTCCCCTGCTGGGAAATCAAGGGCAGTGCCTGGTCCCTGGACCACTAGCTCTCGACTCCAGAGCCACTTGAAGAAAGAGGAGGAGGAGGAGAATTCAGGAAGCCGTGGCTCTCAGTTCTGGCTTCCAGCATTCCTGGCCAGATGGCCGGACAGGGCAGAGTGTGGGCGAGTGGCCCAGTTCCTTTATTTATCTAGGAAACTTACACAACCCTCAGCTTTGCCTGGAGATAAATTCAGGCGCTAAGTCACTGCTTGCAGCACAAACACAAAGGACACAGCTACGCTACACATCCGCCAGGCCAGCCCCCCAGAGGTGGTTTGCTGAGATGCCGTCCCCTCCTGGCTTCGCCTTCATGATTCTGCTACAATTCTTGGTTCAAGACCAGAGGAAGATCTGCTCAAAGCCAACCGCCAAACCAGGAGCGTCACGGGTCCAAGATGCCTTTTCCTGCATCCGCCCAGAGGCCTGCTCATCACAAGCAAGTGTCAAAAGTGTGACCCACACGGGATCATGGTGGGCACAGAGAAGAAGGGGCCTTCTGGATATGCGCCCCTTTCTTGAGAAACAGTCTTCTTCTGAGAGAGCCAGCAATGTCCGACCTCTGGACTCGGGAGAACGTTGGGTGGGCAACTCTAAGCTCATTGCAGTTAAGGTATCCGAACCCCATTTTATCCTGATTTTTTGGAAGGGTGTTCATAGGTGGCGAGGGCTTAAGAGGAGTCTGCCCACCCATACTTTGCAGGACGGCGTGTGCCAAGGCCCGCAAGGGAGGGGAAATCACGAATCATTGGTGCTTGCCACATGGAACGCCAACACGGCAGCTTCTCAACATTGTTTGTGAGAATTCCCACCAAACCACACAAATTCCCCAGTTGTTGTTGTTTAAAAAAAAGAAAGAAAACCCTTTTTTACTTAGGTCTCCTTGCTTTCTCATTCTGCCTCGGAGCACAGAGCTCTCAAGGTGCCACACACCTCGAGTCAGATTTCCAAATAGGTGTTGAAACCAAGATGTGATTAAGGGGCAGACATGCCAGCACCACTTGGCCCCAAGCCCTTTCCTTCGGCACGGAGGCTGCTCCCTCTTGCCAAGGGCCCGATCCTTTCCCCCTCCTGCTGGGTGATCCCTTTGGGGGAGGAAGGGAGAGAACAGACTCCAGCCAGGTTTCAATTTTCCAAAAGGTGGGCTGGGTGGGGGATGTGCTGGAGAAGTGCTCTGATGCTCAGCTCCTGCCTGTGGGCTTCTCCCTGGGGCATCCGATGGCCATGGCAAGAACAGGATGCCCTATGAGGTGGCGCCCATTGGCCTGATCCAGCAGGCTTTTCCGATGCTCTCATGAAGAGCAGCCTGCATCTCCCCAGCCTGCTGCCAGAATAGCTTTCTCCATCTGTCATTTACTAGGACCTGCTCTTGCCGTTGCTACCAAGAAGGCTGCTTGCTCAAGAACACTGAGGAGCATGACGCCATTTCCCTTGCATAACAACACCAGAAGAGCCTGCTCTTCTGTGTTTCCATGAGAATCACAGAACCATGGAATGGGAGAGTTGGAAGGCACCCCAAGAGTCATCTAGTCCAGCCCTCTGCAATGCAGGAGTCTCCAGGACAGATGACCATCCAACCTCTGCTCTCCAAGGAAGGAGAAAAGCCTGCTGAAACAGGCCAGTGGTTCACCTGAGTCCTCATCCTGCTCTCACAATGGCTGGAGAGCTGCCTGTGGGAAACCAGCAAGCAGGATCCAAGCACAAGAGCCCTCTTCCCTTGATAGCCTTCTCCCTTGCCCCTGCCCCTCCATCCAGGCCAAGAGACAACCAGGAGAAGTTGGCACCATTGAAGAAGCTTTCTCCCTTGCCTTGGGGGCATGAAATTGTGCCATGTGCCCCTTTCCAGGTGGGAGTGCCCAGCACATCGCTCTCAAGGATGACCAGGGATCCCTGAGGCCCACCATGCGGTGATGTGGTGGTTAGAATGTCAGACTAGGAGTGAGCTGGGTTCAAATCCCACCCAGCCTGAAGCTCACTGGGTGACCCTGGCCCAGTCACTGCCTCTCTGCCTAACCCTACCTCGCAGAGTTGCTATGAGGATCAAATGAGGAGGAGGAGGAGAGCCATGGACACCACTTTGAGCTCCTTGGAGAAAATGGTGGAATATAGATGCAATCAATCAATATAATGATATATCTGCAATTAGCCTTTAAGGTGCCGTAAGACTAACTCTGGGAAGCAATTTACACATACATGTTCTCTGCTGCAAAATTCAAAAGCCTGCTAACATCTGCCAGGCACAAATCTCTTTTAAATTCTGTTTTTGAACCCTTTGTAAAGTCAGAAGTTGAATTCAGGCTCGTGGATTACCTTAAAGGGGTAGAGGACAGTGAGGAAACAGCCAGTGTCCAGCTGCACCTAAAACACCAGGACTCAGGTCCATTGCCCAAATACGATTCTTTCCCCAAGCTCTCTGTGGCCTCACCTCTGCTCCAAGGTCCACAATTCCTCCACCAGCCTTCACTGTGAAGCTGCACTTAGTGGTTCAAAGGGTTTCCAGCCATTTCTACATCCAGCAAAAAAATGAGTGCTTCCCTTCAAGGCGCTCTTGCAATCCTAGTCTTGAAAGTTGCCCAGTCCAGGCAGGAAGTCCAGTATGACAACCCTGCCTTCTTCAGGAGAGGCCACCCAGTTGCCAGGCAGCCTGAGGCACAGCAATGCAGCTGTCATCTAAATCCTCTTTCTTGCCATTTGAGCCCAGCAGACTTCAGGTCCAACCCTCTTGGAGGTCTCAGGGCAGCCGTGAAACTTGCTCTCCCTCTCCATCCCACACGAAGACAGGTGAGGTGGATGCCGTGCAGAAAGGAGGTTATGGCATTCACTTCCCATTCCCCCAAAGAGAAGCCAGGAAGAGTGACTCAGACCTGTGGGGAGGGACCCACGGCAGCCACAGCCCACCTGCCAGGTTGATGTCATCTGGGGAGTCTTGCATTGCTAAGGAGAAGCTCATGACTGTTGCAGGAAAGGCAACCAAAGAGGCACTGACGGACAAAACGGTCCCTGTGAGCCAGAGCGAGGCCCCACCTCACAAAGGCCAGCGCCTGACACAGCAGGGAAGGCAGGAGGCAAGCGCAGCTTGTGGGTCCAGGGTGGGCTCCCTGTCACCTCTTCTGCAGGACCACCCCTAGAGGCCCTTTGATGGAGGAAACAAGTGTGCAGAAATCGCCCGCCTGAGACCTCGTTGCCCATGGAGTATCTACACTGGGAACCCACAGTCCATTGCTTCAGCATTTATTTTTATTTCTTGCATTTTTAGACCACCAATATCCTCCAAGGAGCTCAAAGTGGCATGCTCCTCCCTGTTTCACCTTCACAACAACCCTGTCAGGTAGGTCAAATTGTGGTGCCCAGAACTGGACACAATATTCCAGGTGTGGTCTGATCAAGGCAGAAGAGAGGGTACCATCAGGGCCGGTGCTTCCATTTAGGCGAACTAGGCGGTTGCCTAGAGCGCCAAAATGGAGGGGGCACTGGCCAGCCTGCCCGCCGCCCCCCGCCGCCGCCCCAACCAGCGGCGGAGCGAGCAGGTTGGGGCGAAAACCGCGGCGGCGGGAGCACAAAAATGGAGGGGCCGCTGGCCAGCCTGCCCCTCACCCCCCGCCGCCGCCCGGTGCCGCCCCAACCAGCAGCGAAAATCGCGGTGGCACGGGGCGCCTGGCGGGCAGGGGGCGGGGCACCGTACGTCATGCGCAATGACGTCACGTGCCCTGCCCCCTCGCCTAGGGCGCCAAAAACCCTGGCACCGGTCCTGCGTACCATGACTTTCCTTGGTCTGGACATTAGACTTCTCTTGATGCAGCCTAGAATAGCATTCACACTGTGGGCTCAGGTGAGGCTTATGGTCCACCAAGACCCACAGACCTTTTCCACATGTACTGCAGGTAAGCCAAGTATCCCCCATCTTCTATGTCCACAACTGGTTCTTCCTGCCTGAGTGTAAAAACTTGCATTTGTCCCTCTTGAAATTCGCTTTGTTAGTTTTGGCCCAGTTCTCCATGCCATGCAGCTTTTTATAAACATCTGTCATGCCACCTCTCACTTGCCTTTTCTCTAAAACTAAAGAGTCCCCAATGCTAGGAGAGGGTGTTACGAACCCCCTGCCCCCAGTGGCTATTGGAGCCATGACACAAGCAGGTTGCAGGACTCCAGGGCTGTGCAAGAGGTGCAGGGCACCCGGGCGTCGAATTCTGTGGGGCACCAAATGTATACAGTCCTTCTCGGTCGATGGCAGTGAAAAGCAATGGAGCGAAAGTCCCTGCCCCCCTCCTCCGTCGCTCTGTAGCGTCAAATATTCCCGATGAGTCAGGAAACCAAAGCAGTGCTTTCCGCTGTATTGTTGTTACAGGTGAGCCATTCCCCCCCCCCAAAAAAGCTGAACAACTTTGGCTTCCCCCCTCCCCAAAAAAGCTCAATAAAAGTTAATTTGGGGTCGGCTAAACTAAATTTGGGGGTGCTGGGCGGATCTTTGCACCCCGGCGGCGCATATGCTAAAGACGGCCCTGCAAGTGTTATCTGAGCATTGCCAAGAGAGGAGCATCTCAGGATGCCCAGAGGAAGCTGCAACAACCATTAATCTCCTGCTGAAAGCGCCACTGGGAACTGGCCTTTCGTGGGGGCCCCCAACGCCATCTCCCTGCAACCTGATTTCTTTCAGAGTGAAATACCGATGTTCTTCTTCACCGGCACAAAACTCTGGCCAGTGATCAGGAAAGCGATCGGAGAGGCAGAAAGTTGCATACGCAGAAGACAGCAGATTCTCCTTCCTTGGAGGTTGCTGAGCAGAGGTCAGGTGGCATTGCAGAGCATTGGATGACCTCTGAGATACCTTCCAAATCTACAGTTCCGGGATTCTATGTGGAGCAGCATCTGAACTTACAAATTCATATTCAAGGTAAGCAGTGAAGGAAGGAAGGAAGCGGCGGCTGAGCAGGCAGGTGAGGGTGGATGACGCAGCAGTGGGGCTTGATCTGCTGGGAGAAAAAAATAAAAATCCCATTCTCGGGCCTAACTCAAGGGTTACAAAATAGTCAGTCTATAAATATGGGGAATAAATCCCATTTAAACGGACCTCAGAAGAGCCTGCTGGATCCTGGCAATGGCTCACCTACTCCAGCATCCTGATCTCCCAGGGGCCGAACAGATGGCATTATGGGAAACCCACCAGGAGCAACCTTCCCTCTTGCAGCTTCCAGCAGAAGCATTTTCTGCCCCAACCATGGAAACAGAGCAGAGCCACCCTGGCTAGCAGCCATCAAGATCCCTCTCCTCCTCCACGAATTTGCCTGGTCCTCTTTTAAAGGCATCTCTCCATAGTTTCACTCTGCTACATGAATAAGTCATTTCTTTATATATTTGTCTGGAATCTTCCAGCTTCCTGGGATGTCCATAAGTTCCAGTGCCATGCTGGGCACAATTTTACAAACCTCTATCCTCTTACTTGCCTTTTCTCTATTTGAGATTAAGTCCCAAACACTGCAGCCTTTCTCCACCCCCAGGATCATTCTGGTGGCCCTTCTCTGGACCTTTTCCAACTCTACAATCTCCTCTTTGAGGTGAGGCAACCAGAACTGGACACAGCATCCCAGATCTGGTTGCACCATAGATTTGTACAACAGCATCCCGATATCGGCAGATTTATTTCCAATTCCTTTCCTAGTGATCCCTGGCATGGAATTTGCCTTTTTCGCAGCCGCCCTGCACTGGGTTGACACGCTGAATTTCTTGTCACTCCGACAAACCTTGGTTGCTCCTCCTGGCCTGCCCGGACTCGGGAGAGCGAGGCCACGAGATTTGGGTTCAGGTGACCTTTCTCAGGTGAGAGGGGCAGGAGAGAACTGGGGGGTGAGCAAAGCAGCCAAGTCCTCCTCTCTGGGGGTTTGCATAGTGTGGGGGCTGTTAAGGTGCAGCCCAGACCCTCTCCAACATCTTTTTATAACCACAGCTGGCATGAAGAAAACACTGAGCCGACCATCCAGCAAGACAATTCAAAGCACCATTTAACTACGGTTCAGGGGTTCCCAAAACCTTTGGGGGGCCCCACCCCCTTGGTTCCACAAACTCATCCTCTACTGTACCCTACAAAAAGCATTATTCAGAATAGCAATTGGCACAACCCACTAAGGAAGGCAATAACACGACAAAACTCAAAACAGTAACCAATTAATGCAACAAAATGGATGAACTGGATCTGTCAGCTTTTCAAAGTCTGGTAGCCATTTACACCCCAAGCGTCCCCCCGGCTGCCCCCCTGCCTCTCAGTACCCCCCACCCATGTCCCATCACCCACTTGGAGAGCCACAGCTCTAGAACAAGGCATGCGCCTCGAGAGGTCAGCGGGAGGACTGGCGCATGTGCGCCAAGGATGAGCATGTTTGCTGACATATCCTGCTGAATCCAGCATGACCACAAATGCACAGACAGACACGTCCCGGCTTGACTGCAGAACCAGGGCGAGGGCCACCCCAGAAATCATAGGAGAATCACAGGTAACACTGGCGATTATGCCTGCCTAGATATTATTCTGACGGATAAGAGGAGCCGCCCAAGATGGATAATCCCTTCCTTCGCTCTCACAGCACAAAAGTATCAAAAAAAGGGAATTACGATGTGTTTAATAATAATAATAATAATAATAATGAACCCAAACAAAAATAAATAAGGAGAAATATCTTTTTCTATTTCCCCTTTCAGCTATTAAGAGTGTGTTGCTAAAATACACCCTGGAAAGTAATTCAGCAATGCACAATGACTATTGCAACAGTAGTGGTGGGAGTGGAGGTGCGCAATTCTGCAGATTTGCCATTTCACACAATATTTGCAGGTAAGAGATGAGATTCTCCCCATTTCACGGGCTTTAGATTTACTAAGGAAACAGATGATATTGTAAACAATCCATTTTCCTGAGGAGGATAAACTCAGAAAAGAGGCTTCGGAGAATGCCGGAACCAGAGATATTTCCATTTATTTCTTGATCTGTGGAGCCCCCACGGTGCTGCCCTTACAGCGTCAAGGGACATGTCTTTTCAGCCAGAAGGGCTCCTCTTGGCCCCATCTCCCCACTGTTGCCCTCCAAGATGCCCTGAGCCCGGTTTTTGGACCAGGAAGGGTGGGGTATAAATAAAAACTTATTATTATTATTATTATTATTATTATTATTATTATTATTATTTATTATCTAGACGGTTGTGCGATTCAGGCAACAAGGAAGTGCAAAAGAACACGAGAACAGCCTGCTGGATCCAGTCGTCTAGTCTAGCGTGCCTCCTGTTCTCAGGGAATTCAAGTTGGCACCAACATTCATTGGTCTCGTCCAGGCACCAAGTTCACTGGTGGCTCTTAGTGGAAGTTGTGGTGCCTGAGCTGCATGCCTAGACTTTCAGAACCTGAGAAGAGTTCTGCTGGAGCAGACCAGGGGTCCAACTAGCCAAGCATCCTGTCCTCACAAGGGCCAAGCAGATGCCCATCATGGGGAACCCACAAGCAGGATCCAAGCCCAAGAGCTCCTCTCTCCTCTCCTGGGGTTTCCAGCAACTGGTATTTGAATGAATGACATTTATTATGGTCCCAGACCAGATTCACAAACCGTTCTAAGCGAACATAAAACACAATAGAATTAAGTTTGAATTAACAATCGAATATGACAATAAACAATATGAATATGACAGCCATTAGAAATGTGGTTTAGGTCTTAGTCTCTAAAATATTATCTAGAGTTTGCATCCGAGGCCTTAGTCTTTGTAATAGCACAGCTTGTTCCCTGAGTTTTATGGCAGCCGCGCAAAATTTGGCCACCCATAGCATGATCTCTGGATCCTTATCCTCTATCAGAGATTTTAAGCATTGAGGTTCAGACCCACTTGGAATTGTCTGTATAACAGGGGTGATAAAGACCGATCGAATATCCTCATAAAAGCGACATTGTAGCAAGACATGAGAGACGGTTTCCACCTCTATCAGGCCACAGGGGCAGACTCACTCTGCATACGGTTTGCCCACATATCTGCCCTGCAATAAGGCAGATGGCAGCATGTTGAATCTAGTGAGGGTGAACGACCGTCTATATTTAGATATTTGTAATTTTGAGATATATTGCTGGGGTAAAACCATCTTTGATTGCTGGGTGCTTATTCATCTCATTCACATGACACTGAAATTTGACGTCCCAAATTCATTGGCGAATTGAGCAGCTGGGATTTAGAAGAATTGCTGCCTCCTTGATCACTTTGGTGGCCCCTTTCTGAAACTTTTCCAACTCTACAGTGTCCTTTTTGAGGGGAGGCAACCAGAACAGTACATTATTCCAAAGCCAGTGACGCCACCGATTTGTATAATGGCCCTATATTGGATTTTGCCACTGGTTATTAGATTTCACATGGTTGATTTTTGTGGTTTTTACAGTTTACATTGTATTGGCATTTTTATGGATTGCAACCAGCCCTGAGATCATTTGATACAGGGCAACTTAGAAATGCAGTAGCGGCGGCTGATGTTATTAATAAATATTAGCTGCATTTTTTTGCGCTCAGGTACCTCAAGGTGATTTCTTTCAGAGCAAACGCAACGGAGACGCTGAAATCAGAGAAAACCAGCATAGAACAAAAACTAAAATCCTCTTCCAGCAACACATTTAAAGGGGGCAAGTCTTCCCTGCCCCCATTTGAAGAATGAGCCCCATGAAGGCCACAGAGAAGAATGAGGAGGGTGGAGACCCCCTGGAATGAGCAGCAAGGGAAGGAGCAACACATGGCATAGGTGAATTGGTGAGAGGCCCAAGGACATGGAGAGGGGAGACCTCCCAGGGACAGGGGGCACAATTTTGGGAAGACTGCCACCCCCAGGTTGGAGGGCAAAGAGGCTCAGTCCAGGAAGGCAGCTTTGCAGAAAAAGATGGAGCTCACTTCTGCAGGAGGCAGTGACCGTCACCAATTGGATGGCTTTTTAAAAGAATTGTGCCAGTTCATGGAGGACAAAGCTCTCAATGGCTCCTGGCCACAAGGACTGTGCTCTGTCTCCACAGTCAGAGGCAAAGGTGCTTCTGAACACCCGTTGCTGGAAACCCCAGGAGGGGAGAGTGATGCTCTTATGCTCGGATCCTGCTTGTTGGTTTCCCATTTAGGGCACCTGGTTGGCCACTGTGAGAAGAGGAGGCTGGACTAGATGGGCCTGATCCACAAAGCTCTTCTGATGTTCTTCAATCTGGTACCTGCTTTCAAATGAGTCACTAGGGAGCACCGGCGGATGAACAGGGGTGCGGGGGGAGCGCACCGTCCCCGGCGGCACGATCCTAGTGGGGTGCCATCGCGGCTCCCCCCCTCCCATGCTGGGTGCCACGCCCCCAAGATGCACGCCACGCCCCCCCACTCTTCGCCCCTCCCCCACCGGAGCTTGAAGCTCTGCCACTGCTAGGAAGGTGGAGGGAGGGGAGCTACTCGATTTAGACAGATTATCTCTGTGAGGTTTATTGGCATAGGAAGAACACAATAAGGGTGGAGAGAAGGAAGGGAACATGGTGGGCTCTGGCATCAATTCCGGCTCCTTCTCCCTGAGCCCAGCAGCCTGGCCCTCCAAACATAGGAAGACCTCAGAAGCTACAGAGACTTCTGGTTGGTCAACAGGGGGAAAGGGATGTTGGACCAGGGAGGCCATCGGCCTGATCCAGCTGCTTCTGGGCTCCTCACCAAGATGTGTCTTTCTCCTCAAAGCCAGAGGAATGCAGAGAGGGAAGGGGCTCACAGCCCCAGAGGCCAAGGAGAGAGGGAGGCTGGAGCCAAAGAGGGAAGCATGGGCACAACGCAAGGGAAGGGACCTGTTCTCATGCAACACTGAGTGGCAGGGGAGGGGGGACCCACACGGGGCATCTGCCTTGCCACACCAACCCTGCCTGGGACTCTGATCAGAGATTCTTTAGCTGAGATCCCTGCACTGGACGGGGTTGGACTAGATAACCCTTGGGATCCCTTCCAACTCTATTATTCTATGGCTGTTTTGAATGTGCATCATTTGTATTTGCATTATTCTGTGTTTGTACATAAGGCTTCTAACGCCTTATGAATTTACTGTACGATTGTGTATTTTTATATTGTTGCAAACTGCTGTGATAAGTTTTTATGAAACAGTGGTATATAAATATTTTTTGTGAATAATGTATCTGTTTGTTCCTGGGAGTTGCCCTGGGAGTCTTTTGGTGGAAAGGCAGTCTGTAAATAAACAGTAACATAACCTAACAAACCATAGCTTAGCATGGACCCACAAAGCCATGGGCCCTGGAGAGGAGATTACGACTGTCTCCTTCCTCCTCAGGTTCTGTTGCCCCACTGGGAGTTAAGCCATGGTTTGCTTTAGTGTCATCTGCTTTTGGTTTGTCTGGAGTCTGTCAAGACACAAGCCCAGATTCAGAGGACAAGTTCTGCCAAACCATGACTTAGCTCTCAGCTGCCAAGTGGGCACATTCTCCTCTCTGAGAGACCACACCTGCATGCCCACACGAAGCCATGGTTGGGCATAGCAGGACAAACTGGATTGGCATCTCTTGACTGTTCATGTGGTGCTGGAAGCTGAGGCAGGAGGCTCAACTTCTAATGCACATGCTTTGGGGAGCGCAAGCCGATCTGTAGCAGCCCTAATTCTTCAGCAAAAGGGTCCTTTTGATCCGAGAATGAATACCTTGTACCGCCGTAGTCCAGAGACGTCCATCAACAACCAGGATAACAAATTGAAACGAGCATCTGCTCTTGTGTAGCTTCTCCCTTATTTATGCTTCAAGATCTGCTCCTCTCCCATAAATGAAAAAGAAAACCGGTGAGGAGGAGGCCAGGGATTTTGCCAGGCTGAACTGAGCTCTCTGTGTTGTCTGGGAGGCTCAGCAGGACAAGCCTGTGACCCAGGACTGCTGTGTCCCCTCCTCTCCAGCCAGAAGCTTTGCTGCGATTCCTGCAGTGCATAGACTAGATGAACCAACTCTACAATTCTATGAACCTCTTATCTCCTCCAGCTCCCCCATGCCAACTCCCACAGGTATTCTGCGATCCTTGCAGGTGTGTCTGCTTCCAAGCCCCTTGGTGGTGAGAAGACATCAGCACCTTGGACTTTGGTATATCCATGCCTTGGGATCGCTGCACTGTCCAGGACAGACCACCCCCTCCCCTCTGTGAAACATTTCAGGCGGTGAGCAGAACCAGAGAAGTGGGGGCATCAGGGAAATTCTTGATCTCATTTGATCCTTCCAGTTCTCCACAGAGCCTTTGCTCAATTTTTCATTAGCCAGACAGAAATCCAAAATGGCAGCTTCCATAGCCCCCCTGGGAACTCAGCCTTGCAGGGCCACCAAAATGCCCAAGAGCCCCGGGCCCCTCTTCACCTCCAAACCACAAACTAGTTGAAAAAGGAAATGCTCCAGCATTTGAAGGGGGCTTCTTTTGAGCACTGGTCCAGCTGGTGGGGCAGGAACCACTAGCAGGTCATGGACTGATTTGAGCAGGAGCTCAACCAGGAGCACTGCCACCATGGAAATAGATGGGAAAGGTTAAGAAATGAGCCCCCCCCCATGCATGTTTGGGGGCACTGGGTTTTTTAAGCAGAGGTTGGACAGACATCTGTCAGGGGTGCTTTAGTTGTGATTCCTGAATTGCAAGGGGTTGGACTAGATGACCCTTGGGGTGCCCCTTCCAACTGTATAATTCTCTGATTCTATGCGAAGTGCATCCTGGGTCTGACAAGGCTGAAGGCTGCAGCTTTAGAGGCTGCTTCCAAGCATGATGCTGGAACTGGCTAGTCCACAAAACTGGCAAGATCCACGCTGGCAGGAACCGAGGTCTGGTGTCTCTCCCTCGCTCTGTCCAATTGTGTGTCGAAATCTCGCACACGTGACCCATAGAGGGGAGAGGCTCAGAAGCATTTCACGTCTCCCTTGAAAACTGCCTCAGGTGCCCAGAACACGGCCCCCTTTCCACTCCTTCTCTCCCTCTCTCCCACAGAGGCGCACCTCTGGGGCCAAATCCTGCCCCTCGCCTCCCCCTTCCGCCGCATGTGGTGCTTCTACAACCGCTGCACCTTTGGAACAGACGCGTGCGGAGCTGCGAGGCCGGCGCAATCCTGCAAGGCTTGTTGTTTTGTTCTGGAGTAGCATCTATTTCAGGCTCAAGGGCACGGGAGACACCGAGAGGAGAAAGCAGCGCCACTACGAAGGCAGCCTTTCGTCCTGCTGGGCTGAATCGCTCCTCTGACACGGCTGCCTGCGTGCCTGCCTGCCTGGTCCCATCTGGGTATTCACATGTGGGCCTGAGCACACACCCCACCCATAAGTGCCCTGAGCCATTTGGCAGTTGGCCCTCCAAAGGCAGCCAAACCCTCTCCAGGCAAATTCCCCTGTCCATATTTCAATTTCTTCTGGTGGGGTGGGGGCAGGGAAGACTTCCTTGCCAGGCCTTGTCCCCCTGCCCTATCTGGATCAGCACAAGCTGCTCCCGCCTGCTCCAAGTGACACCCACCCACCCACCCCGCCGGCAACTGCCTCGGCTGCTCCACAAGGGGCCAGCTCTCCTTGCCAGCAGACCTCGCCTACTTAGCTGGGGCTCGGCTCAGCCTGCTAAAGACAAAGCTGGTCTAACGATTTTCCCAAGCAGAATGTTTGCTCTGATAGCATCCCCAAAGATTTTCCTATAAAACCAGCCCTGTTATCAAGCCCTCGAGCAGAAGGAGTATCGATCCCCTGGGGAAAGGGAGGGCAAGCAATTGCAGCCAGGGACGCTTGCCCACATCCAGCTCTCCTTGCCCAGAAGGAGAAGAAAGGCTGGACTCCCCCTTGAAGGTCTCCTTGGCCAGGAGGGAGGAAGGGGCTTTGGGGGTCTCCTCCTCCACCTCCACAACTGCCTTGGGGCTCCTTGGACAAGTGGGGGCTGGTGGGGGCTGGAATGTGGGTGCCAGCCTTGCGGTCTACGTCCTCCTTCCACTGCCAGAGGCAGGAAACTGGAGGCTGCCTTCTCTTGAGTGAGACCATTGGGTCCATCTACCTTGGTCTTGTCTACCTTGGCTGCCAGTGATGGCTCTTCTCCAGGGGTTCAGGCCAGGGACATTCCCACTCCCAGCTGGAAACACTTGGGATTGAACCTTCGGCTTTCAAGGCAGATGCTCCCCCACGGAGACCCTCAGGAGGCCCCCAAACGAGGCCATGTCCTTGGAGCACCAGTGGAGAGAGAGTGCTGCTGCTGCTGAGGTTGCTCTCAGGTCCTGCTTGCAGGCGGGGTGAGGTGGGGTGGGGAGACCAGGATGCCCGACTCGTCAGGCCTCGCTTTGGCCTGATCCACCAGCCAGGCTCTCCCAATACACTGTTTTGGCAAGTAGCAAAGCCTTAGGCCCTAAAATTAAGCAGCTCTCCTCATGCATTATCAGAGCAATCCTTACAACAGACCTGTAAGAGGCCACCTTTCCTATCCATATCACAGCTGGGGGGGACATTTGGATGGAGGACTGGCCTGTCTTCCGCCTTCCAACCAGTCGCTACTCAGGGAGTTGCTTCTGTGGGGTCCAGGCCAACAGGCCATGGAGCTCTGTAGCATCTACACTGCCTGGCAGCAGTCTCTCCAGGGGTCCAGGGTCTCCCTCAGCCCCTACTTGGAACCTTTTTCGGGAAAAGTAGGTGCTCGACCCTTGAGCTCTGGCCTTTCCCCGAGGAACGCCCCCCTCCACCAATCTGTGCATCTGTCCTCTGGTGCAAATAAAAGGGACAAAGAGAAAGTGAACTGGGTCTGAGTATGGGCAGGATGAGCTCCATGGCTCAGAGAAGGGCCTCAACTGGGACAGGCCTGGGGGGGGGGACAGGAGCCTCCTCTGGCCAAGCACATGTCCCCAGGCCAGGGAGAGACCGGCTGGACATGAGGCTAAAACAATGTCCAGAGATACTGAGTACTAAGTACCCTCCCCCCACGTGGGGGGCCTCCTTACCCTCCAGCCCCTCAACTTGCTCCAGAGCTCTGCAAAGACCTCAGACCTGCTCTCAGGGCCTGGAGGGAGAAGGGAGACCCCACCAGCTCACCATTAAGAGCACCCCCTGCCCCCTACCCCATTCCCCTGAAAGCCTCACACCAGCAGCCAGGAGGAAGAGACCCCTGCCCTACAAGCACAATTCACAATTCACAGAAAGACGCCCCTCTCCACCCCCACCCCAAAAAGGGGCACAAGTTGCAGCAGCAGTTTAGGTCCCCAACGCCAAAGAAACAGGAGGGCAACTTAACAGCTGGAAACCTCCCCTCCACCCCCATTGCCAGGTATTTCCCCCCCTCCTCCTCCAGGGAGCCTGCCATTTCCATGCCCATCGTCCTGGGGAGGGAGGGACACAGACCCCACCATTGCCTGGGCTCTGTCCTCCTCCACATCCTCCACCTCCCACCCCCAAAATACCTGCCATTCTCCCCCGCCCCTCCCTCTTCGGAGCTCCAGCACTCCTTTCCAGGAGGCGCCCCACACCTTCGGAGAGCGTCAGCAGGAAGGGGGCAGGAGCGGGGAGATCCAAAGCGGTGGGGGAGGGGCAGCCCAAAGACCCCCTCGCCTAGAAACCGGCAGGGACAACCCCCCCCCCCGCTGCTGCGGAG
The DNA here is from genome assembly GCA_034641385.1 of Darevskia mixta. NCBI lineage: Eukaryota > Metazoa > Chordata > Lepidosauria > Squamata > Lacertidae > Darevskia > Darevskia mixta. The sequence goes on along the minus strand of JAWWNH010000141.1, from coordinate 330,539 downwards.
AAAAAATCTGCGCAGGCAAGAAGCGGAGCGAGTCCCCCAAGGGGTCCGGGTTTTTTGGGGGGGGAGCCTGGATTCGGCGGCACGAACGGTGCTCCCCACACCCCGGAGAAATCCCACCCACTCGGCGCCAGGCCCTTGGTTCTACGTGCGGGGAATCGGGGGCTGTCGGCTGGCTCCTTCCCCCCGGTGCGGGGGGGGGGCGCTCCCGCGTCCATACCCTCCAAAACCGACCCTGGAGCTCCCCCAACCTGCCAGAGCCGCAGCAGCAGGCAGGCGGAGAAGCGAGTTCCGGAGCCCCGAAAACGGGGGAGGATTTGGCAGGTGGGGGGAGGGGGTGCTTTGCAGAAACCTCCATTCTCTCCCTGAACAGGACGGGGGGGGCGGGGGCGCCCTTCTGTTACAGAACCGGGAAATAAGGAGGGGCAACGCTCCCCCCCCCCTCGTCGCGCAGCAGCCACACCTGGCCGTGCCCAGCGGGACCCTCCCCTCCCTTCCCCCTCCCTCCGACGGGGAGGGCGCGAGGAAACAGGCCCCCCGTTGGGAAGAGGTGGCTCGCCCTCTCCCCTCCCCACGTCTCCCAACCCCTTCCCCCACCTCCCCGCGCGGGGGCTGCAATGCAGAGAGCGCGAGCCGAGGCGCTTACCTGCTGCCTCCCGGGGAATCCGACCGGCCGCCCGGGGCGCTCCGTCTCCGGCGGCCGCCTTCCTCCTGCTGCTGCTGCTGCTGCTGGCCGCCTTCCTCGTCGTCCGCCCGCTCCCTGCTCCGGTGCGCCGCTCACCAGGCGCCGCGGCAGGCGCCGCATCCTAGAGGCGAGAGGCGGCGGCGGCGGCCCCGGGCGGCGGCACAAGAGCGGCTGCGCTCGGGGCCGGAGCGCCCGGCTTGGCGGGCGCGCTCAAGCCGCCGAGCTCGCCCCATGGGAAGCGCGCGCGCGGGCGGGCGGCGGGAAGCGACTCCACCGGCCCGGGGGTGACCTTGCCCGGCCCCGACGCCCTGCGCGCCGCCTCGCCCGCCGCTCCCGCGATGCGCAAAGATCCCTCCGGGCGCGCCGCGCCCTCGCTGGCCCCGGGCCCCTCCGCCCCAGCGCCGCCGCCGCCCCGGCCGCCGATCACATCCCCGCCGCCGCCAGGCACCAAGCAAAGAGCGCGAGCAGCGAGCGAGAGGAGCAGGTGCGCCGGAGCCTCGGCCGGGAGCCGTTCAGTGGCGGCGCCGCGGGGACAGTGGCAGCCGAGCGCCGCCCGCCTGGGTTCCTCCGAGCGCGCCGAACCGAGCCTCTCCTTCGCCGCCGCCGCCCGCCGCGGCCAGCTCCATCCCCGGCGCCGCGCCACCAGAAGCCCCGGAACGAGGCGGCTGCCGCCCGGCCGAACCCCGCTCGCCTCGCTGCCGCATGAAGCCTTGTGGCGGCGGCGTCTCCTCCGCAGTCCGAAGCGCGCCCGAGTGGCGGAGACGGGAAGCGTCCGGCGGCGCGGAGGGGCGGGCAAGCGGGCGGGCGGGGAGGGGGCGGCGCCGGCGCAGGAGCTGCGAGGCGGCGCCCGCCTAGCCCGGCCTCCAATAAAGGCGCCCGCCGCCCAGACGCCCCTCCACTCGGCGGCGGCCGGGGCCGAGCCGGGACGCACCTCCGAGGCCGCCCGTCGGGGAGGGGGCTGCTCTGCGTCGTGCGCCCCCACCCCCGCTCTCTTTCGCCTGTTCTGCCGCGACCACCGCTTCTTTTCTCCTCCCCGCCTCCACCAACAAAGAGACGGCGCGCGGGGTCTGGACTCCGTCGGGTGCTGCTCCCTCTCGGATGGCAAGGACGGCGACGGCGGAGCTGCTGGAGCGCGGGAGAAGGTCCGCGGCGCCGCGCTTCCAAGCGACGAAAGGAACGCCGGCCGGACGCCCCGTCGGAAGAGGACGGGCTTTGTGGGGTGCCCAGCGGAGGAGTTGCGGTGGGACGAAGGCGCAGCGCCAACAGCACGAGGGCCAGCGGTTCTGCTGCGACGTGCTGCCGCCCTCCGGAGCGGGCCCGAGGGCAGCTAGCTGAGCCGAGAAGGGACGCGCTCCTCCCGACGGGGCTCGCGCTCTGCCGGCCTCTCTGCAGCTCGGCTCCAGGGCGCGGCGCGGGTGCTTCTTCCGACGGCGGGGAGGCTGGACAGGAGCTCCGCTCAGTGGCGGAGATGGCGAAGGGGTGTTGCTGCGCTTTCACCGGGCAACGGGGCCGAGGCGATCGGCCTGCGTGGAGGGAAAGCGGGCAGCAGGCCGGACTCTTAGCTGACAGCGGCGACGTCCATTTAAATGAGTTTGTGGGAGTGCAGGGTATTGATTTGTTCTTGTTTTTATGATGTGTGTTTTGTTCTCATTTTGTATTTCTAAGTTGCAAACCACCCTGTGATCTTCAGATGAAGGGGGGCATACAGGTTTAATAAATCATGATCATGATAATAAAGTTCATGGGCCTACCTTGCAGGGGGTTGGTTGTAGGAGTACTGAGGGGGCTTGGAAGTTCTTTCAGAGCACAATCCTTTGGAAGTCCCTGGTGGGGATGATGGTCCTGCATTGAAGGGGGTTGGACTAGAGGACCTTTTGGGTGTCCTTTCCACCTCTGCAATCCTGTGATAATGATTCTATGCAAGAACTGAGCGCCTCTCAGGCTGAGCTCCAGAGCCTCCGCACAGCCCTCATCCCTGGCTGCTTGGCTGGCCTGAAGCAGCTGCCTGCATCTCTCTCCAAGGAACATGCTGGCTGAAACTGGTCTTTCTGCGAAACTGCTAGGCCAGTGTTGTCCCCTCATTTGACAGCGCAGGGCAGGGCTTGCATTGAAGGCCAGGGCACCCAGGTCAAGGGTCACCCCCAAACAGGGCAGCAAATGGTGGCTCAAGGTCCTGAGGTCCAGGAAGATCCTTCCACTTCCCTGCCTCCCCCTGAGATATGGATGGTCTGCCGCTGCTGCTGGTGGTGCTATGGAGCAGCCTGGAGAGGAGAAGGCAGCTCCCTGCAAACAGGCAAGTCCTCCTTGGCAGGGTAAGGCAGAAAGTCCTGAGGTGTGAAGGAGCTCATCCTGGGGTTCTGCTGTGGCCTCTCCAGAGCCGGCTTCCAAGCGTGTGTGTGTGTGTGTGTGTGAATACCTCTTGAGGCAGGAAATGGCTGGCTTGAAACTTGCCTCTGCCAAGAGGTCTCAAGTCTCTTAGACCTAACCTCCTCTGACCTACCTTACAAGCTTGTTCCAATCGATGGGAAGCACCCTGAACACTCAAAAGCACCCGAGGGACACTGAGGAGCTACATGCACCTTGTGAGCAGGTGACTCGCCTGGGTGACTCACCCTCTGCTCCCTGGGTAGGTGGGAGATCCTGGAATAAGAGCCGGAAAGTGGGTAACCTCCTTCTCCGAGAAATGGAGGGGACCTCTTGGCAACAGCAGATCCTAACGCAGTAGGCCAGGCAGGACTCCCTGTGGACCAGTGGGGGAGCCAGTGTGGTGTAGTGGTTAGAGCAGGCATGGCCAAACTTGGCCCTCCAAATGTTTTGGGACTACAATTCCCATCATCCCTGACCACTAGTCCGGTTAGCTGGGGATGATGGGAGTTGTAGTCCCAAAACATCTGGAGTGCCAAGTTTGGCCATGCCTGGGTTAGAGTGTTCGTCTAGGGCCTAAGATACCATCGTTTGAATCTCCACCCACCCAGTCAGCCATGAAGCTCAGCCTAACCTCGCAGGTTGTTGGGGGGATCAAATGAGATGGGGAAGAACCATGTGTGCCCCCTTGATCTCCCAGGTCCTAATCCAACACTCTCTTCACTGAATCTCCAGCATTTACAATATAAGCCCTCCTCTTCCATGCAGAGAGATGCCGGCTTCTTAATTAGTTGGGAATAGTGAGTTTTTAATTATTTGGCTTGGAATCGGCCTCTGTCCAACTCTTAATGCTTGTCTGTATTCTGAGCTGAAGGGAAGCCATACACCCTGTGCCAAGACCCAAATTTATTCTTCAACTCAATATGTAAAAGGAGGTTCTGCAGTCCACACTGAGCCCACCAGGCTCCTCAGCCTCTTAGTGAAATTTAGTCTCATTAGCTGCTGTGAAATCATAGAACTGTATAGTTTAAAGGCACCCCAAGGGTCATCTAGTCCAACCTTATGTAATGAGGGAATCATAGCAAAATGACCGCTGACAGATGGCCCTCCAACCTCTGCTGAGAAACCTCCAAGGAAGGAGAGTCCACCACCTTCCGAGGGAGACGGTTCCACTGTCAAACAGCTCTTAGCATCAAAAAGTTCTTCCTGGTGTTTAGCTGGAATCTCCTTCCTTATCATTCAAATCCGTTGGTTCAGATCCTCCCCTCAGGAGCAGGAGTAAGCAATCTTGCTCCATCTTCCATGTGACAGCCCTGGAGATATTTGAAGATGAAATGATAGCCCAATGGACCCAAAATGTATGAAAAATCATAAAAGTGTCAACAAATAAATACCGAAACGGCCTGAGCCGTAGAACTGCCGCATTCTCATTCCCTGCATCCCTTGTGCCTGGGGGCACCATTAAATGAGGAGCAATTGATAGACAGATTCTCCTGGCCGGACCTTTTGTGAAAGGGTGACCCCGACTTCACATACGCGCTGATAGAGAGAAAAGAGCCAGCAGTGACTAACAGGGAAATGGATTTGGGGGTCACAGTGGGCAGCTCAATGAAAGCATTCCCCCATGTCATGTGGGGTGTGGCAGCTGCAGAAAGGCAGGTTCTGTGTTGGGGGTTTTCAGGGGAGGGGGCTGCGAGGAAAACCTGCCAGTGCCATAACGCCCTGATGCGCATCGATGGTGTGATCACACTTGTGCTGCTCTCTGGCTCCTCAGCCTGAGGAAGAGATGGCGGAAGTGAAAAGAGTGAGCAGCGTCAGCATCAGAATGCGGGGGGGGGGGCTTCCCCCGTCAGAGCATGAGACCAACAGGCAACTGGGTCAGCCCCAAGGAGTTCACCTAGTCCAGCATCCTGTCCTCCCAATGGCCACAGGTGAGGAAGATGGAAATGTTTGGGCCTTTTTAATTTGGAGGAAGTGAGATGCAAGTTACTGGGGAAACAAAAGAGAGAGGGGTATGAAATGATACATGGTGGGGCAGTTGGGGGGGGGGAGGCTTTCCACATCATGGGTTGAGTCAAAACTCCAGGACTGAGCTGCTCTTTTTATTGGCCAAAATTGCCCAGCTTCCTGTTCCTTCCTTTGGGTAAACGCATAAGCAAAAGATACTGCTGGATCAGGCCAAGGACCCATATCGCCCTGCATCCTGCTCTCACAGCGGCCAACCAGGCGCCCCCATGGGGATCCCACAAGCAGGACTCAAGCACAAGAGCCCTCTCCCCACCCACAGTTTCCATGAAGACATCAGAAGAGCCTTCTGGATCAGGCCAAAGGGGGCCTATCTAGTCCAGCGCCCTGTTCTCCTCCCAGTCAGAGACTGGCACCTGGGACCTTCCGCCTGGAAAGCAGGCGCCTCACCCCAAGGAGTGAGTTTGGATCTGGGCCAGGGCTGATTCCAAGGGACCACAGAATCCACATCAGCCCAGGACACCTGACGTTGCAGAGCAGGAGGACCAGACAGGCTCCACTCCACAGACCAGGGTGGATTTTGCCGGGAATCCATGGGCTCTCCATCCCTCACTCTGCCTGTAACTTGCAGAACAGGAGTCACTGTGAGCCTCAAGGAGACCAGTCTATGGAGGCTGCTTTGCTGTTTTGGGGATACAGTCCCACCCCCATAGAGCACCTGCTCTGCATGCAGAAGGTCCCTGGTATGATAGGAAATGCCCCCGCCTGAAACCCTGGAAAGCTCTTGCTGCCAGCCAGTGTTGGCAATGCTGAGTCAGATGCACCAAGGCAGTTTCCTGTGTTCCTACTGCCTGCTGTGGCAGCCGTCTGGCTCTCCGTGGTGAGCAGCTCACGCTGTGTGTGCAGCATGACTCAGTGCATCAAGCAAGGATGCTTCTCCACATGGCTGCGCAGATAGAGAGATGGATAGGCAGAGTGGGGTTCACAAAGAAGACCACCAGATCTGTGTGGTGGTGAGCTGGTGGTGCATGGCCACAACTCTGTGCGAGGAGACGGAGCATCCTGCAGGCTGGGATTGCATAGAATCATAGAACTGTAGAGCTGGAAGGGACCCTGAGGGTCATCTACTCCAACCTTCGGCATTGCAGTAAGAACAATCTAAGAATCCCTTGCAGACGGCCATCCAACCCCTCCTTAAAAACCTCCAATGAAGGAGAGTCCGACACCATCTGAGGTGGCCCATTCAGCTGTCTAATAGCTCTTGCCCTCAAAATGTTCTTCCTAATGTTTAGTGGGAATCTCCTTTCTTGCAAGTTGAATCCATTGGTTCAGGTCCTTCCCTCTGAAAACACATTCGCTTCATCTTCCATGAAGCAGCCCGTCAGATGTTTGAAGATGGTCATCATATCACCTCTCAGGTTCCTCTTCTCCAGGTTAAACATACCCAACTCCCTCAACCGTTCTTCATATGGCTTGGTTTTCAGGCCCTTGATCATCTTGGTCATCCTCCTCTGCACACATTCCAGCTTATGCTTCCTAAATTTATCCTTCTTAAATTGTGGCACCCAGAATTGGACACAGTATTCCAGGTGGGGGTCTGACATAAAACAGAATAGTTTGGGACTATGACTTCCCTTGATCTGGACACTAGACTTCTGTGGATGCAGCCTAGAATAGCATTAGCTTTTTTTTTTGCTGCTGCATCACATTGTTGACTCCTGTTCAGCTTGTGGTCCACCAGTACCCCCTGATCCTGTTCACATGTACTGCTAGTAAGCCAGGTGTCCCCATCCTATATTTGTGCATCTGGTTCTTCCTGCCTAAGTGCAGAACCTGACATTGGTCCTTACAGAAATTCATTTTGTTAGTTTGTGCCCAGTTCTCCAGTCTGTGAAGGTCATTTTGAATTCTGATTCTGTCTTCTGCAGCATTAGCTACCCCTCCCAGTCTTCTGCAAATATTACGAACTTGCATTCTTATATTTTCAACTAAAGCATCTTTTTTCTCTCTGGGATGCAATAATACTCTGCGACCTGCCCTGAATGTTAGAGGCATATATAGATAGATGTGTAACCATCTCAAAGTCCTATGAACTTTAAACCCAGTGCAGTGCCACACGGTGCCTGAATTGGAACTGAGCCCTGGCCACCATTTCAATGGGGTGCGAAAGGATGGGGCGCTTTGGGGTGTTTCTGTTGACGAAATTCAGAAAGCCACGTGTTTCTGCTCTTCTTCCCACGTGAACCAGAAGCTGCTGCTTTTGCAATATATAATCCTGAAAGGGAATCTCTTCCAAATTCTGCTTCTCAGGGACTTGACACCTTGTAGGTGTTTCAAACTCTTGGAAGATCTTCCAGCTTTGCTAGAAATCAGAAGCCAGGTGCGATCTCTCTCTCTCTCTCTCTCTCTCTCTCTCTCTCTCTCTCTCTCTCTCTCTGAATCCTTCCAGGGCATACTTCCTTCTGCACAGCCCCCACCCAGCTTGGATACCCCCCGTCGAGGAGTCCCCCATTTTCTCTTCCTCACAACCCCCCCCCCCCGTGATCTCTCTCTCGCCCAAGTTCTGCAAAGCTGCGATTTTGGAGACTTGCCACCCCCGCGCCATCTCTCTTCCAGGAGAAAATGCGACACACACACCCTGCCTCCTACTGACGGGCCTGCTGCCCCTTCTTGCTAGGAACAGTGAGAATGGCCGGGGGCGAAGACTCTGCCCAGTTCGGATTCCTTCCCCCCCCCCCCGGACGTTATCTTGAAGTTCCTCGGTCTGTAGGCTGGGGCCGTTGCTGCCTCGGAGAAAATCCTGCCCAGCAGACTTTAAGCCGCAAACCAGCCCGGCTCCCGAGAAGACTCCTCCCCTCTGGCAGTTCCCTCCCTGCCCTGCTGCCCCAGAGATCCTGCTCTGCTCAGGGACCCCCTTTTTGTATGCCCTGGTCGGGATACGCGTGTCCACCCCGCCCCGCCGCATCTAACCCCAGACCCGGTCACTGGGGGTGGAATATTCTCGCGGAGGGGGTGTGTGCCCACAACTGAATAAACAACTATGCTTATTATTATTATTATTATTATTATTATTATTATTATTATTATTATTATTATTTCAAATATATGTAGTTTTATTTATTTATTTAAACTAAAACATGCTCACTTAGGGACTAGACGACCCTTTGAACTCTACAGTTCTATGATTCTGCGAAAACTAAGATTAAGCCTACACAAATGCACACACAGGGGGTACGAATTTGCACTGCTTCACTCACATTCCCTGAAAAAGGGATTAACTTATTTATTAAAGTTGGTGTTGTGAGGGAGAGAGACATTGTTAAAATATTTATTCATCTGTAAATATCAGGGTAATTGCCCTCGAGGTATGATGTTCTCATGTAAAGCTGAAAAGTCACTCCGAGATCCAAATGGAAGCATATGTCACAGGAAGCTTTTGAGCATAGCTATTATTGCCCATATGCAAAATAATATTTTGCCATGTAGTTGAAAATGATTCTCTCCCCCCCCCCCGTTTGTCCTCTAGCATGCCTTGAATTTTGAGTTAATTTTTCTGCAATAGCTACGGACTAGATTTGATTATATTGTAAATCCTTATTCCTCTAAATATTTCCATTTTTTTGCAATAGCCATTCTTGTGACTCACAATATAAACGCAGAATCCATTCTTTATCCAAACATCTTTGTTTGACCCATCCCATTGTGGTTGAGTTTATAAATTGATTTCTAGGAACACCCCCTCCCCCAAAGCTGCCCTGAGTGACACTCCCACTGGAAGTGGAAATACTACAATGCTTTTTGATGGGTTTTTCCCCAGCACCAGCATTTTGGGGACATACCAGGGTGAATGTGTGATACAATGACTGGTGTGCAGTGCCACCTAAAGATTATCTTGAGAGTAGATTCTTGAATCTTTGCTGCAGTTGATTTCCAAGGAACCCTGCTCCACATTCTTCCCCATTTAATGGGGTTACTATCATAACCCAAACCCCTTTCATAAAACCATAGAATTGTGGACCCTTTGAGTCCCTTCCATCGCTATGGATCCATGATTTAATGTTTTTGGATTCTAAACTGTGCTTGTTTTACCTGGGATGAGGTAGAAATCACAGAGAAGGAGGCACATTTCCTGCTCTTCAGCCTTGGCTGCCTGATAATTTCAAAAAAAAAAAAAAAAAAAAAAATTCCTTCCAGTAGCACCTTAGAAACCAACTAAGTTTGTTCTTGGTATGAGCTTCTGTGTGCATGCACACTTCTTCAGATACCAGTGTGCATGCACATGAAAGCTCATACCAAGAACAAACTTAGTTGGTCTCTAAGGTGCTACTGGAAGGGGGGGGGTTATTTTTTATTTTGTTTTGACTATGGCAGACCAACATGGCTACCTACCTGTAACTGATAATTTCAAGAATTGCAAGCTTGGGTGTGTGAATTCTTCTTCTTCCTCCTCCTCCTCCTCTAAGGAAGGCCTGCCTGTGCCTCCTTCCTCCCCAGAGATTAACGCGGAATTGGATTTGTTTTAAAAATAGAGATCTCTCTTACCAGATTAAGTTGTGATGTTCTAGGAGCAACAGTCATTAATTAGGAGAAATTGAGATATTCAGCAATTAATGGGAATTGTGGCACATCTTTTTGAGATAATTTCATGTAAATGACTCACGTAATTATCTGTATTTTGAATAATTAAGGAGGGGTGAGTGTAACTGTTTAACCTCTTGCTGTCTGTTGCTGCAAGGGAGTCCCTGACTCTGTCCTCACATTCACACCTCCTGGCTGGAGAGATAATTGGGCCAAAATCCACTCATCTCCCCCTCTGACCAGAGGCAGCAGCAGCAGGAACTGTTCAGACAAGCCAGCCGACATCACAGCCTCCAGGCCATTTCGCTCAGCTTTCCCTCACAGAGACAGAGTGTTGCACAGAGAAGGGGCACCAAGGAAAAGAGAGTGCAATACTTGTGAATAAATGTTTCTTGCACCCAGAAAATAGAGGCCAGGAGCACCATGGAAGGTTCTGGCTGCCTTCCCTACCCTCAGGGCCGGATCAGGGGCGTAGCAACGGGGGGCGGGCCGCCCCGGGTTCCACCCCAGAGGGGGGTGACACTTTAAAAAAAAAATAAATAAATTATATTTTTTTAAAAAATTTTTAACTTCATTGAAAAAAAGAGATAATAGACACACACACAACCCCCACACCTCACAAAGTGGCACCATCAGAGGGGGGTGACACTTTTTAATTTTTAAATTTTTTTATCATTTTTTAATTATTATTTTTTATTTTAACTTTATTGAAAAAAAGATATAATAGACACACACACACACAACCCCCCACACCTCACAAAGTGGCAGCATCAGAGGGGGGTGACACTTTTTAATTTTTTAAAATTTTTATTATTTTTTTTTTATTATTTTAACTTTATTGAAAAAAAAGAGATAATAGACACACACACACAAAACCCCCACACCTCACAAAGTGGCACCATCAGAGGGGGGGGTGACACTTTTTAATTTTTTTAATTTTTTTTTTAATTAAAGTGGTGGGGGGTGACAAAAAAAAATTCCGCCCCGGGTACCACCTGGGCTTGCTACGCCTCTGGGCCGGATTGAGGTTTGATGAGGCCCTCAGCTCCTGAAGGTATTGGGGCCCTTTCTATGTCCAGCTGTCCTTTGTCAACAACAAATTGCCACTGTTTTTTGTGCTGAATATATGCTATATGGTAATTGATGGACCTAATTGGTATCTCAAGCCATTTGCACATGTTGCCATGCCACCAGTCCATGCAGAATGTGGGCACCCTATATATAGAAAGGAGCAAACCAGGGATATTTGAGGGACCAGGCTAGCAGGCGGGGCCCATGACTTACACCATAGGAGCCTACACAACACAAAACACTGTTGTTGTAGGTAGGTTTTATTTTATTTGCTTTTTATCTTATATTTTTGAAATGTACATCCAGTTTTTTTCCCTTTACATTTTTTGGGGGACCCCAAGAGAGTGGGGCCCTAAGCTATAGCTTGTTTAGCTTATACGTAAATCTGGCACTGCCTACCCTGCTCATCTTTCCCCTCTTAGCTGCCCAGTGTCTGCCTTTCTCTAACCATTGGTCTCCCCTACCCTCAACAAACTTTTTTGACAATGCAAGAGCAAGGACAGTTTCTTGCTCCAGTGAGTTCCTTGTCTCCAGGACCAGGAAGAGGCCAGAGTCAGGCTAAGAGTAAAAATGCCATTGGAAAGATGTATTTAAACCACAGAATATAAATGATGAAAACTCTGAAATATAAAGGAAAGAGGCGGTTTGGTCAAACTCATGTTGGTAGCTTCAAGAACACTGTCCAACCATCTTATACTCTGTCGCAGCGTTTCTCAACCGGTGTTCCGCGGCACAGTAGGTGTGCCGCGGTGTGCCGCGGGAAAACCGTTGGGGACCCACGCCGCAGGCGCGTGGCGGCGGCTCCAGTGGGGGAAAGGGAGCGCAGAGGGCCACCGCCGAGAGGAGGCACCGCGGAGAGGCTGCCGGGCTCTGCCGCGCATGCGCAGGCTGGGAGCTCGCCGCCGAATCTGATTGGTTGCCAGGGACCAATGGGAAGTCGGAGGAGGGAGACGCGGGGGCTGCCGGTAGCCACCGCCATTTTGCTGTTGGGGGGCGCTGAAGCCCGGCGGCCGCCGCCGGAACAGCTCAGGAACTTCAGGCGGGGAGATGTTGCGGCGGCGCTGTGGAGCCCGGAGCGGCTCCTGTCCGCTGCCCGGACTCACGGCGCACTCCCGCCTGCGCGAGCTCCGGGCCGCGATCACTGCCCTCACCGGGGTCCCCGTCCAGGCCCAGCGCCTGCTGCTCGGTTTCCCCCCGCTCGGCCTCGACCTCGGCGACGGGGAGCGGCGCCTCGGAGAGCTCGGCATCCACTCTGGTGGGAGCCGGAGAGAGGTGCCGCGGGGGGGCTGGGGGGCGCTGGTGGGCGCGGGTTGGGAGGTTGGAGGTTGCTGCGCTCGGGAGCGCGAGGGCGGCGGGGATCCCCGGGCGGTTGTGTCTTCCTGGCGCTGCCGGTTGGGGCTGTGGGGCTGCTGCTGTGGCGAGCCGTTTAGGCTTCCCTGGGCCGTTTTACTTTGGGCGCATAGCTCCGTGATTTCCGTTGCCATGGCGACGTTGCCGCCGCCATTTTGTGGGTGCACAGCGTCTCCTTGTGATTTTTTGACATTTTCTGGTGGTGGTGTGCCGCGAGATTTTTTTCATGAGACAGGTGTGCCATTTCCCCGAAAAGGTTGAGAAACACTGCTCTGTCGTCCCCTTCTCCCTGTGCCCTCCATCTTCCCCAACATCAGGGTCTTTTCCAGGGAGTCTTCTCTTCTCATGAGGTGGCCAAAGTCTTGGAGCCTCAGCTTCAGGATCTGTCCTTCCAGTGAGCACTCAGGGCTGATTTCCTTCAGAATGGATCAGTTTGATCTTCTTGCAGTCCATGGGACTCTCAAGAGTCTCCTCCAGCACCAGAATTCAAAAGCATCCATTCTTCGGCGATCAGCCTTCTTTATGGTCCAGCTCTCACTTCCTTGCATCACTACTGGTAAAACCATAGCTTTAACTATACGGACCTTTGTTGGCAAGGTGATGTCTCTGCTTTTTACGATGCTGTCTAGGTTTGCTTTCAGGCCCATCCTAAAAACTTCCTCCTGCCCAGACCAGTTCAAAGCACCTTTCTAACAGAGCAATACTATGTATGTCCACTCAGAAGCAGCTTCCATTAAATCCAATGGAAGCCTCTCCAAGGGAAAGTGAGAGCCGGCTGAGAGGTGGCCTAAGAGACATCTTCAAATACCTGTAGGGCTGCCACATCCAAAACGAGACTGTTTTGGATTTCCTTGGCAGGTGGCTACTTACATGTGTGTCTAGTTTAATACCTCTGTTGAGTTAAGAGCTCCCAGTTCACTCCACAGCTCTGACATGTCATACCAGGTTCCGCAACTGAGCTCAGGAAACCTGTTGCTGCAAGACCACCGAGGAGAAGGTGCCCAGGAGTGCCTGGCAGGGGTCTGCAGCTTTTGTCCTTGGGGCTGCAGGGATCACAGCTAAAGAATAGCTGACCGATGTCCACCCAGCCTCTGCTTAGGCCAGGGGTAGGCAACCTAAGGCCCCTGGGCCGGATGCGGCCCAATTGCCTTCTCAATCCGGTCCGCGTACAGTTCGGGAATCAACGTGTTTTTACATGAGTAGAATGTGTCCTTTTATTTAAAATGCATCTCTGGGTTATTTGTGGGGCATAGGAATTCATTCTTTCCCCCCAAAAAAATATAGTCCGGCCCCCCACATGGTCTGAGGGACGGTGGACTGGCCCACGGCTGAAAAAGGTTGCTGACCCCTGGCTTAGCCTCCATCCTTTGTGTGTTTTCTGGGTCTTTGGCAGATCTGAAAGACAACGCTTCTCTCTGCTGCTGCTCTCTCAGCCTTCCAAATAGAAGTGAGTCACTGTTTGCAAGTCCAGCTGGAGAGACCCATGAATGAAACGGGAGAGACGAGAGACGTTGTCAGGAGTTATCCCCCTCCCATGCCTGACTCACTCTATGAGTCGCTCAGGATGGCAAAAGGAGCACATGGTGGCAGCTGCTGCTCCCGCTTACTGTGGGATGTATAACACTGGTGCAGTCAATCACAACATTCCTAGAATGTACACAAGGGGTCTCAGTCCTCCAGCTAGAGTTTCCTGTACCTGGACTGAGACCACTTCCTCTGTGTGACCAGAGGTGGTGACCAGAGGTGGGAGCGGCCTTACCTGTAGTTACACAAAGCCACAGGTGAGCAGCCATTCCACCCTCTTCCTCATCGGATCTTCGAGCAAGCAACATCTCAAGAGAAGATGCACTCTTGGCTTCCAGCCAAGAGGGCCCAGATGGAGCCTCCTCCCTTAAGGAGAGTCTCCACATGTATATACATTTAATCTAAGCTAGCCTGCCTTTCTGAGACTTGTAGAACCTTGGAAATGTCTGTGAGTAAACCGTTTTACTTTTAAAGAGCTATGTGTCGTGTGTTTACTTTTAAGGGGGAACCAGGGGAAATATGCCAGGAATCTGCCTTGTTTTAGAAGTTCAAACGAACTTGATCGCCACGTTTTGCTGCGTTTAATTGGGGATGAGAATCTCTGCTACTTTGGAGCTTGTTAACACAAGCTGGGATAGGAAATATTAAACAATATTCCCTCATCCATATTCCCACTCATCTCCCACACTTAGCTGCTTGAGGTTTCTCCACTTGCCTTTGCAAGCCAGGTGGGTGAGCTGCTGTTCCTATTGCAATTTTGACATCGGTGAAACCAACGTGCACACGCGAAAGACAGCCAGGCCTTTATTGCTTCCAAAAATAGATGCTGTTGTGCAGTAAAAATGTGGATTGTGGAAATCCCAGAGTTTGGATTGAGCTGAGTTTTAACTGCAGGTGCACAGAGTTCTCTGAGCAGTGGGTGGAAGGGGGTGTCTGAAAAATTTTACACATCACTTGGGAAGACAGGTGAACTAATGCCAGTGTACTGGAAGAAGCAAAGATTACCAGTGTCGAAACAATGATTCTTCAACCTCAACTTCATTGAATTGGACTTGTTGTGCCTGATTATTGTCTTCCATAGCAACTACTCTATTCCAAACTTTAAAATGGAAAGCGTAATGCTGGTGGTCAACAAAAGAGGTTTAAAGACTCTCTCAAGGCAAATCTTTAAAAATGTAGTATAAACACCAACAACTGGGAAACACTGGCCTGTGAGCACTCAAATTGGAGAACAGCCTTGACCAAAGGCATCATGGGCTTTGAAGACACTCGAACTCAGGACGCAAGGGAGAAACATGCTAAGAGGAAGACACGCTTGGCAAAGCCTCACTGAGATCAACTCCCGCCCGGAAACCAATGTCCCCACTGTGGAAGGACGTGTGGATCCAGAATTGGCCTCCACAGTCACTTACAGACTCACTGTTTAAAACCGTGTTTTTGGAAGACAATCTTATTCGGTTATGAGTGGTCGCCAAAGAAGAATAAGAATAAGATACTTGAGCTCTTGATACAGCAAACTAAATACGACATAATAGGCATCACTGAAACCTGGTGGGATGAGTCTCATGATTGGAATGTAGTAATAGAGGGATACAATCTATTTCAGAGAAATAGACCAAACAGGAAAGGAGGAGGAGTGGCATTATATGTCAGGGATGTGTATACCTGTGAAGAGATCCATGATTTAAAACTTCAAAGCCAAATTGAGAGTATCTGGGTCAAAATTAAGGGAGAGAAAAATAACAGTGATCTCATTGTGGGAGTTTACTATAGATCCCCGAGCCAAACTGAGGACATAGATGATGCCTTCCTGGAACAGATGACCAAGCATTCAAAAGGAAATGAGATAGTAGTAATGGGGGATTTCAACTATCCTGATATTTGTTGGATGTCAAACTCAGCCAAGAGCATAAGGTCGAACAGATTCCTCACTGGCCTTGCAGACAACTTCATTGTCCAGAAAGTGGTAGAAGCAACAAGAGGATCAGCCATTTTAGATCTGGTCCTAACCAATAGTGATGACCTGGTTAGTGGGGTAGAAGTGGCAGGATCATTAGGTGGGAGTGATCATGCTCTTCTGGAGTTTATTATACATCAGAAAGGAGCAACCAAGCATACTAAGACTCAAATTCTAGACTTTAAGAAAGCCGACTTCAGAAAACTTAGGGAAATGCTGGATGTGATCCCATGGTCAGTAATACTAAAAGGGATGGGAGTTCATGATGGATGGGAGTTTGTTAAAAGGGAGATATTAAAAGCACAACTTCAAGCAGTACCAATGCGACGAAAACATGGAAGGTGCCTAAAGAAGCCAGGGTGGCTATCTAAAGAACTTTTAACTGAGTTAAGATTTAAAAGGGATATGTACAAGAAATGGAAAAAGGGGGAAACCACCAGAGAGGAATTCAAACAAATAGCCAGCACATGTAGAGACAAAGTCAGAAAAGCTAAAGCACAGAATGAACTCAGGCTTGCTAGAGAGGTTAAAAGCAATAAAAAGAGTTTTTATGGGTATGTCCGTAGCAAAAGGAAGAACAAGGAAACAGTGGGGTCACTTAGAGGAGAAGATGGTGAAATGCGAACAGGGGACGCAGAAAGGGCAGAACTCCTCAATACCTTCTTTGCCTCAGTCTTCTCCAAAAAAGAAAACAATGCCCGACCTGAAGAATATGGAGCAGATGATTCAGCAGGGGAAACACAGCCCAGAATAAGTAAGGAGGTAGTACAAGAACACTTGGCTAGTTTAGATGTATTCAAGTCTCCAGGGCCAGATGAACTACATCCCAGAGTATTAAAAGAACTGGCAGAGGTGATTTCAGAACCACTGGCAGTAATCTTTGAGAATTCCTGGAAAACAGGTGAAGTCCCAGCAGACTGGAGGAGGGCAAATGTTGTCCCTATCTTCAAAAAGGGGAAAAGAGAGGACCCAAACAATTACCGCCCAGTCAGCCTGACATCAATACCAGGAAAGATTCTAGAGCAGATCATTAAGCAAACGGTCTGTGAGCACCTAGAAAGGAACGCTGTGATCACTAAAAGTCAGCATGGGTTTCTGAAAAATAAGTCATGTCAGACTAATCTGATCTCATTTTTTGACAGAATTACAAGCCTGGTAGACGAAGGGAACACTGTGGATGTAGCCTATCTTGATTTCAGCAAGGCCTTTGACAAGGTGCCCCATGATATTCTTGTAAAGAAGCTGGTAAAATGCGGGCTAGACAATGCTACCATTCAGTGGATTTGTAACTGGCTGACTGACCGAACCCAAAGGGTGCTCATCAATGGCTCCTCTTCATCCTGGAGAGAAGTGACTAGTGGGGTGCCACAGGGTTCTGTCTTGGGCCCAGTCTTATTCAACATCTTTATCAATGACTTGGATGATGGGCTTGAGGGCATCCTGATCAAGTTTGCAGATGACACCAAATTGGGAGGGGTGGCTAATACCCCAGAGGACAGGATCACACTTCAAAATGACCTTAACAGATTAGAGAACTGGGCCAAGGCAAACAGGATGAATTTTAACAGGGAGAAATGTAAAGTACTACACTTGGGCAAAAAAAATGAAAGGCACAAATACAGGATGGGTGATACCTGGCTTGAGAGCAGTACAAGTGAAAAGGATCTAGGAGTCTTGGTAGACCACAAACTTGACATGAGTCAACAGTGTGATGCAGCAGCTAAAAAAGCCAATGCAATTCTGGGCTGCATCAATAGGAGTATAGCATCTAGATCAAGGGAAGTAATAGTACCACTGTATTCCGCTCTGGTCAGACCCCACCTGGAATACTGTGTCCAGTTCTGGGCACCACAGTTCAAGAAGGATATTGACAAGCTGGAACGTGTCCAGAGGAGGGCAACCAAAATGGTCAAAGGCCTGGAAACGATGCCTTATGAGGAACGGCTTAGGGAGCTGGGTATGTTTAGCCTGGAGAAGAGAAGGTTAAGGGGTGATATGATAGCCATGTTCAAATATATAAAAGGATGTCATATAGAGGAGGGAGAAAGGTTGTTTTCTGCTGCTCCAGAGAAGCGGACACGGAGCAATGGATTCAAACTACAAGAAAGAAGATTCCACCTAAACATTAGGAAGAACTTCCTGACAGTAAGAGCTGTTCGACAGTGGAATTTGCTGCCAAGGAGTGTGGTGGAGTCTCCTTCTTTGGAGGTCTTTAAGCAGAGGCTTGACAGCCACCTGTCAGGAATGCTTTGATGGTGTTTCCTGCTTGGCAGGGGGTTGGACTGGATGGCCCTTGTGGTCTCTTCCAACTCTATGATTCTGTGATTCTGTGATTCTGTGAAGATGTGTCCCATAGTCATTGCCTCGCCCTATAGAGCTATGGAACTCCCTGCCACAGGAGGCAGTGATGGCCACCAACCTAGATGGCTTTCAAAGAGGATTAGATGAATTCACAGAGGAAGAGAGGGCTACCAAGATCTCCTAGCCACAATGGCCATGCCCTGCCTCCACAGCTGGGAGGAAAGAGGACTCTTGTGCTCAGCTCCTGCCTGCTGGTTTCCCATGGGGACATCTGATTGCCGATTCTGAGAACAGGAGGCTGGACTAGATGGGCTCCCTCTGGCCTGATCCAGTGACAGGGCTCATCTTATGTTCTTAACACTGCCCGCTGCCAGTGGCGGAGGAAGGGGTGTGTGGTAGGGGCGGGCCGCCCCAGGTGTCACCATTGGGGGAAGTGATGAACTGGAAAAAATAAGTATTTTTAAAATAAACTTATTGAAGCTCCTCCCCGAGAGGTGGGTGGGGCTTCCCGGGTCCCGGATGCCACCCTCCTTGCCTTGGGACCTTCGCCCCACCCCCAACCCAGCTGGCCAATCGGCTGTGGGCTGTGGGTGGGGCAAAGGCAAGGATTAATGCTGCTGAGGCCGACTGCCTTAGCCCCCCGCCAGCAGCAGTTGGTTTTTTAGGGCCACTGCGGTGGCCTGCCAAGGAAGCAGCGGCCAGCAAGCGGCCGCCCACAGCAGTTGGGCTCCGGGACACATGGGCACCGTGGACGACCTCCTGGGCCGCTAAGCCAAAGCAGCTTATGCTCACAATGTTCAGTAAATAAAGCAGAAAATAACACTTGGGACTGTAAGTACCGTATCTTATTTTTCCTTCTTTTAATGCACCGGGTACCACCTGACCTTGCTACGCCTCTGCCCGCTGCAACCACCAAGAAGAAATCAACACAGCTGGTCACTAAAGCATCATTCTAGACTAGGTTTCTTCTGGGCAACTATATGAATAACCCCCAGGAGAGCTTCATTTGTATTGGTGGCTCTGTGTGCTAGTCTTTTTAAAAAAGTGAAAAAGAAATATTGACTAAAAGTTCCAGGAATAATGGCACTGAAGTCTCAGCAACAGAGACCAGCTCCCTGCAAATTCTATGCCAGGCATCGCTAGGGAAGCAATTGGAAATAAAACTGTCAATATCATAATTCTATAGTGTGGCTGTATGTGGAGAACTGTGTGCAATTCTGGTGACCTCACCTCAAAAAGGATATTGTAGAATTGAAGACGGCTCAGAAAAGGGTCACTTCAGCTATGGAAGTTTGCAGCACTTGTGATTTTTTTAGTTTGGAGAAAATGTGAGTAAAAGGCAATATAACAGACATTTATTTTTTTTTAAATGACATGGGATGGACAAAGTGGATAGAGAAAAATGTTTCTCCTTCTCTCCTATCGCTAGAACTTGTGGACATCCAATGAAAAAGAATGTTGGAAGATTCCAGACAGATCAAAGGAAGTCCTTCTTCATGCAACACAGAGTTAAACTGTGGAACTCCCTCCCACAGGAGGCAGAGATGATCATAGAATCATAGAGTTGGAAGAGACCACAAGGGCCATCCAGTCCAACCCCCTGCCAAGCAGGAAACACCATCAAAGCATTCCTGACAGGTGGCTGTCAAGCCTCTGCTTAAAGACCTCCAAAGAGGGAGACTCCACCACACTCCTTGGCAGCAAATTCCACTATCGAACAGCTCTTACTGTCAGGAAGTTCTTTCTAATGTTTAGGTGGAATCTTTGGCTCTATCAAGTAACTCTGCATGTGGTCCTGTTACTTGAGCTGTGGCTAGGCAGGCCTCAAGTTGATGCCCCTTCTCTTCCAGCAAGACAACCAGCTGGCACTTGCTACCAGTGTCTTGTTGCTTGTTCTCTGGCAGAATGACAAACATGACACAGGTCACTGCCTCAGCTCCCTTGCCCTCATGTCTCTGCTCCTATGCCCACCAAGAGACAGAACTCTGAGCCTCCCCCACTAAATGCCCTCAAAAATGCCCCAGGATCTGCTCTGAAAAGCTCCCTTTTTTGTTCTCTGTGGGGCCCAAGCAGATTGTGGGGCATGTCGTAAGTTCTATCTGTTCCAGAGCCATTAACATTAATTCTTGCCTAGTCTACCATGTCATATAAAAGGGAATTTGACAAATTCAGACACCTTAATGTTGAAAATTGAATCTGTGAGATGAATCACAATGCCTTGTCTTGCAAGGACGGAGGCACCGCTTCATGGCAAACGTCTCTCGCAACTCTCAGGGTGATTAGTGCAAGCCTGGTTCATTAACCGGCTCTTTTCATTGCAGAAGGCCCCATCCAGCTGCTCTTAAAGTCTGCGCTGAAAAGTCAGACAAGCTGGAAGTTACGGGTCAATGAATCATTGTTGTTGAAGATGGAAGAGGAGGAGGAGGAGGAGGAGGAGGAGCTCCTCAGTCCTTGGGAGGTTCAGGAGCAGAAGCACCAGGAGAAAGTGAAGGGAAGGGCATCAGCCCAAGGAGGCGAGGATGGGCACCCACAAGCTCTGCACAGGGACAGGAAAGTGCAGAGCCCAAGGAGGAAAGGGCAGGAGGGGAGGAATGGGATTAGGAGAGGCAGGTGGGAAAGGGCCCCACCCCCAAATATCTCTGGGAGTAAAGCGGAGGAAACAGAAAACCAAAGAGTTCCTCTTTGAACAGAGGCAACCTGGAGTTTGGGTCCTTTCTCTTGTATATTTTTGTTCTTGGATGCTCTTTCTTGGAGTATCTTGATACAGGTAGGTAGCCGTGTTGGTCTGTCATAGTCAAAACAAAATAAAAAATAAAAAAAATCCTTCCAGTAGCACCTTAGAGACCAACTAAGTTTGTTCTTGGTATGAGCTTTCGTGTGCATGCACACTTCTTCAGATACACTGAAACAGAAGTCACCAGACCCTTATATATAGTGAGAGGGTGGGGAGGGGTATTACTCAGAAGGGTGGTGGGAATGGGTGATAGGCTGATAGCTCTGGTAAACCTGTTGACGACTGTTAACGACTGCAATTAGTCTACAGGAAAAAGCAAGGGGTGAGAAGGTTAAAAATAGCTTTGTCATGTACGGTATAATGAGATAAGAATCATAGAATCATAGAATCGTAGAGTTGGAAGATACCCCAAGGGCAATCCAGTCCAACCCCCTGCCAAGCAGGAAACCCCATCCAAGCATTCCTGACAGGTGGCTGTCAAGCCTCTGCTTAAAGACCTCCAAAGAAGGAGACTCCACCACACTCCTTGGCAGCCAATTCCACTGTCGAACAGCTCTTACTGTCAGGAAGTTCTTTCTAATGTTTAGGTGGAATCCTCTTTCTTGTAGTTTAAATCCATTGCACCGTGTCCACTTCTCTGGAGCAGCAGAAAATAACCTTTCTCCCTCCTCTATATGACATCCTTTTATATATTTGAACATGGCTATCATATCACCCCTTAACCTTCTCTTCTCCAGGCTAAACATACCCAGCTCCCTAAGCCGTTCCTCATAAGGCATCGTTTCCAGGCCTTTGACCATTTTGGTTGCCCTCCTCTGGACACGTTCCAGCTTGTCAGTATCCTTCTTGAACTGTGGTGCCCAGAACTGGACACAGTATTCCAGGTGAGGTCTGACTAGAGCGGAATACAGTGGTACTATTACTTCCCTTGATCTAGATGCTATACTCCTATTGATGCAGCCCAGAATTCCATTGGCTTTTTTAGCTGCTGCATCACACTGTTGACTCATGTCAAGTTTGTGGTCTACCAAGACTCCTAGATCCTTTTCACTTGTACTGCTCTCAAGCCAAGTGTCACCCATCCTGTCTTTGTGCCTTTCATTTTTTTGGTGTCATCTGCAAACTTGATCAGGATGCCCTCAAGCCCACCATCCAAGTCATTGATAAAGATGTTGAATAAGACTGGGCCCAAGACAGAACCCTGTGGCACCCCACTAGTCACTTCTCTCCAGGATGAAGAGGAGCCATTGATGAGCACCCTTTGGGTTCGGTCAGTCAGCCAGTTACAAATCCACTGAATGGTAGCATTGTCTAGCCCGCATTTTACCAGCTTCTTTACAAGAATATCATGGGGCACCTTATCAAAGGCCTTGCTGAAATCAAGATAGGCTACATCCACAGCGTTCCCTTCGTCTACCAGGCTTGTAATTCTGTCAAAAAATGAGATCAGATTAGTCTGACATGACTTATTTTTCAGAAACCCATGCTGACTTTTAGTGATCACAGCGTTCCTTTCTAGGTGCTCACAGACCGTTTGCTTAATGATCTGCTCTAGAATCTTTCCTGGTATTGATTTCAGACTGACTGGGCGGTAATTGTTTGGGTCCTCTCTTTCCCCCTTTTTGAAAATAGTGACAACATTTGCCCTCCTCCAGTCTGCTGGGACTTCGCCTGTTTTCCAGGAATTCTCAAAGATTACTGCCAGTGGTTCTGAAATCACCTCTGCCAGTTCTTTTAATACTCTGGGATGTAGTTCATCTGCCCTTGAGACTTGAATACATCTAAACTAGCCAAGTCTTCTTGTACTACCTCCTTACTTATTCTGGGCTGTGTTTCCCCTGCTGAATCATCTGCTCCATATTCTTCAGGTCGGGCATTGTTTTCTTTTTTGGAGAAGACTGAGGCAAAGAAGGTATTGAGGAGTTCTGCCCTTTCTGCGTCCCCTGTTCGCATTTCACCTTCTTCTCCTCTAAGTGACCCCACTGTTTCCTTGTTCTTCCTTTTGCTACGGACATACCCATAAAACCCCTTTTTATTGCTTTTAACCTCTCTAGGAAGCCTGAGTTCATTCTGTGCTTTAGCTTTTCTGACTTTGTCTCTACACGTGCTGGCTATTT
Source organism: Darevskia mixta (assembly GCA_034641385.1). NCBI lineage: Eukaryota > Metazoa > Chordata > Lepidosauria > Squamata > Lacertidae > Darevskia > Darevskia mixta. The sequence goes on along the minus strand of JAWWNH010000141.1, from coordinate 307,896 downwards.
GTTTGAATTCCTCTCTGGTGGTTTCACCCTTTTTCCATTTTTTGTACATATCCCTTTTAAATCTTAACTCAGTTAAAAGTTCTTTAGATAGCCACCCTGGCTTCTTTAGGCACCTTCCATGTTTTCGTCTCATTGGTACTGCTTGAAGTTGTGCTTTTAATATCTCCCTTTTAACAAACTTCCATCCATCATGAACTCCCTTCCCTTTTAGTATTACTGACCATGGGATCACACCCAGCGTTTCCCTTAGTTTTCTGAAGTCGGCTTTCTTAAAGTCTAGAATTTGAGTCTTAGTATGCTTGGTTGCTCCTTTCCGCTGTATAATAAACTCTAAAAGAGCTTGATCACTCCCACCTAATGATCCTGCCACTTCTACCCCACTAACCAGGTCATCACTATTGGTTAGGACCAGATCTAAAATGGCTAATCCTCTTGTTGCTTCTCCCACTTTCTGGACAATGAAATTGTCTGCAAGGCCAGTGAGGAATCTGTTTGACCTTATGCTCTTGGCTGAGTTTGACATCCAACAAATATCAGGATAGTTGAAATCCCCCATTACTACTATCTCATTTCCTTTTGAATGCTTGGTCATCTGTTCCAGGAAGGCATCATCTATGTCCTCAGTTTGGCTTGGGGATCTATAGTAAACTCCCACAATGATATCACTGTTATTTTTCTCTCCCTTAATTTTGACCCAGATACTCTCAATTCAGCTTTGAAGTTTTAAATCATGGATCTCTTCACAGGTATACACATCCCTGACATATAACGCCACTTCTCCTCCTTTCCTGTTTGGTCTATTTCTCTGAAATAGATTGTATCCCTCTATTACTACATTCCAATCATGAGACTCATCCCACCAGGTTTCAGTGATGCCTATTACATCGTATTTAGTTTGCTGTACCAAGAGCTCAAGTTCATCTTGTTTATTTCCCATGCTCTGTGCATTAGTATACAGACATTGAAGACCATTGATCATTCCCCCTAGTCTCTTATTTAAGGATTTTTTCCTCCCACCACTAGGTCTGCGTGCTGTTTGCTCCATTTGGTCCTTGACATTTGGATGATCATCTTCAGCATTTGATAGACTCCTACCTTCAGGACCACTGTCTCCCTCCCCCCCATAAGTCAGTTTAAAGCCCTTCTGATGAGGTTTTTGAGATTGTTGGCAAAAACATTCCTCCCAACCCTTGTGAAGTGCAGCCCATCACTTGCCAGAAGTCCATCTTCAAGAAACTGCAGACCGTGATCTAAGAATCCAAACCGTTCCTGCCGGCACCATTTGCGAAGCCAGTTGTTCACTTCCCCTATTTTCCCCTCTCTCCCTGGGCCACGTCGTTCAACTGGGAGGACAGATGAGATGACAATTTGTGCATTTAATTGCTTCAACTTCCTGCCCAGAGCCTCATAATCACTTTTGATCTTCTGGAGGCTATGGCTTGCAGTGTCATTGGTTCCCACATGGATCAAAAGGAAGGGGTATTTGTCAGTGGGTTTTATGATTCCTTGCAGCCGTTCTGTTACATCTTGGATCTTGGCCCCGGGGAAACAGCACACCTCTCGAGACGTCTTGTCAGGCCCTTCTGTACCCCTCAGTAGGGAATCCCCTATCACCACTACACGCCTCCTCACAGGCTTGGTCGGGATTCTTACATGTGCTGTCCCCTCCAAGGTCACCTGCACATTCCCGGAGGACTGACTTTGCTGCTAGTCATTGAGCTGCTAGTCGTGATGGTTATGTTCCACCCTGCATAGTCAGGAGAACGATGTTTCTGAATCGCTGTCAATGGCAGGAGGAGAGAGGGCTCTGGTGCTCAGCTCCAGCCCACTGGTTTCCCATTGGGGCATCTGGTTGACCTCTGCGAGAACAGGATGCTGAGCTAGATGGGCCTTTGGCCGGATCCAGCCGGCTCTCCTTGTGTTCCCATGAACTGTCTGCTGCAACAGCCCAGCTGGTTCCAGAGATGCGCAAACTCAATATGATCACCTTTCTGTTCGGTTTAATCCCGTGCGCGCGAAGGGGCTGGGCACCCGTCTGAGCTGTCAGCTGGAATCTGTTGTTCTTGCTCTGCAGCTGCATATATTAAGTGGCTGGCAGGATGGCGATGGGGCTGTCACGCCGCCCTGCTCACTTGTGCCAAAGCGCGCCCAGAGAGCTCTTCACCCACGCAAGGAGGCGCAAGGCAGCAGGCACCCAGGCGGGGGGGGCGAGGGACAGGGAAGAGCCCCCTGCTCAGGCCTGGGCTTTTCCTGGGTCTCCCAGGCTCTGCCTCCTCCTGCCGCTGCTCGTCTGTCAAGTCCTCACCCAGGGAGGCTCTTTCTCTTCTGCTTCTCTGGCCACGACATCTGCACTGCGGATGAACTTGCCTTGGGGGGCAAATCCAGATCCCACCCTTTCCCTTCCTTCAGAAGCGGTTTTTCCGAAGCCACTCCGTCTCCCCCTTTCTTGACCTGGGATGGTGACCCCAATGCCGGATTTACATATAAGCTAAACAAGGTATAGCTTAGGGCCCCACTCTTGGGGGGTGAATTTAAAGGGGGGGAACTGGATGTACATTTCCAAAATATAAGATAAAAAAACAAATAAAACCTACATACAGCAACAGTGTTTTGTGTTGTGTATGGACCTGTTAGGTCCACAAATTACCATATATAGCATATATCCAACACACAAAAAACAGTGACAATTTGTTGTTGACAAAGGACAGCTGGACATATAAAGGGCCCCATTACCATCAGTAGCTTAGGGCCTCATCAACCCTCAATGACCCTGCACCCCCTCAAAATACTCTGTGCCCGGGTGCCCTGTGGGTTGAGACAACATGGTGTAGTGGTTAGCGTGTCAGACTAGGACCTGGGTTCCAATCCCCACTTGGCCATGAAGCTAGGGGGGCCAGGCACTGCCACTCAGCCTGACCTACCTCACAGGGTTGTTGTGAGGATTAAATGAGGAGGGGGAGAACGAGGTACAGCACCTTGAGCTCCTCGGAGGAAATGCAGTGAAATAAAATTTAAAAAGAGAGCACACCTCAGTTGTTATTCAGTCGTTCAGTCGTGTCCGACTCTTCGTGACCCCATGGACCAGAGCACGCCAGGCACGCCTATCCTTCACTGCCTCTCACAGTTTGGCCAAACTCATGTTGGTAGCTTCGAGAACACTGTCCAACCATCTCATCTTCTGTCGTCCCCTTCTCCTTGTGCCCTCAACCTTTCCCAACATCAGGGTCTTTTCTAAGGAGTCTTCTCTTCTCATGAGGTGGCCAAAGTACTGGAGCCTTAACCTCAGGATCTGTCCTTCTAGTGAGCACTCAGGGCTGATTTCTTTAAGAATGGATAGGTTTGATCTTCTTGCAGTCCATGGGACTCTCAAGAGTCTCCTCCAGCACCATAATTCAAAAGCATCAATTCTTCGGCGATCAGCTTTCTTTATGGTCCAGCTCTCACTTCCGTACATTACTACTGGGAAAACCATAGCTTTAACTATACGGACCTTTGTTGGCAAGGTGATGTCTTTGCTTTTTAAGATGCTGTCTAGGTTTGTCATTGCTTTTCTCCCAAGAAGCAGGCGTCTTCTAATTTCGTGACTGCTGTCACCATCTGCAGTGATCATGGAACCCAAGAAAGAAATTATTTATTTATTTAACACCTCAGTAGGTAGCAGATTTTTTGTCAGGGGGGCAGGGAAGCAGCTATCTCAGTTCTTGCTGTAAACACAAGAAGAAGGGGAAACTGGAGCCATCTCTGGGTCTGCGGGGCAAAACCTCCGGGTGGAAGGACTTTGGGGAGTGTTTGCCATGAGGGTTTCCTAGGGGAAGCTCACCTGAGTGAAAAACCGTGCAGGTAAACCTCCCTTCAGGCCATGGGGGGGGAGTCTGGGCAGGACCAGCCATCACCCAGGCATCAGCGTTTGACCAGAGGGCCCTCTTCCTACTTATGCAAACGAAACCTGAAAATGTCACTGGAAATATTAATTTTTCTTCTTCGCCTTTCATGCGCGTTGTTGTTTTCATTAATGAAATGTCATCCAAATGTGAGCCATAATCAGGCTTTGCATCCCGTCAACTTGTAGCAAAGTCGAATTCGCGCCGTTCTGGCGGTGACAGCAGCTCTGCTCAAAGAGCAAGGCAGGAGGGGGCGGCCATCGTCTCCAGGACAGAAGCTGAACGTCCGGAGAGTCAAGGCGGAGAAAAGAAAGTCCCGTTTCATGCAGAGCAGACTCAAACAAGGCGGTGGGGGCACCATTGTGGGTGCTTTCAAAAGAGGGCCAGACAAATTCATGGCTACAATGGCTATGTGTGAGAGGCAGTAGTGCTTCTCCATAATATATTTTTATTAAATTTTCAAATTTTACAAATACTTTAAAAATACAATCAGCACAAATCTCTTATATCCGTTGTCTTCCCATCCACCCTTCCATGATGTAGAACCGGATTGGCAAAATAGAAAATAGAACCGGATTGGCAAAACTGGTGCACTGGCACGGCGCTGACTGCGAACGGCAGTGACTCAGGTGTCCGGAGGTCAGGTAAGAGCTGCCACTCCTCCCATCCACCCCTCATCTGCGGCTGCAAGAGCATGTCTGGGTCTCCTGTTGAAAGCAAGGGGGACTAACAAAAAGCCACGCCAGTTGAGGTAGTTCTGAATCACTCACGAAAATGAATGACTCAGCAATGAAATGAAGAGGGAGGAGACTTGCATGCCACCAGCCTTCAGTATTTTGCCCTAGAGAGGAAAACTGGGGCGGTGGAGGGCGGGAGACTTGGCATCATGTTTTAAAGGAGATGGGTCTCGGGTGGGGGGAGGTGGGGGATGTGATACATCAGTAGTAGTCAAGTACAACATTCCTTGTTTTCCTAGAGTGGACATGCGAGGGAATGTTTGGTCCAGCCAGTCTCTCTCTTTGACTTCCTCTGCCGTTGGAACAGCAGCCTTTAGCTAAAGATGATCTGTTGGCTTCCAGCCAACAGAGGACACTGGGATTATCTCCATATGGGATAGTTCTACATACTTTGTAACTAAGTCTGCCTTCAGGGATCCAACTGTGAACTGAATGTGTGAGTAAACTTCTTTTACATACTTTACACAAGATTGTCATGTGTTTATTCTTTTAAGAGGGATAAAAGGGAACTTACCAGGAATCTAATACTGAGAGACTTAAACAAGCTTGCAACCAGCTACCCGCTGTGCGTTTAAAGGGGAATGTTAAAACTCTGCTAAGTTATAGAACTTACTAGTGCACGTTAGGAAGGATATTAATAAACAATATATCCTCTCCTGCCTCCCTAAACCAGGGGTCTGCAACCTTTAAGACAAAAAGAGCCACTTGGACCCGTTTCCGAAGGAAAAAAAAACCTGGGAGCCGCAAAACCATTGCGACATTTAAAACAAATATAACACTGCATATATTGTTTCTTACATTAATGCTATATATACAGGATCGTGCAGTCAGCTGTCAATCTGAAGAAAAAAAGTGTACCATAAATCATAATCAGTGCCTGATGTAAATAATAATTAATAATGAGGGCCCAATGTCATCCTCGTCATTATAAAAATAACCTTTTTGTCACTTTTTTATTATTTCTTTGTTTGACCCCTCAGAATTACTCCTCCTCATAGAAATAAACGTTAAATTAACAAGTTACCTTTTTTGTGTGTGTGTTCTTCACTCCCCTTCGAAACAGTGATGCATGCGCACCGCCAGGCCCGGCGCTAGGGCTTTTCGCGCCCTAGGCGAGGGGGCGGGGCCACGTGATGTCATTGCGCATGACGTACGGTGCCCCGCCCCCTGCCGCCCCGTGCCACCGCGATTTAGGCAAGCGTCCATCAGGAGCCTCCTGCGAGACGGCAGCACGTCTGCCAGCGCTGGCGCAGCTCAAATACAGCTGCACGGGCTTTGTCTGGGGCTCGCTGCCTCCTCTCCACACACACACACCATAGCTGTCAAGTTTCGGATTTGAAAATAAGGGATCAGCAGCTTCACCTGTCCCGGGGACAGTCTATGATTCTCAGGGACAGTCCATGCCGTGTTAATCTCCCCAGGCTACAAATTAATTTACACCAGGCTACACACCATAATCTTTCCCCACCTTCAGAATGTTCTTCAGAATGGACACCACCCTCATCCATCTCCTCATCCCACCCTCCTCTTCCCCCCTTTTCTTCCCAATGTCTCAATAACCAAAACTGATTTGTTAAAATGTTAGAGGGGGGAAATATGATTTACACACCTCTGTAATTCAAGAAAATCTTTAATAAAAAATATTCAATTCTTCATGGGGGGATTGATCAGGTTCAGTCTTTTGGCTCTCTGGCATCCATTAATGACTTATTATACAAATTTGTGGCATGCTTTGCATCCTTTAACACTCTTTTGGAAGGAGTGTATTTGTGGGCTGGGCCATTTGTGCAGGATTTTTGGTGTTTGGAGAGCAATGGGTGGTGCTTTTTTCTTTTTGGAATGAGGCTATTAAGAGAGCAAGGGCTGGTCCTTTTCTATGTGGGGTCTTGTTTGCAGACATTTGAATGAGAGAGAGAGAGAGAGAGAGAGAGAGAGAGAGAGAGAGAGAGGGAGGAGAAAGCCTCGCGCGCACACACAGGCAAGGCACTTCGCGGCGATGGGCTTTTCCTTTCTACCCTGCGTTGCTGCGAGGGTGAGAGAGAGAGAGAGAGGAGAAAGCCTCACGCGCACACACAGGCAAGGCACTTCGCGGCGATGGGCTTTTCCTCTCTACCCTGAGAGAGGGAGAGAGAAAGCCTTGCGCGCACACACAGGCAAGGCACATCGCCCGCAAAGCCCACTCTACCCTGAGTTGCTGCGAGGGTGAGAGAGAGAGAAAGCCTCGCGTGCGCACACACAGAGGTCTTCTTCAGTCCCTGACTGGCAAGGGGAGGGGGGCAGCTATGATCCCAAGGCGGCGATAGGCTCCGACTCGCTTGCAAGGAGCCAAAGGGGGGGAGGGAGAGCGGAGCCGCGGCAAAGGTGTAAAAGAACCACATGCGGCTCTGGAGCCGCGGGTTGCCGACCCCTGCCCTAAACATTCCCACAGAAGGGAATCATAGAATTGTAACCCCTCAAAAGGGTCTCCCCCTATCGGGATGAGGTGGAGCAGTTTTGTGCTTGGTGTGGTGATAACAATCTGGTTCTAAACACTGCCAAAACCAAGGAACTGGTGGTGGATTATATGAAAAAAAAGGTGGACATTCAGCCCCTGTATATCGGCGGGGACCAGGTGGAGAGGGTGGCTGTATTCAAGTTTCTGGGAGTGATGATAGAGCAGGGTATGGCTTGGAGCGCAAATACTACCGCTCTGGTAAAGAAGGCCCAGCAGAGAATTTATTTCCTCAGACTTTTAAAGAAGAATAATCTGAGTGAGAGCCTGCTGGTGTCCTTCTACCGAGGCTCCATAGAGAGCATTCTTACATACTGTATTTGTGCTTGGTTCTCCAGCTGCACAGCCAGGGAGAAGAAGATGATTCAGAGGGTCATATCGATAGCCCAAAGGGTTGTTGGTCACCCTCTCCCCTCTCTGGAAGAACTGTACAGTTCCCACTGCCTTAAAAAGGTGAACAATATTTTAGATGACCCATCTCACCCGGGATATGGTCTCTTTGCGCCACTGCCTTCAGGTAGAAGATACAGAACAATCAGAGCAAAAACAAACAGACTGAAGAACAGCTTCTACCCAAGAGCTATAGCCTTCTTAAATGACGTAACCAAATGATGTGACATGGAGAGCTGTGCTGTGCGTATGTGTGGCTTGTGTGTGTGTGTGTGTGTGTGTGTGTGTGTGTGTTTTGTGTTTTTGTGTGTGTGTGTGTGGTTTTTTTGTTTTGTTTTGTTTTGTTTTTTTGTGTCCCCCCCCCTCTTTTTTTACGGGATGGCTTGCAATTTCGTTGCACTGGTATAGCGTGTGCTTGTACTGGTGCAATGACAAATAAAATTATCTATCTATCTATCTAAAGCCAATTGAGAAGACGATGGGTGGGAAAGGCATTCAGTTTATTGAGAGATGCACCAATCAAGACACAGGGTGAATAAGATCACAAAGCCTGCGCACTAAGCATTGGGGTAAGGAGGCACTTATACATTTTGCAGATATACTTGAGCTCGTGCTCGATCTCTATAAGCTTCCTAATTGGCTGGAGACCTGCGTGGACAAAGCATGCTAAGCTCTGATTGGTCTCCTCCCCACTTGTGGGGGCTTCATGTTTGCTCCCTGCTTGCATTCGCAGTTTCATACATGACTGTGGCGAGCCCCTTGCTTTCTGTTATGTCTGTGTGGTTACAGGACTCAAGTACTTTCCAGACCCTAAAGGTCACATTTATTGTATTTTGCTAAGCTGGTAGATTCTTATCTCTATTACCAGAGTAGTCTGCAAATTCATGCAAGCATAGCAAGGCTTCTGCTATGTCACAAGGGAGGGGATAATAATAATAATAATAATAATAATAATAATAATAATAATAATAATAATTTATTTATACCCCGCCCTTCCCGATTTAAAAACCGGGCTCAGGGCGGCTAACAACAAATATAAAACATTGATTAAAAATGACTTTTTTAATAAAAAAAAACAGCTTAAAAACAGCATCAAATACAACATAAATGAACATCATTTAACAGCATCATTTAACAGCATCAAATACAACATAGATGAACATCATCAGGGAACCAGGCAGAGGGCCTTCTTGGTAGTAGCGCCCGCCCTGTGGAACGCCCTCCCATCAGAGGTTAAAGGGATCAACAACTACCTGACATTTAGAAAATACCTGAAGGCAGTCCTGTTTAGGGAAGTTTTTAATCTGTGATGTGCTAATGTATTTTAATGTTTGCTGGAAGCCGCCCAGAGTGGCTGGGGAGACCCAGCCAGATGGCCGGGATACAAATAATAAATTATTATTATTATTATTATTATTATTATTATTATTATTATTATCATCACCAGGGCCAGAAAGGGTTTCTCCATAGAAAAAGGGAAGGGAAAAAAGGAATGGAGGATCAGGCTAAATTGAAGGCCAGGCGGACTAACTCTGTCTTACAGGCCCTGCGGAAGGAGATCAAGTCCTGCAGGGCCCTAGTCTCATGGGACAGAGCATTCCACCAGGTCGGAGGGGAGACACTTACAGAAAAGCAAAACAAAACTACATGTTAGAAACGTCCTGGTGATAATGATTGTCCACTCATGTCCACCTAGGCCTGAATCGCTTGGGGGCTGGCTATCGGAATTGAGAGTTGGAAGGGATCCTCATCTCATCCTACCGCATGCAATGCAGGACTCACAGCTCCAGCATGAGGTGACCATCCAACCTCTGCTTAAAACCCTCCAATGAAAGAGAGGCCACCGACTCCTGAGGAAGTCTCCATCAAGTTGTGGGTCTCACTTCCAGGCAGGTCTGGAGGTTCGACCTCTCCTGGCAAGCGCCTCCTCCCCACGGCATCGGCCCCATGCAAACAACACACAGTTCTGCCCCACTCTTGGGCGCATCGCTGGTTGCTTGTTGGAGAGAATTCTTGCCACTGGTGAGGGAGAGAGAGAACAAGTGTATAATGCAGATTAGTTGAGCCAGTTTCACAGAAAGAGCCATTCCTTGATTGCATTTAAATTGCAAAGGGTATTAATAAGCACTTTGTTGATGCCCTTTGCACAAAAACCTGCTTCCACATATTTTATTTTATTTTTATTTTTTGCAAAAGTCTTAACAACTCGATGCTCAGAAAAGTAGTATTTTTCAGTTTAAGTGCAAGAAAACTTGCCTGATCACCACAGCCCTTGGAGGGAGGCAAAGTCCTCAAGTCAGCGGGTTACGCCCCCCATTCCTTCAGAATTGGCGCAGCCACATCTGCTGCTCGTTGGGGGTTGTCCACTGAGAGGATCAAGGAATTGGGGCGGTGGAAGTCGAATGCCTATAAAGGTTATGTACGTCGTTAATGTTGATATTAATTGTGGTTGTTTCTGTTCTCTTCAGGTCCTGCACCCGTGCGAGTGTGGATAGTCGGGCACAGCATTGTTCACTGGGCCGGCGCCAGAGTTCGGGAGGCAGGGCTTATGCCCAACCTTGGACTTTCACCCAATGTTATTGTTTGTTGGTTGGGAAAAAGGGGTATGCTGTGGGAGGAGTTGATGCCGTTGCTTTGCTCCCAGGTTGCTGGGGCGGGTCCGCCTGATGCTATCATTATTCAACTGGGTGAAAATGACTTACCTGCCACTCCATGCAAGGCATTGCGTTACAAGATCCAGCATGATTTGAGGGAGATTGGTTCTTTATTCCCACAGGTGCAACTGTTTTGGTCTCATCTGCTGCAGCGCCGCTCCTGGAGAGGAGCGCGCTCGGCTGTGGCAGTGGAAAGGGCACGTAGGCGCACCAATAGTGCCGCAATTCGGGCGGTTTTGGAAATGGGAGGTTTGGAGATTGCTCACCCTGATATTGCTTTTAGGAATGATTCTCTCTTCCGCCCTGATGGTGTTCATCTTTCCCAGGAAGGAAATGACTTGTGGTTGGGGGCTGTTGGGGGGGGCCCTCAAAAATTGGCTGGGTCAGTGAGTGGTTTTGGCGGTGAGCCTTTGGCTCTGGTGGCGGTTAGGCATTGGTTCAGTGGTTGGGGAGGCCGGTAGCCTCCAAGAAGTGCTGTGAGTAGTGGGAATTCCGTTAAAGGAAGCCAGGGGCTCTGTAATGCTTGTCCGAACCCGGTAGGTTGCAGGGCCGAAAAGCTTGAGCCCCTGTGATCCCCTGGGGAGAGGGAAGGCTATCATGCTCCCAGCCTCCTTACCTTCCCCAGTTAATGGTTTCCCAGTGCTGACAGGTAGTCAGCTCTGTCCCGCTGGACAGATAGTCGGTCGCTGACTAGGGTCAGCTCTGTCCCGCCGGACAGCGATAACCAATGCCTACGCAACCACTCACTTGATTTGTATTCAATAAATAAGTTGTGGCCAAAAAATTAATGCCATTAACCCAAACCAAAAATATGAGTCCTGTCTGAAGTTACTGGGGGGGAATGGCTGGGTGCCCTACACACGCAAAAAGGAGTTCCCAAGGGAGCATATGTTGCGGGGTGGGCAAGAAGCCATTCTCCTCTTGCTTGGGGGAGGGGCTTGTGGCCACGACCATAGTGATTGACAGCCCAGCAAAATATATATAACCTGGACATGTGACCCAGTGGTCACTCTGGCTGGAGTTCGGATCTCCCACCCCCCCCCCCACTCCCTGGTATAGGCTGGTGCGTTGACCTTGCTGTGCCTGTCAAGGGGTCGTCTCCACTTGAGAGGCCTAGTAGGAATTTTTCCATTTGGCTGATTGGCCGGTGCCACTTGGTTTTTGCCTACTATTCAGCAATAAGTCACAACTTGTAAGGTTGGCGGTTAGGCATTGGTTCAGTGGTTGGGGAGGTCGGTAGCCTCCAAGAAGTGCTGTGAGTAGTGGGAATTCCGTTAAAGGAAGCCAGGGGCTCTGTAATGCTTGTCCGAACCCGGTAGGTTGCAGGGCCGAAAAGCTTGAGCCCCTGTGATCCCCTGGGGAGAGGGAAGGCTATCATGCTCCCAGCCTCATTACCTTCCCCAGTTAATGGTTTCCCAGTGCTGACAGGTAGTCAGCTCTGTCCCGCTGGACAGATAGTCGGTCGCTGACTAGGGTCAGCTCTGTCCCGCCGGACAGCGATAACCAATGCCTACGCAACCACTCACTTGATTTGTATTCAATAAATAAGTTGTGGCCAAAAAATTAATGCCATTAACCCAAACCAAAAATATGAGTCCTGTCTGAAGTTACTGGGGGGGAATGGCTGGGTGCCCTACACACGCAAAAAGGAGTTCCCAAGGGAGCATATGTTGCGGGGTGGGCAAGAAGCCATTCTCCTCTTGCTTGGGGGAGGGGCTTGTGGCCACGACCATAGTGATTGACAGCCCAGCAAAATATATATAACCTGGACATGTGACCCAGTGGTCACTCTGGCTGGAGTTCGGATCTCCCACCCCCCCCCCCCACTCCCTGGTATAGGCTGGTGCGTTGACCTTGCTGTGCCTGTCAAGGGGTCGTCTCCACTTGAGAGGCCTAGTAGGAATTTTTCCATTTGGCTGATTGGCCGGTGCCACTTGGTTTTTGCCTACTATTCAGCAATAAGTCACAACTTGTAAGGTTGGCAGTTAGGCATTGGTTCAGTGGTTGGGGAGGTCGGTAGCCTCCAAGAAGTGCTGTGAGTAGTGGGAATTCCGTTAAAGGAAGCCAGGGGCTCTGTAATGCTTGTCCGAACCCGGTAGGTTGCAGGGCCGAAAAGCTTGAGCCCCTGTGATCCCCTGGGGAGAGGGAAGGCTATCATGCTCCCAGCCTCATTACCTTCCCCAGTTAATGGTTTCCCAGTGCTGACAGGTAGTCAGCTCTGTCCCGCTGGACAGATAGTCGGTCGCTGACTAGGGTCAGCTCTGTCCCGCCGGACAGCGATAACCAATGCCTACGCAACCACTCACTTGATTTGTATTCAATAAATAAGTTGTGGCCAAAAAATTAATGCCATTAACCCAAACCAAAAATATGAGTCCTGTCTGAAGTTACTGGGGGGGAATGGCTGGGTGCCCTACACACGCAATAAATAAATGAAGGGGAAGTTTAAAGAAATCCTAAAAACAGGTTTCTAAGGTTCTTAAGTCTCTCTCTCTCTCTCTCTCTCTCTCTCTCTCTCTCTCTCTCTGTGTGTGTGTGTGTGTGTGTGTGTGTGTGTGTGTAATAAATGGTTCCTGTATTTAGACTGAATTGGTCTTGTTTGCCAGGAAGCAAACATTTCCTATTTCCCATAAATTCCGCTTGAATGACTGCATGGAAACATTTGATTTCTACATCTGCAATTATGCTGTCACATGAGAAAAGTAGCAAATAATCAAAATCAACATTAAAGTAAAACCACAGTGTACAAACCCCAAATGTTAACAGCCTCTTAACAGCTTTCCAAGACTCGGCAGCATAAAGAAAAACAGCCTGGGTTGGCCAAGATCCAAATTGCGCATCGGCACCAACCTGAAAGCACATCACTGAAAGGACACATGAAGCTTAGGGTGGGGTTGTGCACATGGATCAGAGAACTGTAGCATTGCAGAGTTAGTTGGAAGGGACACTAAGGGTCATCGAGCCCAACCCCTTGTGGTCCAGGAAAGACTCCCTGGCAGATGGCCACTCAACCTCTCTTTAAAACCTCCAAGGAAGGAGAACTCCCTCCCTTCTGAGGGAGTCCGTTCCACGGTTGAAGAGCTCCTACTGTCAGAAAGCTCTTCCTACTGTTGAGTTGCAATCTCCTGACTTGTCATTTGAATCCATTGGTTCTCCCCTGAAAAGAAAAGAAAATTGCTCCATCTTCTGTGGAGCAGCTCTTCAGATATTTGAAGGTGGCTCTCATATCGCCTCCCCATCTTCTCTTCTCCAGGCTAAGCAGACCCAACTCCCTCAACCGTTCCTCACAAGGATTTGTCTCCAGAGCCTTGGCCATCTTGTCCACACTTCTCTGTGCACCTTCCAGCTTGTCAACACCCTCCTTAAGTTGTGGTGCGCAGAGCTGGACACAGGACCCTGGGTGGGGTCTAACCAAGGCAGAATCAAGCGGTGTAATGACTTCTCATTACATGCCACACTCAAGGTTTCGGGTGCAGGAAGCTCCAAATCACAATTAAGAATGACATTTGGATTTGTTTCATGGTGTCCTCCACCACCTGCTTGAGGTGGATGGAGGTTGCCAGGCAAGTGTTTGTGGGGAAGGAGTGAGTGGTCTGACAGAGTTTTCTCTGCCTGCGCAACACAGATGTGCCTCAGCAGCAGGAAGGCAGAGCAGAGCGAAGGTCCCTGGGCACCAGGGAAGATAGGACTTTGGGTTTCTTAGGGGGGTCTAGGGGGGTCCATTTTGCTTCATCCCAGTGCCTGGCCATGCAGTGCATCATCATCGGAGTGGGTGGGGGGCTTTATGCCTTTCCTGTGAGGCAGGAGAGCAGAGCAGCCCACCAGCTCTCTGTGTCAAGGCAGAATGAAAAACACAGCAAATTGCAATCATTAGGAAGACAGAGCAGGCTTGGGAGCATCAAGCGGAATGACAACTCTCCACTTATCACAGTGCATAAAGTTTCTCAGGAAGATAATTAGCCAAGTCTTTTCCCTGCCAAGCTAGCAAGCCTTGATTAGACATCCCTTGATCTTGCCCATGGGAGGAGTACCACCAGGTCTCACCAGGCATCATCTGTGGCCCCCCTGATGTGCCTGGGATGGTGGTCCTGGCCGTGCCAGCAGCATGGCCTCTCTTGGCCCACAGGGAAGGGAGATGAGGAGGGAGGAGAAGGGCAGGCTGAGCATTGTTGAGATTCCTGCATTGCGGACGGTTGGACTAGGTGATCCTCAGGGTCCCTTCCAACTCTACCATTCCATGATTCTATGCTTTTCCAGAAGCACCTGAGAAAAGATTACGTAACACCTGGAAAAACACTCCTCTTAGCAGAGGGAGGCCTTTGTCTCACTGGCTGTTTCTGGAGAATATTAACTTTCAATACATAAAAAAGCATTATCTTCAGAAACCCCGGGGGGGACACATTCCTGAGCATCGGGGTGCCCGGTCCCAGCACCATTCAGCAGGATTTGGCCGATGGCTCCCAGGGCCAGGCCCTCCAGTTCCCTGATGAAATGGTCACCCTGACCTTGGTGGGCAGGGGGATGTGGAGCCTGTTGAGGCTGAGGGGCTCCAAGGGGCTGTCAAAAGACAATGGCATCAGGAGCGACTTTCTTGAAGCGCTGGCAGACCCCTAATGAGCAGTGACAGCCTCGTTCCAACCTATGCTGGCTGTCAGGTCTCTGTGATGGTTTAATGAGGGCCACCGGGCAAGGACCTCATGTGGGAAGGAGCTGGAGCAAATCACCAGGGACGCAGGTGGCGCTGTGGTCTAAAGCACAGAGCCTAGGGTTGCTGATCAGAAGGTTGGCGGTTTGAATCCCCGCGATGGGGTGAGCTGCTCCTTGTTCGGTCCCTGCTCCTGCCAACCTAGCAGTTCGAAAGCACATCAAAGTGCAAGTAGATAAATAGGTACCACTCCGGCAGGAAGGTAAACGGTGTTTCCGTGTGCTACTCTGGTTGCCAGAAGCAGCTTAGTCATGCTGGCCACATGACCCGGAAGCTATATGCCGGCTCCCTCGGCCAATAAAGCGAGATGAGCACCGCAACCCCAGAGTCGTCCGTGACTGGACCTAATGGTCATGGGTTCCTTTACTTTTGCCCTTTACCGGGCAAGGACCTCATGTGGGAAGGATCTGGAGCAAATCACCAGCAGGAGGATGGAGAGCTCTTGACAGCAGCACATGCAGGCAGTGGGGTGGACAGTCCTCATGTGCTCCAATCCTGCTTGCTGGTTTCCCACAGGCAACTGTTGAGCCACCATGAGAACAGGATGCTGGACCAGATGGGCCATGGGCCTGATCCAGCAGGCTCTTCTTAGGTTCTTAGAGGAGGAGAGCCAGGGGAGGCTCCGGGTGGGATCACTGCCAGTCTCCTGGAGTCTCTGCCAGGCTGAGCTTGTCTTCTCCTCACCTGACTCTTCATTTGCAGCTCCCTGACTTAAGTGAGGGGTGCAGTGGCTCCTCTAGGAAGAAAGGTTGCAGCATTTGAGTTTTCTTTAGTTCAGAGAAACAGCTGGCTGGCTGGCAGCATGGAGAAAGTGGGCTGAGAAAAGGCTTTCTCCCTCTCTCTTAATTCAAGAATTAATGGACCTCCAAGGAAAGTGGATGTAGGACAATTCAGGACAGAAGAAAGGACGTCCTTCCTCATACAGTGCATAACTCAACTATGGAACTATGGAACTTGCTCCTGCAGGAGGCAGGGAGGGCCCCCAACCTGGATGGCTTTAAATGGGGATTGGACAAATGAATGGAGGAGAGGACTACCAATGGCTACCAGCCCCATAGCTCTGTTCCATCTCTACAGCTGGCTGAGGCAATGCTTCTGAATATACCAGTTGCTGGAAGCCACAGGATGGGAAAGGAATCTTTTGCTTCAATCCTTCTTGCAGGTTTCCCATGATGAGCATCTGGTTGGTCACTGTGAGAACAGGATGCTGCACTAGATGGGTCCCGCAGGAACTTTTTATTATAATCCACTGAGAGCAGTCAAATACAACATTCGTTGTTTTGCTAGAGTGGACATGCTAGGGAATGTTTGGTCCAACCAGTCAAAACTCCCTGTTCCTCCTGGCCTGGAGCATCCTTCCTTGCAGGTGACTAGTGGGTGGGCGTGACCTTTCCAGACCTGGTAAAAGGACAAGGCATGCTGCCACTTTCTCTCTTTTCCCATCTTCTTTTCGTCCTGCAAACTTCCTGTACTGCTTGGCTACCAGCCAAGCAGTCTCCCCAGGTTGTCTCCCATATGGGGTAAACCTGTTAAAGCCTGCCTTCAGGGATCACACTGTGCTCTGTCTGATCGTGAGTAAAACTACTTTTTGTTACTTATGAATAAGACTGTGGTGTCTTTATTCTTTTAGGAGGGATTCAAAAGGGGTCTTACCAGGAATAATAGGAACATATCTCAATCTGGACAAGCCAGATTGAATTGATTATTGTTTTAAGAGGCTCACATGAGTCTGCAACCAGTTTTCTGCTGCGTAAAGGGGGAATGCACTCTGCTTGGATTACTGTAATCTACCAGATTTCCATTAAGCTCACTAAATCTGTGCTCTTCTCTGTGGTCTCTGTTTTGCCCATCTTGGCTCAGAGGCTCCCAGCATTGGCATATGAGCCTTCTAAAGGGAAGCTTCAGCTGTGGTGTGTGAGAAATGAGTTTTGTTCTCCCCGCCACAGCACTGCATTGAGCCTGGTTTGCTGCTTAGCCAGGTAATGACCAGTACCCTGTTTTTGCTGTGCTCCTTTCTTCAGGAAAGTGTGGGAATGTTGTGGATAGTAGGAGAGGATATATTGATTAAATATTATCCTTCCTAACTCATGCTAGTGAATCAAATATATATATAGCAGAGCTCATTCCCCTTTTACACAGCAAGAAGCTAGTTGCAGATTCGTTCGAATCTCTTTAGTTAAGCAATCCAATCTGCCATGCCCAGATTAGAGAATATTCCTCATAAGACCCCTTTGATTCCCTCCTAAAAGAATAAAGACACAAGAGTCTTCCTTATAAGTAATGAAAAGTTTAGTCACATTCAGTTCAGAGTATGATCCCTGAAGGCAGGCTTTATCTTGTAGTTACAGATACAGTGTGGCTTACATCCTTGTAAGGATGGGCCCATGTGCTGCTGGCAGAGAGCCAGCAGACAGCATCAGGAGCAGTGGCCAAAAATGGAAGAGAGACATCAAGAGAGAAATATAGCTGTGTGACTGGACCTTCTGTTAGGTCTGCCAGGTTCATGTCCACCTACCTCGCCACATGCAAGGGGAGGATGCTCCAGACCAGGTGTAACAGGAAGTTCAGCTGGCTGGATCAACATCCCCCTGCCTGTGTCCACTCTAGGCAAACAAGGAATGTTGTCAAAACAAAATAAAATAAAAAAAAATACCTTCCAGTAGCACCTTAGAGACCAACTAAGTTTGTTCTTGGTATGAGCTTTCGTGTGCATGCACACTTCTTCAGATACCACAAGGAATGTTGTATTTGACTGCTCCAATGGATTACATCCCACAGAAAGGGCCACAGCTTAGTGGAGGAGCTGTGGTCCCAGGTTGAATCCCAGGCAGCACCTCTAGGTAGGGCTGGGAGAGGCTCCTGCCTGAGACCTTGGAGCACCACTGCCAGTCCAAACAGACAGTCCTGAGCTAGAGCGACCAATGCTCTGACTTGATATAAGGCATGGAATCATAGAAACATAGAGTTGGAAGGGGCACTAAGAGTCATCTAGTCCAGTCCCCTGCAATGCAAAAATTGCAACTAAGACATCCCTGACAGATGGCCATCCAACTTCTGCTTAAATCGTTCATCAAAGGAGAGTCCACCACCTTCCGAGGGTGTCCATCAAACAGCTCTTACTATCACCATCTAAATTATTTTAAATGTACAAAACTGGCAATAAGAACTGGTGGAAGTGTGGTAAGGAGGAAGGAAAGTTTTTCCACATGTGGTGGAAATGTGAGAAAGTCAAAGAATACTGGGAAAGAATATACAATGAATTAAAGAAAATCCTTAGATATGCCTTTAAGAAAAGACCAGAAGCCTTCCTATTGGGAATGGTCACTGATGATGTCAAGAAATGTGATCAAAAAAAATGTCTGTATGCAACTGCAGGGGCTAGATGGAATCAGCAGCAAATACCATCAATTGAAGACTGGAGACCAAAATAATGGAATATGCCGAAATTGCCAAATTAACAGTGAAAATTAGACAACAAGATGAAATTTTTTTTGATAGAGAATGGAATAAATTTATGGATTATATAGCAGTAGAGTTTAAATAAAACACATATAGCATTTGAATTTTTTCAAGCACAAAAAATTTATTGGTTTAGTAAATAGGAAGTAAACAATTCAATAATGCATTTATACAGTATAAAATCTTTTGTTTTGTTAAGTACCTGGTAATAGATGGGGAAAGTCAGTAATAAATTGTATAAGTAGAAAAACAAAGCGATGTAAAATTTGAGTGAAAGAAGACAGCTAAGGAGGATTTGGAAGTCATCGGAGGAATAGGAAAAATATGTGTAATCAGAAGTTAATGAGGAAAGAATTGAGTAGCAAAAATGGAAGATGGAAATGAGAAAAAGAATGTAAAATACATGATTATGTTATACCTGGTATGGTGAAAAAGAAAAACTAATAAAGATCAATAATGGGGGGGGTTTGACAGCTCTTACTTTATCAGAAAGTTCCTCCTAAGGTTTAGTCAGAATCTGTTTTCTTGTAACTTGAATACATTTGTTTGGGTCCTCTCCTTCGGAGCAGCAGAAAACAAGCTTGCTCCATCTTCTATGTGACAGCCCTTCAGGTATTTGAAAATGGCTTTCACATCCCCTCCCGATCCTGTCTTCTCCAGACATTCCCAACTCCCTCAACCATTCCTCACAAGGCTTGGTTTCCAGACCCTTGATCATCTTGGTTGCACACCTTCCAGCTTCTCCATATCCTCCTTCAACTGGGGTGCCCAGAACTGGACACGGGACCCCAGGTGGGGCCTGATCAAGTAGAGCAACACCATTACTCCCCTTGCTGTGTTCCTATGCAAGCGCCCTCTCGCCTTCCCACAGGGTGGCTTCTCCTGCTCCCAAGAAAAGCTGAGTGGTGCTGATTACACTTTCAAATCACAGTTGCTTCAGCCTAATGGTGTTTGTAAATAACACATCTGCATAATGAGCGGCAGTTAGGGAAGCCAATTACACTCGGCACAGGTGATCCGGTGACTCGGCATGAGCTTGAATCTTTGCGAGGGAGGGAGGGAGGGAGGAGAGCCACGTGTGAGGTGTTGCTGTAGCATCCGGCCAGCCGGCCTCATGGCTCTCCACAGGTGCAATTCTGCCTGCCTGGTGCAGCTGGCAAGGTTTCTGCCATGTTAATTGGGTGCCTGAGCAGAAATGGGAATGAGGCCAGCAATGTCACCTGTAGGAGGGAATGCATGATGGCAAACAGTTGGGAGAGAAACATCTGCAAGGGGCTCAGAGTTGGGGGGTGGGGGCCTTTCTTTGTAGATCCCATGATACTTTTGGAGTCCTGTAAGCCAAGACTAAAGTTTGGGGCCAGCAATCTTTGATGAGAGAACCCCAGCTGCAAAATATGCAGCCAAGAAAAGCATAGAAGTATAGGCTGTAAATCCTTTAAAATGTGCCTTTCCAGTGAGTCCCCAAAATGTCCCCTTTTAAAATCTCTTTTGAAGCTATCCTACTTCCCTGGCACAGAGCTAGACCACACGCTTGGTAAGTCATAAAAAGGTTTTACTTACAAAACTCTTCAAAGGTCAGGTTCATGTGCTTCCTCATACAGCAGCCAGAAAAGATGCATAGGCAGTCAAACCATACAAATAATCATGATAAAAACAGCTTCCTATTGTCACAGGGGACAACCAGATGCCCATTAGGGGAAGGCTGCAAGCAGAATCCAAGCGCAAGAGCAACTCTCCCCTCCTGCAGTTTCCAGGAAAGGTATTCCGAAACATTTCTGCCTGCAAGCATTGAACAATCACCTGTTGTCTGGGATATCCTTCTTTCGTCTCCATTTTCATTCCAGTAGCTTAATGACCACATTTTTAAAAATCTCATTATATATATATATATATATATATATATATATATATATATATACATATTCACGCCCATTGCTGTTGTTAAATATGCATTATGTTTTAGAGCAGCACCTGGGAGGAGTAGATAATAATGCATGTTGTTAGACTCTTGCATTTCGCAGGGCTTGAGTTGTGTAATTTATATCTGGGTTGACACTGTGAAAAGGCTCCTGATGATGTCTTGCTATTATGAATAGAATAGAATATATTTATTGTCATTGTCCCCTTCGAGAACAACGAAATTACTGCATTGCGTAATTTATATTATATATATGTATTGCGTATATGCATTGCGTATTATTGTGTATTGTGCTTATTGCCATGAATTCTTTTTGTAGATCTGTTTTTCCCCGTGTGGGTTTTATGGATTTGGTGTTAGGCCTGCACATGGCATTGTTTGTTAGGCTACTGGGTGGTTGCCAAGGACTGAAGGAAGGACACTTCTATTCATTTCTTAAATAAAAATGATGATGTTCCTCATTCAATGATCTGGACTCAGTGTGACCCCCCACCCCCACCCGATAATGGAACACTTTTGTTAGAAAATAATCCCCATTTCACTCATCCGCACAGACAAATAATTTGGAGGGGGTGTCAATCTTTTAAACACCTTAATATCGAGGACCTTGAGATCTGCTGAGCACCAAAATGAAATCGAGCAGCCTGAGCCTTTGATTCAATGGGGGGAAGAGGGGTTGTGCCAAAGACTTTGAAAGAAAGTCGGGATAGGTAAAGAAAGGTAAAGGACCCCTGGATGGTGAAGTCTAGTCAAAGGCAAATATGGGGCTGCGGCGCTCATCTCGCTTTCAGACCAAGGGAGCCAGCGTTTGTCCACAGACAGCTTTCTGGGTCATGTGGCCAGCAGGACTACACCGCTACTGGCGCAACAGGACACCGTGACAGAGATACCTATTTATCTACTTGCACTGGTGTGCTTTCGAACTGCTCGGTTGGCAGGAGCCGGGACAGAGCAATGGGAGCTCACCCCATTGCGGGGATTCAAAACGCTGACCTTCCGATCAGCAAGTCCAAGAGGCTCAGCAGTTTAGACCACAGCTCCACCCGCCGGGATAGGAAGAGGTGTTTGAAGGATGTGAGAGAGACGGCATGCTGGGGAGGCGGTTAAAAACATGAGAACATCAGAAGAGCCTGCTGGATCAGGCCCATGGCCGATCTAGTCCAACATCCTCTTCTCACAGTGGCCAACCAGGTGCCCCAATGGGAAACCTGCAAGCAGGATTTGAACACAAGATCCCTCTCCCCTCCTGCAGTTTTCAGCAACTGGGATTCAGAAGCATTTCTGCCTCCAACTGGGGAGGGCAGAGCACAGGCTAGTCGCCATAGTAGTGGGGTAGGAGAGCTGGAAAAATTCCACCTCTGGCAACCAATGTGCCCCTTTGGTTTCAGACAGTACATGGATAGACAAGTCTAAAAAGCTAGGGACACAAATCTTCAGGGCCCTCATTTACCAGAAGGAATGTCTTTAGCGTTGACTCTGGAAGTGTCTACTGGATTCTGACTGAACTAAGCCTCCTAGAGCAAATGCCTCCTAGGAGGCTTAGTTTGGTCAGAATTGATTATAGCCCCCCCCCCCGGGAGAAGGAGCAGAGGCAGCTTGTGGCAGGGCCAGCTTACCCCATAAGCAGAGTAGGCAGCGGCCTATGGACCTCCGCCTTTTAGGGGTCCTGCGGCAACGGATCAAAATAATATTGATTTGATCTTGGAAGAAAATTACAAAAACGTATTAGAAGATTTTTGACTGCCTAGGGGCCACCAGAAGGCTTAGCCTGGCCCTGGCTTGTGGAACCTCCTTCCCATGGCTGGAATGGAGCCTTTGGGGGGGGCTGTGATGCATCCTCTGTATTCAGGGTGAAGGAGGAGGCCTGCAAGGGATGAAGATGTTGGAGAATGGTTGCCATCAGGGTCCCAGGTGGATTGCTTGGGGGGGGGGGAGGCGAGAATGACTAGAGAGGGCTGAGCCTCTTGCTCTTCCCAAAGCCCATTCATTAATTCATTCAGATTCACATCCCAGCGCATGCTTCAAAAGCAGCTCATGAATGTTGATCGTCAGCAACATAAGGAACTTTAGTGATTTCCCTGAGGAAAGTGTCTCACATTATTCTCTACTTTCCCTTAATAAATAATGCCTTTTTAAAAATACAGGCATCCGTTTGGGGATGTTCACTGCCCAAGTACTTTCAGAGAGCGCCTGTCAGATAGCTTGAATTTTAATGATAATCTGAAAAGCTGTTTTGATTTGGATGGCATCGTTCAAATCCATTGAGTTTGGTAATTATGAAGTTATCTTTTGGAGTTTTGTCAGATTCACTCGATCAGCTCGGCATTCTTGTGCAGGGCAAGAACCAAGCTAGATTAAAATGGTAGGAGCATAAGGCAATCCTGCTGGATCAGGCCAAGGGGAGCTCCTCTGATCCAACATCCAGTTCTCACAGTGAACAGCCAGATGCCCATAACAGGAAGCCTGCAAGCAGAGGCGTAGCAAGGGCAGGGGGCACCTGGTGCAGAATATTTTTTTGTCACCCACCCCAATTGGGAGTCGCGGTGGGCAGTGTGGCTCTTGGACAGCTGGAAGGAGCCCCACCCGCCTGCCACTCCCCCCCCCCGTCGCCAGGCGACTGACAACATATCGAGGGGCCTCTCCTCCGCCTCCTCACTCTCCTTTTTCGTGCGCTGCAAAGTACCTCCAGCACAGCCAGCAGGTAGAGCCCCTTATTGCCTGGGGGCCACAGTCCCTTCTCAACTCCCCTGTGCCTGGGAGAGCCCTCCTCCACCCCCCCCCAAGCCCACTGGGAGTGTGGCCAAGAGGCCACTCAAACTTTTGGTTCCTAACTTAGCAGAGCTGTCAAAACAAAGGGGGAACGCCGCCAGCAAAGCGGCGCAGCTCCCTCCTTCCCCCGACGGCTCGGGGTAGGCTTGGGAGTCTCAGGTAGGGACTCGCCCGGGGGTGACATTTGGCATGCCGCCTGTGCGACTACACCATGGCTGCTCCCAGCGTCGCTCCCAGGGGCTGCACGTCCTGTCCTGGGTGGCTGCGCCTGCGGTAGCGTCTTCCCCCAATGCTTGCGAGGCATCCTGAGCCCTGGAGGAGGAAGGAGAAGATGGGCGCTGGAGGCCAGCCAAGAGAGGAGCAGCTGCCCCGCGGAGCCAGCAGTGGACCTAGCCACTCAGGCACCCGAAACGGTGCACATGCCGTGCACCCGGGGTGGGGCGAGCCACCCAGGGGGTTGAGCAGTGCGGCGATTGGCGCCCAGGGGGGCAGGGCGGCGATCCACCCGGGGGGATTTTGTCATCCCCCCCAGAGATTATACCCAGGGCGAGCCACCCCCACCACCACCCCTCCAACGCCCCTGCCTGCAAGCAGGACCTGGGCACAAGAGCATTTCCCCCCTCCTGTGATTTCCAGCAACTAGTATTCAGAAGCTTTGCTGCTCCAACGGTGGATAGACAAAGCCTCTGGCATTAGAAAGGGCAAGAAACACACTCTGTGGTTTTGTGAAGGAAAGGGGAAGCACTGCTTATAGTGTTGTGTATTTGGGGGGGGGGTCAGTCCGGATGATGCCCTGAGTCCCTCCCAGTTCCTGGGGTCCTGCGCACACTGAGGGCTAGAATCTCAGAGAGGATTCTCTTGCTGAACTGCTCAGAGAAGTTGCTTCGTAACACCATGGCTTCCTCATCTGGCCACCTCAGTGTCCTCATCAGCATCTCAAAAGAAGGAGCCAGGTCGCAGGAGCTGCAACTAAGTGAGGGGGCCTCCAGGCTCATGGGTGAACCCTTCCTCCACCCCCTCACCTAGCTGTGAGGTAGCAGAACAAGAGCCAGAGAAAGTATGTAGGAGATGAGATATGAGCAGGCTGGAAGGTGGAGACACAGAGACCTGCTTGCTCTGTGCTGGATCCAAAGCTAGGACTTAACAAAGAAGCAAGATTTGTTGGGGTGTCGATACCATGAGCCCCTCCATCCTATGCTGAAGGTGGAAATAAAACCATGTACCCTACATGCACAGCCTCCTTTGACCTCCATTCCAGCGAAACTGAGCTCTGGGTAAGCACTGGAACTCCTGGAGTCTCCTATCTCTAGGATATATGGGTGCCCTGTAAAAGCAATTTCCAGAGCCCTGCTGGGTGAGGAGAGTCCCTTTGTCTTCCTGGCTCCCTCCCACTGGCTGCCTGACAGTCCTCATCCTTCCCACATGGTTCATTCAAGGAATTAATCACAAGGCATCATGGACCTGATCAATAGAGAAAAGAGCTCGGCTTCATGGCACAAAATCAGCAGAGAGTAAAGACAAAACTGGAGAGATATTTTCAGGCTCCATCTGAGAAACTAAAAACACACCAAGCCCCCTTTCTGGGTTGGAGATGAAAAAGCAGGCGGCTGGCAGGACACCCTATGGTCAGAACTCAGGAAATGCTTCCTCCAGGCAATTGCTGAACTGATGGCGTCTCTTGGACCAGCAGCAGCCATTCAAGGCAGCCTGTTGAAGGCAGGTGAGATGTCCTCCTCTCAGCCTCAGTGGCTGCTGCATTCTGGGGGTGACGGATGTTTCTGCAGAGTCCTGGCAGGTCAAGTCAAGGATAACACACAGCACAACAACTGCTGCTGAGGTTGAAAGCAAGAGAGAATATTTGCCAAGGGAGAGGCAGGAGTTGCTGTAAAGTGTGCAGCTGACTGATTTCACTCTGTGAGCGCTTTCTGGCTGAAGGCAGAGCAGGGGAAGCGAGCAGAGCAACAGGGCAGAGAGGAGCAGCAGGAGGAGGAGGAGGAGGAAGTGAGCAGGAGAGTCTGCCGGATCCTCAGCACACAAGGAACTTGCAGCGTTTGCAGCTAGGGGTGGGAGCCACCAGCTTGGATGGATTTAAAAGAGGGTCAGAGAAAGTCATGGAGCAGAGGGAGATCCAGGACGATTGGGCAGGATGTCTCTGCCTCCACAGTCAGAGGCAGCCGTGCTTCTGAATCCCAGTTGCTGGAAACCACAGGAGGGGAGGGGAATCTCTTGTGCTCAGATCCTGCTTGCTGGTTTCCCATCATGGGCACCTGGTTGGCCACTGTGAGAACAGGATGCTGGACTAGATGGGCCTCTGGCCTGATGCAGCAAGCTTTTCATATATTCTTACAAGAGGAGGAGGCAAATGGTGGCCATCAGCTTACATGGCTTTAAAATGGGATTAAACAGGAAGGCAGAGTGAAATGGGCTCTCTTTGACCTCATCCAGCTACAGCTGTCAGCTTTTCTGATGTTCCTATGTTGACGTTGACCTGTTTGGTAAAGCTTTTTATATTGATGTGACAGGAGACAGTTTCACTCATTTGATATGAAGCAACTACTCTAGTACTCTATTCCAAACTTAAAAATGGAAAGCGTAATGCTGGTGGTCAACAAAAGAGAAGAGGAGGAGGAGGAGGAGGAGGAGTTTGGATTTGATATCCCTCTTTATCGCTACCCTAAGGAGTCTCAAAGCGGCTAACAATCTCCTTTCCCTTCCTCCTCCACAACAAACACTCTGTGAGGCGAGTGGGGCTGAGAGACTTCAGAGAAGTGGGACTAGCCCAAGGTCACCCAGCAGCTGCATGTGGAGGAGCGGAGACGTGAACCCGGTTCACCAAATTATGAGTCCACTGCTCTTAACCACTACACCACACTGGCTCTCAGAGATTTAAAGACTCTCTCAGTCTTTAAATCTAAAAATCTAAAATCTAAAAAAATGTAGTATAAACACCAACAATTGGGAAACACTGGCCTGCAAGCACTCCAATTGGAGATCAGCCTTTACCAAAGGTGTCATGGGCTTTGAAGACACTCGAAAAGGGAGAAACGTGCTAAGAGGAAGACACGCTTGGCAAACCCTCACCGTGATCAACTCCCACCCAAAAACCAATGTCTCCACTGTGGAAGGACGTGTGGATCTGGAATTGGCCTCCACAGTCACTTACGGACTCACTGTTAAAACCGTGTTCATGGAAGACCATCTTACTCGGCTACGAGGGATCGCAGAAGAAGAAGAAGAAGAAGAAGAAGAAGAAGAAGAAGAAGAAGAAGAAGAAGAAGAAGAAGAAGAAGAAGAAGCCTTTCATGGGAGGGGGGCATCTGGGGGGCATATGCAATAATAATAATTAGAGAATGGCTTTGGGAATAAATCCCAAGGGAAAGTCCATACCGGCTGCCTTTTGGGATGACTTCAGGAGAATAAAAGGCAAAGGAGTAAACTCTACACAAATCCATAGTGGAGTCCCTAAGGCGGTTGGGTGGTGCCTCATACGCCTCCTTCCAGCAACTCCTGCAGCCAAGCTGGTGCCAACTGTCTTGCTCTGCTTTCCTTTGCACCCTGTCAGCAAGACCAAGGGGGGGATCTTGTTGTCTGGGTAGCCCAGGACCCCCAGACACCCTGCCCTGGCTTGCACCCCGGAGAGACTGCTTTGGTGCTGCTAATGCAGCAAAAACAACACAGGAGGCAGCAGTTAAGGAGTCACCGGGTTTTGCCACTGCAGCAGACACTGCAATTCTCCAGCAGTTATACTTTGCCCCCTGCGGTGCACCCCATTTTCTCTCGAGACAGACGGATGCCAACAACAAATAATCAGAATTAGTATTTATTTAGGAATGTAATGGAAATATCCCCCCCCCTTCCCTTCCTTGTGCTTAATAGCTAAATGAGCCTATAAGCCTGCCTTTCACGGAGTTTGGCCATTGATCCACCTAGCCCCCTATGGCCCGCTCTGTCTGGCAGCTACTCTGTGCTCCACTTCCTCCTCCTCCTCTCCAAGGGCATCACCAGGTCCTGCAGCCGGCTGCAAACATGGAAATCCCATCTCGTGCAGGAGTTTGCTGCTTCGTCCTGAATCCAGATCTCCTTCCCTCAGCCTCTGTTCCCCACTGCTAAGACGGTGGCCATTAACCTGGCGAAGGGATGCAATGTGAACTGACTTCCCCAGTAATTAAAATCCTAGCCCCGTTTGCAGACCTGCCTTTGCCAATCAAAAAAAGCAATTACTGATTTATGGAACCTTGTTTTCTGCAGGGTGAAAACAGTTTGCACTTTCTCTAGTTTTTTATGAGAAGTATTTTGCTTTTCTGAAATATTTGCCAAGTGGGCTCCCCTGGAGCTGTTGCTGGGAGATGCAGCGTCAAACGCTAGCAAATCAATAAATCACAGCCGGTTACATGAAAGATGGGTTTGGTTGGGAAGGAGAGGATCCGTGCAGAATTCGAGCAGCTCCACAAATTGCCACGAGCAGGCTGTTGCAAGGATGAAATGGGATCAACTTCAGGAGAGCCAGGATGAGCTCCTTGGAGGAAGCACCATGGGCCCAAGTTCAAATATAAAGATACCCTGTGCATGAGGGGCTGGACAGATCCCCTGGCCAACCCCTGCAAAAGGACCTTGGGGTCAGAGCAGGCAGTTCAAGGAAGATGCTGACCCAGGATGCAACAGCCAAGAGAAATGGATTGGAAATAACACTGCCAGTATCCTAATGCGATCATACAAGTCTATGGTGCAACCACATTTGAAATGCTGTGCACAGTTCTGGTCATATTACAGAGTTGGGAAAAGTTCAGAAGAGGGCTGCCAGAATGATCAGCGCTGCAGCAGGGGCGTTGGAAGTGGGGGGCGGGGGGCGGTCCGCCCCAAGTTCCATCATGGAGGGGGTGACAAATTATCAAGGAACATTTACTGCCCTACTAGGGTGGTTCATAAAAAACTTTTTTTTAAAAAATGCCTGCTCCAAAGGTCTTATCTTACTACACTAGGGATTATATAGTTATATATGAAATTTCATGCATATCAGTTGATATCTTGACCCTCCTCCACGAAAAGAGCTGCTTACTTGGCTGTTTTCCTATGTCATGAAGGCTGAAATTTCAATTCAGTGGAGCACTTACTGTTCCCAACCCTAACCCTGCGGAAAGCCATATAATTAGACTTTAATTTGATTTTGACATGTTTTTAGGAGGTAATTTAACTATTGTTTGATTTTATATCAATGTTATGTATCTGATGGTAGCTGCCCTGAGCCCAACTTCGGCCGGGGAGGGCGGGATATAAATAAAAGTTTATTTTTACTTATTATTATTCCTTTGTAAGAAAATATGAAATAATGTAAAACCATTTTTGCAGGCAAAAAACAACAACAACAACAATGTGGGGGGGGGGGTGACAAGAAATTCCACACCGGGTACCACCTGACCTTCCTATGCCTCTGCACTGCAGCCCTATGAAGAACGGCCGCAGCATTTGGAACTTTTTAGTTTAGAGAAAAGGTGAGTTAGATGATTCTAAAATCATGCACAACATGGAGAAAGTGAAGAGAGAAAAGTCTTTCTCCTCACCTATCGCGAGAACTTGTGGCATCAAAGAAAGCTGAATGCTAGAAGTTTCAGGACCAATAAAAGGAAGTCCTTCTTCATGCAGGACATAGTTAACCCGCGGAACTCCTTTCCTCAGCAGTGCCACCAACCTGGATGGCTCCCAAAGAGCATTGGGCCAGGAAGAAGGAGAGGGCGGTCAATGGCTCCTAGCTATGATCGCTCTGCTCTGTCCTGCACAGCCAGGGGCAGTGATGCTCTCAAATACCAGTTGCTGGAAACAGCAGGAGGGGACCCAAGGAACACTTTCTTGCACTTTCTTGCCACCAAATAGGGAAAGAATCATAGAATCATAGAGTTGGAAGAGACCACAAGGGCCATCCAGTCCAACCCCCTGCCAAGCAGGAACACCATCAAAGCATTCTTGACAGATGGCTGTCAAGCCTCTGCTTAAAGACCTCCAAAGAAGGAGACTCCACCACACTCCTTGGGAGCAAATTCCACTGTCGAACAGCTCTTACTGTCAGGAAGTTCTTCCTAATGTTTAGGTGGAATCTTCTTTCTTGTAGTTTGAATCCATTGCTCCGTGTCCGCTTCTCTGGAGCAGCAGAAAACAACCTTTCTCCCTCCTCTATATGACATCCTTTTATATATTTGAACATGGCTATCATATCATCCCTTAACCTTCTCTTCTCCAGGCTAAACATACCCAGCTCCCTAAGCCGTTCCACATAAGGCATTGTTTCCAAGCCTTTGACCATTTTGGTTGCCCTCTTCTGGACACGTTCCAGCTTGTCAGTATCCTTCTTGAACTGTGGTGCCCAGAATTGGACACAGTATTCCAGGTGGGGTCTGACCAGAGCGGAATACAGTGGTACTATTACTTCCCATCGATCTAGATGCTATACTCCTATTAATGCAGCCCAGAATTGCATTGGCTTTTTTAGCTGCTGCATCACACTGTTGACTTTTGTGGTCTACCAAGACTCCTAGATCCTTTTCACTTGTACTGCTCTCAAGCCAGGTGTCACCCATCCTGTATTTGTGCCTTTCATTTTTTTTGCCCAAGTGTAGTACTTTACATTTCTCCCTGTTAAAATTCATCCTGTTTGCCTTGGCCCAGTTCTCTAATCTGTTAAGGTCATTTTGAAGTGTGATCCTGTCCTCTGGGGTATTAGGCACCCCTCCCAATTTGGTGTCATCTGCAAACTTGATCAGGATGCCCTCAAGCCCATCATCCAAGTCATTGATAAAGATGTTGAATAAGACTGGGCCCAAGACAGAACCCTGTGGCACCCCACTAGTCACTTCTCTCCAGGATGAAGGGGATCCATTAATGAACACCCTTTGGGTTCGGTCAGTCAGCCAGTTACAAATCCACTGAATGGTAGCATTGTCTAGCCCACATTTTACCAGCTTCTTTACAAGAATATCATGGGGCACCTTGTCAAAGGCCTTGCTGAAATCAAGATAGGCTACATCCACGGCGTTCCCTTCATCTACCAGGCTTGTAATTCTGTCAAAAAATGAGATCAGATTGGTCTGACATGACTTATTTTTCAGAAACCCATGCTGACTTTTAGTGATCACAGCGTTCCTTACTAGGTGCTCACAGACCGTTTGCTTAATGATCTGCTCTAGAATCTTTCCTGGTATTGATGTCAGGCTGACTGGGCGGTAATTGTTTGGGTCCTCTCTTTTCCCCTTTTTGAAAATAGGGACAACATTTGCCCTCCTCCAGTCTGCTGGGACTTCACCTGTTTTCCAGGAATTCTCAAAGATTACTGCCAGTGGTTCTGAAATCACCTCACAGAATCACAGAATCATAGAGTTGGAAGAGACCACAAGGGCCATCCAGTCCAACCCCCTGCCAAGCAGGAAACACCATCAAAGCATTCCTGACAGGTGGCTGTCAAGCCTCTGCTTAAAGACCTCCAAAGAAGGAGACTCCACCACACTCCTTGGCAGCAAATTCCACTGTCGAACAGCTCTTACTGTCAGGAAGTTCTTCCTAATGTTTAGGTGGAATCTTCTTTCTTGTAGTTTGAATCCATTGCTCCGTGTCCGCTTCTCTGGAGCAGCAGAAAACAACCTTTCTCCCTCCTCTATGTGACATCCTTTTATATATTTGAACATGGCTATCATATCACCCCTTAACCTTCTCTTCTCCAGGCTAAACATACCCAGCTCCCTAAGCCGTTCCTCATAAGGCATCGTTTCCAGGCCTTTGACCATTTTGGTTGCCCTCCTCTGAACACGTTCCAGCTTGTCAATATCCTTCTTGAACTGTGGTGCCCAGAACTGGACACAGTATTCCAGGTGGGGTCTGACCAGAGCGGAATACAGTGGTACTATTACTTCCCTTGATCTAGATGCTATACTCCTATTGATGCAGCCCAGAATTGCATTGGCTTTTTTAGCTGCTGCATCACACTGTTGACTCATGTCAAGTTTGTGGTCTACCAAGACTCCTAGATCCTTTTCACTTGTACTGCTCTCAAGCCAGGTATCACCCATCCTGTATTTGTGCCTTTCATTTTTTTTGCCCAAGTGTAGTACTTTACATTTCTCCCTGTTAAAATTCATCCTGTTTGCCTTGGCCCAGTTCTCTAATCTGTTAAGGTCATTTTGAAGTGTGATCCTGTCCTCTGGGGTATTAGCCACCCCTCCCAATTTGGTGTCATCTGCAAACTTGATCAGGATGCCCTCAAGCCCATCATCCAAGTCATTGATAAAGATGTTGAATAAGACTGGGCCCAAGACAGAACCCTGTGGCACCCCACTAGTCACTTCTCTCCAGGATGAAGAGGAGCCATTGATGAGCACCCTTTGGGTTCGGTCAGTCAGCCAGTTACAAATCCACTGAATGGTAGCATTGTCTAGCCCGCATTTTACCAGCTTCTTTACAAGAATATCATGGGGCACCTTGTCAAAGGCCTTGCTGAAATCAAGATAGGCTACATCCACAGTGTTCCCTTCATCTACCAGGCTTGTAATTCTGTCAAAAAATGAGATCAGATTAGTCTGACATGACTTATTTTTCAGAAACCCATGCTGACTTTTAGTGATCACAGCGTTCCTTTCTAGGTGCTCACAGACCGTTTGCTTAATGATCTGCTCTAGAATCTTTCCTGGTATTGATGTCAGGCTGACTGGGCGGTAATTGTTTGGGTCCTCTCTTTTCCCCTTTTTGAAGATAGGGACAACATTTGCCCTCCTCCAGTCTGCTGGGACTTCACCTGTTTTCCAGGAATTCTCAAAGATTACTGCCAGTGGTTCTGAAATCACCTCTGCCAGTTCTTTTAATACTCTGGGATGTAGTTCATCTGGCCCTGGAGACTTGAATACATCTAAACTAGCCAAGTGTTCTTGTACTACCTCCTTACTTATTCTGGGCTGTGTTTCCCCTGCTGAATCATCTGCTCCATATTCTTCAGGTCGGGCATTGTTTTCTTTTTTGGAGAAGACTGAGGCAAAGAAGGTATTGAGGAGTTCTGCCCTTTCTGCGTCCCCTGTTCGCATTTCACCATCTTCTCCTCTAAGTGACCCCACTGTTTCCTTGTTCTTCCTTTTGCTACGGACATACCCATAAAAACTCTTTTTATTGCTTTTAACCTCTCTAGCAAGCCTGAGTTCATTCTGTGCTTTAGCTTTTCTGACTTTGTCTCTACATGTGCTGGCTATTTGTTTGAATTCCTCTCTGGTGGTTTCCCCCTTTTTCCATTTCTTGTACATATCCCTTTTAAATCTTAACTCAGTTAAAAGTTCTTTAGATAGCCACCCTGGCTTCTTTAGGCACCTTCCATGTTTTCGTCGCATTGGTACTGCTTGAAGTTGTGCTTTTAATATCTCCCTTTTAACAAACTCCCGTCCATCATGAACTCCCATCCCTTTTAGTATTACTGACCATGGGATCACATCCAGCATTTCCCTAAGTTTTCTGAAGTCGGCTTTCTTAAAGTCTAGAATTTGAGTCTTAGTATGCTTGGTTGCTCCTTTCTGATGTATAATAAACTCCAGAAGAGCATGATCACTCCCACCTAATGATCCTGCCACTTCTACCCCACTAACCAGGTCATCACTATTGGTTAGGACCAGATCTAAAATGGCTGATCCTCTTGTTGCTTCTACCACTTTCTGGACAATGAAGTTGTCTGCAAGGCCAGTGAGGAATCTGTTCGACCTTATGCTCTTGGCTGAGTTTGACATCCAACAAATATCAGGATAGTTGAAATCCCCCATTACTACTATCTCATTTCCTTTTGAATGCTTGGTCATCTGTTCCAGGAAGGCATCATCTATGTCCTCAGTTTGGCTCGGGGATCTATAGTAAACTCCCACAATGAGATCACTGTTATTTTTCTCTCCCTTAATTTTGACCCAGATACTCTCAATTTGGCTTTGAAGTTTTAAATCATGGATCTCTTCACAGGTATACACATCCCTGACATATAATGCCACTCCTCCTCCTTTCCTGTTTGGTCTATTTCTCTGAAATAGATTGTATCCCTCTATTACTACATTCCAATCATGAGACTCATCCCACCAGGTTTCAGTGATGCCTATTATGTCGTATTTAGTTTGCTGTATCAAGAGCTCAAGTTCATCTTGTTTATTTCCCATGCTCTGTGCATTTGTATACAGACATTGAAAACCATTGATCATTCCCCCTAGTCTCCTACTTAAGGATTTTTTTCCTCCCACCACTAGGTCTGTGTGCTGTTTGCTCCATTTGGTCCTTGACTTTTGGATGATCATCTTCAGCATTTGATAGACTCCTACCTTCAGGACCACTGTCTCCCTCCCCCACATAAGTCAGTTTAAAGCCCTCCTGATGAGGTTTTTGAGATTGTTGGCAAAAACATTCCTCCCAACCCTTGTGAGGTGCAGCCCATCACTTGCCAGAAGTCCATCTTCAAGAAACTGCAGGCCGTGATCTAAGAATCCAAACCGTTCCTGCCGGCACCATTTGCGAAGCCAGTTGTTCACTTCTCCTATTTTCCCCTCTCTTCCTGGGCCACGGCGTTCAACCTCTGCCAGTTCTTTTAATACTCTGGGATGTAGTTCATCTGGCCCTGGAGACTTGAATACATCT
Organism: Darevskia mixta; assembly: GCA_034641385.1. NCBI lineage: Eukaryota > Metazoa > Chordata > Lepidosauria > Squamata > Lacertidae > Darevskia > Darevskia mixta. The sequence continues at coordinate 274,263 of JAWWNH010000141.1, read as the reverse complement.
AAACTACCCAAGTGTTCTTGTACTACCTCCTTACTTATTCTGGGCTGTGTTTCCCATGCTGAATCATCTGCTCCATATTCTTCAGGTCGGGCATTGTTTTCTTTTTTGGAGAAGACTGAGGCAAAGAAGGTATTGAGGAGTTCTGCCCTTTCTGCGTCCCCTGTTCGCATTTCACCTTCTTCTCCTCTAAGTGACCCCACTGTTTCCTTCTTCTTCCTTTTGCTACGGACATACCCATAAAAGCCCTTTATATTGCTTTTAACCTCTCTAGCAAGCCTGAGTTCAAGAGAGGCCTGATGTCTGTTTTTTGTTTCCCCCCTGCTGCTAATGTGTGTTGTATCCTCTCCAACAAATTGATAACTTCCCAAGGACTGTCAAATTCAGTCTTCCAAAGGTCAGCTTTTCCTCCGTATGTGATCCTCCTGCATTCCCACTGAAGGGCAAAGTTTAAGCAATACCTTGCATCCAGGCTCCTAATACCGTGTCACATTCTTTAAAAATGGAGTCTATCGGTCTCTAGTTTTGAACTTGGTTTGGCAGTTTTGGCTTTGTTTACTATTTGAACATGCGTCAGTCTGGAAGCTGATTCAGAGCATTTGAGCCGCCATTTCTTCATTGTGTTTTGAGACAAAGCGGCTGGCAAGAAGATTCAACTTGCTGAGCAGTCCGCAAGTGACCAGCTGATGCCATGTTTCTTGGCTGATGTAGGTGAGGATTCAGAGAGGATGGTCCCATCTTCCACTCTTCTCTCATTCATTATAGGTATTGCATAAGGAAGAAAGGAAGGAAGGAAGGAAGGAAGGAAGGAAGGAAGGAAGGAAGGAAGGAAGGAAGGAAGTTTTGCCTTCTAAATGGTTCTGCTGGTTTGAACTCTGTTTGAACACCTGGCTTGAGAGCAGTACAAGTGAAAAGGATCTAGGAGTCTTGGTAGACCACAAACTTGACATGAGTCAACAGTGTGATGCAGCAGCTAAAAAAGCCAATGCAATTCTGGGCTGCATCAATAGGAGTATAGCATCTAGATCAAGGGTAGTAATAGTACCACTGTATTCCGCTCTGGTCAGACCTCACCTGGAATACTGTGTCCAGTTCTGGGCACCACAGTTCAAGAAGGATACTGACAAGCTGGAACATGTCCAGAAGAGGGTAACCAAAATGGTCAAAGGCCTGGAAACGATGCCTTATGAGGAACAGCTTAGGGAGCTGGGTATGTTTAGCCTGGAGAAGAGAAGGTTAAGGGGTGATATGATAGCAATGTTCAAATATATAAAATATGTCATATATAGGAGGGAGAAAGGTTGTTTTCTGCTGCTCCAGAGAAGTGGACACGGAGCAATGGATTCAAACTACAAGAAAGAAGATTCCACCTAAACATTAGAAAGAACTTCCTGACAGTAAGAGCTGTTCGACAGTGGAATTTGCTGCCAAGGAGTGTGGTGGAGTCTCCTTCTTTGGAGGTCTTTAAGCAGAGGCTTGACAGACATCTGTCAAGAATGCTTTGATGGTGTTTCGTGCTTGGCAGGGGGTTGGACTGGATGGCCCTTGGGGGTCTCTTCCAACTCTATGATTCTATGCTTGCTGAGATTATACTCTCCCTAAGATAGAAGATGATTAAAACTGCTCCCCCCCCCCCGCATTACACTTCTGAAGTTTTGGCACTTGTCTTAGAAGCATATTAAAAGGGAGGAGAGCTGCTTTTGTGCTGGGGTCCTGCTTGCAGGATTCCCACTGGTGCTTGGTTGGCCACTGGCCTGATCCACCAGGCTCTTCTCATGCTCTCGTATTCTTATTTATGGTAAGGCAACATGCTTCCCCCTCCCCCTCCTACTTCTGTCTCCCCCCCACACCCAGACATCTCTCCCATGATGAAAGACAGACCTTGCTCCCCCCCCCAGCCCCTCCCTGGGCAACTCCCAAGCAGGGCCTTCAACAGCCCCTCGTTTATTTAGAAGCAATTGAAATTTGCATTATTCATGCATTCTTTAACCTTTTCAACAGATTTCTGTCTCTCCTGATTGCTTCTGCCCTCCCTGCGTCCCTCCTAGGGAGCATCACCTGCCACTCATTTGGCTGCCTTTGCCCCTCCCCCTTCCTGCTTCCAACACAAGGGGGGGAAGGGGTGTGTGTGAAAAGGGCCTGAGCAACTCTTCTTCCTGAGTTAAGAGCCCAGCCAGATGTCAGGGGCGCTCACACGGAGGGGGTATATAATGGGCAACCCCCTTTGTGCCACCCCCCATCCTGCCTCTGTCCTGCAACCCTAAAGAAAGCCATGGGTGAAGGCCCAATCCTGAGGCAGGGACTCAGAACCCCTTTTCCCTCCTGCTCTGAGGTGCATGCGGGGGGGGCTGCCAAACCAGGTGCTGGAGCAGAATCTTCTCTCCCTAGCCCCCCTCCCTCCATAAGGCCCCTCAGGACGGAGCATCACTTGGGCAGCAGCATTGCCAAGGAGGAGAATACAGTGGTCCCTTGGTTCTCAAAATTAATCCGTTCCAGAAGTCTGTTCCAAAACCAAAGCATTCCAAAACCAAGGCGCACTTTCCCATAGAAATCTGTTCCAGACTTTTAAAAACAACCCCTAAAACAGCAATTTAACATGAATTTTATTATCTAATGACACCATTGATCCATGAAATGAAAGCAATAAACAATGTACGCAGTCACACAATCAATCAATCAATCAATCAGTAGCTGAACAGGGTTCCACACTGTCGCCAAAAGAAAAACAAAGAGCCACAAAAACAGACCTCAAAACAAATAGCAAAAACAGTCAGACCTCAGCATAACACTCAAAACGGAAGCGTGGTGCTCAAATCAGAAGCGTAACCCTCAAAACGGAGCACGTTCAGCTTCCGAAAGAAGTTTGCAAACCAGAACACTTACTTCCAGGTTTGCAGCGTTTGGGTTCCAAGTTGTTTGAGTACCAAGGGACCACTGTAGGAGCATTGTAGGGTTTTCTGCTGCTCCCGAGGAGAGGACCCAAACTACAAGAAAGGAGATTTCAAGTCAACCTTAGGAAGAACTTCCTGATGCTGAGAGCTGCTGGACAGTGGAACCGACTCCGAAGGTGGTGGGCTCTCCATCATTGGAGGGTTTTAGGCAGAGCTTGGATGGCCCTCTGTCTGTCAGAGATTCTTTAGCTGTGATTTCTGCATCACAGGAGGTTGGACTCGATGATTCTGTGTGAGCAGGATGTGCTTCTTCCTGCATTTCCAAATAGTCATCCTAGGAGCAGTGCTGGGAGATCAGTTTGTTTTGTTCTGTGCTAGTCAGGAGGGTCTTTAATTTACTTCCTCCTTCCCAACAGTGGACTCTCCTTTACTGGAGGTTTTTAAGCAGAGGTTGGATGGCCATCTGTCAGGGATTCCTGCAATGCCGGGGTTAGACTAGATGCCCCTTGATGTCCCTTCCAATGATACCGTTCTAGGATGTGATGCTATACCAGGTCCAATTAAGCACTTTTCCTCATGCACCTGAAGTTTGACCCTGTTTTGGATGATCCAGCAGAGAAACCACAAGGCTGATGCCAACTTTGCCTTTAATTATTCTGAATCTATTTGTGTCTGTTGGTGTTCTTTATTTTGATTGCTCTGACACAGCTTTTACATCCCAACATGACGGTGCTGCTGACACATTCTTTGATTTTCCTGATTATTATAATTTTGATAGCTATAATTATTTCAGGTTATTTCTTTGACACTAATTTTGATAATCCACAAATAACATGTGTCAAAGGGATGCTGGTGCTGTTTTGTGGTGTGTTTTGATGGATGCAAATGCGCCCTCGTCTTGTGCTGGAACCTTTCCACATTTCACACAAATGCAAACCTTCGCCGCCTGGAGGATTCGAACTAGCCTCTTCGCAGAAGGGTGTGTGCTGCGTGTTGTGTGTGCTTTCGAAGCTCAGATGGTGCCAGAACTTGTCCCCACCTGAGCCCTCCTTCCTCGGCCCCCGATGGAGGGTGATCTGGCGTTCTCCAAATCCTGCATCCCATTGGCACAGATGCCAAAGAATCCGCATGACTAATTGAACATTATTGAAAGAGGCTAAACTTTCCTTCCCAATTCAACAAAACTGTTTTTGTGAATAATAAAGAGAAGGCTAGGGATGGATCTCTTGTTAGGAACAACAGGCTACTCGAGTGAGCGGGTTTGGTCTCTGAGCCATCCTTGGCCAACAAAAGGGAACATCAGCCCAGCAGGCAGGAGGTTGGAAACATCCCTCTGAAATGTTCTTTGGCCCAGCAGCACAGACTGTGACTCATGTAGCTTTTCATAGAATCAGAGAATTTTAGAGTTGGAAGGGACTCCAAGGGTCATCTAGCCCAACCCCCTGAGATGCAGGAATCACAGCTGAAAAATCCCTGACAGGTGGCCACCCAACCTCTGCTTAAAATCCTCCAAGGAAAGAGGGTCCACCACCTTCCGACTGCAGCAGAAAATATTCAGGTTTGACAGTATTCTATTTCATGTGGCCTCAGGAAGACGCCTTTCCCAATATTTTCATTCCTGGGTCTTTTGTTCTTTTGTTGCTGCCAGGTTAGGGAATTGGATTTGTTTTCATAGAATCATAGAATCATAGAATCATAGAGTTGGAAGAGACCACAAGGGCCATCCAGTCCAACCCCCTGCCAAGCAGGAAACACCATCAAAGCATTCCTGACAGGTGGCTGTCAAGCCTCTGCTTAAAGACCTCCAAAGAAGGAGACTCCACCACACTCCTTGGCAGCAAATTCCACTGTCGAACAGCTCTTACTGTCAAGAAATTCTTCCTAATGTTTAGGTGGAATCTTCTTTCTTGTAGTTTGAATCCATTGCTCCGTGTCCGCTTCTCTGGAGCAGCAGAAAACAACCTTTCTCCCTCCTCTATATGACATCCTTTTATATATTTGAACATGGCTATCATATCACCCCTTAACCGTCTCTTCTCCAGGCTAAACATACCCAGCTCCCTAAGCCGTTCCTCATAAGGCATCGTTTCCAGGCCTTTGACCATTTTGGTTGCCCTCCTCTGGACACGTTCCAGCTTGTCAATATCCTTCTTGAACTGTGGTGCCCAGAACTGGACACAGTATTCCAGGTGAGGTCTGACCAGAGCGGAATACAGTGGTACTATTACTTCCCTTGATCTAGATGCTATACTCCTATTGATGCAGCCCAGAATTGCATTGGCTTTTTTAGCTGCTGCATCACACTGTTGACTCATGTCAAGTTTGTGGTCTACCAAGACTCCTAGATCCTTTTCACTTGTACTGCTCTCAAGCCAGGTATCGCCCATCCTGTATTTGTGCCTTTCATTTTTTTTGCCCAAGTGTAGTACTTTACATTTCTCCCTGTTAAAATTCATCCTGTTTGCCTTGGCCCAGTTCTCTAATCTGTTAAGGTCATTTTGAAGTGTGATCCTGTCCTCTGGGGTATTAGCCACCCCTCCCAATTTGGTGTCATCTGCAAACTTGATCAGGATGCCCTCAAGCCCATCATCCAAGTCATTGATAAAGATGTTGAATAAGACTGGGCCCAAGACAGAACCCTGTGGCACCCCACTAGTCACTTCTCTCCAGGATGAAGAGGAGCCATTGATGAGCACCCTTTGGGTTCGGTCAGTCAGCCAGTTACAAATCCAATGAATGGTAGCATTGTCTAGCCCGCATTTTACCAGCTTCTTTACAAGAATATCATGGGGCACCTTGTCAAAGGCCTTGCTGAAATCAAGATAGGCTACATCCACAGTGTTCCCTTCGTCCACCAGGCTTGTAATTCTGTCAAAAAATGAGATCAGATTAGTCTGACATGACTTATTTTTCAGAAACCCATGCTGACTTTTAGTGATCACAGCGTTCCTTTCTAGGTGCTCACAGACCGTTTGCTTAGTGATCTGCTCTAGAATCTTTCCTGGTATTGATGTCAGGCTGACTGGGCGGTAATTGTTTGGGTCCTCTCTTTTCCCCTTTTTGAAAATAGGGACAACATTTGCCCTCCTCCAGTCTGCTGGGACTTCACCTGTTTTCCAAGAATTCTCAAAGATTACTGCCAGTGGTTCTGAAATCACCTCTGCCAGTTCTTTTAATACTCTGGGATGTAGTTCATCTGGCCCTGGAGACTTGAATACATCTAAACTAGCCAAGTGTGCTTGTACTACCTCCTTACTTATTCTGGGCTGAGTTTCCCCTGCTGAATCATCTGCTCCATATTCTTCAGGTCGGGCATTGTTTTCTTTTTTGGAGAAGACTGAGGCAAAGAAGGTATTGAGGAGTTCTGCCCTTTCTGCGTCCCCTGTTCGCATTTCACCTTCTTCTCCTCTAAGTGACCCCACTGTTTCCTTCTTCTTCCTTTTGCTACGGACATACCCATAAAAACTCTTTTTATTGCTTTTAACCTCTCTAGCAAGCCTGAGTTCATTCTGTGCTTTAGCTTTTCTGACTTTGTCTCTACATGTGCTGGCTATTTGTTTGAATTCCTCTCTGGTGGTTTCCCCCTTTTTCCATTTCTTGTACATATCCCTTTTAAATCTTAACTCAGTTAAAAGTTCATTAGATAGCCACCCTGGCTTCTTTAGGCACCTTCCATGTTTTCGTCTCATTGGTACTGCTTGAAGTTGTGCTTTTAATATCTCCCTTTTAACAAACTCCCATCCATCATGAACTCCCTTCCCTTTTAGTATTACTGACCATGGGATCACACCCAGCATTTCCCTAAGTTTTCTGAAGTCGGCTTTCTTAAAGTCTAGAATTTGAGTCTTAGTATGCTTGGTTGCTCCTTTCTGATGTATAATAAACTCCAGAAGAGCATGATCACTCCCACCTAATGATCCTGCCACTTCTACCCCACTAACCAGGTCATCACTGTTGGTTAGGACCAGATCTAAAATGGTTGATCCTCTTGTTGCTTCTCCCACTTTCTGGACAATGAAATTGTCTGCAAGGCCAGCGAGGAATCTGTTCGACCTTATGCTCTTGGCTGAGTTTGACATCCAACAAATATCAGGATAGTTGAAATCCCCCATTACTACTATCTCATTTCCTTTTGAATGCTTGGTCATCTGTTCCAGGAAGGCATCATCTATGTCCTCAGTTTGGCTTGGGGATCTATAGTAAACTCCCACCATGAGATCACTGTTATTTTTCTCTCCCTTAATTTTGACCCAGATACTCTCAATTTGGCTTTGAAGTTTTAAATCATGGATCTCTTCACAGGTATACACATCCCTGACATATAACGCCACTCCTCCTCCTTTCCTGTTTGGTCTATTTCTCTTAAATAGATTGTATCCCTCTATTACTACATTCCAATCATGAGACTCATCCCACCAGGTTTCAGTGATGCCTATTATGTCGTATTTAGTTTGCTGTACCAAGAGCTCAAGTTCATCTTGTTTATTTCCCATGCTCTGTGCATTTGTATACAGACATTGAAAACCATTGATCATTCCCCCTAGTCTCCTACTTAAGGATTTTTTCCTCCCACCACTAGGTCTGTGTGCTGTTTGCTCCATTTGGTCCTTGACTTTTGGATGATCATCTTCAGCATTTGATAGACTCCTACCTTCAGGACCACTGTCTCCCTCCCCCACATAAGTCAGTTTAAAGCCCTCCTGATGAGGTTTTTGAGATTGTTGGCAAAAACATTCCTCCCAACCCTTGTGAGGTGCAGCCCATCACTTGCCAGAAGTCCATCTTCAAGAAACTGCAGACCGTGATCTAAGAAACCAAACCGTTCCTGCCGGCACCATTTGCGAAGCCAGTTGTTCACTTCTCCTATTTTCCCCTCTCTTCCTGGGCCACGGCGTTCAACTGGGAGGACAGATGAGATGACAATTTGTGCATTTAATTGCTTCAGCTTCCTGCCCAGAGCCTCATAATCACTTTTGATCTTCTGGAGGCTATGGCTTGCAGTGTCATTGGTTCCCACATGGACTAAAAGGAAGGGGTTTTTATCCGTGGGTTTAATTATCCCTTGCAGCCGTTCTGTAACATCATGGATCTTGGCCCCGGGGAGACAGCATACCTCTCGAGACATCTTGTCAGGCCCACAGATCACTGCTTCCGTACCCCTCAGTAGGGAATCCCCTATCACTACTACACGCCTCCTCTTAGGCTTGGTCGGGATCCTTACATGTGCTGTCCCTTCCAAGGTTGCCTGCACATTCCCAGAGGACTGACTATGTTGCTCGTCTTCATATACCTCATCAACTGTGATGAGGGAGAGATCTTCCAATGGAGTCTGTTCTTCATCTTCCAGATTTGAGAGCACTTCAAATCGATTTTGTAGTTCTAAACACTCAGAGCGATCCCTGGGCATTCTACTTCTGTGAGTCACGTTCCTCCATACATCTGGCTCCTGAGTTGGGGAACTGATCTCCTCCTCAGAGATGTGCCCTGTCTCCTGCTTGGTGGAGACAGTGTGCTCTGCTGCATCCAAGAAAAGCTCCAGCTCTTTAATTTTCTGGAGCGTAGATACACGGGCCTGAAGTTGCTGGACCTTGTCTTCGAGTAGGGCAACCAACTTGCAGTTGCTGCAGGTGTAGCTGTCTACAACCTTTGGCAAGAAGACAAACATTGCGCAGGAATTACAGGCGACTACAGTTGTTCCCTCCCCCTTCTGAAGTTGCCGGACCTTGTCTTCTAGAAGGGCAACCAACTTGCACTTGCTGCAGGTGTAGCTGCCTACATCCTTTGGCAAGAAGGCAAACATTGCGCAGGAATTGCAGGCGACTACAGTTGTTCCCTCACCCTCCATCTTGAAGCTTGAAGTCAGGACACTCAAAAAAGAAGCCTAGGTCTCCCCAAGTAAACGTTTGAGACTAGCTCTCCTCTATCAAAAGATAGGTCAAACTGCGCGCGCCGCCAGGCGCGCGCCGCTGCCCTCTAGGCACTGATTAGCTCCGCCCACAGCTAGTCACCAGACAAACACACTCACACAAGCCAGAAACAAACTCTCTCACACACACAAGCCTGGGAAACACACAAACAAATAAGGAAACAAATAAGCACACAAACTTAATCACACACAGCCCCAAAAAGACAAACCCACAAAACCTACAAGCTCAGCTCACCTTGTGCTCCCTCCTCAGTCGCTGCCCTCAGTTGCTGTGCTCCATTCCCTGTTCTTTCCCTCTGTTGAGATGTTGGGTTAATTAGTTAACTCGACATCATTATGCTGAACGATATTATTATTGATTGCTTTGGTTGGCTTTGGTTGCCTTGTTACTACTTGTTCCAATTATTGCTTTGGAATGGTTTTGATTGTTGTATTATCCTAGCTAATTAATGTTGCTACTGTGACATCTTGTTGCGTATTGCGGTTTCTGTTTCCTGTTGTAAGCTGCTTTGAATAAAATTTTTATGCAGAGGCAGCATTCGAATGAAGACGAAGATGACGATTTTCATTTTTAAAAAAAAAAAAAAAAAACCAGTTAAATTGTGGCTGATTTTGAGTGGTGGTGTTGTTATAAAGATGCCTTGGACTTTTGATTACTTTAAAACCCTGAAAATGGGAGGAGGTGTGAGTTTTGGATCTTGGGACATAAATCTACTCTGGAATACTGAGCAGCACTCCAGCCGATGGCAGTCTGAGCCACACCGGAAGGAATCGCAGGATTGTAGAGCTGGAAGGGACCTAAAGGTCATCTAGCAGTGCAGGAGTTTTCCCCTTGCAAATTTGGGATTACCTGATACAGGGATAATCTGATAAATTGGGGGAAATTGGGCTCCAAGCTGATCCTCTCAAAGGCATGGTATATTTGTTCTGGTGTTTTGGGGTGAATGGATCAATTGTCACTTTCTGCTGCTCTCCTTTCCATGCCCTCTATTTCCTCAAGGCTTCCTTTTATTTTCCAGCCAGGCTTGCTACTATTTCCGAGGTGCTCCTGAAATGGGGGCGGGGGGCGTTGAGTGCTCAGATTTGCAAAAACTAGAAAACTGCACGAGCAAATTTCCAATTGCCTGACTGGACCCTTTTGCCCACTTCTGGAGTGGGGCATTTCTAGAAAAAGAAAGAAAGAAAGAAGGTGCTGCACAGGCAGCTAAACAAGGCTCCAATGTGGGCGAGGGGGGATGTCCTGGTCTGAAGGGTCTCCACTCATGTGGAATTTCTATATACCTGAAGGAGCGTCTCCACCCCCATCGTCCAGCCTGGACACTGAGGTCCAGCGCCAAGGGCCTTCTGGCAGTTCCCTCGCTGCGAGAAGTGAGGTTACAGGGAGCCAGGCAGAGGCCCTTCTCGGTAGTGGTGCCTGCCCTGTGGAACGCCCTCCTAGCAGATATCAAGGCAATAAGCAGCTATTTTACTTTTAAAAGACAACTGAAGGCGGCCCTGTTTAGGGAAGTTTTTAATGTTTGATGCTGTATTGTTTTTAATATTTGCTTGGAAGCCGCCCAGAGTGGCTGGGGAAACCCAGCCAGATGGGCAGGGTATAAATAATAAATTATTATTATTATTACTATAAGACTCATTCTCAGTAAGGTCAGCATCACGTATGCCAAAGTGTGACCTGACTCCAAAACTGGTAAGACCATTTAAGGAAGAAACTACAGTTGAATGTTGAAGTGAAAACCAATTCCAAATAAGGTACAAGGAGGGCTCTGATCATGGTTGAGTAAAGCTGCATTTCAAGGACTGTGGCTGGAGGAGGAGATGGTGAAATACTGGGGCAGCTGAAAGTGGTTGGGTAGAGAATAATGTCTATTTTGCCTCTTAGTGTGTGTCCTATTGGAAATGCTCTTGCAGACTCTTTGGACTTTGTCTGGTAGTACATGACTGAATAAAGTCTCACCAATCAGGAAACAGATGTGAGCTTCCATACTTGAACCCACCCAGGGGGATTTGCCTGAATGTTCAGGGAGGCAGGAGAGGATATATTGTTTATTAATATCCTTCCTAACTTGCGCCAGCAAGTTCTTTTACTTAGCAGAGTTTCACATCGCCCTTTTAAACGCACAGCGGGTAGCTGGTTGCAGGCTTGTGTAAGCCTCTCACTATTAGGTTCCTGGCAAGTTCCCTTATATCCCTCTTAAAAGAATAAACACATGGCAATCTTGTTTAAGATTGTAAAAGAAGTTTACTCACGTCATCAGTTCACAGTTGCAACCCTGAAGGCAGACTTAGTTACAAGTAATATATGCATGTGGATCGACCCCATATGGGGGAATAATCCCAGTGACTGCAAGCTAGCAGTCACTGCAGTTCTCATGATGAAAGAAAGATGGAAGAGAGAGTGTGGCAGCATGCCTTGTCCTTTTGTGTTACCTGGACAGGTAAGGTCACTCCCGCCTCTAGTCACATTCAAGAGGAAGGATGCTCCAGGCCAGGAGGAAACAGGAAGTTTTCGACTGGCTGGACCAAGCATTCCCCCGCATGTCCACTCTAGGAAAACAAGGAATGTTGTACTTGACTGCTACTTATGTATCACATCCCACACCACATAGCACACAAATGGGGCTGGCCTGCGGATGGGACACCTAAGTCCCCCCCACCCCACCCCCGGGTGATTCTTCCTGCAATTGTGGCCACAGACACCCACGAGTGGCTTGGTGGGAATGCTTTGGCCAGCCACCTGCCGAGAGAGAGACCTTCCGAAGGGAGTTCTGGGGTGGGGGTCCTGCCGGGCGGAGGCTCCTTTGTGCCTCTCCCTCCAAGGAGCAGCTGCTGCTCCAGCAGCTAATTAAAGTCCTGCATCACGCTAGAGAGAGCAAATGTTGGTGGAGATTAATTGATTTCCCAGATGCTTCTCCTGGTGCCTGGATGAGACCGTGCAGTCGCTCCGGCTCCCTTCACTCCATCTAAGTCAAGTGCAACCTTTTACATGCAATTAATTGCACTTTTTCATTAGCAGCCATCTCTGGAACAGGATGAAGTGTCTCTGACGCTCTCCCAGGTGTGCTCTCAGCTACCTCAGCTGGAAAGAGAGAGGAGTGCATGAAAGGCTCCATCCCTTCCTGTGGAGGAAACAGCAGGAACCTTTTGTAAGCTTCCTCCTCCTCCTCCTCCTCCTCCTCCTCCTCCTCCACCCTTTTCTTATTTGTGCTCCCTCAATTGAACATAAAGGGACACTTGTGGTGGTGTGGTCTAAATCACAGAGCCTAGGGCTTGCAGATCAGAAGGTCGGCAGTTCGAATCCCTGCGACGGGGTGAGCTCCCGTTGTTCAGTCCCAGCTCCTGCCCACCTAGCAGTTCGAAACCATGTCAAGTGCAAGTAGATCAATAGGTACCGCTCCGGCGAGAAGGTAAATGGCGTTTCCGTGCGCTGCTCTGGTTTGCCAGAAGCGGCTTAGTCATGCTGGCCACATGACCCCGGAGCTGTACGCCAGCTCCCTTGGCCAGTAAAGCGAGATGAGCGCCGCAACCCCAGAGTCGGGTACCTTTACTTTTACCTTTTAATTGAACATAAAGACACCAGAAGAGCCTGCTGGATCAGGTCAGTGGCTCCCGCTAGTCCAGCCTCCTGTTCTCACAGTGGCCAACCAGATGCTGCAATGGGAAACCCACCAGCAGGATCCAAGCACAAGAGCAACTCTCCCCTCCTGGGATTTCCAGCAACTGGGTTTCGGAAGCATTTCTGCCTCCAACTGGGTAGGCAGAGCAGAGCCATCCTGGCTAGTTGCCACAGATGTCCTCATCCCCCAGGAATTTGTCTCATCCTCTTTCAAGCCATCACTGCCTCCTGCAGGAGGGAGTTCCATAATTTGTGCTGCACGAAGGACTTTCCTTGATCTGTCCTGAATCTTCCAACATTCAGCTTCATCGAGGTCCACATGTTCTAGTGTGAAGAGAGAGGGGGAGAGCTTTCCTCTTTCCACTTTCTATTCAATTGGAGAGCCAGCTCTGAGGGAGAGTCCTGGCTTTTGATCCTCTGATGAACTCTTCCTTATGATCTGTGCTGAACAAGTGATGAATAAATATCCTCATCCCTGAGCACACACCTGTCTTGCATGCAGCAGCCGGGGGATGCTCAGTGACAGCTGCACTTCTCCCTCAAACCGCTACATGCTGACTGAGCAGTTTTTGGGAGGGATCTCCTATGAGCCTGCCAGAGCACAAATTGGACCTGAATCAGAGAGATTTGTCCCAAGGTCCTCAAAGGGGGCGCTGGATGCAGCCCTGGACCACAAAGGACCATCTGAGGAGGGAAGCCATTGGACCTGTGCTTCTGCCCATTTTGTGAATGGATGCCCTTCAGTGCTTCTGGTTGGTCCCAGGGATTGTGAAGAGATGCCCTTTCTCCCCTGGGTCTGGCTCAGTTTGGTGTGCAGCATTTGCCTTCGCAAGCAGATATACCTGGCCTCCATGGTCAGAGGAAAGAGGCCTTGCTGTGCCAGTTGAGAATCCCAGGTGGAGAGAACATTCCTGCTGGGGGAGCTTCACATGATGGGCATTTGGTTGGCCACTGTGAGGACAGGATGCTGGACTAGATGGGTCTTGGATCCAGTCCAGCAGGAGCATCCGTGTGGAGGTCTACTGGGAGAACCTCAATGCCCAGGGACAGTCCAGCTCTGTCTATCGGTTGCTGGGAATCACAGGTGAGGACACAGTGCTGTTGCTCTCAGGTCCTCCTTGCAGGATTCCCTTTGGGCCGTCTGGTTGACCATTGTGAAGACAGGCTTCTGGACCAGATGGACCCCCTTTGGCCTCCACATGCCAGGCCCTTTGTTCTGTTCTTATGTAAAGCATAGCATGACATTTATTCGGAAGTGAGTCCCGCTATGCTTAGTGGCACTTACTCCGTGTGTGTGTGTGTGTGTGTGTGTGTGTGTGCGTGTGGGTGGGTGGGGGAGCTGCAGCAGACTTGATTCCACAATCATTCCCAATGCAGCTCATTTGCTACAACATCACATCTTCTTCTGTTTATGCTTTGATTCATCATTTAGTTTTCTAACCCAGCCTGCCCCCCAGGAGACTCCGAGCAGTTATCTACCATTTTAAAATAGAAAATGGAGATCATGTATGAATGCAGGTCCAGTAGCAAACGTCCTGCTTAAAGAAAATTTGCATTCAGCTCGTGGAAGGGGAGGTGGTGAGCTGCTTGTTTAATGCAGCTCTTCAGAGGTTGCTCCAGGACACACAGACACACACATCCTTTGGGCCTCTTTGCAAAGTTGTCAGGGATTCTAGAGCTGTGATTCCAACATTACAGGGGCTACAATCATAGAACTGTAGAGGTGGAAGGGTTCCCCCAGGGTCATCTAGTCCAACCCCCTGCAATGCAGAAATCACAGCTAAAGTATCCCTGACAGATGACCACCCAGCTTCTGCTTAAAAACCTCCAGGGAAGAGGATTCCACCGCCTTCCGAGGGAGTCCGTTCCACTGTGAAAATGTTCTTCTTATGGTTTAATCGGAATTTCCTTTCTCGCAATTTAAATCTGCCAGTTTGCGTCTTCCCCTCTGGAGCAGCAGAAAACAAGCTTGTTGTGTTTTCCTTGCAACAGCCCTTCAGATAGTTGAAGAGGGCAGACATATCACCTCTCCTTCATGCTAAGCAGACCCAGCTCCCTCCACTGTTCCTCACAAGGCTTGGACTCCGGATCCTTGGTCATCTTTACCACCCTCCTCTGTGCACCCTCTAGCTTGTCAATGTACTTCTGAAGTTGTGGTGCCCAGAACAGGATGCAGGATTTCAGGGGATTGGACTAGATGACCCTTGGGGTCCCTTACAACCCCAAATTCTCTGATTCCGTTGTGCTGTGTAGGCTCAGGGGGCTGTTGCGTGTGTCCTGAGGCTCAGGTGAGACTTTGCTGAGATATTCCCACCAAATCCCATAGGTTCCATGGTTGACACAGCCATGGTTGACCTGTATGTGTTAACCTGGTCTGTGACTGTATAATAAATTTTGATTTGACACAGCTCAGTGGAAACATTGGCACAGGAAGGGAGAGATTCCCTGGGGTTGGGGAGTAGGAGCCGCGTCGCCAGCTGGTGACCACCCCCATTTCTCTGCCTTGACAAAAGAGGAGATATTTGTCCAAATTCTTCTCTGACTTGCTAAGACAAGCTGGTGCTGCTCCCAGGCAGCGGGAAACTGAATCCATGGGAAGCAGCTTTGGAGCTTTTTCACTCCTGAAAAGGTAAGAAGTTAACAAAGATGCTTGTGTTAGGCAAGATCAAACATGAGTTCTGCTGTTCCCTGAGGCGCTCAGAAACATTGGGGGACCTTCTAATTAGCGATGCCGTAACTCAGCGCAGCTCCTTGCAGCTGAGCAGATGCCTCCAGAATCAGGCCAGACTTGGTAGGCTTCAGGCAAGCAGTGCTTTCCTTGCCGGCTTTTGTACATTTCAGAAACTTACTCTGGGGGTTCCCTGCATGGGCCCTGCATCTCTGCCAAGAAGATGCAGCAAACTTTCCATAGCCTCTGACCAAAATGCCACCTGTTCCTCTACAAAGCTTGTCTTCCTCCACCACACACAGCACAGCTGTTTTGCTTTCTTTCTTTCTTTCTTCCTCTTTCCAAGTAGCATGTGGCATGGCAAACCTGCCCCTTCTCTGCACTACATGTATGTATGTATGTATGTATGTATGTATGTATGTATGTATGGTGCGGGAAATGGCGGGAAAGAACGACGTGGAGACAGGATGGATGTACGGGAACGCGCCCCAACTCTCTTGTGAGGGTCCATTTTATTGACAATCTTGCACCTCGTTAATAGTTAACCACATAGGTACATCTTGAGATCCCAAATAAGGAAACATCTGCCCCAGCAACAGCACATAACACCATGTAAGGAGTTGTTTTCCAAAATGTGACACCCCCAAACTCCCCCCATGCCTCCTCCATTGCGTACGTGACCAACTTGCATGCACCAAGCACATGTTCTCCCCATGCACCCTCCCCGTGCTCACCTCGTGTTCCCCAGTACTTTTCCAGCCACCCGCCATTGTTTCTTTGTGTCCCTGACTCGTGTCTGCCATCCTGACATTCAGTGCGGTGTGGCTTGCCAGCGCAACATCCTTAGCCTGGGCAGAATTACCGTGGTATGCCAACGCCATGTATTTATATTAATAAGTTCAACGTGGTGTGCCAGCACACTAGTCCAAAATAATCCCAACAGTATGGTATAACAACATGAATGTAAATAGGGACAAATGTCAGTTTCTGCACTTAGGCAGGAAGAACCAGATGCACAAATATAGGGTGGGGGACACCTGGCTTTCTAGCAGGACATGTGAAAAGGATCTTAACACGAGTCAACAGTGTGAGGCAGCAGCAAAAACAAGCTAACGCTATTCTAGGCTGCCTCTACAGAAGATTGGTACTATGACTTCAGTTGATGTAGCCTAGAATAGCATTAGCCTCTCCAGAAACTCCTGGCTGAACGAGCCTCATTTTCTCCAGCAAGAGCAGCTGAATGTTCCCTGGGAACAATTTGCAAATGGAACCCGCACTGGAGACGTGAAACCAGGATCATAGAATCATAGAATCATAGAATCATAGAGTTGGAAGAGACCACAAGGGCCATCCAGTCCAACCCCCTGCCAAGCAGGAAACCCCATCAAAGCATTCCTGACAGGTGGCTGTCAAGCCTCTGCTTAAAGACCTCCAAAGAAGGAGACTCCACCACACTCCTTGGCAGCAAATTCCACTGTCGAACAGCTCTTACTGTCAAGAAATTCTTCCTAATGTTTAGGTGGAATCTTCTTTCTTGTAGTTTGAATCCATTGCTCCGTGTCCTCTTCTCTGGAGCAGCAGAAAACAACCTTTCTCCCTCCTCTATATGACATCCTTTTATATATTTGAACATGGCTATCATATCACCCCTTAACCTTCTCTTCTCCAGGCTAAACATACCCAGCTCCCTAAGCCGTTCCTCATAAGGCATCGTTTCCAGGCCTTTGACCATTTTGGTTGCCCTCTTCTGGACACGTTCCAGCTTGTCAGTATCCTTCTTGAACTGTGGTGCCCAGAACTGGACACAGTATTCCAGGTGAGGTCTGACCAGAGCGGAATACAGTGGTACTATTACTTCCCTTGATCTAGATGCTATCAAAATGGCTCTTCAGTCTGGCTGAGCCCTGCAGGACATCTCATTGGCTTTGATGGGGCTAAAATTTAAAAAGTGGATTTTAATTAAAGATTTTTCAATTATGTACGAAGTCCTTGGGTCTGAGGCAAGATTAGCTGCCCTGGGAACCTGTCAGTCTGCTTAGCACAATCTCCGCTGGGATTAATACTCAGTTTTTACACCTTTATTAGAGGATTATGAGCAGCCGGGAAGAAGTTAAAAGAGGGAACAGAGGGGAGACTTTCACCCTGAATGGCCCTGGGAGGAGGAAGGGGCTCGCCTGCCTCTGAGCCCCTCATGCGGATGAGCAGAACGCTGCCCCTCACTCTGCAGCGGAGAGACTTGTGCCCCCAGCAAAATTCCTGCATGCTGCTGTAAGGGGGACAACTCCAGTTGAAGAGTAACACATGTTGGTTCACCTGGCACTCTGCATATGCCCATGAAGCTTTGCTCGGCAGGTGAAGAATGAATGTTCATTCAATGAAGCTGAATGCTGGAAAATTCAGGGTGAGCAGCACTGTCAGTGCTACAAATGTCTGGGTCATTTAAGACCCTCCCTATGATGGCCTACAGTCACACTGATTTTTCTTTTCCTTTAGAAGGGGTACTATCGACTCTGTCACTTCTATTTTTATTGATTTATGAGCCAGGAAGGCAGGCAGGCTGCTATTCTTGTTTCATGTGATTCAGTGAACATTGCTGCTTGGCGAATCCAAAAAACTGAGGCAGTGCCTGCCTCCCACAAGTCTTTGCTCCTGCCTGTGGTCATGTGAGAGGAGATCATGCCCACAGGAGGCAATGATGGCCACCAACTTGGACGGCTTTAACAGGATTGGGCAAATTGATGAAGGAGCATAAGGCTATCCATGCCTACTAATCCTGCTCTGTCTCTGTGGTTGGAGGCAGCCATGCTTCTGCATACCAGTTGCAGGAAACCACAGGAGGGGAGAGGGCTCTTGTGCTCAGGTCCTGCTTGTGAGCTTCCCTTAGAGGAACCTTGTTGACCACTGTGAGAACAGGCAGCTTGACAAGATGGGCCATTGGTCTGATCCAGCAGGCGGCTCTTATGTCCTTATGTTAACCACAGAAGGGAAGCGGTGGGATAGGCTCATCAATACTCAAAGGCACACACAGTACAAGAGTGAACACCAAGCATCCATCTTTGGCAGATGCGTGCAATGATGTATCTCCATTGGAAACATGTTGGTCCAGCAGCTGCAGATTGCTGGCTCTGAGAGAGGAGAATGCTGGGAGGAGAGCTTCCCCACTTCTTAGAATGGGCTGCTGCGCTCGGCTGTGGGAAGGCAATTTTGCTCCTCTTGAGCAGCCAACTGTGACTTCAGCACCCAGCAGATGGACAGCTCTGGAGGAGAGGGCGAGGAACAGTGCTGCTCTTGTCTGGAGCATGATCTGGGCACACTTGCGGCAGCAGAGAGTCTTTATAAGAAGAAGAAAATCAGAAGAGCCTGCTGGACCAGGCCAGCAGCCCATCAAGCCCAACACCCTCTCCTCTCAGTTCCGCAAGCAGGATTCAAGCACCAGAGCCCTCTCCCCTCCTATGGTTTCCCGCAACTGGTATTCAGAAGCATCGCTGCTTCCAACTGAGGCGCCAGAGCCTAGCCATCCTGGCTGTTGTTGTTGTTGTTTAGTCGTTTAGTCGTGTCCGCCTCTTTGTGACCCCATGGACCAGAGCCCGCCAGGCACTCCTGTCTTCCACTGCCTCCCGCAGTTTGGTCAGACTCATGTTGGTAGCTTCGAGAACACTGTCCAACCATCCTGGCTAGCAGCCTCCAATAGCCCTCTCCCCCTCCACAAATTTGTCCAGTCCTCTTTTAAAGCCATGCTAGTTGGTGGCCATCCCTGCTCTCCTTCAGCCGCCTCCCAGACCATTTTGGCACAGTCAAGGTGCACAGCCCAGCCTGGCTTGCTTGGAAGGAGGTGCTGGAAGCCAATGGCAAGAGGCTCCACTGGCTTCCAGCACTCTCACAGCTGCAAGGATGTCGTCTGTCGGCCATGCACCCCAACGTCCCGCTTTGCAGGCTGTGCTTTCCGCTCGCATAACTTAACACTTCCTTCCAGCTGGAAGAAGCAAATGGTGCTGGCTGTTAGTCCATAATGTGGATCAGAGCTCTGGGCTGTGGAAGGGAGTGGAAGTCAGGAAGCGAAGGGCATTTGCATGCAGAGTGGATGTGGCTTCCGGGGGATTCCCAGGACGTCTCCTTTGGGTGAGCTCTGCATGCAAAGTATTGTTTTGAAGCAGGAACGGATCTGTTGTCATCTAACCATCTCAGCGGATGCTGAGCCAAGAGAGGCAGCACTAAAGGCACTTTGATCTGTGGAACTGACACTGACTCGTTCTGCATTTGTAAGGACTTGATATTTTAGTTTGGTAGCACCAGCACTCCCTGCCTATGGACATCAGGCAAGCGCCTTCACTGTGCTCTGTGCCTGCTAAAAATATCCTTGTTTAGGCAAGCCTGACCAGGTATTTCAGAAGTTAATGCAAGTTTTAAACTGTTTCTAGTCTATCACTGATTTTATCTTTTGAATGGTTTAAAGAGTTGTTTTTAGTGATAATTTTATTGTTTTGTTCTTTTTGTAAAGTTTTTTCTTTTACAATCAAGCAGTGTATAAATTTTATAAAATGGATGCAGGGATGACTGAATGCAATGGGCCTGCTCGCCAGCCATTGTGGCGGATGGCAAGAGGCAGGCAGCTGGCATCTATCAGGATACAGATCATCAGAGCGCCTGGGAAGAGGCAACTTGGAGAGCAGGGCTTGTTTGGGCTCGTGGCGTCTGCCTTGACAGGGCCTGCCTCTTCTGGCCTTCAGAGACTGACAGCAGAATGAAAAGTGACCAGATTTTGATGACGTTCTATGCTGACGGCTCTCCAAATTAAAGTTCACTGTGCTGAAATGTGTGCGGCCCAAATGCTTGTTCCTCACCAGCCTTTCCATCTGGCTTCCCATTAGTGGTGAATGCCTGCAGTCGGATGCAGTTGGCCTCCATGTCATCCTCTCATGACCCAAGACCAGCTTTGCATCGCTTTGGAGCAAAAGTTTCACTCCATTAATGAAATATACAAAATTAAAGAACAGGGGTTGTAGCCAACAGATCTACACCCAGGGTTTCTCCACACTTGCCTTTTGCCCCGCTCTTCCCAGGCGCAGGTCCTCACCTCAAATGTCTGAGAACGCTCTCGCTTTGCCCCAGAGTTCTCCCCACAAAAGCAAATGTCAGTCTGGGTTTTCCGCAGAGTGACATTTGCTCCAATTGAGCTTTAAAAAGCAGGTTTTTATAGGGAAGCCTATGGAGCAAAATAAAAAAGGTCCTTCAAACATGAAGCTTTAAAGCCCAGGCTGTGTGTGGGATGAAAGGTTAAGTGTGGAAAATCCCTCTGTTAATAGAAATTAATGAACCCAAGCTGGTCACGGCCATTAATGTCAATGGACCTTCTCTGAGTAGGGCTAATGTTGGCTATAACCCTTCTTAAAACAATAGAATTTGGTCTGATGCTGCATCCCCTTGACTTCTAAATCCTGGTCTAAATGTTATTCTACTTTTTTTTGCTTTCTGTTAAAAATTCACTTCAGACACCAAAAGCTTTAGGCAAGGAATAACCTCTCAGGCAATATGGCCCTAATGCTACCTGCTGCCCTATAAAATTGTTTTATTGAACAATGCTATGTGGAGCTATGCAAAGAAGGTTGATTGAAATGTAAGTGGCTGAGGATGCAAGAGACCCAAATCTCAAATGTGATGGTTGCTCCTTGTCCAAATGGAGGCCCCGTGGTCTGTCCCAGGAGGGTGTCAAGGCCGCCTGCTCTCTGCCACTCTTACTATTTGGGTGCCATTCGGGGCAGGGAGTTCCCTCCAGTCTGTGGACAACGACACAAAGAGACACCACTGCAAAATTACTTGTGTGGTTCTTTGGTGCCTGGATGTTTTCAGCAACCTTTGCACCGACTGCCTCGTCATGAAGAGAGCCTCCTTGTCACCAGATGGCGCACTGTGGAATCCACCACCATGAAAGAGCCATTGACATGTCATTTCCGTTAAACTCATGATCTGTGAGGTCAGTGTCAGGTATGCAAGAGTGTGACCTGGACACAAATCTGTTAAAGGCCAGTAAAGGGGGAACCTAACGACTGACTCTCAGAATGAAAAGCAGCTACAGAGAAGGTGCAAGGAAGGTTCTGATAGATACAGTGGAGAATAAGGTGCATTTCAAGGACTGTGGTTGGAGGAAGAGATGGTGGGGTGGCAGAAGGTGTTTGGGTTAGAGAACAAACAGCTAAGAGGATGTATATTTTGCCTTTATCTGTGTCCTAATGAAAATGTTCTCATTGAATCATAGAATTATAGTTATTGTCAGGAAAGTCTTCCCAATGTTTAGACTTCTTCCTCTTCCTCTTCCTCCCTTCATCCTGAATGGTCCACAGATTCAAAATTCAGGGACATTTTTAGGTTTCCAATCAGCCTGATCATATTCCAGCTTAGCAAAGCCACCTCCATTTCTGTCCTCTAGCCCTGATCAGGGCTTTTGTGACATGTGTCATTGGAGGAGCAGGCCTGCCGTCTCTTGTAGCCTCTGATTTTTAGCTGGTTTGAACAGCTACCACCAGGGGCACAATCAATCTTGGGTCTAGCAGGGGACTTGGGGCACTTGGAGATGAAGAATGGCTTAGCTAAGCAAGTTATGAGAAGCTCCATCACAAATGGTGGTCTGTGATCTCCTGAGAAGGTGGCTGAGCAAAGGAAAGAGCCGCAGCTGCCAGGCAGTCTTCAGTCTCTGGAGCCAAGCGGGAGGACTAGCCACAAGAGGCTGGAGCAGCCGGGGGGGGCGGCTCCTTGTGGGTCACAGCAGGCTCTCCTTGTGTTCTCAAAGGGCAGAAATGGAGGTGACAGGACTGACCAGACTGACCCTCCCACAAACCCACAACATCTTCATCCTAAAAACAGCATCAGGTTGTTCTCTCTGTGTATTGTTTTTAATAATAATAAAAAACCCATTAGAATAGCAAATGAACAGCATATCTCTGCCACTCACCCTCCCCCCAATCAAAATGCATTGTGCAGAATTACAGAACTGTAGAGTTGGAAGGGACCTCAGGGGTCATCTAGTCTAAGCCCCTGCCTTTGGCAACCGTTGCTAGTCTTGGTTCACGTATTCCTCACCACTCACCTTTTCTGTACCCCCCCAAGAGCATTTCCCCCCATTCTGTGCCTCCAGATGAGTCCTCTGGAGAGGCTGCTTGGTGCCCTGGGAGGGAGGAAGGTGGGAGGGAGCAACTAGTGGCAATTTTCTGGCAAGGGGGACAGGAAGGCAACCCCCCCCCAGCTTGCTCAGTCTTGCAGCCCAAGCCCCCCATTTCTAATCATTGTGAGACTCCAAAGTTTCCCTGCTTCAGTGGAACTTGAAGAGCTTTGCAATAATAAATCTTTTAAAAATATTGTCCCTGCTACGAGGCAAACAGAGAGCAGCTTCCTAACGTAATTACTGCCAAGCCTCATCTGGGAGACGAAACCTTCCAGTGGAACACAGCAACCTTCTCGGCATTCAGTGTCTCTCGGATATCTGACCTGCATTCCCATTACCCTGGAAGGCTGCTTGGGGAGAGGGGAGGGTGGCTTCGCTTTATGTCTAGACAAGGTGAGGGAAATTCCCCTTGGGAGTTCCAGCATGGGGGCTCACACAAAATTCCCCACAAGTCAGATTGTATACTGCAATGCATTGCAGGAAGGATAAAGAAGAAGGCTGACATTCATAACAGTTGAAGGAGGATGCTGACATTCATAACAGGATTTATCCCAAGAGACTCCTGCCCACATAGCAGTTTGAAAGCACGTCAAAGTGCAAGTAGATCAATAGGTACCACTGCAGCGGGAAGGTAAACAGCGTTTCCGTGCGCTGCTCTGGTTTGCCAGAAGCGGTTTAGTCATGCTAGCCACATGACCCAGAAGCTGTCTGCAGACAAACGCCGGGTCCCTTGGCCTATAGAGCGAGATGAGTGCCACAACCCCAGAGTCATCCGCGACTGGACCTAACGGTCAGGGGTACCTTTACCTTTACCTTTATCCCAAGAGAAGGAAAATGAGCGGGTTGGGAGTATGACAGGTGCCATACAAATTTCCCCAAAATAGAGATATATAGTGAAGTCATTTCTTTTACTGGCTCAGATTGAAGAGCTCCTTGATCATATAAGATGAGTCCTCCTGGATCCGGCCCATGGCCCATCTAGTCCAGCAACCTGTTCTCAGAGTGGCCAGCCAGATGCCCCAATGGGAAACCCAAAAGCAGATCATGAGCACAAGAGCAACTGTCCCATCCTGGGGTTCCCAGCAGCTGCTCTTCAGAAGCATTGTTGTCTCTGGCCGTCATGGCTAATAGCCACTGAAAGACCTCTCCTCCCGGAACTTGTTTTATCCTCTTTTAAAGCCATCCAGATGGGTGGGGGAAACTGCCTCCTGCAGTTCAACTCTGCGCTGTGTGAAGAAGTCCTTTCTTTTATCTGTCCTGAATATTCCAACACTCAGTTTCATTGGATGTCCACAAGTCCTACTGCACTTCTGGGATATTGGAGAAAAGGGGACCGTAAAAAAAGATGGTGGTGTGTTTATTCTTTTAAGAGGGATCTAAGGGAACGTACCAGGAACTTAATAGTGAAAGGCTTACACAAGCCTGCAACCAGCTATCTGCTGTGCATTTAAAAGGGGAATGTAAAACTCTGCTAAGTAAAGGGACTTGCTAGCACAAGTTAGGAAGGATATTAATAAACAATATATCTTCTCTTGCATCCCTGAACATTCCCACACCAATGGTCCATCTAGTCCAGCTGCTTCTTCTCACCAGGGTCCAGTTCTCAAACCTGTTAAAGTCACTTTGAATCCCAATTCTGCTTTCTGTGGCATTAGCTACCCTTCTCAGTTTGGTGTCATCTGCAAATCTGATGAGCATCCCCTCAGTTCCTTTGTCCAAGTAGTTCATAAAGGTGTTGAACCACAGGGCCAGGAAAGAACCCTGTGGCACCCCATTTGCCATTTTTCCCAGGATAGTGAGAAACATTTAAAGTCTGGGTGCCCCTCTTCCGTTCT
Source organism: Darevskia mixta (assembly GCA_034641385.1). NCBI lineage: Eukaryota > Metazoa > Chordata > Lepidosauria > Squamata > Lacertidae > Darevskia > Darevskia mixta. The sequence goes on along the minus strand of JAWWNH010000141.1, from coordinate 250,177 downwards.
TGTAGCATCTTGGGGACAAAAGGCTCAGAGCCCGTTGGGACACACACACACACACACACACACACACACACACACACGACTATGTGCCAAGGTGCACATCATGTGGCTTGTACCAGGCTTGGCAACCAGCCTCAGGCAACGTCAGTCAAAAGTAACTTACAGAACTTGAAGGAGAGGTCCTGGGTCCCCCACACCCACATGGGCAAAACTTGCCACCAAACACCTGCAAGCCACACAATGAACTCACATCAAATGCTAAACAAACACAGACTCAAAAATGTTCTGAGTGCAGAAGTCAAGCTGTTTTCATTCACTTAAAGGACAGGCGCTCAGACAGCCGCCTGGTTCCTGCTCTGTTCTTTTGCTTCTCCCTCTAGAATAATTTTGTGTGATTTACAGGCAGCCAGAAGCAGCCTCTCTCTCTCTCTCTCTCTCTCTCTCTCTCTCTCTCTCTCTCTCTCTCTCTGTGTGTGTGTGTGTGTAACACACATTGCATGCAACTGTTTGTTCCAATTTGAAGGCTGAGTGCTTTTGATGTGGGCCCAGCCATTATTTAAAAGCTGCTAAGCTGGGAGAATGTAGAAATGAATCGACACCATCCACATCACCCTGTTGTGTGTGTAAACGGGACACACCAAACATTAGGCTGATTTGTAGAATCATAGAACAGAATCATAGAATCATAGAGTTGGAAGAGACCCCAAGGGCCATCCAGTCCAACCCCCTGCCAAGTAGGAACACCATCAAAGCATTCTTGACAGATGGCTGTCAAGCCTCTGCTTAAAGACCACCAAAGAAGGAGACTCCACCACACTCCTTGGCAGCAAATTCCACTGTCGAACAGCTCTTACTGTCAGGAAGTTCTTCCTAATGTTTAGGTGGAATCTTCTTTCTTGTAGTTTGAATCCATTGCTCCGTGTCCTCTTCTCTGGAGCAGCAGAAAACAACCTTTCTCCCTCCTCTATATGACATCCTTTTATATATTTGAACATGGCTATCATATCACCCCTTAACCTTCTCTTCTCCAGGCTAAACATACCCAGCTCCCTAAGCCGTTCCTCATAAGGCATCTTTTCCAGGCCTTTGACCATTTTGGTTGCCCTCTTCTGGACGCGTTCCAGCTTGTCAGTATCCTTCTTGAACTGTGGTGCCCAGAACTGGACACAGTATTCCAGGTGAGGTCTGACCAGAGCGGAATACAGTGGTACTATTACTTCCCTTGATCTAGATGCTATACTCCTATTGATGCAGCTCAGAATTGCATTGGCTTTTTGAGCTGCTGCATCACACTGTTGACTCAGGAATCAGAATGATGCCTTTGAAATGGGTGCGTCTTTCAACCAATGCTGGTCATAGAATCATAGAGTCGGAAGGGACCCCAAGGGTCATCTAGCTCAACCCCCTGCAAGCCAGGAATCACAGCTGAAGAATCCCTGGCAGATGGCCGTACTACCTCTGCTTCAAAGCCTCCAGTCACCTTCCAGGGGAGTCCATTCCACCACTGATCAGCTCTTACCATCAGAAGGTTTGTCTTCAGGTTTAGTCAGAATCTCCTTTCTTGTAACTTGAATCCATCAATTCAGGTCCTCCCCTCTGGTGCAGCAGAAAACAAGTTTGCTCCATCTTCCATGGGACCACCCTTCTAATCTTTGGAGACACCTGTCTGTTCTCATGGCTTGTTGCCATTGGCAGTGGTACCTTCCAGTGACACACAACAATAAGGACATCTGATGTATTGCAAAAACCTGATCCATCAGGAATAACTTTCTGACAGTAAGAGCTGTCAGAATGGTGGAATGGACTTCCTCGGGAGGTGGTGGACTCTCCTTTCTTGGAGGTTTTTAAGCAGAGGTTGGGTGGCCATCTGTCAGGGAATCTCGAGCTGTGATTCCTGCATTGCAGGGGGTGAGACTAGATGTTACAAGATCTCTTTGGGATCTCTTTCAATTCTGCAATTCTATGATGATAAGGCACTCTGAGTTGGTGGCCATCACTGCTTTCTGCAGGAACAAGTTCCACCGCATGAAGAATTACTTTCTTTTATCTATCATTTCTTCATTGGATGTCCACAAAATCTATTGTTAAGATTACAAGCCAGTGGCTGATCCCAAATCTTTTAGGGATCCCTGTCTTTGAAGACTCTGGAAGCCCTGGGTCTGATCCGCCTTGGCACCCCTCCTTCTCCTTGCAACAGGAAGGATCCCAAGGGGACTGGGCCACCGCCACCACCCACTGCAGCACTGGAAGACTCCTCCTTCTCTTTCTCTGAGGGGGTCCAGGGCCTTCCTGCCTCCTGCCTCTCGCTTCCTTCCCCACTCCACCAGTTTGTTGCTTTGCTGGGCAGCCTGAGCTGAAAGGAAAGGACACGACTTGAATATTTCATGCTGGGCCTGGATGTATAATTCATGAGGAGCCTCTCCAGCGAGGGAGAGATAAGAAGGCACTGTGAACACTTTAAATGAAGCCTTTTCTGTAGTTAGTCAAGAGAATGAGACAGAGAGAGGGGCCGGGGGGGACCAATCCTGGCGCTGCTTCCCATCTTCCTCTTGGCATTATCCAAAGTGGGCGTGACATGTTCTGGGTCTACAGGTTGCCAAGAAGAAGAAGAAGAAGAAGAAGAAGAAGAAGAAGAAGAAGAAGAGAGTTTGGATTTGATATCCCGCTTTATCACTACCCGAAGGAGTCTCAAAGCAGCTCCCATTCTCCTTTGCCTTCCTCCCCCACAACAAACCCTCTGTGAGGTGAGTGGGGCTGAGAGACTTCAGAGAAGTGGGACTAGCCCAAGGTCACCCAGCAGCTGCATGGGGAGGAGTGGAGATGCGAACCCGGCTCACCAGATTACGAGTCCACCGCTCTTAACCACTACACCACACTGGCTCTTCCTAGCAGGTGATGGTCCTGATGGTCCCTCCTGGCTCTCTCCTGCCCCCACCCACCACAGCCCCACAGCCCTCACCATTTTTTAAGTTGTTTCCCCCACTAAAACCTGCTCTTTAGTGCCTGGTTGGGGAAAACAGCCATTTGGATTTACTAAAAATGGAGCTTTTTTGAGGAGATATGAATGAGAGCCATCTTCAAATATCTCAAGGGTTGTCACATGGAGGATGGAGTGAGCTTCTTTTCTCCTGCTCTGGAGAGCAGGACTCGAACCCATGGCTTCAAGATACAAGAAAGGAGCAAGTCCCCTATGAGGAAAGGTGGCAGCACTTGGGACTTTTAAGGAAAGAGAAGAGGGGAGCAAGAGGGGATATGGTAGAAGTTTATAAAACATTGCATGGCACGGAGAAAGTGGACACTATGAGACATCCAGTGAAGCTGGATGTTGGAGGAGCCAGGAGATGAAAGAAAGGACCTCCTCACACAGTGCAGAGTTAAACTATGGAACTCCCTGCCACAGGAGGCAGTGATGGCCACCACCTTGTATGGATTTAAAAGAGGATTAGACAACTTCATGGAGGAGGAGAGGCCTATGGATGGCTGTGGATGGCTGCTAGCCAGGAAGGCTCTGCCCTGCCTCCACATTAGGAAGCAGCAATGCCACTAGCTGGAAACCACCGGGGGGGGTGCTCTTGTGATCAGGGCCTGCTAATAGGTTTCCCCTAATGGGCATCTGGTTGGCCACTGTGAGAATAGGAGGCTGGACTAGGTGGCTCATTGCCCTCATCCAGCAGCTAAGCTCTTCTTCTTTTCCTGGAAATACTGATGGAAAAACCCTGCACCAAGAATCCACGACACAAATGTCATCTCCCTCTTTAATCTTGCCCATAAAACATGATCAAAGTTTTTTTTTTAAGAAAAAAAAATTGAGGTGTTTTAGATGGCCTGGTCTCGATTGCGCTGCCATGGCAACCACCATCTCCTGCATATTTTGGGTATCAAACTACAAATCGGAGCACACCGAGGCTCAGCCTGGCAAGCAAAGCATCCGAGGAGGAAGCAGCAATCAGGATGCTGCCCGTGATCAGCCAACCAACTGGAGAGGAGGGGGGGCAGAGGGGCAGCTGCTTTCCCTTCGCTGGATTTGAAGGCCCCAATGAAGTCACCATGTTCATTTTTTAAAACGTATTTTTTATTAAAGATTTCTTGGTTTACAAAAGTATGTGCAATGTCTCTTTTTTCAAGTTACATTTTCTACAGATCAGTGTCATTTGTTGAGACATTAGTGTTATATTAGGAAGAAAAGAGGGGAAGAGGTGGAGGGGGTCATGGTGGGTGGGGTGGGGTGGCGATGTTTCTATTTTACTTAATGTATGTGTGGGGTTTTGTGTCACCGTCGCTTGTGCGGGTTCTCTTTACTATTCGCTTGTGTTCCTTTGGTAGTGTGAGAAGTTAGGGTTGGCCATGGGTGTGGTTGTTCGTTTGTGGCTGGCTGTGGTGAACTTTGTTTTCATGTGTGAGTAGGGTGGGTGGGTGTTTTGGATCAGGTTAGCCATATTGATTTGTATGCTGTTGGTGGATTCTTGTCATTGTCTTGTTGGGCTGTGTGTGTGATAAAGGGGAGCCATACCGGGGTGAAGGCATCTTCTTCCATTTGTCCCCGTGTCAGTTTCAGTTTATTGGCTAGTTTTTTCTAATAAGGCTGTTTCCCATACTATTTGGTACCACTGGTCCATGCTTACTCCTGACTGGTCTCTCCAGTGTCTGGCTATGATGTTTCTGGCTGCTGAGACTAGGTGGGTTATGAGCTCCTTGTGATGTGAGTGGGCATTATTGTCCTGGAAGGTGTTTAGTAGGGCCAGTTCTGGGGTGACTAATACTTGCTTAGCTATTTTGCATATTTCTTGTATGGTTTTTGTCCAGAATAGTTGGATTTTGGGGCATTCCCACCACATGTGGAGGTATGTGCCTGTGGAGGCGCACCCTCTCCAGCATTTTGGTGAGGTTCCTGGGCGTATTAGTGCTAGTTTCCTTGGTGTTAGGTGCCACTCCATGTTCATTTTTCAGATGCTACAAGCTGCCCTTGGCTAGATGGGCTGGGTCGATTTTCAAGCATCCTGGGCACGTTTTGGTTGGTATCCATCTGTCTCAGGAGACAGTGGAGGAGGGTGCCTTTGGGGGTGAGGTGAAGCTGTTGGAAATTTGCAGCCCCTGCTGTGGCTGTAGAGACAGATGCAGGAGAGACAGGCTTCATTGCAGCTGAGGCAGGTGAAGGCGTCTGGTTGCTCTGTTGCAGATGTACCATGATGCCATGGTCCCCTTTACTATTTGCATAAAAAGAAGAAATTAACACACATACACCATGATTCCAAGGACAACTGAAGCATCCATGGCAGATGGCCAGCCAACCTCTGCTTAAGAATCTCCAACGAAGGAGAGTCTACTACAACCTTCCGGGGGAGTCCGGTCCACTGTTGAACAGATCTCACCCTCAGAAAGTTCTTCCTAATGTTTAGTCAGAATCTCCTTTCTTGTCATTAGACCCCATTGGATTGGGTCCTCTGCTCCAGAGAAGGAGAAAACAAGCTTGGTTTCCAGACCCTTGAGCCTCTTGGTCGCCCTCCAGCTTGTCATCATCCTTCTTGAACTGGGGTGTCCAGAACTGGACACAACTCCAGGTGGAGCCTGAGCAAGGCAGAAGGGAGCAGAACAGAAAGCGAATAAGAATGACTAAAGCAGTGAGCAGTGACATGCTTATAAAACTGTAAGCCCTTTTACATTTCGCCCAACCTCTCAAAAAGTCACCTGCCTTGAGCTTTTGAGAATGTGTAAACATAGTTCAGTATCATCAGCTAATCAATCAAGTAAAAGCAGCTTCATTAATCAACTGGGTATTGTTGTTTTTAAGGATTTGGCAGCCTTCCAGAGTTTCTCACTGGCCAAGTGTCCCTCTTTCATAGAAACATGGAATCATGGAATTGTAGAGATGGAAGGGACCACAGGGGTCATGCAGTCCAACCCACTGCAGTGCACCCCTCTTTCCACAATCCCTGAGCCAAACTCCCCTCATCATTCAGAGGCACACACACACACACACACACACACACACACACACCCCTCCTCCATCTCCAGCCCTCAGTCCTTTCCGGCTCCGGACCATGACAGGGAGCCTCTGTGTTTACTACAAGGCGTCAGCTGCCCCCGCCACTTTTCTGGCATCTGCACGCGCTCAGGGGCTGCTGCTCCAGCCTGACTTCAGATCCAATTAGTTCACTGGGGTTGAATTTTAATCAGAGGAGTCAAACTTTCCCTTCCATTCATTCAGTTCCTATGAAGCCAAGAAGGACCTGGACTAATGAAAGCTGAAGCCGCTCAGGAACTCAGTGGGAATTGCCTTCCGAGGGTAAATTCCAATTCAATTATTCTGCAAAGGAAACAAACACTCAGGTTTGATTTGCAAATATGAAAAGCTCAATTAATTCCAGCTCTGGTGGGGAGGGGAAAGGAGACGAACCAGGATGTGCATTATTTAAGAGGAATAAGCAGGTCCCTCTCGTTTGACTTCTCTCTGAAACAAAGAGGAGAGCAGGGAGGACACACCTCTGGCCCTTTGGGGAATGAGGAAAGAAAAGGATGTTGAGCCTGGAGAAGAGAAGACTGAGAGTCCTGAGCACCACAGCCGAAGAAGGATGCTGACAAGCGTGCAGAAGAAGGTGACCAAGATGATCCAGGGGCTGAGTCTGGAAACCAAGCCTTGTGAGGAACGGTTGAGGGAGCTGGGTATGTTTAGCCTGGATAAGATATGATAGCCATCTTCAAATAACACATGGCTTGCTTTCTCCTGCTCCGGAGGGGTGGAGCTGAACCGGCAGATTCAAACTTCATGAAAGCAGCTTCCAAATAAACACCAGGCAGAGCTTTCCGAGGGCAAGAGCCAGTGGCATAGGAAGGTCAGGTGGTACCCGGTGTGGAAAATTTCTTGTCCCCCCCCCCCCATTGAAATTATTAAAAGAAGGAAAAATAAGATACAATTGCAAGTGTTATTTTTCTGGTTTATTTACTTAACATTGTGAGCATATGTCACGATGGGAATTTCTTATGAATGAATTTTTTTACTTAATTTCACTATTTTGCAGCCTACTGTTGATGTGGACTGCAGGAAGCTGAGGTGCTTTGTGAGTACAACTGCAAAAAAACAAGCACCAGTGCGGATATGGCCCCACGCTTAAAGAGCTTACCTAGAATACAAGAAGAGCCAGTGACGGAGGAAGGGGGGGTGGGCCGCCCTGAGTGTCATCACTGAGGGGGGTAACAAAATGACAAATATATGAGTTGTTGTTTTTTAAAAAATTGGGATCACAAAACTTTACAGTTTAGTCAACAAATGTAACTGGGCGCCAGTGTGCTGGGGTTCCACATCCCTTCCCTAGGGGGTGAGAATTGGATAAAATGAGAGCAGGGAGTGGATCCCTCAGACCCCCCCCTGCTGCCCCACCCGGACTCTTTGCCCCCCCCACTCTGCACTCTCAGATGCAGAGGAGTCCCGTCCCCCCCGGCCACACAGTCTTGATTTGGCCTGAGGGTGCTAGGTGCTCCGGCACCTGGAGTGGTGTGCACCTGGGGGGCAGGGTGAGCGGCCTGCAGGGCAGGGCTAGTGGCCCATGGGGGTGGGGTGAGCATCCCAGGGGGGTGCCATATGCGGCAACTGGCCCTGGGGGCAGCGTGGCAATGGCACCCCCCTCAGAATGGCACCCAGGGCAAACCACCCCCACTGCACCCCCTTGCTCCGCCTCAGGCAAGTGCTCCTAAGGGGTGGGCCCTTCTTCACTATAAGTTCTTAAGCAAAGGTTGAGTGGTCATCTGTCAGGGATGCTTTAGCTGTGATTCCTGTATTGCAAGGGGTTAGACTAGATGGCCGTCGGCGTCCCTTCCAATTCTATGACTCTATGACTGACGCACACGCACCCATCTCACAGCAGTGTTAAGGTCAAGGAGGAGAAGAACTGCTCTTCTTGCCCAATGAATCCCAGCCAAGCTACCCGCTCCTCCCCTCTCTCGCTCCCTCTGTCTTGCTGATGCCAAGATGGGGGTCTCCTTGGCACCATATTGGAGTCTCCATTGCTTCGTGTCCTGGATGCTTTTCGGCTGTGTCGGACTAAGAAGGCGGCGCCATTGTCTCTCCCCTCCTCTCTCCTGATCTGCTTTTCCCTTTGCTTAATCTCTGCCGCCCGCATCTCCTCGTGGTTAACTGGAATTTGGTAATCCTCCAAACGTTAATCGAGAACAAAAGGAAGTGAGCCACCTCCTGTGCGGTTGAGAGAAGGACGACCCGACCTCACTTGAAGAGTGACATTTCTGGATTTGAAAATGAATTGGAAGTTGCGGTGGGATCAGCGCTGCTAATTGTCTTCATCTCCTCGCCCTTTATCTCTTTTGATGTAACCACATCTAAAAAACACTCTGGCCGCACTCAGCTAAGCCCCGGAGAAGCTGAGGGGGCTTTTCATGCATCAGAGAAGGGGAGGGAGCTCCTTTTGCCCAAGGTTGGGGGGCGGGAAGGCAGCCCCCCCCTCCCTCCCTGCACAAACTAAGCCCTGATTTCAAAGGGACGCTTAGCCTAATCGGCGCTGAGTGTTGAAAGCGCTAGAACATCCTATCCAGAGTGAGACCCGCCTATCCAAAGGGACCCCTGACCATTAGGTCCAGTCATGACCGACTCTGGGGTTGCGGCGCTCATCTCGCATTATTGGCTGAGGGAGCCGGTGTCCAGCTTCCAGGTCATGTGGCCAGCATGACAAAGCCGGTTCTGGCGAACCAAAGCAGCACACGGAAACGCCGTTTACCTTCCCGCTGGAGTGGTACCTATTTATCTACTTGCACTTTGACGTGCTTTCGAACTGCTAGGTTGGCAGGAGCAGGGACCGAGCAACGGAAGCTCACCCCGTCGAGGGGATTCGAACCACCGACCTTCTGATCGGCAAGCCCTAGGCTCTGTGGGTTAGACCACAGCACCATCCGCGTCCCAAGGGGGTAATAGGGGGGCACAAAAAGGCCTCTCTTGGGCGGCAGAGTTGGGGGGAGGAAAAGCGGCTTAAAAATGATTAAGGAAGGGCTCGTCCTCACTTCTGCTTGTCCCACACGGGGCCACACCTAGAACGCACGGGTCCAAGCGGTTTTCCCCTGGCTGCAGTCCTTTCCCATGAAATCAGAGCAAACATCAATCTGGAGCAAAGCTGAATTGCCCTTTGCTCTGACTGAGGACTTCTCCACACTTTGCTTTTGTTCTTTCCAGGCACAAGTCCATGCTCAAAAACTCCATGTCCGAGCATTTCTTATTTTACTTTATGCCCTGAACTTTCCCCGCGAAAACGCACTCTTAGCATTCAATCCGAGTAAATGTCCATTCGGTTTTCCCGCTGCCTGCCGTTTGCTCCAATGGAACTTTAGTAAGCAGGTTTTAAATAAAAGGGCAGGGAGTGTGCTCAGTGTGGGAAATAATCCACTGGGAGCAGTCAAATACAACATTCGTTGTTTTGCTAGAGTGGTCATGCAAGGGAATGGTTGGTCAAGCCAGTCGAAATTTCCTGTTCCTCCTGGCCTGGAGCATCCTTCCTTGCATGTGACTAGTGGGTGGGCGTGACCTTTCCAGACCTAGTAAAAGGCCAAGTCACGCAGACACCTCCTTCCTCTTTGATCTTCTTTTTCATCCTGATAGACCTGGACTGCACTGCTGGCTTCCAGCCAAGCAGCCCCCCAGGTTATCTCCCATATGGGGTAATAATAATAATAATAATAATAATAATAATAATAATAATAATAATAATAAATAAATAAATAAATAAATAATAAATTGGGCGGCTTCCAACGAAGTATTAAAATACAACAGTCCATCAATCATTAAAAGCTTCCCTAAACAGGGCTGCCTTCAGATGTCTTCTAAAAGTCTGGTAGTTGTTTTCCTCTTTGACATCTGATGGGACGGCATTCCACAGGGCGGGTGCCACTACCGAGAAGGCCCTCTGCCTGGTTCCCTGTAACTTGGCTTCTCGCAGTGAGGGAACCGCCAGAAGGCCCTCAGTGGTGGACCTCAGTGTCTGGGCAGAACGATGGGGGTGGAGACGCTCCTTCAGGTACACTGGACCATGGCCGTTTAGGGCTTTAAAGGTCAGCACCAACACTTTCAATTGTGCCCGGAAACATACAGGGAGCCAATGTAGGTCTTTCAAGACCGGTGTTATGTAGTCTTGGTGGCCGCTCCCCGTTACCAGTCTAGCTGCTGCATTCTGGATTAGTTGTAGTTTCCAGGTCACCTTCAAAGGTAGCCCCACATAGAGCGCATTGCAGTAGTCTAAGCAAGAGATAACTAGAGTAACTAGGGTAAACCTGTTTGTACATGTTTGTAACTTTAAGTCTAAAGCCTCCTTCAGGGATCACACTGTGCTCTGCCTGATCGTGAGTAAAACTACTTTTTGTTACTTATGAATAAGACTGTGGTGTCTTTATTCTTTTAAGAGGGATTCAAAGGGGTCTTACCAGGAATAATAGAACATCTCAATCTGAACAAGCCAGTCTGCAACCAGTTTTCTGCTGCGTAAGCAGGGGAATGTACTCTGCTAAGTGAAGAAACTTGCTAGCGCAAGTTAGGAAGGATATTAATAATCAATATACCCTCTCCTGCCACCCTCAGCATTCCCACACTCAGACACAGGGTGCGGCATGCCTGGAAGGAGCAGAGGAAAGGGGAGTGTGGAGAAGCCCTGAGTGCTAAAGAGCCATTTTCCTGGGGGGACAAGAGTCCTCAATAAAACCATTCCATTCTTGTCCTGATTGATAACTGATGGCATCTATCTCAGAGTCTGAATTTACTAAATCAAGTTTGTTAAACATACTCTCATTAAAAGCCACCCAGGAAGCAGAGTGCACCCACAGGGGTGGGCAGGGGTTCTTCCTCCTCACTCTTTCTTTATCCTGGCAAATTCCCACTCGTGCAGGGAGACCAACTTCTGTCAAGTGGCGAAGCGAGCAGGCAGCCTCCTTCCCTCCCTCCGTCCCTCATGAGCTGGATGTACTTTGGCTGACGAAAAGGTCCCACTTGCCTCTCTCCGAGCATCATCCCAAAAGCTGGAGTTTTGTCAGAGGAGAACGGAGGGAGCATTGATCCTGCTAATCCCGGCCTCTTTGTTTCCTCCCTGGGGTGTTTCTGTTTTCAAGCTGAGAATTGCTTGGCGTTTTCCATGAATGCAAATAGGATTTGGGAAGCCGAAAATTCTAAGGGAGTGGAGGGGATAATCAAAAGAGCTTCAGATATTGGCACACTGAATGGAACCCTGTTCCAGCCCCATCAACGCTGGGAGTCATTATTACCTATTTAGAGTTATTTCTATAGAATAATCCCATTACCCTTAAGAACAAGCAAACCAAAAGACTATGAAGTAGGACACAGCAACTGTCGTCACTGAGAAAGAGTCAGATTGTCCATTTCTGCTGCCTTGATGGATCGGCTCATAAAACCACAGCTGAAGAGGTCAACTGTCTGAAACATTACCGGTACGTGGCGAGGCCCAGGGCCCCACAGTTCCCTTAGATAATAAATACACAGACACAAATATTTTGGGTTAATGGGATAAATTAGGCCACAACTTTATTGGTTACAGATGTGAGTGGTTTGGCTTAGGCATCGGGTGAAACCAGACTGTATCCTGACTCCTGCATGTCCGCAGGAAGTCTCTTAAGGGTCAACCATCGGTAGGGGGAGCCCTGTGATATACCGGTACATAAATTAAGAGCACCCCCAGGGTCCCCGATGGGGTCGTGGCATGGCCCTAGTCCACGCCCAGGTTTCGGACAGGATCCATACCCCCAGATCCCTTTAACGGGATCCCCTTAACAAAGAGGGGCAGGCGGAGATAACAACCTCCCCTCCCATGAACAAAGCTTACCCAGTGTCTAACCTTACAACGTTGTGACGATTGCTACAAGGTAGGCGAAAACCAAATGGCTGGTGCCAATTTGCCAAGTGGAAAAATTCCTACCTAGCCCCAACAATAAGGCGGCCGCCATTAGTCCATAGCAAGGCCAAAGTCAAGAAACGCATAAAAAGGGGGCAGGTGGGCTGGGAGATCCAACTGTTAGCAATTTCACTCCTCCGATGCTGCAGATGAGATTGTTGTAAATCACATGCCTGTCTGGGACAAGTCTGGGAAAGGAAGGTGTCTTATCTCTTCCGCTGCGGGTACTATTACACTGTACTTTTGCTTTTATTTATTTCTGTTTGTTCTCTCCGAACTGGAGAGAATGGACACCATTATGCCTTTGTCTGTACATAGTGTGTAAATAAATAGTAGATTAGATGTACGATGTCTCACTCTTCTTGCTGTGTTTTGCCAGAAGATTAGTGTGCAAATAGGTAAAGGTAAAGGGACCCCTGACCATTAGGTTCAGTTGTGGACGACTCTGGGGTTGTGGCGCTCATCTCGCTTTACTGGCCAAGGGAGCCGGCGTACAGCTTCCGGGTCATGTGGCCAGCATGACTAAGGCGCTTCTGGTGAACCAGAACAGCGCACGGAAACGCCGCTTACCATCCTGCCGGAGCGGTACCTATCTACTTGCATTTGATGTGCTTTTGAACTGCTAGGTTGACAGGAGCAGGGACCGAACAACGGGAGCTCACCCCATCACAGGGATTCGAACCGCCGACCTTCTGATTGCCAAGCCCTAGGCTCTGTGGTTTAACCCACAGCGCCACCCATGTCCCAGACCCACCCGCGTCCCAGACATATACCATATGCATATACCAGCTGGTATATGTTGCTGGAGTGCCCTGGAGAAGAAGGGAAATGCCTTTTCCAGAGCTGTGCATACCGTGGGACGCTCAGAGTTTTGGGGGCTTGCAGGCACCCCCAGGGTGTTTTTCCGACACCAACAAGGAGGTGAATGGAGGCCACCCCCAAGCCATGCTACAGTTTAAATGGCAAGTGGTTCCCCCCCCCGCTAACTCGATTAGTCAGCCAGGGGCGTGACGCTGCTCGGAGTCCCAATGAAGTGTGCGGCATCCCTCCACCCACTACTGGGTCACAGGGCAGTCCCGGATGCCCTCCCGCAATTCCGTCCCCAGGGAAGGGGAGAAGTCTTCTGGAAGGAGCCTGGGACATGGATGGTCAGTGGTCAGCCTGCAACTCCTGTTCTGTCCCATTCAGACTTGCCCTAAGGCTAAGTCTCCATGTGGATGTTTCTGTGATTTGTATGCAAAAATGCCTCTGTGGCTCACTCATCGTCCCATGTCCTGTTTGTAGGAATGGATTTAGACACTAGGAGAAGGATATATTTAGTTATTATTCTTTCTTGCTCATGTGAGATCAGCAGAGTACCACCCTCTGCAACTTCTAAAAACAACAGTCTAGGATGCTTTAAGGCAGACTGGATTTTCCTGGTATTACCCCTTTTCTCCCTCTTAAAAACACAATCACACACACACCATTTTGTGAATAAATAAAAGTAGTATTTACTTACATAATCTAGGTCTTGCAGGACTAATTACAGTAGCAAAGTGAAGGCAGGTTTATAACTACTATCTAAGTTACAAAAGTACAAAATGTAAGTTCACAAATGGTGTCTAAGTTGCAGAGCTCAGACATGCATATGAGGTCAGCCTGGAAGCGTGATGAAGAAAGAAAAGGCAGCCCAGGAAGTAAGGAAGTGTATAGTGTGACAGCTTCCTGCCAAGGCAGACAAAGGAAGTAATCTCCCAGGGCTCCTTAATGTTATTATCTGGCAAACCTTGAATTGTTGGCTTGACTGCAATAATGCCCCACACTGTTGTGACGAAGACGTCCCTTCAGGCCCAGTTCCCGCCTGGACTTTGCAACTCAGCCATGGGTGTGAGGAGCCACACAGTTTTCTTCCAGACCTTCTTGCAATCGTAGAATGGTAGAGTTTGAAAACACCTCAGGGATCATCTAGCCCAACCCCATGTGATGCAGGAATCGTAGAACACAGGGACTGGCTGGGTCTGCAGGGGATGAGGCCGCCTTTCAGCTACAGTATTCCAGTCCCAGGCTGTAGAGGGTTTCTGCACCAACTTGGACCTAGCCTGGGGGCAGGCAGTGCAATGCCCTCAGCAGTCATTAAACGTTGCTGCAGTTTTGGGTTTCATGCAGAGATTTTTTATTCTGCTAGGGGTGTTTTTTAAAGGTCCATGCAGGTTTCCTCTGAGCTCTGAATGGAAAATGCCCAGGCTGCGGTGCCACAAATGTCCTGAGCTGCTCCACCAGCCTCCTGCCCTCAAGTGGCTCCTGAAAAGTGGGGTGGAGCCAGTCCAGGAGAGAAGGAGATGGCCACAAGCCTCTGTTGGGCAGCCTTGACAACTAGCCTGGTGTCCATTGGGGGCTTTGCTTTCACTTCACTTCCTCCTCGCCCTTTTCTTTCATGTCTTCCTCATCCTCAGAATGGCTTGTGTCATTTTAAGTCACCACAAATCCAGATGACGAGGCAGGCGAAACCTTGGCTTCTTTTCTGGCCAGTGAGTCAGCTCTGGTGACCCATTTTCCACAAGCTGTGTGTGTGTGTGTGTGTGTGTGTGTGTGTGTGTGTGTGTGTGTGTGTGCTGTCAGTTGCTGCTTTTCCTCTGGAAGAAAGACATCTTAATGCAAAGCACAGCTCCATCCTCTCTGTGTCCCCCAGGGAAGTCTTTGTCCCATTTTGCCAGAATCGCCTGTTTTTGTATGGGTAATATATTCGCCCAGAATTCTTTCCCAGCTGCCTTCCTAAGCACAGAGAGGTTTGTACCTTAACTGTTCCCTCAACAGCCCCCAGACCTGCCTTTCTCATCCCCCCCTCATGCCATGCACACACACTGTCCCCATCCCATGGGACAAAGCCAGCAAAAGGACACCCCCCCAAAAAAAAAAAAATCAGGGCGTTTTATTGCAAGAGAGAGAGGCTGGTGGCTTTGAATCAGGTTTTGCCGAGGAAAGGGACAAACCATTATCTCACTTGGGGGGGGGGATCATTGTGACTGCAAAGGCTTTCGGAAGGAGGAGGGAAATGGGGCCAGTTCTCCCCCATTTCATGCCCAGGGTAAGGGGGCAGGGAGCTGAAACACACAGCAGCACTCTGTACGGATTTATGGAACATTAAAACCAGAGTGCCACATTTGGATGACACTGACTGTGATGGGAAAGGACAGAGACACAGGGCAAGTGTCAGTTTGACAATGATGGGAAGGAACAAGGGAGCAAATTGGCCAGGGAGAGCCCGGCCCCAATCCCAGCACATTTGCCACATGGATTTTCCTGTGCCGTGTGAGGAAGCCCTGGCATGTCCCCGACTGAGACCACCCAGGAGAGGACAGGCGGGTCTTCTTCTGTGGATGGGCTGCTCCTTTGCATGTGCCAGGAGGAGAACACAAGAACGTGTAAGAACCTAAGAAGAGTCAGCAGGATCAGGCCCATGGCCCATCTAGTCCTGCATAGTGGTGGCATGATAGAAGTGTCTAAAATGATGCCTGGCCTGGAGAAAGCGGGTGGGGGAAAGCTTCTCTCCCTCTCTCCTAACACGAGAACCCGTGGGCATCCAATGAAGCTGAATGTTGACGATTCAGGGCAGGTAAGAACAAGTCCTTCCTCACCCAGCGCAGAGGGCAGGGGTGGCCACCAACCTGGATGGCTTTCAAATAGGATCAGGCAAATTCATGGAGGAGGAAAAGGCTCTCAGTTGCTATTCACCATGATGGGTCTGTGCTCTGCTGCTACAGCTAGAGGCAGCAATTCTTCCGAATATCAGGGCTGTGTGCACACTTCTGTTTGGCCCCTGCCTACAAAGCCTGGGTCCAAGCGATTTTGCCTTTCTCCTGCTGCTTCCCCCCAGGAAACCTGCTCTTTAGCGATAAATCAGAACCAACAGCAATCTTTGGAAAACCCAGTTGCCATTTGTTCCAATTCAGTGCTAAAGATTGGGTTTCCCGGGGGCAAACATGTGGGAATGTTCAGGGAGGCAGGAGAGGATATATTGTTTATTAATAGCCTTCCTAACTTGTGCTAGCAAGTTCCTTTACTTAGCAGAGTTTTACATTCCCCTTTTAAACGCACAGCTGGTAGCTGGTTGCAGGCTTGTGTAAGCCTCTCAATATTAGTGACCTGGTAAATTCCCTTGTATCCCTCTTAAAAGAATAAACACGCCACAATCTTGTGTAAAGTATGTAAAAGTAGTTTACTCACATTCTGTTCACAGTTGGATCCCTGAAGGCAGACTTAGTTACAAAGTATATGCATGTGGATCTACCCCATATGGGGGTTTAATCCCAGTGACTGGCAGTGCAGACTGGCACTCACTGCAGTTCACATGACAAAAGGAAGATGGAAAAAGAAGGGAGGAGGGCTGTGTGCCTTGTGCTTTTGTTACCTGCACAGGTAAGGTCACACCCACCTCTAGTCACATGCTGTGATGGCCTGGGATTCAGACTCAGACGCTGAACCTGAGGGATCCCAGCCTGCACAGGATTCCCTGCCTCCAGAACCAGCAGAGCCAGGGCTGGGGCCTGAGTCTGAAGGGGCCTCACCTGTGCTGGATCCTCAGGTGCAGGCATCTGCTGAGTCTGCTCTGGCTCCTGATGGGATGGAGGACCCATTGCCTGCAGGTGCTCCACTCCCCGCCCAGTCAGGGGAAGCTGAGGTTGCCTCTGGGTCCAGTAACCCTCCAGCCTCTCCTGAGCTGCAGAGGCTCAGGGCAGAGAGGAGAAGGGAACTAAGTTCCCACAAGAGGAGTGCTCGCCTCCAAGCCAGAAGAGGCGAGTCACCTGAGGATCGGAGCCGCCCTGTGCCTCGGGGCAGATAAAAGCCAGCCAGCCCCAGCCCCAAGTTGCAGGAGCAACATTGTTGCTGATCAGTTCCTGCCGGTGTTCCTGCTTGATCCCTGTCCTGCTTTCCTGCCTGAGCTCCTGACCCGCCTTGGTTCCCTGTTTGCCCACTCGTTCCTGATTTCGCCTGACTCCCTGCCCGGTACCCTGCTTCAGTTATTTCGGACTGCTTTTTCATGTACCTCTGACCTTGGACCGGACTTAGACCTTGCCTATTGGATACCCCATGGGACCAGCACACATGCAATAGGAAGTATGTCCCAGCCCAGGAGGAAACAGGAAGTTCCGACTGGCTGGACCAAACAGCCCCTTGCATGTCCACTCTAGGAAAACAAGGAATGTTGTATTTGACTGCTACTTATGTACCACATTCCACAAAACGGGGGTGTGGAGGCCCCCAGTTGCTGGAAACTCAAATCCTGCTTGTGGATTTCCCAATAGAGGCATCTGGTTGGCCTAAAGAGGACTTCCCTGCGAAAACTCTCCTCTGCTCCTGCTCTGCGCCCCTCTTCCCATGGTGGCAGGGAGGCCCCTGAAGAGGGTTGGCTATTATTTAATGCAGCATTTGGGGCCATTTACCTCTTTCCACCACGGCAAGTTAAGTGCATTTCCAGCCCCAACCTGCCCTGTGTGTTTTCCAGCAAAGGAGAATGAAAATTCCCCGTCATCGTCACATTAAGCAAACAAAATTGAATCTGCATTCAAATATGAATTGCTTTGCAATTGCCTTCAGCTCTTGGGACACGAGATCACGTTTGCCTAACAGGGGAGGTTTAAATGAGTTTTATTGACTTATCTGAGGGCCTGAAAAGCATTGGGGCTCTTCCCCCTCCCCTTCCCACTCCTTGATGACATGCTAGAATTTCATTCATTTTTCATTTTCCCTTATTAAATTTATATACTGCCCTTCATCAAAAGACCACAGGGAGGTTTACAACACAGAACACAAATATCAACATCAATACATAAATATCGATGCACAAGTATCTAGAACCACAGGGCAAGAGCTGAAGCTCAGCAGTCTGGCACCCGTTCTGCATGCAGAAGGCTCCAGGATCCGTCCCCAATGGCATCTCCAGGCAAAGCCAGGAGGGCCCCCACCAGAGCGGCTGCCTGTCAGAGCAGTCAGTGCTGAATTGGACAGACCAATAGCCTGGGTTGGTCTAATACAATTTTCTCTGCTCCTGGGGGGTCTGCCCATTGGAGACCACGTGGAGGGAGCCACTTGAGGCGTTTGCCACGGGGCCCTTGGCCAGAATGGAGAGGCTCCATGTTGGCCATATGGAGGCATCTTTTCACAGCTGCCTTGCCCATCACCCTCCAGCCCAGGGCACCTTGAACTTGGCCCTGAGTAGGAACAGCAGCAACGTGGACCCACTACTGCCCCCGAGAGGCCACGTTGAAGGGGTCAACCTTTCATCAATCTCTCTGGCGCTGCCTTGGGCTGCTGCCATGTCTTTCCAGGAGCAGCCAGGAGAGAGAGAGAGAGAGAGAGAGAGAGAGAGAGAGAGAGAGAGAGAGAGAGACTCCTACTGCCACTT
The DNA here is from genome assembly GCA_034641385.1 of Darevskia mixta. Classification (NCBI taxonomy): domain Eukaryota; kingdom Metazoa; phylum Chordata; class Lepidosauria; order Squamata; family Lacertidae; genus Darevskia; species Darevskia mixta. Next base: position 231,907 of record JAWWNH010000141.1, on the reverse strand, counting down.
CTGGTGCCAGTAGAAAAAAAGCCTAGAGATGGTTTGCGCTCAACTCCAGAGAACCCTCTTGAAATTGCAATTACCTTTTGGCCTACTTATGGCTTGCCGCAAACATTAATGTCGCTCTCTCTAGATAAAAGCACAATAATTGTGGCTGCCATGTATCTTTAATTAGGAAGGGTATTAATCTCCATAATTACAGTGTCTGCGGAGCTGCTCTGTGATTTTCCTGCAAAACCTGTCACTGAGTTTCTGGATCTTGCAAGGCCCTCTGTGGGAAAGAGGAAGATTCCTTTCCTGAAATTGCCGGGAAATAAAACTGAGTGTGCCTCTCCAAAGACAGGGGGCTCTGACTAGTTCCATTCACAAGGAAGCCTTGCTGCCCTGATGTTTGCGAAGTGGGTCAGCACAACTCGTGTAGCTGGAAGCGACGGGAGGGGCAGGAATTGCAAAAGGCTCACACAGCAACCCAGTGGATTTCACCAAGTTGGATTCAAATTGACCCCACCATGAACAGCAACAATGACTTTCCCAGCACCATTCTGGATATGTCCATGATGCTCTGCAGAAGATTTGGCCAAATGCCATTACAAAGGCTTGTGGGGAACAAGGATTCACAAGCCAAAGATTGTACAGAAGAGGTGGTTTTTAAGGAAGGATTTGAAGGGGGGGAAACATTTTGTGCATGGAATGTTCCTGCATTGTGGGGCTTAGAGCAGGTGGCTCTATGTTCAGGGAGGGGGTACCATGAGCAGTTGGTAACAAGGGAGTAAAGTCACCACATCTTCTGGGATGAGATTCGACAAAGGCTACCCAAACTCAGGTTGCCTGACCAGAGATTCCTACTTTCTGCTGCTCACAATCGCCAGGAAAAAGCATCTTCCACATCAATGAATCAGCAGCTCCCCCTAGTGGTCAGGGCACAGAACACGTGGCCCAGAGAAAGCTTGCCTGGACACTGGGGTCCTCCACTGCGACATGTTGGCAAGCTCAGATACTTCTTTCTTGGTCACATTTGCAGCACCCCAAATCTTCCGTCCTTTCTGCAGCTCACATGAATCAGCCTGGCAAAAGCAGCACAGTTCCCCTTGGGTGGATGGATGAAGAGAGAGCTGCAGTGATCCCATTTCTCTGGATTTCCCCACACTGGGAACAAAGAGCAGAGACGCAGCCCTCGCCCCCACCCCACCCCCACCAGGCCCTGCTTGGGAGAGGCCAGGGGGCTGGAGGCAAAGGCTGGCAAATTCTGTAGCTTAGTCTGACCCAGATATGAGAAGCAACTTCAAATATCCGAAGGGCTGTCACATGGAAGGTGGATCAAGCTTGTTTTCAGCTGCCCCAGAGAGGAGGATCCAAACTGATGGGTTCAAATGACAAGAAAGGTGTTTCCGACTAAACATTCGGAATAAATTCCAGGCAGTAAGAGCACTTTGATGGTGCAACAGACTACTTTGGAGGGACTTTCTTTCATTGTAGATATTGAAGCAGAGATTGGAATTCTTAAGCTGTGATTCCTGCATTGTAGGGGGTTGGACTAGATGACCGTCAGGGTCCCTTCCAGCTCTACATTTCTATGGTTCCATAAATTCAGGCCCGGCTTTCTGGTGCTTTCAAACCCAGCTGCCTCTGGAGGAGAAGCAGGAGGGGCTCCAGGCTCAGGCGGTTGTTTGTTTGAACTGTGGCACCACCAGACCTCTTACTCAGGGGGCAATTTGGGGCGGGGGGGGGAATGCCCTGCCCCACAGTGAGATCCAATGAAGCTGCCAGCAAATCACACCCAAGAACTTTGGTGCCCAGAAGGCTTTCGCTAGCTTTCCGTGAAGACGCTTAGAAGATTTCCAATGTTAAAGAATTTGTACACTTCTAAAAATAATGCTGACATTTTGAGACTTAAGTCACAGTCTCATGGGCCCACAGAACAGAGAAGGGTGCCAAAGCCACGAATCATCAGGGATGGATAAGATGGGGAGAAAGAGGGAGGGAGGGAGGGAGGGAGCAGCATTCCCCACTCAAGCATTTGGCAGGAGGAAATTCAGGAGATGCCAAGGCTGCTGTTTGAGGAGGTATAAAATAATTCTGCAGAAGAAGCCTCTCCCTTTTTCCGGCTGAAAGAGCTGTGCAGCTGGATCAGAGCAAAAGCCCTTTTCCAAAGTCAAAGGACCCAGTGGCAACCTCGGAATGAGGGCTTGAAAGCAATAACTCCTCTCTCTCTCTCTCTCTCTCTCTCTCTCTCTCTCTTTCTTTCTTTCTTCCTTTCTCCCTCCCCCTCCTTCTCTTACACACACCTGGTTTTTTTTGTGTATGTGTTTTTAAAATAATATTTATTGGGTTTTACACACATAGTATAAAACTCACAAAACAAACATAACAAAAAATTCAACAATACAAATACATACATAAAGATCCTAATTTTCCTTTCTTATTTCTTTAACATTTTAGCTTGACTTCCTCCTGTCTTTCCCTCTGCGTTACATTGTATATCATCTTCAGCAATTTCCTCTCATCATCTAATATTGTATTTCTAATATTCTGTTATATTTTTACTATCTTAATCAATTTCCATATCATATCTCCTTATTTATTTATTTATTTATTTATTATTTCTATTTTTCTATTTTTATCTCTCTCTCTCTCTCTCTCTCTCTCTCTCTCTCTTTCTTTCTTCCTTTCTCCCTCCCCCTCTTTCTCTTACACACACCTGTTACTCAGTGATAGACTGCCCCTGACCATGAAGGCTCCATGTAGGTATCTATATATTAAGAACCTTTTTAGCCCAGCCTTTATCCTAAGATCTCAGGGCCTGGTGCAACTAATTCAAGGGACAGCAACTCCAATGCTATTAGAAGAGCAGGTAAAGGTACAGCGACACCTTAAACACTCGTGTGAGAGGCAGTATGATAGAATCATAGAATTGCAGGTCTGGAAGAGGCCTCCAAGGTCATCATTCCAAGCTCCTGCAATGAACGAATCGTGGCTGAAGAACCCCTGGCAGATGGCCCTCCAACCTCTGCTTGAAAACCTCCAATGAAGGAGAGTCCACCGCCTTCTGAGGGAGGCTGTTCTGCTGTCAAATATCTTGGGATGGGCAATGGGAATAGATGGTCCAGCCCTGTATTCTCACTCATTGTCCCGTCATCAGTCTTCCCACAATGTCTCAGAAGAGGCAAAGCATGGTGGGAGGTGTCTTCATGTGAGGATCAGATATCAAGCTTGACACCAGAAATTACATTTTTCAAGGGAGAGGCTTGCTGCTTTAAGGCACACCTTGTCAACTAGGAGACAAAGCAAATCAGAGGCAGAGCTGGGACACCAGAGAGCGGGAATCCCAGGCACCAGCGAAGGAAGAAGGGATGACCTGGCTCAGATTAACACTACCCTGAGAGCAAGAAGAGGCCTGTGTCTTTGTCAAACTGTGTGAGGAGCTGTCCCTGGTCCTGGCCTGGCCTGTCAAGTCACATCCCATCAGCCTCTCGACTCTCCAACTCGTAGGGGCCAAGATCCCCTAACAGAAAACCCAGCAGGATCCATGGGGGATCCCTTCCCAGGCCCACCAGTGAATTCTGCTCCTCGGCTCAGCGGGACAAAGAGAGTTGCTTCTTGGACAAATATATTTTGGGTGAATTAACATTTTGCTCAATTCATTATTTTTCTCAGTGGGGACTTCGGACTTTTCTAAAGAATCTGAGGGGTTGGAAACAGGAGCACATCTCAAGACTTTTGCAATTTACAGCAAAGCACCCCCAAGCTATAATTTTCATAACAGTAGCTGTTTGTATTGAGCTCTGGAAAACTTCCCTAATCAATATTCCCTTCCAGCGGGGAGATATTGCCTTGAGACAGATTCTGCATGGGGAGAAATGTCATCTTTCTGGCTGCAGGAGTCATTTGCGAGAGAATGGGGGGAGGGGGAAAGGGGCTGAGGAGGCAGCGCTGCCATTTTCACCTAGAGGCTGCAAATTCTGTGGCCTCCTATTAGCCCAGCTCCTGCTGCGAGTCTACAGGGGCTCTTTCGTCTGGTCCACCTGCTTGACCCACTTTTCCTGACCAAACCTCCTCCTTTGCTTCTCCTCATAGGATGGCTCCTACCTCTTTGCCTCATGCATGCAGAGGAAGATGGTAAAGGGTTAACTTGGTCAAGCTATGGAACTCACCCTCACAGGAGGCAGTGGTGGCCACCAACTTAGATGGCTTAAAAAGAGGATTTGGTCAATCATGGACAATGGATGGCTCCTAGACATGAGGAAACATGTGCTTTGTCTCCACGGCTGGAGGCAGCAATGCTTCTGAATACCAGTTGCTGGAAGCCACATTGGAGAGTCTGGAAAGCAAGCCTTATGAGGGATGAGGGAACTGGGCATGCTCAGCCAGGAGAAGAGGCAACTGAGAGGCGATACACCTTGAAATATCTGAAGACAGAAGGTGGAGCAAGCTTGTTTTCTCAGACTCCAGAGGGAAGGAGCCAAATCAATGGGTTCAAATGACAGGAAAGGAGATTCCAACTCAACAATAGGAAGAACTTTCTAGTGGTAAGAGCTGTTGGACAGTGGAAGGGGTTTCCTTGGAAGTTGGGGGCTCCCCTTCCCTGGAGCTTTTTAGACAGAGGCTGGGTGAGGTGACCATCCATCAGGCTTCTTTAGTTGTGATTCCTGCATTGCAGGGGGCTGGACTAGAAGACCCCTGGGGTCTCCTCCTAGCATTCTATGATTTGCCTCATCTCTGGGCTCTTGTGATTTCTACAGCAAACTCTCTCCAGCTGCCCTCCTCCTCTGCCTTTGCCACCTCCAGTGACTGCAAAGAGGCAGTTGAGGTGGCTCATGGGAACATCGGAAGCTCTTTTATACTGACTCAGACTCATAGGTCCATCTCTCTCCCTTCCGTCCCCACTGGGTGGTGGATTTCCAGGGTTTCAGGCAAGGATCTGTCCCAGATCTACCTGGAGATGCCACTGGGGGTGGAACTTGGGACCTTCCACATGCAAGGCAGATGCTCTACCTCTGAGCTATGGCTCTTCCTCGCGGGATTATTGTCAGGCTGCAATGGAAATGACTTCATCTCCTATTATGAACATATCAGCTTCTGGGAGTTCCCTTCCAGATATCCAAGTGAAGCTGGCCCAGGGAAGAGCAACGGTCTCCCTGACGGGCTGTGTGCTTCTGCTGGAGCCATTGACCAGAGGAAGCAGGCAGGAGTCCACCAGGGCAGACTTGCTCACCCTCAGAGCTTCCCGGCCCCATTCACTGGATTAGTGCCCAGCCTCAGAACTCGCTGCCCCTTGAAAGAAGCTGTCCAGAACTGGCCTCGGGCTCCTGTGAGGTTCAGCCCATCTGCCCAAAGCCCACGGTGTTTTCATTAACCAGTGTACACATTAAATGGAAGTGATTAACATTAGTACAAAATACCCCTGAAATCACTCCATGACATAATTATGCTCACATTCATTAGCGGGCATATTAGAGCCATAATTAAGTTCCAGGACTCTTGTGAATTGCAGGAAGAAGGAAGTTGTTTTGAAGGAGTTGTGGGCTGAGCTGGAAGGGGAGGGGTGGAGAGATTGAGAGGGAGAGAGAGAGAGAGAGAGAGAGAGAGAGAGAGAGAGAGAGAGAGAGAGAGGAGGGTCCTGATCCACACCGACTTTATCTTCCAGCTCCAGGCACTCTCCAGAAAAGTCTTCTAAGAACATAAGACGAGCCAAAGGACCCATCTAAGTTCAGCCTCCTGTTCTCAGGGTGGCCCTCTTGGGAAGCCCACAAGCAGGATCCAAGCACGAGAGCCCTCTCCTTCCTGGGGTCTCCAGCACCTGGTGTGCATCAGCACCTTCAGTCGTGGAGGCAGAGCAGAGCCATCCTGACTAGCAGCCCTCCATCGCCCTCTCCTCCTCCATGAATTTGCCTGATCCTTTTTCAGAGTGACTGAGGGATGGAGTTCTGCTCCAAAGGGAGGAGCCCAGAAGCATCTGGGGTTTGGGCAGAAAAGTAGCCCAGATGTTGCAAAATGTCTGGCAGCAAAATGGGTTGCACTCAGAATGGGGTTTAAAAGATAGCTTGTGCCATGTTCATTTATTCATTTCATAAAATTTATACCCCGCTTGTTTGTAAAAAGAAAAACTTTCAAAAAGTTAAAATAACAATAGGCTAAACACAAATCAAAACTTTCACCAGCTTTTTAAGCCCCTGAGCAGGCTTGTCTAAATGAGAATGTTTTTAGCAGGTGCCCAAGGAGTCCAGTGAAACTCACTACATCTGGAATGATCTCATGTGGGGGTTGTATCTGATGGTGGCAGGAAGCTCTTCTGCTGCAGGTGTGATGGGAAGCTGGGGCCTCAGCACCGTCCCTTCATTCCTGACCATCGGCACCAGAGCACCTGCCCCTGCCATCACACCTGGGCGCCAGGTGCTCATTGGCCAACCTGCAAGTCAGCTACTGATCACTGAGTGAAAGAGGGGGCCAGTTCAAATATAAGCTATTAAAAACAGGCAGGTAATTACAATTGAAACAGCACAGCACCAGCCCCTTCATTAAAAGCAGCCAGTTCCCAAAGACCTGTTGGAACAAGAAGGTCTTCACCTTCTGGCAGAAGGACAAGGAGGGAGCCAGTATAACTTCCCTGGGAAGGGAGTTCCAAAGTTGTCTGGGAGCAGACATCCCTGAGTGCCTGGAGGGCAGCGACTGAGGAGGGAGCACAAGGCTTGTGTGTGCGAGAGAGTTTGTTTCTGGCTTGTGTGTGTGTGTTTGTCTGGTGACTAGCTGTGGGCGGAGCTAATCAGTGCCTGGAGGGCAGAGACTGAGGAAGTAGGCAAAAGGTGAGCTGAGCTTGTAGGGCGGAGCTAATCAGTGCCTGGAGGGCAGCGACTGAGGAGGGAGCACAAGGTGAGCTGAGCTTGTAGGTTTTGAGGGTTTGTCTTTTTGGGGCTGTGTGTGATTAAGTTTGTGTGCTTATTTGTTTCCTTATTTGTTTGTGTGTTTCCCAGGCTTGTGTGTGCGAGAGAGTTTGTTTCTGGCTTGTGTGTGTGTTTGTCTGGTGACTAGCTGTGGGCGGAGCTAATCAGTGCCTGGAGGGTAGCGACTGAGGAGGGAGCACAAGGTGAGCTGAGCTTGTAGGTTTTGAGGGTTTGTCTTTTTGGGGCTGTGTGTGATTAAGTTTGTGTGCTTATTTGTTTCCTTATTTGTTTGTGTGTTTCCCAGGCTTGTGTGTGCGAGAGAGTTTGTTTCTGGCTTGTGTGTGTGTGTTTGTCTGGTGACTAGCTGTGGGCGGAGCTAATCAGTGCCTGGAGGGCAGAGACTGAGGAAGTAGGCAAAAGGTGAGCTTAGCTTGTAGGGCGGAGCTAATCAGTGCCTGGAGGGCAGCGACTGAGGAGGGAGCACAAGGTGAGCTGAGCTTGTAGGTTTTGAGGGTTTGTCTTTTTGGGGCTGTGTGTGATTAAGTTTGTGTGCTTATTTGTTTCCTTATTTGTTTGTGTGTTTCCCAGGCTTGTGTGTGCGAGAGAGTTTGTTTCTGGCTTGTGTGTGTGTGTTTGTCTGGTGACTAGCTGTGGGCGGAGCTAATCAGTGCCTGGAGGGTAGCGACTGAGGAGGGAGCACAAGGTGAGCTGAGCTTGTAGGTTTTGAGGGCTTGTCTTTTTGGGGCTGTGTGTGATTAAGTTTGTGTGCTTATTTGTTTCCTTATTTGTTTGTGTGTTTCCCAGGCTTGTGTGTGCAAGAGAGTTTGTTTCTGGCTTGTGTGTGTGTGTTTGTCTAGTGACTAGCTGTGGGCGGAGCTAATCAGTGCCTGGAGGGTAGCGGCGCGCGCCTAGCAGCGCGCGCAGTTTGACCTATCTTTTAAATTAAGGAGAGCTAGTCTCAAACGTTTACTTGGGGAGACCTAGGCTTCTTTTTTGTGTGTCCTGACTTCAAGCTTCAAGATGGAGGGTGAGGGAACAACTGTAGTCGCCTGCAATTCCTGCGCAATGTTTGCCTTCTTGCCAAAGGATGTAGGCAGCTACACCTGCAGCAAGTGCAAGTTGGTTGCCCTACTCGAAGACAAGGTCCGGCAACTTCAGGAGGGGGAAGGAACAACTGTAGTCGCCTGTAATTCCTGCGCAATGTTTGTCTTCTTGCCAAAGGTTGTAGACAGCTACACCTGCAGCAACTGCAAGTTGGTTGCCATACTCGAAGACAAGGTCCAGCAACTTCAGGCCCGTGTATCTACGCTCCAGAAAATTAAAGAGCTGGAGCTTTTCTTGGATGCAGCAGAGCACACTGTCTCCACCAAGCAGGAGACAGGGCACATCCCTGAGGAGGAGATCAGTTCCCCAACTCAGGAGCCAGATGTATGGAGGAACGTGACTCACAGAAGTAGAATGCCCAGGGATCGCTCTGAGTGTTTAGAACTACAAAATCAATTTGAAGTGCTCTCAAATCTGGAAGATGAAGACCAGACTCCATTGGAAGATCTCTCCCTCATCACAGTTGATGTGGTATATGAAGACGAGCAGCATAGTCAGTCCTCCGGGAATGTGCAGGCGACCTTGGAAGGGACAGCACGTGTAAGAATCCCGACCAAGCCTAAGAGGAGACGTGTAGTGGTGATAGGGGATTCCCTACTGAGGGGTACCGAAGCAGTGATCTGTGGGCCTGACAAGATGTCTCGAGAGGTATGCTGTCTCCCCGGGGCCAAGATCCATGATGTTACAGAACGGCTGCAAGGAATAATAAAACCTACGGATAAAAACCCCTTCCTTTTAGTCCATGTGGGAACCAATGACACCGCAAGCCATAGGCTCCAGAAGATCAAAAGTGATTATGAGGCTCTGGGCAGGAAGCTGAAGCAATTAAATGCACAAATTGTCATCTCATCTGTCCTCCCAGTTGAACGCCGTGGCCCAGGAAGAGAGGGGAAAATAGGAGAAGTGAACAACTGGCTTCGCAAATGGTGCCGGCAGGAACGGTTTGGATTCTTAGATCACGGTCTGCAGTTTCTTGAAGATGGACTTCTGGCAAGTGATGGGCTGCACCTCACAAGGGTTGGGAGGAATGTTTTTGCCAACAATCTCAAAAACCTCATCAGGAGGGCTTTAAACTGACTTATGTGGGGGAGGGAGACAGTGGTCCTGAAGGTAGGAGTCTATCAAATGCTGAAGATGATCATCCAAAAGTCAAGGACCAAATGGAGCAAACAGCACACAGACCTAGTGGTGGGAGGAAAAAATCCTTAAGTAGGAGACTAGGGGGAATGATCAATGGTTTTCAATGTCTGTATACAAATGCACAGAGCATGGGAAATAAACAAGATGAACTTGAGCTCTTGGTACAGCAAACTAAATACGACATAATAGGCATCACTGAAACCTGGTGGGATGAGTCTCATGATTGGAATGTAGTAATAGAGGGATACAATCTATTTCAGAGAAATAGACCAAACAGGAAAGGAGGAGGAGTGGCATTATATGTCAGGGATGTGTATACCTGTGAAGAGATCCATGATTTAAAACTTCAAAGCCAAATTGAGAGTATCTGGGTCAAAATTAAGGGAGAGAAAAATAACAGTGATCTCATTGTGGGAGTTTTCTATAGATCCCCAAGCCAAACTGAGGACATAGATGATGCCTTCCTGGAACAGATGACCAAGCATTCAAAAGGAAATGAGATAGTAGTAATGGGGGATTTCAACTATCCTGATATTTGTTGGATGTCAAACTCAGCCAAGAGCATAAGGTTGAACAGATTCCTCACTGGCCTTGCAGACAACTTCATTGTCCAGAAAGTGGTAGAAGCAACAAGAGGATCAGCCATTTTAGATCTGGTCCTAACCAATAGTGATGACCTGGTTAGTGGGGTAGAAGTGGCAGGATCATTAGGTGGGAGTGATCATGCTCTTCTGGAGTTTATTATACATCAGAAAGGAGCAACCAAGCATACTAAGACTCAAATTCTAGACTTTAAGAAAGCCGACTTCAGAAAACTTAGGGAAATGCTGGATGTGATCCCATGGTCAGTAATACTAAAAGGGATGGGAGTTCATGATGGATGGGAGTTTGTTAAAAGGGAGATATTAAAAGCACAACTTCAAGCAGTACCAATGCGACGAAAACATGGAAGGTGCCTAAAGAAGCCAGGGTGGCTATCTAAAGAACTTTTAACTGAGTTAAGATTTAAAAGGGATATGTACAAGAAATGGAAAAAGGGGGAAACCACCAGAGAGGAATTCAAACAAATAGCCAGCACATGTAGAGACAAAGTCAGAAAAGCTAAAGCACAGAATGAACTCAGGCTTGCTAGAGAGGTTAAAAGCAATAAAAAGAGTTTTTATGGGTATGTCCGTAGCAAAAGGAAGAACAAGGAAACAGTGGGGTCACTTAGAGGAGAAGATGGTGAAATGCGAACAGGGGACGCAGAAAGGGCAGAACTCCTCAATACCTTCTTTGCCTCAGTCTTCTCCAAAAAAGAAAACAATGCCCGACCTGAAGAATATGGAGCAGATGATTCAGCAGGGGAAACACAGCCCAGAATAAGTAAGGAGGTAGTACAAGAACACTTGGCTAGTTTAGATGTATTCAAGTCTCCAGGGCCAGATGAACTACATCCCAGAGTATTAAAAGAACTGGCAGAGGTGATTTCAGAACCACTGGCAGTAATCTTTGAGAATTCCTGGAAAACAGGTGAAGTCCCAGCAGACTGGAGGAGGGCAAATGTTGTCCCTATTTTCAAAAAGGGGAAAAGAGAGGACCCAAACAATTACCGCCCAGTCAGCCTGACATCAATACCAGGAAAGATTCTAGAGCAGATCATTAAGCAAACGGTCTGTGAGCACCTAGAAAGGAACGCTGTGATCACTAAAAGTCAGCATGGGTTTCTGAAAAATAAGTCATGTCAGACTAATCTGATCTCATTTTTTGACAGAATTACAAGCCTGGTAGACGAAGGGAACACTGTGGATGTAGCCTATCTTGATTTCAGCAAGGCCTTTGACAAGGTGCCCCATGATATTCTTGTAAAGAAGCTGGTAAAATGCGGGCTAGACAATGCTACCATTCAGTGGATTTGTAACTGGCTGACTGACCGAACCCAAAGGGTGCTCATCAATGGCTCCTCTTCATCCTGGAGAGAAGTGACTAGTGGGGTGCCACAGGGTTCTGTCTTGGGCCCAGTCTTATTCAACATCTTTATCAATGACTTGGATGATGGGCTTGAGGGCATCCTGATCAAGTTTGCAGATGACACCAAATTGGGAGGGGTGGCTAATACCCCAGAGGACAGGATCACACTTCAAAATGACCTTAACAGATTAGAGAACTGGGCCAAGGCAAACAGGATGAATTTTAACAGGGAGAAATGTAAAGTACTACACTTGGGCAAAAAAAATGAAAGGCACAAATACAGGATGGGTGATACCTGGCTTCAGAGCAGTACAAGTGAAAAGGATCTAGGAGTCTTGGTAGACCACAAACTTGACATGAGTCAACAGTGTGATGCAGCAGCTAAAAAAGCCAATGCAATTCTGGGCTGCATCAATAGGAGTATAGCATCTAGATCAAGGGAAGTAATAGTACCACTGTATTCCGCTCTGGTCAGACCCCACCTGGAATACTGTGTCCAGTTCTGGGCACCACAGTTCAAGAAGGATATTGACAAGCTGGAACGTGTCCAGAGGAGGGCAACCAAAATGGTCAAAGGCCTGGAAACGATGCCTTATGAGGAACGGCTTAGGGAGCTGGGTATGTTTAGCCTGGAGAAGAGACGGTTAAGGGGTGATATGATAGCCATGTTCAAATATATAAAAGGATGTCATATAGAGGAGGGAGAAAGGTTGTTTTCTGCTGCTCCAGAGAAGCGGACACGGAGCAATGGATTCAAACTACAAGAAAGAAGATTCCACCTAAACATTAGGAAGAATTTCTTGACAGTAAGAGCTGTTCGACAATGGAATTTGCTGCCAAGGAGTGTGGTGGAGTCTCCTTCTTTGGAGGTCTTTAAGCAGAGGCTTGACAGCCACCTTTCAGGAATGCTTTGATGGTGTTTCCTGCTTGGCAGGGGGTTGGACTGGATGGCCCTTGTGGTCTCTTCCAACTCTATGATTCTGTGATTCTGTGATTCTGAGAAGGCCCTCTTTCACGTCCCCACCAAGCGGGTCTGTGAGAAGTGCCTCCCCTGAAGATCTCACAGCCCAGGCAGGTTCACAGAAGGGGAAAGGGTCTTTCAGTTTGGACGTTGGGCTTTGTGGGTGAGAACCAGCACTTTGAATTGCTCCTGGAAACAGACCGGCAGCCAGTGGAGCTGCTGCAACAAGGGACTCAAATGTCCCATAGAACCAGCCCTGCTCAGCAGTCTGGCTGCAGCTCTTTGAGCCGGTCGAAGTTGCTGAGCCTTTTCAGAGTTCACTGCAGTCGTCACCTGGCCTGGAGAGAGGACCTCTCTCCTCTGGTTCCTCGGAGGGCAGCAAGACCAGGCCAGAAACTTTATTGTCAGTTAATGCTCATTTTGCTTTGTATTTATGTACTTAAGCCTAGATTGGAAAAAAAAATTGTGATATGGAATTTATTCTGTCTTTGCCCAAATTGTTGATCTCTATCATTTTTGAATTTGCTGACAGGCTCTGTATCTTGCATAGTTATATTTCCAATGCTTTGCATTTCGATATCTTTAAATGTTTTCTCTCAGCTCCTTTGGGAGCAGCTATTGTGGGGAAGCGGCGGGTCAGGAGACTCAATCCATCAATCAGGAGAGGTGCCAACATGGAGGCTTCTCCAAGAAGGCCCCCAGGATAGGGTTACCAGACGTCCCCGGTTCCCGGGGACAGTCCACGGATTTCCAAATCTGTCCCCGGACAAATTCCATCTCCGGATTGTCCCCAGATTTGCAAACCTGTCCCTGGGAAACGTGGCAGTGGCAGCCTCAGCAGCCCGGAGCCAGCCTAGGAGCGCAATTGGATCTGGCTTGCTTCAGGAGCTGCTCGCTGCCATGGCGCCCACCATTTTCCCTCGCTGAAAGTCCCCATATGATGTGTCTTGTGCACAACACATCATATGGTGACTTCCGGCAAGGAAAAATGGCAGGCACCACGGCAGCGAGCAGCTCCTGAAGCCAGCCAGAGCCAGCTGTGCTACCAGGCTGGCTCCGGGCTGCTGAATGCCGCTGCTGCCGCCACTGCAGAAGGGGAACCAGGGACGTCTGGTGGTACAGATCTCCTGCCCCCTTTGTTTTGACTGATTGGGGGAGGCTCGGGAGTCACAGCCGTTGCCCGATATTTTAAAAACCCTGTGCATTTATGTTTCACAGGGTGCGAAAGAAGGGCTTTGCACCTTGCCTGGCAGAGAAACCACACGCCTTGCACCCATACTGGGCAACGGCTGCCCGCCCGCGGCTCCTGAGCCTCCTTAGGTTGGGGAAAAGATCCCCCAGGCCTTCTCTACACCTTAAGTAGCATGGGAAAAGACAAAGGCCTGCTCTGGGAGTCTCCCCTGGCAGCGGCCGTGGGGCAGGAGCAAGAGGCCCTCAGAGAGCAGCAGTTCTCTACAGTTCTACGGTTTTATCTCTACTATAGGGAATGAGGGGAGACTACAGAGGAGGACCTCAGAAGGTGTTGGACTCTCCTTCACTGGAACCTTTCAAACAGAGGTCACTTGGCCACCTGTCAGGAAATCTAGCTGTGATCCCTGCATTGCAGGGGGTTGGGCTAGATTCCCTTTGGGGGACCCTTCCAACTCCATAATTTCATGATTTATGAATTTGAATCCATTGGCTCAGGTCCTTCCCCTGGAGCAGCAGAAAACAAGCTTCCTCCAAGGTCCTCTGGGTTTTCTTTCTTGGCAGATCTCTTCCCCCCTTCTGCTCCCTTGAAAGCAACCAGACTCTCTGCCAAGACAGAAGGTGCTTGGAAGTCTCCAGGTCCCACCAGTTCACCCCTCGCTCTGCTGCCTCCTCAACCCATGGAAGCAATCATGGCCCCAACTGCTTGGCACAACCTCGCACTCGGTGTCCATCCACCTGTTCTGAACAAACAAACTAAAAATCGAAAAACTCCACTTTGGGAAGATCCCTTTCCCCACAACATCCAGCATTTAATTGCAGCTGGGGCAGCTGGGGCAGCGTTCTAGGGAGAAATGGGTTGTTCAAGGGGCTCGCGGAGGAGATTTAATTGTGCGGGCTCCTCATTTGGAAACACTGAATCTGGTACTTGACACTTTCAAGGGAAAGGGAAGGCAACTTCCAAAGGAGATATCCAAGGACAACTGGAAGTTAATTGCCTTCTGCTCTGCTCTGCAAATAGAACAGGGAATGACATTTATAAACTCTCTGAGGAGAAAGGCTCTCATCGCGGATCACACCCCTATCATTTTCCTGGAGAGAAATCCCGAGGTTGCCACTTTCGTTTTGCCCTCATTACCATGTGAGAAATAATCTGCTCTCTTGCTTTGTGGCTCTGATGTATCCACTTATAATACATCTGAGCAGGGAAACTGTGTGTTTGTGTGTGTGCAGTGCATTAGGCACCAAATTGCAGACCTCTTTCTGCCGTGATAACCCACTATCGGCGCTTTCGGTAATAACCAAACAAAGAGAAGGAAGCTGTCATCAATTTTCAAGGCACCACGGTCTAAACACTTTGGAGAGCAGTTGCGAAAACTTTTTATCAGAGACGTGACAGAGTTCCTAACAGGAACACAAACAGAAACAAGACAAAGCAGGTTCCTGTCTGAAGATGTTTATCTCTCTCTGGCTGTCAAATGGCCCAGCTGCAAAAATGGTCCCAAGAAGAGCTCTCAAAAAAGAAGCAAGCAGTGTGCCACATGTTGATGACGCAACAAGCTAATGGAAGACTCTCAACTGGTGGGATAGTCAATGGCCAGAGGGCATGTGTGTGTTTGTGTGTTGTAATTGGTGAAGTGCTTGAGGAACAGTTGATATTTCATTTCATTTCACAGAATCCTAGAATGCTAGAATTGTAGAGCTGGATGGGACCCTGAGGGTCATTTAGTCCAACCCCCTGCAATGCAGGAGTCACAGTGAAAGCATCTGTGACAACAGGCCACCCAACCTCTTCTTAAAAACCTCCAAGGAAGGAGAGTCCACCATCTCCCGAGGGAGCCTGTTCCACTGTCAAACAGCTCTTACTTTAAGAAAGTTCTTCCTGATGTTCAGTCAGAATCTCCTTACTTGTCACTTGAATCTGTAGGTTCAGGTTCTTCCTTCCATAGCAAGAGAAAACAAGCTTGTTCCTTCTTCCATGTGACGGATTTTCAGGTATCTGAAGATGACTATCAAGTCACCTCTCCATCTTCTCCTTCTCCAGGCTAAACAACCCAAACTTCCTTATCCGTTCCTCATCAGACTTGGTTTCCAGTCCCTTGACCATCTTGGTCATCTTACCATTGTCCTTGCCTCCTACTTGGAGACACACAGAGAGAGATGTTTGTAAGACCACTCCCCTCTCTGTAGGACTTCCTTGCCCTCCAGTTGCTAAATGTCTAAGCTCAGCTTCAGAATCTTTCAGAAGGAATGCAGGATTAAAAAGCAACCTGGCCAACTTGTCCCTGGGGACTGAGCACCTTCTCTTGGAACTGGCAAACAAAAATGGGCTGGTGCTGTTATCCTGCAAAAACATCTGGGATAATCTCGAAACTGATTTTTTTAAAAGAAAGAAAGAAACTGAGGTTACAGCATATGTTTCCAAAGCAGCTGTGTGGGTGGGACATTGTCTCAAATGCCTCTCCCTGTCTGCTGTGATGTTCCATGCTGTGGGCACAAGGCATTGACCAGATGTGGGGACTGCCCTTACCATGGGCTCCTACTGTTGGACAAACCCCTTGAAGTCCTCAGTCAATTGCCCTGGACGTCCTCTGAACAGTCTTTAGGTCAATGTAGCTCTCATTCTATGTAGACCTTTTAAAATGTGGTGGGGTTGGGGGTGGTTATTGGGTTGTTGTTTTTATTTTGATTATATGTTTTGTTGTTTTATATTTTGATTTTGTTCTGTGAACTGCCCTAAGACCTCCAGGTATAGGGCAGAATATTGGTAGTAGTAGTAGTAGTAATTCTATTGATGGGAGGACTGCTTGCCAAAGAGCACACAGGACCATCGTGGCCATGGTGGGCTTGATCTTGGGAGCCATGCTTGGGAACTTGCCTGGCTCCTGCTGGCCCAGCCCAGGTGCTTCCTCACCCTGGATGGACACAGTCCCAGGTGGCCTCCCAGATAGTCCACCCCTCTCCTTCCCAGAGGCAGATCTACTAGGAAGCTAAGGAAGCTTCAGCTCCAGGGCCCCCAATCTCAAAGGGCCCCCAGAAGTGACGTTAGTCCACGCTACTTAAAATTTAGGGGTCTACTGGACCCAATTTGAGTTGCATTGATTTGAGTCAAATGGATTAATTTTTTGTTGTATATCTTTTAACAATCTCTAAGTTTGAAAGTCAGTTGCACAGATGTTGTAAAGGTGTGGTGATAACCCCACTGAAGAAGAGAACAGTGGTTTCCCAGACCTCACTGCAGGTTGTGAAGGGGGCCCCAGGACAGTTCAAGCTTGGGGCCCCCGAAAATGGAGGTCTGCCACTGCTCCTTCCTCAAGCAGACTCTTCCGTGGGGTATGGATTCTGCTTATGAACTAAGCAGATTACTTGGGGGGGGGTCTGTTCCTCTCCTCCCACGCAGCTTCGGCTGCCAAGGAGCAGCCATGGAAGAACGATCTCCCACTGTCTCTCCAGCATCTGTCTCCAAAGTGTCTGAGTTCAGCAAAAGGCTCTCAGCAAAAAATAAATACAAGAGTGTCGATGGGGAAAGCTCGTTTCCCGTGATTTACAGGGATTTAAATGCAGCACAGACCCATCTGTCTTCTCTGCTTTATGTCAGGGAAGATGTCTCAGGCTTTATATATGCCCCTGAAATGGCGTCACCAGAAAGTGATCCTTCGCCTCCTAACTGGGCAGGAAGCCACCTTTCCCCACCTCTTAAGCCAGGAGAGGAGTAATCCCCCTGGTTTCTGGTTCAGTGTAGAAAGTGATGGGTTTGACTGTGAAATTTCTAGGTTTGAATTCCTAGTTCTGACAACAAGGTCAAGGCTAAGTTACTTTACATTTGTAGTGCGGTAGGAAACCATTGTCTTGATCCAGACCCAAATGAACAAAATCAAACCTCTTGGTGAATTTTAACCCAGTGATTTCCTGCTGGAGCCTCTCTTTCAATGGCCAGGTTCTGCTCAGGAGCAAAGTGGCCTGCTTGGGTGCCAAGCTCCCCGACAGGGTTGTGATGCCAGGTATGTGCCCATTGACCCTTTCCCAGTGGGGACTGGTGTGTTATAGAAGTTTATAAAATGATGCATGGCCTGGAGAAAAGTTTTTCACTCTCTCACACACAATTCCTGTGCTTTTGATTTTGCTGCCAATAATGGGATTTTGAAATTCTGTGGGAGTTTGGAGGGATAAATTGCCATTCATATATTCTCTCCTACCCATTAAAACCCACCCCACACCATAACGGGGATCTGAGTGGTCACTGTCAGAAGAGGATGCTGTCGGTCTGATCCAGCCGACTCTTCTTAGGGTCTTAAATGGAGCTGAGAGAGATTGTCCAATAATGAAAGAGATTCTTCCCCTTTCCTGGTGCTGGGAGTTTTTGTCTCACCCCAAAAGCGTCTCCCTTGGGCCAAAGCCCAGCACTGCTTGTTGCCCTTTCCCTGATGGGCTCAGAAGAGGAGCAGGACTTCTGCTCCCAGGTGCTCCTCCAGGGACACCAAAGGCCCTCCAGTAACTCCTGGCTGGCTACATCTAATAACTCCCCTGGGACGAAGCCTGGGCTCCTGATGCCGCAGAGGCAAAGCACATTGTTGTGTCTGACGAAGCATGTAATCATTCATGTAACTGGATTATGGGGAGCAACAATTAAGAGGAAGCAGGAGACAAGCAAAACAGGCTGCCAATAGATCAGGAGCTCCTCAAAGAATCCTCCAGGCGCTGCCGTTTGCAGGACATCAAATTAGGAAAATCACATTTACATTTGCTTTGGGGCAATGAGCAGATAAAATGTTTAATTATTTATTAACAAGGAGCTAATTAATCTTCCGAAATCCTTTTGGTGGCACAAGGAACAAGGAACTTTATCTGTAAAATGCAAAATATCAAGTAATTAGCTATTTTCCCCCCTTTAAAAAAAGAAAAGGCTGCTAAGTAGCAACTGCCCATCTGTGCAAAATAAAGCCTGGCATTTATCTCCTAATGTACCATCGACTTAAATCATTGTCGCTTTCCACAAATCAGGATTAGGGAAATGGATCTATTGAGCATTTTACAAAAATAAATGTCGCTCTTTGTCTAAGGAGATAATGCCTGACTCTGCACAATGTAGGTCACCAACATTTCAACACAGCTCAAAAGTTTTGAATCCAGTGACTAAAGTGGGTGGCCCCCAAAATACAGCTTTGCGAAAGAAGGACGCCACCCGGTGGCTGCCTGCAATGATTCACACTCTGGGACTGGGTTTGAAGAGTTCTAGTCATTCTTTCGGTTTTCCCTGAACTTTGTGGCCAATATGCAGCATGCAATTTCCATTGTATTTGCAGGGCCTGACACACTCCCTGTACCGCTAGGGCTACAAAAGCTGGACCATTATCACTTCCAACGCATCATGGTAGCCCATATCGAGGAATGGTCTCTGTTATGAGACGTTTTGTGACCTCTCGGGCTCTTTCAGTTCTAGTGGCATATTGGTTCAAGTCCTACCCTCCAGAGCAGGAGGAAGCAAGTTTGTTCCATCCAACATGTGATAGACCTTCAAATATTTGAAGATGGCTCTCCTATCTCCTCTCAGTCTCCTCTTCCCCAGGCTAAACCCACCAAACTTCCTCAACCGTTCCTCATCAGACTTGGCTTCCATACCCCTCATCTGAGACGAAACGTTGCTTGTGACACAGATACAGGAGGCCAGGTTGGGTGAAATAACTGTGCGGCTTCCTGCTTCCAATTCCACTGGGTCACGATTGGAGATGCCTCTGTGCGACAGAGAACCTCAAAGGGGAAGTCCTGGCACCTTCTTTGGTCCTTGTCCTGTGGACAAGAGATCTCTGGGAACTCTGGCTTCCTCTGTGAGTTTCCTGGATCATTCTTGCAGAAATGTCAGAGATGCTTGAGTTGTTACTCCTGTATTTCAGGGGGTTGGACTAGATGATCCCTGGGATCCCTTCCAACTCTACAATCCTGATTCTATGAAACCATCTTGTAGGCAGTAAGGAGCTTCTCCCTCCCCACCTTCTCTTTCTCCTGGTCCCTTTGAGCACTCTGCTTTCCCCTTTTATTTATGGAAACAACTAAGCTCCAGATATTGTTGTGAGATGGGCACTTTATATGTAGATGAAATAATAAATACTCATGAAAAGCTGGAAGCAAAGGCTTGCAAAGGGTGATTTATGCGGCATTATGGCTTGGGAATACTGTGAGTGTCCTGGTCACAGCCAACCCCTTACTGCAAATCACTTTGTCTGGACGGGTTCTTCTTTCCTTTATTGCTCAGGATGGCTAATATGCATACAATAATTGAATTTAAGAGTTTAACTGCTGCCATATATATTTCTAAAGAGGGATGCTCCACTATGCCTCTGCAAAATCGTTCTGGAGGCCGCAACATCCCTAGGATAAATTTCTCTCCATCTCCGTCGCTTGTTGACATTGCAATGCTGGTGAAGTGACCGTCATGAATCTCCCCCTCCGAGGTTTTATCCAAACATCCCAACCTGAGAAGCTTTAGGGGGGCAGGAAAATCTGGGGGAAGGAAGAACACCAGGCTTGTCTGTTTTCAGTCTGGAACTGCACATCTATGCTCAGTAAAACCGGGAGGGGGGGTCAGAGGTGGCGGCAGTTGTGCTCAAATAAAACTGTTTCTCTTTTGAAGTCGGGATTATCATACAAGTGCCTAGAGGGCGAATCCCATGAGGATAAACTGAAAAAATGGGGTGTTTGGCATGAACAAAAATAACAGAGTTGTAGAATATGATTCTATGAGTCTATGAATTGTAGAGTCGGAAGGGACCCCCAGGGGCCATCCTGTCCAACCCCTGCAATGCAGGAATCTCAGCTGAAGCATCCAGGACAGAGAGCCCTCCAACCTCTGCTTAAAAGCCTCCACGGAAGGAGAGTCCATCACCTTCCAAGGGAGACTGTTCCAGAATCAAACAGCTCTTACTGCTGGAGGGTCCATGCCTGGGTCTAATCTTTCGATTTCTCTGAGATTTCCCTGGCTGAAAGTTTGCAGTTTCTGTCGACAAAGATTCCACAAGTGGGCTGAGCTCACTTTTGCAGAAGCAAAGGCAGAGCAGTTGAGGGAGAGGCTTGTTTTTCCTCCTGCAATTACTTCTTGTTATTTACTTTGTAGCTGGAAAGTGCTAAATATTTGGAGCACCCTCCTGTTAATCTGAGCAAGACTCCAGCTGCCGCTGCTGCTTGAGAAACGAGACCTGCGCATTTGTTGTTCTGAGCCTTTCTGCTAATTGCCAGCCCCGCTCGCAGCAGCCACATGTCACGATTGATACGGCGTATCGAGATCTGAAGCCGGGCTCCTCAGATGCCTGTAAGAAGCTGCACGGCCCCCTTGCTGGATGTGGCAAACAATTCATCAGCGCCCAGTGACTCATCGTCCTGGAGCAGCTGGCAGACAAATGCAATTAATAATGCCATGTAATTAAAAAACATAGATTAAGAATGTGAATGAAAGGAGAGGAAGCTATCAGGGTGCTGCCAGAATTAGCAAGGAGGGGGATCAGGGCCCGGGTCAGCTCCTGGCTAGATCAGGGCTGCATTTCAGGTGAGTCTGAGCAGCGGCACAGGGCTCCCCTCCAGCCCCTGACTGGAGCTGGCAGTGGGCTTTTGTAGCCCCACAACCAGATGACATGACAGAAGCTTGTAAAATGATGCCCCGTGTGGAGAAAGGGGATGGAGAAAAGTTTTTCTCCCTTTTGCCCAACACTGGAACTCATGGACATCCCAGGAAGCTGAGCGCTGGAAGATTTAGGGCATATAAAAGAAAGGGCTTTTCAGTTAAACTACGGAACTCACTGCCACAGGTGGCAATTATTGCCTCCAACTGGGATGGCTTAAAAAGAGAATTAGAAAAAAATCACAGAAGAAGAGAGGGCTATCTATCGAGGGCTACTGCCCAGTGTGGCTGGGGCAACCCAGTCAGTTGGGTGGCGTGCAAGTAATAAATTATCGCCGCCATCAGCCACAATGTCGCTGCTCCGCCTCCACAGTCAGAGGCAGCAATGCTTCTGCATCCCAGTTGCTGGAAACCACAAGAGGGGAGAGTTGCTCTTGTGATCAAAACCTCCTTGCAGGTTTCCCACAGGCGTCTGGTCGGCCACTGGAATCGGATATGAGTCACTATAAGCCACAGAGCCCTTCCAGGGGGGAAGGGCGTATTTCAGAAAGACTGAGCTAACGTCCCAAGTCATTCGCAGATGCCAGAGACTGAGGGCAGCTCTGTAGGCTACTGGTCTCTTTCCAGGCAGAATTCAAAGGGCTGGTTATGACCTGTAAAGCCCTATATGGCTTAGGTCCAAGCAATCCAAAAGACCCTGTTTCATCATAGGAACCCAACTGGGCTCTGAGATCTCTGGCTCTGAGATCTCTGTCTCTCAGTCCTACCACCCTCACAAGGATGTTTTGAGGGAACCTGAGAGAGGCTCTTCTCTGTGGTGGCTGCTCCCAAACAACTTTGGAACTCCCTGCCTGGAGAAGTGAGACTGGCTCCTTGCTGTCCTTCTGCAAGCAGATTCTTCTTGTTCCAAGAGGCTTTTGGGAAATGACTGCTTTTAATGAAAGGGCTAGTGCCTTGCTGCTTTTAACTTAATTATAAATATGTTTTAAACAGATTTTATATATGTATATAGTTTTAGAATAGAATAGAATAGAATATATTTTATTGTCACTGTCTCCTTCGGGGACAACGAAATTACTTGGCTGCTCAATCCACCCAGATAGGGCATTCCACGCAAAGACAAAACAACTACAAAAACACTGATTAAAACCATACACACTGATTAAAACCATACAATGATAAAACATAACAGGTAAGATTAGATGACTTCAAAGTCCAGGCTTCCCATTCAAATTCTATCAATGTTTAATTGTATTTTAATGATTTTTAAAATGTTTTTAGCAGTTAGTTCTTGTTTTTACCCGTAAGCTGCCGTGAGTCCCATCATGGAAAAAAGCAGGGTATAAATATATTTTTTAAAAATATTATTATTATTTCCCAGGGAAATTGATGCCAGAAGCTGCTCCAGTTCTAGCATTCTGCCAAAGGAAATACTTGGCCAGGTAAAAGCCGAAATCACAGTTTATGTGTTTGTTTACACAGCTAAAACAGAAGCAATAAAAAGCCTCCTGTATTTCTGCGTTTCTATAATACGACCTCAAGCGCAGTGAATAAAATGACATTGTTTAATGGTGAAACACAGGTTTGGTTAGTCTTAAGAGCACAGAGGCTAAATTTTAAAAGGCCTTTGAGTCCTATAAGCCGGATAAAGTGCTCCCTACAAACACCCACACCATCAAGGTTGGAACAAATTTTGTGAGATCCGGAAGGCCTGACATCTGGCATTCCAAAGGGTTCACACTAAATTCCATTTGCTAATATGTTGTTGGGTCATGTACACAGAGCTGGTGGCCACTGAGCCTCTTGGGCTTGCCGATCAGAGGGTCGGAGGTTCTAATCCCCACAACAGAGTGAGCTCCCATTGCTCTGTCCCAGCTCCTGCCAACCTAGCAGTTTGAAAGCACACCAGCGCAAGTAGATAAATAGGTACCACCATGGCAGGAAGGTAAACGGCATTTCCGTGTACTCTGGCTTCTGTCATGGTGTCCCGTTGCACCAGAAGCAGTTTAGTCCTGCTGGCCACATGACCCGGAAAGTTGTCTGTGGACAAATGCCAGCTCCCTCGGCCTGAAAAGTGAGATGAGCACCACAACCCCGTAGTCGCCATTGACTGGCCTGAACCGACCAGGGGTCCTTTACTTTTACCTTTACCTGGGTCATGTGCAGTGGTGGAGCTTCATGCTCTAGCACCTGGGGCGGAGAACAGGCGGGGGCGTGGCTGGCGCGCATCCTGGAGCATGGCATGCCGCCCGCAGGGGTGTGGCGGTCATCCAACCTCTACTTAAAAACCTCCAAGGAGGGGAAGTCCACCACTTTCCAAGGAAGTCCATTCCACCATCAAACAGCTCTTGTCGTCAGAAAGTCCTTCCTGATGTTGAGTTGAAATCTCGTTTCTTGGAACTTGAAGCCATTGCTCCAGCTCCTCCCCCCAGAAAACAAGAGAAAACAAGCTTGGTGACTCTTCCATGTGACAGAAAAAGTGTGTGTGAACTTTTAGTCTTCTCCTCTGCAGGCTAAACATACCCTGCTCCTCAAACATTCCTCACTGTCAATACATTTCTTATTCAAGATTTCATTGATGATTTGTGAGGCCCTGGGTGACCTGGGGTCCAAATGCTTGCAGATCTCTCCATGCCTGAGAGTTAAGATCTGCCCAGAAGATCCTCTGAAGCATTCTGCTACCAGGAGCTACATGTTGACACCAGGCAGGGCCTTCTCAGTGGTGATGCCTCAGTCGTGAGGCTCCCAATCCTCTGAAATTTGACTGGCACCAACCTCTTCCCATTTACCGGTAGGCGCCAGTTTAAAGCATGGCGGTTTCCTCACGCTTTTTGAAGTTGGAACTTGGAGATGTCCTGCAGTTTTACGGTGGTTTGAAATGTGGACTTTATTCTGCATTTATGGTCTTATGGTATACTCCAAAATGTCTATTACTGTTTCTGGCTCTGAGTTCTTCAGAAAAAGGGTGGGCTATACAATGCATATTTTAAACCAATCATTTAATTAATGATTAGACACTTTGGGAGACGCCTGCTCAGTATGGGGATCCAGAGCCATCCTTATCTCAAAATGAGCCTGTAACTCTGCCTTTGATGTCTGTCAAGCCCCTCTGTGTTTTGCTGCTGCTGTTTTCATTAATGAAATTTATTTCATTAATGAAAAAATAACGATGATGGCAACAGTGCTCTCGAAGCAGCTGATAAACTATAAAGAACAGAATACATAAAATTTTATCTGCCCATTATTTGCAGAGCCATGAACTCTGGATTCTTCTTACCTGTCTGCCCAGGAGGTCTTTTTACATATTGATTTTTTGTTGTTCTTTTTTACAATAATGTCTTTCCTCCATCCCTTGTCCTTTCCAGCCCTTCCTCTGGCCTTCGCCATCTGGGTCTGTGGAGCCCCTGACCCTGGTCCAGAGCAGCCAGGTGAGCAAAGAGGCTCTTGGAGGGGCTGCTTCGTGGGACCAAATCTACTCTTCCTTCCCAGAGGCCTTGTAAGAGATCTGGGGGGTGTAATTTTAAGAAACTGCATGCCTGACATTTTTGTGTTCTTGTATTCTATGTGTATTAATCATGTGTTGTTGTTTATTTGGGTATTTAGTGGAGAAGAAGCACAGAAAAGCATATATTGGAGATTCATAGGCCTTCATTTAACATTTAACAAGTTTGGGCTTGAAAAAGCGTTTTAACTCTCCGTTTCCTGGAACAGAACAGCAGGACAAGAAGAACCCCTTGCGAATAAGAGGAGGAGGAGGAGGAGGAAGTAGCCATTGTATAACCAATTCACTTTCTAGATTTAGCATAAATATTAATAGGCATAATAGGCCTGGCAGCAGGATCAGGCCCAAAGAAGTCCATGGGATCCAGCTTCCTGTTCTTACAGTGGCCGACCAGATGCCCATTTCGGGAAGCCTGCAAACAGGATCTGAGCACAAGAGCAGGAACTCTGCCCCACTTCTTATGGGGAACACTTGAGGGAGTTGGGGGTGTTTCACCTGGAGAGAAGACTGGGAGGTGACACGGTGGCCGCCTTCAGATATCCAAAGGGCTGTCATGTGGGAGATGGAGCAAGCTTATTTTCTGCTGTTCCAGAGCTCTGACCTGAACTGATGGATTCAAATGACAGGAAAGGAGATTTGGACTGTTATAAGGGGGGGGGGGGACCTGCTCTCTGTCCTTTATTGGGTACCCAATAGTCCATATAGAGTCCTTTTGTAGGTTCCCTATCGGTAGGAGAAAATAACAGAGGCCAATGAGAGAATATTGAGAAACAAAGCAGCTAGTAAGCCTGATCTTTATTAAACTGTTGCAACAGGGTCCTCACTCACCACACGCAGGAGGGAGCAGAGAACACAGAACAATGGTGTGCAAGCCCTTATATAGACATTTTGAAATTGCCACCCTCTAGCTCAAGACCACCCTCCCCCAATACATCATACATGCATCACAGAAGAGGTGGTCTACAGCAGAAAACCTGTCTGCCAGGTTACCTGAGAATGATCACTGATTACATTATTTGGGCAGTCTAGCAATTCCTTTGTGATGGTAAATACTCTGTTCCTGAATCCAGGTCACAGACCCACCCTATTCATACACAGAGACAGGATTAGGCCCTTAAGGATATTTGAGCACAGAGACAATGGGGAGGTTTTCCTATTTCCTTTGTCCTTGCAGAGAAACATTTGAATTCAATTTGGGAGAGACAAAATGGTTTCAGGACTTTTTCCTGTACTGTTTCAAACATTCGGTTTATATATTTATTTATATATGTGTTTGCCTGGTACATTTATTTTTCATCTTAGACCTTATGATTCTCATAACAGGACTAAACCTTAGGAAGAATTTTCTGGTGACAAGAGCTCTTTGAGGGTGGAATGTGCCTGGAGGGCAGCGACTGAGGAGGGAGCACAAGGTGAGCTGAGCTTGTAGGTTTTGTGGGTTTGTCTTTTTGGGGCTGTGTGTGATTAAGTTTGTGTGCTTATTTGTTTCCTTATTTGTTTGTGTGTTTCCCAGGCTTGTGTGTGTGAGAGAGTTTGTTCTGGCTTGTGTGAGTGTGTTTGTCTGGTGACTAGCTGTGGGCGGAGCTAATCAGTGCCTAGAGGGCAGCGGCGCGCGCCTGGCGGCGCGCGCAGTTTGACCTATCTTTTGATAGAGGAGAGCTAGTCTCAAACGTTTACTTGGGGAGACCTAGGCTTCTTTTTTGAGTGTCCTGACTTCAAGCTTCAAGATGGAGGGTGAGGGAACAACTGTAGTCGCCTGCAATTCCTGCGCAATGTTTGCCTTCTTGCCAAAGGATGTAGGCAACTACACCTGCAGCAAGTGCAAGTTGGTTGCCCTACTAGAAGACAAGGTCCGGCAACTTCAGAACGGGGAGGGAACAACTGTAGTCGCCTGTAATTCCTGCGCAATGTTTGTCTTCTTGCCAAAGGTTGTAGACAGCTACACCTGCAGCAACTGCAAGTTGGTTGCCCTACTCGAAGACAAGGTCCAGCAACTTCAGGCCCGTGTATCTACGCTCAGAAAATTAAAGAGCTGGAGCTTTTCTTGGATGCAGCAGAGCACACTGTCTCCACCAAGCAGGAGACAGGGCACATCTCTGAGGAGGAGATCAGTTCCCCAACTCAGGAGCCAGATGTATGGAGGAACGTGACTCACAGAAGTAGAATGCCCAGGGATCGCTCTGAGTGTTTAGAACTACAAAATCGATTTGAAGTGCTCTCAAATCTGGAAGATGAAGAACAGACTCCATTGGAAGATCTCTCCCTCATCACAGTTGATTAGGTATATGAAGACGAGCAACATAGTCAGTCCTCTGGGAATGTGCAGGCGACCTTGGAAGGGACAGCACATGTAAGAATCCCGACCAAGCCTAAGAGGAGGCGTGTAGTGGTGATAGGGGATTCCCTATTGAGGGGTACGGAAGCAGTGATCTGTGGGCCTGACAAGATGTCTCGAGAGGTATGCTGTCTCCCCGGGGCCAAGATCCATGATGTTACAGAACGGCTGCAAGGAATAATTAAACCCACGGATAAAAACCCCTTCCTTTTAGTCCATGTGGGAACCAATGACACCGCAAGCCATAGCCTCCAGAAGATCAAAAGTGATTATGAGGCTCTGGGCAGGAAGCTGAAGCAATTAAATGCACAAATTGTCATCTCATCTGTCCTCCCAGTTGAACGCCGTGGCCCAGGAAGAGAGGGGAAAATAGGAGAAGTGAACAACTGGCTTCGCAAATGGTGCCGGCAGGAACGGTTTGGTTCTTAGATCACGGTCTGCAGTTTCTTGAAGATGGACTTCTGGCAAGTGATGGGCTGCACCTCACAAGGGTTGGGAGGAATGTTTTTGCCAACAATCTCAAAAACCTCATCAGGAGGGCTTTAAACTGACTTATGTGGGGGAGGGAGACAGTGGTCCTGAAGGTAGGAGTCTATCAAAGGCTGAAGATGATCATCCAAAAGTCAAGGACCAAATGGAGCAAACAGCGCACAGACCTAGTGGTGGGAGGAAAAAATCCTTAAGTAGGAGACTAGGGGGAATGATCAATGGTTTTCAATGTCTGTTTACAAATGCACAGAGCATGGGAAATAAACAAGATGAACTTGAGCTCTTGGTACAGCAAACTAAATACGACATAATAGGCATCACTGAAACCTGGTGGGATGAATCTCATGATTGGAATGTAGTAATAGAGGGATACAATCTATTTAAGAGGAATAGACCAAACAGGAAAGGAGGAGGAGTGGCGTTATATGTCAGGGATGTGTATACCTGTGAAGAGATCCATGATTTAAAACTTCAAAGCCAAATTGAGAGTATCTGGGTCAAAATTAAGGGAGAGAAAAATAACAGTGATCTCATGGTGGGAGTTTACTATAGATCCCCAAGCCAAACTGAGGACATAGATGATGCCTTCCTGGAACAGATGACCAAGCATTCAAAAGGAAATGAGATAGTAGTAATGGGGGATTTCAACTATCCTGATATTTGTTGGATGTCAAACTCAGCCAAGAGCATAAGGTCGAACAGATTCCTCACGGGCCTTGCAGACAATTTCATTGTCCAGAAAGTGGGAGAAGCAACAAGAGGATCAGCCATTTTAGATCTGGTCCTAACCAATAGTGATGACCTGGTTAGTGGGGTAGAAGTGGTAGGATCATTAGGTGGGAGTGATCATGCTCTTCTGGAGTTTATTATACATCAGAAAGGAGCAACCAAGCATACTAAGACTCAAATTCTAGACTTTAAGAAAGCCGACTTCAGAAAACTTAGGGAAATGCTGGGTGTGATCCCATGGTCAGTAATACTAAAAGGGAAGGGAGTTCATGATGGATGGGAGTTTGTTAAAAGGGAGATATTAAAAGCACAACTTCAAGCAGTACCAATGAGACGAAAACATGGAAGGTGCCTAAAGAAGCCAGGGTGGCTATCTAATGAACTTTTAACTGAGTTAAGATTTAAAAGGGATATGTACAAGAAATGGAAAAAGGGGGAAACCACCAGAGAGGAATTCAAACAAATAGCCAGCACATGTAGAGACAAAGTCAGAAAAGCTAAAGCACAGAATGAACTCAGGCTTGCTAGAGAGGTTAAAAGCAATAAAAAGAGTTTTTATGGGTATGTCCGTAGCAAAAGGAAGAACAAGGAAACAGTGGGGTCACTTAGAGGAGAAGAAGGTGAAATGCGAACAGGGGACGCAGAAAGGGCAGAACTCCTCAATACCTTCTTTGCCTCAGTCTTCTCCAAAAAAGAAAACAATGCCCGACCTGAAGAATATGGAGCAGATGATTCAGCAGGGGAAACACAGCCCAGAATAAGTAAGGAGGTAGTACAAGCACACTTGGCTAGTTTAGATGTATTCAAGTCTCCAGGGCCAGATGAACTACATCCCAGAGTATTAAAAGAACTGGCAGAGGTGATTTCAGAACCACTGGCAGTAATCTTTGAGAATTCTTGGAAAACAGGTGAAGTCCCAGCAGACTGGAGGAGGGCAAATGTTGTCCCTATTTTCAAAAAGGGGAAAAGAGAGGACCCAAACAATTACCGCCCAGTCAGCCTGACATCAATACCAGGAAAGATTCTAGAGCAGATCATTAAGCAAACGGTCTGTGAGCACCTAGAAAGGAACGCTGTGATCACTAAAAGTCAGCATGGGTTTCTGAAAAATAAGTCATGTCAGACTAATCTGATCTCATTTTTTGACAGAATTACAAGCCTGGTAGACGAAGGGAACACTGTGGATGTAGCCTATCTTGATTTCAGCAAGGCCTTTGACAAGGTGCCCCATGATATTCTTGTAAAGAAGCTGGTAAAATGCGGGCTAGACAATGCTACCATTCATTGGATTTGTAACTGGCTGACTGACCGAACCCAAAGGGTGCTCATCAATGGCTCCTCTTCATCCTGGAGAGAAGTGACTAGTGGGGTGCCACAGGGTTCTGTCTTGGGCCCAGTCTTATTCAACATCTTTATCAATGACTTGGATGATGGGCTTGAGGGCATCCTGATCAAGTTTGCAGATGACACCAAATTGGGAGGGGTGGCTAATACCCCAGAGGACAGGAACACACTTCAAAATGACCTTAACAGATTAGAGAACTGGGCCAAGGCAAACAGGATGAATTTTAACAGGGAGAAATGTAAAGTACTACACTTGGGCAAAAAAAATGAAAGGCACAAATACAGGATGGGTGATACCTGGCTTCAGAGCAGTACAAGTGAAAAGGATCTAGGAGTCTTGGTAGACCACAAACTTGACATGAGTCAACAGTGTGATGCAGCAGCTAAAAAAGCCAATGCAATTCTGGGCTGCATCAATAGGAGTATAGCATCTAGATCAAGGGAAGTAATAGTACCACTGTATTCCGCTCTGGTCAGACCTCACCTGGAATACTGTGTCCAGTTCTGGGCACCACAGTTCAAGAAGGATATTGACAAGCTGGAACGTGTCCAGAGGAGGGCAACCAAAATGGTCAAAGGCCTGGAAACGATGCCTTATGAGGAACGGCTTAGGGAGCTGGGTATGTTTAGCCTGGAGAAGAGAAGGTTAAGGGGTGATATGATAGCCATGTTCAAATATATAAAAGGATGTCATATAGAGGAGGGAGAAAGGTTGTTTTCTGCTGCTCCAGAGAAGCGGACACGGAGCAATGGATTCAAACTACAAGAAAGAAGATTCCACCTAAACATTAGGAAGAATTTCTTGACAGTAAGAGCTGTTCGACAGTGGAATTTGCTGCCAAGGAGTGTGGTGGAGTCTCCTTCTTTGGATGTCTTTAAGCAGAGGCTTGACAGCCACCTGTCAGGAATGCTTTGATGGTGTTTCCTGCTTGGCAGGGGGTTGGACTGGATGGCCCTTGTGGTCTCTTCCAACTCTATGATTCTATGATTCTATGATTCTATGATTCTATGACTCCCATAGAAGGTGGTGGATTCTCCTTCCTTGGAGGAATTTAAACTTCTTTCTTCTTCTTCTTCTTCTTCTTCTTCTTCTTCTTCTTCTTCTTCTTCTTCTGCGATCCCTCGTAGCCGAGTAAGATGGTCTTCCACAAACACAGTTTTAAAAGTGAGTCCGTAAGTGACTGTGGAGGCCAATTCTGGATCCACACGTCCTTCCACACTGGGGACATTGGTTTCCGGGCAGGAGTTGATCACGGTGTGGGTTTGCCAAGTGCGCCTTCTTCTTAGCACATTTCTCCCTTGCGTCCTGAGTTCGAGTGTCTTCAAAGCCCATGACACCTTTGGTAAAAGCTGCTCTCCAATTGGAGCGCTCGCAGGCCAGTGTTTCCCAGTTGTCAGTGTTTATACTACATTTTTGAGAGAGAGAGAGAGTCTTTGAATCTCTTTTGTTGACCACCAGCATTACACTTTCCATTTTTAAGTTCGGAATGGAGTAGTTGCTTTGGAAGACAATAATCTGGCATCCGCACAACATGACCAGTCCAACAAAGTTGATGTTAGAGTGTTTAGGAGAGACCAAAGGGAGCCCATCTAGTCCAGCATCCTGTTCTTACAGTGGCCGACCAGATGCCCATTATGGGAATCTCGCAAGCAGGACCTGAGTGCAGCAGAATCAACTCTTGATGGTGTTTCCCGCTTGGCAGAGGGTTGGACTGGATGGCGCTTGTGGTCTCTTCCAACTCTATGATTCTATGATTCTCTCTATTCCTATTTTCCAGCAACTGGTATCATCACCATCATCATCCGACCTTCAAAGGAAGCCACAAAGACAGCCTCTCATCCTGGCCAGCACACTCTCTTCCTCAGCCCCTTCCTTCTCCCCCGCCCTGACTTTTCTCTCTCCTTCTCCGGAGAGCCCCTCTTTCAAACGGCAGCCCTGAAGCGGCTCCTCCTCCCCTCGCCCTGCTTTCCTTCCAGCTGTGACTGAGCAGATGCTCTCGAATGAGCTCCGCTTTGCTCCTCCGCTTCCCAATCTCACTGTACAAATGCGAGAGCCGGAGAGTCAATCCGCTCACGTCCCCTGTAACTGCCTTTTGATGCTGGAGATGGTTTTCTCAGCGGAAGCCTTGGCTGCTCCATGCAGGCCTGCACTGGCAGGGAAATGCCACCATTAGCCAAGGCAATTCCACACGCAGGGAGGTGCTGCAGGAAGAGGTCTTGTTCACCGCATGGGCAGTGAGATTTCGAGAGGAGAAGGAGGAGGCAAAGCTCAGTTGTGGCAGCCATATCTGTGATTGCTGCCTGCCTATGAGAATCATACACTCGTAGAGTTGTAGAGCTGGGAGGGAACCCATAGGGTCATCCAGTCCAACCCCTGCAATGCAGGAATCTCAGCTAATGATTCCCTGAGAGGCGGCCATTTGGCCTCTGTTTAAAAACATGGATGTGGTTCTTTGGCCTGCAATGGTGTCAACTTGAATAAAATATGGGGGGAGGGCAGGTAAGCCCCACCCTGCCTAATTGATCACGTGACACACACCCCATTTGAATGGCAACGCCCATCAATTTGGAGGGGCGGCCTCCTCAAATATCTTATGGGAGGGCAAAGGGACCTTGTCCCCTAGGAGTTGACTCCTATGAGCTCCAGGGACCCCTTGGCGCCCCCTTCCCAAGCCTTGGCAGGGGCCTTGAAGACAGACCCCTCCTCCTCATCTCGCCCACCCACAACTTTCTTAGGGGCATTCAAGTGGCCCAGATCTCGTTTTCATAAAAACAGGAAGTGCCGCCATATTGAGTGGGAAGGGGGGGGGAAGGCATAAGAAATGTGTCAAAGGGACGCACTGTTCTGAACATCCAGTAATACACTGAAATGCTCACAACTTTTAATGTTGGAAACTCTAGCAAGTAACAGACCCGAAAATGCTGGGAGGGGGAGCAAAGCTGACACAAACTCATTGGAGGTTCTGAAACAGAAGTTGGGTGGGCATCTGTCAGGGTGTCTTCAGCTGAGATTCCTGCATTGCAGGGGGCTGGACTAGATGACCCTTGGGATCCCTTCCAATTCTACAATTCTCCACTTCCATGGCCATTTTCTGACTTACAAACTCTGTCACAGCAAGCAGATGGCAGCAAGGCAGCTGCTCCAACCAGGCCTTTGAAACGCCTTTTTTTTTCAACTTTTGCACAAGTTCTTTTCCTCTTTCTGCATTTATCTATTGTTTCCCTTTCTCAAATACACCATCAAATTAAGCTGCGCTAATTGCTTCATGAGCAACCTTTCTGCACGAGGCTTATCCAGCAGAGAGAGAATTATATGCTGATAAACCCACTAATCTGCGCTTAGAAAGAGAATCGCATAAAAACATATTAATACCCTTCACTTAAAGAAGCCCCCTCCCTCGTGCTCCCCCCTCATTGACAAGTGAACAGATCTCTTGGGGGGGGAAGGGAGGATTAACAACACTCCTTCAAAATGCAGAGAATATACAGCCCAGAATCCTTTGAGGCCAAGGAATGGAGGATCAGCAACCAGAGGCCATGATGGCAAGCAGGATCCGACCACAGGAGCTTTCTCCCCTTTGGTGGTTTCCAGCAACTGGCCGAGCCATTGCGGCTAGTAGCCACCAATATCCCTTTCCTCCAAGGAGGGAAGAGTTTAGCCTGAAGGAAAAGTGTTGGGCCACAAACATCGGCCCAGTGAGGCTTTCTGAGAATGATAATCTGGCTGCTTCTGATGCCATTTCCAGCTGCTGAGAGCGGAGAAATCCCAAAGTGAGCCGCTCCTTGAGAGAGGAGCTGGTCCTGCTGCTGGGGTCCTGCCTCTTCCTCCTCCTGTGAGCGCCTCCTGCCAAAGGATCCAGGGCCAAAGAGAGACATCAGCGTCATCCCAAAGCAGCCTTCCCATTTTAACAAAGGGCGCACTCTTGAAACGCCAAATTGTGGGGTTTGGGGGCATCTTTTAAACACAGAGAAAACTGAGGGAATGTTCAGGGATGCAGGAGAGGATATATTGTTTGGTGTTAACAAGTTCTACAATTTAGCAGAGTAACATTCCCCTTTTTAAACTTGCACAGTGGATGAGGTTGCTCAGGCTCGTTAAAGCCTCTAAAATAAGTTTCTTTGGTAATTTCCCCTTTAGTCCCTCATAAAAAGATCGACAGGACACAGTCTTCTATAAAAGTATAAAAAGAGTTTACTCACTCACTCATTCTGTTCACAGATGGATCCCAGAAGGCAGACTTAAGTTACAAAAGTAATATACCTAGAAACTATCCCATGAGGAGACAGCTCTTTTGTCCTCTCTTGGCTGGAAGCTGGAAGCCAAGAGAGCATCTTAGGCTAAGCAGATGTTGCTTCTTCGAGGAATGGAGTCAGAGAGAGAGATGGCAGCCTCCGCTGAGGTATTTTGTTACCTGCATAGGTGAGGTCACGCCCACCTCTGGTCACAGGTAGAGGAAGTCTGTCCCAGCCTAGGAGGAAACAGGAAGTTCCGACTGGCTGGTCCAGACATCCCCTTTTTATGTCCACTCTAGGGGTGTTGTACTTGACTGCTCTGTGTTTCCCATCCCACAAAAACCTTCTCCCTGAAGAACACATTGAGGCTGAGGCTTTGTGTGGTTGTGGTCCTTTGCTCGGCTGGCTCTGGGAGCCTCCTTCCTTTTCCTCTTTGGTCATTTTCATTTCATCAGCTGCTATGTGACACTTTGCCTGACTTGTATCTGTCTGGAAGATTGATTGGTTTGTGCACAACTTTCACAGCTGCCCATTATCGGTGTGTTTGGGAATTACTGAAATGGAAGAGTTTCCCCCTCAGATCTCTACAAAGCGATGGCAGCTGCAGCCCAAGAGGCTGGATGGCCGCCTGTCCGGGATTTTCCAGCTGTGATTCCTGCATTGCTGCGGGTTGGACTGGATTACCTTTGGCACCCCCTCCACCTCTGCCATTGGAGGATTCTGCATGAGGGGACAAGGGTGGCTTGCTCCCTGTGCTCAGTGGCCACTGGTTACTGCTAGCTGGAGTCCTGCACCCGGGTCCAGCAGAAGTGTGAGATGGGTTTTAATAGGTAGGAGAGGAGATATTAATTGCAGTTTATCCCTCCAGGCACACCCACGTGTGTGGGCTGATTTTAAAGTCCCACCCTTACCAGCAAAATCAAAACATAGACTATGAAGCCTTCTTTTAAATAGGTCAGGATGAAAAGCAAGCTAGTTCCCCCCCTTTCTTACCTCACTTAATACAGGGTGCGCTATGGTCTAACCACTGAGCCTCTTGGGCTTGCCGATCAGAAAGTCGGCAGTTCGAATCGTTGTTCTGTCCCAGCTCCTGCCAACCTAGCAGTTCGAAAGCACGCCAGTACAAGTAGATAAGGTGACCCAGGTGGCGCTGTGGGTTAAACCACAGAGCCTAGGGCTTGCTGATCGGAAGGTCAGCGGTTCGAATCCCTGCGATGGGGTGAGCTCCCGTTGCTCGGTCCCAGCTCCTGCCCACCTAGCAGTTCGAAAGCACGTCAAAGTGCAAGTAGATAAATAGGAACCGCTCTGGTGGGAAGGTAAACGGCGTTTCCGTGCGCTGCTCTGGTTTGCCAGAAGCGGCTTAGTCATGCTGGCCACATGACCCGGAAGCTGTACGCCGGCTCTCGGCCAATAAAGCGAGATGAGCGCCGCAACCCCAGAGTCGGACACGACTGGACCTAATGGTCAGGGGTCCCTTTACCTTTACAAGTAGATAAATAGGTGGCAGGAAGGTAAACGGCGTTTCTGTGCACTCTGGTTTCCGTCACAGTGTTCCGTTGCGCCAGAAGCGGTTTAGTGCTGCTGGCCACATGACCCAGAAAGCTGTCTGGACAAACACCGGCTCCCTCTGCCTGAAAGCGAGATGAGCGCTGCAACCCCATAATTGTCTTTGACTGGACTTAACCGTAGGGGTCCTTTACCTTTTACTTTACCTCACTTAACAAAGAATTTGACAACAGACTGGTAAGTAAGTTTATAATGTCATTTACTTACTCATAGTCTTGCATGGGTTCTCAGCTACAGCAACAGTAAAAACTATGCAGGTAAAATCATAGAATCATAGAATCATAGAATCATAGAGTTGGAAGAGACCACAAGGGCCATCCAGTCCAACCCCCTGCCAAGCAGGAAACACCATCAAAGCATTCCTGACAGGTGGCTGTCAAGCCTCTGCTTAAAGACCTCCAAAGAAGGAGACTCCACCACACTCCTTGGCAGCAAATTCCATTGTCGAACAGCTCTTACTGTCAAGAAATTCTTCCTAATGTTTAGGTGGAATCTTCTTTCTTGTAGTTTGAATCCATTGCTCCGTGTCCGCTTCTCTGGAGCAGCAGAAAACAACCTTTCTCCCTCCTCTATATGACATCCTTTTATATATTTGAACATGGCTATCATATCACCCCTTAACCTTCTCTTCTCCAGGCTAAACATACCCAGCTCCCTAAGCCGTTCCTCATAAGGCATCGTTTCCAGGCCTTTGACCATTTTGGTTGCCCTCCTCTGGACACGTTCCAGCTTGTCAATATCCTTCTTGAACTGTGGTGCCCAGAACTGGACACAGTATTCCAGGTGAGGTCTGACCAGAGCGGAATACAGTGGTACTATTACTTCCCTTGATCTAGATGCTATACTCCTATTGATGCAGCCCAGAATTGCATTGGCTTTTTTAGCTGCTGCATCACACTGTTGACTCATGTCAAGTTTGTGGTCTACCAAGACTCCTAGATCCTTTTCACTTGTACTGCTCTCAAGCCAGGTATCACCCATCCTGTATTTGTGCTTTTCATTTTTTTTGCCCAAGTGTAGTACTTTACATTTCTCCCTGTTAAAATTCATCCTGTTTGCCTTGGCCCAGTTCTCTAATCTGTTAAGGTCATTTTGAAGTGTGATCCTGTCCTCTGGGGTATTAGCCACCCCTCCCAATTTGGTGTCATCTGCAAACTTGATCAGGATGCCCTCAAGCCCATCATCCAAGTCATTGATAAAGATGTTGAATAAGACTGGGCCCAAGACAGAACCGTGTGGCACCAATACTTAGGTTTACAGCAGAAACTATCTCAGGCATGTGCCTGACCTGGAGCAAGCAGCCCTCCACCCTCCTTCATGGCTGGTCGGAGAGAAAGAGGGGAGGAACGGGGAATTACTATTTGTTTCTTCCGTCCCAGGAGAGGAGGGGAAATGACATCACACAGAGTCCTCTCTACCCAGTACATTTCTATGGTCTATCAGCAATGCAGGTCTGTGGCCGTATTCCCTTCTCATGCGAACTAGCAAGACTATGCATTGTTAGGTTTGGCTCCTAAATCTCCCACCAACTGGCCTTATCCTGCACCAAGGCCCAGCAGAAGAGCCCCTTCGGAGGAGGTGAGCCCAGGGGCCCATCGCTCTGCCAGCTTCTTGTGAGCCTCCGAGGGCTGACGCCTCACCAGGAAATGCGGGTCGGCTGAACAATCCTTCTGCGCTGCTGCCAAGGACGTCTGTCAAGTGAAAAGAACTGTTACAAAAGCCTTAGACAGGGAAGGAGCAGACAAAGGGATGCATAATGCAGGCTGGAGGTGCAGGATGCAAGCGCTGAGTGCCAGCTCTTCATCTCTCTGAAAAGACACTTCCGAGGAGGAAATGGAGTTTCCCTTTCCGCGGCTTCTGGGGGGACCTTTGGGGGATCCTCCAGGCCGGGCACAGGAAGCCGCTTGTCTTGGGAAAGAGGCTCACTGGGCAAGAGCTGCCTGGCCTGGCTCTCTCCCGGGAAGGCTGGTGGGGCTGCTGGACCCCTGCGCTCCTTTTCTCATAGAGCCAGAACTGTAGAGCTGGAAGGCACCCAAGCGGTCATCTAGCCCAACCTCCAGCAATGCAGGAATCATGTGGCAATGGAGGTGGACTGCCACAGACACTCTGGCCAGGGCATGACTGGGAGGGACTAGCAGCCAGCCCCCCCCCCCCAGCAATCCAGGTTTCTCCCGCAGAAACCCTGCCCTTCGTGGGTTTGTCGGAGGGGGGTGGGTTGCCACCGCTGCTGCGGTTCACACTGAGAATCGCTCGGCATATAATAAATAAACCCCACCCCACCCCCCACAATTTCTTTCATTTTCCAAAACCTGAAATTTCAATCTCTGGTACAAGTTTGCCCCCCCGGGGAAAACATCTGAGAATGAATTGGCTGACACAGAGTGAGCGGAAATTCCAATCTGGAGGAAAAACAACCAATTCTGTAAAACCGGTAATTGGGTCTCTTTCCCCTCAACTATATACATGCATCATCAGGACAGATCCTGAGGTGGTGTTGGGGAGACAGACTCTGGGGGGGACAGGGAGGCAAATGGAGGAAGGAGAGAAAAGGGTGGGGGACAGGACGAAGGTCTCAAGAGCCCCTTTCCATCACACCACAGTATGCCAAATGGCGGCAAAGAGCATGTGCAGAGAGCCCTTACCCACAGCACTTAGTAAGGAGAACACCGCCCCCTGACACCTTCCATGTAAAAGGTAAAGGTAAAGGACCCCTGGATTGTGAAGTCCAGTCAAAGGCGACTATGGGGTTGTGGCGCTCATCTCGCTTTCAGGCCAAGGGAGCCGCCGTTTGTCCACAGACAGCTTTCCAGGTCTTGTGGCCAGCAGGACTGAACTGCTTCTGGCACAACGGAACACCGTGACGAAAACCAGAGTGCACGGAAACGCCGTTTACCTTCCCACCACAGAGATGCCTATTTATCTACTTGCACTGGTGTGCTTTCGAACTGCTAGGTTGGCAGGAGCTGGGACAGAGCAACAGGAGCTCACTCCATTGTGGGGATTGGAACTGCCGACTTTCCAATTGGCAAGCCCCAGAGGCTCAGTGGTTGAGACCACAGCGCCACCCGTGTGGTCACCCCCTGACACCCTCCATGTGGACGTGGCTTAGCTAGTAAACATTTCCCTTTCACCAAGGAGGTACCTGAGTTCTAGTAAAAAGCCCATCAAGGTCTGGGGGGTCTCTGAGGGCAAGAGGCCACTTGGGGTCTTGAGTTGAACCTCTGGGACCCTAGGTGGGGCAAAGGTGGAGACCCCCCATTGTAGGATGGCTTGAGGAGAGGTATATCAATGGGTACTAGCTTTGAAGGCAGGCCATGCTCTGCGCTCCACAGTTGGAGGCAGCCATGCTTCTGAAGGCCAGTGGCTGGAACCCCAGGAGGGAGCTGCTCTGATGCTCTGGATGAGGCAGGCCTGATCCAGCAGGCTCTACTGATGGATCTCCTCTTTACGGCCCATGCCTTGGCTGCTTCAGGACTCACAACAAGTCATTTCCTTGTAAGATTAATATCCCACCTGTCATCACAAGTTCGCCCAGCGTGGGTCACATTCCAGTAAAAGGAAGAGGAGGAGGACAAGAAATCCTGTGCAGTCAATCAATAAATGAAGAAACGTCACCAGAAACCAAAAAGAGAAAACATAAGAAAGCCATCTGAGGTCTCAGCCATTTCTCCGGCTCCCTGTTTCCTCTGCCTGGCCTTTCAATATTTTGGAGCCCCGGGAGGGAGGGAGGGAGGGAGGGAGGAGGTCTCTAGCTGAGATTGACAGGCAGCCCGGGGGGGGGCATTTCTCAGACAAGTGAATTGCCCTGATTTCCTGCCCCCTCGGAGATGGGCTTGTAATAATGCCAAGGTACACATGGGGAACGTGCCTCGACAGCCTCTCCTTCGAGCCTGTGAGGAATCATCTCTGGTCCCCTTTAATTAAGGTTTGTGCTCAACAAAGTTTGAAGAAGCCTTTAATTCATCATCTCTTTTCTTCTGGCAACTTCCTGTTAGCAGCAGTCGCAACGGCTTCGCAGGCGCTTAATCGGATCCCCCCCCTTTCTGGTTACAGAAGGATTAATGCCCAGAACTCCCAATCATTGGAGTCAATCGGGGGGTACCAAAAGGGAGCCCCCCAATTCACGCTTGCCCTGGGTGGAAACTCCTCATGATGAATATAAGAACACCAGAAGAGCCTGCTGGATCAGGCCAATGGCCCATCCAGTCCAACATCCTTGAGATGCTCCCATCCCAGTCTTTCCTATAATCCTCATCTGCCCATACTTTCTGAATCTGGTTTATTTGCAATTCCACCAAGTGGTTCTGTTCATATTTATAACCATCAGAAACACAAATGCACACACACATTGCTTTTTGGCTGTTTTCAAGCAGAGGGTGGGTGGCCATCTGTCAGGGATCCTTTAGCTGTGAATCCTGCACTCCAGGGGATGGACTAGATGACCCTTGGAGGTCCCTTCCAACTCTATGATTCTACGAATCTTTGGTTTTGCCCCGCCAGTCGCCTTTCTGGGTGAGGGGAGAGCAGAGTGCCGTTGTTCTTCCGTGTTTGTTGCTGACTCTTGCTCAGAAAGCATCTGCTTCCCCTCGCCTTTGCCACGGCTGTCTTTTGGCAGGCGGCGCCAATGTTTGCCTTTGCAAGGTGGCTCTGCTGGTGCCTGGCAAATGTGCCAACCAGCCAAAGGGCTCAGGCAGCATCTGGCAAAGACGCATCAAGCAGCCCAGAAACAGCTGCTGGGAGATAAAGGCTTTATATACAGCTACGCAACGCAAATAAGGGTTGCGCTTTTCAAAAATGTTACCAGCAAAATCATTTTGAGCGCCTGATGCTTCCCTTGGGGAGATCTGGAGAAATAGGTGGAGGCTCTTGCTCTGCTCCAGCAGCTGAAGGAGATGTCTCTGTCCTGCCTCCCAGTGGAGAATCATAGAGACGGAAGGGACCCCAAGGGTCATCCAGTCCAACTCCCTGTAATGCGGGAATCTCAACTAAAGCATCCATGACAGATGGCCCTCCAACCTCTGCTTGAAAACCTCCAAGGGAAGAACATCCATGACCTTCCAAGGGAGTAAAACAGACAAATTCCTTATGATATGGTACAACTTTATTCAATACAGAATGTCAATGATGATTCATACAGTCTAAACCTGCATCCAGCATTTACATGGTTAATTCAACAAGATATATTTGATTGAGGCGTATCTCCCCTCCTCTCTTTCATTTGAATATTTATGTTTAACATCAGCACACATTGCTAGACACTCGATGGTTCCTCCATATTCAATATTTCTTGGTTGATTCTTTTTCTATTCTATATTTTTCTCAATTTGCAAATGTACAAATTGAGATGTTTTGATATTGTATTCCCTCCTTAAAAGCAAAAGAGAAAGTTCTTTACAAATAGAAAGAAAACCATCCCTCCTCCTCCTCCTCCTCCTGTCTCCATGGAGGTTGGGCTGGGAACCCCCAGCTGATGTCCCCCCCCCAGCAGGGTTTCCCAGCTGAGCAAGTGCCGGAGGCAGCTCCTGCCATCCTTCTGCCTCTGCCTGCAAGAAGGAGATATGCAGAGCAAGGTAAAAAGTGCAGTCCTTTCGCATTTCCAGAAATATATGCAAATGAAATTTTAATGGTTTCTGATGCCCTTCCCCCAATGTGCAGAAGACGGGGCGAGGGGAGGAGGAGGAGGAAGAAGAAGAAGAAGAAGAAGAAGAAGAAGAAGAAGAAGAAGAAGAA
Source organism: Darevskia mixta (assembly GCA_034641385.1). Lineage (NCBI taxonomy): Eukaryota > Metazoa > Chordata > Lepidosauria > Squamata > Lacertidae > Darevskia > Darevskia mixta. The sequence continues at coordinate 191,158 of JAWWNH010000141.1, read as the reverse complement.
GAAGAAGAAGAAGAAGAAGAAGAAGACCAGGGGACAAGAGAGCTATTTACACACGCAAAAGGACTAGAGAAACAGCTTAGATGCTGCTTAGATTTCCTGCCAGCTCAGGTCATAGAATCATCAAATTTGTAGAGCTGAAAGGGACCTCAAGGTCCATCTAGTCCAGCCCCCTGCAATGCAGGAATCTCAGTGAAAGCATCCAGGACAGATGGCCATCCAACCTCTGCTTGGAAACCTCCACGGAAGGAGAGTTCACAACCTCCCGAGAGAATCTGTTCCACTGTGGAACAGCGCTTGCTGTTAGAAAGTTCTTTCTGATGTTTAGTCAGGATACTTAAAGCCATTAGTTCTGGTCCTCCCCTCCAGTGCATAAGAAAAGAAGCTTGTTCCATCTTCCATACAGCCCTTCAGAGAATTGAAGGTGGCTCTTGTTGTGAGTTTGCGGGGGTGGGGTGGGGGTTGAGGTCATATACCTGAGTCCCTTCTAATTCCTGGATCCAACAAGGATCCAGTTGCTGGAATAGCCAGACAATCTTGGTAATGGCCCTAAAGTATGGGTCATTAAGATAACAAAGGGAGGGGCTCTGTGCCAGAAACCCAATGTGTGGGCTCCCCTCCCTCACCTCGCTGGTAGTTAGACAAGGCGGGTGAGAGTTGCGGTTTGTGAGCTGGAAGCAAGGAGCAAGCTACAGGAAGTCAAGCCTGATTTCTGCTGGAATCCAATGTGGCTATGGGAGAAGAAAGACCCTCTTGGGGTGTTAATGCTGTGAGGCCTTCCATCACAGGCTCCAGTTGTATAGATGTGTAAATAAACCATCTCTCCTAAAGACACCACAGTCTCCTCTGTCCCTCATTCCAAGGAAACCAAACCCTGGCTAAGCAGCTGGAACCCCTGCTCATAGTTTGGGGTGGCAGACAAGACCCCAATATCTCCCCTGTCTTCACTTCTGCAGGCTAAACAGACCCAACTCCCTCCATCATCCCTCCAAAGTCTCCGCTTCTAGACCTGGGATCATCTCGATCTCCCTTCTCTGCACTCCTTGTCAACATCTTCCTGAAACCGGGATGCCCAGAACTGGGCCCAGGACTGGCTGCAGTTCCCAGGAGAGGGAGAGAGGCAGCCAGAAGAGCAGAGACGGAGGAAGGATGCTGCTGCCTCCTTTTGCCCCGTTCTGTTCATTCAGACCTCCGTGCCCTTTAACGCTCTTGCAGGCAGTTATTTAGTACAGATTGAAAAGGAAGATGATGGATGGCAGCTCAGAAGCTTCTCTCAGCTTGTGACACGTATTTATCTTTGACAAGATGAAGAAAGGCCCCTTCTGTCCAGATCTGTCTCAATTAACCGCAAGCAGCCCGGCACCAGCTATTAAGGGACGGCGCAACAATCCCATCGCATTGGAAGGGCCTTGCTCAACTCCATCGGCCTCCAATTAAACCTGAACCTGAAGACGAGGGCAGCAGTTGCAGCAAAATCCAGCTTGGGGCAGTGGGGGCTGTGGGTCTCCTTCCCTGCCAGAAGGCATATTTCACGGCAACATCGTTACGCTAAAATTGCCTCCATTTTGTCCTTATTAGGAGAGGTCCATTGATGGCTACTAACCACCAAGGCTCGGCTCAGCCTCCACAGTCAGAAGCAGCAGTGCTTATGAAGATCAGTTGCTGGAAGCCACAGGAGGGGAGAGCGATCTTGTGCTTGGATCCTGCTTGCAGGTTTCCCACTGAGGCATCTGAGTGGCCCCTGTGAGATCAGGAAGCTGGACCGGGTGGGTCATGGGCCTGATCCAGCTGCAGGTTTCTTCTAAAGTTCATTGCAGGCCAGGGTTGTTCTCTGAAAAACCTTCCAAGCACCATCTCCAGACGTAGCAGAGCAGCAGCCACAGGGATCGAGCCCAAAGGCTGCCCAGCTGAAGAGGAACTTTCTTGCACTTGGTAGATCTTAAGTGTTGGGTGGATTGAGATACGTAGGAGAGAATATTTTATACAGTAACTATCCTTCCTCGGTCTCACTTGTGTGAGAATGCAAATAACAATTTCAGCAGAGTTAAAAATCACCATGTTTACATTATCTCTGGATGCGATTCTTCTAGAAAATTTAAACCTTCTTAAACCTTGGGATGATATTTTCCTCTTTTTTTTTTAAAGTAGAGCCCCAAAGCAGCAGCTGGATCAGGCCATGGGGCCTCCTGTTTCCTGCAGTGATCAACCGGCTGCTCCAGTGGGAGACCCTCCAGCCCCTTTCAAGCCACTCTAGCCATTGACCATGACTATGATATCTTGTGGCAATGGGTTCCATAGTTTAACTACATGCTGTGTGGAGTACTCTGTCTTCGTCCCTGTCCTGAGATTCCTCTCATGGCTTGTTCTTTTTTCTATTGTTATTGGTTTTAATTGGCTGTCTCCAACTACCGGTAAGTCATATTTGTTTGTTTATTTAATTTGTATACTGCCATTCATCAGTGGATCTCAGGGTGGTTCACAACATAAAAAATGCATAATAAAAACAAGAACAAATAAAAAACCCACAAACCAATAAGTGCCCCCTCACCGCACCATTGAAATCAACCACTGAAATCCTTGGCCACCCATTCATTCTATGGCATAGAGCAATCTCTTTGCTTGCCCTATGTGTTCATCCCAAGAGATGCTGGTGATGGAGGAGGAACTCTGGGGAATTTCTCAACTAAGGAGTTATAGTATTACCATTCAGGAAACAAATATCTGCAAAACTTCAACCTTTCAAAACAAAAATTTTAACTGCCCTATTCACATCAAGTGACTTGAAAAACAAAAACATCCTCTATTGACTGTTACAAATTGATTTCTTTCTTTTCTTTTCTTTTCTTTTCTTGTCCTTCCAAACATCCGATCGATACCAGAGACTAGAAAACAAGAAGATATTTACACACACAAAAATACCTGGGAAGGTAGAATGGAGGACATTCAGACCCAGAACTTCTGCAAAATCAAAATCAAAATAGGGCACACTGTGATCTCCTTTCATTATACTGTACAGTGATTGTAGCACACCCAATGCTGTGTTTTGGTCAAAATGCATTCAGGAAGCCTCCACCACCTCTGTTTATAGTCTGTCTTTCTTTCTTTCTTTCTTTCTTTCTTTCTTTCTTTCTTTCTTTCTTTCTTTCTTTCTTTCCTCCTTTCCTCCTTTCCTTTCTTTCCTCCTTTCCTTTCTTTTCTATTTACATATCCCACCCTTTCAGTTGCACCAGTGGGAAGTGAGGCCACTATCAGTCACCAAAAATCAGGCCACCAACCTAATTCCAGAAGAAATCACCTCCTCTAGCACAAAATCATATCAAGGCCTGGAAAGGGGAAGACTCTGCGCTCTGGCCCTCAGCCTGGCACACGAGGGAGGGAAGGGTGGGGTCTATCCAGAAAGTGAATCTCTCCCAAGCTCATTCTCCCAAGAGGCCCTGGAGGGAGGTGGATGACAGTGATGGTCAAAGGTCCTTCCGGGTGGTGAAATCCATGGAGCAGCAGGGGATTCCAGACTGAGGTTTGAAATCCCATTGCTTCTGGCTTTATCTGTGAAGGGAAAGGGGCCCAACCTATTCACCATCTCATCTTCGCTCTGTTGTTCTCCTGGTGGCCCAATGCCCCAGGCAATCACCTCAGAGGAAGCAAGCCTTGTTTTGCTCAGTTAAAGGTAGATAGCCGTGTTGGTCTGTCATATCTGAAGAAGTGTGCATGCACACGAAAGCTCATACCAAGAACAAACTTAGTTGGTCTCTAAGGTGCTACTGGAAGGAATTTTTTAATTTTATTTTGTTTTGCTCAAGTAGCTTTCAACACTTGCTGATTCCAGGGGATTAGTATTGTCCAGTACACAGCCTAATACATGGGGTCTTGCTTAATACACATTAGTCTGAGGCCCGGATTTAACACCTAGCCTTAATTAAATTCTAGACCCCAGAATTCAGGCTTTCTAGCATCCACAAACTCGTAACACTATAGAAGAAGTGTGGCTTTTGCCCACCTGGCTCAGAGCAGGAGCATATTCTGGTTCAGAGAAGCAACCCAGGGCTGTCTTGGCTACTGGGGTGAGAGAACTTATCCGTGAGAAACATATGTGGTGGTGGCAGTGACTGAATGGCACTTGCAGAGGGATGTAATTAATTAGAGCAATTACCAGAGCCCAGTCCCAGGCACTGCTGCCCAGGGAGGCCAGACCCATTTGTCTTGCTTTCTTCTCAGCAGGAGGGAGCTTAGAGTCTCTTTGTCAGCTTCTCTCCTGGAAGCTGCCTTGGACCCCAATGGATAATGGTGGTCCATCAGGAAAGGCCACTGGGGTGGGGAGGCTGCTGAGCCGCTGGGCCAGCTCAGAAGACACTGCAGAAGCGGTGATGGCAGCTGCTCTGATTCCTGTGCAAAGCCGCCTGCAAATTCCAGCATTTCCTCTGTGTCCAAAAGGGAAGAAGGAACAAGGGGAGAGGAAAAGGGCGGCTCCGCTCTCTGGCAGCTGCAGATTTAACTTTGCGGTTGCTATCTGACTGTTCACTCCTTGCAGGGCAAAAGGTCCATTTTTAATAAACAACATAAAAACAACACTTTTTGCACCTACTTTATCATGGGGTGGGGGGTTCGTGCTACAAAATAAGTGCCACCATGGAGAAGGGCCACCTCCCTCACTGAGAGTGGCAGTGTGGTGTAGTGGTTGGAGTACTGGACTGTGACCTGGGAGTCCAGGGTTCAAATCCCCTCTTGACCATGAAGTTCACTGGGTGACCTTGTGGCCAGTTACTGCCTCTCAGTCTAGCCTACCTCACAGGGTTGTTTTGGAGATTAAGTGAGGAGGGGGAGAAGAACTACGTATCTGGAACCTTGAGCTCCCTGGAGAAAAAGGCAGGATATAAATGCAATAAACAAACAAACAAACAAACCACGAATCTTCCTGCAAGGTCACAGCAGGGCAGGAGGAGACACCCAGCAAGTGTCTTTGAGGATAGGTATTATTTCAGGCAATCAATTATATATTTCGAGCACAAAGCAGGTCATTTCATTCCTCCCCCTGCTTGGCTAAACTACGTTTTCTTCAAGGTAAAAAGATATGTAATTAAGTTCTGAGCATTTGCTCCCTGCTCTCAAAGTGATTGAAACCCGTTTCCTCCCATTAACACTGGCCTCTAATTAGCCAGGCGGTGCCAGACAGTTGCTGCTCGATTGGAAAGAGGATTTCTTCCAAAAGGGGGGCAAAGCCCATTTGGATTCACACTGGTCCTGTATGATGTGGGAACCTTCCTCAGCCGTCCCAGGTGACCTGGGCAGCAATGAGCTTACGCTGAAGCAACAGATACCGAGGCGGCTGTAAAATGACAAGGCAAAAGAGCTTGGTCAAAGAATGCACTGGGAAATTGAAACATGTCCCTTTTGATGAATATTGAGGGCAGTGGGCAAGACTCTGTCCCGTCCCATGCCGCCGGGTGAGAAGGACCTTGTGGGGCTTCTGCCCAGGTCCCTGGTTGGGGGAGTGGGGCAGCAGGGGCTTCTGGAGTCTGCAGGTGCAAGAGGGTTTCACAAAATGGTCTTCTCAGCCCAAAAGGCCTTCCCCTCATTAAGTGCGCGGAGGACTCTACCCTTAAGAACTTCTTCTTTGGCAATCCCTCATAGCTGAGTAAGATGGTCTTCCATGAACACAGTTTTAAAAGTGAGTCCGTAAGTGACTGTGGAGGCCAATTCTGGATCCACACATCCTTCCACAGTGGGGACATTGGTTTCCAGGCGGGAGTTGATCATAGTGTGGATTTGCCAAGCACGCCTTCCTCTTAGCACGTTTCTCCCTTGCGTCCTGAGTTCGAGCGTCTTCAAAGCCCATGACGCTTTTGGTAAAGGTTGTTCTCCAATTGTAGTGCTCACAGGCCAGTGTTCCCCAGTTGTCAGTGTTTATCACTACATTTTTTTAGATTTGCCTTGAAAGCGTCTTTAAACCTCTTTTGTTGACCACCAGCATTATGCTTTCCATTTTTAAGTTCAGAAAAGAGTAGTTGCTTTGGAAGACGATAATCAGGCATCTGCACAACATGACCAGTCCAACAAAGTTGATGTTGAAGATTTGTTGCTTCAACACTGGTGATCTTTGCTTCTTCCAGTACACTGGTATTAGTTCACCTGTCTTCCCAAGTGATGTGCAAAAATTTTCAGAGACACCATTGATGGAATCTTTCGAGGAGTTGGAGATGGCGTTTATAAGTGGTCCATGTTTCACAAGCATACAGTAAAGTTGGTAGTACAATAGCTTTGTAAACAAGCATTTTGGTTTCCCTGCAAATGTCCTCAAACACTGCACTTCATTTGGGAGAAAGCTGCACTCGCAGAGCTCAGGCAATGCTGGATTTCGGCATCAATGTCAGCCCTTGTGGAAAGATAACTGCCCCCAGGTAGGAGAAGTGATCAACATTTTCCAACATTACACCAATGAGTTGGATTTGTGGCACTGTAGAGGGGTTGTTTTGTGCTTGTTGGTGCAGCACTTTGGTTTTCTGGATGTTGAGCGATAGGCCAAGCTTTTTGTAAGCTTCTGTGAAGATATTTAGGATGGTTTGGAGGTCATCCTCTGAGTGTGCGCACACTACATTGTCATCAGCATACTGAAGCTCTATGATGGAAGTTACGGTAACCTTACTCTTTGCTTTCAGCCTGTTCAGATTAAAGAGCTTTCCATCTGTTTGATTTATGATTTCTACTCTGGTGGGGAGTTTCCCTTCAACAAAGTGTAGGATCATGGCAATGAAAATAATAAATAGAGTTGGGGCAATAACACAACCCTGTTTAACACCTGATCCCACTGTGAATGGTTCACTTTGAGAGCCATTGTTATCTGCGATTGTTGCTGTCATATTATCATGGAGGAGCGAAAGGATGTTCACAAATTTATCTGGGCAGCTGATTTTCAGAAGGACAGTCCACAGGGCATTACGATTTACAATAAGGACATCAGAACAGCCAGCTGGATTAGGCCAGTAGCATCCTCTTTTCAGTGGTTGACCAGATGCCCCTTATGGGAAACTGCAACCCTACACACACACAAACACCACGTAGAATTGGCCCGTTAATTGTCCCCTAATTTTCCCAGGTTGCAAAGACCGTTCTCCCCAGCTTGTGTCCAGGGAAACTTGTTCAGTGAAACAAAGAAAGATCTGAGGACCCTGTTAAGAAAGTCCAACCATTATCAAGAAACAAACTCTTTGAGTTAAACTGGTGTCACGACCTCCTGTTTGTGAAACAGCAGCAAAGTGCCATCATCTTTTCCAGTTGATACTAACAATGGACAGTTTACAGGAGGGACATAAAAGCAGAGGGAAGAAAGTGGAGTTCAAAAGCCTCTGTTAGCCTCATTCCCTGGCCAGATGGGAAGGAAGGGGGGGGCGGGTTCAGAAGGCCAGACAGAGAAATGCAGGGAAGGGGGTTTCTAAAGAGGTCACATTGCAGGAGCAACAGGGGGAGCTGGTGGGCCTTTGACCTTTGCAGCAGCTGGCATTGCAATCAAGGGGAAGATACCCCAATATTCAAAGAAGCCCATTCCAGCAACTGCCACAACACACAACACACACACACACACACACACACCAGAGGGGAACCCAGAAGAGTCGTGGGCTCCTGCCTGCCCTGGACAGGAATAAACACATTTGCAGAGCAGAAAGTTTATAAAATGATGAATTGCCTGGAGAAAGTTACAGGTAGGTAGCCGTGTTGGTCTGCCATAGTCAAAACAAAATAAAAAATAAAACAATTCCTTCCAGATATCTGAAGAAGTGTGCATGCACACAAAAGCTCATACCAAGAAAAAACTTAGTTGGTCTCTAAGGTGCTACTGGAAGGATTTTTTTTGTTTTGTTTTCTTTTGCCTGGAGAAAGTGGAGAGAGAGAGGTTTCTCCCTGTGTCATAACACCAGAACTGGAGGACATTGAATGAAGCTGAATGTTGGAAGATTTGGGATGGATAAAAGAAAGAACTCCTTCAGTGAAACTCTGGAACTCACCCTCCCAGGAGACAGTGATGGCCCCCAACTTGGATGGCAGGATTAGGCCATTTATGGCTCCTAGCCACAAGGGATTTGCTTTTTCTCTACAGCTGGAGGCAGCCATCCTTCCAAATCCCAGGTGTGCTGGAAACTACAGGAGGAGAGAGTTGCTCTTGCGCTTGGATCCTGCTTGCAGGTTTCCCAGGGGGGCATCTGGTCGGCCCCTATGAGACCAGGATGTTGGACGAGATGGGCCCCTTCTGGACTGATCCAGCATGCTCTTCTGAAGTTCTTTTGACTGACAATATGAGAAACCACTGAGAGAACCAGTTGTCCCTGACTGTCCTGTGCAGAGGATCCACCAGAGCAATGAAGCTGGTGGCTTCCATACCAATTCCAGTTGGAAACAAGCCCAGACAGTCCGTGATTTCTGCACCTCATACTCAGGACCAGCCCAAGACATTTTGCTGCCTGAGGCAAATGGCAAAATTCTCTTTCCTCTTCCCATGGACCAACTGGAGACTGACTTCAGCTGTGGCAAAGGGACTTAGCATTAAACCTTAGGAAGAACGTTCTGAGGGTAAGGGCTCTTCAACAGAGGAATGGATGACTGTGAAAGGTGGTTTTCTTCCTTGGTGGTTTGAAGCAGAGGTTGGGGACCATCTGTCAGGGATTCTTGAGCTGTGATTCCTACATTGCAGGGGGTTCGACTAGATGACCCTTGGGTCCCCTTCCAACTCTATGATTCTTGTTGTGTACTGAAGGGCAGCCAACTAGCTTAGAGGGAGCAGCACAGGACATGCAGTACACAGAGCGCTCCTCCAACTGAGGAGAACCATCCTGGAGAGCGGCCACTGTATCCCTCTCCTCAGCATCTGCCGCCTGAGGCATTTGCCTCACTCTGCCCAAGGCTCGTGCTGGCAAGTATTCCTACTCCCTGTGGCTCCTTTTCTCGTGAGGGCATCTCCAAGGCATCTCTTCCCATCCCAGAACTATGGGAAGAAAGGTGGATTGGTCTGGAGCTGCCTGGTCCATTTGCCTTGAAGAGCAGCCGCAGGGGCAACGGAGATGAGCTGCTGGCATGAGTCGCTTGGCCCACCCCAGTGCCCCTCCCCACCCCGCAGAGCCTCCTGGCCTACGCTGAGAAAACACATGTAGGACTTAACATTTAACAGACAAGACACTGGTGACAAGACACATTAGTCTCAAACTTCCCCAAAATGCCGTTACTGAGGCTACGCATCGCCTGGGCGGTCCCCCCCCCCCAGTGACGCTGCTTCCATTCCTATTAGCTCTGCTGCCTCCTCAGCCCCACAAATATTGGCCAAGCTCATTTATGAAAATTGCTCAGAAGATTGTGAAAGTCAACAAGGAGCCAGTTGGCGGGTTTCTGCACGGATGGCTGATGGTTTGAGATGGTTCAGTAAAGGGAGGCAGAAATTGCTCAGGAACTGTGGAGGTGGAAAGGACCCCAAGGGTCATTCAGTCCAGCCCCACGCACTGCAGTGTCACCCCCAACTGCTGGAAGAGGCCCCCTCAGTCCATCCCCACCCTTCAGTGTTTCCAGGGCCTGAGATCTGAGGCTTCCTGGTGCCAGGAGCATCTAGGCAGGTCACACTGAGAACAAGAAGACTCACACTGCCTGGCATTTGGGCAAGCAGGAGACCCGGAGAGCAATTCAGTTCTGTTCTGTATGGATCCTGCTGATCCCAAAGGATGTCAGCAACTGTGCAGAGAAAAAAGGAGACCCCTTTCCTCTGACTGACCCCCCCACCACCACCACCACCATGCAGGGCAACAGCTAATGTGCAGGATGAGACCCCCTTAAGATATTGGAAGATGGTTCTCCTCTTCTCCAAGCTAAACCCACCAAACTCCCTCAACCATTCCTCATCAGACTTGGTTTCCAGACCCCTCATCTGAGATGAAATGTTGCTTGTGCTTATTTTGATACTGTTGGAATAAGTTACAAAGGTTGGAAACTTATGGTTTGAGTACTTCCTCCTTCTTCCTCCCAGCTTGTCATCTCTGGACTCCCAATTCCCTTTCTCCAAAGTTGTCTCCATGGAAGGTAGCAAGTACGTTATCAGCATACCCATCCACGGTCAGTAGCTTTGGATCTGATGGGGTTAGATCAAGCCACTTTCTTGTCTTCTGAGGTTGGCAAGTGCTGTCCTAGCTCTTCTGGCCCAGAATCGGTGTCCAAGGTGAGAGCATGGAAGCGATTTTGCAACTCTGATGACAAAGTGTGGTTTGTGACTGTCCTACTTTTGTGCGTCACATTTCTCCAGGGATCAGACTCTTGCAATGGGCAACTTTCTCCAGCCTGGGGGCACCCCATCTCTCTTGGTGCTCAATCTCATCCAACTCGGCTCTATCAAGTAACTCTGCATGTGGCCCTGTTACTTGAGCTGTGGCTAGGCAGGCCTCAAGTTGATGCCCCTTCTCTTCCAGCAAGACAACCAGCTGGCACTTGCTACCAATGTCCTGTTGCTTGTTCTCTGGCAGAATGGCAAACATGACACAGGTCACTGCCTCAGCTCCCTTGCCCTCATGCCTCTGCTCCTATGCCCACCAGTTCTGGGCACCACAGTTCAAGAAGGATATTGACAAGCTGGAACGTGTCCAGAGGAGGGCAACCAAAATGGTCAAAGGCCTGGAAACGATGCCTTATGAGGAACGGCTTAGGGAGCTGGGTATGTTTAGCCTGGAGAAGAGACGGTTAAGGGGTGATATGATAGCCATGTTCAAATATATAAAAGGATGTCATATAGAGGAGGGAGAAAGGTTGTTTTCTGCTGCTCCAGAGAAGCGGACACGGAGCAATGGATTCAAACTACAAGAAAGAAGATTCCACCTAAACATTAGGAAGAATTTCTTGACAGTAAGAGCTGTTCGACAATGGAATTTGCTGCCAAGGAGTGTGGTGGAGTCCCCTTCTTTGGAGGTCTTTAAGCAGAGGCTTGACAGCCACCTGTCAGGAATGCTTTGATGGTGTTTCCTGCTTGGCAGGGGGTTGGACTGGATGGCCCTTGTGGTCTCTTCCAACTCTATGATTCTGTGATTCTGTGAAGAGACAGAACTCTGAGCCTCCCCCTTAAACTCCCCCACTAAACGCCCTCAAAAATGCCCCAGGATCTGCTCTGAAAAGCTCCCTTTTTTGTTCTCTGTGGGGCCCAAGCAGATTGTGGGGCATGTCGTAAGTTCTATCTGTTCCAGAGCCATTAACATTAATTCTTGCCTAGTCTACCATGTCATATAAAAGGGAATTTGACAAATTCAGACACATTAATGTTGAAAATTGAATCTGTGAGATGAATCACAATGCCTTGTCTTGCAAGGACGGAGGCACCGCTTCATGGCAAACGTCTCTCGCAACTCTCAGGGTGATTAGTGCAAGCCTGGTTCATTAACCGGCTCTTTTCATTGCAGAAGGCCCCATCCAGCTGCTCTTAAAGTCTGCACTGAAAAGTCAGACAAGCTGGAAGTTACGGGTGTCAATGAATCATTGTTGTTGAAGATGGAAGAGGAGGAGGAGGAGGAGGAGGAGGAGGAGGAGGAGGAGGAGCTCCTCAGTCCTTGGGAGGTTCAGGAGCAGAAGCACCAGGAGAAAGCGAAGGGAAGGGCATCAGCCCAAGGAGGAGGAGATGGGCACCCACAAGCTCTGCACAGGGACAGGAAAGTGCAGAGCCCAAGGAGGAGAGGGCAGGAGGGGAGGAATGGGATTAGGAGAGGCAGGTGGGAAAGGGCCCCACCCCCAAATATCTCTGGGAGTAAAGCGGAGGAAACAGAAAGCAAAGAGCTCCTCTTTGAACAGAGGCAACCTGGAGTTTGGGTCCTTTCTCTTGTATATTTTTGTTCTTGGGTGCTCTTTCTTGGGGTATCTTCAAGCAGTCAAAAAGCAGCTTCCTTGAAGTGGTTTCTTATCCCCAGTCTGACCCCCTCAAAAAAAAATACCTTTGCTCTGTGCGTGAGGGAGGGGGTGGGTGGGGGTGGGCCAGGTCAATCTAGAGGCATTCCCACCTTTCAGGTGACCCTGGGAGGAGTCACCAGCAACACATAACTAAAGGTGCAAGGCCTGATCCTGGCCCCATCCTTGCTGCTGAGCAAAGGAAGGGTCCATGGCCTTAAAATGGACTTCAGGTGGGGGTGCTTAGGCCTGCAAATTAGTCTTTGTCACCCCAGCCATCTTTTTGGTCCAGGGTCTAGTTGCTAAATGGCATTAAATTTCATGTAAAGAAGGGAGCTTTCATTTCATCCTACAATTAATATTTCAAGACCACTTTAGCAATCCCAAAGGCCACTGAGTTGAGGGTGCCATTTCCACCTTTGGCTCTGAATACAATCAAGGCTTAGAGCCAGCGCTTGGCAACTCATCCAATGTCCACAGGGCATCCAAGGGATCTGCCTGTTCCTGAGACCTCTCACCTTTGGCACCAACACTGCCTCCCTCATTTCCCAGCTCCAAGGGGAGGGACCAAAAAGTTGGGGCTTCCTACTGAAGAACATCTCGGCATTAACAATTATCTATTCATTTATGGGAAGTAGGTGTGGATGCTAAGAAACTAAGAAGATTCTGCTGGATGAGGCCAATGGCCCATCTAGACCAGCCTCCTGTTCACACAGTGGCCAACCAGATGCCTGTGGGAAACCTGAAAGCAGGATCCAAGCACAAGAGCCCTCTCCCCTCCTGTGGTTTCCAGCAACTGGCATCCAGCAGCATTGCTACTTCCAGCTGTGGAGACAGAGTAGTGCCTTCAGGCTTAGTAGTCACCGGTCATCTTCTTTTAAACCATCCAAGTTGGTGGCTGCCACTGCATCCTGCAGGAAGCAGTTCCAGAGTTTAGCTATGGGCTGCGTGAATAAGTCCTTTCTGCACATCTCCCCAGATATGGGACCACATGTGTCCTTGCCACAGAGGCTGTCTCTTCACCTGCCCTGCCTGTGACTTGGCATTTCCCATCCTTCATGGAGAGAACCTTCCGTTTGCATCTTCTTGCAGCAAGCAGAAGGATCGCCTGGGCAAGGTGATTGAGCGGGTGGTCTCTGAACAACCCCAGACACACCTGGAGGATGCGGACCATTTGGATCCCTTCCCATCAGGATTCAGGCCTCATCATGGTTAGATTACTACAATGTGTTATACGTAGGGCTGCCTCTGAAGACGGTTTGGAAACTTCAGCTGGTGCAGAATTCAGCGGCCAGGTTGCTCACCAGAGCAAGGCGGTTTGAGCATCTTACACTTATCCTGGACTGACTGCACTGGCTGCCAATTAGTTTCTGGGCCCAATTCAAAGTGCTGGTTTTAATCTATAAAGCCATAAAGGGCTCAGGACCGCAATACCTCAAGGATCGCCTCTTTCCATGTGAACCTACCCAGACCCGAGATCATCTTCTGAAGCAGTTCTTCGTGTGCCCCCTCCTCAAGAGGTCCAGAGGGTGGGAACATGAGAACGAGCCTTGAAAGAGCGTCTCCACCCCCATCGTTCTGCCCCAGTCACTGATGTCCTCCTCTGAGTGTCCTCTGTTGGTTCCCTCATTGCGAGAAGCAAAGTTACAAGGAACCAGGCTGAGGGCCTTCTCGGTGGTGGTGCCCACCCTGTGGAACACCCTCCCATCAGATGTTAAGGAAATAAACAACTATTTGACTTTTAGAAGACATCTGAAGGCAGCTCTGTTCAGGGAAGTTTTAAATGTTAGATGTTTTATCATGTGTTTAGTATTCTGTTGGGAGCCGCCCAGAGTTGCTGGGGAAACCCAGTCAGATGGGTGACATACAAATAATAAAATACTCATCATCATCATCATTATCATCATTCCCTTGGGACAAAGGAATGTTTCCCCTCCATTTCTTGAGGAATCTCCCTCCTCTTGAGAGACCACCCAAAGGAGCAAAAGGATCTTCGCAAACCCAGAACCATGTTCCCAAGGCGAGTGCCATCTCCTCTTACAGCCTGCAGGTCTTCCTGCAAACAAGGAGTGTTCATCTCCATCCTAAGCTCTTCTCATTGGGTTTAAAAAAGAATATTTTCCCAAGATATTTCCTGTTTAAGATGCTGCTTCCTTAGAACCTCTGGTTAAAAGTGGTGATGTACATCCTTTGTGTGTGTGAGAGAGAGGTTTCAGCAAAAAAAGAGACTTAAAGCGCTCTCTCAATCGCTCTCTAGCTCACACATATTTCATTCAGCAGGACTGTCTTGAGATGTTCAGAGGTTGACCTCGGAGGACTGAATCTGCGGCAGGATCCTGGCAAGCGATCCCAGGGAGGTCAATTAAGGAAGGCACCTGCCGCGTCTCCTTGGGGGCGCTTCTCCGATCGCAGCATTGGAGACGAGGCTGCTGCCACCTGGTGGGAAAAGCCTGCCTTGCAAGGCTCTCCAGGCTTACCAGGATTTGCACTGGAAGGAGGAAGAATAATAGAATTACTATATCATTGTAGAGTTGGAAGGGACCACATGGGTCATCTAGTCCAACCGCTTGCAGTGGAGGCACCACAGCTAAAGCATCCATGACAGATGGCCATCCAACCTCTGCTTAAAAACCTCCAAGGAAGGAGGGTCCAACACCTGTTCCACAGTGGAAGACTCTCCCTTGGGAGACGGTGGACTCTCCTTAACTTTAGCTGAGATTCCTGCATTGCAGGGGGTTGGGATAGATGACCCTTGGGGTCCCTTCCAAGTCTATGATTCTATGACCTTCCAAGGAGTCTGTTCCACTGTCAAATTGCTCTTAGCCTCATAAAGTTATTCCTAATGCTGGATTGGAATCACCTCTATTGTTGTATGAATCCACTGGTCTCTGGTGATTCTGTTGCTGGCTCCACAGCCGTTCCTTTCCCCCCACCTCCCTGGAGCAGCAGACGGTTCTGTGAAACAGAGCTGGTTCAGACCCAAAGAACAAGGCAGTGGATCCAGCTATTTGCCCGCAGGACAGGGAAAATAAGAACAGGCCCCCGGCCCAGCCCTCTGAGCCCTCCTGCCTCCAACCATCCTTGGCCTCCATCGGAGATGCTGCAGCCGTTGGTTCCCTGTGCCAGCAGCGCAGGAGGGGCACCTGTGTGACCCTCCTAACATCACAACTCCAGCAGCTGTGGGCTTGTGATGCTGGGGGCCTGGTTGCCTTGGGATCTCTGTGGTCCTTGCCAGCCATCTTCTCCAGCTGCTGCCTCTGTCCTTGCAGGGGGCAACCCAGAAGCTCAGGTGCCAGCCCTGGGCCTGGCCTCCCTTGAGGGAGAAGCAGGGAGCAGCCCTGACAAAGTGATTACAGTATATGGCTGGCGCTCAGCATAATTGACCTCCCTGAGCAGCCATGGCGAAGATGGAGGTTTGAGACAGGCCTCCAGAGCAGCTAGACAGGCAGATCTCACCTGGATAGAACCACATCAGCGTGAGGAATGTCAGTCCCATTTCCTCAGACTAATCATGGGGAAATGATGGGCTCTTAGGCGACAGCTGGTCCCACTTGAGCTTTGGGTGTTTAAACGATCTTTTCATTCATACACACACACACACACACACACGTACCTCAGTTTATTCAGGGGGAGGCTACCGTTCCCAGTGCTGTCCCCCACCAAGCATCTCCTGCAAAAACATTTCAATGAAGCTGAATGTTGGGAGATTCAGGACAGATAATAGAAAGTCCTTCACGCATTGCAGTTAACCTATGGAACGCACTCTCGCAGGAGGCAGAGACAGCCACCAACCTGAATGGCTTAAAAAGAACTTTAGACAAATCCATGCAGAAGGAGAGGGCTCTCGATGGCTCCTAGCCAGGATGGCTCTGCTCTTCCTCCACAGCTGGAGGCAGCAATGCCTCTGAAGACCAGTTGCTGGAAAACACAAGAGGGGAGAGTTGAGAGCCAGTGTGGTGTAGTGGTTAAGAGTGGTAGACTCGTAATCTGGTGAACCAGGTTCGTGTCCCCACTCCTCCACATGCAGCTGCTGGGTGACCTTGGGCTAGACTTCTTTGAAGTCTCTCAGCCCCACTCACCTCACAGAGTGTTTGTTGTGGGGGAGGAAGGGAAAGGAGAATGTGAGCCGCTTTGAAACTCCTTCGGGTAGTGATAAAGCGGGATATCAAAGCCAAACTCTTCTTTTCCTTCTTCTTCTTCTTCTTCTTCTTCTTCTTCTTCTTCTTCTTCTTCTTCTTGCAAATTTCCCATTGAGGTACCTGGTTGGCCCCTGTGAGAACAGGATGCTGGACTAGATGGACCCTTTTGGCCTGATCCATCAGACTCATCTTAAGTTATTATGTTATTATTTTGTTGATTGCCATGGCAACAATAAATCCAACCCTAACTCTTCCATCATTTATTATTATTATTATTATTATTATTATTATTATTATTATTATTATCATTATCAGGGGTGAGGAGATGGGTCTGAAGCTGTTTAGAGCTTTATATACCAACAGTAACATCTCAAACTTGGCCCAGTAACAAATTGACAACCAGTCTCTGAGCAGAGATGTCCTACGTTGTCATCTCGTCACTCCTGTCAGCAACTGTGCTGCAGCATTCTGCACCAACCACAGTTTCTGAGTCAGGCGCAGAGGAAGCCCCACAAAGAGCACATTGCAGCGATCCAGCTGTGAAGTCACACGGGGCTGAACTGCTCTGGTCCAGCTCTCCCAGTCCAGGAACTCTCATAGCTTCACACCAGGAGCAACTGGTAAAAGGCACATCTTCCACCAATTAAAAGGCCGGCAATGGCAATGGTGCTTGGCTCCCTCTTCTTCCATCCCCTTTCCTTTCTCCTTTTGTGCTGTGCCTGTTGGAGTCTAAATCTGCAAAAAGGGACTGGCTTTGATCTTTGAACAGCATTTAGTAAAATTTAGGTGCTTTAGAAGGAAATCATCATCATCATATGTTCAACTTATGTTGATTCTTGCAAGATATTTTCCCAGTCGCTGCAATGTGCCAAAAAGATATTTAGATAAAGAGGAGATTTGAAATTGTTTGACATTTCAACCTATATTGCTGAGAGAAAGATCAGAACACATTTGATTTTGATTTTTTTTTGCACTTCAATTTTATTCAAGTGTTGCCTCAGCTCATTTCTTCTGAGTTAATTTAATTTTGCTCAGTGTACATGTCTCTCACTGCAATGGCTGCTCTCTCCGCGTCCCATGGAGTCTGCTTTCCATCTGGGCTTTGTGGTAAAGGCCCTTCCTCCTGCTCCACTTGCGGTAAAAGGGTAAAGGTAGGTAACGCAAGAAGAACGAGACCCGCATCCCTTGCAGGAGCCCAAAGGAGGGAGCCAAATGCCAGCGGGCAGCTGTCACCCTGGGAAGACTCCCGCCCTGAAGGGCCGTCCCTGGGAAGATGAAGTCCAGAGGCCAGGACCCAAACCAACAGAGTCTACTCAGATTAAAACAAAGCTGAGAGGGGGGGGAGTTTCTGTTGTTGGCTCAGGTGCTGCTTGTGGGGCTCCCAGTTGGGGCATCTGGCTGGCCCCTGTGAGAAGAGGATGCTGCCCCCCCTTGGGCCTGATCCACCCTCTGCCAGTCTCTTCTGGTGGTGGCCTTAGAGGGCACAGCCATCTCTGCCTCTTTTCATTCCCCTTCCAGTTCCAAGCAAAGGAACCCAGGAAGCTGCCTTATCCTGAGTCAGACCATTGGTCTGTCTAGCTCAGCACTGACTACACTGACAGGCAGCCATGACTCTCCAGGGTCTCAGATTCCCAGCCTTCCCTGGAGATGCCCATGGGGATTGAGCGTGGGGCCTTCTGCTCCAGGGCAGACTCTCTCCCGCGGAGATGAGGCCCGTTCCCTCTGGGGACGTCAGCACACAACTCAAACACCCCACCCCCGTTTCACGGTTCCAGATCCAGCTTTGGTTTGAAGGGAGTAAGTTTTTCTCCTTCTGATTATTAGTCACGGAGGGTCAATTATTTATCATGCTGGCATCTTGGCGCTCCATGGCAGGGAAGCTTCCACGTCTTAATTAGTTTCCCCCCCGAGTAGCTTTGTTCAACTGCACCCCCTTCCTTCGCCAAGTTATTAAGCTCTTTAAATGCCATGTGAAATAATTTTATGACATGAGGAGTCTTCCTAACAAGAGGATTCAATTAGCTTTCTTAAACTGATAATATAAGCCGAGAGAGGCAGAAGAGAAGTATCAATATGATACACATGAAGAAAAAAGCAGAATATCTGGAACAAAGGACATTCCCGAGAGAGAAGGGCTTCCTGGCTGCCTCTGTCTGGATGAGACACTCTGGGTTGGTTAGCTGGAGCGAGAGAGGGATCAATGCTGCCAGGCTGAGACCCAGAGAAGGTGCTTTGCATGAACTACAGAGCATCAAATGCAGATCAGTTGCCTTGTAAATATTCCAAAGAGCAAAAAGGGACCATCCTTCTCTTCCTCTGATCTATTTTGCTTTAATTCTGCCACCAGGACATGATTGTCTCAGGTCTGCATCAGTGCCAGCCACAATTCCTAATAAACTTGGTATATATCAGTTTGAATTTTCTACACAGCAATCTGGAAATCTGATAATTGGGAAGATTATGACTATAACAAAGCAAACAGCAAATTAATCTGCATAACTGTAATATGAACGAGGAATGGCAAATCGCTCTCTCTGTTTGTTTGCTTTGCTTTGGCAAGGCTAAAGCAGTGTCATTATAAATACCAATTATATGAAACGTGGTGCACAAGAAAGGTTGCCCTACAGGTAGGATAGTGATTAAGTTGTGGGCAACAGACATCATTATGGCGGCAATTAATGCATTTTTGTGAAGCTCAGGAGAGGCTGAGGTAGCCTTTGTCAAATGGTGTACAGGACGAGCACTTCTTTCCAAGAAAGAAAAGCTGGCAGTGAAAGGATTGTGCTGGGCAGGACTTCAGATCAAGGGGAGCAAAATCTCCAGGGACTCTGCTCTGTGGAAGATGCGGCATATGGGAGCCAGCTAAAGCCATGGGCAGGAATATTTATTTCTTGCCTGGATATTTTGATAGTAGTATACATTTTGAAGTCATGGTGGGAGAGGAGCAAAAGAGAAAAGATATGACGGGAGACGAAGAGGAAAAAAGCATTTTTAAAACAACTGTGGAGGTTTGATTAAAGCAGTGATGGAGCAACACTGAGAGGAAAAAGGTGACAGTTTTAAATAACGGCTGGGAAGAGGGGGAAGAGGCTGTTTAAAACAAGGTTTGAGCACAGCGAGAAGAGAGTTTGGAAAAGCTCTGCTGTGTTAGATTTTTGGTGTGGACTTCTGTGTTGTACCCATCTCTGCTATTTCTTCTTGTTAAAATAGATTTTCTTTAAGAAAAACAATTCCTCAGTGTCCCTCCATCCCTGCTTTACTCACACTTCTGCTGCTCTTAGACAGCAGTGAGAAGGGAAAAGCACTGAAAGGAACAAACTGGCTGCTTTCAACTCTCCACTCTTCCATTCTTCAGCTGCCTCATGGGAGAGAGATGAAGGATGTGGAGCCCTCAACTCTTCCACACAACTTTCCTACAATGTATTTCACTCGTGATACCATGTGTTGTGAACTGGTCTTTGACCATAATAATAAATTATTACTACTACTATTACCATGTGTTGTCTTCAACCTGAAATTCCAGATTCAATGTAGTAATTGAGAAGATAAACTTTATTAACAAGCAACCCAACACTGATCAACCAAACTTAATATGCTCAGTCTAATCTAACCGGACAAGTTAACTGACAGGCTTGATCTTCAGAGAAAGATCATCTTAGCAGAGAAAGTGGACAGAGAAAAGTTTTTCTCTTTCTCTCATTGCACCAGAACTCATGGGCATCCTATGAAGTGAAAGCCTAGAAGATTCAGAGCAGATAAAAGGAAGTTCTTCTTCATGCAAAACATAGTTAAACTGTGGAACTCCCTTCCTCAGCAGTGTCACCACCAGAGAGAGAGAGAGAGAGAGAGAGAGAGAGAGAGAGAGAGCATTGAGTCTGTTCTGCCCTCTCCTTCAGACTCCAGCTTTTTTCATGTGGAGGAAGACAGATAGATGGACAGAATTCATTTGTCTCTAGAGAAGTCAGCTAATGGGCTGAGCCATTGTTCTCTTATCCAGGTTCAAATCTCTTCCCATCCATTCTGGAGGGATGCGGGTTGGTGAAAGGCAAAAGCTCAGGATCAGCCAGATTCTCCAGCCCATCAGTTCCTTTCCACAATCCGTTATTCCCTTCTGCAAATGTGATTAGTCCCTGGGCTGAATGACTTTCTCCATAACAGGATCTGCATGGAAGTGTCACAAGGAATTTCCCACAAGGTGAAGCGGAGGCAGCGGAATTGAAGGGGAGTGGGGGGGGAATTGCCTCTGGGCTCCCACCAGCCAAGGAGGCCGAGGTGTCACTGCCTCTTTCCAGAGGCGACCGCCTGGGAGACGCAAGGACGACCCTGTGCTGCCCATAAAAGAGCTGTGACTGTGGCAGACTTGGGCCTTCAAATTGAAGTGGCACCTTGAGCGAGGCCAAATTTCAGTGCCGCCTGTCATTGTTGCAGCGACCGACATGGCAGCAGCCGGTGCTGGTGAAACAGGCACACTCCCCTAAATCCACCTCTGGGTCGTGAGATTATTCTTGCCTGCTGAAGGCAGTTGCAAAAGGAGGCTGGTCAAATAGAAAATAAAGTGGCAGCAGGTGCCAGAGGAACTCTGAGAGCTGCTTTATGCAGAGAGTAGTGCTTCTTCAAACATCACAGAGTTAACCTATGGAACTCACTCCTGCAAGAGGAACGAATGGCCACCAAGCTGGATGGCTTTAAAGGGGCTTATGCACCTCACATCCACCCCGCCATATGCTCTGCCCTTCTGGGTGTCCAGAAGGGAAGTCCTGTCCCCATCCAAATGCGCATTTCATTGCTGTCCTTCCCAAGCCTCACATGGAGGGTGAGCACCCACACAAACGCACACCCTTCACAGCAAGGCTTGCTTCCCCCCCCCCACATCATGTCCCCATTTGGCCTCTGTATCTGCCGCCTGCTGCCAGAGTTACTTCACAAGGACTGGAAGGAGTTTGGGGGATTAATCTCGCCCTTCATTTTAAGGCTTCATTAGCACCGTCACTGCTAAGAGGCTTCCAGTGTCCTCCTTGTTGTAGCGGCTTCTTTTTTTTATTGTTGTCAGATAAATTAGTCTGGACCTCGTTAAGGGATGAATGGATTGCACCAGCGACAGAGTCATTTCAGGAAGCAGAGCCGGCCGGGAGAAAAACGCTGGGAGGGAGGCAAAGCAGGGCAGGAAGGAGACACACACACACACACACACACACACACACACACACACACACACACGCCCCGTGTGCCATGGCTGGGTGGCTGGATCCCCTGCTCTAGGAACTCTTCCCTTCAAGGAGGAGAAGAGGGCTCTTGGTGGCTCCAGACCAGGATAGCTTGGCTCTGCCTCTGCAGTTGGAGACAGCAGGAGAGGCTTCCCAATGCCAGTTGCTGGAAACCACCGGAGAGGAGAAAGCTCCTGGGGTTGAATCCTACCTGTGGGTTTCCCATAAAGGGCATACAGCTGGCAGGTGAGAACTGGATGCTGCAGTAGATGAGCCATTGGCCTGACCCAGCAGGATCTTCATATTGTTGTGGGTTGGGGGGTTGGAGCTGACAGGCTGAGCTTGCAATTCTGCCGGGCAGAGGGAGAGGAGGGACCTGCCATTAACCCAACACGAAAGCCATCTACAAGACAAAAGGCCCTACCAGTAACCAAGGGGGAGGTTGCCAGGCAACGTGGACGTGATATCACGCAGAAAAAAAGTTGTCCTTTTACGCAGAGGTTTTTGGCAAGGTGTTCAGGGAACAAAAAGGAGAAAGTGGAGAGAATTCCATGGAGTGCTGGCTGGAGGAGAGGCGGGGGGGGGGAGACTGGCTGCTTCCTGAAGTTATGAGAGGGGCAATGAGAGACATTCTAGTGGCAAACTATTCTGCACCTTCTCCGTTGAAGGCTCCAGGTGTAAATATGTGTAAAAGAAACCATATTTCAGAAAGACATTAGTTTTTGCTGGTGAGCATCTGGAACCCCTGGACTCTTGCTACTGCTCCCCAGGGATTGAGTGTGGCCTGTAGCACTGTGCCCTTATGAATGTTGCTCCCTTTTCCATGTGACAGCTCTTCAGATATTTGAAGATGGCTCTCCTATCTGGAGAACACGGAGAAATGCTATTGGGTGAGAGGGAAAAGGTGAAACTGTTCAACATCTACTTTGCCTCTGTCTTCACCCAAAAGGAAAGCAATGCCCAACATTGTGACAACAGAATAAATGATGTAAGGAGGGAGCTGCAGCCCAGATAGGAAAAGAGGTAGTAAGGAAACACCTGGATACTTTAAATGAATTCAGATCTCCAGGGCCTGATCAGCTGCATCCAAGGGTACTAAAGGATGTAATTTCAGAGTCTTTGTCTATGATCTTTGAGAATTCTGACACCAGGGAAGGTCCTAGAACAGATAATTCAACAGTCAGTCTGTGAGCATTTAGAAAAGGATGCTGTGATTACTAAGACCCAGCATGGGTTTCTCACAAATAAGTGACGCCAGACCAATCTGATTTCCTTTTTTGATGGAATTACAAACTTGGTGGATTGGGAAGATACTGTGGACATAGTTTATCTTGATTTCATTAAGGCTTTTGACAAAGTCCCCCATGATATTCTTGCGAGGAAGCTGGTAAAATGTGGGTTGAAGGAGGTAACCGTTAGGTGGATTTGTAGCTGGTTGACTGACCGAACCCAAAGAGGACTCATGAATGGTTCCTCAACATCCTGGGGAAAAGTGGCAAGTGGGGTGCCACAGGGTTCTGTCCTGGGCTCGTTGTTGTTCAACGTCTTTATAAATGACTTGGATGAAGGAATTGAGGGGATGCTCATCAAATTTGCAGATGACACCAAACCGGGATGGGTAGCTAGTGTCACAGAAGACAGAACCAGAATTCAAAGTTACCTTAACAGGCTGGAGAATTGGGCGCAAGCTAACAAAATGAATTTCCATAGGGACAAATGTCAGGTTCTGCACTTAGGCAGGGAAAACCAGATGCACAAATATAGGATGGGGACACCTGGCTTCCTAGCAGTACATGTGAAAGGGATCTAGGGGTCTTGATGGATCACAAGCTGAACAAGAGTCAACAATATGATGCAGCAGCAAAAAAAGCTAATGCTATTCTAGGTTGCAACAACAGAAGTCTGGTGTTCAGATCCAAGGAAGGCATAGTCCCACACTATTCTGCCTTGGCCAGACCACATCTGGAATACTGTGTCCATTTCTGGGCACCACAATTTAAGAAGGATGTTGACAAGCTGGAATGTGTGCACAGGAGGGCAACCAAGATGATCCAGGGTCGGAAACTAAGCCTTATGAGGAGTGCTTGAAGGAGACTGGTATGTTTAGCCTGGAAAAGAGGAGACTGAGAGGAGATATGGGAGCCCTCTTCCAATATCTCAAGGGCTGACACAGGGAAGAGGGAACAAGCTTGTTTTCTCCTGCTCTGGAGGGGAGGACTCAATGGCTTCAAGTTACAAGGAAGGAGATCTGACTAAACATTCAGAAAAACTTTCTGACAGTAAGAGCTGTTTGGCAGTGGAGCAGACTCCCACAAGAGGTGGTAGACTCTCCTTCTTTGGAGGTTTTTAAGCAGAGGTTGGTGACCTGTCAGGGTTGCTTTAGCTGAGATTCCTGCATTGCAGGGGGTTGGACTAGATGGCCCTTGGGGGTTCCTTCCAACTCTAATATTCTATGATTCTATGATATCTTCTCTCAGCAGGGCTTTTTTCAGCTGGAACTCACAGGAACTGAGTACCAGCATCTCTTTGTTGTGTTTTGGCACCTCAGTAGCGTTGCTACTGTAGCCCCTCATCCTGGGCAAGGAGCCACCAGTAGCAAGTCCCTCCCATCCCTACAGAGACACAACTCATAAGGAGGGAGGGTCAACAGTCTCTGTGAACCTTTGCCACAACTGCTGCCCCCCATTGTAGATCTTGATGACCCAAGCCCCCTGCTTATCCAGATTCACTTGGTATCTCCTGCTGCTGCTGCTGCTGAATGGCGAAAAGGAGGGCCTGACACAAGCAGATCCTGCCATTGGCTGCAAGAGGAGCTCCAAAATACTAATGTTCCTCCTCCTCCTCCTCCTGTTGCTTAGCAACCACTTTCTGCATCTCCCTGGTACCCAGGGCTTTGGGTGGGCTGGCCTGTGGCTGCTGGCTTGCGGGGAGAGTGAGAATACAAGGAGAAGGCTTGCCACAGGGGCAGGTGGGGCTCTCTCTCTCTCTCTCTCTCTCTCTCTCTCTCTCTCTCAAGAATCAGCCACAGTCAGCAATTTAAAAATCACAAAACTGCTCTCAGGATTTCCAGGCTCAGCCCCCACCCCCCCACTCCCACATTGGGCCGTCAGTGCAAACCTCTCATTTGGCTGCTGTCTGGATTTCCACACACCAGCAGGTTTTTTCAGCTCAGCAACTGACTGCTGCCAGGAGCGACCCACACAACTCAGAGAGGGTGGAGAGGAGGGCCTGCCCCAGAAGGGATGTCTGTAGGTCACCAGTGCCCAGCTCTCAGGGAGGAAGGGCCACAGGTGGAAGGATGCCAGCCTCACGCCTCTTGGAAAAGGACGGAAGATGCTCCCTCCTCCTCCGTCCCTTCCAGCTTTTTCCTCAGGCCAAATCTCTCTTTCTCCAAATCTGTCCTCCTAGGGCTTGTCTTTCTGGGGCTCCTGCTAGAGACCAAACAAATGTTCACTCTGGAAATAAAGTTAAAAATTAACGAACCCCTTTTTCAAACTGTCAGAGCTTGGAGACTTCTGAAATATAGACATACTAAAATCTGGCCTCAGTTTTCAGACACAGTGCATGTTCTGCAGATCTGGAATTGTATGTCTGTTTCCATCCAGCTTCCACAGAGGAGTTTGCTTCCCATTCCAAAGTGTTGCCTGGAAAGTGGGGCACAGAATGAGAGACTTGCAGGCAGGAGAGGAAAGACGGCTGCGCTACCCCAACCGCTGAGAGACTTCCGGGGTGCCTGCGCTCTGTGACTTACCAAGAGGGTGAGGGGCTTCTGGGCCCACAAATGAGGGCCTTGCGGCACTGGGACTCGGAGTGGCTGCTTCTTCTTATCCAGGGGACCCTCGGAGCAGAAGGGCTCTCAGATATATTCTTAAGCAGCATGAAATGTCAACCTATTAAAATGAAGAGATGTTTGTATATATTTATGGCAAAGTGAGAGTTAATGGGAGAACATAAATTGGTCTATGAGAAGATAATTCCCAGCCCAGTAGAAGTTAATAAACTGTAGATCATTGCTGAGGGTGAAGAAAGCACTTCATATATAATCTGTCTGGGGGCATTAACCTCACCAGCAGAGAAAAAACCCAAATACAAAACGTTGGCTCCTTCTGATCATTGAGTATTGATCCCTGCCTGTCCTGGTCATAACACAGAACTGAACTTTATAAAGTTAATCTGTCCAAACTGAGCAGGTATTTGAGGCCTTTTCCTGCCTCCTCTGTCTGGGCAAAAGATTCCTTATTTAAGGGGGAAAGAGAAGAATGGCCAGGCTGGGAGAGGGGGGATCCTCATCACAAAATTGCAGAGGAGGGACAGCAAGGAAGAAACATTCAAAGGCTAGACTGGGCAGCTGCATCCACAGATCAAGGGAAGCCATAGGGCTTTGCCTCACCTCCCTTTCTCCCCTGATTTCTAGGGTCCAAGAGGCTTTTCTTTTGTCCGGCCTTTTTCCAGGAAAACACACTGTTTACTGCTTAATCAGAACAAATGTCAATCCACAGAAAACCTGGTTGACGCTTGATCTGATTCAGGGCTCATACAAACTTGCGCTGTGCCTAGAAAGCAGGAGCCAAGCAGTTTTCTTTTGCCTCACCGCTTTCCCCTGGAAAACCCACTCTTAAGCAATAAATCAGAGCAATAAGTCAATCCAGAGAAAACCCAATTGACACTTGCTCCGATTCAGCAGTAAAGTGCAGGGCAAACAGAGGTGTGGCTAAACCCATCGAGTCCAGCATCACCTTCTCTCAGTGGCCAAGGAGATGCTTGTGGGGAACCAGCAGGCAGGATCTGAGCCCAAGAGCAGCTCTTCCCTTGGGGGGTTTCCAGCCACTGGCACCCAGAAGCATAGCTGCCTCCGACTGGGGAGAAGGGGGCCAGATGAGCAGCAACTCCCACCTCCTCGTGGGGCTCAGGCCCCCTCTCTGGAAATCTCCAAAGATCTCCTTTGTTCCAGAGGGAGGAGCCACTCAGCATCTGGAGAATTACCACATTTACTCGAGTCTAAGGCACCATCGAATCTAATGAGCACCTCAATTTTCAGAACCTTGAAACCCCAAAAAGTATTTGCTGGCGAATGTAAATGTGCCATCAAATCTAATGTGCACCTTAATTTTCGCAACATAATCTGGCCAAAAAATGTGAATATTAGAAGCTGGGCTTCCATTGCCAATCAATCAATCAGCAAACCCTCGGGAAATAAATTACACATACCCCAACTCCCACAGACGCAGCAAAGATCCATTCCCTTTACCTTGAGCACCTGATCCACCTCCACAGACATAATCATTTCGGGAAGATTACCATTCCAAACATTTTTCATAATCTATTTTTATTAAACATTAATGAAATTGCAAAGGAAATGAAGCAAAACAAATCTTTCACACAGAAGAAGTTTTCTTTAAGGTTGGAAGATGCATTTTGATGGGATGCTATTAAGCCAGAGGGGAATGGGATAGTTTGTCATGTCGATGTGCTTCATGCTGAGGCTGGGGGGGATCACAGGGTCCCTAAGGGGGGGAGCCACCAAGGGCCTCATGGTGGAAGGGGGTGAGGGTGGCTCTAGGCTGCCCCACACAGCATGGGCACCTGGCCCAGCCACGGCTCCACCCTTGCTCCTGCCCCCAACAGCCTTGGCACTCCTGGCACCAGTGTGGCTGGGGGGCCCTTCATTCTCCTTGCCACTAGCTGGCCCTGGTGCCCACATCTGCTCCCTCCTCAGCATCCTGCCCTGGCCCCACTGACAGGATGGGCAGCCGCTACCCCAGAGCCAGGCCTTGCCACGTGGCACATCCTACTGCTCCGTTGTAGCCCAGGGCAGGAGGGGGGTCAGCTGTGATCTGTCAGAGGCACCAGGAGACAGTGGCGTAGCGTGGGGGGTGCAAGGGGTGCCGGCCGCACCGGGCGCAACATCTGGGGGGGGCGCGCTGGCCTCGGCGCTCAGCTGCAACGCCGGGCGTGCTTCCCTGCCTGTGCTCGGCTCCTTCTCCGCCGACGCTCCGGGGTCCCGGCAGCAAAGCAGCAGCAGCAGGACAGGAGGAGGAGCAGGAGAGAGGCGGCTTTGCCAAGCGGCCAGCGCCCCCCTCCCGGCACTTTTCCTCCCCCCCCCCGCAAGTCCCCTCCGTCTCTGGCGGGAACAGCTGGAAGCCAAGGAGGAGGGGGGAGAGAGAGCGAAGCTCCCTGGCCGCGCCGGGGAAAAGCAGCCCTGGGGTCCGTCTTGGGGGGACAAGCGCCCCGGACTGAACAACAACAACAACAAACTAGATTTGCTAGCTATTGAGCCCGGGACCTTCTGCATGCAAAGCAGGCGCTCTGCCACTTAGTAGCTCGGGGGCGACCGCTCTGCTGGCACCTTTTGGGGGGCAGCACCGTGCAGCTCCACCTGCAGGTCAAGCTTGACCCGGCGGTGGAGAGAGGACAGTGGGCAGCAAATTCGCCGTCCCTCTCATCGGCTGCGTGGCGCCACGCGAGGGTGCTGCCAAGGCAACTCCGAGTCAGGCGTGACCAGGGGGCGCAGCGCAGGGGGCTCCCTCCGCGCCCCGCCCCGGGCAGCGGTAGCACACGCTCCACCGCTGCCAGGAGAGGCAGTGGCTTCCCACAAAATTGCTCCATGTGGACTTTCTCCTGGTCCCATCCTGCTTGGCTAGCTGCCCCCTCCCACCTCCAGCTGGGAGGTACTTTGGAGGGGGAGGTGTGGGGAGCAGAATGCAGCCCCAAACTCAGCCACCCGTCTGCACTTGCCAAGTGAAAAATGCAGAAGGGGAAGATTCTCAGAAACAGGGCCGGCCCAGCCATTAGACAGGGTGATGCCGCCGCCTCAGGCAATGGAAGCCCCCAAGGCAGAAACCCCTGTGGGTGCCCCACAACCTCCCCCACTGGCAGAGAAGCAGCGCCAGAGTCAGCTGCTTTCAGGTGCCATCTTGGCAATTTTGCTGACTGCACAAGTTCTCACCCAAAGTGGGTCCTGACTCTGGAGCCACTTCTCCAGCACTGGCGGCAGCATTGGCTGCAGGGCAGGGCGGAACGTCCCATTGCTCCTCAAGTGTCACTGCCCCTGCTCAACAACCGCTCTTGGCCTTGATGCGAGGGGGTTTGGATTAGAAATGAAATGGCAGATCGCCTTCAGGAGGCTTATAATGACAGCACACTGCACACAGTAATATACAAAATCCATCATATGGCAGCAGGGAAATTAATGCATCGGAGGCAAAGCCTGAAAGCAGCGTCAATGTTCTTGAGGAGAGTGGAAAGTGTTACACTAATGGTTTGACGGCTCCTAGTCATAACAGAAACATCTGGCAGTCGATCCCGCTTTGGAAGGAACAAGGTGGGGGGCATTAGCACCCACCACCACCATGTGCTGGGTCCAGACTCAGCCTTTGCGCTGGGGGGTTTGGGGGGCAATCTTAGCCCACCTGGCCTTCCCATCATCCAACATCTAAGTGCAGAAGTCTTCAAAGAGCTGTGGGGTGTGGGGGTTCTCATCCAGACACACCTGTGCATTGTTTTCCTTTCCGGTGAATACAGAGGCAAAGTAGGTGTTGAGCAGTTCCACCTTCCCTCTGTCTCCCAGCAGCATCCTCTTAAAGTCCAGAGTGCATGTCCAACCATTCTCAGCTTTCTCATGCCTCTCTATCATGAAACCCAAGAGGACATGATCACTTCCTCCCAAGGGTCCTAGTACTTCCACTCTGTCAGTTAGTTTCTCCCTATTGGTGAGGACAAAGTCCAAAATAGATGATCCCCTTGTTGCTTCTTCTACCTTCTGGGAAATGAAATGGTCAGTGAGGCAATGGAGGAATTTCTTGGCAGAGTTTGACTTCCAACAGATATCAGAGAAGTTGAAATCTCCCATGACTGCTATATTTCTCCTTTTTGAATCTTTTGTAACCTGTTCTATGAAGGCATAATTTAAGTCTTTGGCTTGGAGGTCAATGGCAGACACTCACAATAAGGTCACCTACAGTTTTTACACATGCAGTATGCTCTCAATCTGCATTCCATGCTCCAGGTCATGGATCTCTTCACAAGTACACAACCGTTACATATAATCTTTCCTGTTTAGTCTATTCCTTTTGAACAGATTTTACCCCTCAATTTCTACATTCCAGACATGAGTCCCGTACCACCAGGTTTCAGTAATGCCTATTAGGTCATATTTGCCATCCTGTATTAAGAGCTCCAATTTGTCTTGCTTGTTTCCCATACTCTGTGCATGTGTGTAGAGACAACTGAAACCATGAGTCATGCCCTTCAGCTGTTTCCTACTTGTAGTTTCCTCCCTTTAGCAAGTTTCTGGAGAACCACCTGTTTCCTGTGCATCCATGAAGCTATTCTCCCCAGTATCAAGTGTTCCTCCTGTCATCTGTAATATTGTCTCCCTCCACCTCAGGATTTAATTTAAAGCTCCCCTGATCAGGCTCTTAGCAAACAGATGCTGAGTAGCACAAGTATGCAGAGAAGAGGGCTGTGGCACTTGGGTCCTGCTTTGGGGCTTCCTACTTGGCTACTGTGGGAACAAGGTGGAGATGGGGCTTTGGCCTGATTTGGCAGCTGTGGTCTTCTGATAGCCTTGTGTCAGAAGAGAGTGTCCAATGGTATTCAAAGTGTTGGAAAAGTCAAGGTGGGTGAGGACTGGAGGGAAACCTTTAGACCGTATAGTTAAGAGACCCTCAGTTATTTTCCTGAGGGCAATTTCAGAGGAGTACAAGGGATAGAAACCAATCTTATGGGGGGGAGGGGGTGCAGGAGCAAGTGACACCTCCCAGGAAGGTGGAGGTGAAGAGCAGAAGCAGAAAGAAGAGTCTGGCAGCTTTGTAGGGGGGCATAATGTTGTGCAGCAAAACACACCAATGATGAGGCACAACCTCCTTGCATTGACTGCAGGTAATTAACTGCCTCCCATAATTTTCCAGGCTATTGGGCACCTGACAAGGGACTCCTACAGGCTTCAGAAGCCTCTGGGTCATCTGCTTAGATCTGCAGGAGGCAAAGCAATCCTGCTCTCTCCGGGGGGCTCCAGCTTTGCAGTCAGAAGAGACCCAGAGACCACCAAGAGCAACTGGATGAAGGCAGGGAGGGAGGCACCCACCCATTTGCCTCTCTGGAGAAAACAGAAATAGCTTTCTCCAGAGCAAAGAATGCAAGAGGGGCCTCCAGCTGGATCAGGCCAATGGACACCTGGTCCAGCATCCTGTTCCCACAGTGCTCAGCCAGATGCCCCCATGGAAAACCCACAAGCAGGATTAGATGGCACTAGAGGACCCTCAGGGTCCCTTCCAACTCTACAAATTGACTAAGCTCCAGCCTCTCCCCAGAGGAAGAGAAGGCATCAAAAAGTGTTTTCTAAAGAATTGATTTTATGTTTTCCTTGTTTTATGTCAGCTGCCCTGGAAGAGGCTGGGTGCAAATATTGGGATGAATGAGTGAATGAATGGATTCTGCATTTCCCCAAAATTCTCTACATGACTGAATTCAGCAATTTTTGAGAGAGAGGCAGAGCATCACTAGGCACTGACCCAGCTGCTGATGGAGGCAACTGGCAAATCCAGGGACAGATTGATCACCCTTCAGAAGCAGCATCCCCAGCACAGGCAGCTCTTTGGCTGGGAGGGGGGGGGATCAGGAAAGCCGCTTGCCCCAGAAATGCAAGAAGCAACAACCCAAGTCATGCTTTTGCACAGATTGCAAATGGATGGGGAAACTGGGGTGGTTTTTCCCCCTGGTCATTTCTGAGTGCTGGTTTACATGAAATTGACTTATTCTAACTCCAGCCAAGTCAGCCTACCTAGGACACACCAATTGTTTTGAAGTGGATATTTCAAGTAAGCCCATTACTATTTTTCTGTTCTTTTTAACACGTTGAGCGCCATGGGATGGCACAGAGGATGTTGACAGGTGGGTGTCCTGCCCCCCTAAAATAAATCCTGGCTAAGCCCATGGAGATGGAGAGAGAGAGAGAGAGAGAGAGAGAGAGAGAGAGAGAGAGAGAGAGAGATGCAAACTTGTCGGAGAGCCTTTGGCCTCCACCTGAGTCCTGCAGGGGCCGCCTTGGTGGGCGATGGGATTGGCGGGCAGAGCAGCTGCCTTGGCCCTGTGTTGCCTCTCTCCCAGGGGTTTGGACTAGATGACCCTTTGCGGTCCCTTCCGACTCCTCAGTTCTGTGATTCTATTAAATATATTTGGATGCCAATGCCACCTCCTGCCCTCATCTTCTGTTTTACTATAAACCAGTTTTACTGAGATTTGCTGCCCTGCTCAGAGATGAGCAGGGCACCTCTTCTTCCTCCTCCTTCCCTCTTTACCTGCCAGGGGTGGCAGCTGGCTAGTTGTGGGGAGAAAGAGAGAGGCTGGCGCCCCTTCTAGTGGCTGCTGCCCTCACAATGCCAGGCTGGCTCAGAGGATTAATCCACCCCCCTCATTTGTGGGAAGGAGGAGCTGGGCTGGAGAGCCAGGGGCCAGGAGAGGAAGAGGAAGAGGTCTTCATGGCTACTGATGGGGGGCTGCCAGGCCGCCCCTCTTGTGATGGTCCAAGTACCAAGTACGTTTCCATCACTGCCGGCAGTGGCCACAGCAGAAGCGGAAAGCACCTCTCAGTGCAAGGGATGGAGGACAGCAGGAACTTTCTCGCTTGTGAGCTGGACTCTGGAGCCCCCTTCTTCGCCTTCTGCCAAGCCGCTTCAGCCTGCCCCACATCAGAGGGGCAGGAAGGCCACCTCAGCCGAAACAGGTGGGGAGAATACTGGGTGGCAGCCCTCTTCATGGAGGCGTCTGGCCACAATGGCTATGCTCTGCCTCCACTGGTCGGAGGCAGCAATGTGCCTGGAAATTGCAGGAGGAAAGAGGCCTCTTGTGCTCAGATCCTGCCTGCAGGTTTCCCATAATTGACATCTGGTTGGCCACTATGAGAACTGGATGCTGTGATGCATGGGCCATTGGTCTGATCCAGCAGGCTCTACTTATGTTCTTTTGCCATGAGGAAGGGTCTCCTAAGCCAGGAGCTCAGAGGGAGAGGATGCCAGAAGCCTGAGATCCAGTCGGCCTCTGTGTGTGTGTGTTCTGGTTTGGTGTACAGGTTGTTAGGGGTAGCTGAGGAGGGGTACCCCCCCTTCTTGCTGTCTTTCCCCTCCGCTTGCCGCAAAGACAGCGGCAGCCAGTGCGGGACCCTCTTTCGCCCGGGTCTCAACCCCCTTTTCTCTAGTTTCCCCTTTACCCCACAGGTTGTAATACAAGCACACACAAACCCTCGTGAAACTCAGTTTCAAGTGGTTATTAATACTATTTGGATATATTGTATCAATATATCCTGAGCATGTGCAGAGCCTTTAAACCTTTGGAAATTCATTTAAAATCACAGCCTCCATGGATTTTCTCCCTGTTTCTGCCCTTCTACTCCTGCTGGCCTTGCCCCCCCAGGTCACCCCTGGTCTGCCATAATCCCCTAAGCAGAACATCACATACGCACACCCAAGGTGCTCCAGGAAATGCCACACCTGGGCAATCCTCTCAAGCACCCATCATCAGGTTTCCAAGACGACAGACAGTCTCCTGGATGCTTCTCATTGTTCTTCCCCGGTTGCCACTCAAAATGTATATTTGACCCACCCAAGTGTCCTTTACCTGTTCCTGTGACCCATCACCTGTATGCTAATCTTGTTTACCCATATGATAATTTTCCTGTACCCTCCTACTCTCCACCCCTTCCTGATGTTTTGCTGACGTATTAGTGATGTAGTTGTGATGTATGGTGAACTGTATTCTGGGTTGTAGCGGGAAGTTTTAAAAGTTTCTGTCGCCCTTTGTTCTGGGTCCAGTCCCGTGGCTGTAACCTGTTGCGCAATAAACTCCTTTGCCTTTGCTCCAACTTCTGGCTGTTCTCCTTTGATCTCCGCTGCGAACCACGGGCTTCTCTCGTAGGGCTGGGTGCTGAGCAACCTCTAACCCAGGAATTTCCTCAAACAGTTGGTGCCGAAAGCCGGGAACTGCGGTTCTCCCGTGTTGGCCAGGGACCCAAGAAGCCTTCAGCCGGCACCAGGACTCTTTCTCCTGGGAAGGCAGATCGGACCTCTGGCCATCCTCCGGGCGGTAATTGCAGGTCTCAGGGGGAGCCAACCGGGGAGCAAAGGCAAAGTCCAGCCGGCTTCGTCTTCAACGATCCAGGGGATCGCGGTAGAAGACGCGTGAGTATAAAGGGAAAATCCAGTGCACTGGTGATTGTGGGGTGGCGGGTGGTTAACCTGGCAACCGTTCTCTGCTCTTACCTATCGTTCTTCCAACCTTTCTCTCGGTCTGTCCCGTAGACCACTGCTCAACTCGCAAGGGGAGTTCTGAGCCCTATCTCTTTCCTTAAAACTCCGATCAGCCGCCCTGGGAGCTGGTCTAACAAACGCAAGGGGTCGGAGCTCTTTTTCGTACGCCTGCTACAGTAGGCGGACTTTCTGCACTGTCTTGACCTCAGCCGCACTGGTCGGTCATGTATACACGCTAGTCGTGCATGAACTCGCTTCCAAACGCAAGGGAGGTTTTCCGGATCGAAGGTCTATCAAGGGTTCACCCGATCTGGCACCGCTTGTCGCGGGCGTCCAGTAGGGCCCCTCTTCTTATAGCTATTGACGTTAGGTAGGAGGTTGCCAGGGAGGGGAACTTGACTGGGGTGGGTAAAGGGAACGGATTAAGGAAAGGAAGAGAAAGGAAAGAGAGCTCTGGAAAAAGGAAGTGAAGGGAGTCTGGGGAAGGACCAGACTGTAGAATAGTTGCCCTTGATCAGCCGCAACTCTAGCCGATCTAGAGAACGCAAGGGACAAGGGCTTTAGGTAGTTAGGGAACCCTGCTCTTGATCAGCCGCCCCTCTGACCAGTGAACGCAAGGGACAAGGGCTTTAGGTAGTTAACACTGCCCTTGATCAGCCGCCCCTCTGACCAGAGAACGCAAGGGACAAGAGCCTAGTTAGATAGGGACATCGTATAGGTATTTTGATAAGGACCCCTCTTTTATTTTCCCTCCTGTGTGTACTGAAACCCCTCTTCCTGTCCTCTCTCTTAAAACCCAGGTTCCTCTAACATCAAAGGAACAATGGGATCCAAAGCTTCGAAGCTTGGTCGGGCTCCATCTGGGAAGAAGGCTTCACGGAAGCCTTCTCTAGCCCAGCCGGACCCCGATTCCCCCCCTCGAATTTGTATTAGCACATTGGAAGAAAATTCCAGGACACTAGTCACTGTCCAGGCAGAAATTGCAAGATCTCTGTAGGAATTCCTGGCCATCAGTTACTGCTAATGTAACATCTGAACTCCGCTGGCCACCGGATGGATCCTTAATGTGGATCACCAAAATTAATTGAGAAAGCACTTAATGGAAGGAAGACCCCGCCAATTAGAGATTTGGGACCTTCCTACTAACTTCAATTAATAAAAAAAAAAAGAGGAAGTGAGCCAACTCCTTACAATAACCAACTAAAGGATGGAAAAATATGTTTACATGTGACGTGTTGTCTGTTATGTGTGTGTGAGTCTGTTCCTTGTGTCTGTCATTTGTTGTCCTTGTGTAACTTCAGTGAGCTTAAAAGAGGCCTGAGAGAAATCCAGTCTGAGAGCTTGTGTTAAATTAGCTAAAACACCCACAGACTGCCTTTCTTTAGTGTGCATAGTTTAAAGCTGCTAGCTTGCATCAATTGTTTAATTTAAATAAACCATGTTGGACCTGATCAATCTTAAACATGGCAAATGTAAGAATGAGGTGCACAAATGTTTTGTTATTTGAGAGAGGCTCCAAAAAAAAAGAGTTTCCTCCAAAGGGTAGAAAGAAAGAAAAAGAATTCCTGTGTTCACCTATGTTCTGAGAAGGGGATTGACCCCAAGAAACGTTTTTTCAAAAACAAAATTTATGTGTGTGAGCCATGCTTGCAGTCTAATCAACTCAACATGGCAAATATTGAGGAATGTGTATAAAAGAAAGAGTTGTAACTTTAAAAGGGTTTGCTTGAAACTTCGAAATTGTTTTACTTCTTAAACTCCAAAAAAGTTCTGAAGAGACTGAATCCAGTCTCTTGGAATTAATTTTTCCTACTGCAAAGTTTTTTCGTTAAGCACTAGATGCTTTTCAATAAAAATGCAGTATCTGGCTTTACTTAAAGTAAAGGGTCTTTTGAGGAATCTTAAAAAAAAAAACTGCCTTAAAATGCCCCTTCCCATCTTCTATGCTTAAACAGGTAAATTTACTCCCAAATAAGCTTCCTTTCATGAGGCAACTGCAAAGGGGGCAGTGTTTCCTAGGAACTCCCATTTGTTGTGAAAGGTACTCACCCTGTCTCACTTTCTGTGTGTATTTACTATTTTACCCTCAAATTACTCCTTTCCTAGGCTTACCATGCAATTCCAGGAAAGTGTTCACTCTTTATCATGATCTTATAATTCTTCTCTAGAAACTTTGCCCAATCAGGGTATCTTTGTGTGTGTTACAAGCACCCCTTAGGCTCTTTAGTTTAAAGGGGGGGGGGAGTTCCACCTTGAGATCTACAAAATGGTTCTGTGTAAAGTTGGTACTTTTCTTTTGCTCTTAGTACACGTATGTGCTTCCATGATAGTCTGTGTGCATAAGTATGTGTCTCTCTGGAAGTACATATCTTGTGAACCCTATATTTCAGGGGTTGGACTAGGTGACCTCTGGATCCCTTCCAACTCCCAATTTATGGCTATGTGAAAGGTGCAAGCATTTGGAGAGGTGATTTTTAAAATCCTGGTGTGATGCTAGGTTAACATTCAGCCAAGTTTTGCTTTTTGGTACAGAGAGATAGAAAGATTGGTTTCAGAGTTTAGAACAGAGTGTGTTTAGTTTCCCCCCCCCCCCTTTAAGGAGTAATTATCAAGGTTTTACCATTTAAAGTTTTATCTAAGTCTATCATTTAAAGTTTAAGCACATAAAAAATTAATCAATCAGAAATGGTAAAACTTTAATGAACAATAAAATATGAATTCTGACCCGCTAGCCATTTATTTGACTCTCTGGACCAATTGTTACTCATAAATAAGAGGGTGGGGATTTCCACTAACGGCCAGAGAAAAGAAAAAAAAAAAGATAGCCCACATTTTAATAGAAATCTGTACCCCAAATCCTGTAGATAAAGGAGGAGAGGCATTGGTCCCAATTTCTTTGCCTGGGGTGCAGGTATGTTCAAACTTATATCTATGGTTTTGGTGGAAGGGTGGCCTGCATGTTGAAGTCCTATATAAAGTTTTAAGATTTTATAAGCCTACTTCGTAAGCAACAAGAAACAGGAAATATTATGTATCAGAAATATCTTAGGACACGAAACTAGGAAATTGGATTTAAACTGACCAAAAGCTACTTTTGATAAAAGCATAAATTGCTGGGTTTCTGTCTAACCCTGTTCTTTAAATTCTACTCCTCAAACTTCCCTTTTTTTCATTCAAATGGTAATTTAACCAACAGATGCAATTCTTTCAAATGGTACAATAGATTTCTGAGTCATGAACTCTGTACATGCACAGAGGCTATGTCAACTTTATTAAAAAAAAAAAAGAGAGAGAGAGGGAGGTTTTAACTAAGAGGTGATAAAGTCATGCTCTCAACTCGAAACTTAAATTCAACTTTATGTAAAACTTGGAACCATTGAGAAATTGTTAAATTGTTGATGTTGCAAAGTTCCAAATTTACTCCTGACAGAGATTTCCACATGAAGCAATTTTCCCTTCAACAGGATATGCGGAGAAGGACTTTGCTGTTCTTTCAAACCTTTCATGCAAATTCTATCTCCGAAGGGGGGGGGAGGAAGAGGAATGGGGGATTGTTCTCTCCAGGTGACAGACTATGCAAAACCAAGATTCCATTGTTCTATCTCAGTGGGTACTCAAGATGTATTATCTCACATTTGCATTGCAAGATTTCCCCCCACAACTTTTAACAGGATACTTGAGAAGTCTCAAAACGACTTCCCTCTATGACTTTTATGTCTATTTTGTGTGTGACTTTTATGCTTCTCTGTTGGTTACAAATAATTTGCTTTGTTCGCTCTAATATTTCCTATTAACATTCTAGCTGATCTTGCCACATAAAGAAACATTTCCCCCCTATTCTTTTATGTGAGATATTTAAATTTTGTGTGTTTTAGTATTTATTTTTTGGTTCCTCAGGCCATGTTTTATATTTTGAGGACATGTGCATCACATGGAAAATTAATAAATAATAATAATAATAATAAACTTTCCCCTTTCAAACAGGATAGGTGGACCTCTAAGAATACTCTAACCCACATAAAGA
Source organism: Darevskia mixta (assembly GCA_034641385.1). Taxonomy (NCBI): domain Eukaryota; kingdom Metazoa; phylum Chordata; class Lepidosauria; order Squamata; family Lacertidae; genus Darevskia; species Darevskia mixta. The sequence continues at coordinate 153,663 of JAWWNH010000141.1, read as the reverse complement.
AAATATTTAATAACGTGCCAATTGTGTCCAAATTAACAAAATCTTTGTCCCATCTTTCTTCCACAGCCAAACTAAGTGAAAATATATATATTAGACTGAGCAGAAAATAACAGTAGTGATTAAATGTAAAGGATAATAATATTTAAATGAATGAATTGCTTAACTATGATTTTGTATTATTTACAGCTTCCCAAGAAGAAATTTCTAGAATATTCTCCCCTTTCTTGACTATTTATTATCTTCCTCCTTTTCCTTTTTAACTAAATATGTCTTCAGACCCCAATCCCCCCTGCAGGCCTATTTTCAAAGGATGTTTTACAGGAGACCAAAATGATAAGACCATCTCCTCACCAGCTAAGCAACTTGCCAATGCATCACAATGGCCACAACAATTTCTTCCCATAAAGGACTTGAGGAACTGAATAACTGAATTATGAAGGGCATTTTATCTCCTTGACCACAACCTAAGAAGGATAGGACCTAAAATATATATATATATATAACTTTTCAGCAAGGTTTGGAAGTGCTGTTATGTTCCTCCCAGTGACTCAAAGGCAAGCAAGAAATGCCCTTGTGCCCAAGGTTGGAGATGCATTTAAGAGTAGCAAGAATCGTCTCAAGATCACAGGATTGCCTCAAGATATGCAATTTGTGTAGAGTTAATTTGTATGTTTTGTGTATTATGTGTTATTATGTATGAATGCTGAAATGTGTCTGATACTGTGTTGTTTCCACAAAGGGGGGGACCCAATTTATGTGAGCAATGGTTTCTGTATAATATAGAGTGCCTAACTATGAACAACAGAAGGGTTTGGCCTACACCCCAAGTTTTCCCATGGAAGATTCTCATATACTACATGATTTCCTTGTCCCACCTGGCACTCTGTACCAACCTTCTCTATCCATTTTATTATATTTATCTTATTTTAGTTTTATTTTATTTGTGCTACTTCTTTATTTCTTTGCAGTCACTTTCTTTCTGTTCCAGAAAATTATTTGAATCCCTTCTATGACTTCTCTCTATCTCTTGCGGTTTCAATACTGTCCTTAAGTAGCAATTGTTCTGTGTTATTTATTAATCTCAGTTTTCTTGTATATCTGTGAAATTAGCCTAAACACACCCAAGTATTATTTTAGAATCATATTTTATCAGGTAGTTTTGAACCAATCCCACCCTCTTTTATCGTGTGAATGCCAAGTAGGAATGCTTCAGGTTTCTTTATGAATACGTGTTAACATTTGTTTGCTTGTTGTTTTTAGTTCCTCATAGATCATGTCCCAAGTTTTATTTATTTGGGGACACGTCCACCACACATGGAATAAGGTTCTTTCCCCCCCAGATAGCATGCAGTGAATTTTAAGGTTTTCCCCATAATTTCTCTTGCCCCCCTTATTTTTTTCATCTCAATTGGACACATTTTAATTTTACCAAGAAGAAGCTTCAGGATCCATGAAAGCCCAGATAACAGGAAACCGTCTATGCTTTGATTTAGCAAGAGTGATCCCTTATAGAATTAAATCACCCAATTTGAACAGGTGCCCTTTTCTTTAAGGTTTTTTTTTATATAAATCCTGATTGGACTCAGTTTGAATTTGGCAAGTGTATCCAAGGTACCATTGGCTTTCGTCCCTTTAAACAGCGAAGAACACCGGCACACCCCTTTGTGAGCCCAGGACCAAAGCCGAAGGGTCCCCAAAGGTGGGCAGGTGGGGCATTTTCTCTCCAGGGAGTGTCACACCTAAGCACATGGGGTACTGCTTTGGGTCAAGCAAATGCAAGCCCATACCAGGGATGCATGTTGGTGGGTGTTGTCTGTGGTATGCTGAAGGTCGAGAGACCCCAGAGGACTGCTAGCTATGGAACCTGGGAACACACGGAAAGGACAGAGACAAAGCAAACACATTTTCAGTCACTTTCCTGCTGAATGTAAAGCATAGACCACTATTGAAAATTCCTTCTCCCAAAGTCTTAAACTGCCACTAGTAATTTAGTAATTCTATGTCCACCTATGTGACATGCAAGTCCCTTTCAGAAGTTTAGGGTGCGGAGAAAAGGATTTGTGGTTCTTCGAACCTGATACAAATCTTATCTCCGAGTGCGGGACTGTTAGGGGTAGCTGAGGAGGGGTACCCCCCCTTCTTGCTGTCTTTCCCCTCCGCTTGCCGCAGAGACAGCGGCAGCCAGTGCGGGACCCTCTTTCGCCCGGGTCTCAACCCCCTTTTCTCTAGTTTCCCCTTTACCCCACAGGTTGTAATACAAGCACACACAAACCCTCGTGAAACTCAGTTTCAAGTGGTTATTAATACTATTTGGATATATTGTATCAATATATCCTGAGCATGTGCAGAGCCTTTAAACCTTTGGAAATTCATTTAAAATCACAGCCTCCATGGATTTTCTCCCTGTTTCTGCCCTTCTACTCCTGCTGGCCTTGCCCCCCCAGGTCACCCCTGGTCTGCCATAATCCCCTAAGCAGAACATCACATACGCACACCCAAGGTGCTCCAGGAAATGCCACACCTGGGCAATCCTCTCAAGCACCCATCGACTTCCGGTTGGCGTGCCGGAGATGGCGGTCGGGGGGACATGTCGCTCTTGACATTCCCCCGCCAGACCGGGCAAAGGGGAGCTCGCGCCAGCGCCGCGACCCCCAAAACCCCCGGGAAGGGCGTCCCGGGGTCCGGAGGACCCGCACGAGCTTGGATGCCGGTCCCGGTCTCAGGGAGCTCTTAGCGGAGCTCCCGGACGATCGGGCGGCGGAGCTCCAGGGTCCGCAGACAGCTCCGTCTGGCGAAGCTGCCAGACCGCCACAGCCGAGCGCGCCGATTCCTCCTAAATCTACAATTTGGAACCGTGAGTAATATATATGAAAAGACTTTAATTTGGAACTAATTTGAACCTGGCTTGAGGGTAAAAACACGGAGGTCTGCCCCTTGCCATTGTGTAACAACGACAGGGCATTGTTGCACAGTTTGAGAAGTAATGCTTGGAATTTGATACTTTGTTTTGGAAATTTAACCCCTGCGTCTCCCCCGGACCCAGAGGGCAGATGAAGTTAACTTAATTTGCACGAGCAAGAGGATTATTTTGGAATTTTGGAACTTTTAAAAAGTTTGGAAAAGTTTGGAAAAGTTAGAAAAGAACTGTTGGTTAAAAATGGCGATGAAACAGGATGTAGATTTGTCAACACTGTTGGAGAAACTGAAAGAACTCAGAATGGATTACAATGCTGGAATGAAAGAATTGAGAACTGAACTGGCTGCTGCTGGGAACAGCTTAAAGACAGAGATAAAGCAAAGCACAAACAATGACATGATTGGTCAGGATTTACAATTCAACCCTGGGAACACTGCACTTGCTGAGCACAAACAGACAAAGTTTACTCAGAAGAGATCCAGCTGCAAAAGAATCTACAAGTCAAGAGCTGCTGTCATCATCAGAAAAAAGAGAAATATTAAGAGAACAGTCAACAAACTACAGCTCAACGACAAGCAGCAGAGGGAATGCCGAGACAATCTGGACCAAACATGGAAGGAAAGGCTGAAGACAACAATGGATATTGTTCTGGATGCTACTTTGCAGCAAAGACAATGGGTTCCAAAGTTGGATCCTGCAGGAATAGGATGAGTACCTATAAGAAGTGACTGTTTTGTGGCCTACTGGTTTTTGAACTTGGACATGGCAGGAAATGATTATAGTACGATTTTTGGAAAATAATGACATAAGATGGATAGTTATTATAAATGATAAGTAATTTTGATATTGAATTATAATTTGATATAAATGATAAGTAATTTTGATGTTGAAATAGTCTGCACCTGGGACTGGGGGGGGGAACAGGGATCTGATTAAGGAAAAGGATAAGAAATGTTAAAGATGTGAGTGGGTGGTAAACGATTTGAAATTAAGAAATTATGGAAATGTTAAAGATGTGGAAATAGAAACCTGGTAAGAATCTATATCATGAAAAATGAAAACAATGAGGGGGGGTGTGAGGAAGTCATCAGAGATTGTATACAATGTATGTGATCTGGCCTGAATCGGGGCTGGACAAAAATTGGAAAATTTAATAAAAATTATTTAAAAAAAAAAAAAAAAAATCCTCTCAAGCACCCATCATCAGGTTTCCAAGACGACAGACAGTCTCCTGGATGCTTCTCATTGTTCTTCCCCGGTTGCCACTCAAAATGTATATTTGACCCACCCAAGTGTCCTTTACCTGTTCCTGTGACCCATCACCTGTATGCTAATCTTGTTTACCCATATGATAATTTTCCTGTACCCTCCTACTCTCCACCCCTTCCTGATGTTTTGCTGACGTATTAGTGATGTAGTTGTGATGTATGGTGAACTGTATTCTGGGTTGTAGCGGGAAGTTTTAAAAGTTTCTGTCGCCCTTTGTTCTGGGTCCAGTCCCGTGGCTGTAACCTGTTGCGCAATAAACTCCTTTGCCTTTGCTCCAACTTCTGGCTGTTCTCCTTTGATCTCCGCTGCGAACCACGGGCTTCTCTCGTAGGGCTGGGTGCTGAGCAACCTCTAACCCAGGAATTTCCTCAAACAAGGTGCTTTTTAAAAAATCTAAAGTAATACAGAGTTGGTCTTGCTACAACTTTCCATTCCTTCCATTCATTTCTGCTTCTGTCTGCATTTCCAAAGGCCCTGTATGCACTGATAAAACCCTTCCCAAAGGCTATCTTGATATGATGACTTTCTTGTAGTGCTGGCCTTCCTGGCTGGCCCTGCCTGGAGTTGCCTGAGCCAGCTCTCTCTCTCTCTCTCTCTCTCTCTCTCTCTCCCTGGGTGCCACTTTTCTGTGTGACCTCCTCTTTGCAATACTTCTCACGTATTCATAGAATCATAGAATTGTAGAGGTGGAATGCTCTGATAGGTTTATAAACCTCCAGTGAAGGAGAGCCCACCAGCTTCCCAGAGATTTGCAGAGAGGGATTGTGTGTGACGCAGGCATTATTGTGCCTTTGGCACCAGGAAGATTTTATCTGCTTTGCCTCTTCCAGCTCTTGGATGAGAATGTGCAAACTATGAGGGCTTTGGTGAGGAGCAAGTGGACAGGGATGAGACAGATTCATGGGAGAGGAGGGTTTGCACAGTGGCTGGTGCTGAGATGGCTAAATAGAGCTTCCACAGTCAGAGAGAGTCGACCTTGGATCATCAAATGTTGGGGTTGAAGTGAAGACGCCATCCCCTCACAGCCCCACTTGGCGTCTTCCCACTGGGCCATTTTGCTTCCCCACAGGCTAGGTGGTCTGGGGTGTCCAGTGCCTAAGGAGGAGCTCTGAGCAACTTAGAGGGGGAAGAGGGGCTACAAATGCCAGGCCTGAAGCCCCCCACCAAAACATGGCAGGGCCTCTCTTCTTTCAAGGCAGCAGTTGCCATGGGAACCAGACGTTGGGTAAAGCGGCTCCGAAGAGGCCCTGCCTGCTGTGGTGCCCCAAAGACAGTGGGAAATGCCGGGGGGGGCTTTCTCCTAAGTGGGGCAAGGGAAGCTCCAAGGGGTTCCTCTCACTTGTGGGGGGAAGTCCCTGGGACTCAGGCTAAAGATGGCTGAGTCTCCTTGCTCACCTTCCCCAGGAAGTGCTGCACAAGCAAGCGGCAGGCAGGTCCTTGCAAAGCAAAAGGCTTCACAGAACTCAGATATAGGAGCCCCTGCAAGGAGGAGCAACACCTTCTCTCCTGCCAGAGGAAAGGTCCTTCCAGCCCCTGCTGAGAGGTCAGGCAACCTCTGAGTTGAGGGGTCAGGCTTCTTCTTTACATGTACTTACTGCACAAAATCCTTCTTTATGTAGTGCACAGTTAAACTATGGAACTCACTTCCACAAGAGGCAGTGATGGCCACCAACCTGGTCAGCTTTAAAAGAGGACTAGACACATTCACAGAGGAGAGGGCTATCAATGGCTACTAGCCCAGGTGGCTCTGCTCTGCCTTCGCAGTTGGAGGCAGCCATGCTTCAGAATCCAGTTATTGGAATCTGCAGGAGGGAAGACGGCTGCTCTTGTGCTCGATCGAATCCTGCTTGTGAGTTTCCCAAAATGGGCATCTGGCTGGCCAGGGTGAGAAGATAATGCCAGACAAGATAGGTCCCTGGCCTGATCCAGCAGGGCTTGTCTTACATTCTGAGCCACAAGGGGGAAAGGGAGGGCTGAGGAGCCACCTGCGCACCAGGTCAAGATGTCCAGGCCTGCTGGATCCCAGCACCTTTGGCCATGGTACAATTCAAGTCAACAACCAATGAACCCCTGTGTTGCAAACTCTGAAACTAGAAGAATGAAAGGCAACACGTACACCAATAAACAATAAAGGCACTAATTCATTCAACATAACAAACACATGATAACACCAGAATCTCCAAAGATAAAGTGTGTCATATAGTCTTTTTAGCAACAACTGCAATAATATTCTTCTGGCAATGCAGTAAAAAAAGTCTTTAGATGCACGTAGATACATGTGGAATGGTGCCAGGGCAATCGAAAGGACAGTGATCCAGATAATAGCACTGTTTCGAATGAATCTTCCTCAGCAGTAGCACTTCAGTGAAAAGAATAGACTTCTATGGAGCAGTGGTCATAAACCAGCACCTGTCATGGCCCAAAGCCCATCTTGGAGCAAGTCACGGGGCATGTGCACCAAAGGAAGCTTCAGTGGGAGGCAGACAGTGGGAGGGTTGCAGGCCACAAGGGAGGCTGCTCAGTGTCCCACTGTGGTTAATAACGGGGTGGCAATGGAAAGTCCTCTCCCGTTCATCTCCCTCCTTCCAATGACTTCTTTAGCTTCCTAGAAAGAATTGAGATCCTAGAAGACCTCTACAGGTGGAATAATAGAACTGTAGAGTTGGAAGGGATCCTGACAGCCATCTAGTCCAACCCCCTGCAATGCAGGAATCACAGGTGAGGAATCCCTCACAGGTGGCCATCCAACCTTTGCTTAGAAACCTCCAAGGAAGGAGAGTCCACAACCTCCCGAGGGAGATGGTTCCACAGCTCTTACTGTCAGAAGGTTTTTCCTAGTGTTTAGTTGGAATCTCCTTTCTTATACCATGAAGCCATTGATTCGAGTCCTGCCCTCCACAACAGGAGAAAACAATTTATTTTTTAATTGAATTTATACCTTGCCCTTCCTACCTAAGCATCACAAGAGACAAAGATCAAAGCAGGGAGTGGTTGGGGTGGCAGAGAGAGAGAATGAGGCTGTGCTGCTATCTGCATGAGGGTTAGGCCACTGGTGAACCAGGGAACTCCTTGCCACTGTGAGATTTGCTGCCATGACCTAGTGAGCACCACCCTTCTGCCAGCCAGGCACATGGAGCAAGGCATGGGGGGGGGGGGAACAGCCCCATCCACCCAGAGGGAACAATGGCCGGGCACTGAACTAAGAGCCAGCCACACACCATTGTTAGCCTTAATCACTCTGTGCTCTTTATCCCATCATCTTAAAATCGTTTACATCTTTAAAATCTATTTTTCCACTCTTATAAAAATCTCAGGTGCTTTGGGGGCATTATGAGCCTTTCTCAAGAGCAATTAGAAACTCAACTCATCGTATAATGGGAAATCTTATGGAGATTCAGGGAGGAGGAACAACCATTTCAAAGAGGAAACCAAACCTTAGTACAGTATAGCAGAGATATATGGCCTCCCATTCCCCTGTGCAAATGCTCAGCTCCTGCTCCTTGGCGGAATGATCAACCCTTTTGAAGTCCAAAGGCTTCCTCCATTGGCCTCTGTAGCTTTTGCACACTGCAGTCCTGTGCACACTTCATCTTACTTCCAAGTAGACATGCTGAGGATCACACTGCATGTACCCCCAACTCCCCAAGGAGCAGGAGATTTCAGGGCTGCAGCGCCTGACCAGGGTCCACGCTCCTTTGGAAAGAGGCCGAGGGCAAAAGCAAACACTCTTCCTCCTCCTGAAGCCCAACTGCTCCCACTTCCTCTCTGCTGTAAACATTTACAGGGCTTTCCCCGAAGAATCATAGAATCATAGAGTTGGAAGAGACCACAAGGGCCATCCAGTCCAACCCCCTGCCAAGCAGGAAAGAGCTAGGAAGAGCCAGGAAGAGCCAGAAAGAGGGGCAGTCCACGGAAGAGCACTTTAACACCAAAGAGATGGTCAAATGGCTGCTGGGCCATTTATAGCCCAGTCAGTTCAAGGTCAGGGGAAAGTCTCCAAAGGCCTTGTGGCTGTTGGAGCCACAAGGCCTTTGGATCAACTCCCAAATCTAATAATAATAATAATAATAATAAGAATAAGAATAATAATAATAATAATGCCGTCCATCTGACTAGGTTGCCCCAGGCATTCTGGCGGCTTCCAGCAAAATATAAAAACACAATAAAACTTTCAACTTTAAAAACTTCCCTAAATTAATGGCAGCAGGGAAGGGAGTGGGAAGGCACCAGGAGAAGGAGATTTGGGGAGCCTGTGCAGCCAACAGGCCTCCTCAGGCCTCCTGAGGAATCACCTGCAACCAAAAAGTTATCCAGACCAGGCTCCCCACATCCAAGCTTGCCACTTTCCTCAGGGCAAATGCTAAGCTTCCAGGGTCACCTGACTCCCACCTGGCTGGGATGGAGGGGGAGTCTTTGGGGAAAGGAAACCACTCTTGGCAATCCAGGTAACTTTACCTACTTCAGAAAGAAACTTCTGCCTGTCTGCCTCCATGGTGGTGGGGGGTGGAGACTAATAGGATGGTCCACCTTTGGTTGAAGGATAAATGAATGATTGATGGGAAGATGTGTAGCTGCACCTCCCCCCCCCCAACACACACACACACACACAAGCAAACCAGGAGCGAGGCGGGGGCAGGGAGGCTCCTTGGCTCATCCATTGCTCTACAAACAAATCAGAGTGACTCCTGAATAAGGACTAGAGACAGCCCAACCTCCACATAACCCTTATGCAAGCAGATCTGGGCTTTCCTTCACTGAAGGTTTTTAAGCAGAGGTTGGATGGCAACCTGTCAGGGGTGCTTTAGCTGGGATTCCTGCAAATGTGACATGAAGGCTGGTAATATCAACCCCGCCATGTGGAAATCCCTTGCAGACGACCACAGCGCCTGGAGACAGACAGGTAGTCAGTACATTCACAGTAGTGACCACAGGAGGAATGACCACTGGGAGGAGTGCAAAGAAAAGCCATTGTGCATCTGAAGCAGCAACACAGGACACCTTCATTTGCCCCAGAGGCAACAAAACATGACTTTCCCAAGTCAGAGAAACACAGCAGACACAGAAACGCTCCAATGGTTTAACTTCACCCCCAAAGGCTCGCTCTCGCATTGTCTCCTGAGACAGACGGATGAGCTCAACTGCGGGGGAATGGGGGGACCTTTCATGGGGGCCACAGGAGGTGCTGGTGGGCCCACCGCCCACCACAGGCAACACACACCCTGCCAGGGAGGGAAACAAAATGTTTAAAAGGCATAAAGACTGCAGGGTGGGCCAAGAGAGCCTCGCAGTCAGGCAGCTTCTCTCATTTCTGTCTCTTCTCAACCCGAGAAAGGTACAAAATTATTAACTCAGTGCAGCTCAGCATTCATTTGAAGCCAGGCAAAGTGCTCATACCGTACTGATTATGGCAGTGTCCCCAAACCACTGCCAAGTCCTCAGTATCCGTGGTGCAGCAGCGCCCTCTGCTGGCTGGCCTTTATCTCCTTCAGCAGCAAAATGGGAAGGGAAAGATTTCGGCTATCAGCACCCAGCACTAAAAACTAGCCTAACCTGGAGGGTGCTGGGTGCCTCCCAAGGAGGCAGGTGGCCTGAGAGTGGCTCCCGGCCTGTGCTCCATATGATTCTATGATTCCCCTGCAAGGACTCTGCCATGGCAAGCTCAGGACTGAAGGCAGGTGCCCCTGGAAGGGGGTTTGCAAGCCACCCATGGCTGCTCTTCCCCCGCAACGGGGGATGTGCAGGATGTGGCCAGTGACCCCAACTGGCTGTGCACCCCAGGATGCTGTGTGCAGGGGGTATATATAGGAGAAAGTACCCAGCAGACTTGCCTTGCCGATCTGCTATGAGGAACCAAGAAATAGACACAGGATACAACATAAGAACTGGATCAGGCCTTGTGATGGGGGTGGTGGGTTGCAAAGGCCCCTTGCTTGGGGGCAAGGAGAGGGCAGGGCCCCTGCATGCCACCTAGGCCCCATCCTAAGGGCTACCATAGGCTGACCCCCAGCTGGTCCTAGCCAGGCTGTGGAGCAAAGGGCTTTACCCTGAATCCACCCACAGCAGGCAGGCTCTGTTTTGAATCCTGCTGGGCAAATTCAGGTCTTGGCTGCTACTGTTTCCTTACTTATTGCTGTGATAGATGTGTCCCAGTTCTCAGGGTGATGGGGAATTTCAGGGGCAGGTCAGAGACCCCAATTGTAGACTCCAAAGGGTCATCTATTCCGAACCCCTGCAATGCAGGAATCACAGCTAAATGAGCCAAGACAGATGCCCATACGATCTCATACTTCAAAACCTCCAAGGAGGGAGAATCCACCACCTTCCAAGGGAGTTTCACTGTTGAACAACTCTTGCCATCAGAAATTCTTCCTGTAATTCGAATCCCTCCCCTCTGGAGCAGCAGAACACAAGCTGGCTCCATCTTCCATGGGGCAGCCCTTCAGATATTTGAAGATCTGGGTCTGGTTCCCTTGTGACCTTTTACACATAGGTTGAACATCAGTGGAAGTGCAATTTAAACACTCCAACAGATAAAACAAAATAAAAAAATTAAAAAATTCCTTCCAGTAGCACCTTAGAGACCAACTAAGTTTGTTCTTGGTATGAGCTTTCGTGTGCTTGCACACTTCTTCAGATACACTGAAACAGAAGTCACCAGACCCTCTCAGAAGGGTGGTGGGAATGGGTGATAGGCTGATAGCTGTGGTACCCACCACCCTTCTGAGTAATACCCCTCCCACCCTCTCACTATATGTAAGGGTCTGGTGACTTCTGTTGCAGTGTATCTGAAGAAGTGTGCATGCACACGAAAGCTCATACCAAGAACAAACATAGTTGGTCTCTAAGGTGCTACTGGAAGGAATTTTTTTATTTTTTTATTTTGTTTTGACTATGACAGACCAACACGGCTACCTATCTGTAACTCCAACAGATAGTCCCAAATCCATGCAAACATGCCAAAGGGGCCCCATCTAGGTCAGCAACTTCGCCTCCTAGGGACCAACAAGCCCCCACTTATTTCTAGAAAAGCAGTTAGTTGTTGTTGTTGTTCCCAAGCTAGCTCTTCAGAGTCTCCAAATCCAGGTCTCTGATTCTGTCCCAGACTGGCTCCAAAGTGACCTGCCTATTCTTTTCACAGTGTCTCTTAGGTAGCAGCATTCCTTTGCTGGGAGAGGGGAAGGCAAGCTGCGCCCCATTCAGAACAGTCCTGAAGACTCTGGGGAAATGGCCGGACACTTAGCCCAATGCCATGTTGCCATGGCAACACACCTGCCTCACCAAAGAGATGTGTAGGCAAGACCAGCCGTCCTTTTGTATAGACCTCAGTCTTACTGTAGAAGCACCACACAGAAGGGAGCCCAAGGTCATCCCCCCAAAACCTCAAAGCCTACAAAGTGATGATCTCTTGGTTTACCTTCAGTAACATTTCCTTGGATTCTGCTCTAGAGGGCAGGACTCAAACCAGGTCCTCTGGCTGGGTCGGGATGGTATAGGGTTGGGGGATCAACTCCCTTCTTTTGCGGGGGGGCTCAGTTGGTGCCAGTGCCTTCCGTTAAGAGTTTGGGTGTGATCCTTGACGCCTCGCTTTCCATGGAGGTGCAGGTTGCAGCAACAGTCGAGGCGACATTTTTCCATCTTCGCCGTATCAAGCAGTTGGTCCCTTACCTTTCCTGCCCCGACCTGGCCACAGTGATCCATGCAATGGTCACCTCCAGGCTTGACTACTGTAACTCGCTCTACGCGGGGCTGCCCTTGAAACTGTCCCAGAAACTCCAGCGGGAGCAGAATGCTGCAGCGAGGCTCCTCACAGGGTCCTTACCATGGGAGCATATTCACCCAGTACTTTACCAGCTGCACTGGCTCCCGGTGGAGTACCAGGTCAGGTTTAAGGTGCTGGTTTTGACCTTTAAAGCCCTATGTGGCCTAGGACCCTCGTACTTACGGGACCGCCTCTCCTGGTATGTCCCGCAGAGGACCCTAAGGTCCATGAATAATAATAGCTTAAGGGTCCCAGGCCCTAAAGAAGCCAGATTATCCACCAGGGCCAGGGCTTTTTCAGTGATGGCTCCAACCTGGTGGAATGCTCTGTCCCATGAGACTAGGGCCCTGCAGGACTTGATCTCCTTCCGCAAGGCCTGTAAGACCCTTCAATTTGAATTAGCCTGATCCTCCATTCCTTTTTCCCTTCCCTTTTTCTATGAAGAAACCCTTCTGGGACCCCACATTTAAACTCTTCCCTGGTCTCCTTGCTTGCCCTAGCAGGACTAACTTGGCCAGTTAGCCCTGGTGATGCTACATTTATGTTGTATTTTATGCTGTTTTTAAGCTGTTTTTGAAGTCGTTTTTAATCAATGTTTTATATTTCTTGTTAGCCGCCCTGAGCCCATTTTTTAAATCGGGAAGGCCGGGTATAAATAAAAAATTATTATTATTATTATTATTATTATTATTATTATTATTATTATTATTAAACCAATGACTTCAAGTTACAAGAAAGGAGATTCCGACTCAGCATCAGGAAGAACTTTCTGATGGCAAGAGCTGTCCAGGTGGACAGGTCTCCCTTGGGAGGTCATGAACCATCCTTCCTTGGAGGTTTTTAAGAGCTTTAGCTGTGATTCCAGCATTGCAGGGGGTAGGACTAGATGACCCTTGGGGTCCCTTCCAACTCTACAGTTCTATGATTCTATTATTTTCCTGGTGTTGCTAGATCAGTGGTGGGGAACGCCTGGCCTGCAGGTCTCATGAGGTGCAACATGGGTCCTAGGTTGACCCACAAGGCCATTCCCCACAACCATGCCCACCCGGCATGGGGCAAGTCCAGATGGAGCTCCAATGGGAGCCTAAAGTGAGCTCCTGAGCCCCTCTTTGCCAGTGGGGCTCCCTGTCAGTGCCTATTGACTTATGATGTGGAACATGGGGCCAAGGTCAGGCCATTTCCCGTTCCTGTCTGTGTAGGACTGTGCTTCTGATTGTAATAGTCCTTCTGGGTGGCCAAAGGCACAGGAGAGCTCTGAGGGGCCCAGCCTTTAACTCCTGGTGGTGGGCTGTCAGCCAGTTCTGAAGCGTTCACACAACCGCAGACCCAACTCTAGTCATTTCCACTGAATTTCTGAAAAACCACCAGCTGCAGCTGGATAGTTAACAGACAACAAACTCTTTGTTGAAATCTGGGGAATATATGTATGATGATGAATAGAGGCTGTTTGTGAGGTGAATGATGGAAGAAAGAAAAGCCAGCCAGCCTATTTGGCAACATCTCAAAATCCATCACCTCTTTTGGTCAAATGTGATCCTTCTGCTTAGCAAAGCCTCAGGTGCAATTTCTCTCTGCCAAAAACAGGAAGTGTGGAGCTTACTCCCAAATCATTCCAGATTAAGCATGACACCATGATGGTAGGGAAGCTACTTTTACATCGCTTGCTTTTTTCCTCTCTCTATATATTTGCATAATGCAGTATAAACTTGCTAATTGCATTAGGAAGCTATTAGAATAACAAGACTTTAACATGCAAACAAAGTAATTATCCCATTCAAAAGAACGGAAACATTGTCAGGGCACCTTTGATGGGGCTGCTGCTCTGATCCACTCTGCCTTGGGCTGCTGAATTGGCTGCTTTGCTGCAGTGCTGGAGTCATTTTTTTATTTTAAAGAAAAGGCAAGGAAGAGGCGACATGACAGAAGTTTATAAAATGATGGCTGGCATGGAGAAAATGGATGGAGAAAAGTTCTCTTCCCTCTCTCCTAACATTCGAACCTGTGGACATCTAATGAAGTCGAACGCTGGAAGATTCAGGGCAGATGAATGAAAGTCCTTCTTCATCCAGCACAAAGCTAAACTATGGGACTTGCTCACCCAGGAGGCAGTGATGCCACCAACTTGGATGGCTTTAAAAGAGGATCAGATGAATCCATGGAGGAAGAGAGGGCTATTGGTGCCTACCAGTCACCATAGCTGGGCTCTGTCTCCACAGTGAGAGGCAGCCATGCTTCTGAACGCCAGTTGCTGGAAACCACAAGAGGGGAGAGAGCTATTGCGCTCGGGTCGTGTTTGTGGGTTTGTCTATCAATATTTTCTGTAAATAACATACTCAAATCCCACTAACATGATTATGGACTTCCCTGTTGAGGAAACAGCATTCATTAGTAAATGGGGTCAAATGTGGGGTGCCATTTCCTTTTTCTGCAGTGCATGAAAGCGCAAGAGGTCTTTGGGGGCAACAGCATCCCCTCGGAAGTGCTGTAAGCACGAAGCCCTCTGCCCCGAAGTCAGTGCAAGAAAGGTTAGCCAGGAGGTCTGGGGGGCATTAGAGTACCACAAAACCACTCTCCTGTCTGCTGACTCTTTGGTGCTACATAGGTGGTGCTAGGAAGGTTGAGGGGCACTGGAACCCCACTGCTAGCATCTCAGCATCATCCCTCAGGGACCCTGACGGCCATCTAGTCCAATCACCTCCATGCTTGCTGAGTCCGCTATTCAATTCCAGTGAATTATTATTATTATTATTATTATTATTATTATTATTATTATTGAGGAAGAGAGATCCTCACAAATCAGGAAACCAGTAGCATCACTGGGGGCTGAATCTGGCCCAGTTGGACAGCCATGGATTAACTCAAATGGGGATCCTCTAAATGGCTCTGTTCTGGCTTCCTGTTCCTCTCTGAGCCCGCTTTAAAGGTGAGCATCACCTTTTTGATCCAGCTTGCTCTTGCCATGGCTGTGCCTGCCCACAGAGTCTCTGCTCCACATCCATGACCTTGTAAAATGAGGCAGGTGAGTATGCAAAGAGTATTGGGTGGGGTATGTGACGCCTTCTTGGTTGTTCCCCGGACTCTGGACCTGCATCTCTCAGAAATCCCGCCGATCCCTTTCTCTTCTCATTCTTAGGAAAATGGCAAAAACAGACTTGCTCATGATTTGCGGCCCTTGAGAAGCTGGTTTTCTTGCTTATTGTTTCCTGTCACTTATTTTTATTGATGCTCATCTCGTTATTGTTGCCTGCTGCTTCAAGGGTCTTTCTGGCTGCAAAACAACACATAACTTTAATAATAGTAATAAGGTGTCCTTACCATTGTCATGAGCACTGACTGGTCTTTGCCTGAACAGGGTACTACTGCTGCTCCCAGCCCCAAAAGCATGATGTAGCCCTCTGGTCAAAGCGGAGGAGAAGAGCAGGAGGGCATGCCCTACTCAACATTACAGCGTATCTGGATAACTGATAGGTGGAAAAGAAAAGCCAGCCAGAGATGACTCATGAGATGGCAAAGCCAATGAAGAAGGCAAGCCCAGCAGCACTCCTGGTGCAGAGTGCTGAAAGCAATATGGCAATGCATAAATCATGTGAAAGGCACCCCTGGGTGCAGATGGTCAAGAAGCAGAGCAAGACCTTGCAGAAAATGCATTCTTGGGGAGGGGGCAGGAATCTCTGCCAGGCAGTTTGGAAAAGATTCATAGTCCTGTGGTTTGAATAAATCTGGAACTATTCAAAACTGCAATCATTTAGGAGTAAGTCCTTCTGCAAATCAGCAGGATTCTCTGCTGAATGGCCACACCCCCTCACCCTGTGCCACCATGGGAACCAAATTACTGTTATTTAACCTCTAGGTTGGAGTACTCTAGGTTGGAGTAGATTATTGCATTTTTAATGTTCTGTTGGAAGCCGCCCAGAGTGGCTGGGGAAACCCAGCCAGATGGGCAGGGTAGAAATAATAAATTATTATTATTATTATTATTATTATTATTATTACTGCAATGCGTTATATGTGGGGCTGCCTCTGGAGAAGGTTCAGAAACTTCACCTGTCTCTCCCCATATGAACCGACTAAGACCCTGTGATCATCATTTCAAGCCCTTCTTCGTGAGAGGTCCAGAGGGCAACACAAAAATGAGCCTTTTCTGTGGTGGCTCCCTCCCTCCCCAGGGAGACTCGCCTGGCACTTTCATTACATATCCTTAAGTGCCAGGCACAAGGAGAAGGGGACGACAGAAGATGAGATGGTTGGACAGTGTTCTCAAAGCTACTAACATGAGTTTGGCCAAACTGCGAGAGGCAGTGAAGGATAGGCGTGCCTGGCGTGCTCTGGTCCATGGGGTCACGAAGAGTCGGACACGACTGAACGACTGAACAACAACAACAAGTGCCAGGCGAGAACATTTCTTTATACCCAGGCCTGTAGCCAATTAGCATTATATCCAGTCTGAGTCCAGCTCAAATACGAGAACTCGGAGGAGGAAGAGCAGTCGGGGCCATGAAG
This sequence comes from Darevskia mixta, assembly GCA_034641385.1. Taxonomy (NCBI): domain Eukaryota; kingdom Metazoa; phylum Chordata; class Lepidosauria; order Squamata; family Lacertidae; genus Darevskia; species Darevskia mixta. Next base: position 137,218 of record JAWWNH010000141.1, on the reverse strand, counting down.
TTGCCTGTCAACAATGAGCAGCATCTGGACTGCAGACTGCAGACTGAGCAGGCACTCACAAAGTTCACCTGGGCTGGATCTAGACACATTCCAAAAATGTTTCAGGAAAACACATTGTAAAGCTCATAATGGGAAATCATGTTGCTGAAGGATCAAACTCTACAGCACCATCACAGTGTTATAACACATTTACAACATTTTTATTTTTTTGCTAATGTAGCTGAGTCCCAAGTCATACCCTTTCCCACCACAGAGTTTCTAAAAAGCATAATATTTCTAAATCTGTATCTATGCCTTGAAGTTAGCATAGGCAAATTTTATGCAGGTCCCTGTCCTCTTACCGCTTCTTTTTCAGGAAGAAGGGGATACACATGTGGCTGTCCCAACAGGGCCCCCGGCCAACTCTCACCAGCTGACTTTGATGTCCTTTCACTCAGAAGCATCACTCCTTGCAAGACTACTTACTGTACTTGAAAACATGGCAACTTGGCTTTGGCCAGACATCCTGTGCAACCGCAGCCACCACCTTTCCCAGGAACGTCTGTCTTCCAGAACAGAAAGTGCATAACTGAGAAGGCCTTTGTGTGTCCTCATTAACATGCATCATAAACCATCCAAAGAACTGTACTTTTATTACAGTGCTTCTATTGAAAAATCTAATGGGCATTAAGAGGCTGACAAGAATAATAAATGCCAGTAATTAATAACTGCAGCCCTGAAGCAAAGCCCTCCTCCTCCTCCTCCTCCCCCCCCCCACCTCCAAGGGCTGAGATGTGGCTGTGTTTGCTCCAGTGTTCCTGTAACCAGGACCTCCTGGGGCTGAGGAGGGAATTCTGCCCTGACTTCTTGAATCACCTTCTCCCTCCAGGCAAGTCTGGGCCCCCATTGTCTCCCATCCGTCTGTCCATCCAAGGGCCTCTCTTTTTAGAGAGCAATTATGGAACTCTCTGCCTCAGGAGGCAGTGATGGCCACCAACTTGGGTGGCTTTAAAAGTGGATTAGACAAATTCATGGGGGAGAGGAGGGCTATCAAAGGCCAATAGCCATGGGGAGACAGCAATGCTTCCAAATACCAGCTGCTAGGATCCACAGGAGGGGAAGGTGCTCTTGTGTTCACGTTCTTCTTCTTCCTGGCTTCTCTTTGAGGCATCTGGGTGGCCACTGAGGAAAGGATGCTGGACTTCAGCAGGCTCTTCCAATGTTTTTATGTGGAGCTTTCGTTCACTTTGTGTGTGAGATTGGGGGTGTCTCAATAAGCAAACCAAAAGTTTTCTTTCCTGCCCCTCCAAGAACAGCAACACAAGTGCCTGTGCAAGTAGGGAATGTCTTTTGGGGGTGATCAGATCTTGTGGCCCAGCCTGGAGTTCCCATGGAATGGCTTACTGCTCCCAGCAAAAGTGGTGCTGATTCACCTTGGGCAACACGCAGGCATGTGGAGCAGTCAGACATTCCCACAGAGCAGTGCCAGCAGGGGAGAAGGATTGGGACACCTCACATTTGTACAGGACAGAAGCTGTGCTATGGTGGTTCTGGAATCTGGACAATGCCACAGCCAGTGATGGAAGGGAGCATTTGAAGGGGTCTGTCGGCACACCAGCAGAGGTTACTCCTGAGTGAACCTTTCCTTCGGTGTTGCTGGCAAGTGAACCTAAAATACATGATGTGCAGATGACAGTTTAATGACTCAGAAAGGATTCAATAAGTCCTCTAACGTGTGCCTAATTCTTTACATCCTGGAGGAAGGGCTTAGCCACAACTGCCATTGACTAACGGCAACCTTGGCAGACACATTTCAGAGAGGCTTGCAGTTGACAATGTGTAATCAAAAGGGCCCTCCTTGTCATGAGGGGCACAAGTAGCCCATTCTTCATCCTTATAAAACACCTCCAACTGTGCCAGGCATGCTCCCTTCATGCAGCAGCACTCGTCTCAGTTGGGAGCACTTTTTGGTAGGCTCTGCTGCCACCAGCTGGCACCCAGAGGGGAGGAAGGGGCTTTGGGACTATGTTTAGAGGAAGAGGACAACCAAGGAAGAAGTAGGTCCACTGAGGGCAGCCTGTGGTCAGTAAGGAAAACTCCTAGGCATTCAGAATGAATCCCAATCTTTCTCTGGTCCTGATTAATTGCATCTGGAGTGCCACAATCCCAGAGTCCATCAGTGACCAGGACACTAAGTTGGGAGGCTCACTAGCTCAGGAATCCAGCTGGCCTTCTCACCTGCCACACTGAGAGGTCTGCCAAGTGCTCTTCACCAGCCACAATTCACCTGCCTTATACCAATAACATTGCTGAGGACTGATGCAATGGAGTGGCTTGAGTATTGGTCATGGGCTACCTCACAGGCTCATGTTGTGATGGGGTCACCCTGCCCTGTCTTCATCCCCCACCCCCCACCCCCGTGGGCTTCCAAGGCACAGCCCTGAAGTCATTTGAGTGGCTGAAATAAGAAGGAATTTTTGAAATAAGAATGTGATCAATATGTGAAGCATGACCAGATAGGAGAAAATGGGAGGGTTGATTAATGTGTTCATGTACAGCATCAGCATCTCATGTGCACAATACATTTAATCTCCGAGTGTTTTACTCAGCAACAAAATGATTCAAATGTAATTTATGTATGAAATTAATGAAGCAAAATAATTCATGAGAACGAATTGTTAGAACAAAGAATGTTTCAAAATTCAGGAGCTGCATTTTTAAAAAATGGTTCTATTATCATTGAATTAGGGAAATCAAGGTGCCCAATTTATCAGTGCTGAGATGTTCAAGGTGTTTTGAGGTAATCAAGACTGAGGATAATGGCATGCTGGGAGTTTCATTTCTGGAACTCACAATTGCCATTAAAACCTCTCTTTATTATGGCCAAAGCAGGAGCAGAAGTTGCAAGATTTATTATGGAATAAAGGGAGGCACTCATGGTGTGCATAAATCTGAGTCGGGGGGGGGGGCATGATTAACACACAGACCAAGAAGCGTCACACTGACACTTTCCGAAACGTGAAATGGCTCCCTCTCAGTAACCAGGTCTACACTTCATCACAAGGGGCTGTTGGACACGGAGCCTTTGCCCAGCAACTGCAACCATGTGCCGTTTGCTACCTAGGACTCACTGGGCAAAGTGCCTCTAATAATTTACAAGTGCCAAATAACAAGTGCCAAGCATGGGCAGTTGAGTGCTGTAGACCAAGTGCTTTGGCAGTAGTCTGGGATCTTGGTGGTTCAAGCTTCATTAGGATGGTCACCTCCAGTCCACTCATGGGACACAATCCCTTGGCTATGGTCAATCAGAGCAACTTCAAGAGGGGCATGGATGGATCACACTGTCATGGACCATGTAATGATTAGCCATTGATCTACACAGGTGAAGAGTCAAGGGGATCTCCCCCTCCTGCTGCAACAAGCTCTCCTCCCATCTCCCAGAACCAAAAAAGGGTTGAAATGGGAGGAGGAAGAGCAGGCTGCATGCAGACACAGTCTCAGATTGCTTTGGGGAAGCCCTGTAGAGGAGGGGACTTCGATGACTGTGGGAAAGCTGTGACTTTCAGTCTCTGCAATTGATTTATGAGATAAGACCTACCAGGAATGAGCTGCTCATTAGATCTGACACTCAGCAAAATCTGTGAAGATTGTGTCTTTACAATAAAGAGTTAACTCCAACTTTGAACAGTGTGCTTTTCTGCCAGCTCACTCTGTGACACCCCAGATCATTTTCACATGTACTACTGGCAATTACCCAGTTTCCCCTTTTTTAATACGTAGTCATAAAGTAAGCCATGGCAGGGTTTTTTTACCTTTGTGAGAAGTAAGACGTACCCCAAAAGTAAGCCGTGGTGCCATTGTTCCTGTCGCCTCCTCAGCCCCTCCTGCGTGCGCAGGGAGCCAGCGAACCAGCGAGAAGCGCGGGGGGGGGGGGGAAACGTGCCTCTTGCAGAGTTCTGCCCCGCCTGCTCAGAGCACAGGGGGAGGCTGTACCGTACCATACTGACGTAATAAAAACAAGACATCCCCTGAAAATAAGCCACCCTGTGTTTTTTTGAGGGGGAAAAATTATAAGACGGTGTCTTAAAAAGGGGGAAAGACGGTAGGTGTCCCTCATCTTATATTTGTGCATCTGGTTCTTCCTGCCTAAGTGTAGAAGCTTACATTTGTCCCTATTGAAATGCATTTTCTTAGTTTTGGCCCAGCTTTCTCCAATCTGTTAAAGTCATATTGAATCCCAATTCTTGTCTTCTGTAGCATTAGCTATCCTTCCTGGTATGGTGTCGCTGGGTGAGCATCCCCTCAATTCCTTCATTCAAGTCATTTATAAAGACAATGGACCCAGGACAGAACCCTCCAGCACCCCGCTTTTCACTTTTTTCCAGCATGATGAGGAACCATTAATGAGTACTCTTTGGGTTCAGTAAGTCAACCAGCTACAAATCCACTTAACAGTTATCTCATCCAGCCCACATTTTACCAGCTTCCTCTCAAGAACAAGATACACTATGTCCACAGCATTCCCCTGATCCAGCAAGCCTGTAACTCAAAAAAGAAATGAGATCGGTCTGGCATGACATATTTTTGAGAAACCCATGCTGAGTCTTAGTAATCACAGCATCCTTTTCTAAGTGCTCATAGATTGACTGTTGAATTATCTGTTCTAGGACCTTTCCTGGTATTGATGTTATGCTCACCAGTCGGTAGTTACCTGGGTCTTCTTTTTCTCCCTTTTTGAAAATGGGGACATTTGACCACCTCCTCACCTGTTCGCCAAGAATTCTCAAAGATCACAAAGGCTGAGATTACACCCGCAAGCTCCTTTAGTACCCTTGAATGCAGCTCATCAGGCCCTGGAAATCTGAATTCATTTAAAGTAGCTGTTGTTGTTGTTTAGTCGTGTCCAACTCTTCGTGACCCCATGGACCAGAGCATGCCAGGCACTCCTATCTTCCACTGTCTCCTGCAGTTTGGTCAGACTCATGTTGGTAGCTTCAAGAACACTGTCCAACCATCTCATCCTCTGTCGTCCCCTTCTCCTTAAAGTAGCTAGATGTCCCCTTACTACCTCCTTTCCTTTCATGGGCTACAACTCATTTTTTGCACCATTTCTTTTGTCACTAGGTTGGTCATTGCTTTCCTTTCGTGTGAAGACAGAGAAAAAGTAGGTGTTGAGCAGTTCCACCTTCTCTCTGTCACCCAAGAACACACCTGTTTCCTTAGATGCCTCCCACTTTTGTTTCTTGTTGGAATTGTCTGCATTTGGACCTTCAATATTTCATCTTAAGGAAACTCACATCAATCTTGGACTCCCTTCTCTCTGAGTATTTCTGACCATGGGATCTTACCCAGTAGTTGTTCCTGGTGTTTCATTGGAGTAATGTATGAAATCTGCAGCAGGTGGGTCATTTCAAGAGTAAGCACTATATGCCTGGATGCCCCTTGCAGGACTCCTGACTTCACAAATATTTTGGCACAAAACCTTGGTATCACACTGCTTGAAACTTTGGGGTCTTCCCCCCCCCCTGTAATCCTTGTTCTTTCTTAATTCAGGTTATCCAGAGTTGCATGGTGCATACATTGAGAAATGGATATGACTATGCAAAAGCTAAAACTATTCCACACTTGCACGAGGCGCTATTAGAGCTTCTACAAAGGCAAGAGATGTCACCTTTGTTCTTAGCTCCATGATTACAGGGTGGAGAACAAAGAAGCCACCTAACATTCTTACTAAGAGGATTGCACCAAAGCCTAAAGTTGTCACAACCTATTAAGGCAAATGAAGCCTGGCATTTCACAAAAGGCAGAAACGCTTTAATTTGATTGCGAGAGATAGAATTCCTCATCTCCATGGTTTTTATTTCAGCCTAATCCTACTCAAATGACATAAGCACTTTCACACTGGTGATTATTTCTAAATCTCTGCTCTTGACAGGGGAAACATGACATTATCTCCCCACAGAGTTATGGTAGATTTTGTGTCTCAAACGTAGTCAGACGGGGCGGGTGGGGGGCCCATGGACGAGGCAAGAGAAGCTGCCAGCAGCCGGCGAGCAGGAGATCTGGCGCTTTCTGGGTTCAGGAGTGGGCATGATCCACAGGGCAGAGTCCAGATGACAGGTCTTCAAACGGCACCCAACTCTTGGATGGAGAGGCAACGAGAGAGGAGTCATGTGGCACCCAAAACAAGCCAGACCAAACACCAGAAGCTCTTGTAGGCTTGGGAGTAACCAGGGAGAATGTCTTCCTTTCTTTCCTTCGGCCCTTCGACTGTCCAGTCCAGGGCTTCTGCGGGAGCCTGTCCTGGCTGTCCATGGCTGCTGGGATTCCTCTCCTCGCCTCCCCACACTCGCTTATAGTGTCCACACTCCCCACACTCGCTTATAGTGTCCTGAGAAATCTCTATGTGGGACAAGAAGCTACAGTTAGAACTGGATATGGAATAACTGATTGGTTCAAAATTGGGAAAGGAGTACGACAAGGCTGTATATTGTCACCCTGCTTATTTAACTTATATGCAGAATTCATCATGCGAAAGGCTGGACTGGATGAATCCCAAACCGGAATTAAGATTGCTGGAAGAAATATAAACAACCTCAGATATGCTGATGATACAACCTTGATGGCAGAAAGTGAGGAGGAATTAAAGAACCTTTTAATGAGGGTGAAAGAGGAGAGCGCAAAATATGGTCTGAAGCTCAACATCAAAAAAACTAAGATCATGGCCACTGGTCCCATCACCTCCTGGCAAATAGAAGGGGAAGAAATGGAGGCAGTGAGAGATTTCACTTTCTTGGGTTCCATGATCACTGCAGATGGTGACAGCAGTCACGAAATTAGAAGACGCCTGCTTCTTGGGAGAAAAGCAATGACAAACCTAGACAGCATCTTAAAAAGCAAAGACATCACCTTGCCAACAAAGGTCCGTATAGTTAAAGCTATGGTTTTCCCAGTAGTAATGTACGGAAGTGAGAGCTGGACCATAAAGAAGGCTGATCGCCGAAGAATTGATGCTTTTGAATTATGGTGCTGGAGGAGACTCTTGAGAGTCCCATGGACTGCAAGAAGATCAAACCTACCCATTCTTAAGGAAATCAGCCCGGAGTGCGCACTGGAAGGACAGATCCTGAAGTTGAGGCTCCAGTACTTTGGCCACCTCATGAGAAGAGAAGACTCCCTAGAAAAGACCCTGATGTTGGGAAAGATGGAGGGCACAAGGAGAAGGGGACGACAGAGGACGAGATGGTTGGACAGTGTTCTCGAGGCTACTGGCATGAGTTTGGCCAGACTGCGAGAGGCAGTGAGGGATAGGTGTGCCTGGCGTGCTCTGGTCCATGGGGTCACGAAGAGTCGGACACGACTGAACGACTGAACAACAACAACAAGGCGGGTGGACGAGCTCCTCTGTGGGGCGCAGGCAGGGGCCGGGCTGCCCGCCTGAGGGACGGCACACTTGCTTGTTTGGGGCCCGGGCCCTCCTCGACTTCTGTGGGATAACTTTGGGGAGGGACCCGCGAAGGGCGCAGCGGTGAGCGTCACTCTCGCGAGGGGGCGAGGGACACCCGCCACCACCCCGCCATGGCGCTCCTCGCCGCCTCCTTCCCGCCCTTTTCAGCGCCTAAGACGAAACGAAGAAAAGGGCGGGAAACCTTCGGACGCGGCAGCGCGAGCTCCGGCCATTGGCGGGGGGCCGGGCGGGGCAGAGGCGCAAGAGCCGCTTCTTGGCTTACCTCCCCTCCGCGCTCGCCTTTTCGGTCTCAGCGTTGGCTGCTCAGCCTGCCTGTCAACATGTGGCCCCTCCTTACGCCACGCTGCCTGCCCAGTCAGACGCCTCTCCCGCCCGCGCCGGCATAAAAGGGAGCGAAGTCAGTCAGTCGTAGCTGGAGGAGGCGGTGGGAAGAGCGTCTGCCTCAGAGGGAGCAAAGTGGCTTTGGCTTCATAAATAAGCAATATCTAGGCAGAAATAAATCCTTTATTCTGTAGGTACTTTCCTATCTCATAGGAAGCACTTGCGCATTTGCAACGGCTCCGACCCCATGTCTGTCTGGGAGGAGAGGCTTCCTTGGGTCACAGCCCTCTTACGCAACCAACATGGAGTGGGGAATTGGGCCGTTCACCAGCTGCCTTCCCTGCTTGTGCCCTTTCTGGCAAAGTGGATGTTGTTCCAATGCAACTCTGTCCTTCTGAGGAACCAAAGGCCATGGTCCTGTCTGGATTGTGGCCAGAGATCCTTCTGGGCATCGGTGCCATGGCTCTGGCTTTCAGTACACACCAGAGGAGCACTCCTTGAATAGACCTCCAATAATGGCATCTTAATTCGGGGGAATCCATACTTTTAAAAAATCACTGGATGAGATTTCTATTAAATACCCTGCTTCTGTGATAGGGACACACAGAATTCAAGCTGAGAATACAAATTCAGTGCCTAATAATAGTATAGGCATGTTGCATCTGAGTTTATCAAAGAAATGTAAGCAAAGAATAGACACTGGCATCTCTACTAAGAGCCAGCCTCACTGAGTTCAGCTGGACTTACTCCCAGGTGAAGTGTGTAGCATTTCTGCCTCAAGCCTGGCAGTAAACAAACTCTGCATCTTCTTCTCAAAGTCCCCGAGGGGATTCCTAAGTCTACTGCATTCAGGCCTTCTAGGCTTTGTGCTACAAAATCCCACTTCACATAAGCATAACAATGCTGGTGGAATGAATAGTGCCATCTGAGAATGCATTCATTTTTGGTACACAGAATCAAAGTTTAAAGGTAAAGGTAAAGGGACCCATGGGCGTAGCCAGGGGGGCAGAGGGGGGCAAGTGCCCCCCCTAGAAGGCAGCTGCCCCCGCCCCTAGCTGCCACCACCACCCTGCGCTGCGCGCCGATCTCAAAAGCCTGCTGCGTGGGGTTGGGTGGAGGAGGAACTAGCAGGGATGCATGCATGGGCGTACCCAGCGAGGGGAGGGGGGCAGCTGCTCCCCCCTAGAAGCACACTTGGAGGAGCAACAGCGGCGGCAGCAGTGTTGTCGGCTGAGACGGCAGCGTCTCTCCTCCCTCGGGGCCGGGGCCCGGCAGCGAATCAGGTGCTGGGAGAGGAGGAGGAGCCGGAGCCCGAGGGCTGGCAGCTGCCGTCGGCACCAGCATGACGGTCTGCTTCATCCGCTCCACTTACCTGTGGGGAGGAGTTGCGGTGGACCTCGGGACCACCCACTCACTTCCGGGGGGCAGGGACGACGTCCCTTGCCGCCCGGGAGGTTCCCGGCCGCGTCATCCGCCAGCCAGCCAATCGGCTGGCCCAGGGGGCGGGGTCGCGGCCCCGTTTAAATCCTAGGCGCGAGCCGAAACGCCTCGCGCGGAGCAACACACTGGGGCCCAATCGCGTGCTGCTGCCCCGCGGGCAAGCAGATCTAAAAGGCCTCCTGCACCAGTGGAGCAAGACACTGGGGTCCAATCGCGTCCCCCTACCGCAAGGGGCTCGCGAAGCACAGGTGGTCAGCGTTCCTCGCTCCCCATGCAGGGACCTTCAAGGGACCTCCTGCAATTGGCATCTTCCTCTGGTTTGGGTAACCTCCTCCAATTGGTATCTTCCTCTGGTGCGGGGGACTTTAGCCAATTACCATCTTCCTCGGCCGCGGGGGACTTCCTTCAATTGTCATCTTCCTCTAGTAGTGTGCAGGATAACGTCAATTCTCAGGACCAAGGTTTTTACGCATCCTCGGACGAGGAAACCGCACTCCCCTTCCCACAGGCTACCATGGCTCGCAAGAAACGGAGGCACAAGAAACAGGCGAGTAAGAAGAGCAAGAGATCCAGGAAGGACGATTCCGATTCTGACTCAGGTACGTCGTCTTCGTCTTCCTCTTCGGGTTCCGATAGTGATGAGCCTATGGACTCGTATTGGGGCGAAGGGGAGGGGGTGCCAGGTTTGCCACTTTGGGCATGGAATAGGCGGGCTAATTCGCACAGGAAAAAGTTCGGAGGGACATTGGAATGTAGGAATGGGGCTATGGTGGAAGACGTCAAGGTCTCCACTAACAGACCCAAAGATATTATCTTAGGAAACCACCTCTCCGCTAGGACCAGGGCAAAAATATTAAATGGTGAATATGTGGATATATTTAAGCTCGTGCCCCTAGATGAGTTTCTTGACAAGGCAGAAAGAAAGCAGGGGTACAGCAAGCGTAGATATAAGTCTCCCAGGGTCGAGAAAACGTTTGAGAATTGGTTAAACGGTTTCCAAGTTTTCTCTTGTGTAGTGGCTGCAGCTTACCCCAAGAGGGCGATGCACCTTATCATTTACCAGTCATTAGTGCGGACCGCTTTCGCGATGGCTGGTGAGGCGGCGGCGATTAGATACGATAAGGCTTTCCGAAGAAACGCCGCTCTCCTACCCACCGCTCGATGGGATCGAGTTGACCAGTTCCTCTGGCTTACTCACGTGGGTCCTCATATCGAGAAAAAACCATTGGACCAAGGGAGGTTTCCGAAGCCTGACTTCAAAAAGGAACCTCGCCGCAAAGTGTGCTGGGAGTATAATAAAGGGCTGTGCCAGCGACAAAGTTGTAAGTATTCGCACGAGTGCGAGAAGTGCCTTGGCAATCACCCAGCAGTTTCGTGCTACAGGGGTCGCCAGCCTTTTCGTGGGGGAAGGGGGTCTCACCAGCAGAACAGACAGGTCGGTCAGGCCCCCGCCCCTGGAGGCTCCCGTAGGTAATAACTCCCTCTCCCTAGCCGTCTCTCCCATCAAGCTCGACGCCCTAAAAAACCTCTTAGATTTGTATCCAAATAAAAAATCTTCAATCTACCTTTGGGAAGGGTTCTCTCAGGGCTTTAGAATTCCAGTCACATTCACTCCACAGTCCAAGGATCCCCCAAACCAGAAGTCAGTTAGGGTGATGCCGGAAGTAGCGAGAAAGAAAATTATGAAGGAAATCAAGGCGGGGAGGGTGGCTGGCCCCTTTAGTGAGCCTCCCATCCCCAACTTGCACATTTCCCCTTTGGGAGTCGTGCCAAAAAAGGCCCCGGGTGAATTCCGCCTAATTCATAACCTTTCTTATCCGAAGGGCGGTTCCGTGAATGACGCTATACCAGATGAACTTTGTTCAGTGAAGTACGTCCCTTTTGACCATGCTATAAAACTGATTCGGTCTTTCGGGAGAGGGGCCCTCCTTGCAAAATGCGACATAGAATCGGCTTTCCGGCTCCTTCCAGTACACCCAAAGGATTTTCGATGGCTGGGCTTTAAGTTTGAGGGTTCCTTTTTTATAGACAAGGCAATGCCTATGGGGTGTTCGGTGGCCTGTGCCGCCTTTGAGTCGTTTAGCACCTTTTTAGATTGGGCCCTGCGCTACAAGACAGGTTTGTCAGGCGTCACTCACTATCTTGATGATTTTTTACTTTCTGGTCCCCCGAATAGTGCCGCTTGCTCCTCTCTGCTTAAGGCCTTGGCCTCTCTCTCTGAGGAACTAGGTGTTCCTCTGGCTGAGGAAAAAACAGAAGGCCCAGTAACGGTAATGACTTACCTGGGCATCGAGCTGGATACGGTCGCCCAGACGTCACGCCTCCCAATGGCAAAGTTAATAGCCCTTAAGGCTTTAATTTCACAAATTCTACCACTGAAAAAGGTTACACTCAGGCAAATCCAATCCCTGCTCGGGCATTTGAACTTTGCCTGTCGCGTGGTGGCCCCAGGGCGCCCCTTTTGCGCACGCTTGGCAAGACTATCGGCCGGTTTAAAATCACCACATCACAGGGTGCGCCTCCCTAAGTCAGTGAAGGATGATCTCCAGGTTTGGCTACTATTCCTTGAAAATTTTAATGGAGTGTCTTTATGGCAGGACTCGCTGATGCTTTCAACTGACTTCCAGGTTCAATCGGACGCAGCAGGATCCTTGGGTTTCGGTGTGTTTTTCAAGGGGCGCTGGTGTGCTCAGCAATGGCCGGAGAGCTGGCGTGGTAGGGCTATTACCCGTGATCTGACCTTCTTAGAATTTTTTCCCATACTAGTGGCGATTCACCTTTGGACTGACGAATTCAAGGATCGCAGGGTCTGCTTTTGGACGGACAACCAGGCTGTAGTCAATGTGCTGGCCAGACGATCTTCCCGCTCTGAGAGGGTGTCATCTCTGCTTCGAGCCTTTGTTTTGCGGTGTCTCCAATTTAACATTATGTTCACGGCCAAATTCATCCCTGGGGTCAATAACGACATTGCGGACGCGCTCTCTCGTTTTCAGATGGACCGCTTCCGGTTGTTAGCACCAGAAGCCCAGCAGTTGCCAGAGACTTTCCCGGAGCACCTGTGGAGCGTTGGAGACGAGTCGTCTTGCAGGGAGTATTGAATTCAGTGGCGCCTTCCACTCTTAGGTCATACATTAAGGCCTGGTCTGAGTTTTTAACTTATCGGTTACACGTCTGGGGAATCGGTCACCTTTCTTGCCCCACTACCTGTCAGGTGTTGGTATACTTAGTTCATCTGCTTGATTGCGGCCGTTCTGCTAAATCCTTTAAGACCCAAACAGCCGCCATATCCTTCTTCACAAAATCCATATATTTTACCGACCCCTGCGCCGAGTTCGTTGTCCGCAGGGCGATGGAGGGGTGGCGTAGAGCGCAACCGTCAAGTGCTGACGGGCGTAGGCCACTGACTTTTGATTTACTCACAAAAGTACGCTACAAACTACGCTCCATCTGTTGGTCCAAATACGAAACCAGATTGTTTTCTGCTGCCTTTTCAATTGCTTTCTTTGGTGCCCTAAGAATAGGAGAATTGGTACTGGAGGGCGATCCTGGCCCCACCTCTCGAGGTTTGCTACTTAGTGACATCCAACTGTCTTCCTCCGAACTAGTCATTTACATTCGTCGCTCAAAAACCGACCAGAAAGGGAAGGGCGCCCTGATACGCCTTCCTGCCACCAGGCAAGCCGGACCTTGCCCGGTGAAGGATACCTCCCGTTACATCGAACTTAGAGTTCCTGGCCCTGGCCCATTCCTAATACATCAGGATGGGTCCCGCCTTACAAGACTGCAGTTTACTAGGGTTATGCGCAAGGCCATCGAAGCATGCGGTCTGCCAGCCAGGGAATTCGCCGCCCATTCTTTCAGAATTGGGGCCGCCTCCACCGCTGTTCACTGGGGCCTGTCTGCCGATAGAGTAAAAGACCTGGGCAGATGGCGATCGGATGCGTTCAAAGGCTATATCCGAGGCTGTTCCTCAATCTGAGCAGTCTATTTACCCCATTTATCATCCGGGCAGTCTACTTACCCCCATTTGTCATTTCCTTACTTTTCAGGGGCTAAGCGCATGGAGATTTGGATTGCTGGTCACAGTATCGTCCATTGGGCCCGGGAGAGGGCGATCGTCAGCGGCCTTGGTACCCAGTTGGGTTTTTCCTCACATATTCGAGTTTCCTGGATTTCAAGGCGCGGGATGCGTTGGAGGGAGATGTTGCCATTGATAAGGTCCAGGGCCGAGGCTTTGGCCCCCCCTGATGCCCTGGTCTTACAGTTGGGAGAAAACGATTTGCCGAGTCGGAAGCGCCTGGATTTGCTCAACGATATCATAAGTGATTTGGACTTTCTGGCTTCAAACTTTCCTAAAATGACTATTATTTGGTCCCATCTCTTGGAGAGACGCACATGGCGCGGTAGCAATTCCCCGGCCGCAAGAGACCTTGTACGAAAACGCTTGAATCGCGCAGTGGCACGGAAGGCGCTCTCTCTTGGTGGCCGTGTGATCACGCATCCCGCTATAGTTTACAGCAAGATGGCTTTGTTTCGCGACGACGGCGTGCACCTCTCTGATTGGGGAAATGACATTTGGTTGGCGGACATAATTGAGGGAGTGAATTGTTGGTTGCAGTTGTGAGGGTATGTGGCGGCGAGCTCTTCGGGCTCTTTTGGCGGTTAGGCATTGAGTGACCTTATGATGGGGGAGGGGAGCCCTGGCCATCGGCTGCCCCTCCAAGCTGAAGGGTATTCTGCTAAAAGAATCCAGGGGTGTGGATCTAGTCTGAAGTCCGGGCGGGGGCTAAGGCCATGCCACGACCCCTTTGGGAACCCAGGGGGGGCACGAGTCGGTCTCCGCCGACGGTGGAACCCCTCCTATTGGAGGTTTACCCTTCTAAGACTACCTGCCAATCGGGGCGGAGTCAGATATAGTCTGGTCTACTCAATGCCTAAGCCAATACCGCTCACATACTGTAACCAATAAAAAGTTGTGGCCAAAATTAATCCCACAAACATTAACTTTATATCTGGTCTCCTTGTGTTTTCATTGTCCTCGAGGGGGTGGTTGCGGGGTCTCGACACGCAAATCCGCTCCACTTACCTGTGGGGAGGAGTTGCGGTGGACCTCGGGACCACCCACTCACTTCCGGGGGGCAGGGACGACGTCCCTTGCCGCCCGGGAGGTTCCCGGCCGCGTCATCCGCCAGCCAGCCAATCGGCTGGCCCAGGGGGCGGGGTCGCGGCCCCGTTTAAATCCTAGGCGCGAGCCGAAACGCCTCCTTTTCGGCTCGCGTCTTCAATCTCCCACCCTCCCTCCCTTTAATCTAATTCCCTTCTCTGACCTTGCTCGGTTTGGTCGCCTGTTTTGCGGCAGGGGCTCGGTAGAAATTTTTCCACTTGGCAGATTGGCTTTAGCCATTTGGTTTTCGTCTACCGCCTAGCAATCGTCACAACTTTTGTAAGGTGGCGGTTAGGCATTGAGTGACCTTATGATGGGGGAGGGGAGCCCTGGCCATCGGCTGCCCCTCCAAGCTGAAGGGTATTCTGCTAAAAGAATCCAGGGGTGTGGATCTAGTCTGAAGTCCGGGCGGGGGCTAAGGCCATGCCACGACCCCTTTGGGAACCCAGGGGGGGCACGAGTCGGTCTCCGCCGACGGTGGAACCCCTCCTATTGGAGGTTTACCCTTCTAAGACTACCTGCCAATCGGGGCGGAGTCAGATATAGTCTGGTCTACTCAATGCCTAAGCCAATACCGCTCACATACTGTAACCAATAAAAAGTTGTGGCCAAAATTAATCCCACAAACATTAACTTTATATCTGGTCTCCTTGTGTTTTCATTGTCCTCGAGGGGGTGGTTGCGGGGTCTCGACACGCAACGTCTTCACTTCCTTGAGACCACTCAAAAGGCTTCACAGAAAGTAAATCTGTTGTGTGTATTTTCTAAATCTCCTTTCAATATCAGCTCTATGGTTGGGAAATTCTTTCTATATGCTTCCCTTAGTGTGTGAAACGTAATTTGTAAGAATGCACTCCATTTAGCAGCCCTCTCTTGTGTGTGTGTGTGTGAGAGAGAGAGAGAGAGAGAGAGAGAGAGAGAGAGAAAGAGAAAGAGAGAGAGAGGGAGAGAGAGAGAGAGAGAGAGAGAGAGAGAGCTTGAATGCATCCAGATTTAATTTGTTTCCCTTTCTCAGTGAGTTGCTGCTTGACAACTTTTGGGAATTAAAGGAGAGGTCAGGAGAGAAATCTGCTAGGTTACACTGGCAGAAAGCCTTGGGTCTCCACACTTCCAGAAGATGCATAATGAATGAAATGTTTTCAAAGAAGGGAGGATGTAGGGGTGGCAGCGACATGTATTAGAGGAATTTTCGAGGCTTCTGTCCATCAGCTTTAGCCAATGCTCATTGAAACTTTTTTTGTTTGAGGTCAGGGAGAATAGAGGCTCTAATCTTCAAGGTCTTTCCATCCTTTGGAAAAGATCAGCCTAAAAGCATTATAATACTTGGGGAAGCAACTTCTTTGTGGGCAAACTCCCTGCAGCCCCAACAACTTGAATGCTAACTTGGGAACTGTCAGTGTCAACTTCTCTCTTTCCATGTTTATTAGTTAACAATTTTTATATATAAAAATGCATCAGTTTCAAAGATAAAGAAAACGAGAAGCCAGAGCAGTTAGAGCTGTTGAGCAATTGTTCTTTGGTATCGTTAGCTGGACTTTTATATGTACTTCAACTGCCTGCTAAATTATTAAAACAGCATATATACCAGGGGTCCCCAATCCTTTGGGGTGCTGGGGCACATTTGGAAATCTAAGAAACTGATGTGGGCACCATATATTACAGAAGAAAAACTGGTGAGGCTCAGACTCCCTCCCCCCACTAAAAATGCATGCACCCCCCAAAAAAGCAAACAAAACACAGACTAAAAAGCAGTCAACACAATTCGAAGAAGCAGACAGTCCCCAACCAAACAGCCCTCCCACAAGCTGTTTTCATTGGAAGAGATAGGGGACCTTAGCACCACGTTGAGAACCCAGATACTATGCCAAGATTTGCAGAAGTGAAAAAAGAAAAAAAAACCATATTAGGAGGATTCCTCCTAAACAATCCAGTGATGTGCATGGTCAGTGCACATGAAATACTGACTGTTGTCAGGGGAGGAGGAACTGAAGAGAGACAATTATTATTATTATTATTATTATTATTATTATTATTATTATGCCCTTCAACAAAAGAGCTCAGGGCAGTTCACAATATTTTTTTTTAAAAACGTGAACAAACATTAACCCCACCTCCCACAAACACATTTAAAAGGCTGTAGAACATTAATCAGCCAAAGGCCTGGTTGAAGATGAACATTCCATAAACAGGGAGCCACTGCAGAAAAGACCCGTTCTTGTGTTGCCACCCTCCAAATCTCACATGGAGGAGGCACATGAAAAAGGACTTCAGATGATGGATGCAGAGTCTGGGACAGTTTACGGTATATGGGGAGAGGCGGTCCTTGAGATATTGCAGTCCTCAGCCATGGCTTCCAAGGAGCGCGTCTACGAGCTCTGGATGCTCTATTTTGCCAAAGTAGGTGCTTCTCCTTTGCGCTTCCAGACTGGCTGCGCCCCTATTTTGGGAGGTGAGGCTGCGCCCCCCTTTTTTGAGGGGGTCTGTTTCCTTCGCCTTTGGAAACAACTGTGCCGACTCCTCGGGGATTGAAACGAAAGTTTTGAACAAGTTTTCTTCAAACCCAAGAAAAATGATATTAGCATAAGACATGTAACTAGAATAAAAATTAAAAAATAATTCAAGCAAATAATTGTAATAACTACCATAATAAAGCACTGCTATAATTATATATAATTTTCTTAAAAATTTTGTTTCATTCACGTTTTCCGTGCTGAAACGTCACAACCTGAACGACCATGGCTTGCCCCCCCCTAGTTTTGATCCTGGGTACGCCCCTGAAGGGACCCCTGACCATTAGGTCCAGTCGTGTCCGACTCTGGGGTTGCGGCGCTCATCTTGCTTTATTGGCCGAGAGCCGGCGTACAGCTTCCGGGTCATGTGGCCAGCATGACAAAGCCACTTCTGGCGAACCAGAGCAGCACACGGAAACGCCGTTTACCTTCCCGCCAGAGCGTTTCCTGTTTATCTACTTGCACTTTGACATGCTTTTGAACTGCTAGGTTGGCAGAAGCTGGGACCAAGCAACGAGAACTCACCCCGTCGCAGGGATTCGAACCGCCGACCTGATCAGCAAGCCCTAGGCTCAGTGGTTTAACCCACAGGTACAATGTAAACTCAGGATATCTGAGCTTTGATCTATGTGAACCAAAGTTTGTTACCTCACACACACACACACACCCCAATTTCAGTGCATTGAAATATGTGTATGTAAATTTAAGCTCAGAATTTATGAACTCAAGGGGAGAAAATTTGGAAATCTGTACAATTATATCTGAGCCCCATGAATCAGACTTGTAAGAGCAATCGTGTTCTTTTAAAGCATAAGGACTATAATAACACTCTAAAAAAAGAAAACTAAGATTTTCTGATTTCTTGCTTAAGAAGCTAAATTGATGTCATAGATCACACAGTGATGTATTCCCAACTGCTTAAGCAGCTGGACTGATGTCATGGATCACACTATGATATATTCACACAACTCGGCAGGTTTTAAAGCTTTGACAATTTAACTGTACTCATTATCTTTTTCCTGTCAGTAGGAGATGCAGCATGGGGTGGATTTGTAGCAGAAAAAAATGGAAGCAAAATTGTTAAGAAACTGCCCCCTGCACCATTGCCCACTGCTCAACTTCTGCTAGAAGTTTCAGCCAAGAAAGAAGGGAAGAAAAATAAAGAGAAAGAATAAGAGAATTGATGAAGGGAGGGAGTGAGAGAGGAATGGAACACCTGAGCATCCCATGTTGTTTGACTCCGATAGTCCAGTGGCTCTTCTGCCTCCTGCTTACTCTCTTGTATCCTTGCAGGTTCCTCTAGAGCACTTACCTTCAGCAAGGTAGAGGGCCACCTGAAACAGGTGGGGAAAGTCTACACCAGCAGCTCCAGAGCAAATATATGGAGCTGGCTTCCACGAAGAGTGAGGTCTCCTTCCTAAAGGAAGTACTAGAGGAGTGGGGGAGAAACTCATGTAGCACAGTCCGCAGCACCAGAAAGAGCCTGCATGACAGCTGACGCTTAGGTAACATGGCTATGAGCAGCCAGCAGGCAGGACAAGAGCCTCCTTTATTTTATTTTGCTTTACTTTACATTGTTTTGTTTTTTAATTTCTGTTCGGCCCTTCACCCAAAGATCACAAAGCAGTTCACAATATAAGGTGCCCTAGCCTGCTATCTTTGCTTTTCCTTTGTATAAGGACAGTGGCCCATCAGTTTGGTAGTCAGCATGTTCTACCGGTAGCATATTCAGTGCAATTAACTTCAGCCACATAGGGCAATGAGACATATGGGAATGATGGGAAAGTCCTATGTGCACTGGGAAAATGTGGCTTTGCCCAAAACACTTGTTATATTATACATCCCTTACTAACTCCATGTCTCCTAACAAAGCAAAATAACACCTGTTTATCTGACTTTTGTGTTCAAATCTCAATTATCACACCACATTGAATATGCCCTAATTACCATATTTACTTGAATCTAATGCACACCTTTTTGGGCCAAAGCACGTTGCAAATATTTAGGTGAGCATTAGACTCAATGACACATTTACATTTGCCAGCAAGTACTTTTTTTGGTTTCAAGGTTCTGTAAATTGAGGTGCGCATTAGATTCGATGGCGCATTAGACTCAAGTAAATACGGTACCTCATGCTTTGTAACCACAGTGTAACTAACATTCCCCTTTCCTGACAGTGCGACACTGTGAGCAGGAGTCAGGGAGCCAGATGGAACGGGAAGACTTCAACTCAGCTCAGACTCTGCAACCCAGATGCAAAGCTTAAAGGCGAGGCCCAGGGCTGGTGGAGATGCTGCAGGCTGACTGCGAGGGGCCATGTCCATTGCTGTCCAAGGTTCTGAACTACTAAAGAGCTGTAAGCAGTAAGGTCTTGCCTGGAAGCCAGATACTTTGCTATTAAGTGTGCTGTTTCATGCCTTAATATAGAAGCCCAATCTAGGAACCAGGCTTTTTGCTTTGCCTGACATCCTATAAGTTGGGGCTGGACACACTGGTGGCACTAGGGCACTCCAACTGTTAGTCTTTGTGCTTTAACATACTGTATGCAGGCTAGTCCTGTGCATTACACATAATGCATTCTGCAGGTTGGCTTTGTAGCTTGTTGTGCTTCATTCTTGCTGGGTATGAGTAACGTGTGGTCATCACCCCAAGCATTTTTATTGCCTTCGAATCCAGAAAGAGCAGCTGCCCTTGGCAGAACACAACAAAGATGCTGAAATGGCTGGGCCTCTGGTTTGTGGAACAGTTTTGGGCTTGATTTGGGCTCAACTCTTGAAAGAGCTAAGCAGGACTAAGTAGCTTCAGGAGTGTAGCTTGACCAGCAGCCGAGATCCAGTCCTAAAGGCCCTGCTGAGATTTCACTGACAATTCAACTTCAAACAATTCAAGAACTTGCTGCAAATATTTATTGAAGTCCATCTCATCCACCAAACACAATATATACTGGTCAGTACACAAGATAGTGTATTTGTATTAAGGCAAGGAGTCCCCAGGAAAATAAATAATTTCACACTTAAGATCAGTATTGTCATAGTGCCTATTGAGTGCTCATAGTGGTCCTCTTCCTTAGCTAAGTAATTCTTACACAACCCCAAATATTACACCTCATGCATTCAATTCAAATACTTCCATAGGGTAATGTTCCACCTTTTTCTTACAAAGATTTTGCAAACCTGCAGTATTGTATAATCTTTTTTATATAGTTGAGCCATTAGGAAAGTTTAAACATCCAGGTCCCACAGAGATCTCCCAGAGCAGTTTACGTCAGAGGAAATGCCTGCATCCAAACCCCAGAAAACAGGATGAGTGAGAGATTGTCAACTTTAGGGCTTTCTGGAGTTGGAAAACACAAACATTTCAATCAAATATTTGCTGGTAGAGAAAGAGGAGACAAAATTGCACAAGCAACATTCTTGCCTCAGCCTCCCAGTTGTTATGTCTGATAATCACTGTGTAAAAGGAGAAACTCTACAAATATTCAGGCTTGCTTAAATCTATAGGACAATTAATTGAAGGAAGGTGTGTATGTCTAAAGCCTTCAGAATTTTGTTTGTTACTGACGCAGCTCTGCAAGAAGTCACAGCCTCCAGCTGCACAGAATCTGCAGCTGCCCTCCCAACACCCCTGAACCCGTTTTGTGAGTGCTGTCAGCCCCCCTTCTGGGAATGGCCCCAGGGGACTCCTTGTCCTGCTGCCATTAATGAACACTGAGCAGGAAGAGAGGAGCCGCTTCCAGAGCGGAAACTGGAAGTCCCTGTTAAATCCCCTCTACACAGGGAAAGTGGCACAACATTCCAGCTCACAGGAGTGACCAAGGCACTGACCCCCTGTGAGCAGAGCAGGGGCAGGAGACCCCTGCTCAGAACGAGCCCCTTGCAATGGCCACTGAAGGAAAAGGGATGGCAAAGAGTCCTCTGGAGAGGGCTTGCTGACACATGGCCCAGCAGGAAAGGTGGCAGCCACCATTTTGCACGACAAGCGAGAGACACCACATGGAGACACAGGCAGGCGGCGATGGCGGCCGTCATTGGGGGCTTGTTGGGCTGCCCTCTTCTGTGAGGGTCTTGAAATCCATGGACAGGGCCATCTCCTCAGCCAAGGGGGGCCTTTGCCACTCCTCCCGTGTCAAGATGTAGCCCACAATGGCCCCAAAAGCCACCAGCAGGAGGCCCAAGGTGTTGGCAAGGACTCCCTCCGGGGCAAAGGAGCTGTAAGTCTCCCTGAGCAAGAACAGAAAGGTTGACATTAGCACAAGCACTTTATCTCCACCCGACCCCCACCCCCAATTTCTAATGTATGTATGTATGTATGTATGTATGAAAAAGGCAGCTCAAGGCTTTGGGCAACTCGTCTACTGACCAAACATGTTTAGAATCTCATTCTGCCTTCCAGGCTAGAGGAGGCGATGGAGACGTCACTCAGTTCCAAGCCCAGCACTGCTGCCATTTTGCAGGATATTGATTTGAGAATATATTAACCAAGTAAACTGCAAAAAGCTGTAACGAACACCCCTCCTAGGCAGTCATTTCTGCTCCATCCCTCACTTTGCAGCCCAGAATTCTGGATTTATCAGAAAGAAGCCGAGCAGAGAAAGAGCCATCAGGTTGTAAGTTAAAACAGAAACACTTCCACAAAGTGGGGGCCACTCACTTGATGTTGAAGAGCAGCACCTCCAGGATCCCCAGCAGGGCAGTGGCGACGGAAAGGATGAGGAGGGCAGCCCCAAAGAAGACATGCTGCGGTTTGTATCTGCTGCGGAGCGAAAAGGAGGCTCCGGGAAAGAGGAAGAAGCTCCAGCCCAGCAGCCACTAAGGAGGAAGGGGAGGCAGTGCCCCAAAGTCAAGAGACAGCACAGCCCACCTCCCAGGGAGCCCATCCCACCTCCACAATTGACAGGATGCAAAGAGGAGCCAGCCTTCAAACACTGCAAACTCCCTTGCCGCCACCGCCTTGAAGCTCTGGTGAGAGGTGGGTGGTGCCCCAGGATTAGGGGCGAAACGCCTCCCTTCCAATAATCCGCCCCCACAGCTTCCTTCACTTCTGATCCCAAGAAGCCATGACGGGGGGGGGGGGCATGGGCAGGCTCAAAGGGGACTCAGACTGGCAGCCTCCTTCCTTTGAGGTTTTCAAGCAGAGGTTGGATGGCCCACTGTCATGGATGCTTTAGCTGAGATTCCTGCATGGCAGGGGGTTGAACTACATGACCCTGGGGGGTCCCTTCCAACTCTTAAGATTCTATGTGGTGCCACTGCAAGTGACCCCCCCCCCAAGGAGGAAGGGGGCACAGGAAGGGCTCTCCAGCCATGCAGATCAGCTGTGCTTTGGGAAAAGATGGGCATCCTGGGAGCCAAGGCCCAGCTCCCCAGGCAGACAGAGTGTCAAGAGCCCTGTGTTGTTTCTGCAGTGCAGATGGAGCCCTCCCAGAGATCCCCCATCCCAGCCCTGGAATCAAAGGCCCCCCTGAGATGGATGTGGGCAGCTGCTGGAAGCTCTGAAGCTGTCAGGCTGCAGCATGCAGCAAGGATGTGGCTCAAGGGCGCTTGTGTCCATGGCGACAGACAGCTCAAGTCCCCCTCCAAGGCTGCTGAGGAATCTGCGGAGCCCCAGCACCAGATGTAGTTTCAACAGGGGAATCAGCAGCCAGAGTTTCTTTCTTTCTCTTGCTCTGATGTCCTGCCCCTCGTGCATTTCTCCCTCGCTGCTCTCTGGGGCACAGTCCTGCTTGGGAAAGGGGCCAGGCAGACACCACTCCCTTCCTTCCTTCCTTCCTCCCACTCTGCCTTTGCCTCACCTGCACAAAGTAGAAGCCAAAGGCCAGGATGCCACACCAGCTGTGCAGGCTGTACATGTCCGGGATGCTCTGCTTCTTGTGGAATTGGAACACGGCTATCAGACCTGGAGGGAGGGAAGAAGGGACGGAGGGAGAGGCCTCAGGTGACCCCCTGCCTTTCCCCACCATCCCAACCCTCAGGCAAAACTGCACCAGAGGGGGGGCCCACTTAACATGAGGGATGGAGAGATGGGCAGGTCCAACTTGCCTGGGAAGAAGCAGATGGGTGGAAATGGCAGGTGGCGGAGACTGTCTGTCTGTCTGGGGGAGCCCTGCTAGTTGTATCCCAATCCACATATGTGAGGAACACAGTAAGCCACCCACAGCCTCGTCCACCCCAGCATTATGGTTTTTTGGGAGGGGAGGCCCAAAACATGCCCCGCTTCCTCCAGCTTATTGGAAAACTCAGAGGAGTTGTGAGTTGACCCTGAGACTCAGGGAAGCCTCTGACCACCCCCTTGAGCCCGGTGCCCCTTAGAGGGGCTTCTGAGAAGGCAAGCAGGAGGTTGAGGCTCAAGCAAATGAGGCAGATTATTCCAGCTGCGCCCCCCCTCAGGACTCACCAACCAGTGCAATGACCAGCGCCAGGGCATGGAGCAGCCCGTGCAGGATCTTGGTGGAGCGCTTGCTCTCGTGCCGGAAGACCCGATATACCAGAAGGGCTGCAAGGGGAGAAGAGGGAGGGGAGAGGGGCAATGAGGTGTGGGTCTTGCTTCCCTGGCCAGGAACTGCTTCGCTCGGACCCTAAAAGTAGCGTTCTTCAGTTCTGTATTTTGTACACTTATAAATGCATAAATATATTTTTAAAAAACAAATAAATAAATAATTGAAAAGGTTTGATGGTCTCTCAAAAGTCTGGGATTTGAATAACAGAGTGGAAGATAATCTAGCGGAGCATCTGCCTTGATCATGTGGCTGAATGACCATGCGCAGACAGTTTGTGGACCCCTGGCTAGGCAGTGCAAGATGTGCTTCTGCCTCCTTTGGGACAGCAGGGGTGGCACATCCTGTTCTGCCCCCTCTCCTAAATTGTGGATGCAGTTACAGGGGCAGGAGTTTGAAATAAGCAGCTCCCAGTTGTCTCCCTTGGAAGGCAAGGCCTCCCTCCCACCACTTCCTTACCGTCTCCTTGTAGGAAGACCATCCCAATGACCATGCACAGTGGGTGGGCATTGAACTGCAGCTTGGATCCATCCCAGGCAATGCCGCCCCGGTATTGGCCCATCCAGGCCCCCGTCAGGGTGATCATGGCCAGGCCTAGCACCTGCGAAGCAGCCACGGCGTAGGTGAGGCCGGATGGACTGGCGCTCCTGGCCGGAGAATCCTCCATGCTGTGCTCAGCAGAGCCCGGGGCTGCCAAACAAGGGGAGCACAGCTGTCAGCAGGTAGACCCAGGAAGGGGAGGGGCTGCCTCTGGAAATCTTGGGGGAACTGGAATTTGGGGGAGACCTGCACCCCTCCTTGTCCCACTTGGCAGCAGCACCTTGGAGAAGCTGCACCCGTCACCAGATCTTCTGTTGATTCCAGTGGCCAAAGGGTGGACCAGTTGCTCTACGAGCCAAAGGTGGCTCTCAAGATGTTGCTGCACTTCCAGCGGAGCCCGTTGTGATTCTTAATTATCTGTTTTAAGGTGATATTTTATCTCTTTTGTAAAGCTTGCTGCACACAGCTCTGGAATTTTGCACGAAGGGTGGTCTATGAATACTTTTCATGCACAACTACCGGTAAGACGCTGGGCCAGGCTGCCTGGGGTCTCTCCTTCGCCATTTCGTGGCTCTATAAGGATTGGGGAGAAGAGGAAGCTGGCATGGCTCCACTTGGCCCTGGGGGAGAGAGCCCAAGCAGAAGCTGTGGGGCAAGAGTCTGAGGCTCCTCCGCCTTCTGTAACTGGGAACTACAACTCCCATCCTCCTCAGCATCATACAGCAATGTTTTGGGGGTGCCTGATGGGACCCGGATAGTTCAGAACATCTGAGCAGGCAGGAAGCACCATGTTGGGGAAGGCCGCTCTGGCCAAACTCCCCCCAGGGGCCCCTCACCCAAAATGCTTGTTCCCCACCTGCATCTTCAGGTCCTTCTCTGCACTTTGACCCAACACAGCAGAAAGCTCTGTAAATGTCCTCCCCTTTAAAACAAACACAAGCCCCATGAAAACGCAAAAATGCCTTCGTTGGGCCACAACCAACAATGATAATGTTCTCTCTGCACTGGAAGTTCCCAATCCAAGCAAGAGTCTCTGCTCTTGGGAAAGGGAAATGCAAAGTCTGGCCGCCGCCCCCCCACCCACTGCAGGCTCCCTTCCAGCTTCTCTCTTCTGCTGAATCTCCACCCAAAGATGGGGCAGGATGGAGCCTAGATGTGCTTATGGGCAAAACCAGGACTAAATCACTGAGCCTCTTGAGCTTGCCGATTGGAAGGTCAGCAGTTCAAATACCTGTCAAATACCTGTCAGGAATGCTTTGATGGTGTTTCCTGCTTGGCAGGGGGTTGGACTGGATGGCCCTTGTGGTCTCTTCCAACTCTATGATTCTGTGAAATCCCCGCAATGGAATGAGTTCCTGTGGCTCTTTCCCAGCTCCTGCCAACCTAGCAGTTCGAAAGCATGCCAGTGCAAGTAGATAAATAGGTACCACTGTGGCAGGAAGGTAAATGGCATTTCTGTGCGCTCTGGCTTCTGTCATGGTGTCCGATTGCACCAGAAGCGGTTTAGTCCTGCTAGCCACATGACCCGAAAAGCTGTCTATGGACAAACAGTGGCTCCCTCGGCCTCAAAGCGAGATGAGCGCCACAACCCCGTAGTCGCCTTTGACTGGACTTAATCATCCAGGGGTTCTTAACCTTTACCTTTATGGGCAAAACCTCAGCGCCACCATTTGCTGGTAGAGAAGCAGAGCCTACAATGCCTCCGAGGAGCCTGGTGAGTTGTCCCCCAGCTGCGTTGCTGGGCTCTGGCTCTCCCTGCCCTCTGCCAGGGACGTGGGTACCCTGGGGGCCTGTTCTGTTGCACAGCACACAGCTGGCCTTTGCAGCAGGGAGGAGGACGGGGCTAAGCCAATTGATTTAATCCACTTAGCTGTGCTGATCTAATAAGGTCTGCAGCTCTGGCCAAGAATCGATGCAAATGCCATTCACTGATAAAGACACCCACTCCCACCTCAGCTTCCAGGATCCAGGCTTCTGTTGGGTACATCCTGGTCCCCAACCAGATCCCCCTCTGGTCCCCTGAGCACTTTGGAGTCTCCTGCTCCACAATAGCAGAGAGCAGGAGCTGCCATCGAAACAGAAGAAAACATCTGACTGCAGAACAGGCCTCCCTAGGGAGAGGCGCAAGGCAGGGGATTCCTTTAGGCTATGCTGACTTGCCAGGGGAGGGGCTGCACTTTCCTCCCTGCCCTCCATAACTTGGTCTGTGGTAGAACAGCTGCTTGGCATGCAGAAGGTCACTGGCATCTCCAGGCAGGGTGGGGAGAGACTCCTTGCCTGAAATCCTGGAGAGTCTCTGCTGCCAGTCCGTGCAGACAGTACTGAGCAAGATGCAGCAATGGGTCCCACTCAGTATAATGCAGCATTGCACGCCCCCCCCCCAATGCCAGGCCCACACTGCCTCTCGTGAAGCTTGCCATATAAGGGATGTGCCAGGGGAGGAGGTGACTGACAGCACCAGCCTCTAATCAGGGAGCACCTTTGCCAGGCTCTCCTTCCTACTCCCAACCACAGTGCCGGGGGGGGGGGGGGGGGATATAGAAAGAAGTTACCAGTTGCTGCCAAGGGACAAAAGAGCAAAAAGAGAAACCTCAAACCAACTTTCATACATCCCAAGTCCCTTCCCCCTGTGCCATTGTGGAGTTGAAAGGGACCCCGGGGGTCATCTTCTAGTCCAAGAGTGTAAGGTCTGGCAAATTCTTCCATTGCCTTGCTGGCCATTTCATTTCCCAGAAGCTGGAAGAACCAACAAGGGGATCATCTATCTTGGATCTGGTCCTCACCAATAGGGAGGAGCTGATCAACAAAGTGGAAGCAGAAACTTGGGAGGAAGTGATCCTGTTCTCCTGGGTTTCAGGATACAGAGAAATGGGGAAACTGAGCATAGTTGGACACAGACTCTGGACTTTAAGAAGGCCAACTTCATATAGCTTAAGGAGCTACTGGGTGTGATCCCACGGTCAAAAATTCTCAAAGAGAAGGGAGTCCAAGAAGGATGGGAGTTTCTAAAAGGAGAAATATTGAAGGCCCAAATGCAGACAATACCAACAAGAAAGAAAAGTGGGGGGCTCAGCAAAAATATGTGTAAGCTATTTTCATACAAATTGCCCCCCAAGTCACAGCAGAGAGGAAACCCCCCCACACACACTTTATAGACTTCCCTTGCACAAAAACCCCAGCACTGACTTGAAAATTCCAACAAATTTCTGCAAATAAATAAATATTATAGGTTCCACTTTATATAAAAAAAAGAACCATTAAGGCATCTTGCCCACAGGCCCCTCCACCTGTTTGGCTGAACTCTGGCAAGTAGGATCCACTCAGAAGTGGCTGGCAGACCTGCACCTGCCACCCATTTCTGCAAAAGAGAGGCATCTGCTTCCTTGGGCGCCCATTACAGCCAGCAGAGCCAAAGAAATCCTCCGTCCACCTGGCGGAAGCCCACGCCCAAGCGACCCAGGTTCTGAGGGGCCAAAGCAGGTGGGCCTGACTCTTCCCTCCTCGGTGCCCCCTCTTCACTGCCCCCACCTCTGCCTCCTTCTCCTGCTGGGCCGCCGCGCAGCCCAGCCAAGACCCACCTGCTGCTGCGATCTCTGCTCCGCGACCTGAGCCACAGAAGGCGCGTCTGCCGCCCGCTCCGGGGCTCCGCAGGGGGTTGGACTGGATGGCCCTTGTGGTCTCTTCCAACTCTAGGATTCTATGATTCTATGATTCCTTGGGCAGCAGAGAGACGAGGCTCCCGTTTCCTCCTCCTCCTCCTCCGGGGAGAGCCTGGACCTCCCTCCCTCCCGCCCTTCTGGTGCCCAGCAGCCGCCTCCGCCCCTTGCGCACACAGAGCGGCGGCGAGGGCGCTTCTGCTCCTCACCTGCCCACGCCCCCCACCGCCTCCCTGCTCGCAGCCGGGGGGACCCTTCTTGCCTGGGGCGGGCGGGATGGTCCGATTCCTCGGAGAAGGGCCTGGGGGGGCACGGGACTGGACGGACCCACCTTCAGCTAACATGACTCACCTTTCCTGTTCTCGCCAAGGCAGGAAGCCAGAGAAGGACGGAGAGAAACGCGCAGCCCCGCGGGAGAGGACCGCTTTGGGCCCCTGGCTTCCTGCGATGCCTAGAGGACCCAAGAATGGCGGGGTCTGGAGGGGACCCCAGGGCAGTGCAGTCCCCCTTGCTTCCAAAGAGGGGCAAGCCGGGGGGCAGCCTTTGAAGGGCCCCCTGCTCCTTCTGTGAGGGGGGCAGGACCCGCCTGGCAGAGGGCGCCTCCTTGCAGAAGCCTCCGTCTCGAGAGGGGGGCAATGGGATTCAAGGGGGGGCGGAGGGACAAAGAAGGGCCGGGAGGGGGGCGAGCCAGACCCACAAGCGCTGGGGGTCGTGTGGGCAGACAGAAGCCCATCCCGGCTGGGGGGAGGGCTGGGCTGGCCGGGAGGGGGGGAACTCTGGGTCGCTCCGCGGGAGAGGTTGCCCATCCCACTTCTTCCCCCCCACCCCGCCCAGACCTGAGTTACGGGGGGGCGGGGCGACCAGCCGGGTCTTCTCTGGAGGATGCGGGGCGCCCCTCTTCTCCCCCCCCCACTCACCTGGAGGCACCTCCGTCCGAGTCGCCGCTGCTGCGCGTCGTCCACCAGAATCACAGAATCACAGAATCCTAGAGTTGGAAGAGACCACAAGGGCCATCCAGTCCAACCCCCTGCCAAGCAGGAAACACCATCAAAGCATTCCTGACAGGTGGCTGTCAAGCCTCTGCTTAAAGACCTCCAAAGAAGGAGACTCCACCACACTCCTTGGCAGCAAATTCCACTGTCGAACAGCTCTTACTGTCAGGAAGTTCTTCCTAATGTTTAGGTGGAATCTTCTTTCTTGTAGTTTGAATCCATTGCTCCGTGTCCGCTTCTCTGGAGCAGCAGAAAACAACCTTTCTCCCTCCTCTATATGACATCCTTTTATATATTTGAACATGGCTATCATATCACCCCTTAACCTTCTCTTCTCCAGGCTAAACATACCCAGCTCCCTAAGCCGTTCCTCATAAGGCATCGTTTCCAGGCCTTTGACCATTTTGGTTGCCCTCCTCTGGACACGTTCCAGCTTGTCAATATCCTTCTTGAACTGTGGTGCCCAGAACTGGACACAGTATTCCAGGTGGGGTCTGACCAGAGCGGAATACAGTGGTACTATTACTTCCCTTGATCTAGATGCTATACTCCTATTGATGCAGCCCAGAATTGCATTGGCTTTTTTAGCTGCTGCATCACACTGTTGACTCATGTCAAGTTTGTGGTCTACCAAGACTCCTAGATCCTTTTCACTTGTACTGCTCTCAAGCCAGGTGTCACCCATCCTGTATTTGTGCCTTTCATTTTTTTTGCCCAAGTGTAGTACTTTACATTTCTCCCTGTTAAAATTCATCCTGTTTGCCTTGGCTCAGTTCTCTAATCTGTTAAGGTCATTTTGAAGTGTGATCCTGTCCTCTGGGGTATTAGCCACCCCTCCCAATTTGGTGTCATCTGCAAACTTGATCAGGATGCCCTCAAGCCCATCATCCAAGTCATTGATAAAGATGTTGAATAAGACTGGGCCCAAGACAGAACCCTGTGGCACCCCACTAGTCACTTCTCTCCAGGATGAAGAAGAGCCATTGATGAGCACCCTTTGGGTTCGGTCAGTCAGCCAGTTACAAATCCACTGAATGGTAGCATTGTCTAGCCCACATTTTACCAGCTTCTTTACAAGAATATCATGGGGCACCTTGTCAAAGGCCTTGCTGAAATCAAGATAGGCTACATCCACAGTGTTCCCTTCGTCTACCAGGCTTGTAATTCTGTCAAAAAATGAGATCAGATTAGTCTGACATGACTTATTTTTCAGAAACCCATGCTGACTTTTAGTGATCACAGCGTTCCTTTCTAGGTGCTCACAAACCGTTTGCTTAATGATCTGCTCTAGAATCTTTCCTGGTAATGATGTCAGGCTGACTGGGCGGTAATTGTTTGGGTCCTCTCTTTTCCCCTTTTTGAAAATAGGGACAACATTTGCCATCCTCCAGTCTGCTGGGACTTCACCTGTTTTCCAGGAATTCTCAAAGATTACTGCCAGTGGTTCTGAAATCACCTCTGCCAGTTCTTTTAATACTCTGGGATGTAGTTCATCTGGCCCTGGAGACTTGAATACATCTAAACTAGCCAAGTGTGCTTGTACTACCTCCTTACTTATTCTGGGCTGTGTTTCCCCTGCTGAATCATCTGCTCCATATTCTTCAGGTCGGGCATTGTTTTCTTTTTTGGAGAAGACTGAGGCAAAGAAGGTATTGAGGAGTTCTGCCCTTTCTGCGTCCCCTGTTCGCATTTCACCTTCTTCTCCTCTAAGTGACCCCACTGTTTCCTTGTTCTTCCTTTTGCTACGGACATACCCATAAAAACTCTTTTTATTGCTTTTAACCTCTCTAGCAAGCCTGAGTTCATTCTGTGCTTTAGCTTTTCTGACTTTGTCTCTACATGTGCTGGCTATTTGTTTGAACTCCTCTCTGGTGGTTTCCCCCTTTTTCCATTTCTTGTACATATCCCTTTTAAATCTTAACTCAGTTAAAAGTTCTTTAGATAGCCACCCTGGCTTCTTTAGGCACCTTCCATGTTTTCGTCGCATTGGTACTGCTTGAAGTTGTGCTTTTAATATCTCCCTTTTAACAAACTCCCATCCATCATGAACTCCCATCCCTTTTAGTATTACTGACCATGGGATCACATCCAGCATTTCCCTAAGTTTTCTGAAGTCGGCTTTCTTAAAGTCTAGAATTTGAGTCTTAGTATGCTTGGTTGCTCCTTTCTGATGTATAATAAACTCCAGAAGAGCATGATCACTCCCACCTAATGTTCCTGCCACTTCTACCCCACTAACCAGGTCATCACTATTGGTTAGGACCAGATCTAAAATGGCTGATCCTCTTGTTGCTTCTCCCACTTTCTGGACAATGAAATTGTCTGCAAGGCCAGTGAGGAATCTGTTCGACCTTATGCTCTTGGCTGAGTTTGACATCCAACAAATATCAGGATAGTTGAAATCCCCCATTACTACTATCTCATTTCCTTTTGAATGCTTGGTCATCTGTTCCAGGAAGGCATCATCTATGTCCTCAGTTTGGCTTGGGGATCTATAGTAAGCTCCCACAATGAGATCACTGTTATTTTTCTCTCCCTTAATTTTGACCCAGATACTCTCAATTTGGCTTTGAAGTTTTAAATCATGGATCTCTTCACAGGTATACACATCCCTGACATATAATGCCACTCCTCCTCCTTTCCTGTTTGGTCTATTTCTCTGAAATAGATTGTATCCCTCTATTACTACATTCCAATCATGAGACTCATCCCACCAGGTTTCAGTGATGCCTATTATGTCGTATTTAGTTTGCTGTACCAAGAGCTCAAGTTCATCTTGTTTATTTCCCATGCTCTGTGCATTTGTATACAGACATTGAAAACCATTGATCATTCCCCCTAGTCTCCTACTTAAGGATTTTTTCCTCCCACCACTAGGTCTGTGTGCTGTTTGCTCCATTTGGTCCTTGACTTTTGGATGATCATCTTCAGCATTTGATAGACTCCTACCTTCAGGACCACTGTCTCCCTCCCCCACATAAGTCAGTTTAAAGCCCTCCTGATGAGGTTTTTGAGATTGTTGGCAAAAACATTCCTCCCAACCCTTGTGAGGTGCAGCCCATCACTTGCCAGAAGTCCATCTTCAAGAAACTGCAGGCCGTGATCTAAGAATCCACCTCTTCCTCCCAGCCGGGTTCCGGGGGGGGCAGCTGGCATCTCCCTCCCCACCCCCACCCCGTCGCCATGGAAACTGGGGGAGCTGCGGGGCGAAGGAGGAAGGGGGACTGCAGCCAAGGGAGCCCTCCCTGCCCTTCCAGGCTGAGCAGGTGGCAGGGGCGCTGGCTCGGGTGGCGATGGGGGCTGCCCTGAGCCCCAACGAAAGAAGCGCCGGCTCCAACGCGGGGCGAGATAAGACCCACCCCACCCGGCTGAGGGGGTCTCCCTGCCGTCGGCACTTGGCTGCGCTGGGGAGGCTTCCCTGCTTGAGAAACTCGGCAAGGCGCTGGTGGCCCCACAGGAAGGAGAAGGATGCCCGGTGGAACTCCCTGCCGCTTTTCAGGTGTCTCTTGGAAACAGTCCTTTTAAGAAAGGCCACCTCAATACATTTTTGTATAGAGCCACCAGCATCTACTGATGATTTAAATGTTTCATAGATACAGATTGATTATTTTATGCTAGGGGTCTCCCTCCACCCCAATTTTTAACTGGTTTTATCCAGTTCTATTTTATATTGTTAAGTTGCTTTGAGATTTTCTTTGTATAAAGCCACTAAGAAACGTAATAATGTCATAGCTTCCATAGCAAATGTGTTGTTAGATTATAAACTACGTCTTGTGCAACAAAATATATTTAGAATTGTACTGGTACTTTTGTACAGAATGGGACTATCCACAACATGTTGCAGAAGATGTAATTAGGAAAATGCTTCTTTGAAACGTAAGTTTAAGCAATGTCTGAAGTTTATGAATTTTTTGGATTAAAGTCTTAGGATGTATAAATACTATATTTGGGGGGAAATAAAATTGTCAGATGATAACATTATCCTAAATGCCATGCCAATTATATGCGGCTTGGCAGCTGGTCGATCTAGATGGACTCTTTGTGCCCTTACTTCTGCCAAAAGACTGATACTGACTGGAAAGATAATACTTTTGCCCCCTTTGATCAATGGAGAGACAACAGGACATCTCTTGCAACATAGGAACAGATTACTTTTAGATGCAGATTGTGTATTTTGTGCATTTTGTTCAGAGAGAGATGACCCTCCATTTGCCTCTTGTGGCTTAATCAGCCAGCTGCTCTTTTCAACATCCAGGACTCCGTAAACACCAAGCATTTTATTATCAAAAATACAGAAACGATTTTCACCCTCCGCACCCAACTCTGGTCCTGGGGACTCCTGGCCTGCAGGAGCAGCTAGCTCCCAGTTGGAGAAGGACCCAGTTCGCTGTCTCTGCCAGGTAGGGCAGGCGCACTTCCCTACACCTTTGTCAAAACCAGCTCCTCCACCCGAGGAAAGGCCGCCTGTGATTTGCAAGAGTATTTCTTCACTCTGCTGCGTGCGGAAGTTCTTCTTGGGTCCCTCAGGCCTTCTTTTTTCTGCCTTGGAAGCTGCGCTTTGCCCCTTGTCCAAAGCAAACAGTGGGTGGGACACTGGAAGAGAAGGAACAGCAAGAGAACTTTCAGTGTCCTTGTGGCCAGCAGTAAAAAGGTCTCCTGGTGGATCAGAGGCTTGGCTGGGGCTTCTCAGGTTTCCAAATGCCATATGTGAGCGTTGCCATTTAAGAAAATTTGTGTGACTACAGAAGGCCCAGAAATCTATTGAAATTTGTTCCGCTTTCCTGTTGATCAGCCCCTCAGGCTCAACAATGGATGAGGTTCCTTATTTTAACTCATTTCTGTTACCCCCACATTGAGCTCATGTTACCACAAGGGCATGCAACATTGTCATTTGATTAGTGAAAAAAATTACACAATCACCAGTTCAGTAACAAAGCTATGCAAACATATATACATGCAAACAATATTCCAAAAGCGGAACAGCTCTTCCTAACTTATTCCAGGGGCCACAGACTTACACATTTCAAGACGTTGCTTGTGCTGCTTTGCTACCCTGTGCTGCTTTGGGAGGAAGGGGGATATAATTTTAATATTAATTAAATTAAAATAACAACAATATTAGTAAGTAGTGGCAAACCACCCCGAGTTTCACTCACACAATGCCATTCATGCAGCTTCCAGCCATTCTAAAAGGTTTGGGGCAGGATTTTAAGATGAGATATCTATTTTCTCTTGTAGGTTTTGCGACCCTTTTTAGTTTGTGGCTGAATGAAGCAGCAAGCATTGACATCGTTTTCCACACACAAAGAACAAGCGGATGCTAAGACGAGGGCAGCCGCTACAGGCACCGACCTGGACCTGTAGAGCCGCCTCTCTGGCAGCGGAAAGGCTGGCATGTCCTCTGCCCCAGGCTGGGGCGGCTTCTCCTCTGTGCTCTCACTGGAGCAGACTTCCATGGCACCGTCCGCTGCCGGCTCCCTGCAGTCTTCTCCCTCCCGCACATCCATCAGGAAGGCGCTCTCTCTGGAGGGAGATCTCGCTTCCTTCGTGCTGGCACAAAAACACAGCCCAGAGCAAAACCTTTGCAAACTTTATGAAAAAGCATGAGGACCTTGCTGCCGCCGCCACCCCAGTTTCTCTCACCACATGAAGGCTGTCTGTGAGTCCTGGCCCTTCTCCCTTGTCAACTTCATCTCACCCCAGCCTTGCTTTTCTTCCTGCAACATGCAGGCAGGAGCCTGGGTGGTGCAGCAGTCACAGTGGCAGGCGAAGACTTTTTAGAAGAGGATTTAAATCCCTCCCCACCCATGAGGCTCACCAAGTGACTTTGGGGCCAGGCAGTTCCTCTCAGCCTTACCTACCTTACAGGGTTGTTGTGGCGACATAGTGTGGATGGGGGAGCCATGCCCTTGGCTCCTTGGCAAAAAGGGCAGGATTCCAAAGAAAGCCAAACAGTACTAGATAGAAGATTTGTCTGCTCCCCCCAGCTCCATATCCGAAGCCGGTCTGCTGAACAGTGAGCATGTCTGCCCCCCCCCCCCGCATTACCCACACCTGAGGACTTACCTCTTTGCCTTCACGGGTTTATCAAAGCGGAAGTCCGACGGGTAGCAGTGAGCTCGGACCAAGTGCTCCTTACGCTCTTTGCTGTTCTTGAACTTCTCCGGACAGCTCTCGACCAGGCACTGGTACTAGAAAAGGGGGCTGGTCAGCATTTGGGGTCCCAGCCACTCAAGCAGGGGTGGGTTTTTTTTAAAAAAAAAATCTGAAGTCTTCTTGTTTTTTGATATTTTGTTGGAAGCCACCCAGAGTGGCTGGGGCAATACAGTCAGATGGACAGGATTCAAATAATAAAGTTCTTATCATGAAGAAGAAGCTGGCTACTGGTCCAATGGTCTATTATACGGACTCTAAGCCACTTCATGGAGCAGTCAGGAGGGTGTGGGCGCCAGGGCTGCCTTGCCTTCCAGGGGCCTCTGTCTCTCTCCCCCCCCCCCCCGGCTCTGCCCTCGCTCACCAGGCTGCGCTTCTCCGCCATGACCCCGAAGAGGGCGTCGTGCCACTCGAGCAGGTGCAGGTGCAGCAGGTGCGCCGAGGGGAAGGCGCGCTGGCAGGCGGAGCAGGCGCTGCGGTGCAGGAGGCCGTAGTGATGCTCGCAGCTGGCCAGGGAGTCGAAGACCTGCGCGCAGCCCACGGCCGGGCACGAGAAGGCGGCGGGGGGCCTGCGGGAGACACAGCGGGGGGGGGGTCGCAAGGGGCACCCAAAGGCCATCCAGACCCGCCCCGCGGGGAGGGGGAAGGGGCGCCCGCGGGCGACGCTCACCGGGAGGCCCCTCCGGGGGGGTCGCTGGGCTGCGCATCCTGGAGGCGGAGATGCCGCTGGACGTCGCCGTCCTAAGAGGAGGGAAGAAAGACCCGGATGAGCGGGGACTTCCGGGAGGGCCCCTTCGGCAGCCTAGGGCTCCCCCCTCCGGCCCCCTCTCCCCCCCCCCAGCCTGCCTGCCTGCCTCGAAGAAGGGGTGCTGGGCGGGGAAGCGGAGCCTGGCCGGGCGGAAGCGGAAGGGGCCTCCGCCTCCTCCGTCTCGCTCGCCTTCCTCGTCCCGCATCCTCCCGCTTTCCTCGCCTGCTGCCGGAAGAGGCGGGTCTCTCTCTCCCGCTTCCGCTTCCTCTCCCGCCGCCTCCCGGTCCATGGCGGCCATGAGCGAGTTCCGGCTCCACCACGACGTGAGCGAGCTCCTCCGGCTCCTCCGCGCGAGGGGCTCCTGCGGGGAAGGCGGCGCCGAGGGCTACGTGGAGCTGCTGCAGAGGAGCCAGAGCGGGCCCTTCCTCGCCGCCGCCACCTCCGCCGCCGCCCTCGGAGCCAAGGCGAGGCCCCGGGGAGGGAGGGAGGGAAGGACCCCCCGGGGACCCCCCCTCGCCCTCCCCAGGGACTCCGCACCCCTCCCCCCGCCGGGCGCTGACCCCCCCCCCGCTGCGCCCCCCCTCTCCCCGCAGGTGAAGATCGCGGAGTTTTCTCGGACGCCGGAAGACTTTCTGACCAAGTACGACGAGCTGAAGTCGAAGAACACGCGGCACCTGGACTCGCTGGTGCAGCTGCTCTCCAAGCTCACCGAGGACAAGGAGGTGCGGAGAGGCAGGCGAGCGAGCGGCGCAGGCGGGACAGGAGCCCCCTCCCCTCCAGCTGAGAAGGGGACCAGATCCGGGGAAGGGAGCTGGGGCCCAGAGCGGGGACAGACCTCGGTGGGGCCTCCCCAGAAGTCAGCATGAACAAGCCAAGCTGCCTTGTCCCCAGCCAGCCATTCCTCAGCCAAGCCCAGCGCCTGTCCTTGATAACTGGCCCTGGCTCACCAGTTCCCCATCAAGAGAAGAGGCAGAGGGTGGGACCTGCAGCCCATGGTTGGAGCGTCCAGAGCCCTCCCCTCTCTCCCTTCCCACCCGGCAGACTGACAAGAGAGAGGCAGGTTGCTCTGGCCTGAGGTCTGAATTTGAATTCGGCCCCCTGAGGGCTGCAGGTTGCTCACCTCGGCTTTCATATATCAAGACTGGGGAGGCAGTTGGGAGATCCACTCTCCTTGTGGGCTGTGCCTCTTGGGCTTTTTGGTGCCGTTCCTGAGTTCTGCTTTTTGTGGGGCTTTTGCAGACCCTCCAGTACTTGCAGCAAAATGCCAAGGAAAGGGCAGAGCTGGCAGCCAACGCAGCAGCCAACAGTGGTGGAGCCGGCAGCAGCGTCACTTTCTCCATCCCCTCAACAGCAGCCAAAATGACCGTCCAGGAGCTGGAGGAGCTACGGAAGCAGCTGGGCACCGTCACAACCAGCTCCAGCGCCCCACAGGTCCCTCTCTTCTCTCTGGTCCCCTGATTCGTTACTTGGGAAGGGAAGGGAAGGTTCTGCTGCAGCCAAAGCCTTTGGGATCTCTCTCACACACACGGCAAGCCTGGGATGGGGAAGCCAATGACTTCAGTGGGCAGCTGCAGGAGGCCCCTAGCTGGGCTCCCTGTAGTGCCTACTTCAGAGGAAGTTCTGCCTCCGGGCGGGAGGGGTGCTCTCTGGTTTGCCAAGGGGACTAGGGGTGGATCCTGAGAGGCCTCCCTGGGTGCAAACACTGTGCCAGCTTCTTTTGCCCCCTGAGCAAAGGGGGCAGAGACTGGCAGTGAGTGGGAGCCCAGCTGCCACACCCCCTGCCACCATGGCTGCTTGATAGTTCCGTGTCTGGCCTGGCTTGTCACTCGCTCTCTTCCTTGGCAGTCTCTTGAGGTGGTGCGGAAGTCACTCAGGGACAAGCAGAACAGGAAGAACTCTGGGCAGCCCATCCCGTCCTTTCCGGCCTGGGTGTATGAGAGGCCGGCCCTCATTGGGGACTTCCTCACTAGCTCCAGCCTGAGTCTGGACACCACGGTGCCTATAGGTGAGTCTTTCACGAGAGGAGCAGAGGGTCTCACAGCCTGGGGCTGTTTCTGCCTCCCCTGTCTGCTGGGTGTTTCTCTGGGACCGTTAATGGGCAGCCTGGCTTTATCAGTAGGGAGAAAGTCAAAGAGCATTTCAAGGCAGCCACCTGTAAAATGCCCCCTTCCCCCCCCCCGGTGGTGGGAGACCCTGCTCTTTTTAAGAACGGCCAGCTGACCTTTTGGCCCTCAGGCAGGTTCCCCAGATGCATTTGTTTGAGTGGCACCAGCGCATGACATGCTGCTTTCCTCTGCCAGGGACTTTGCCACTGGCAGCCCAGGAATCTGCCGTGGTGGAGGACTTGCTCTACGTCCTGATTGGGGTGGATGGCCGGTACATCACTGCGCAGCCACTGGTGGGCAGAGAGAGCCGCACTTTCTTGGTGGACCCCAACCTGGATATGTCGGTCAAGGAGCTGGTCACCAGGATCCTCCCCGTGGCAGCAAGCTACTCCATCGTCACCAGGTAGCAGCCTAGGGTTCCTCATCAGGGACGGAGCTGGAGGAGGTGAAGAAGACACAGCGGCAGCCTGTGTCCTGTCCCTCCAGCTGGGGGGGCCTCTGGTGCTCCTCCCACCTGGGGGCTGCAGCAGCTCAGAGCCCCATAGTCCCCTGGAGCTCAGGGAGCCCACCTGCCTAGAGAGCTTCCTGCTTCCTCTCATTGGTGTGCTGCACAAGAACAAGGCTTCCTTGCATCTCGGGCAGGCAGGGGGGTGACATTGGTGGGCCACGTTTCTGGAGGGGCCCAGAGGTGCTGGGGCTGGCTTCCAGCAGCAGCTCTCCGTCCTGCGTCCTGACAGGTTTGTGGAAGAGAAGTCTTCCTTTGAGTACGGGCAGGTGAACCACGCACTGGCAGCCGCCATGAGGGCCCTGGTCAAGGAGTACATGACCCTGGTGACGCAGCTGGAGCACCTGCAGCGCCAAGGCCTGCTCTCCCTGCAGAAGCTCTGGTTCTACATCCAGCCCACCATGAGGACCATGGAGATCCTGGCTTCCCTGGGTGAGTGCGGGGCAGGGTGTCTTTCTGGGCAGCCGCCTTCTCTGCCTGCTTGCCTCCTACTCCCCTGAAGGGGGCAAGGGAGGGAGGGAGGCTTTGACCTTGGAGCCCCACTGCCAGGAGAGGCCGAGATGGCTCTCCTTCCAGTGGATGGAGCTGGGTCCATGTGTCCAGGTGGGGCTCTGGCTCTGCCCCCTGCTGGGAGGGTCCTTCCAAGGGAGTCAGCAGCCCAGCGCTGAGAGGGGTTCCCTCATGCCACAGTCAGTCTCAGGTGAGGCCAGTGATTGGGTCATTCCTTTTCCTGGGGGCTCCCTCTGGGCCTACCCACCCCCTGGAGGGAGGACCAGGGTTCCCTGGGAATGCCACTCCTCCTCCTTCCCACAAGGAGCCCCATCCCTCAGCCCTAGAAAGAGGAGCTGCAGGGGAGCTTCCTTTGCACACACATCCCCCCTCCACCGCAAATGCTGTGGAAGCCTCCAAGTCCCCCCTCTCCTGGAGCCCCAGGGCAGAAGGGGGCATCCTCTGGCCCCTCCTTTTTTGATAATAATTTTATTAGTTTTCAATTACAATCCAATAATAGCCTCATTATAACAATACCAATTTATAATACTGTAATTTATTAATACCAATCCCCTGGCCCCTCCTGTTGACTGCGGGAATAATGCTAGCATGCTCTCTCTCTGTTTCTGTGTGTCTGTGTCTGCAGTCTGTGAGCAGTACATTATTTGTTGATTTTGCAGAAGCTTCTTTCAACTGAATTGTGTGGGGGACATTCTTTGAATAAACAGTTCTACATGATTCAGATTCACCACAGCAGATTGGCTGGAGCACCTCAATCGCGATAAGTGCACCTGAGGACAACCAGGGACTGGCAGAGGTTCTGCTCCTGAAATGGCTGCCAGTGGCCTCTTTTCAGAGGTTCTTGGGGACCTTTGGGGGCCACAAGTGACACCTGAGAGGCAGGTTTCGCTTCAGCAACCCCAAGGGCCTATCGAGCCCCACGGAAACCCTGCCTCCGCTCTGGGCGCTCGCCTTGTAAGCCGGTGTCCCAGGCCACGGTCCAGAGCAGCCATCTCCTCCTGACCCCTTTTCAGATGGGGGGAGCTCCTGCAACATCCAGGTGCATCTGCCAGGGATGGGCTTCAGCGGGACTTGACTCTTCTTGGCCTTTGCTTCTTGTTGCAGCCACTTCTGTGGACAAAGGGGAGTGTGTTGGAGGATCAACACTCAGCCTGCTGCACGATAAGACATTCAACTACACAGGAGACAGCCAAGCCCAGGAGCTCTGCCTCTACTTGACCAAGGCCGCCAGCGTGCCCTACTTCGAAATCCTGGAGAAATGGATCTACCGAGGCATCATCAATGATCCCTACAGGTGGGCGGAGGAACCTGTGGTCCTTCTCTTGGCATGTGAGCTGGAGAAACCTCTGTGGTCTGTTTGGGAGTCCAAGCAGGGCGGTGTGTCCTGGGACTGCCTGGATGAAGGGAGCTGGAGAGCCTCCTGCTCTGCGCCTCCCCGCCATGGGCCTAACCACTTTTTAATTCCACAGTGAATTCATGGTGGAAGAGCATGAGCTCCAGAAGGAGAAGATCCAAGAGGACTATAATGACAAGTACTGGGATCAGAGGTACACGATCGTCCAGCAACAGATCCCCTCCTTCCTCCAGAAGATTGCAGACAAAATTCTCAGCACAGGTGAGGAGCCAACTCCCTGGTTGACAGGAAAGTGGGAGGGGTGGAGGGAGGGTCATGCAGTGGATGGAGAAGCCCCCAGGCAGAGGGAGAGGTGGGGGCTGGGGAGCGGTTGTGGAGTGCCTGGGAGGTCTGGTTCCCTTGGCAGCTCTTCTCTTCTGCCTCTGGGCGAGTCATATGGAGGAGATCCTGTGAGCTTTTTCTCAAGCTCCAAAAGCCGATCATTGCCCTTCCTTCAAGGAGGCAGATGACAGATGAAGGAATTGAGGGGATCCTCATCCAATTTGCAGAGGATACCAAACTGGAAGGGGTAGCTAATGCTGCAGAAGGCAGAATCGGGATACAAAAATACCTTAACGGATTGGAGAAGTCAGCCCAAACTAACAAAATGAGTTTCAGCAGAGACTAATGTCAGGTTAAGTTTCACGCATTGGGAGGATGAGAGTGACAGCAGGGAAGGGAGAGGAAATGTGCTCATTTGTTTGTGTACAAGGTCTCAACGGCGTTTAGTGAAGAGCTGAGCCCGCCCTCATGTCCCTTTGTCCCTCCCGGCCTGCAGGGAAGTATTTGAATGTCGTTCGGGAGTGTGGCCGTGACGTCACTTGCCCCCTGGCCAAAGAGGTCATCTACACACTGAAGGAGCGGGAATATGTGGAGCAGATCGAGAAAGCCTACAACTACGCCAGCAAAGTGCTGCTCGACTTCCTCATGGAAGAAAAAGAACTTGTGGCCCACTTAAGGTTTGCTTCCTTCCTTCCAGGTGGCGTCTCTTGCAGGCTGCTTTTCTTCTCCATGCCAACTGGGACAGTTTTAGGGGCTGCTGATTTGGGAAATGACTGGGCAAATGTGGAGGAGCTTGTGCTTTCCCAGCAGGGGGCAGGAGGCAGGCACTTTCATGGACTTTCATGAGGCTGCAGGAGCTGGGCGGAGGGGCAGGGGCCATGGGATCCCCACTCCAAGAGAAAGTCCCCCCATTTCCTGCCTCCCAGCTGAATTGCAAGGGATTTCTTTATTGCAGGTGGCATAAAGAGATTTGCAGCACTTCTTATTCCAAAAGCCGGATCCGCTTCTTCCTGTTTCTACCAGGCGGGAGGAGGCAGGCTGTGGGTGAGGGGTCCCTCCTGCCGCAGTGAGTTGACGGGTGGCCCCTTTCTGTGAGCAGGTCCATCAAGCACTACTTCCTCATGGACCAGGGGGACTTCTACGTCCATTTCATGGACCTCACCGAAGAGGAGCTGAAGAAGCCGGTGGACGACATCGTCCCCACCCGGCTGGAGGCTCTGCTGGAGCTGGCCCTGCGGATGAGCACAGCAAACACAGACCCCTTCAAGGATGACTTGAAGGTAAAGGACGCCCGGCACAAAGCCAAGGCCCCAGAGGTGCTGCTGGTGTCTCCCCATTGAGCCTGGGCAACCCCGCAAGTGGCTTTGGCTTGGCTAGCAGGACTAGCAGGGCTCCGGGGGATGTTTGGTGTGGAGCCCTTGCCCACCCAACCACAGAAAATACTTTTTGCAGATAAAGTCGCTCAGATTCGGGAAGAGGTAGACTCCACCGTGGGAGCAGGGCTGGGGCAGGAGAGTGCTAGAGTTCTGTCTAGTCCAGTTGCGTGGGATCATTTCCAATCTGTTACCTCCGAGGATGTGGACAGGCTGCTTGGACAAGTGAAACCAATCACCTGTCTTCTTGATCCTTGCTCACCCTGGCTTATAAAAGCTAGCTGGGAAGGGCTGGGCGATGGGCTTCGCGGGGTGGTGAAGGCTTCTCTCTGTGGGGGAGCCTTCCCAGACCGGCCGAAAGAGGCGGTTATCAAACCGCTTCTTAAAAAACCGTATTTGGATGCGGCCAATATGGCCAACTATCGCCCAGTCTCAAATCTTCCATTCTTGGGCAAGGTGATTGAGCGAGTGGTTGCTGAACAACTCCAAGCACGCCTGGAGGATGTGGACCATTTGGGTCCCTTCCAATCGGGATTCAGGCCTCACCATCGGACTGAAACTGCCTTGGTTGCGCTGGTCGATGATCTCCGTCGGGCTAGGGACAAAGGTGAGAGCTGTTTCCTAGTTCTGCTGGATCT
This sequence comes from Darevskia mixta, assembly GCA_034641385.1. NCBI lineage: Eukaryota > Metazoa > Chordata > Lepidosauria > Squamata > Lacertidae > Darevskia > Darevskia mixta. The sequence goes on along the minus strand of JAWWNH010000141.1, from coordinate 94,948 downwards.
ATCAGTGGGTTTTGATACCATTGACCATAACATCCTTCTGGACCATCTAGAGGGGCTGGGAACTGGGGGCACTGTTATACAGTGGTTCCGCTCCTTCCTCCTGGGCATGTTCAGAAAGTGGGGGGGGGATGAGTGTTCAGACCCCTGGGCTCTCACTTGTGGGGTACCTGAGGGTTCTGTCCTCACCCCCATGCTTTTCAACATCTACATGCAGCCGCTGGGAGAGATCATCAGGGGGTTTGGGCTGGGTGTTCATCAGTATGCGGATGATACCCAACTCTACCTCTCTTTCAAATCAGAACCAGTGAAGGCGGTGAAGGTCCTGTGAGTGTCTGGAGGCGGTTGGATGATGGATGGCGGCTAACAGATTGAGGTTGAATCCTGACAAGACAGAAGTACTGTTCTTGGGAGACAGGAGGCAGGCAGGTGTGGAGGACTCCCTGGTCCTGAATGGGGTAACTGTGCCCCTGAAGGACCAGGTGCGCAGCCTGGGAGTAATTTTGGACTCACAGCTGTCCTTGGAGGCGCAGGTTAATTCTGTGTCCAGGGCAGCTCTCTACCAGCTCCATCTGGTACGCAGGCTGAGACCCTATCTGCCCGCAGACTGTCTTGCCAGAGTGGTGCATGCTCTAGTTATCTCCCGCTTGGACTACTGCAATGCGCTCTGTGTGGGGCTACCTTTGAAGGTGAACAGGAAACTACAACTAATCCAGAATGCAGCAGCTAGACTGGTGACTGGGAGCGGCCGCCAAGACAACATAACACCGGTCTTGAAAGACCTACATCTTGAAAGGCTCCCAGTACATTTCCGAGCACAATTCAAAGTGTTGGTGCTGACCTTTAAAGCCCTAAACGGCCTCAGTCCAGTATACCTGAAGGAGCATCTCCACCTGCATCGTTCTGCCGGGACACTGAGGTCCAGTGCTGAGGGCCTTCTGGCGGTTCCCTCACTGCGAGAAGCCAAGTTACAGGAAACCAGGCAGAGGGCCTTCTCGGTAGTTGCACCCGCCCTGTGGAACGCCCTCCCACCAGATGTCAAAGAGAACAACAACTACCAGACGTTTAGAAGACATCTGAAGGCAGCCCTGTTTAGGGAAGCTTTTAATGTTTGACAGACCAATGTATTTTAATACTTTGTTGGAATCCGTCCAGAGTGGCTAGAGAAACCCAGCCAGATGGGCGGGGTATTTATTATTATTATTATTATTATTATTATTATTATTATTATTATTATTATTATTATTATCCCAGGTTTTTTAAGATTACTAAGGAGCGTTTCTGCTGGTTCAGGTTTTGACTTTGGCCTCACGGACTGTCAGTGAATGAAAATTCAAATATTTGCTATCATTTGTTTGTTGACAGTCTGCTCACATGCTGTTTGGAAGCTTGAGTGTCTGACTGGCCTCCTTCCTCTCACGGCCCTTTTCCCTCTTTCCAGGTTGACTTGATGCCCCATGATCTCATCACGCAGCTCCTGAGAGTCCTGGCCATCGAAACCAAGCAGGAGAAGGCCATCATCCACGCAGACCCCACGGAGCTCTCGCTCAGCGGCCTGGAAGCCTTTTCGTTCGATTACATCGTGAAGTGGCCGCTCTCGCTGATCATCAACAGGTAAGGCAGAGCAGCTCAGCTGATGGTGGCTCATCCTTTCCATCTGGAGGGGGCAGAGCACAGCCAGCCATTGGCCTGATCCTGAGCCTCCTTCCTCCATGCATGCGCCTCAGTCAATGCATCATAACTCTGATGGGGAAGGGGATGCTGGGAAGTGCCTCTGGAGGAAAGAGGACTGGCTGGCCGGCCGGCCGCTGGCCCTGAGGTAAGCTGCCTTGGCCCCTCCGGGCCCTGGCCAAGCAGCGGCTCCTCCACGCCTCTCCCCATCTCCTAGGAAGGCCTTGACGCGCTACCAGATGCTCTTCCGGCACATGTTCTACTGCAAACATGTGGAGCGCCAGCTGTGCAACGTCTGGATCAGCAGCAAGACGGCCAAGCAGTGCTCCCTGCACTCCTCCAAATGGTGAGCTCTCCCAGAGCCAAGCAGGCCCCAGGCCCCAGCAGAGTCTCTGGAGGCGGAGGCCCAGAGTGGAGCCTGGCCCCTCCGCATGTGCCGTGGGTGCTCAGCCCACTGAGCTGTGGCCGCCTCCTGGGCCTTCCTGCTTTCTGCAGAACAAACACCCTCTTGGATGGACGAGGCCAACGGGAGGGCATTGGGCTGCTGGGTCCCCTGGCAGCAAGAGGGTCTCTTCCTGCAAGTCCCCTGGCCCTGGGAGCTCCCCCTTCAGATTATGGAAGGGGGCACCGAGGCTTCAGAAGCCGCTCAAGGGGCAAAGACTTTGGTAGTCAGAACTTGGGGGGGTGTCTCTTCTCCATGCTGCCTTCCTCCCCCCCCCCCAATATTGCAGGGCTCCTCTTGCCTGGCATTGCCATCCTGGCAGCTGGTTTCAGCTCCTTCCTGGGCGTCTGGGCAGCATCCTGCAGCCCCACAGGGGCTCTCCTCCCATCTACGCCTCCCGGCTCCTCCCTCTCTCCCGTTCCCAGGTTTGCTGGCGCCTTCACTCTCCGCCAACGGATGCTCAACTTTGTGCAGAATATCCAGTACTACATGATGTTCGAAGTGATGGAGCCAACTTGGCACGTCCTGGAGAAGAACCTGAAGTCGGTCAGTCTTCGGCCAGTGGCTCTCGGAGCCTCTGTGGGCCACACCAGGCCCCCGAGTCCTCCTTTCGCCTCCCAATGGTGGGGCTGGGTGGGGCCTCTGTTCCCAAAGGGCTTTCTTCTTTTTCCGCTAAAGCAGGGGCTTCATTTGTGCGTTGGAAGGGGGTCAGGCTCTCTTTTGGGAAAGCAAGGATGCGGCTGGTAAGGAGCTTTCTGCTGTGCCGGAGAGCCTGAAGTAGCTGCTCACAGGAGGCCACTGGCCGAGAAGCCCCCTTGGCTATGTTTCGGCTTCTAGTGCTCCCTTTCCTCCAATGTGACAGTGAGATGGAGCTCCCTTTGCCACCCTTATCAGCCCCTGAAAATAAGGCTTTGTCATGACTAGCTCTGTTTCTGATGGGCTGCTGTCTCCTCTGGGCAGGCTTCCAATATTGATGATGTCTTGAGCCACCACACCAGCTTCCTGGACAACTGCTTGAAGGACTGCATGCTCACCAACCCAGAGCTGCTGAAGATCTTCTCCAAGATGATGTCTGTCTGCGTCATGTTCACCAACTGCATGCAGGTGGGCTCCCTCTTGCGTCCCTCTGTGCCACGGGGAGCAAGGGGCACCCCCTGGGCGCCCCAGCGTGCTCTGGGCTCATGCCTGCCTTTGTCCCACCCACCAGAGATTATCCCACAGCATAAAGCTGGACAATGAGCTGGGACGCCTGACGGTGGAGCACGGGACCATGCGGGGGCCCCCCACCGAGCAGGAGCGCACAGAGGAATCCACCCGGAAGCAGCTGGCAAACAAGGTAGGGGTGCGGGGGAGGGGGGAGGGGCCTCTTCATTTGCAGATCCCAGCCCTTCGCTCAGGGATGCTGGGAAGGTCTGGAGCTGCGTGTTCGAGCCCATGCCCTCCTGCAGATGCCCCAGCTTCAGTGCTCTGCTTCTGTAGGCTTGGAAGGACTCCTGCCTGAGGGGTTAGACCAGACAACGGCTTAGCATGACTGAGCCACGGTCTGGCCTACTGCATTCCTGCTGCCGTTGCCAATGTCTTGTAGTCCGCTAGTAGTCAAATCCCTCTCGTGCCTTTTGAGGAAAGCACCTCAGGTGTGGACAGAGCCCTTCTCTCGTGGTGCTGAGCACCCATTGGCTCCTTCCTAAGTCCTTGTGCTCTCCAGGAAATCCTGCCCCAGGATGAACCATGGCAGGACCAGGGCCACTTCCTTGCTTGGCCTCCCTTCTCCCTTGTGAGCCTTAACCACCCCCTTCCTTCTCTGCAGCTGTTAGCAGAGCAGGCCGATACCATGCACGTCACCTCTGGCTTCGAGGCCACAATCAACAAGTTTGACAGCAATTTCTCAGCCCACCTGCTGGACCTGCTGGACAAGCTGAGCATTTACAGCACCAACGACTGCGAGCACAGCATGATCAACATCATTTACAGGTGAGCAGGGACCCTCTTGGGCAGCTGGAGGGAGCCTGGGGCTCGTGTGGAGGCTCTGTCCTCCTCCCAGCATCAGGGCGGCTGTGCAGGGAGGGGGCTCTTCCCCGGGGCGCCTGCTTGGCCACGGCAGGAAGCAGGAGGTTGGACTCTGCAGACCCTGCTCTTCTGCTCTGGCAGAGGGACTTCCTGGTCACGCTCCTGTGCTGTTGCCACCCTCCCCGCCCTCTCTCCCCCCGCCAGGTTGGACTTCAACGGCTTCTACACGGAGCGGCTGGAGCACATGTCTGCCGAGCGGAGCCAGAAGGCGGTGCTGCAGGCGGGACCCCCCAGGCCTCTGGTGGCCACCTAGTGACCCCGTTCCCTCTCCCCAGAGGCTGCACCCAGAACTCCCTGGGTAAATTTAGCACTTTTATTGCATAGGTAGCCTAGAGCTGCAGCAAGACACTCCCACTGCAGCTGCCGTTGCTTGTCCATAAAGAATTGTCGCATTTCTGGATGCATCTACTTTTTCAACGCAGCTGAACAATTTGGTGTATTTTACTTGACATAAAAAGTACCTGTAAGCAGTTCCTGAAGTCCTGTCATGTGACACAGGTGCCGGGAGGGAGGCGTTGAGGCCTGTGAGATGGTGATGGAGCCAAAAGGGGCACAGCAAGGCCCCACCCCATAATCTTGGGGCAGTAGGTGGGTGGATGTTCACCCACACTGCGTTCCTTTCCATTAGACTGTCTTAGTTGTGGGCTTGCTAAAGAGGACACCCACACCATATATTGAAAGCTCCCTTGTAACATCCTCCCACACACACCCGCAAAGAGGGAAGCTTCTTGCTTGTTCATGCGGCATTGGCAATGTTGCTGCAACCTGCCTTTTTAGAGCAGAGAAACTTGGCACTTCAGACTCACTCTCTTGCCCCCCCACCATTAGATTTCTGCAGGGGGGGGGGGAACTAATCTGCTCTGGTGAAATGCAGTGTGTGTGATGAAGAGCAGCTTGTTAAAGGCTAGCAGGCAACCACTAGATCGAGGAGATGCAGCACAGATACAGATGCCATAGGAAAAGATTATGAAAATAACTTTATTTTCCCTTAATCCAAAGTTCAACATTTTGCATATATCTCTCGAGCTCTTTTGAAATAGAAGCCGTACAAAAAAAGCCAGGAAACACTTCCAGTCAGCAGGTTTACCTTCCACAAATGCATTCTTAAGTTTTGAAGCAAAGTCTGCCCACCAGTTTAATCCAGTTTAGTTACAACCCAACAAATGTGTCCCCACTTCTGCACATGCCCTGTTCAACCTGGCCATTGGCTGTTGGCCCCCAGAATGAAGACACTCTGAGCCTTTGGGCATCTCTGCAAGGAGCATCCAGTACCATGCTGTGGGGTGGGCTCCGCAGAGGGGCAATGCCCCACCCAGGGGACACAGAGAAAGAAGCAATGATAAAGCAGCACAACACACTCACACCCAAGGGAGCTTGCACCCTAAGCCCATCTGCTTGAAAGTACTACCTGGAGGAAGGTTTTGAGTGAGGCACACTCTCCAAAAGGACGCACCCTGGGGGTTGTATGTCTGCTGCTCCTGCACTTTTTGCAAAGGATGCTCCTCCATCACAAGCAAACCCTGCAAGGAGGCTAAAGAGCAGCTTTCCAACAAAACCCATGACCATGCAAACACCAGTGGTAAAATCAGATCCCCCCCCAACTTCTGCTGTGTCAAAGTTGTCCGCACAGGAGGTCTGCAGTAGAGTCTACCCTCCACGGACTTAACAGCTGAGGTCCTCCAGAGCACCCCTCCTCCGTGGGGCAGATGCAGCAGCCCTAAAACTTCCATGAAAGCTGACCCTTGGGCTGTGGAGACCACGCAACTTCAAGGACGGTTTGTGCTGCCCTGAATAAGGCAGATCTGAGGCAGCCGGTGAGTTGCAGTTTCAGACCGCGGAGCAGACAGACGGCTGGTGCAGCAGAGGCATCAAGTGGCAGAGCTGGCCCCGCCCCCCCTGTGCTGGAGGCGCAGCTTCCCTGCTTTGGAGAGGAGGCGGCTGTCTCTAGCAGTCCTTGCCTCTGCCGGCTCAAAGGCGTAAGAGCCCAGAAAGAGGTTCGGGGGAAGGCTGCTGCCAAAGTAGAGCTTGCTGTTGGAGGCCACGGCCTGGTACCTCATCAGCTCCAGGAAGGCAGGTGTCAGTTTCAGCTGCACAGGGCAGGGGGGGGGGAGAGGAGGAGAACGAATGAGGCAAGGATTTCTGTGTCATGAGCATCCACAGGATACTCACGGTGCAGCCATCCTTCCAAATAAGTAGGAGTTCTGCGTTTCTGAGGCAAAATCCTTTTCCTTCTCCCAGAGGATGGCTCAGGATCCACCCCCAGCACACTCGGGGGCAGCCAAGAGTCAACACTCACCTTGTTCGAGGCAGCTGCTCTCTGGGCCATGTAGAAGTTGGCATCGGCCTTTGCCTTCTCTCGCGCCAAGAAAGCCGTGTCTGGGAAGGAACCAAGGAAGGCAGCTCAGGAGAAAGAGTATCACCAGGGTGCCCCGCCCCATTAGGATACGGCCCTGGAAACCCACAGCACAGCAACATCCCACTCAAGCACAGGCTGATTTCTCATTGGTTCCACCCATGATGAAAATAATAAACAGCCCCAACCCCACGGCCCAGAGGATTCACCAGAGCAGAAAGCAGCCCCTTTTCTGCCTGCCTCCTCCCTGCCCACCTTGGCGTTGGGAACCTGGCTTACGCTTTGCGCACAAGGCCTTGGGGACAAGAGACACACACACACACCCTTCTCACTCTCCACGAGGCACACAGCTTGTGCAGGCTCTGCAGATCTGTTTTTCAGGCTCAAGCAATCTGAGCCAATGAACACAAGTGAATCTGGAGCAAAGGAGCCCCTGCCTTGGGCCACCCCCAATGGCATCCACAGGGCATCAATGCTCAACTATGGCCAGACACCCAGGCTGCAGCCGTACTTGGCTTCTCAGTCCCCAGAAGACAGGCAAAGTCCCAGCGCTCTGCTTGGCTGCAGGCAAAATGCTCTGGCACAGCCAGAGACGCGGGGTTATTTGGCTCACAGCTTCTGCTTTGCAGGCAGGGAGGAGGTAGAGGTAAGGGCTGCACAGCTACCTTCAAGCTCAGAAATTTGCTTCTCCATCAAAGTCTCCATGACCCTCTGCTGGCAATGAATCTTCGCCACCTGAGCCGCCTGCTCTGCTTCTGTGAGGAGAGAGCAGTCAGTCAACACCAGCAGCCAAGGGCACCAATGCTCCAGAGCCGGGCAAAGCCGAGCCCCACAGCCAGCGCTCCAGGACTCCCGAGAGGAAATCCGTGGCAACAGCGCTCTAGCAGCAGGCATCCAAGAGCCCCAAAGGGCTCACAGGACTGGCTTGCGACACACCATCACTGGGACCTCACAGGCCACGTCCTCTTCTCAGAAAGGCCCTGCTGGGTCTGGGGAAAGAAGACACTCTGGCCTCTGCCAGAAGTGAAGCCGTGGTCGCCACAGGCCCCTCTCCAGAGTATCTTGCTCCAGGTTGTCTTTGCAACCAGGCACTAGCAACTGTTTGCCATGTCAAACAATCAGCTACACAGCTGCCACAGGATTCGCGCTCTGTATTTGCCAGAAACTGATCTTTTATTGCAGCAGCCTCCACACTTCAGAACTTCAGGCAGGTGCCTTCATCACTGTGGCCTTTTTGGCGCCTGCTAAGAATATTTTGTTTAGACAAGCCTGCCCAAAATGTAAGATGTTTTATCCATTTTTAGCTTACTGCTGGTTTCAATTCTTACCTAATTGTTTTAAATAGCTGTTTTTAACTGCTTTTTCTGATTTTATCATTTTATGCATTTAATAAACCACTTTAGGGTTTATTAACAATCACATGGTATATAAATTGTATGAAAAAAATATGGTGCTGTGGAGTTCCGTTTTTCATGAGGTTTGCAATGCATTTTCCTGAAATGCATTTTGGATGTGTCTAGATCCAGCCAGAAGCCTAGACTCTAAGGTCATCGTGCCACACATGCCTCCCCCCCCCCCATTTTCTGTCCCAGGAGAAGATAAGGGACCGGGGGGGGGGGAAGACTCTCCCAAGGGAGCCCCAAAGGGAGTCTGGTTACCTATGACGGCCCTTTTTCTTTCCGTCTCCGCCTCCTTCTCCACCACTCTCTGCTTCTGGGTCGCTATCAGGAGCTTCGTCTTCTCTGCTTCCCTGAATGGCAAAACAAGAAAGGTCCTTCCCTGCTCCTCCTTGGTGTGGGGCCCCAGCCGCCCTCCCCACCCCTGCCCTGGGAAGGAAGGGCCCCTGGGAGGGGGTGGCTGACCCCTCCTCTGCTGTTGGCATCCCAAGGTGCTGCGCAAAGCAGGAGCTTGGCCTTTAAATCCCCTCCAGATTTTGCCCTGCTCCGGACTCATGAGTTTCCTTTTCCAGCACTGGATCTTGGCCCTTCCCTTCACTAGACAGAATGTTTTCTCATTCAGATACATGGCGGGTTTGGGGGGAAACCCACAAGATAAACATTTACACTTCAGATTGGCACCGGTCCTGAAGAGTTAATGAGCTGCCTGAGATGTTTTTCCTTCAGCCTTCCAGCCACATCTCTCGGCCTGCTCTGCCCAATACCTCCAGGCACCACCGGTGGTCTCCAACTCCTGCCATCTTCTGCCAGTTTACAGCAGTCCAACTGATGGCCACCTACTTCTCCATATGCCAGAATAACCATCTCTCACTTCACATGCCCGCCCCTCCGCCATAGAAGGGCCAGTCCTGAGCAATCCAGCAACAGCCTTGGCTGCTCCTTTCCTCTTTGTAGGGGCCTGGCAAGCATCCTGGCAACTGCAGGGCAGCCCAGGCCTGAAAGCCCTGGGAAGGAGACGTCAAGCAAAGCCGCCTGAGAGGCGCTTCTCCCACCCTGGCCTTTGCATCAGCTGAACAGAATTGGGAGACCTCTGAGAAAATGGTGGGCACAAATCCACAGAGGAGGAGGCTGTCCGTGTCTATGAAACCATGCTGTGGCTGTGTACTACCTTCATTGCCGGACAGAGGAGATGCCTCAGGAGAGCAGGGGCTGAGGAGCCCAAGGGGGGTGAAAACTGGTGGAGTTCAGGTCCAACCTGCCTGCCAGGGCTTCCCAGAAGAGGCGTGTGCTTGGCCCCCATGGGAATTCTGAAACGCTGGCCTAGAGCCCCTCCCTGGCCCTGCGCTTTGGCCTGACCCTTCTCTGATGCTCTCAGCAAATACTCACACAAGTTCAAAATCTCTTCGGATGGCTTCTGGGATCTTGGGCTTCGTCACACGCACTGCCTGCACACACACAAAAGCCAGCAGACCTCATAAGACTGCAGCAGCTCCCCAAGTGCAAGCTCCTCTGCTGCAAAGAAAGGAAGCAGCCCCCTGCATCTGGGCCCATCCTGCTGGACTGGACCCCCCAGCCAGCAATATGGCAAGTTTCCGTTTTCGACAGAGGGAAGCTCTCCCTCCTCAACCTGCATCCCCACGCAGAGAAGTGGGCTAGTCCTAAATCCACCAAGAGCCAGGAAAGGGAAAAACCAAAGCTAAAAAGAGGAGGGGGGCACTACCTGGATGGTGAGACCTGGAGCCATGGCATTCAGATCCTGCTGCAGGGCCAACTTCAGATTTTCATCTATTTGATCTAGGATGAGAGGGAGAAAAGATGAAAGGGAGCATCAGCCAAAGAGAGTCAGCTACACAAGAGTCCCACTATTTCTCCAGCTGGCTCTGTGCCGCCTGCACTGACCAGCCGCAATGGCTTCAGGTCAGAGATGCTCCCAGTCTCGCCTGGAAACCCCGCCAGGACTTGACCCACAGGAATTCTGCATGCACCACAGATGTTGCGCCACTGAACCACATGCGCCCCCTGTGCCAACCACAGGCAAGAGTCAACAAAGACACCAGACTGCCCTGCCAACTGCCCAGCTGTGGACGGGGCCCTCGGGCAACCCAGTTGAAGATTCCCAAAAGCAGAGAATCGGATCTGCCAGACAAGCCCAAGAGTAGCTGGCAAAATATCAGGATGCCATAATAAATATTGTTCTCGTTACCAATAGTAATTCGGTGGTGCTTAATGTGAAGCCGAATACTTGACTCAGACTGGGAGCTCTGTGGGTGTCTCTACACAATGCCCAGCTGCCAGCTGCATTTCTCTCCTAAAAATATTCTTCCTCCTTCAGAAATCCCAAATTCCCCCAGCACTCCATCCCGGTCTGGTCATGCAACCTCTTACCCTGCCTGCCGGACATCTAAGGAAGCAGGAGTGCAGATTCTGAAATTGGGGCAGGTCCAACAACACAAAGGGCTCCTGCATTCCTCCTGATCCAGCACCTCAGGAGGACCAGGAAGACCCAGCTCTACCACTCCTTCAAATCAGAAACAGTGAGGGCAGTGAAGGTCCTGTATGAGTGTCTGGAGGCAGTTGGCGGATGGATGGCGGCTAACAGATTGAGGTCGAACCCTGACAAGACAGAAGTACTGTTCTTGGAGGACGGGGTGGGCGGGGGTGGGGGACTCCCTGGTCCTGAACCACATAACTGTACCCCTGAAGGACCAGGTGCGCAGCCTGGGAGTCATTTTGGACTCACAGCTGTCCATGGAGGTGCAGGTCAATTATGTGTCCAGGGCAGATGTCTACCAGCTCCATCTGGTACGCCGGCTGAGACCCTCGCTGCCTGCAGACTGTCTCACCAGAGTGGTGCACGCTCTGGTTATCTCCCACTTGGACTACTGCAATGCGCTCTACATGGGGCTACCTTTGGAAACTACAACTAATCCAGAATGCGGCAGCTAGACTGGTAACTGGGGGCAGCTGCCAAGACTACATAACACCGGTCTTGAAAGACCTACATTGGCTCCCAGTACGTTTCCGAGCACAATTCAAAATGTTGGTGCTGACCTTTAAAACCCTAAACGGCCTCTGTCCAGTATACCTGAAGGAACATCTCCACCCCCATCGCTCAGCCTGGACACTGAGGTCCTCCTCCAAGGATCTTCTGCTGGTTCCCTCACTGCAAGAAGCAAAGTTACAGGGAACCAGGCAGAGGACCTTTTCGGTAGTGGCGTCCTCCCTGTGGAACACCCTCCCTTCAGATGTCGATGAAATAAACAACTATCTGATTTTTAGAAGACATCTGAAGGCAGCACTGTTAAGTTTTTAAGAATTGATGTTTTTATTATTTTTTAGATATGTTGTAAGCTGCCCAGAGTGGCTGGGGAAACCCAACCAGATGGGTGATGTATATATGAGAAAATATCATCATCATCGTTATCAGGTGAGAGCTGGAGGACAAAGTCCTGACCCAGCAAGAGGCACAAGACCTCTGTGGGCTTCCTCTCCCATGCAGTCCCAGAAGAGGAGGGATGGAACTGTGTAAACATCCTTGCTCCATTTCCAATCCACTGGATGTGCTTTGGGGAAACAGTACCAGCAAAAGCAAGCCCCCCGTCACCTGCTTACCAAAGAGCTCAATGTAGACCTCCTGGAGGGTGTGGGCACTGCAGAACTGGTTGAGCTCATGATGGACTTTGTTGAAAATGAGGGTCTTGTCATAATCTGCAGTGTAGTTCTTCACAACATCGTAAACTAAGAAAAGGAACAGCAGAAGTGTCACCGGAATGTCACTCTAAAGCCATTGGTGTGGCAAATTCAAGATGCTGGTGCTTAGCGTTTCCTGAACACATAGGAGCTATTTCTCTGAATTAATCACTATTTCTAGCTAACAATTGAATACGACTTGTAAGTATAAAAGGTTGTCCACACATTTGAAGCCGGATCCTAGCTATATTTACTCAGAAGGAAGTCTAACTGGTTTTAGTGTGATTTACTTGCAAGAAAGTGTGCTTAAGGCTGCAGCCCCAAAAAGATGGCAGTGACCTAATGAGCAAATGTCCTATTTTTACTCAGCAGTTCCAAAGTGAGAAGCTCTAATGAAAACATTACAATGTGATGTCACAGAAGACTGATAATATTTTTCCTCCTATGTCAGCTGCAACTGAAGGCTTCTATACAGAAGTCCACCTTTACAAGTCCAGCGAGCAGCAGTTCCCAACAACCTGCAAAGCCTCACAGGGGCTGTGGTGAGAGCCAGGCCCCAGCAGGAGTCAGTCTCTGCTTTTTCCTAGAAGCCCAGCTGCGAAGATTGTTCTCAGAGCTCACCCTCTGCCATCCCCAGGAAGCCCTGTCCTGAGCTCCTTTTCCAGCTGGTGCCCTTCTGGACCCCACTACCCTTCTCTTCCCCCTCCTCCTGCCGCCCCAACCACCACCACCCCCGCAAGAACAGCTCTGTCCACTGCCTCCCCTGTAGGTGCCCAAGCAGAGTCTCTCTCTCTCTGCCTGCTCAGCATGCCCCAGACAAATACGCCTTTGACTCTGACAGATTCAGAAGCAATTCAGCCTTTCTGGCTGGACCAAAATCAGTTCCCTCAGGGGGTGGTAAGTGTTGCTCATCAGCTTCCAGACCCCTGCCACCTGGCTGCTTTCCATCAACCTAGCAATCCTTACTGGGCCAACATCAAAAGTCAGGAACAGTCAACAGGAAACCCTCCTTTTCAGCAACATGAGCCCCTCCAACTTCCCCTCCACCTCCCTCAGCTCTCTCTGCTGGTGAGTCCACCCGCCCCTGTCTCCAAGGGGCTCTGCTTCTCTCCTTCCTCCAGGATTTGCTTTCAGGCACAGGAAAAGGAGCCATACCTGCATGTGGAGCCAACATGTTCACCACCTCTATCCGATCAATGTAGATCATGACTCCTCCACTGCAAGGAAAAAAGGAGGACGATGAGCTATGCCACCCCTTGGGGCAAACTCAGTTTCCTGGAGCCTTTCTCTACACTGAGAGGGAGAGAGGCAGAGACAGTGTGCACAGAGTTTAGGTGCAAGAGAGCCGGGGGTGGGCAGGGGGCTGGTCTGAGGCAGCTTCCTGCTCTCATCTCAGGGTCAGAACCAGGAGACCCCAGATGACCTTTGGCCCTCAACAACGGGCACAGGAGTGAGTGGCACAGACCGCCCAGCTGGGCTGCTGCATCAGCAGCACTTCCCTCCACAACACAAACTCCCGCCAGAGCCAATGAAGACAACAGCCTTCACGGTTCCTCACAGCCTGTGTCACGGAGCGGGTGGCAATGAAGCCGCCGGCCGAGTGACCCGGAACAGACACAGGTCCCACGGTTATTGCACTGCTGTCGCCGCAGACTGAAAGTTAGCCTACACCTCTACTGAGCAACATGCAAGAGAAAATGAAGAGGAAGCCACACAGGACTCTAGAGGCAGCCCCAGCTCCCTTCTTTGCCTTCACACTGCTACAACTGAAAGATAACTGGGTAGTCTGGCTGCCTCCAGCAGCTGCCAAGAGCCAGACTGGGGCCCCCGCCAAACACCTGACTAGCCCCCCCCCCCAGGCAAGAGAAAGGCCAGCAGCCCCACAGGAGAGCATCTTTCCCAAGATGAGCCTGTTGGCTGCTTGCAGCTTCCATGAAGCAAACTGCCTTTGAGCCCTTTGGTTCCGGAAGAGATTCCTGGCAGAATCCTGCCCAACACATCTCACTGAGCAGCCAAGAAGCAGAGCCACTGACGGGGTGCTGGGTGCAGCTCAGGCTCCACCGCACCCAGCCTAAGGCGCTCCTCCCTGCACAGCCTCGGACGCAGCAAGAGCCATGAAAAGGGCGACCCACCTGGTCCCGCAAGGCACGTTTTTCACTTCGTCTGTTTGCAGCGTTGTCTGAAACAGAAGAGAGACTGAGCGGCCCCGGGAGGGCGGGCAGAGGGTCCCTGCGAACCCCAGAAGAGGGCTGCCGGGGGGGAGAGAACCTGGAGCGGGGAAGGTCCCACCTGTTCCTCCCCGGCCGAGCCCCACGCGGGTTGGCAGAGGCCCCTTTCCCTGCCTGGCAGCTGCCAGTCAAAGAGATACAGACCTGGACGGCTCTGGGCGTGGTGACGAAGGGCAGCATGAGGTGGTAGCCAGGGCCGCTGAGGGAGGCCAGCAGCGCCCCGCCCCTGGGGGGAGAGAGAGGGAGGGGCTGAGCGGAGAGGCCGGAGGGGGGGTCGGGGGGTCCCGGGGGGTCTCCCCTCCCCCCTCACCTGTAATAGACGGCCAGGTGCCCCTCCTGCACTTTGTGGACGGAGGCGCCGAGCAGGAGGAGCAGCGCCGCCGCCGCCCCGGCCAGACTCGCCCCGGCGCCGGCCCAGCGGGGAGGTCGGGCGGGGAGGGAGCGCGGCGCCGGAGGAGCCGGGCCGGGCCAGCGGCGGGCGTCCCCCTCCCCGGCAAGGCCTCCGCTGCTCCCGCCGCCGCCGGACATGGCGCTTCCTTCCTTCCTTCCTTCGCTGGTTCTCTCTCGGGGCGCCGCATGCGCAGAAGAGCCTCCCCCGCCGCCGCCGGAGGACTTTGGGCGACGCACCGCCCGCCCGAGCCGGAAGTGCTCTCGCCGGAAAGAGGAAGCGCGAGGGAGAGCGATGGCGCCCGGAGGAGCCCTGAGAGTGTGAGCCCGAGACCGGCCGAGCGAGGTTCCCCCTCCTCCGTGGGCAGGAGACCCGCCTTGCCTCCCCCTGACGCCCCCTTCTCTCTCTCCCCTCCAGGCTGGTCTGCGGGGACGTGGAGGGTCGCCTGGGCTCCCTGTACAGCCGCGTCCAGGCGGTGCAGAGCAAGAGCGGCGCCTTCGACGTAAGGGCGCCTCTTCCCCCTTCTCCTCCGCGGCGGGGCGCCGAGTCTCTCCTTCGGGGCCTCCTTCCTGACCGTCTCCCCTTGGCCTTCTCTTGCAGCTCCTCTTGTGCGTGGGGAACTTCTTTGGCTCGGCTCAAGACCCAGAATGGGAGGAATACCAGACAGGAGCCAAGAAAGGTAGGGCGTGGTTGCAGGACACGGGAAAACGGGGAGCTGATACAAAGCTGAAAATGAATGAACTGCAGCTAAAATCTTATGTTACTTTTTCACATGGTCTAGTCCTCATCTGTAGACTGCAAAAAACAAAGCCATGCTTCCCCTGCCCACCCCCCTAATATTATTATGGGGGTTCCTTCTCCAGTCTTCAGAGAGTGGCTAGAAGTGGGGAAACAGAAAAGGGTCCTCCTTTCCTTCCACTCTGTAGTTTTAATCTGAAATCTTAGGCACACTCCTGCACCTAGAGCTCAGAAACTGCTCATGCTAATGAAATTCCCTGTCACAAAATGTGCCCAGAACAGTGGGCGTTTCAAACTCTGACTCCAAGCCCCTCTCCCTCACCTCAGGCCGTTTTCCAGCCAAGGTGGTTTTCCAGCCATCTGTGTCTGGGCTGCAGCCCTTCAGACTTTCACTGTGGGGTTACACATCTGCATGTAGGAAGCTCACTCTCTTGTGGAAGCTTCCTCTAGCCTACACCACAGTGCCCAGTAATATATTTTTCAAAAGCCAGCACTTTCGCCGAAATGAATTGGCTGTGGAGAAAGAAATAATAATAATTTATTATTTATACCCCGTCCATCTGGCTGGGTTTCCCCAGTCACTCTGGGCGGCTTCCAACAAAAGATTAAAAATACATTAAAACATCAGTCATTAAAAACTTCCCTAGACTTCCGGTTGAGCGCCATTCTGAGCAGTCGGGGGAAATCGCGCTCCGCGATTCTCCAACGCAGCAGGGGAAGGGGGAGCCGTAACTGCGCTACGGCCCCCCAGAGGAACTCCAGGTAGAGCGACCTGGAGACGTGGGATCTGGCAGGCACCCGGTAGTGCCTCTCCTGCTCCCCGGTAGCCCTAGTAAGGGCAGCTGAGAGCGAGCGGGGTGGAAGGCGCGGGTGCTATGGATATAACTACTACTCTGCTGCGTGAAGCTGCGACTGCTGCCAGCAATTGAGCGCCCAATTTCTCCATTAAATTTGGATTGGAAACATCGGAAATGTGAGTAAAAGACAATTTGGACTTGATTAGAAGAAGTAAGGGATTTAAAACACGGAGGTCGGTCCCTTGCTGTTGAAACAGAAGGAAGCAGTGGAACATTGTTACCAAGGCTGCTGTCAAAAGTGAAAGTTAAGAAGGAAACTTCTGTGACAGTTTTTGGGAGGAAATAATTGTTACAAATACTGATTTGGAAAAAAGTTACCCTTTTTCCCGAGGTCTTGGAAAATTTAACAAGAAACGTACAAATATGGACGTTGGATTACAATATAACGGATTGTTTTGACTACAAAGTTGTTTTTTGACCTTGAAAATGGCAAAAGGAAAGCGGGCTGCCTTTCTGAGGAAAGTACTGGACATGCTGTGGGAAATGCAACAGTGTCAGAGCTAGAAATATGGTTTTGGACAACTTTGTGAAACAAAGTGCCAGTTTCAGAGAAAACGGAAGTTCTGGAGGAAAATTTGAAAGGGAAAAATCCTACCACAGACTTTTTGACAAGGGGTTTACAACAAAAAACAGAAAAGAGAGGATTGACACCTAATTTAAAAGGACTGTCCTGCAAAGATTTGTTCACAGAGGACATAGAGGGTGGATCTTTCAAGGAGGAGGAAAGGATGGTCAGTAAAATTCAAAAGAAGAAAAAAGTTCTGCAAACACCAGGGATTGAACTGAATAAGGATGAAGTTATGAAGGACACCACATTGCAGAGCAAAAAAAGAGAGTGCCATATGGTTTTGATGAACTGTTGGGCCTGGATTTTTGTGAGGGTTGGGGTGGGTTGAAGAGGATATATTTGAATTTGGTTTTCTTTCTGGCTTTAAGGA
This sequence comes from Darevskia mixta, assembly GCA_034641385.1. Classification (NCBI taxonomy): domain Eukaryota; kingdom Metazoa; phylum Chordata; class Lepidosauria; order Squamata; family Lacertidae; genus Darevskia; species Darevskia mixta. The sequence goes on along the minus strand of JAWWNH010000141.1, from coordinate 78,182 downwards.
TTATGATGCTCGGATCTGGATACTGGCTTTAATTATTACATGTTAAAAAATGAGGAGTTTAGTAGTGGGATATTTTGCTTAAAATTTCAAGACCAGAGGGAGGTAAGGGTGTAAGAAGTAGAAAATTAGGAGTTTTAAATTAGGTTGGTATAAGGGAATTTGATAAGGCTTGAGGAAAAGATCAGAAGTACCAAGATGCTGAGGTCTGGAAAAAGGAGTGGTTTAAGTAAAAGAATTTTTGTATTATAGGTTAGCATGAAGTTTGGGAAACTGTTAGAGAGGATAGATAATGAATTCAACAGAGGGGGACTAGAGGAAGTCAATCAAAATATGAAATTGAGGAATGAAGGAATGCCTGGCCCACAGAATTGGGCCAGGTCCAAGCAATGATATTTAATAATGTTAGTGATGTTAAATGTACAATGTCTATGCCTACCCTGGTGAGAGAAGGGGATGAACACTGCTTCTCTCAGTGAGAGGGGGGAAGAATGGAAAAATTTAACTGTAATGGTATGTGCTTATATTTGCTAAAATCAATAAAAAAATTGAAATAAATAAAATAAAAACTTCCCTAAACAGGGCTGCCTTCAGATGTTTTCTAAACGTCAGATAGTTGTTTATTTCTTTGACATCTGATGGGAGGGCGTTCCACAGGGTGGGCGCCACCACCGAGAAATAACAGCCCTGCAAAGTTCAGCTCATTTGTGGCTTTGTCTCCCTTAGCTCCTATACAGACATACGTCTTGGGTGCCAACAACAGTGAAACAGCACAATGTTTTCCAGATGCCAGCGGATGCGAACTAGCGGAGAACATCACTTACCTGGGTAACTTTATGCTTATTGTTTATTACATTTAATTAAAATGAAGGGGGAAAATGTCTGAGAGTGGCTTCTTAAAAAAATACAGAGATAAGTCAGTTAAAAGCCAGATTTAAAATGATGTACCATACAGAATCCTAAAACTGCTTGTCCAACAATCCAATAAAAAGGATGATCCCCCCCATGCCCACTAAAAGCTGAGCACCACAATAGAGGTGAAGAATCACCAAAGCCCGGGCAAATAGAAAGGTTTCAGGCTTGCACCTAAAAGCTGATGAGGGAAGGAGGAGTTGACTGCTCTTGGGACTCAGGCATGGTTTGGGCTCTGATTTAGGGCACTGTGGGAACCATATTTTGTATTTCCTTCAAACCAGCAGGGTGTGGATTTTATCTGATCCCCACCAGAAATTGTTTCTTTTTCCAAATGAGAAGTTTGCCAAACAAGAATTCTCACTTGGGTCCTTCCTTGCTTGGGTCTGGGCTTGAGAGCAAGGCTGCCACCTGCCCCTTCTTTGGTGGAGAACAAAGATTTTTGATCTTCAGCCTTATTGTTTGGAAGAGAGGGATAGTGTCCCTCTGACCTCTCTCAATTCCCCCAAGAAGGTGATGGTGTGGGACTCCCCAAGGTTTCTCCCCCTTTTCACTCGGCTCCCACCCCACTCCATGCCAAGCTACCTGACCCATGAATTGAATGGGTCATAACTACACGGGCATCTGCCAGGCTCTACCAGGGGCTGGGAAAAGACTGGGCATTTTACTGGCCAGGGAAAAGTTCTTTCCAGCACAAGGCAGAGAGGCTCCTTCCCTGTCTCTTGAACAAATCAGAATTCCAGCATATACACCCAACTAGGATCTCTCTGGCTCTCCATGTAGAATTAATTGTGTTCAGTCTTCAGGCACGTTGCTGGTGTGTCAAAGGGTTCCACCCTGACTGTTGTGTTCTGTGCTGTGCATGTAGGACGTAAAGGGGTCTTCAGCGGAGCCTCTGGGCTGCAGATTGCCTACCTCAGTGGGACTGAGTCCATAGGGGGGGAACCAACTCCAGCCCACTGCTTCAGCACCAAGGATGTTACTGATCTCAAAACCTCCCTGCTGTCCACCTCTAAGTTCAAAGGCGTAGACATCTTGCTGACATCTTCTTGGCCAAAGGGAGTAGAAATCTTTGGAAATAGCCCTGTAAGTATCCGGTTTGGGGTGGAAGGGGCTTGTGTGTTCTGTTCCATAGAAATCCACATTCTGGTTGCAACCAGAATGTGTTACCATGGTGGTGGTGGTGATTGTAAATCTGTGCTTGAAATTATACACCACGTTGGAAAAGCAGGAACAGTAAGGAATACCACAAAGTCAGCTGAAACAAAAATATGTGGTGATGCAATACTGAACCCAGAGGATGGCAGGAGATAAATGTGGCTCAACGTTGGAAGAAAATAAATGCTGACTACAAGAGTGGGATGCAAACATAATAAACACGGTAAATTTTGCAGTGACAATAAAATAACAGGAAATAGCCAAACCCTTTCTAAAATGGACAAAGGAAATGCATAGCAGTATATCCAAAACTGTGGTAAACAGTTATCATCTCCCAAAAAATTTAAAATGGGGAGTGGAAACCAAATGCTGTCATTGTTTCAAAAGTCTGAGAGAAGAAAGTCTCCATTAAATTGAGAGCCAGAAGGCCAGATGTGCTTCTGACTAGAGACCCTTCTCAGGCCTGGGGTCTGCCATGGGGAAACCACGAGGCACCAGCTTGAGATCGGACAAAGGGGAGTGCAGCTTGAGGCCCCCTTCAGAGACCTCCACAGGTGAGCCCTTTACCATGGAAGTCAGGTGGCCTTTCAGCAGCCTGGGCCCAGATGTGGAGGGAGAGGCTTTCTAGGAAGCAGGTTCACTTTCCCCAAGAAAACAATCCTTTCCTTCTGCAGTTCACAAACATGGGCAGAGGGGGACTTTCTTTCTTCGGGCTGCTAACAAATCTACAGAAATGTGAAACAAAATACGTGTGTTTGTGTTTTAAACAGGGTGACATAGACACTAAGAAATGTGGCTCCGGTCTGGTGTCTTTACTAGCTGCGAGTCTGAAACCAAGGTACCATTTTGCTGCCCTGCAAAAGGTCTATTACGAAAGACTTCCCTACAGGTATGCAGAGCCTGGGATAGTAGTTTACTCTGTTGATGCAATCCCATGCATTAGGCCAGGGGAAAATATTGTTTATTATTATTATTGTTATTGTTATTATTAATATAATAACTATTGCTGTGCATAAGTGGCCTCTTGAAATTCTCCAAGCAATTTCTTTGCATTGAGTCCTCTTGAAGAGGCAGATGGGGAATCTGCTTGCTACCCTGATATTTCGGGATTTTATAGAATTCCAAATTTGTTCTGCATTGATGGTTTCACCTGTAGCCCATCTCGTGCCCCTCCCATAACTGGAAAGTGGTGCTGTGAAGCAGGACACCTTTCAGCGTGGGAGGTTTGGAATGTTGACCTGTGCATGGCACTTCTTTGGTTCCTCTGATTCCTGCTGGAAATGGCCTCGCTCTTCTCTTCTGCAGGAACCACACGGTTCTCCAGGAGGCAGCCCAGCATGTCAGCAGGTTCATTGCCTTGGCCAGGGTGGGCAATTCCGACAAGAGGAAGGTAAACAGAGTTCCAGGGACCTTCCTGTCTCCTCTGATGAGAATCGTCAAAGTAATCACCGTTTCATTGATGGAAACAAGTCAGTTGTTTGTGTTTCTCCTGACTCTCTTTGCTGTTCGCTTCCTCCAGTATCTCTACGCCTTCAGCATCCTCCCAATGAGCTCCATGGAGCCTGCAGAGCTGGTCAAGCAGCCGCAAGATGTGACGGAGAACCCCTATCGAAGGCCTGGGGGCGGCAAGAGCTGTGCCCACCTGCTGCCGGATGAAAAGGTACCGGGGGCGGGGGCTGCGCATGTGCATTTCCAGTAGAGGGCCCGTCCCCATGTTTGCCTCTGCAAACACATCGCTAGTGTGTTTCCTGCCCCGAGAGGAAGGTGGGATATAAATCTGGCATGTTTAAGAACATGTAAGGAGAGCCCAGCGGCAGGATCAGGCCAAAGGGGGCCCATTCAGTCCCACATCCTGTTCCTCTCTTGATGGCCAGCCAAGTGTCCACTCTGGGGAGCCCACAAGTGACACGCCAGCCACTTGCAATGCCCAGCATTTGGGATCAGGAGGATTGGCCGTTTCTGGCCGGCTGGGTGATAGGCACATGGGGGAGGGAGGTTGTGGAGCTATTGGCTTCAGCAGCCAGGGAATGGTGAGTAGAAGGGGCCATTCCCTTTTCTGCATCCAGAAGATCCTGACCAGAATTCACTTCATGCACAGCAGGACTGCCCCTCTCCCTCCCCCCTGCATCCCCCCAAAACAGCTCAGGGGGGGTGTTCCAACTGGGGAGCTGAGATGCTTTCTCAGACACAGCCTTCATCCTGGCACAACACATGAGTTCCACTGAACCTCCCCCTGCACTGCACAAGAGTTGAATTTGGATCATCTCCCAAGTTTCCTCCAAAAGAAACTCCCAGCAGGCTGCTTGTATGACCCAGCTGTGCCCTGTCTGCTCGTCCTGCTACTCAATATTTTGGGACTCCCCAGTCCCACTTTGCAGCTCCTTCAGAAAAGAGTTTTGCTCCTAGGGTTCCAGAGCAAGGATTGCCAGGCCTCAAGGTACATGGAAGCAGCCCTTCCCCAGTCTGCTCTCCAGGTGGTGGCTTGATAGCGGCCCTTCTCCTTTCCTCCGCAGGAGGAGCCAGCTCCCCAGTTCTTCTTTGACTTAAGCAGCAAGCCAAAAGGAAGGAAGCGCCGCCCAGAAGGCGGGGAGGGGCAGCAGCCCAAGCGTGCCCCCGGCAAGCCCCGTGAGTACCAGGCCTACGCCTCTCTCCATGGGCTGGCAGCCCCTTGGCCAGACGGGGGACAGAGGGTGGACTTCTCCCTTCAGGCCTTTTGTGGGGTTGTTTCTGCACTTCTTCCATGGAGACCCTGACTGGGCGGCAGGCAGAGAACAGGGCCACTTAAGGGGGAGGCTCTAGACTTGCTACTCACTTGTTACAACACAGTACAAAACATAAAGGTAATTGTGCTACACCATTAAAGAGCACAAACATGCAGTGGAGGCGGCAGCAGGCGACCTTGCTGGGGAAAGGACTCTGCAGATGTAGAGCCACAGCAAGAAAGGCCCTTCTCTTGCACCACCCTCCCAGTCTCCCTCAGGGGGCCTGGCAGGTCTCCTTTGTGGGAGAGGGCCTCCAGAAGATAACAGGGCCATAGTAGTAGTAATAATAATAATAATAATAATAATAATAATAATAATAATAATTAATAATAATTTCTTATTTATACCCTGCCCATCTGCTGGGATTGTCCTGCCACTCTGAGTGGCTACCAACATCATCATCATCATCATGTTGTTTAGTAGTTTAGTTGTGTCTGACTCTTTGTGACCCCATGGACCAGAGCACGCCAGGCACTCCTGTCTTCTACTGCCTCCCACAGTTTGGTCAGAAATAATAATAATAATAAGCGATAAAACATTAGGGCTAATCTGTAATTCGCAAAGAGCTTCCTAGGTAAAAACCAGCCCTTTGAATGAGGCTTGGAAGTGTCCAATCAGCCAATCAGCGGAGCTGCAACAGGATTCACGTTATAGGATCTGCTTGCCTCCAGCCTGTCAACTGTCAAGCAGCTGGACAAATTCAGCCTTCTAAGCCACTTCCAAGGGCAGCCCCCCATGAAGCACATTGCAGTAGTCCAGCCTTGAGGTTGCCAAGTTCCCCCTGCCCAGAGGGTCCCCGTTGGGCCACTATCCTATGCTGAGAGAAGGGAGTTGTCTGGCTGGCTGGTGAAAGAGTCTTCCCACCTTGGATGGGTTTTTGATCCTCAAGCGGGGTGGGCTCCCTTGCTTGAGTCATCTTGAGCCCCCTCGTAGCACATGCCTGTTCTCTGCATGTGGGGCCACCCCTGAGATCCCCATTGCGCTTGGGGAGGAGCAGTGGCCATGCCTTGGGGGCCCAGATGCAAGAAGCGAGGGAATGTCAGCTTCCCCACATGAGTCCAGCACAGCCTTGGCCTGCCGGAGGGTCTTTCTGGAGGTCTGGCCCACCAAGTTGCCTGGAGGAAACAGTGCTCTTGCTGCCTCCTGCTGGCCATCCTGCAACACATGTGTGAGTGTTTGTCTCTCCCCCCCCCCCTCCACCTGCCTGTTTAAGCCCTGCCAACGGCCGCCTGCTGGTTTTGCCTTGCTAGCCCAGAAGTCGAGAAGCATTTGGTGGTGAGCATCGGCACACACGTGAGTCCCTCTTTCTGCCTTAGTCCCTTTCGGAGCTTGCTGGGCATTGTGTGGGTCTGAGATGGGCTCACAGCTGAGAACAGGAGTTGCTGCAGCATGACTGAGATGCAGCGAGGCTGGCCATGACCTGGCCTCCTAGAGGGGAGGCTGCTGGGAAGTCTGGCAGGGAGGCTTGGTTCCCTCTTAAAGGGCTTCCCGTGGTTTTCTGTCCTGTCCCTGGATGCTCTTGAGCTGCTGTTTGGTATCTCTCAGTGTGCAAGGAAGCAGCAGCTGATCCGGGGAAACCTCAGTATGACCACAGGGAGAGCCCGCCACCGCCGCAAGAGCCTTCCTGAGGCTCTGGGCTGCTTCAGCTTTGGCCCTGCTGGTGTCGCTGCCAGAGCTAGGGGGTGGGGTGCTCACCCTTTGTGTTCCTCTGCGCCTGGTTCTGCTGCAGTGCTACCTGGCCCTGGCCAAAGGGGGCTTGACTCCAGACCACGTCCTCATCTTGCCCATTGGGCACTGTCAGTCGATGGTGGACCTGGCATCCGAGGTGGTGGAAGAAGTAGAGCAGTACAAGTCTGCCCTGAAAAGGTTCTTCAGGGCCAGAGGGAAAAGATTCGTGGCCTTTGAGAGGAACTACCGTAGTCAGCACCTCCAGCTCCAGGTGAGCAGCCTCTGGGTTAGTCCCTCGGGAACAGGTGAGGGATGGCCATGGGCGTAAGAGCAGTGGGGTGCTCCTCCTCCCCCTCCTTCTGGGGAGCAGATCGCAGTTGCTGCTGGGCTCTCAGAGCCTGGGCGGCTGTTGTGACAGTTCTGCGTAGCCGGCCAGAGACAGTGTCTGAGCGGCGTCTGGCTGTCACAGAGAGTGTGGAGGAGGCCAGAGAGCGGAGGGCTCCTGGAGGGTGCAGAGTCCCCGGCTGCTGCTGCTCACCTCCTACAGCTACAGGAAAGTTTTCCTTTCCTTCTTTCCTCAAATTTCATAAGTTTAAGTCTGCAGGAGAGGCTCTCTCTGCCTTTCACCCTGATGACAAGCTGTACTGAGGGACGCCCTGTGGGCCCCTGTGATGGCACTCTCGGCTTGCTTTGCAGTTCTACTCTTAGGCTGCAATGCACCATGCTAACTCCCCTGTGCTGTGATTCTCATCCCCCAGGTGGTTCCTGTTCCCCTGAACTGCTGCACTACGGAGGACATCAAGGAGGCCTTCATCGTCCAGGCGGAGGAGCAGCGGATCGAGTTGCTGGAGATCCCAGAGCACTCGGCTCTCAAGCAGGTAGAAGGAGCACACCAGGGTCTCCTGGGGCCACGAGGTCCATTTCCTCCATAGCAAGGCTGGATCTTCCCCTCCTTGGAGCAACCCCTGTGGGTGGGCCATGCTCAGATATGGCTGGTGGCTGCGTGGAGCCACCTTTTTATGCAAAATTCATCTGGATTGCCAGGAATCAGAATTGCAGGGTTGGAAGGGACTTCAAGGGTCATCTGGTCCAGGAATCACAGCTAATCCAGGGGACCTCAGTCACCAGTCCTTCCTTTGCCACCTGCTCCATAGTCACTGCAAAGTGGCTCACCTAACCTGGAGCCGTTTCTGCCTCTCTCCCCATCAGCTGAGGGGACACTCAGAGGGAAGTAGGCCTATAGCAGGGCCCTTGGGGGGGGAGGCAGGTGTAATCAGAGGAAGGCCTAAGAGTCATGCAGGCCCTGCAGCTGCTGCTGACAGATTCCTGAACGGGAGTCCTCTTGGCTTCCCCTTCTAGGCTGTGTGAAGGCTCTTCAGTGGCCTTTGGGGCAGCTGCCCAGACCATCTGTGGGCAGTGTTTACATATTATTGCAGTGTTTACATATTATTATGTGGGCAGTGTTTCCATATTATTATGAGGGCAGTGTTTCCATATTATTATGAGGGCAGTGTTTCCATATTATTATGAGGGCAGTGTTTACATATTATTATGAGGGCAGTGTTTACATACTTCTGATTTTGATGTATTTTAATATTTGTTGGAGGCCGCCCAGAGTGGCTGGGGGGACCCGGCCAGATGGGCGGGGTACAAATAAAAATATTATTATTATTATTATTATTATTATATTATTATGAGGGCAGTGTTTACATATTATTATGAGGGCAGTGTTTACATATTATTATGTGGGCAGTGTTTACATACTATTATGAGGGCAGTGTTTACATATTATTATGAGCACTGTCCCTAGTATGCTTTCGATGCCATGATATGGGCCTTAAATTTATTATACAACATTTGCTGAAGAAGTAACATTGAAACAGTGAACTTTATCCGGAAACACTGTCCGTTGGGAAATTATTCACTAGTTTCTTCACCTCTTCGGCTTCGCTGGAATATTATATTTATTGTGCTATATTAATAGAGACTATTTACACGCATTATATATTGTCATATTGTCAGGATGTATTTCCCTTTGAATGTTAGATGGATTTATATTACAAAAGCTCGTTAGAGCCCTTACTACATTGTTCTTGGTCTCGTGTTGCTCTGTTTTTTGATTCTCGTTCAAGTTGCAGCACAGGGGTTCCCTTTTGACTCATCTGTGTCTTGGGCCAGCCCACAGAGCCACTTGCAGGGAGGCTGAGGGAGTATTGGCCTCCCTATCACTCCGTGGCTGCTTTAAGGGTCTCCAGATTTCCTGGGTCCTGCTGCAGCCATGAATAATAATAATACAGTGGTACCTCAGTTTTCGAATGTAATCCGTTCTGGAAGACCGTTTGACTTCCAAAACGTTCAAAAACCAAAGCTGCAAGTTGGCTTCAAGTGGGCAGGGTTCTACCTTACCCCTGGCATGTTTGCTGCCTTTGGGGCAACGAGCAGAATAAACTTAGCAAATAACTTGTTGAAACCTCTTCCAAGGCTGGACCCAGCACCTCCAGCTCAGCCTGGGGCTGGCAAGGCAAGAAGGAGGCTGCTCTGCTGTTCTGTCCACTCTGAGCCTTGGGGTCCCAGCAGCGGAAATGCTGCCCCAGAGACGTTCTGAGGCTTTGGGTTTTGTCTTTCAGATAGTCCAGCCAGGGACGCCTTATTTCTATGTGGAGCTCGATAATGGGGAGAAGCTCTTCCACCGTATTAGGAAGAGCTTTCCCCTCCAGTTTGGAAGGTTTGTCATTTGCCCCCCACCCCCCAAATAGCAGGGACTCTGAATGTGCTGGGTGGTTGCTGAGCACCAGGATTCTCTTGGTCAGAGAATCCTAGAATTGTAGAGTTGGAAGAGATCCCAGTTTTCATCCAGCCCAGCCCCCTGCAATGCGGGAATCTCAACTGAAACCATCCAGCCTCTGCTTGGAAACCTCCAGTATCTCTGCCCCTTCAACCTCCCCCAGCAGAAGATGCCCCAATCAGGAATGGTTTGGGGAGGGGGTGGGAAGCCAACTGCTCTGTGGGCCTGGGGGGTTGGGGGCGCTTGGAGAGAGCAGGCAGGGCTGACACTTTCCTGCTTGTCCTCTCTCTCCCCTCAGGGAGGTCCTGGCCAGCGAAGCCATCCTGGGCATGCCTGGGCGGGCAGACTGGAGGAGCTGCCAGGCGGGGCAGGAGGAAGAAGCCGCAGCAGCCCAAGACTTCCGCCAGGCTTTTGAGCCCTTTGACCTCGCCCAGGAAGATTAAGGGCGAGGGCGGGAGTGAGCAGGCAGCAGCACACACCGGCTGGATCCTGCCCTCTCTCTTCCGGTGAGGAGCCTCCTTTCCCTCCCTGCAAGGGCTCTTCTTCCACAGCCACAGAGACTTCCTGCATGGAGGGAGTGTGGCTGTGGTCAGCCACATCCACCTGAACCCCCACCCCGGATCCCCACCCTAAACTGCCTCGGTCCAGTATTCCTGAAGGAGCGTCTCCACCCCCATCGTTCAGCCCAGACACTGAGGTCCAGCTCCGAGGGCCTTCTGGCGGTTCCCTCATTGCGAGAAGTGAGGTTACAGGGAACCAGACAGAGGGCCTTCTCGGTAGTGGCGCCCGCCCTGTGGAACGCCCTTCCATCAGAGGTCAAGGAAATAAGCAGCTATCCCATTTTTAAAAGACATCTGAAGGCAGCCCTGTTTAGGGAAGTTTTTAATATTTAATGCTGTATTGTTTTTAACACTTGATTGGGAGCCCTTAGTCAGATGGGCGGGGTACAAATAATAAATTATTACTATTATTATTGTTGTTATTGTTATTATCAGCTACCATTGGCCTGTCTGTGGCTTCCAGAGCAGAGGTGGCTACTGGGTCTAAGTGGGGGTCCTGCACACAACTCCAGACTGTGCTGTGGAGGAAAGGAAGGCATACTCGCCCCACGCGGAGCATCTCCTATGAGGTTCAGGGAGAGAGGGGGCTCTCTCTGCTACAGGGTCCTCCAGGGCACCCAGACAGGACAGACATAAGAGGCCATGGCAGGACAGACTCCCCTTCCCCTCTTCATGGCTTCGCTTCAGCCCAGAAGATGCTGCTCCTCGTTTCTGCTGAGAAATCTTAACTGCCGGCCAAAGGCAGATTCCTAGGGATTGCTCTGAGGGGATGTATATAATTTGAACATAGGTTGGATTGTTGTACTGTAAAGAAAAAGTGTTTTGTCATAAGAAAATCCTCAAATAAAAGGGTGTTTTTATATATTAAAATAAATGGGCTGAGCCCGTCTGCTCCTGGCTAGTCGGTTGGGGCTGTGGCTGTCAGAGAGGGAGGGATGTGGAGGGTAAGGGGTGGCTAAAGGCTTCTCCAAAGGACCTTCATTTCATACCAGCTGTAATGTGACAGCACAGTCAGGGGGTGTTGCCTTGTGGCTTCTCTGGGCCCATTGACCTTCCCACCCATAGAGATACCAGCTGGAATGAGAGGAGCATTTTGGCTCTTATCAAATCCTAGAATCGTGGAGTTGGAAGGGACCTTGAGAATCATCTAGTCCAGCCCCCTGCAATGCAAGAATAGGCAGCTGTCCCATACAAGGGTTGAACCTGCAACCTTGGCATTATCAGCAGCAGGCTCTAACCAGCAGAACTCGAGGGAAGATGGTCTTTTTTGAGAAAATTCATCAAGGAAGGTGTGCTAACCTTTGCCCTCCACAGCCCCCCTGAAGGTGGAGGGTACAACCCTTTTAAACTGTTGAGAAACTGCCATAAGAGCAAAATGCTGCTTTGGGGTGTTGTGCCGCTCTCCTAACACCCCATTCACAGTTACAGGTAGGTAGCCGTGTTGGTCTGCCATAGTCAAAACAAAATAAAAAATAAAAAAATTCCTTCCAGTAGCACCTTAGAGACCAACTAAGTTTGTTCTTGGTATGAGCTTTCGTGTGCATACACATGAAAGCTCACCCCATTCACAGTTTATATTCACAATTCAGGAGGGCAACTTACTTGTAGGGCAAAGACTCTGTTGAGTGTCCCTGCAGAAAAACTTCTCAATGGGAAATGAGAGCTAAGTCTTTCCCAGAGCATTTCTGAAAATACAGCTTAAAAAATATAATAATGACAACGAAAAGTGACTAACAGTTTATTATGTATGTTCTTCTGAGCTCTTCCTAGCCGCTAATTAGCTAGGCTAGTGGATGCCATGCTCTGCAATACTAGTCCATTCATGCAGTTTCCTCCTTCCTTTGTTGGGAGGTGGAGCTAAGGGAAGGAGGGAGAAGGTTCTGTAGACAAGCCCAATTTGCATTTCAGAGAGACAAGTTTGAGTGAATGCCCTTAGGTTTTAGATTCAGGTAGGTAGCTGTGTTGGTCTGACGCATTCGAAATATAAAAAAATAAAACAATAAATTGCACCTTAGAGACCAACTAAGTTTGTTCTGGGTATAAGCTTTCGTGTGCATGCACATTTCTTCAGATACACTGAAACAAAAGTCACCAGACCCTTAAATATAGTGGAAGGGTGGGGTGGGGTTTTTCTGTCTCATTACATATGCTAATCCAGGCATAGGAAACCTCGACCCGCCAGATGTTTTGGGACTACAACTCCCATCATTCCTAGCTAACAGGACCAGTGGTCAGGGATGATGGGAGTTGTAGTCCCAAAACATCAGGAGGGCCGAGGTTGCCTATGCCTGTGCTAATCATCTGCATACTATCCCTTGCTTTTTCCTGTAGGACTAATTGCAGTTGCTAACAGTTGCCAACAGTTACAGGTAGGTAGCCGTTTGAAACAAAATAAAAAAATTCCTTCCAGTAGCACCTTAGAGACCAACTAAGTTTGTTATTGGTATGAGCTTTTGTGTGCATGATGCTCTAAAATAAATGTAAACCAAATGATGAGCCAAAATACTAAGAAAAATGGCAGGAAGGTTCACTAGCTGGTTAAGGGCAGTTGGGAAAATTAAAATTCCCTGTCCCCCTCCCCTTTTTTTCCGTTTTCCAATATTGCAGATTTGCTCCAAATTGCAGTAAAAAATAAGATGGAGAAAATATGCACATGTTCCTCCAACCTAGGAAACCTAGTGTCTGTTGTGGACAAGTGCAGAGGTATTCATTCACCTGTCCAGCACACCAGGAGGGCCAACGTGAATAAAATATTAAGGGGGCAGGTAAGCCCTGCCATGCAATGCCCTCAAATACTTTATGGGGGGGTGAAGGTACCTCGACCCTTAGGAGTTGGCTCCCATGCATCACATACACCTGTGGATCGTTCCTATTTTTAAAAAATCTATCTACACTTCTGGCACCAGAACACAGTGTGTCTCTTTTGGGTGGTTCTGAGGTGCCCTCCAGCCAAGCACTCAGCACACAAGATGCTCTCCTGGGGGAAGCGGAGCCCTTTGCCGCAAGGCGACTTTGCTGTGTTTGTCCAAAGCAGCAGCTCCTGTGCTTATCTTGCGTAAGAGAGCCTTTGAGAGCCACTCGGGTAGATAAAGCAGGAGATAGCATTCTAAACAGGGCCTGATCCACTAGAAGTCCTGCTCTCCCTCTCTCAGAGGCTCCAGGCCAATGCTCTGTGCAGGGCACACCCTTGGTCAGGGTTTCGCCCCACCTGTGGGGTTTGGCTTCTAGGACTCACCTGGCCCACCTTCCAGAGGCTGAAGCTGCTGCTTCCCTAAGCATTGTGGGAAATGGCTCCTGCTGGTAAACAGGACTCTGCCCCGCCCCCCAGCTCTTGCCTTGTCCTCTTAACAGTGACAGATCTTGCAGTTGCAGCTGGGGGCAGTTCTGGATTCCTCTCGTGATTGCAGCACTGATACCAGGCCAGAGAAACCAGAAGGGCAACATGGCAGGATACAGCCACTGGACAAAGGCCACAGAACCCCATAAGCACCTCAGAGCAGAGGCTGAGGGGCCATCGCATCCACGAGGGGCTGCCATCGTGAAAGGGGCTGCTCAGTGCAGCTCAGACTCCAGCAGGCTGACCTATAAGTCTTTGACATATCTTGGAAACCTGAAAAATGTTCTCCGCCCGCCCCATTTATACCTGTTGCAGCCTTTAGCCTTGCAGCTTCTGCCATGGTCTCTTCAGATATTCTTTTGTCCCTGTTTTCAGTTTGTGACTTTCTGAATCTTCCACTTGTGTCTTCAAAAGCAAAAGAGAAAAACAAGACTGGTATTGTTACAAGTGATATTGACCTCTATTACTCCTCCATCTCCTCCTAATTAAATTTGTATAGCATTCTTCATCTGAAAATCACAAGGCGGTTCATGTAAAACCCACAAAGTACATAATAAAAGCAAGAACAGAAACAAAACAAAACAGTAACGCCCCTGCTCCCATCCAAAAAACACATTTAAAAGCACATTGACTGCTAATCAGCCCAAGGTCTGGTTGCAGAGGAATGTTTTTGCCTGGGTCTCTGGGCAGACAATGATGCTAAGCTTGCAATTCAGAATCCTTGTACTGAATTTTGTGCAGATTTTCAAAGGCTCTAAAATCAGGTTCAAAGTGAATCACAATGTCTCTCAGGGACCCACTGTCTGGGGGCCTGCAATGCAAAGCTCAGTGAGCCCATTCAGAATACCTTTCCATTATTCTGGAGCTTATTAAGAAGGTCTGTCAGAAGTGTCCAGAATAGAAGTAGACCTCCATCTTGAACGCAGGTCAGCCACACAGAGTTAAACTATGGAACTCATTTCCAGAAGAGGTGGAGATGGCCACCTGCTTGGATGGCTTTGAAAGAGAATGAGACAAATCCATGGAGGAGGAGGAGTGGCCGAGAGGCTATGGATGGCTCCTAGCCAGGATGTCTATGCTCTGCCTCCTGGTCAGAAGCAGCAATACTTCTGAATCCCATTTGTTGGAAACTACTGGAGGGGAGAATTGCTCTTGTGCTCGAATCCTGCTTGACGGTTTCCCACAGGCATCTGCTTGGCCACTGGACTAGAAAGGGTCATTCGCCTGGTCCAGCAGGCTCTTCTCAAGAACATCATGTGGAAGTTGTTATGATATTTGTCCAAGCCGAGCGGCGCGCAGCTGCAGCGAGGATGGTTTCACTTTTGCCTGTCTCACCAAGCCGGAAGAAAGCTGCCTTATCTTTTCCTACATGGAATGTTTATGTTTTACTGTACTGTTGTAATTCTAGCCTTTGGGCTCACTCTTCTAGCTAGACCTCGAGCTGGAAAGATGTCTTTATGGCAGCTCTGCCTAAAGAGCTTGCAGCAGGGAGTATCTCTGCACTATTAATAGAATAAATAGTTTTAGCCTTATTTATGACTTGTGTGTGTTGTTCTTCATGCTGGGAACAATCACATATTACTGCACCACCGGACTCTCTGTAGCCGGGGATGTGCGCACACGGCTGTGCTCTGGCTTTGGGGCAGTCTCACAAACTGCCCCAGGCAGGCTTCCCACAGGCATCTGCTTGGCCACTGGACTAGAAAGGGTCATTCGCCTGGTCCAGCAGGCTCTTCTCAAGAACATCATGTGGAAGTATCTGCTTCAGTGTCCACACTTGAGTAGGATGTGATTTTATGTTGATCTCCCCCACCATCAACCCGCATCAGATTATTCATAGACTGGGGAAACCCCAATTAATTGGAAGGAAAGTTCAGGTTGTCACTTGGATGAGGGTGACATCATGGGGACAGTGCAAAAGCCCTGAACCCATGAAGTGCATTGAATCCCCTTGGACCTGCACCCCCAGAGAGCGAGCAAGCAGCTCCTTCCCTGCCACCACCTCTCTGGTTGGTCAGTCGCTGTGGCTCCCTGGGCAAGCAGATGGCCAGCTGTTCTGGAAGGAGAAACAGGTTTGCTGTGTGATGAAATATGCTGTGACTCATTCCTGGCCTTCTTAAAACAACCCAGAATTCAGAGTGGGACAGACTGCAGGAAACAGAAAAGACGCTGCAGCAGTGTGAAAGAGAGAAGCAGGGTGGGACACCCCAAAGCAGTGAGCTTTGGCTGGGGTTTGTGGGTTCCTGGGAGGTGCCTGGTGGGCCTTTGGGGGGGGTGCTGCACGCTGGGCCCACCTTGCTGTGAGCCAGCAGGAACCTTCTCATGGATCCGGACGTGCCAGGAGAGTCCTGCATTTTGGAGGCTCTGCGGGTGGCTGAGTGTGCCTGCATCTGCCTTGGCTTTCCTTCAAGGGCCTCCCACACACCTCTGGCGGTGACCTTTGGGCACAGAAGATTGCAGTTATCTTGAAGACCAACAGAAGGTGATTGGCTAGTAAGCCAGCCCCACCTTCATCTGAGCAGTTTTGCATATTTTGGACTGTAATAAACAGCTTCCCTTCATCCTGCAATCTGGTGGAGCACAGTTTTTGGTCATGGAGACTTGGGGGGACCCTGGCATATTTCTTCTGCTATGTGCTGCTTGCCTCTTCTTCCTCTCCGCCTGGAGGAAGGCGCCTGGCCGCCAGAGGCTCCCTCCAGGCCCCCAGCCCTTGCCCTGGGTGGGGAACATCCTACAGCTGGACACCAAGGACTTCCCCAGATCTTTGGAGAAGGTAAGCCAGCATGCAGTGCGGGCAGGTGGGAGCTGGCAGGCTAGCCTGGCATGGAGCTCCACGGCAGGATGGGGCCTGTGCCACCTCAGGGCCTGCCCAGCAAGAGGCCTGAGTAGTTCACCCTCTTGGTCTTCACAGTCAGGAGGCTCCATATGTTTGCAGATCGAGCTTCACTTTACAATGCGAGGTTTCCCAGGAGGGCTGCTTCGGAGCAAGGGGGGGACCGCATCCTGCAGCATGCCTCTGCCACCCTGTCTCAAGGAGACACATGTGGTGGTGAGGCTGCAGGACACACTGGGGCCCAATAAGGGCAGCCCTGCCCTTCTCAGCTGCCCAGAGGCACCACCTAGCAGCTCCTCCTTACAGCAGCACCAAACGGCTGCAGAAACCGCCAGGGAAGGAGACTCTGCCCAGGTAGGCGGGCCGAAGGCACCTGGCTCAAAATAAGCATGAAATGAAAATAAATTAAAAGGAATAGTAATTGGAAAGAACTCTTATAAAATAAGAGCTTTTGCGGACGATATAATAATAACGACACAAGATCCAATAGAAAATATACCAACAGCCTTAGAAATAATTAAGGAATATGGGAAAGTAGCAGGTCTGAAAGTAAATTATCAAAAAACAAAGTTACTAACTAAAAACCTAGATGCAAAAGAGAAAAAAGAACTACAACAAGTGACAGGTATAGAGATTAAAAACAAAGTAAAATACTTGGGGATTTGGATAACACCAAAGAGTATAAACTTATACAAAGACAATTATGTAAAAACCTGGAAAGAGATCAAGAAAAGCATGGAAACATGGAATAAGCTTCACCTCTCTCTTTGCGGGAGGGTTTCGGTCATCAAAATGAACGTACTCCCTAAGATGACATTCTTGTTCCAAACTATTCCAATATTGGGGGGTATGGAATGTTTTAAAGAATGGAAAAAAGATCTATCCAAGTTCATTTGGAATGGGAAAAGACCACGGATAAAATACCAACTATTAACAGACAGAAAGGAGAGAGGAGGCTTCGCACTTCCCGACTTTGAATTGTACCATGCAGCTGCAGGATTACTCTGGCTAAAAGAATGGATAATATTAAAGGATTTGGAGGGATTAGATCTTGAGGAATTAGACAACTGGTATGGTTGGCACTCCTATTTGTTATATGATAACGTAAAGGTCCACAGGGGATTTTGAACCACCTAGTGCGAAAATCACTGTATAAGATCTGGTTGAAGTATAGAGGTAATAACTGTCAAAATAATGAATATGGAGGGAACGAGGGCCACATATCAAATGTTACTACAGAAAAAGGAAAATGAGTGGCACCTGAGAAAATATGAAGACATTAAAGAAGACCTATAGGACTGGCTTCAATATTTTCAAATCCACCAAAGGTTTATTTTGGATAAAAAAAATGGGTCTTGCAAAAGAAAATTCAAGGTTTGAAAGAGTTTATACAATGTAAAGGAAAATACATATCCCACATGTATGAGTGGGAGCTTAAGGAAGAACAAGTGAAATCAGTGATGGTGAGATGGGCGCAATACCTAGGCCATAATATTCTCATAGAACAATGGGAAAAGTTGTGGCAGGTGGATATAAAATTCACTGCTTGTTATAACCTTAGAGAGAATACCGGTATACTAAAAATGATGTATAGATGGCACCAAACACCAGAAAAGCTCGTGAAAATGTACAAAAACAGATCCCCATATGCTGGAGATCCTACTGGGTCCTACTGGCATATGTGGTGGAATTTGTATATTTTGGAATAACATTTATGAAGAGCTTAAGAAATTACTTAAATGTACATTTAGGGGGGGAAACCAGAAATATTCTTATTAAGCATAGTGCCAGATGAGATAAGAAAATCAAAGAGAGTATTTCTTATGTATGGAATAACAGCAGCCAGGGTATTGATAGCCAGAAATTGGAAAAATAAGATATTACCTAATATAACAGATTGGCAGACTTTAATGGTGGAATATTTACAACTAGTGGAGACTACTGGAAGGATACGAGGACAAACAAAACAAACTGTCCGTAAAGAATGGAGAAGCTTTAAGGAATATTTGGTAAATAATGGTGTAAAGGGAATTCTCACGGCAGAACTTGATTGAACTGGGTATTTAAAAAAAAAAAGAAACGAAAAAGATAAATAGAAAACAACAAGGAAATGAATAACTGTGCGATACAAAAGGTTTAAGGTGTAAAGTACGGTGAGACTAATTGGAAGTCATTTTTAACATTGATTGTGTTACAAGTTTTGGAAAAATCGTTTAATGTATGTAATTTTTTCATTTTGTGTTCTTGTTTTGTTTTGCTTTTGCTTCTTTTTGTATTATATTTTTTGTAATTTTTTCTTATTTTATGTTATTTTGTTAGTTTGATAAATGTTATTAACTTTTAAACAATAAAAGTTTAAAAGTTCCTTCCATGGGTCCTAATGATAATATTTACAACTGCATATCAATACTTATCCAAATTTTTATCCTTCCAAATTATCCATACTTTCCATTACTTTACAAGTGTGTTTAAATTCCTGCTAATGTTTTAACCTGCTTACAATGGTCTCGTAAATAAATTATGAACTTTCCCCATTCTTTTTTAAAGTTCTTGTCTTCTTGATTTCTGAACTTCCCAGTTAATTTTGCCATTTCGGCATAGACCATCAACTTGGTTTGCCAAAATAAACAGCCCCTTCTAGTGCTCCCTGTGAGGAGCCCAGAAGGGCACATCCCTCGGCGCTGGAGGCTTGGCCAGGGCTCTTGGGGGGCAGCCTGAGGGTCCCCCCCAGAGAGGTCAGCCTCTGCTTGCGCGAAGGAAGCCTGCCCACCTCCCTCCTCTTCTCACAGCTCAGCCAGAGGTACGGGCCCATCTTCACCATCCACCTGGGCTCTCAACGGGTCGTGGTGCTCTATGGGCACGAAGTGGCACAGGAGGCCTTGCTGGCCCAGGGAGACTCCTTTGGGGCCAGAGGAAGCAACCCCATTCTGGCTAAAACGGCCTGCGGAACAGGTTGGTTTCTAGAAGAGCTGCACACCAGCACATGCACAGCCTCCAGCCCCTTAGGCAGAGCCCACAGGGGCTTTGTCAAAAGTATTTATGGGCTGCTTTCTAAGGTGTGGCTTATGCAAGGCAGTGAACGCAACACAGGAGTGCCCCCCTTGCCACCCATTAGGTCTCTGCTGGGCATTTGACAGACTAAGGTCCTCAGGTCCCCTTCGGGGGGGGGGGTGTTAAGGTCCAGAGGCCAGGAACTGAGGAAAGGTAAGTATTGGGGGAGCTCCTTGATCCAAGTAGTTCTGTGTTCTGGATGCCCTCCCCCCACCATCCCCATTCCTGCTCTCTTTTCCCGCAGATCCGAGTCTGTGGGCATCAGAAAGGCAGATTGTTTTCCCCTGTGCAATGAGGCCGAATCCTGCACATGCCCTATTCTCCTTTTCTCTAATTGCCCTATTGAGCTTCCTTGGCTCCTGTGGTGTGTGAGAGACAGACAGACAGATTCCACCCTCTGCTGCTCAGCTTAGAGCAGAGGGGCAGCACAGCCCTGCCGTGGGGGGGAGCATCCTGGCCCCACAAGGTCCCTTTGCCCTCATGCATTGCCTTCCTCTCTGCGTGTCCTCAGGAATTGGCTTCAGCAACGGGGAGACGTGGAGGCAGCTGCGGCAGTTTGCTGTTGCCACCTTGGGCAGCTTGGAGGTGGGGAAAAGGAGCTTTGAGGAGAGGATCCAGGAGGAGGCTAGTTTCCTGGTGGAGAGACTCAGAAACACCAATGGTAAGGAGGCCTCTTTTCCTCAAGCAGACCTTGCTCCAAGCAGACTTCTTTTATTCCAAGTAGCAAATGGCTGCTGCCTCATAGAATCAGAGAACTGTGAAGTTGGGAGGGACCCCAAGGGTCTTCTAGTCCAGCCACCTTCAATATGCCAGACTGTGCTAACTTTTTGGCTCCACAGGACAGATTCTGATCAGGATTGGCCTTGTGGGCAGAAGAACATAAGGGCCTGCTGGATCAGGCCAAGGGGAGCCCGTCTAGGCCAGCCTCCTGTTCTCACAGGGGCCAAGCAGATACCCCATCAGAGGCAGTTTTAGGGTAGCGTAAGACACCCTGCAGGGGGCACCAAAACAAGGCTGTAAAACAGAGCATGTGGGGGGCTGGATTGTAGTGTCGCATAGGGCACCACTGAAATGTGAGAGCCCAAAGTCTGCCACTGCCCCCATGGGAAACCCCCAAGCAGGATCTGAGTGCAAAAATAGTCCCTCTTATGGGATTCAGAATCATTGCTGACTCTGGCTGTGGAAGCAGAGCAGAGCCAGCCTGGCCAAAAGCCATCCTTAGTCCTCTCCCTTGGGTCTGGAGATGGGCCCTTACCCTTCCTGGCCTTGGAGGGGAGCCTGACCGGATGCAGCCGGGATCTCCCCACGGCCTCGAAATGGTGCCCCTGTTTGTGCCCTGGCAGGAAGGCCCTTCGACCCATCTCGCTTCCTCAGCCAGGCAACTGCCAACATCCTCTGCGCAGTTTCCTTTGGGAGTCGTTTTGACTATGAAGACGAGGAGTTCCTGGGATTCATCCGCCTGGTTCAAGAAAATGCCCTTCTCCAGTCCAGCCCAATGACAAAGGTGAGCACGCAGGCAGGCAGGAGGAGGAGAGGGGCTTCTGTTCCAGCCATTCAGCCACTGGGGGGCGACACTCTGTATAGGTTGTGCAGGGAGGGCAGATGCTCCCTTTCAGACTGCACCCAGGGCATCCCCACTGCCGATTGGGGAAGCCACAATCCATATCTATCCTGTATCTACCCTATGAAATGTTGCATTTTGATGGGTTTTCCCCCTAAATCAGCTTTGATCAGAATTTAGAAAAAACAGGCAGAGGCGTAGCAAGCCCATGTGGTACCCGGGGCAGAATTTTTTTTGTCACCCCCCACCACTTTAATTTTAAAAAAATTAAAAAAAATTAAAAAGTGTCACCCCCCTCTGATGGTGCCACTTTGCGAGGTGTGGGGGTTTTGTGTGTGTTTGTGTCTATTATCTCTTTTTTTTCCAATAAAGTTAAAATAAAAAAAATAATAAAAAAATGATAAAAATTTAATTTTTTTTTTTAAATTTAAAAAGTGTCACCCCCCTCTGATGGTGCCACTTTGTGAGGTGTGGGGGGGTTGTGTGTGTGTGTGTGTGTGTCTATTATCTCTTTTTTTCAATGAAGTTAAAATTAAAAAAAAGTTTTAAAAAAAATTAAACTTTTTTTTTAAAAAGTGTCACCCCCCTCTGGGGTGGAATCCGGGGCGGCCCGCCCCCCTCCCCCTTGCTACGCCCCTGAAAACAGGTAATGTGCACACAGCCACACAGTTGTGGAAAACTCCCTCAAATGCCTGCACCGTCTCACCGAAAAGGCAGCCCCTTCTCCCATCAGCCAGGCCCTTCCAATTCCCCTTGCCCACCAGATGAGGGGAGCAGGAGGGACTGGTTAGGGTGGGTCCCCAGCAGTGGGTGTGGGGCTGGAGAGGTCAGCTTTCCCCCTTCACAGAGACGGGTCCCAAGTTCCTGAACCAAGGGCTGAACGGGGGGAGCAGCTCCAACCTGCTTGCTCCCCTTAAACTGCTCAGACGCTGGACCCCGCTGACCAAGAAGTGGGTCAGAGTGCCTGCCCCCCACCTGCCAACTCACCCCTGGGCTCCAGCATGGAAGGTAGCCTGCAAGAACAGAGAGATGAGCTATGAACATCCAGAGGAGGAGGAAGAGGTTACAAGGGGGGGGGGGGCAGAGCAGCACCATCTCCTGTGTAAACTCTATGCACCACCCTGGGGGGGGGAGGGGGGAGGTTGGTGGCTGGTTTCCAGTTTAAGATTTTGGAAAAGGCTGCCTGATGTGAACAGTTATCGGGCTACTCAGGTCAACCTGAACATAGGGCAGGCAGACTAGAAATGCCATTTGAATGATAAGAAATGCTCCTTTTTATGGCCAGCCAACTATAGAATCCCAGAACTGTAGCATTGGAAGGGACCCAAAGGGCATCTACTCCAACCCCCTGCAATGCAGGAATCACATGATGAGCTTTACCTCCTGCTCTTCACAGCTGTACAATATTTTCCCGACAATCCTGGAATACTTCCCTGGATCTCACAAGAAGATATTTAAAAATACAGAGGACTTAAAGTGTTTCATCTCAAGGCGGGTGAAAAGACACCAGGAGACGACGAAGCCCAGCCAGCCTCAGGACTTCATTGATGCCTTTCTCGTCAGGATGGAGCAGGTGGGGGCATGTCACCTGCCTCCTTGGCTGTTCTGTCTGCAGCGATCCCTGGGCCATGCTGCTCAGAAGCTGATCCGCTGTCTCACTGGGTCTCACTATGGTGGCCATCCGAGGGCAGGTGCCATGTGCCATGTTGCGCATGTGGTGCTGTGCCACCCCTGGCTGTGTGCTCAGCAGAGCCTCTCTGCCACATTTCCAGACTGGAGGTGGCAGGGAAACCTGTCTGTATGAAAGGGGGCAGCAGGGCACATTTTTTTGCTCTGGAAACCCACATCCAGGGTCAAAGTACCCCCTGCTCCCACCTTATGCTGGACCATGGCAGCAGGGGCAGAGGGAGGGGGCACAAAAGGCTTTATTCTGCTTCTCATTGCACCCCCTTTTCCCCCAGCTTTATGCAGGTGGTCAGGAGGGAGTGGGGGTGGCTTGAGTAGTAGGTGGGTGGGTGTGCTGAGGAGAGGGATCTTAGAAAGTGGCGGGTTGGGGAAGTCCTCTCGCCTCACACAGGATGAGAGGAAGAGTTTTCCAGGACTGGCACTTATCTCTGCATTGCAAACATGACAGACAGGCCCAGCCCCAAATCCTTGGGAGGTGTTTGTGGTGGAATCCTGTAATGGCAAAGTTACTTTGGGCATCTATCGTCTCTTCCAACCTCCCTACAGGAGAAACAGAACAGTCGGTCAGTGTTTGATCTTCAAGGTTTGGTGAGGAGCATCTTAGACCTTTTCATTGGAGGAGCAGAATCCACCAGTCTCACCCTGAGTTACGCCCTCCTGACTCTCATGAAGCACCCAGAGGTCAAAGGTAGGCAGCACCCTGACAGAAGTGGGGAGCTTCTAGTTGGGAGACTGAGGCGCTTGGGAAAGAAGGGGGCAGAGAAGAGGGACAGGGACAGAAAACAAAGCAAAAGAAGAATCAAATCACACAAAAATCTCACTCTTACTACATCTCATCTATTTTTACCTCAGAGAAAGTTCATCAAGAAATTGATACTGTGATTGGCTCATCAAAAAGTCCTTGCATGGCGGATCTGAAAAAGATGCCCTACACAGATGCTGTGATCCATGAGATCCATCGAACTCTGGTACTTGTGCCACTGAATCTGCCACATGCAACCACAAAGGACACCCTCTTCAGGCAATACTTCATCCCCAAGGTCAGTTTCTGGCCTCTCAGGTGGCCTCTAAAATGGCCACAAAGAAACCGGTGTGCAGTTTCCTTTCATCCTCAGCAGACACTGTGGCGCCTTCTGGGTATTGGTTATAGTGGAGGAGCAGATTTGAAAGTTGGGCAGGACACACTCAAGGGCTTTCCAAACACACAGCATCAGAAATGTGCAGCCGGCACTTTGCACGTGAATCAAGGCCATCCCTGCCAAGTAGTCCCCTCCATGCAGCTGCAACCAGGGCAAGCCTGAGACTCCTGAGGTGCACAAGGGCACCCAGAACGGAGGCCAGGGCTGGGGTGGGAGCAAGTTATTTCTCCATCAGGCACCTGGTCCCCAGAGGTTACTGAGGGCTGCCCCTCCTGAGCCAGGCAGGGGGTGATCCCAGACCTCGAGGGCCTTGTCTGCAATGGCACCTGCAGGGCAGAACTCTCTGCTTCCCTCTCTTTTGGAGAAGAACCACTTGAGCCCAGGAGGGTCTCCTCTCTTTGTCCCCCCACCAGGGCACCACAGTCTTCCCTGCTCTGAAGCCTTCGCTGCATGACAGCAGAGAATTTCCCAACCCACTGCAGTTTGATCCTGGGCATTTCCTGGATGATAACGGAGGCCTGAAGGAGAGCAAATTCTTCATCCCACTTTCCGTAGGTAAATAGATGCATCTTCATTTTACAGCTGAACGGAATCTTGCAGCCAAACAGGTTCTCCTACGCCTCATCCTAATTCCAATGTATTGCTGGAGTCTCTGGCTGCTTGGAGATGGGGGTCACAGACAGCTGTAGATTCTGTGCCCGCAGCGTGGAAGAGCTGCTCTGCACCCCCCCTGCAATTTAGCATCTCATTTGGCCCCCCTTCCTGCCATCCCAGCCGGTGTGGCTTTGCCGTTCCAAGGATGTAGCCAGGAAGGCGCTTCCAGAGCTCACCCTATAATAAATTATTATTACAGTGGTACCTCTGGTTACGTACTTAATTCGTTCTGGAGGTCCGTTCTTAACCTGAAAACATTCTTAATCTGAAGCACCACTTTAGCTAATGGGGCCTCCCGCTGCTGCCGCTGCGCCACCGCTGCCCGATTTCTGTTCTCATCCTGAAGCAAAGTTCTTAACCCGAGGTAATATTTCTGGGTTAGCAGAGTCTGTAACCTGAAGCGTATGTAACCTGAAGCATATGTAACCCAAGGTACCACTGTATTATTATTATTATTATTATTATTATTATTATTATTATTATTATTATTATTATTATCATTATGCTTGCAGGCCAGCGGGCCTGTATTGGCAAGAAGCTGGTGGACATGACCATCTTTGTGGCATTGACATCCATCCTGCAACAGTTTGACCTGGTCCCTCTTGTGGCTCCTGAGGACCTCGATGCCTCACCAGCACCAGCATTCCTGACAATGGCCCCCAAACCCTACCGGCTCCGCGTTGCCCCTCGCTGAAGGGTGGGAAGGTGGCCACCCACACAGCTGCCACAGCCATGGCTCAGTGGCATGTTCTGTTTTTATTGTAGCCTGCCTCTTGGAAGAGTTCTTGAAAGCGGGAAGGGGGGTGAATTGTTGGAGATTGGTAAATATATTACAACAAAGGGCAAAGAGAAAAACGGGTGGTGCGTGGAAAGGATGAAGCAAATTTATGGTTTATACCGTGTTTCTCCAAAAATAAGACATACCTAGAAAATAAGACGTAGCAGGGTTTTCTAGAGGTTAGAAAATATAAGCCGTACCCCGAAAGTAAGACGTGGTAAGGTGGGCGCATTTCCGGAGCGCGCAACTCCTGCTCAGCCCGATCGGGCTTGCTTTGAACAGCCGCGCGCTGCGGCTCTTGCTCAGCCCGATCGGGGCTTGCTTTGAAGAGCGCAGCGCACAGCAGCTCTTCTTCCAGCAGGGAAAGCACGAGGTCTTTCAGGGGGGAGGGGGGAGGAGCAGCAGCAGCAGCAGCCAGGGAGCGTGTTGGAAAGAGGGCTTGCAAAGCCCCAGCACACCCCTGTCCCATCCGGCGAGGGGAACGTCGCTCCCCTTCCGTCGCCCCAGTTGCGCAGAGGGGTGAAACGGAAGGAAATTGGAAAGAGATGGGGGGTGCATTAGGTAATTCTGCACGACACTCTGGTGATTCTTTCTCTCTCTCTCTCAGCCCGATCGGGGCTTTGCTTAAACTTAAAGAGCCGGGCGCTGCAGCTCCTGCTCAGCCCGATCAGTTGCTTCCTTGCTTTTGTTTAGAACCATTTAGAAAATCCTCTAATCCTACGGTAAGGGACTACAGTATTTGCTGCCCCCCAGCCAGGGATTTAATACTGGAGGTCTTTTGTTTGCTTGCTTGCTTTTGTTTCAAATGCTTAATGGTACTTTCTTGTGCCTCCTATTGTTATCCAAGTTGCGATTTCCCAGCTTCTGTCTTTCAACTCTCCACCCCCCAGCTGCAGACACTTCACAGCTCAGTGCCTTATGCATTTTGCTTGGTGCAAAAGTAATATTTAAGTGTGGTTTATGCAAGCTGTAATTGCATGCACAAAAGTAAAAGTCTGCTGTTTTACTAATCACTGTGGTCAAAACAAAATAAAAAATAAAAAAAATTCCTTCCAGTAGCACCTTAGGGACCAACTAAATTTTTCCTTGGTATGAGCTTTCGTGTGCATGCACACGAAAGCTCATACCAAGGAAAAACCTCTGTGCATGCACACATACCAAGGAAAAACCTCTGTGCATGCACACGAAAGCTCATACCAAGGAAAAACCTCTGTGCATGCACACATACCAAGGAAAAACCTCTGTGCATGCACACGAAATACCAAGGAAAAACCTCTGTGCATGCACACATACCAAGGAAAAACCTCTGTGCATGCACACGAAAGCTCATACCAAGGAAAAACTTATGTGCATGCACACATACCAAGGAAAAACCTCTGTGCATGCCAGGGTGGATAAAAATCAATGATTTTTTTTAAAAAATCAAAAAAATCGGATTTTTTTGATTTAAATCGGATTTTTTTGATTTAAATTGGATTTTTAAAATAAAATGCTTTTGGAGGAAAAATCTTTCTAAATATAGTCTTCTATTTAAGTTACATTGTAGTCCAAAGGCTATTCATCAGGAAATAAGGATTTGTTTTAAGTTTATCAAGTGTGCTAAAACTCAGTCTAAGTTTTTTTTAAAAAAAAGTTTAACCACATCAGTTAACAAACAAGGATACATATGCTATCATGTTATTGTTTTAGTTAAATAAATTGTTTAAATGGTTATTAAGGAAATGATTATTTTTCTCCTTCCAATAAAGTACAGCAGAAAAGTCCAAATATAAACAGTTAACTTCTTAAACCTCACCATAATTTCATAATTATCTGTCTATGTATTTCTAGTAGTATAACCAAATCAGTAATTTTTGATATAACTGTAAAAACCACTCTGAAAATTTATTATTCCAAAAATGAAACCTTCATATGGTTGCAAATATTAAGATTATACCAGCAAGAATGAGTCTTTCTGTAAAAAAAATATTTAAATCAAGTCTTACTGACTAGTGATTTAAATCAAGCCTTACTGACTAGTGATTTAAATCGTGATTTAAATCGTGATTTAAATCAATTTGATTTAAATCAAATCCACCCTGGTGCATGCACACGAAAGCTCATACCAAGGAAAAACCTCTGTGCATGCACACATACCAAGGAAAAACCTCTGTGCATGCACACGAAAGCTCATACCAAGAAAAAACTTATGTGCATGCACACATACCAAGGAAAAACCTCTGTGCATGCACACGAAAGCTCATACCAAGGAAAAACCTCTGTGCATGCACACATACCAAGGAAAAACCTCTGTGCATGCACACGAAAGCTCATACCAAGAAAAAACTTCTGTGCATGCACACATACCAAGGTAAAACCTCTGTGCATGCACACGAAAGCTCATACCAAGAAAAAACTTCTGTGCATGCACACATACCAAGGAAAAACCTCTGTGCATGCACACGAAAGCTCATACCAAGGAAAAACTTAGTTGGTCTCTAAGGTGCTACTGGAAGGATTTTTTTATTTTGTTTTGACTATGGCAGACCAACACGGCTATCTACCTGTAACTCATCACTGTGGGTCTCTCTCCCCCAGCAGCAACCAGCAACCATACAGTACTTAATAAAAATAAGACACCCCCTGAAAATAAGCCATGGTGGGTTTTTTTGAGGAAAAATAAATATAAGACGGTGTCTTATTTTTGGAGAAACACGGTAACTCATGGCACAAAAAGCTGTTCTAGGCACATGTTTTACATTTGCCAAGACTGAGCTGAGACATTGACGCTGCCATGTGGGGAAGCTGCAGGAAGGCAACAAAACCTCTGCTGGGCCATTGAGAGAAGAGGCGGGTGTGGGGCTGGGTGCCCCCCTTTGGCCTGGGCCGGCTGCAGGCGGCTGCTCTTCCAGGGAGCAGCTGGTGGCAGGTCACTTTGGGTTGAGCAAGTTAAAGCAACTAACAAATTCAATAAACAGTAGTAATTGTGTACCCCTTGGTTCTTCCACATGTATGTCCCATCCTCCCCCAGAGACACCTGTCTGGCCGCCCCACATCACCTCTTTCCCCCCCACTGGTCCCAGGGGCCCATCTGGTTGCAGCTGAGGCTGGGGCAGAGGGAGCCAGGCATGGGGGAAGGGGAGGAGCATCAGCCAACCCCAGGCTCCGCCTCACCCTACCCCACCCCTCAACCTTCTGCACAGAGGGGGCAGTTTGCGGAAATGTCCATGAAGAAGCCACCAGCTCCCTCCCCCTTCTGCTGATTCCTTTTTAAAAAAAATTTATTTAATTTTATTTTTATTAAAAAATTTGACAGTATTACATACAAAACCTTGCTTACACTCATTCACACACACATAATCACAATAAAAAACCCACACATAACGACAATGAAAACAAACTATACAAATTATACAAATCAACACATTAACTTACCCCACCACCACCTAATGTGATAGACTTCCAATCACATAAGCTGTAATGTCTTTTCATCTCCGTTAATTTCCCTTGCATATTGTTAACTTTATACATTTCTTATCATTCTATACTTCATTACTATAAAGACTGAATTGTATTACATAATTCATCTTCCATTTTCTCCTTATGTTAATCACAGAACTTGCCTTAATCTGATGAAAGTTCTGGCTTTTCAGTATAGTTTTTTAGATATTCTTTAAATGTCTTCCACTCTTTCTCCATTTTTTCTTTTGAAACCCTTCCAATATTTCCCATTAATTTGGCCGAATTGTGATATTCTATTAATTTGGCTAGCCATTCCATTTTAGTTGGTATCAAGGCACTCTTCAAATTTTTCGCTACCACAGTTGTGTATAGATACAATACTTTATCAGCTTCTTTTAGACTTTCTGGTATTCTTCCAAATAAAAATCCCTCCGGCGTCTTCCTGAATGAGTATTTGAACATTTTTTTCATTTCATTATAGATAAATTCCCAAAATTGCTTAATGTTGGGACAGTCCCACCAGATATGGATCAGAGAGCCTACTGCTGAGTTGCATCGCCAACATACATTACTACAGCCTTTATTTATTTTGGCAATCCTCTCTGGCGTTAAATACCATCTGTGTTGTATCTTGAGGAAGTTTTCCTTTAGGATATAGCACGGGGGAAACTTTATATCTATTTGCCAAAACCTCTCCCATTGCTTGAACATAATATTCTTACCAAGATCTTGTGCCCATCTGATCATTGAGGCCATGACTAATTCATCTTTTGTCTCCCATTCTAAATTCAGATTGTATAATTTAGATATATTTTTGGAATTATCTTTAATCAAATATTTATCTAATTTAGAAATTTCTTTTTCAAACCCTATCTGTTTATCTTTAGCCAATCGATACTTAATTTGGATAAATTGAAACCAATCGTTGACATAAATTTTAATTTCCGAATAATCCTTTAATTTTAATTCCCCATTCAATTCTTGTAATAAGATTTTATAGGTGGCCCAATTTTCTTTCATATTTACTCTTTTCACTTACAATTCCTAATGGAGAGGCCCACCAGGGTATTTTCGGTTCTAATATCTTTTTATATTTTTCCCAAATTTTATATAATGATTTCCTAATTATATGTTCTAGAAACCCTTTGTGAACCTTTACTTTTTCATCGATCAGATAAGCGTGCCACCCAAACCTTGTCCCCACTCCTTCAAGGTCCAACACATCTGCATCCCGATTTTGAATTATATAATGATGCAGTTGGACTGGTATGGTTGAAGGAATGGATAAAACTAGATGCAGATGTGTTGGACCCTTCTACTGATTCCTAACCCAGCAAAAAGGAGGGAAAGTCAAGTACAGTGCCCCCTGGGAGATGCAGTCCGTGCTTCCACCCATTGCCATGGGCAGCCCTGCTGAGCAGACTACACTTTCTAGCAGGCTCCACAGTGTAGATTTCAGAGCAGAAGAAACTATGTTGATTGGCTATGGTCCGGGGAACAAAGGATGAAGAGTGATGGACTTGAATACAAGGAAAGTCAGCACAAGACAAGTGGTTCATTTTGACGAACACAGGAAAGCTGACAAGAAAGGACCTGTGATACACTTATCTGATGATTCAGAGGAAAAAAATGCAAGCCCTCATAAACGTCCCTGAATTGATGTATAGCAGTCCAGATCTACCGCCTACTGTCAGACCACCTAGCACAGAAGCTGAGCAGGAAGGAGAACCAGAGGAGCAGATTACAAGAAGTGGTACAACCAGAGGGCAGGAGACTGATGACGAGGCGCCCTGAGGTCTACGGGTATAGGGCAGTATACATTTAATTAATGATGATGATGATAATGTTACAAAAGTTGGGTGCCACCCCCACTCTGCTGAGCTGCAGCAAAAGTCCAAGGGTTTCCAGGCACTCACTCAGGGTCTGTGTCCTTTGGAGAACTGAAACACAGAGGAATTCTTATCTCATTATACATGACAAAGCTTTTTTGGATTCTTATCTCATTATACATGACAAAGCTTTTTTAACCTCACCCCTTGCTTTTTCCTGTAAGACTAATTGCAGCCGTTAACAGTCGTCAACAGGTTTACCACAGCTATCAACCTTTCACCCATTTCCACCACCCCTCTGAGTAATACCCCTCCCCACCCTCACTATATATCAGGGTCTGGTGACTTCTGTTTCAGTGTATCTGAAGAAGTGTGCATGCACACGAAAGCTCATACCAAGAACAAACTTAGTTGGTCTCTAAGGTGCTACTGGAAGGATTTTTTTTTATTTTTTTTTGTTTTGACTATGACAGACCAACACGGCTATCTACCTTTAACAGAGGAAAGCATTCACCACCCAGCGGAGCCCATCGCCCAGCCCTTCCCATAGTCATAAGCAATACATAAATAATTAAAAAATACACAACCAAAATACACAACCAAACCGAACAATTTCCTCATAAATCACAAGATCGGGGGGGGGGGGGACCCAGTAGGAACAGTCCTGACTCACAAAAACAACCTCCTAAGCCCAAGATTCTGTTCAGCAGTGTTGTAAACAAAAATCTGCCCTTATTCCCTTCTGGGGTACACAAGAGCCCTTTGTAGGTTCTCCATCTGTAGGAGAATATAACAAAGGCCAACCAGAGAAGATTGAGAAGCAAAGTCTTTATTATCGCTGTTGCAACAGGGTGCTTTCCTCACACAGGTGAGCAGGGAAGGTTGTGCCTGCCCTTATACAGTATAGAAATTTAAATTTCCCACCTGGGAGTCCAAGACCACCCCCAGAAACATCATATAAACACCACAGAAGGAGTGTAACCCAAGACCACCACCCCAGATACATAATGGTTACATCATGAAAGGGGAGGTCTGGTGGCAGTAATCTGAGCATCCTGGACCCTGCCCCATGCCTCCTCTGGCCCTCCACCAAAACCCCATCAAGTGAAACAAAAGAGATGTTTACATTTCCCTGTTTCCCAGCCAATTTAATCACACCCTTTTGTCTTCATCTGGCCCTGCCATCTCTGGAATGGCTACCCGTCTGGCGCTCAGGCACCAGGATGCCAGGAATTATCACCTCAATTCCTGAGACAATGGGAAGGCTCCCCCACCCCCCTCCCTCCTTGCAGAGAAACATTTTGTCAGTTTGGGAGTCAAAATGGTTTTCAGGCCTGTCTTTCTGTGCTGTCCTTAAAATTCTTATTTCAGCAGCTTCAGCTTTTGCAGTGGAAGTCAGGACCCAAGGCTCCCAGGCAAGGTGGGAAAAGGCCTTTAAAGCAGGGAGCAGGTCTTCCAGGAATCTCAGCCAAGGTGGCCTCAGCAGCCTCTTTGGTAAGACAGTTGGAGGTGTTAAAACCAGGAACCGGGTGGGGTGGGGGGCTCCAATATGATTCAATATCCAATATAGAATCAAATAATCTCCAAAATTCAGCAGTTTGGACCATTTCCTTGGTTCTAGTGACTAATGACTCCTCTGGAAGAAGGTGTTATAAGAAATGCCCTTATGGGGTACACAAGAGCCCTTGCAAAGTCCTCTGCAGGTTCTCCATCGGTAGGAGTAAAAAAACAGAGGCCAACCAGAGAAAAATTGAAAAGCAAAGCCTTTATTTTCACTGTTGCAACAGGGTGCTTTCCTCACACACACACACACACACACACACACACACACGAGCAGGAAAGGACCCCGAACAATGGTGTGCCAGCTCCTATATAGACTTTGAAATTCCCCCCTTCCCCTCAAGACCAACCCCCTATACATCATACATACATCACAAAAAGGGGTGTAACCCAGGACCACCCCCCAGATATATCACAGCTACATCACAGAAAAAGGCGGTCTCCAGCAGAAATCTGAGTGCGCTGTTTACCTCCTGTCTGTCACTTCATATGATAATGTCTTATCTGATTGCCTTTCCTGGGTAGTCTGGCCATTCCATTGAGATGGTGATTACTTAATTTCTGAGACAATGGAAAGGTTCTCTCACCCCCTTCCTCCTTGCAGAGAAACAACTGGTCAGTTTTGAGAGTCAAAATGGTGTTAGGAGTCAAAATAGTTTCAGGACTGTGCTTCAGACATGAGGCCTTGTTTTGCTTGGCACACTAATAAGAATTATTATATATATATGAATAAAATACCTTAAATTCTTACAACAAAGGGAATCCATGCTTCCCCTGCCTCCATAATCCCTGAGGCATACAGTCCCATACACAGCACCCCTCTCCTGTGGAGAAACAATGGAGATCGGCTGATGGGTTTGCTGAGGCAGGGTGTTCCCAAAGCCCATCCTCGGGAAGGCTGGGGGGGGGGGGGAAGCAAGGATATGCACAGAGTGTAATAAGAAATTAAGACCTTATATATATAGAATAGAATAGAATATATTTTATTGTCATTGTCCCCTTCGGGGACAACGAAATTTCTCGGCTGCTCCATCGACCCAGATAGGGCACTCCATGCAAAAACAAAACAACTACAAAAACACTGATTAAAACCATACAGTATGATACAGCATAACAGGTAAGATTAGATGACTTTCAAAGTCCAGGCTTCCCATTCAAGGCTGAGATTGCTCTGGAGAAGAAGCTGTTCCTAAGACGGCTTGTTCTTGTCCTCATCGTCCTGTATCTCCATCCTGACGGCAAGAGCTCAAAGAGATGGTGACCAGGATGCGATGGATATTTTACTATGTCCAGTGCCTTTCTGTGGCACCTCATGGCATAAATCTGCTCTAAGGTGGAGAGCGAGCAGCCAACAATGCTCTCTGCTGCCTTAACAACTCTGCACAACCCCATCCTGTCCTGGGTAGTACAGCTTCCGTACCACACACATAAGCCATAAGTGAGCATGCTCTCAATGGCACAGTGGTAGAAGGCAAGCAGCAGCTTTTGTAGAATATGGTTTTTCCTTAGAATTCTCAGAAAGTACAGTCTCTGCTGCGCCTTCTTCACAAGCCTCCTTATGTTGACACTCCAGGACAGATCCTCCTGTAATTCAATGCCCAGAAATCTGAACGTTGTTACCCTCTCCACACAGATTCCATCAATCAAAAGTGGCTGGACATCTTTCTTCTTTCTCCTGAAGTCCACCACAAGCTCCTTTGTTTTCTTTGTATTTATGAGCAAGTTGTTAGCTCTGTACTACTCTGTCAGCTGCTCCACCTCATCTCTATAATTCGTTTCACCGTCCTTATCAGAGATGAGCCCAATCACGGTTGTGTCATCTGCAAATTTGACAACCCTATTACTAGGGTGAGCAGCGACACAATCGTACATATAGAGAATATAAAGGAGCGGACTGAGAACACATCCCTGTGGTGTTCCTTGGCAGCAAATTCCACTGTCGAACAGCTCTTACTGTCATGAGGTTCTTCCTAATGTTTAGGTGGAATCTTCTTTCTTGTAGTTTGAATCCATTGCTCCGTGTCCGTACTACTCTGTCAGCTGCTCCACCTCATCTCTATAGTTCGTTTCTCTGGAGCAGCAGAAAACAACTTTTCTCCCTCCTCTATATGACATCCTTTTATATAAGGCTGTTGGTATATTTTCTATTGGGTCTTGTGTCATTATTATATCGTCCACAAAAGCTCTTATTTTATAAGAGTTCTTTCCAATTACAATTCCTTTTAATTTATTTTCATTTCATGCTTATTTTGAGCAAACGGTCTGTGAGCACCTAGTAAGGAACGCTGTGATCACTAAAAGTCAGCATGGGTTTCTGAAAAATAAGTCATGTCAGACCAATCTGATCTCATTTTTTTTTTTTTTTTTTTTTTTCTGATCTCATTTTTTGACAGAATTACAAGCCTGGTAGATGAAGGGAACGCCATGGATGTAGCCTATCTTGATTTCAGCAAGGCCTTTGACAAGGTGCCCCATGATATTCTTGTAAAGAAGCTGGTAAAATGCGGGCTAGACAATGCTACCATTCAGTGGATTTGTAACTGGCTGACTGACCGAACCCAAAGGGTGCTCATCAATGGCTCCTCTTCATCCTGGAGAGAAGTGACTAGTGGGGTGCCACAGGGTTCTGTCTTGGGCCCAGTCTTATTCAACATCTTTATCAATGACTTGGATGATGGGCTTGAGGGCATCCTGATCAAGTTTGCAGATGACACCAAATTGGGAGGGGTGGCTAATACCCCAGAGGACAGGATCACACTTCAAAATGACCTTAACAGATTAGAGAACTGGGCCAAGGCAAACAGGATGAATTTTAACAGGGAGAAATGTAAAGTACTACACTTGGGCAAAAAAAAAATGAAAGGCACAAATACAGGATGGGTGACACCTGGCTTGAGAGCAGTACATGTGAAAAGGATCTAGGAGTCTTGGTAGACCATAAACTTGACATGAGTCAACAGTGTGATGCAGCAGCTACAAAAGCCAATCCAATTCTGGGCTGCATCAATAGGAGTATAGCATCTAGAAGATCAAGGGAAGTAATAGTACCACTGTATTCCGCTCTGGTCAGACCCCACCTGGAATACTGTGTCCAATTCTGGGCACCACAGTTCAAGAAGGATACTGACAAGCTGGAACGTGTCCAGAGGAGGGCAACCAAAATGGTCAAAAGCTTGGAAATGATGCCTTATGAGGAACGGCTTAGGGAGCTGGGTATGTTTAGCCTGGAGAAGAGAAGGTTAAGGGGTGATATGATAGCCATGTTCAAATATATAAAAGGATGTCATATAGAGGAGGGAGAAAGGTTGTTTTCTGCTGCTCCAGAGAAGCGGACACGGAGCAATGGATTCAAACTACAAGAAAGAAGATTCCACCTAAACGTTAAGAAGAACTTCCTGACAGTGAGAGCTGTTCGACAGTGGAATTTGCTGCCAGGGAGTGTGGTGGAGTCTCCTTCTTTGGAGGTCTTTAAGCAGAGGCTTGACAGCCATCTGTCAAGAATGCTTTGATGGTGTTCCTGCTTGGCAGGGGGTTGGACTGGATGGCCCTTGTGGTCTCTTCCAACTCTATGATTCTATGTGGTGAGTGAGAACCCTGTTGCAACAGTATTTGTTAATAAAGATCAGGCTTACTAGCCGACTTGCTTCCCATTAGAACTCTGGTCTGGTCTGTCTTTTCTGCGCAGGCAGGGGTTTCAAAATAACGTCCTGCCGAGGTTCAGGATTCCACATGGAATCGAACCCT
Source organism: Darevskia mixta (assembly GCA_034641385.1). NCBI lineage: Eukaryota > Metazoa > Chordata > Lepidosauria > Squamata > Lacertidae > Darevskia > Darevskia mixta. The sequence goes on along the minus strand of JAWWNH010000141.1, from coordinate 42,727 downwards.
TTATCTAGATAACTCTCTTAAATTCTTACAATAGTTTCATTGTTCTTTGGGTGGCGGGTGCTTAAGGTGTCTGGGACTAAATCTGATAAGCGGAGCAAGTTGATGAACTTGGGTAACCTCAAGATCCCCCTCCCTCTTTATGACATGTTGATGGTGTATCAGTGATGTATCAATAATGCTTCTGGAAAGATATTATGGGAAGTGGAGGAAGGTCTTAAAATAGCGTGTAATCTATGTTGGGGTCCTTACTCCATGTGGGAACCTGCTGTGCAACAATAAAGATCGTGGTCACGGGACAGCCAGGGTAAGGTGCTACTGGAAGGAATTTTTTTATTTTTTATTCTGTTTTGACTACGGCAGACCAACACAGCTACCTACCTGTAAATATAAGACCTTAAAATTCTTATAACACTTGCATTGGAAACCCCTTTTGCAAATCCTGAGCTCCATAAAGCCCTTGCTGTTGATAAGGGCCTCGAACAAACAGCTCAGCCCCCAGCCAAGAGAATCCGCCAAAGAGATTTTGGGCGTGGCCAATGCAGGAGCTCCCTCCTGGGCGGGGTGGCAGGTGAGCTAGAGAGGACAGGAGAGGAAGTCCTCCCGAGCCAAAGCTAAGGAAAGGCATGGCGCTGGATTCCTAGAGAGGACAAGAGAGGAAGGCCTCCCGAGCCAAAGCTAAGGAAAGGCATGGCGCTGGATTCCTAGAGAGGACAGGAGCGGAAGGCCTCCCTAGCCAAAGCTTCTTCCTCGCTTGCTAAGGGTTAAAAGGCGCTGTATTCCTAGAGAGGACAGGAGAGGAAGGCCTCCCGAGCCAAAACTAAGGAAAGGCATGGCGCTGGATTCCTAGAGAGGACAGGAGCGGAAGGCCTCCCAAGCCAAAGCTTCTTCCTCGCTTGCTAAGGGTTAAAAGGCGCTGGATTCCTAGAGAGGACAGGAGAGGAAGGCCTCCCGAGCCAAAGCTAAGGAAAGGCATGGCGCTGGATTCCTAGAGAGGACAGGAGAGGAAGGCGGGGTGCAGGTCCTCCCGAGCCCAAGCCCGTATCCCTCGCTCGTATCTTCCGGCTTCGGTCTCTCTCCTCCTGAGATCCTCGGGTGAGTCTTTCTTCCCCTGTGCGGTTCTGGTGGGGGGGGGGGAGGGAAGTCAGTCCCACAGCTGCAGCCGGGGATGCACGGGGGACTCCCAAGGCAGGAGGGGCCGAGGGGTCCATGCGCTGCTTGCCGCCATGGGGAGGCATCTCTGGGTCGGGGGGAAACGGGCGTGCAAATAAGCCCCGTTCAGAATGAGAGACAAAGCCCATGGATTATTAACAGTAGGGGTAGCCAGACAGAAACATTTGGACAGAAATATATGTGCAAAAAACCCCAACGAAAACCTGAGCCATGCAATCCATAGAGAAAGACGGTCGGAAGATTCAAGGCGGAGGGGGGGAAAGCGCTTCTTCCTGCAGTGAACTAGAACTTCCTCCCGCAGGAGGCAGGGAGGGCCACCAACCTCCATTCCGTTCCCAGAATCCGTGGCACGATGGACGGATTGTTAACCACCGGCGGGTGGGGTGGGGGAATATCGCCTAACAACTCTCAGCCTCCTGAACTAACCACGTTCCCCAGGATCCTTTGGAAGCCATGGCTCTTTCAAGGGGTCTGATTCTGCTTTGAAGGTACATTGCAGGTGTGGCCTGGGGGTGCTTTTTCCTTGGCTCCACCCACACGTGCTCTTGCTTTACTTGAGCGAGAGTCGCGCACAGCGTCAGGGAGCCCCTGTACAGCGATCGTAGGGAGAGCTGTGAAGGCAGCATCTTCTTCCCTGACCCCACACCCCAATTCTTCCCTCAGTGAAGGCAGCATCTCCTTCCCTGATCCCACACCCCAATTCTTCCCTCAGTATTGAATGCTGTATTATCTGGCTAAAAAGAGATTGATTTTGCAACAGATTGCTCTCTTTCTTTGATGTTGCAATAATTCAGCCATCCAGAAATGGCTGAAGTAACTGAATGCACAGTTATCATTAAATTCCATTGTTTTACTTCCACAGGTAGCACTGGGAGAGAGGGTTCAATCACCATGTCTGCGCTGTGCCTCTCTCAGCCCCGGCTCCGATCCCAGCACAAGGAGGGAGGGAGGGAGATGCTTCCCCCCTCTCCTTCCTTCCTTCCTTCCTTCCTTCCTTCCTTCCTTCCTTCCTTCTCTCTCTCTTCCCTCCCTCCCAGTCTTTTAGAGGAGGGAAACCAGAAAAAAAAACATTTTTCTTGTTTTCCTCCTCTAAAAACGAGGTGCACGTTATGGAGCGAAAAATATGGTACTCGGGGAACATTTTTCTTCTCCTGACAGTGTATCAATTTTATAAGAGAACAATGCACTTGCTTTGTAGGATTTGCTAGCACTTCTAATTGGGACAGACAGAACTTGGCAGAAGAAAAAGGGATCTCCGCAAGGCTTCATGAGAGCACAAATGGATGAGCAGGACTCTGCTGACCCTGAAGCAGGAAGAGGCCATGCCATCAAAACTGGGAGAAGTGGGAGATTCTGGGGAAACTTGGTGCAGAAGGTCCTGGGTGAGGAGGACACCCTTCGCTCAGAGGTGCAGAGCCAGCAGTTCAGGCATCTGTGTTTCCTGGAGGCTGAAGGACCCCGAGAAGTTTGCAACCAATTTTACCGTCTTGATGGTCAGTGGCTGAAGCCAGAAAAGCATACAAAAGCTCAGATGCTGGACCTGGTGATCTTGGAGCAGTTCCTGGCTGTCCTTCCACTGGAGATGGAGTGCTGGGTGAGGGACTGTGGAGCAGAGACCAGTTCCCAGGCAGTGGCCCTGGCCGAAGGTTTCCTCCTGAGTCAGGCAGAGGAGAGAAAGCAGGCAGAGCAGCAGGTGAGAGAAACTTTCCTCTGGGTGCTCCCAAGGGGCTCCAAACAGGAGGGAGAACATCCCTAAATCCCATCCTTTTTTGGAAAGCATCCAAAAAATGCCTCTGCCATTCCTTTTCCAATACTTCTCCCAATTCTCTGTTTTAAATCCTTGTTGCTCTTTCAGAGAAAGGAACTGTTTGCAGAAAAGGGCTTGGATTCCTCAGGGAAGACTCTGTTGGAAACCAGAGAGAGGCCGTTGGGTAAGGATTGATGAGTTCTTTCTACATTTGGGCACATGCTATTGATTTTGAAACTAATATAATGGGTTCTTTGAATTCTTTCAAGGAAGACACTTGGGCCCAACATGGAGTCTACACACACATAAAAACTGTTCTGAAAATGCTTTTTAAAAAACACATTGAATTTTCCATAAGGCTCACCACCGGCATCTAGTGTCACATTGTATATTGCACTGAAAACACACTTAAAGTGTTTTATTTGTGGCTGTGTAGCTGAGTCCCAAGAACCCCAAGGAGAGGAGATCCATTTTTGTAGCATTGAAATGTGAAATGAGTAAAGGTAAATGTGAGAAGGATGTGTGGCCTCCTCGGGAGTAAGCATCCACGAACACCGTCTGCTAAACTAATTGCTTTATTTACAGCATTAAGCAGTTCAGACGTTACAACTATGCATCCGACCCATCCGAGTCAGATCCCTCAAGTACCGATTTTCGGCTCCGCCCCCAGCATAGGAGCTTCGGGAATCCTAGGCGCCGCCTCTCCTTTTTCCGTTTCCGTGCCCTCGACTTGGGCGGGTCGGCGCCTGCCCCTTCCCTTTCACTTTCATCATCCACGCTGGTGGTGTCTGATGCTCTGGCAGGCTCTCTCAGCCCCAACTCCTCCCCGGTCTCCATGTTCTGATCCCTTCCCATTGGCTGTGCTAGAGCCCTGGTAGGGGCTTCCTCCCATTGCTTCATTATCGCCTCTGGCGTCAGCAGGGGCTGTGCCTGTTCCTGATCACAGACCCTCAATAACTCTTCAGGCATCAGCTGAGCCCTGTCTAGGTCAGCTGTTTCCTCTGGCACTGCTTCGGAAACCGGCCAGACCCTGACAGTAAAGGTAAAGGGACCCCTGACCATCAGGTCCAGTCGTGTCCGACTCTGGGGTTGCGTGCTCATCTCGCTCTATAGGCCGAGGGAGCCGGCGTTTGTCTGAAGACAGCCTCCGGGTCATGTGGCCAGCATGACAAAGCTGCTTCTGGCGAACCAGAGCAGCGCACGGAAACGCCGTTTACCTTCCTGCTGGAGCGGTCCCTATTTATCTACTTGCACTTTAACGTGCTTTCGAACTGCTAGGTGGGCAGGAGCTGGGACCGAACAATGGGAGCTCACTCCGTCGCAGGGATTAGAACCGCTGACCTTCTGATCAGCAAGCTTGTGGTTTAACCAACAGCGCCACCTGGTCCCCTGTGAAATGAGTACAAACATCCAAATGCAGTCAGCAGGCAAGACTTTATGTAAGGCCCATCTGAAGTTAGAGCCGTGCTGCTTAACCTCTGAGAGAAGCATGCACCTGTGTCTTTCTACTTGCTTTCTTACTTACAGGTGACCGAATGATGCCAACAAGACATGCTCATCCGTCTTTCCATGGTGCTGGAGGGGAAGGAGCGGCTGTGGAACCAGATCAAGTAGGAGGAAGGAGTCTTGTGGGGAAAGAGGCTGAGGGGTGGGGCTGCCTGGGTGCCTCTGGACCCAAATGAATCTCTCCCCCTCCTCTTGCTGTTCTGAAACTGCCCTTAACAAAGGCTGAACATGCCAGTCCAGAAGATTTGTGTGCTGTGAATAATAAACAACCACCTATCCATAACTAGGTTTCTGAACGTTGCTAGTATTATTTAAGTTGTTGCACTTTTATTTATATATTTATTGTTGAATGCTACTAAGCAGTTTACAAACCATAAAAAGCCAGGAGTCCTCTGCCAGCCATATCAGTTGCACGACAGGGCTCAGCTCCCTTTCTTCCCACTCCTTGTGCCCCCATGTAGCCCTTGCAGTTGGCTTTAGGGCATTGGGAGCCCCCTCTCCCCGCCAAGAAAAGCGCATTGGGGATCCTTCCATCTGGCAAGCTGGAATGCTTGCACAGACAGAAGGATTTGAAGTTCCACTCTATTACACAAAATACCCATCATTAAAATACACCACAAAAATTCCATTAAAATGTTAAAACAAGCTCACATAATTGAAATGTGCAGCAAACCCACTCAATTAAAACAATACAGCAATTCATAGAGCAATGTTGCAGTCTGGGGAACCAGGTTCGCATCTCCGCTCCTCCACATGCAGCTGCTGGGTGACCTTGGGCTAGTCACACTTTTTTGAAGTCTCTCAGCCTCACTCACCTCACAGAGTGTCTGTTGTGGGGGAGGAAGGGAAAGGAGAATGTTAGCCGCTTTGAGACTCCTTTGGGTAGTGATAAAGTGGGATATCAAAGCCAAACTCTTCTTCTTCTATATTCTTCATGCTGTCTAAGAGGACAACCTTTTTCTTTTAGGGTCCAGTGTGCTTTGAAGATGTTGCTGTTCATTTCACAGATGAGGAATGGGCGTTGCTGGATCCTGACCAGAGAACTCTGCATAAGGAAGTCATGGAGGAGAATCGTGAGATCATGGACTCTCTCAGTAAGACTCCCTCTTGCATCATAATTTCTGTTTTGATATTGAGTATTGTGAGAAACCTCCAGTAATTGGATGGAGCTCAACAGCACCACCTACAACATCAAGGATTCTAACTCCCCAACAGCTAAGCCTGAATGGAGGACTATCAACTGTTTTGTCTGTGAATATTCTCCCTCCAGTTAGGCTTCAGAGCTGTTAGGAAAGTTGAAACAGCTTCTGTCAGGTTTTATTTTGCTGACTGAAGAGAAAACTGACATTGGAGATGGAGAAGAGTCCATGATTGGGCCAAGCAAAATCCATCCCAGAAAAGAGCCAGGCTTTATTAATCTCACGTTCCTATAAACATGTCAGTTAATACAAAGACACTGAACCTTGTAGTTAGACCTCATATCTAACTCCCTTCATTCTTTTCTCTATCACAAGAGTTGATTAAAGGTAAAGATAAAGGGACCCCTGACTGTTAAGTCCAGTCGCGGACGACTCTGGGGTTGTAGCGCTCATCTCACTTTACTGGCCCAGGGAGCCGGTGTACAGCTTCCGGGTCGTGGCTAGCAGGACTAAGCCGCTTCTGGCAAATTTGGGGCTCAATTTCATCCTAATCCATTTCTCAATTTCTCTTACTGTTTCCTGGCACCTTCATTATACACCTTTAGGTGCCAGGCAAAAACGTTCCTTTGTAACCAGGCCTTTGGTTGATCTGATTTACATATTATGCCCTTTTAAAATGTATCTTTTGGGGCGGGCTATTGGGTTGTTTTTGTTTTTATTATGTATTTGGTGTTTTTATATTTTGATTTTATTTTCTGAACCGCCCAGAGACCCTCGGGTATAGGGTGGTATATAAATTCAATAAATAAATAAAATCAAATTGTTGCAGGTGCTGAGAAATTGGAAATTAAGAACAAGGGGGACCACTGCAACATCTACACTGTGGAGAAGCCATATAACTATATGGTATGTGGAGAGAGCTTCAGTCAGAGCTCCCATTCCACTTCCCATCAAAGAAATCTCATTGGGAAGAAACTCTATCAGTGCTTGGAATGTGGAAAGAGCCTCACCTGCAAGGCAAGTCTCACTTCCCATCAAAGAATTCATACAGGGGAGAAACCATATCAGTGCTTGGAATGTGGAAAGAGCTTCACCTGGAAGGCAAATCTCACTTCCCATCAAAGAATTCATACAGGGGAGAAACCATATCAGTGCTTGGAATGTGGAAAGCGCTTTAGTCGGAACTTCTATCTCACTTCCCATCAAAGAACTCACAGTGGTGAGAAACCGTATCAGTGCTTTGAATGTGGAAAGAGCTTCAGTCAGAAGGGCTCACTCACTTCCCATCAAAGAACTCACAGTGGGGAGAATCCCTATCAGTGCTTTGAATGTGGAAAGAGCTTCAAATTGAATGCAAGTCTCATTTCCCATCAAAGAATTCATACAGGGGGGAAACCATATCAGTGTTTGGAATGTGGAAAGAGCTTCCTTCATAAGCAATATCTCACTTCCCATCAAATAATTCATACAGTGGAGAAACCACATCAGTGCTTGGAATGTGGAAAGAGCTTCAGTAAGAGGGCCCTTCTCATTGCCCATCAAAGAATTCATACAGGGGAGAAACCATATCAGTGCTTGGAATGTGGAAAGAGCTTCCATTGGAAGGGGAGTCTCACTTCCCATCAAAGAATTCATACAGGGGAGAAACCACATCAGTGCTTGGAATGTGGAAAGAGCTTCAGTAAGAGGGCCCATCTCATTGCCCATCAAAGAATTCATACAGGGGAGAAACCATATCAGTGCTTGGAATGTGGAAAGAACTTCGCCCAGAAGGAAGGTCTCACTTGCCATCAAAGAATTCATACAGGGAAGAAACCACATCAGTGCTTGGAATGTGGAAAGAGCTTCAGTAAGAGGGCCCTTCTCATTGCCCATCAAAGAATTCATACAGGGGAGAAACCATATCAGTGTATGAAATGTGGAAAGAGCTTCCATTGGAAGGGGAATCTCACTTCCCATCAAAGAATTCATACAGGGGAGAAACCACATCAGTGCTTGGAATGTGGAAAGAGCTTCAGTAAGAGTGACCGTCTCACGGTCCATCAAAGAATTCATACAGGGGAGAAACCATATCAGTGCTTGGAATGTGGAAAGAGCTTCATTCGGAAGGATAATCTCACGGCCCATCAAAGAATTCATACAGGGGGAAAACCATATCAGTGCTTGGAATGTGGAAATAGCTTCACCCAGAAGGAAGGTCTCACTTCCCATCAAAGAATTCATACGGGGGAGAAACCACATCAGTGCTTGGAATGTGGAAAGAGCTTCCGTCAGAAGCAAAAGCTCACTTGCCATCAAAGAATTCATACAGGGGAGAAACCATATCAGTGCTTGGAATGTGGAAAGAGCTTCAGTAAGAGTGACCGTCTCACGGTCCATCAAAGAATTCATACAGGGGAGAAACCATATCAGTGCTTGGAATGTGGAAAGAGCTTCAGTCGGAAGGGTAATCTTACTTCCCATCGAAGAAATCATACAGGGGAAAAACCATATCAGTGCTTGGAATGTGGAAAGAGCTTCAAATTCAATGCAAGTCTCACTTTCCATCAAAGAATTCATACAGGGGAGAAACCCTATCAGTGCTTGGCATGTGGAAAGAGCTTCAGTGCGAGCTCCTCTCTCACATCCCATCAAAGAATTCACAGTGAGTAGAAACCCTATCCGTGCTTGGAATGTAGAAAGAGCTTCACATTCAAGGCACGTCTCACTTCCCATCAAATAATTCATACAGCGGAGAAACTACTTTTGGCATTCTAGCACTTTGTGGGAAACATTTTCTCAATAATGGCGTAGGCTTTACATTTGGCAGAAAGTTCCCATAATAATTGAGGTGTGCAGTTTGTTTTGCTTCTACTTTGTGTTCTCAGGTTTCAAAAGTTGGTCCTCTCCCTGCAGCTTCAGTGTACCACCATCACAACAACTCCATGAATTCCATGTTGGCCTTTCATTGACATAAGCCAGCTCTCCGATGGCTAGGTGGTAACACTCCCTGTAAAGAAATGCCCCCAGTATGGCTATCTTTGGGTTTTATCCTGGCTTGGCATGCTTTCCAGGGATGAGGGCTGACAAGCTCTTAAAGGGACCTAAGGAATATAATTGCACCTTGGATACACTTGTCCAATTAGAACTGAGCTCAATTCGAATTTATATAGCCCAATGGATCTCAATCCTGAAACCAATCTGTTAAAAACACTTTTGTGATGGGCAGTTGTCCAAATTGGCTAATTTAGCTGTATGTTATGCAATATACATTAAACATAAAACAATTGTTGTTGTTGTTGTTCAGTCGTTCAGTCGTGTCCGACTCTTCGTGACCCCATGGACCAGAGCACGCCAGGCACGCCTATCCTTCACTGCCTCTCGGAGTTTGGCCAAACTCATGTTAGTAGCTTCGAGAACACTGTCCAACCAATAAAACAATTACGCAAGGACAATTTGCTCCATACGCTACAGACATAGTTCAACATACCTATAATAATAATAATAATAATAATAATAATAATAATAATAATAATAATAATTTATTATTTATACCCCGCCCATCTGGCTGGGTTTCCCCAGCCACTCTGGGCGGCTTTCAACAGGGCATTAAAATACAATAATCTATAAAACATTAAAAGCCTCCCTAAACTGGGCTACCTACATAACAGCACACAATACATAGTAATTCTTATTTAGCTATCTAATCCCAAACCGGAATTAAGATTGCCGGAAGAAATATCAACAACCTCAGATATGCTGATGACACAACCTTGATGGCAGAAAGTGAGGAGGAATTAAAGAACCTTTTAACGAGGGTGAAAGAGGAGAGCGCAAAATACGGTCTGAAGTTCAACATAAAAAAAACTAAGATCATGGTCACTGGTCCCATAACCTCCTGACAAATAGAAGGGGAAGAAATGGAGGCAGTGAGAGATTTTACTTTCTTGGGTTCCATGATCACTGCAGATGGTGACAGCAGTCACGAAATTAAAAGACTCCTGCTTCTTGGGAGAAAAGCAATGACAAACCTAGACAGCATCTTAAAAAGCAGAGACATCACCTTGTCGACAAAGGTCCGTATAGTTAAAGCTATGGTTTTCCCAGTAGCGATATATGGAAATGAGAGCTGGACCATAAAGAAGGCTGATCGCCGAAAAATTGATGCTTTTGAATTATGGTACTGGAGGAGACTCTTGAGAGTCCCATGGACTGCAAGAAGATCAGACCTATCCATTCTGAAGGAAATCAGCCCTGAGTGCTCACTGGGACAGATCCTAAAGCTGAGGCTCCAATACTTTGGCCACCTCATGAGAAGAGAAGACTCCCTGGAAAAGACCCTGATGTTGGGAAATATTGATGGCACAAGGAGAAGGGGACGACAGAGGACGAGATGGTTGGACAGTGTTCTCGAAGCTACCAACATGAGTCTGACCAAACTGCGGGAGGCAGTGGAAGACAGGAGTGCCTGGCGTGCTCTGGTCCATGGGGTCACGAAGAGTCGGACATGACTAAATGACTAAACAACAACAACAACTTAACTATCTTGAAGCAGTCGTGTGATCTCAAAACAATTCTTGCTGCTTTTTGTATATCTTCAACCTTGGGTTGTCCTCTTTATTGTTTGCAGTCTTTATTTTACTTTAATTAACCTTCTGAGTCCTTTTGTCAGCCCCGAGTCCATAATGGAAATAAAATGTTGTGGCCATCTGTTATGTCCTTCTGTTAAAGAATCATAGAATTGTAGAGTTGGAAGGAACCACAAGGATCATCTATTCTAGTCCAACCTCCTGCAGCGTGGGAATCCCTTCATCCAACATGAGGCTAGAACCCACAAATCCGAGATCAAGAGTTTCATGCTCTACCAACTGGGCCATCAGTTTTCTGGTGTGCAACAGTCTTGCAGTCAACTTGGGTTGGCAGGTTGGACTGTAGACCACCATCTTTAGAGATAGGCTTGCAGAGGAGCAAAAGTGGTGGGTGTGTGGGTGTGTGGGTGTTTTTGTTTATTTGAACACAATAGGCCAGTTATTAAACCTCAAGTCTGAAGGGCCAAATATTTCGTGTTAAAGGTTTTATTCCTGTAAGAATTTCATGAAAACAATTGAAAATCCATGCAAAGAGATGCAGTTTCTATAAAATAAGTAAACAAACAAAACAAGCATAATTAAAGGGAGACATCAAAAGTATTATTTAAATGCCCAACTCAGTGACAATTTCAAAGTGGAAAACTTTCTGTAGTTAAGCATTTTGAGTATAAATGTTTGACTGACTAGCAGCTCCATTATTTGCTGAGGTGTGTAAAAGAGAGAATGCAGGTCCGGGGTTTAACATTCAATTAACAATCCCAATTAACGCTGGATAAATAAATACGGAAGGTTATTCAGAAAATACCCTTTAAGTAGCAGCAGCAGGATTATGAAGTTCCTAGTTTGTATTTCAGTTAGTTAGTTAGTTAGTTAGTTAATTAATTAGGCACCCACATCCATACATCAACTGTTACTCAGAAAGGAGAGACATTTTCCCTTTGGCAACCTAAATTTTCACACACAAAATGGATAGTGCTCATCCTCAAGGGGTTCCCAGTTTCACATTAAATATACCGGTAGCTCCCTGTGTCAAGTGGGGCTTTGCCAAAGCAAACAAACCCACTTTAGTATCAGAAAACTAGCTCCTTTCCATAGACAGAGTTCATGATGCAGCAAAATCTATTATACCATTCCACCGCACCCCTCATTCTTTGCTACCTTAGGAGAGAAGTGTTCAAAGAGGAGCTCTCTGTGGAGGCAGCAGGAAATAAGATGGGAGTTTGGTGAAAGACCCAGTCCAGACCCATCTCATAGCTCTGCCGTTTGAATGAAGTGGGAGGGTGGTGCAGGGGTGTTTGGGAAGGAAAGATGGGGTGGCAGAACTTTGGGAGATAAACCAGACCTCTGCATAGTATATTCCGAAGTGTTCAAAGTGCTTCCTTAAGAATAAACACTGTCCTTACAACAGCCCTTATAAGGTAGCCCAGTAACTTCCCCCCAATATTGCAGGAAGTTGAAGAGCGGGGCTGGGGGTGGAGAGGGTGTGAACCAGAGATTCTGTTCCTTATCCCTTGAAAAATGTTAATAAGGGTCTTAAACAAACAAAGGAAAGTTTCGAACAACAACAACTCAGCCCCTAGCCAAGGGAATCCCGCAAACATTTCTGGGCGTGGCCAATGCAGGAGCTCCCTCCTGGGCGGGGTGGCTGGTGAGTTTGGCGCCCTCGGCTTGCCAAGGGTTAAAAGGCATGGCGCTGGATTCCTAGAGAGGACAGGAGCGGAAGGCCTCCCGAGCCAAAGCTAAGGAAAGGCATGGCGCTGGATTCCTAGAGAGGACAGGAGCGGAAGGCCTCCCGAGCCAAAGCTTCTTCCTCGCTTTGTTGTTGTTCAGTCGTTCAGTCGTGTCCGACTCTTCGTGACCCCATGGACCAGAGCACGCCAGGCACGCCTATCCTTCACTGCCTCTCGCAGTTTGGCCAAACTCATGTTAGTAGCTTCGAGAACACTGTCCAACCATCTCGTCCTTCGTCGTCCCCTTCTCCTTGTGCCCTCAACCTTTCCCAACATCAGGGTCTTTTCTAGGGAGTCTTCTCTTCTCATGAGGTGGCCAAAGTACTGGAGCCTTAACCTCAGGATCTGTCCTTCTAGTGAGCACTCAGGGCTGATTTCTTTATGTTACGGAAATTCCCGGGTCAGAGGTTGCTCAGGTCCCGGTCCTACGAGAGAAGCCCGTGGTTCGCAGCGGAGATCAAAGGAGAACAGCCAGATGTTGGAGCAAAAGCAAAGGAGTTTATTGCGCAACAGGTTCCGATGAATCCGAAAACCCCGAACAAAAGGCGACAGTCATTTTTAAAGGTTCCCGCTACAACCCAGAATACAGTTCACCATACATCACAACTACATCACTAATACATAAGCAAAACGTCAAGAAGGGGTGGAGAGTAGGAGGGTACAGGAAAATTAACATAAGGGTAAACAGGATTAGCATACAGGTGATGGGTCACAGGAACAAGTAAAAGACACTTGGGTGGGTCAAATATACATCTTGAGTGGCAACCGGGGAAGAACAATGAGAAACATCCAGGAGGCCGTCTGTCGTCTTGGAAACCTGATGATGGGTGCTTGAGAGGATTGCCCAGGTGTGGCATTTCCTGAGGCCCTAGATCTGCGTACGTGCCCTTTCGCTTAAAGGATTATGGAGGATTTGAAGAGAAATTTCCCTTACTTGCCCATTGACCAATGGCGGGTGACAAAAGGCCTCAGAAGGCAATTCCTGAGGCCTGGGCAATGGCGGGAGTCGAGAGGCTTGGAAGCCCTTTTTGTAAGCTTTAAAATGACACCAAGATGAGAGAAATCCATTAAGGCAGTGATTTGTTATGATTTTACAAAGGTACGCGGTTTGTCAGGGCACAATAAACTGAGAAAAAGGATTCTTCCGTGTCTAGACTCTGTTTGAGTGAAATGTAGCAGCTTTAATTAATAACTTTCCATTTGCGGGGTTTCATAGTTTCGAAAGCATTGTTCTAACAGCGGGGAATCTGTCATCACCTTGTTAACCTTGTCAACACCTTGTCAGTGGTTACTGGAGCGTGCACAGAGTTCTGATTGAGCTCAGCTCTGCAGAGGTAATGCATGGTTCTGATTGGCCAAGACGCACCCATAGGAAAGCATTGGCCATAGCAAGTAATGGAGGTTGCCCGGGACGCAGCAGAAAATGCAAGGGGAAAATAGCGCCTTTAACAGCAGTAGACCGGGACGGAAAACGGGGTTTAAAGGGACATAGAATCCTTCTAGTCCCGGTTACAGGCAAAACAGGGAGAGGGCGCAGGGAGGGGAAACCCTTCATCCCGAGGGTGTTATGTGGGTGCTTGTGCGACACAGTGTGGGGCAGGAGTTAAGTGGGGGTTCCTTTGAGGTCATCGCCTCGTATTTCGGGGTCTGGGGCTTTAATAAAGCAGGTCCAGTCCCCCATTCGGAAATTTCCCTATCATTTAAGAATGGGTAGGTTTGATCTTCTTGCAGTCCATGGGACTCTCAAGAGTCTCCTCCAGCACCATAATTCAAAAGCATCAATTCTTCGGCGATCAGCCTTCTTTATGGTCCAGCTCTCACTTCCGTACATTACTACTGGGAAAACCATAGCTTTAACTATACGGACCTTTGTTGGCAAGGTGATGTCTTTGCTTTTTAAGATGCTGTCTAGGTTTGTCATTGCTTTTCTCCCAAGAAGCAGGCGTCTTCTAATTTCGTGACTGCTGTCAGTCACTTCGTGACTGCTGTCTTCCTCGCTTGCTAAGGGTTAAAAGGCGCTGTATTCCTAGAGAGGACAGGAGCGGAAGGCCTCCCGAGCCAAAGCTTCTTCCTCGCCTGCTAAGGGTTAAAAGGCGCTGTATTCCTAGAGAGGACAGGAGAGGAAGGCCTCCCGAGCCAAAACTAAGGAAAGGCATGGCGCTGGATTCCTAGAGAGGACAGGAGCGGAAGGCCTCCCTAGCCAAAGCTTCTTCCTCGCTTGCTAAGGGTTAAAAGGCGCTGTATTCCTAGAGAGGACAGGAGAGGAAGGCCTCCCGAGCCAAAACTAAGGAAAGGCATGGCGCTGGATTCCTAGAGAGGACAGGAGCGGAAGGCCTCCCAAGCCAAAGCTTCTTCCTCGCTTGCTAAGGGTTAAAAGGCGCTGGATTCCTAGAGAGGACAGGAGAGGAAGGCCTCCCGAGCCAAAGCTAAGGAAAGGCATGGCGCTGGATTCCTAGAGAGGACAGGAGAGGAAGGCGGGGTGCAGGTCCTCCCGAGCCCAAGCCCGTATCCCTCGCTCGTATCTTCCGGCTTCGGTCTCTCTCCTCCTGAGATCCTCGGGTGAGTCTTTCTTCCCCTGTGCGGTTCTGGTGGGGGGGGGGGGGGAGGGAAGTCAGTCCCACAGCTGCAGCCGGGGATGCACGGGGGACTCCCAAGGCAGGAGGGGCCGAGGGGTCCATGCGCTGCTTGCCGCCATGGGGAGGCATCTCTGGGTCGGGGGGAAACGGGCGTGCAAATAAGCCCCGTTCAGAATGAGAGACAAAGCCCATGGATTATTAACAGTAGGGGTAGCCAGACAGAAACATTTGGACAGAAATATATGTGCAAAAAACCCCAACGAAAACCTGAGCCATGCAATCCATAGAGAAAGACGGTCGGAAGATTCAAGGCGGAGGGGGGGAAAGCGCTTCTTCCTGCAGTGAACTAGAACTTCCTCCCGCAGGAGGCAGGGAGGGCCACCAACCTCCATTCCGTTCCCAGAATCCGTGGCACGATGGACGGATTGTTAACCACCGGCGGGTGGGGTGGGGGAATATCGCCTAACAACTCTCAGCCTCCTGAACTAACCACGTTCCCCAGGATCCTTTGGAAGCCATGGCTCTTTCAAGGGGTCTGATTCTGCTTTGAAGGTACATTGCAGGTGTGGCCTGGGGGTGCTTTTTCCTTGGCTCCACCCACACGTGCTCTTGCTTTACTTGAGCGAGAGTCGCGCACAGCGTCAGGGAGCCCCTGTACAGCGATCGTAGGGAGAGCTGTGAAGGCAGCATCTTCTTCCCTGACCCCACACCCCAATTCTTCCCTCAGTGAAGGCAGCATCTCCTTCCCTGATCCCACACCCCAATTCTTCCCTCAGTATTGAATGCTGTATTATCTGGCTAAAAAGAGATTGATTTTGCAACAGATTGCTCTCTTTCTTTGATGTTGCAATAATTCAGCCATCCAGAAATGGCTGAAGTAACTGAATGCACAGTTATCATTAAATTCCATTGTTTTACTTCCACAGGTAGCACTGGGAGAGAGGGTTCAATCACCATGTCTGCGCTGTGCCTCTCTCAGCCCCGGCTCCGATCCCAGCACAAGGAGGGAGGGAGGGAGATGCTTCCCCCCTCTCCTTCCTTCCTTCCTTCCTTCCTTCCTTCCTTCCTTCCTTCCTTCCTTCCTTCTCTCTCTCTTCCCTCCCTCCCAGTCTTTTAGAGGAGGGAAACCAGAAAAAAAAAACATTTTTCTTGTTTTCCTCCTCTAAAAACGAGGTGCACGTTATGGAGCGAAAAATATGGTACTCGGGGAACATTTTTCTTCTCCTGACAGTGTATCAATTTTATAAGAGAACAATGCACTTGCTTTGTAGGATTTGCTAGCGCTTCTAATTGGGACAGACAGAACTTGGCAGAAGAAAAAGGGATCTCCGCAAGGCTTCATGAGAGCACAAATGGATGAGCAGGACTCGGCTGACCCTGAAGCAGGAAGAGGCCATGCCATCAAAACTGGGAGAAGTGGGAGATTCTGGGGAAACTTGGTGCAGAAGGTCCTGGGTGAGGAGGACACCCTTCGCTCGGAGGTGCAGAGCCAGCAGTTCAGGCATCTGTGTTTCCTGGAGGCTGAAGGACCCCGAGAAGTTTGCAACCAATTTTACCGTCTTGATGGTCAGTGGCTGAAGCCAGAAAAGCATACAAAAGCTCAGATGCTGGACCTGGTGATCTTGGAGCAGTTCCTGGCTGTCCTTCCACTGGAGATGGAGTGCTGGGTGAGGGACTGTGGAGCAGAGACCAGTTCCCAGGCAGTGGCCCTGGCCGAAGGTTTCCTCCTGAGTCAGGCAGAGGAGAGAAAGCAGGCAGAGCAGCAGGTGAGAGAAACTTTCCTCTGGGTGCTCCCAAGGGGCTCCAAACAGGAGGGAGAACATCCCTAAATCCCATCCTTTTTTGGAAAGCATCCAAAAAATGCCTCTGCCATTCCTTTTCCAATACTTCTCCCAATTCTCTGTTTTAAATCCTTGTTGCTCTTTCAGAGAAAGGAACTGTTTGCAGAAAAGGGCTTGGATTCCTCAGGGAAGACTCTGTTGGAAACCAGAGAGAGGCCGTTGGGTAAGGATTGATGAGTTCTTTCTACATTTGGGCACATGCTATTGATTTTGAAACTAATATAATGGGTTCTTTGAATTCTTTCAAGGAAGACACTTGGGCCCAACATGGAGTCTACACACACATAAAAACTGTTCTGAAAATGCTTTTTAAAAAACACATTGAATTTTCCATAAGGCTCACCACCGGCATCTAGTGTCACATTGTATATTGCACTGAAAACACACTTAAAGCGTTTTATTTGTGGCTGTGTAGCTGAGTCCCAAGAACCCCAAGGAGAGGAGATCCATTTTTGTAGCATTGAAATATGAAATGAGTACAAACATCCAAATGCAGTCAGAAGGCAAGACTATATGTAAGGCCCGTCTGAAGTTAGAGCCGTGATGCTTAACCTCTGAGAGAAGCATGCACCTGTGTCTTTCTACTTGCTTTCTTACTTACAGGTGACCGAATGATGCCAACAAGACATGCTCATCCGTCTTTCCATGGTGCTGGAGGGGAAGGAGCGGCTGTGGAACCAGATCAAGTAGGAGGAAGGAGCCTTGTGGGAAAAGAGGCTGAGGGGTGGGGCTGCCTGGGTGCCTCTGGGCCCAAATGAATCTCTCCCCCTCCTCTTGCTGTTCTGAAACTGCCCTTAACAAAGGCTGAACATGCCAGTCCAGAAGATTTGTGTGCTGTGAATAATAAACAACCACCTATCCATAACTAGGTTTCTGAACGTTGCTAGTATTATTTAAGTTGTTGCACTTTTATTTATATATTTATTGTTGAATGCTACTAAGCAGTTTACAAACCATAAAAAGCCAGGAGTCCTCTGCCAGCCATATCAGTTGCACGACAGGGCTCAGCTCCCTTTCTTCCCACTCCTTGTGCCCCCATGTAGCCCTTGCAGTTGGCTTTAGGGCATTGGGAGCCCCCTCTCCCCGCCAAGAAAAGCGCATTGGGGATCCTTCCATCTGGCAAGCTGGAATGCTTGCACAGACAGAAGGATTTGAAGTTCCACTCTATTACACAAAATACCCATCATTAAAATACACCACAAAAATTCCATTAAAATGTTAAAACAAGCTCACATAATTGAAATGTGCAGCAAACCCACTCAATTAAAACAATACAGCAATTCATAGAGCAATGTTGCAGTCTGGGGAACCAGGTTCGCATCTCCGCTCCTCCACATGCAGCTGCTGGGTGACCTTGGGCTAGTCACACTTTTTTGAAGTCTCTCAGCCTCACTCACCTCACAGAGTGTCTGTTGTGGGGAAGGAAGGGAAAGGAGAATGTTAGCCGCTTTGAGACTCCTTTGGGTAGTGATAAAGTGGGATATCAAAGCCAAACTCTTCTTCTTCTATATTCTTCATGCTGTCTAAGAGGACAACCTTTTTCTTTTAGGGTCCAGTGTGCTTTGAAGATGTTGCTGTTCATTTCACAGATGAGGAATGGGCGTTGCTGGATCCTGACCAGAGAACTCTGCATAAGGAAGTCATGGAGGAGAATCGTGAGATCATGGACTCTCTCAGTAAGACTCCCTCTTGCATCATAATTTCTGTTTTGATATTGAGTATTGTGAGAAACCTCCAGTAATTAGATGGAGCTCAACAGCACCACCTACAACATCAAGGATTCTAACTCCCCAACAGCTAAGCCTGAATGGAGGACTATCAACTGTTTTGCCTGTGAATATTCTCCCTCCAGTTAGGCTTTAGAGCTGTTAGGAA
The DNA here is from genome assembly GCA_034641385.1 of Darevskia mixta. Taxonomy (NCBI): domain Eukaryota; kingdom Metazoa; phylum Chordata; class Lepidosauria; order Squamata; family Lacertidae; genus Darevskia; species Darevskia mixta. The sequence goes on along the minus strand of JAWWNH010000141.1, from coordinate 24,575 downwards.
AGTTGAAACAGCTTCTGTCAGGGTTTTTTTTTGCTGACTGAAGAGAAAACTGACATTGGAGATGGAGAAGAGTCCATGATTGAGCCAAACAAAATCCATCCCAGAAAAGAGTCAGGCTTTATTGATCTCAGGTTCCTATAAATATGTCAGTTAATACAAAGACACGGAATCTTCTAGTAAGACCTGGGTGTTCATCAGTATGCATATGATACCCAGCTCTACCTCTCTTTCAAATCCACCTCGGTCCAGTATACCTGAAGGAGCGTCTCCACCCTCATCGTTCTGCCCGGACACTGACGTCCAGCTCCAAGGGCCTTCTGGCAGTTCCCTCACTGCGAGAAGCCAAGTTACAGGGAACCAGGCAGAGGGCCTTCTCGGTAGTGGCACCCGCCCTGTGGAACGCCCTCCCACCAGATATCAAAGAGAACAACAACTACCAGATGTTTAGAAGACATCTGAAGGCAGCCCTGTTTAGGGAAGCTTTTAATGTTTGGCAGATTATTGTATTTTAATATTTTGTTGGAAGCCACCCAGAGTGGCTGGGGAAGCCCAGCCGGATGGGCGGGGTATAAATTATTATTATTATTATTATTATTATTATTAAGGAGGGATATTACAATATGGCCGGTAGAAGCATCTCAACAGCTACAGGACTGTTTTTATGACACAGATTGGGAGGTATTTGCCCAACATGACCTAGAGGCTCATCCTGAGGGAGTATTGGACTACATCAGGTTCTTGCGTTGACAATGTTACACATAAGCGCCGGATAAAGATCTATCCAAACCAGAAGCCCTGGATGACAAGGGAGGTCCAGGGGTTGCTAAAGGCAAGGAATACTGCTTTCAGAAGTGGAAATAGGTCGCTGTATAGTATTGCCAGAGCGGATCTAAAGAGAGGCATCTGTGCGGCCAAGGAGGCGTATAGACAGTGGTTGGGGAATTATATACAGAGTAACAACACTAGGCAGGTGTGGCGAGGTATACAGGAATTGACGGGATACAAATCCAAAGATTCCCTGGTAGACGAGGGAGGGGCATCCCTGGCAGAGGAGTTGAATGTTTTTTTTGCTTGCTTTGAAGCAACACCCACAGCGACATCTGCTGAGGTTTTGCCACCATCATTACTGTCATCGTCACCACCGGCACAAGAGAATGTGGTATTCAGTGTAGAAGGAGAGATGAGGGTGCTGAAGGGAACCAACCCAAGGAAGGCTACAGGGCCGGATGGTGTGGCCGGAAGGGTATTGAGAGACTGTGCAGATCAACTAGCAATAGTTTTTACTGGGATTCTGAATCGATCCCTGTCTCAGGCTACTGTTCCATCCTGCCTAAAGTCTTCCATCATTGTTCCGATACCAAAAAAATCAAATCTGGAAAATTTGAATGACTTTCGTCCAGTAGCACTCACACTTGTAATTATTAAGTGCTTTGAAAAGCTAGTACGGAATTATGTTGTTGCCTGTCTGCCAGAGGGTCTGGACACATTCCAATTCACCTATAAAACGAAAAGATCGACAGAGGATGCTGTGGCGATTGCCCTCCATGCTGTTCTTGCACATTTGGAGCTGCAGGGAGGCTATGCCAGATTGCTTTTTGTAGATTTTAGCTCAGCATTTAACACCATTTTACCGCAACGTCTGGGGTCTAAATTGGGAGGTTTGGGGCTCCACTCTGCAGGTGGATATTGGACTTTCTGTCAAATCGCCCCCAGAGGGTCTGGTTGGGCCCTTATACCTCCAACATGCTCAGTACTAATACAGGAGCACCACAGGGATGCTTGCTTAGCCCACTCCTTTATACTCTCTACACGTGTGATTGTGTCTCTGCCTACCCTAGTAATAGGATTGTTAAATTTGCAGATAATACGACTGTGATCGGGCTCATCTCTGATAAGGAGGGTGAGATGGATTACAGAGATGAGGTGGAACGGTTGGTAAAGTGGTGCAGAACCAACAATTTGCTTATAAATACAAAGAAAACAAAGGAGCTTGTGGTGGACTTTAGGAAGCAGAAAAGTGATGTCCAGCCACTTTTGATTGATGGAACCTGTGTGGAGAGGGTGACAATGTTCTGATTCCTAGGCATTGAGTTACAGGAGGATCTGTCCTGGAGTGTCAACATAGGGGGGATTGCGAAGAAGGCGCAGCACATACTGTATTTTCTGAGAATTTTAAGGAAAAATCATCTTCCGCAAAAGATGTTGCTTGCCTTCTATCACTGTGCCATTGAGAGTGTGGTGCTCACTTATGGTTTATGTGTGTGGTATGGAAGCTGCACTTCTCGGGATAGGATAGTGTTGCGAAGAATTATCAAAACAGCAGAGAGTATTATTGGCTGTTCACTCTCTACCTTAGAACATATCTATACCATCAGGTGCCACAGAAAGGCATTAGATATATCAAGAGACCCATCGCACCCTGGTCACCGTTTCTTTGAGCTTCTGCCATCGGGACAGAGGTACAGAATAATGAAGGTGAGAACGAGCCATCTCAAGAACAGTTTCTTTCCTAGAGCAATTTCGGCCTTAAATGGAAACTCTGGATTCTTGTTATATTGTTCTGTATTGTATTGCATTTATTAGTATTTTTAAATTATGTAGAGTGCCTTATTTGAGTTGATAACGCAACCGAGGAATTTCGTTGTTCCCGTGAGGGGACAATGACAATAAAGATTTATTCTATTCTATTCTATAATTATTATTGTTGTTATTATTATTATTATTATTATTATTATTACTGCAATGTGCTCTATGTGGGGCTACCTTTGAAGGTGACCCAGAAACTACAACTAATCCAGAATGCGGCAGCTAGACTGGTGACTGGGAGTGGCCACCGAGACCATATAACAATGGTCCTGAAACACCTACATTGGCTCCCAGTACGTTTCCGAGCACAGCACAAAGTGTTGGTGCTAACCTTTAAAGCCCTAAATGGCCTCAGCGCAGTATACCTGAAGGAGCGTCTCCACCCCCATCGTTCAGCCTAGACACAGAGATCCATCTCCGAGGGCCTTCTGGTGGTTCCCTCCCTGAGAGAAGTAAGGTTACAGGGAACCAGGCAGAGGGCCTTCTAGGTAGTGGCATCTGCACTGGAATGCCCTTCCATCAGATGTCAAGGAAATAAACAACTATCTGACATTTAGAAGACATCTGAAGGCAGCACTGTTAAGGGAAGTTTTTAATGTTTGACATTTTATCGTGTTTATAATATTCTGTTGGGAGCTGCCCAGAGTGATTGGGGAAACCTAGGCACTTGGGCAGGGTGTTGTTGTTATATAAATAATTGTCTAACTTTCTTCTCTTTTTTCTCTATCACAAGTATTGATTAACATTGTTCAATAATCTGGGGCTCAGTTTCTTCCTAAGGCTCTAATCCATTTCTCTAATTGTCGCAGGTGCTGATGAATTGGAAATTAAGAACAAGAGAGACCACTGCAAAATCCACACAGTGGAGAATCCATATAACTATATGGTGTGTGGAGAGAGCTTCAGTCAGAGCTTCCATTCCATTTCCCATCAAATAATTCATAGAGGGGCGAAACCACATCAGTGCTTGGAATGTGGAAACAACTTCAATTCCAAGAGGAGTCTCACTTCCCATCAAAAAACTCATAGCAGGAAAAAATCATATCAGTGCTTGGAATGTGGAAAAAGCTTCAGTCAAAGCTCCTATCTCATTTCCCATCAAAGAACTCACAGCGGGGAGAGACCATATCATTGCTTGGAATGTGGAAAGAGCTTCACCTGGAAGGCAAGTCTCACTTCCCATCAAATAATTCATACAGGGGAGAAGCCATATCAGTGCTTGGAATGTGGAAAGCGCTTTAGTCGGAACTTTCATCTCACTTCCCATCAAAGAACTCACAGTGGTGAGAAACCGTATCAGTGCTTTGAATGTGGAAAGAGCTTCAGTCAGAAGGGCCCACTCACTTCCCATCAAAGAACTCACAGTGGGGAGAATCCCTATCAGTGCTTTGAATGTGGAAAGAGTTTCACCTGCAAGGAAAGCCTCATTTCCCATCACAGAATTCATACAGGGGAGAAACCATATCAATGCTTAGAATGTGGAAAGAGCTTCACTTGGAAGGTAAATCTTACTTCCCATCAAAGAATTCATACAGGGGTGAAACCATATCAGTGTTTGGAATGTGGAAAGAGCTTCACCCAGAAGGAAGGTCTCACTTCCCATCAAAGAATTCATACAGGGAAGAAACCATATCAGTGCTTAGTATGTAGAGAGAGTTTCGCCTGGAAAGTAAGTCTCACTTCCCATCAAATAATTCATACAGGGGAAAAACCATATAAATGTTTGGAATGTGGAAAGAGCTTCAGTCGGAACTCCCATCTCACATCACATGAAAGAATTCACAGAGGGGAAGAGCCATATCAGTGCTTGGAATGTGGAAAGAGCTTCAGTCGGAAGGATAATCTCACTTCCCATCAAAGAATTCACAGTGGAGAGAAACCCTATCAGTGCTTGGTATGTGGAAAGAGCTTTAGTCGGAAAGAAAGTGTTACTTCTCATCAAAGAATTCATACAGGGGAGAAACCATATCAATGCTTAGAATGTGAAAGGCGCTTCAGTCAGAACACCCATCTCACTTCCCATCAAAGAATTCATACAGGGGAGAAACCATATCAGTGCTTGGAATGTGGAAAGAGCTTCAGTAAGAGGGCCCATCTCACGGCCCATCAAAGAATTCATACAGGGGAGAAACCATATCAGTGTGTTGAATGTGGAAACAGTTTCAATTCCAAAGGGACTCTCACTTCCCATCAAAGAATTCATACAGGGGAGAAACCCTATCAGTGCTTGGAATGTGGAAAGAGATTCAACCAAAAGGAAAATCTGACTTCCCATCAAAGAATTCATACAGGGGAGAAACCATATCAGTGCTTGGAATGTGGAAAGAGATTCATTCGAAACTCCCATCTCACTTCCCATCAAAAAACTCACAGAAGGGAGAAACCATATCAGTGCTTGGAATGTGGAAAGAGATTCACCTGGAAAGGAAGTCTCACTTCACATGAAAGAATTCATACAGGGGTGAAACCATTTAAATGCTTGTGATGTTGTTGTTTAGTCGTTCAGTCATGTCCAACTCTTCGTGACCCCATGGACCAGAGCACGCCAGGCACTCCTGTCTTCCACTACCTCCCGCAGTTTGGTCAGACTCATGTTGGTAGCTTCGAGAACACTGTCCAACCATCTTGTCCTCTGTCATCCTCTTCTCCTTGTGCCCTCAATCTTTCCCAACATCAGCGGAGTCTTGTCCATCAAAGAATTCATACAGGGGAGAAACTATATCTGTGCTTGGAATGTGGAAAAAACTTCAGTATGAGCACCAAGCTCACGTCCCATTAAATAATTCATCGTGGGTTACAGCATGTTACACTCTCAGAGAGAATTTCATAAAAATGCACTACCGGTGGTATCTTACCCCGGATAAGATAGCTAAAATGAATAAAACAACTGATAAAAAATGCTGGAGGTGCCTCGGGACAACGGGGACTTTCTTCCACATATGGTGGACATGCCCATTAATTAAAAGTTTTTGGGAGATGATACACGAGGAGCTGAAAAAAATGCTCAGAATATCATATGCAAAGAAACCAGAATTATATTTGCTAGGTATCATAAATGAGGAAATACCACAAGATAAAATTAACATATTCTTATATGCCTCAACAGCTGCGAGGATGTTGGTGGCAAGAAATTGAAAAGGAAACAATGTACCAACGAAAAGTGAATGGTTAGATAAGATCTGTGAATACCTAGAAATGGCTAAATTAACGGATTTAATACGGAAAAAACCCAAAGACAAGTTTTAAAAAACAATGGGAGTGTGTGAATGATTATATGGATAAATCAGGTCCAAGAGAAAGAACCTGGCTGTGTCTTGACTAACCTGCAGGGGGCAAGAAAGTAGCATATAGCTAACAAGGGAAATACCAAGGCTAGAGTTGAGAAATGAGGAATGAGACAAGGAGGCAGACTTGAGAAAGAAAACATTTTTATTTAAAAACTGTGTTGTTGGCGGTGGAAACGCCTTTTTCTTTTCTGGTCTATTTCGGCGATTGCCGCTTTCTGTTCTTTTCCAGCATTAACATCTGTACCGTTATTTGATTTCTTTGAACTCTTAAACTGGAAGACAACGCTGAAGAAGGAAACATTATTCAAAGGCCAGTTATATGGCTTCTTCTGAACATCCCCCCTTCCACCCATCAATTTATTTGTATGCCGTCTTTCCATAGAAAATCATGATCAAGGTGGCTCACAACATGAAAAAATACCTAATGACAAAGATAACAAGCGCAGCCATAATCAATAAATAAAACATCAAAAAGTACACAACCAAATTAAACAAATTCTACACATATCATAATAAAATCTAAAATAAAGATACAAAAATTAATAGCAACCTCCCCCCACACACCTCAAACAACCCCTGCTAAAGAACATCCCATCTCAAGAGTGTGTTTAGAAGCTTCAGCTTTTGTAGCTGGAGTCAGTCAGGGCCCTGCCCTCTCTGGAAAAAGGTCTGCAAGGCTGGGAAATGTTCTTCCAAGATGCCTGTTATAGCCTTGTCCAGCAACATAGTGGCCACAACCTTAAAATATGAAAAGTCATGTTTAATAGTAAGCTCTAAATCCATTATTTGGTTTGCCTGGCCATATAGTCACAGAGAACTTAGTCTTCAAAGCAGGGGTTGCGAACCTTCGGCCTGTGAGCCAAATTTAGGCCAGCACAGGTCTCAATTTGACATGTAAGGCTGTTTCCGCCAAACCACACACCCCTGTCCCATAATATGCGACATCAGGTGTGGGGCACACAGAGATGTGGATCCTACCGAAAGCAGGGTTGAAATCACCATGATGAGCGGTAAAGTTCAACTCTGAAGTATCTACTGCAAGATCACAATGTGGTCATCCAAAAATGTGTTGTCCCTCCTACCAGGCAAAAGTGGCCGACCCAATTCCGGTCCCCACACACATACCTTTCCCACGTTCTTTGGTTTTTACGTGAACAGGGCAAACACATGATGAAACTAAGCACAACTGCTGCCATCATGTCCATAGTTTAGCCCTCAAACACCTCTGGGTCGTTTCCCAGTCTCTTGACCATATGCAGCAAGGGTCCTTTGCACGATGCCAAAAATCACTTTCACGAAACGAGCATCTTACCTGGATGAGCTGGTCTCATGTAGTACGCCACTGGGTATGGGTGGGATTCCCCACACAGTTCACAGATGGTCTCATTCACCAAAGAGATTTCCATTCAGTCTAGCCTTTTCTTTCTTCTTCTTTTCCTTTTTGGACTTCTTGTTATCTTTGTCACTTTCCTTCTTCTTCAACACGGCACAGGACCCGGGGCTTGGATAAATCACATTCTGAAGAAGAAGAGGTGGAGGAGGAGGAGTTTGGATTTGATATCCCGCTTTATCACTACCCTAAGGAGTCTCCAAGCGGCTCACATTCTCCTTTCCCTTCCTCCCCCACAACAAACACTCTGTGAGGTGAGTGAGGCTGAGAGACTTCAGAGAAGTGGGACTAGCCCAAGGTCACCCAGCAGCTGCCGGTGGAGGAGCGGGGAAGCGAACCCAGTTCCCCAGATTACAAGTCTACCGCTCTTAACCACTACACCACACTGTTTCTCGTTCTGAGAAGCTGCCTTGATTGTTGCCAAAGAAATGTCTTCTCAGAAGGCTACCAGGGGTTGAAGGGTTAATGAAAGAGGAGACTTGGACTTCATACTATGGTGCTTGTTTTCTGCTGCTGTGTGCAGCTACAGGAAAGTGGGCATGGGATGGGGCCCTCAATCTTGGGAGGGGCCCTCAATTCCTGCAGCTGGGTAAGTAGCAATGCATGCTGCATTGGACACGCCAGAGTCTCCAGCAGCGCGAAGCAATTGCTCAGCACACGTCCATGTGGAAATGGTATCCTTGAAGGTCTGAAAACCACCAATTTGAACGTTTAGATGCCCAAAATACTTGTACACAAGAGACTGATCCGGACTGATCCTATTAGCAAATGGAAAGGTTTAAAAGGTAGCTTATCAGTACTCAGAAATCTTTGGAAAGCACAAAAATGCCATGTGTCCAAAACCATAGCAACAAAAGACATCAGCATGTGAAACACAGAGTACTCTTTTAAAAATTATATATGTTTGAAAATAAAAGAAATGTACTTACCACATTAAGATGGATAAGGGATGCACACATTAAAATATGTTGATTTTGGTACCTTGTGGTGGGTTTTTGTACTAGTCTAATATATTTGGAAGAAAGACTGTTATTTAGATCAGCCATTTCCCCATTTATTTTTGAGGAATGACAGTAAGCAGATGGGAAAATGTACCAAACCCTTTGACCAGCTTTAAAAATGAGGAACACATAAAATAAGGAATTTGGCAGTTTAGGTCAATCTTCATTTAGTTACAACTGGGGTCATGTTCAAGTTATACATCATTTCTCTCTAAATACATGTTTTCCTAAGGAAAAGTGACCAGATTAGTTTGAAGACTTTTTTTTTTTTTTGCAAAAACGTAATTGTCCATAAATAAACTGTGGTCCATAAATAATCAAAAATCAAAGACCACTATCAGGTCAGCAGTAACCAATGGGTTAGGGTTAGTGGCTGGCGTAAGACTGGAAACTGAGCACACATCATGACCTAGGGAACATTGAGACCTGCAACTCTTGTTGGCTCATCACACAGATCGGAAGGTTCCCCGTTCTACCCTGTCACAAATGCAGAGGTTTGCCATTCATCTGAAAAATGAATGGATAACATGAACCATTGCATCGGACACAACGGTTTTGTGCAGGCACGGCGTGTTGCAAGCAGCGTTAATTTAAAATATACTTTACCTACGTTCTATTAACCAATTTTAGATGAACAAACTAGGATGACCCTGTTGGAACGCAACACACTTGACCGATACTTACCGCTGAGACAGTTCTTGCAAAAGAACGCTTTGAAATGTGCACAGGATCCCTCGCTTGCTCTTTCCCTTTGGATGCACTGCCCTCGCTTGTTGGCAGCCTGAAAGCACAAAAGGGTGGGGAGAGGATAATCCCACACTTCTCGACTCTCGAGACCAGAGTAGAGAAGTAGAATTTGTAAACATTTGTGCACCCTCTCAATTCATATGGTAAAACTGGAGAATGCACTAAATGTGGTCTTTCAAAGAATATCAGGCAGCCTTGATCCTGAAGATATGTATTGTGTCCATTCAGTAAAAGACGTCACTTTCCTATTTCACATAAGTCTTCTGCTAGGCTACAAGACCAGAGAAAATGAGAAAGCTGGAAAGCCCTGTTCTGTGAGTGGATCCTAGCAGTTCTTTGGATCTAAGCTCTGGATGACTACACGCTCTACTCTTTCTCTGTTTACAGTAGGGCTCCTACTGTAGATCAAATCAGCCAGCTGCAAGGCCTTTGGGCATAAAGAGGGATTTATGTCCTTCTAACTGCAGACTGGGCGCTCCCTCAAGCTGCTGGAATAGTATTCTGTTTAACGGAAGGGGATGCAGCTGCAGGTGGCTGGGGCAACTAGAAGAAATCCAGGGCAGTCCTGTGTGAGATCGACTATTCTTAGTCCTCCCCAGAAGGCCAGAGCAGCAAACACGTCAATAGGAATAAAATAGCAAAACTTCTATTAAAGTTTAGAACTCCTGAAAAGCAATCTCCCCCCCCCCCTCTCATACTATTAATTTCAGGACTTCCAGGGACAGAAATCTCAGCCATCAAATGCCTGATGTTTTTAAATTTCTCCTAAAAATTCATAGTGATGGAGACTGACTCACCTCATTAAGGAGGCCATGTCACCATTAAGGGGGCTGCCACCAAGACGACCCTGTCACAGCTAACCAGGCAACCCAGTTTAACATGTTCACCTCGTCCAGGGAGAACCAGATGAAAATCCCATATAGCTATAATGCTCACTAGGCACATTTGGGATAGTCGCCATTGCTCAGGTTAAACTAATGAAAAAGTGGCAAAGTGGAAAAATTGGGATAATCCTATACATGTCACTCACTCCGGATTCCTTGTAGGAAGGGTGGAATACAAAGAAAATAAAAGGCAGGCTGAGTGGCCACTGCGTCTTCATCATACAGAAAAGGTTGCAGGACTGCAATACCGACTATAGTAACAAGATGTTTCAGTGAACACTGTATCCAAATGCCTCCCTTCCAAATGTCATCTCTCACAAAACAATTCAGCATTACCAATACAGCAACTAGGGGATCTGACCGGCATTAACATCTGTACCGTTATTTGATTTCTTTGAACTCTTAAACTGGAAGACAACGCTGAAGAAGGAAACATTCCAATCTGTTACCTCCGAGGATGTGGCCAGGCTGCTTGGACGAGTGAAACCGACCACCTGTCTTCTTGATCCTTGCCCATCCTGGCTAATAAAAGCTAGCCGGGAAGGGCTGGGTGATGGGCTCCGCGGGGTGGTGAATGCCTCTCTCTGCGAGGGAGCCTTCCCAGACCCACTAAAAGAGGCGGTTATTAAACCGCTTCTTAAAAAACCATCTTTGGATGCGGCCAATATGGCCAACTATCGCCCAGTCTCAAATCTTCCATTCTTGGGCAAGGTGATTGCGCGTGTGGTTGCTGAACAACTCCAGGCACGCCTGGAAGAAGCGGACCATTTGGATCCCTTCCAATCGGGGTTCAGACCTCATCATGGGACTGAATCTGCCTTGGTCGCACTGGTCGATGATCTCCGGCGGGCTAGGGACAAAGGTGAGAGCTGTTTCCTAGTTCTGCTGGATCTCTCAGCGGCTTTTGACACCATCGACCATGACATCCTTCTGGACCGCCTAGAGGGGTTGGGAGCTGGGGGCACTGTTATACAGTGGTTCCGCTCCTTCCTCCTGGGCCGTGTTCAGAAAGTGGTGGTGGGGGATGAGTGTTCAGACCCCTGGGCTCTCACTTGTGGGGTACCTCAGGGCTCTGTCCTCTCCCCCATGCTTTTTAACATCTATATGCAGCCGCTGGGAGAGATCATCAGGGGGTTTGGGCTGGGTGTTCATCAGTATGCGGATGATACCCAGCTCTACCTCTCTTTCAAATCAGAACCAGTGAAGGCGGTGAAGGTCCTGTGTGAGTGTCTGGAGGCGGTTGGTGGATGGATGGCGGCTAACAGATTGAGGTTGAATCCTGACAAGACAGAAGTACTGTTTTGGGGGGACAGGGGGCGGGCAGGTGTGGAGGACTCCCTGGTCCTGAATGGGGTAACTGTGCCCCTGAAGGACCAGGTGCGCAGCCTGGGAGTCATTCTAGACTCACAGCTGTCCATGGAGGCACAGGTTAATTCTGTATCCAGGGCAGCAGTCTACCAGCTCCATCTGGTACGCAGGCTGAGACCCTACCTGCCCGCGGACTGTCTCGCCAGAGTGGTGCATGCTCTAGTTATCTCTCGCTTGGATTACTGCAATGCGCTCTACGTGGGGCTACCTTTGAAGGTGACCCGGAAACTACAACTAATCCAGAATGCGGCAGCTAGACTGGTGACTGGGAGCGGCCGCCGAGACCACATAACACCGGTCTTGAAAGACCTACATTGGCTCCCAATACGTTTTCGAGCACAATTCAAAGTGTTGGTGCTGACCTTTAAAGCCCTAAATGGCTTCGGTCCAGTATACCTAAAGGAGCGTCTCCACCCCCATCGTTCAGCCCGGACGCTGAGGTCCAGTGCCGAGGGCCTTCTGGTGGTTCCCTCACCACAAGAAGCCAAGTTACAGGGAACCAGGCAGAGGGCCTTCTCGGTAGTGGCGCCCGCCCTGTGGAATGCCCTCCCAGCAGATGTCAAAGAGAACAACAACTATCAGACCTTTAGAAGACATCTGAAGGCAGCCCTGTTTAGGGAGGCTTTTAATGTTTAATTCGATTACTGTATTTTAATGTTCTTTTGGAAGCCGCCCAGAGTAGCTGGGGAGACCCAGCTAGATGGGCGGGGTATAAATAATAAATTATTATTATTATTACGTTTATAACAAGACTCCAAGAATTGTTTATAAAACCTTATACCTATAACCAGACCATTCAAAAGAAATTAGTCTCGTATGGACATTCAGTAGGGTATATTCTGAGCCTGGGAATGAAAAGAGCGAAAAATGTAATTAAGGAAAGAATCTCGGATATTGATCGGCAAAACAACTTTACTCGACTTTCCTCAATACACAGACAGCTATATGAGCATCGAATAATATAGCCAGCTAAATATTTCAAAACGCAAGAAAATCCAAGATATTGGTGGGCTTTCACAAGGGCCCGTTTTAACGCTCAACCCTCGGTGCTATTAACTGGTAGATACCATATTTTTCGCTCCATAGGACGCTCCGGACCATAGGGCGCACCTTGGTTTCAGAGGAGGAAAACAAGAAAAAAATATTTTTCTGGTTTTCCTCCTCTAAAAGGTTGGGAGAGGCGGCGGAGGGATGCTGCTGGTTCTTCCCCGCCAACCCTGATCGCAAAAACAAGCCTGCTTTGGTGAATGGGGTTGGCGGGTGAGAGAGTGTGAAAGAAAGAGGGAGAAGGAAGGAAGGAAGGGATGAGAGAGAGAAAGAGAAAGAGAGAGAGACAAGGAAGCAAGGAAGGAAGGACAGAAAGACAGACAGACAGACAGACACAAAGAAAGAAAGAAAGAAAGAAAGAAAGGGTGAGAGAGAGAGTGAAAGAAAGAGGGAGAAGGAAGGCAGGGATGAGAGAGAGTGAAAGAGGGAGAAGGAAGGGGTGAGAGAGAGAGAGAGAGAGAAGGAAGGAAGAAGGGGTGAGAGAGAGGGAGGGAGGGAGGGAAGGAAGGAAGGAAAGAAAGGGTGTGTGTGTGTGAGTGAGTGAGTGAGAGAGAGAGAGAAGGAAGGAAGGAAGGGGTGAGAGAGAGTGAAAGAAAGAAGGGGAAGGAAGGAAGGAAGGAAGGAAGGAAGAAAGGAAGGAAGGGGTGACAGAAAGAAAGAGGGGGAAGGAAGGGAGGGAGGGAGAGAAAGAAAGAGACAAGGAAGGAAGGGGTGAAAGAGAGGGGGAAAGGAGGAGGGAGGGAGGGAAGAGAGAGAGAAGGAAGGAAGGAAGGGTTGAGAGAGGAAAGAAGGGGTGAGAGAGAGAGAAGTAAAGAAGGGGTGAGAGAGTGAAAGAAAGAGGGAGAAGGAAGGAAGGAAGGAAGGAAGGAAGGAAGGAAGGGATGAGAGAGAGAGAGAGAGATAAGGAAGGAAGGATGGAAGGAAGGAAGGACAGAAAGAAAGAAAGAAAGAAAGAAAGAAAGAAAGACAGAAGGGGTGAGAGAGAGGGGGAGGGAAGGAAGGAAGGAAGGAAGGAAGGAAAGGGTGTGTGTGTGTGAGAAAGAGAGAGAAGGAAGGAAGGGGTGAGAGAGAGAGAGAGAGAAGGAAGGAAGGACAGAAAGACAGACAGACAGACAGAAAGAAAGAAAGAAAGGAAGGAAGGAAGGAAGGAAGGAGAGAGTGAAAGAAAGAGGGAGAAGGAAGGAAGGAAGGAAGGGATGAGAGAGAGTGAAAGAGGGAGAAGGAAGGAAGGGATGAGAGAGAGAGAGAGAGAGAGAGAGAAGGAAGAAAGAAAGAAAGAAAGAAAGAAGGGGTGAGAGAGAGGGAGGGAGGGAGGGAGGGAAGGAAGGAAGGAAGGAAAGGGTGAGTGTGAGTGAGTGAGTGAGTGAGAGAGAGAGAGAGAGAAGGAAGGAAGGAAAGACAGAAAGAAAAAAGAAAGAAAGAAGGGGTGAGAGAGAGAGAGTGAAAGAAAGAGGGAGAAGGACGGAAGGGGTGAGAGAAAGAAAGAGGGGGAAGGAAGGAAGGGGTAAGAGAGAGAAAGAGAGAGAGACAAGGAAGGGGTGAAAGAGAGGGGGAAAGGAGGAGGGAGGGAGGGAAGAGAGAGAGAAGGAAGGAAGGAAGGAAGGGGTGAGAGAGAGAAAGAAAGAGAGAGAAGGAAGGAAGGGGTGAAAGAGAGAGAGGGAGAGAGGAGGGAGGGAGGGAAGAGAAGGAAGTGTGGGATGTAAACACTAGAGCAGTCAAGTACAACAATGCTAGAGCAGATAGTGGAGATTGCCTCAGTCCTCCAGCCACAACTTCCTGGTCACATGGATTGAGGCAATTTCCTCTTGCAACTAGATGTGGGAGTGGCTTCACCTGGGAAGGTATGAACAAAGAACCTCACAGGTCAGCGGCCATTCCATTCCATTCTACTCTCTCACTCGAACTGTGAGGAGGATGCTCAGTTGGCTTCCAGCCAACTGGGGCCTGGACTTCTCTCCCACATGGGGAGATTCCAATTGTAAATATCTTTACTAAGAATAAGCCTGCCTTCTTTGGGATTTGTCTTGAGCTGGATACATGTGAGTAAACATTTTATATCTTTTTATAGAAGACGTGTGTTGTGTCTTATTTGAAGAGGGACAAAGGGGAAATATAGTGACAAACCAGGAAACTAGATTAAGTTGATTCTAGCGAATCAAAGCAACTTCCGCTGTGTGTATTTTAAAAGGGAATGTTACTCTGCTAGTTGAACTTGTTAGCACAAGTTAGGATGAGATATATTAAATTATAAATCTCCATCCACGTTCCAAAACATTCCCACAAAGGGTTATGTATGCCCAGCGCTACGTATTTTGTGTATTTTTGAAGGATTGCGTTGGATTGCATTTTTGAGTTGAGTAGGATTTTTCTGAGAGCATTTCCTGGTCAGACCGCATGGTCTTTTGTCCTATTGCCTAGAGAAAGGGGATTAAGCTACCCCTCCCCTCCCTCAGAGCTCACAAAAGACCCAAAGGCAGTGAAGATTTATTTTGAGGCTTTTGCTTTTTGCATTTTGAGAATTTTGAGATTTTGATTTTGAATTTTGACAAATTTTTGAATTTTGAAATTTTTTCCAAATTTTGGATTTTAAGATGGCTAGTGCCAGTTTTTATAGTGAAGCAAAACCAGGCTTAATGCTGCTAGATGAGGACAATTTTGTGCACTGGAAAACGCGCTTAATAGCATATTTAGAAGCAAGGGATGTTTTGGATGCGATAGAGAAAGCAAAGCCCCAAGGTACAGATGATGAAGCCAAGGTTAAAGTCTGGAAAAGGCAGAACAGCGAGGCCAAGCACATAATTTTGAGTGGACTTCGCAATAAGCATCTATCATTAATAAATAGCAAAGATGATGCATCTCAGATCCTAAAAGATATTGAGCGCATGTATGGAGAATCTACAAAGAACTCCTACAGAACATTGATGGGCAAATTAACTAGACTGAGAATGAATTCAAAAGAAGAATTCACAGAGCATATTGATAAATTCACAGAAATTATTCAAAAGCTTGAACTTACTCCACAATCTTTTGATGAAGTAACAAAGGTATCATTTCTGTTAGCCTCATTAGGGCCACATTTTGATGCATTTGTCAGTTTGATGGATCATAAAGAGAATCTAACTTTTAAGGAACTGACTAGTGAATTAAGAGAGGAATGCAGAAAGAGATCTGATTCCCCAGAAAGGAGCACTAGAAATGAAGGCAGCAATTATGTTCTTAAACAGCCTGCACAGTCCAGAGATGGACACAAGAAGGTCACATGTCACAATTGTAATAAAATCGGCCATATAGCCAGAAATTGTAGAGTGCCTAAAGCTAAAGAGAAAGATTCCCAAGCCTTTCAGCGTAAAGGAGAAAGAAAAGGGAAATTTGAGCGCAACTTGCTGTTGCAAGAAAGGAGTTTAGCTGTCCAGAGCCAAGAAAACACACGCAATAAGTGGTTATTAGATTCTGGAGCCAGCAGCCACTATTGTTTTGAAAAAGACTGTTTTAATGAATTAAATGATAAAGAGACTGAAATTGAGGTTGCAGATGGAAATGTTTTAAAGTCCAAAGGTGAAGGTTCAATGCATTTGGAATTCAATGTAAACAATGAATCTTTTAGGACCAGAATGTCCAATGTTGTGTATGTACCAGAACTGAGCTGCAATTTACTCAGTGTCTCTACTTTGGACAAGAAAGGTTTCAAGATCACATTTGAGAATGGACAGTGCTGTGTAACTAAAGATGGTGAAGTGTACATTGAAGCAAAATTAATAAATGGTGTTTATGAGGTTAATCTTTCAGAGAACCAGTCTGCAAAAGTGGCACGCTCCAGCCAGAAGGATGACGCAGATTTGACGCTGTGGCATAGAAGACTTGCACACAGAGATACCACCATCATTAAGAGTCTACAGGAAAGTGAT
This sequence comes from Darevskia mixta, assembly GCA_034641385.1. Lineage (NCBI taxonomy): Eukaryota > Metazoa > Chordata > Lepidosauria > Squamata > Lacertidae > Darevskia > Darevskia mixta. The sequence continues at coordinate 8,360 of JAWWNH010000141.1, read as the reverse complement.
CTTGTCACAGGTTTGCAGGTAAAAGGGAGCAGCAACCAGACTCCAACAAAATGCATAACTTGTGTTACTGAAAAGGCAGTAAAACCTTATTTTACACGTTGCACAGAACAAAGGAGTACTAAAGTTCTGGATATTGTGCATTCAGATTTGTGTGGGCCACTCAGTGTTCCATCACTTGGACACAACAAATATATTTTGATTTTTCTTGATGATTTTTCGAGATATTGTGTGGCATATTTCATCAAAGATAAAAGTGAGACAGTAGAAATGTTCAAGAATTACATTGCCATGGTTAGGAACAAGTTCCAAAGAGCTCCAGGTGTCTTAATGTCTGACAATGGAGGAGAATACTGCTCACATGAGATGAAGGCCCTTATGGCAAAGGAAGGAATTACACATGTAACCTCAGTTCCTTACACGCCACAACAGAACTCCATAGCTGAAAGGAAGTTCAGATCCATTATGGAAATGACAAGGTGTATGCTGAAGGAAGCATCCCTGCCTAGGAAGATGTGGGGAGATGCTGCTTACACAGCTGTCTATCTCCAGAACAGGTTGCCAACAAAGGCAACACAGCGCACACCATTTGAACTTTGGCATGGGAAGGTGCCTAGTCTGTCGCACATACGTGTATTTGGCAGTATATGTTACTACCACGTGCCCAAGGAACAGAGGCACAAGCTTGACTCCAGAGCACAAGCAGGTATCTTTGTGGGATATGCTGCTGGAGGCAAAGGATACAAAGTAATGGACTTACAGACAGGCAAAGTGAGTGCATACCATGCAATTTATTTTGATGAACATGCAAAAGCAGACACAAAGAACACTGTTATTGGCTGCTCCAAGGAGTCAGAATGGACTCAAGAACTCATAAACTTTCCTTCTGAAACCCCACATGGTACTAATCTGCCTTCTAGTGTCATAGCACCCCCTATAGGCGACGCACCAGAAGACGCAGATGACCAGACCCCTGGCGGCTCCAGAGACGAAGAGGAGGACTCAGATGGGGACATGGAAGCGTTGGAGGATGGTGAGGAAGCTGATGCGGTTCAGGAACCAGAACCAGAGGTCAGACGCTCATCCAGAACCAACAGAGGTGTCCCACCGGTACGACTGTCCTACCTTGCAGGGTCGGTGTCTCTACAGGAACCTTCCACATGGGAAGAGATTCAGAAGATGCCATCTGCACAAGCCAGTCTCTGGAAGAAGGCCGCTCAGGAGGAGATGGATGCACTGCATCAGAACCAGACGTGGACCCTCACAGAGCTACCTCCTGGTAAGAAGGCCATTGGGTGCAAGTGGGTGTTCAAGGTTAAGAAGGGGTCAGAAGGGGAAGTGGAACGCTACAAAGCAAGGCTAGTAGCACAAGGTTTTTCACAACGTTTTGGTGAAAATTATGACGAAGTTTTCGCACCAACCGTAAGATATAGTACCGTCCGAATGCTTTTGAGCATTGCAGCCTCTAAACAATTGGACGTGAAGCACGTTGACGTATGCACTGCGTTTTTACATGGGAGAATTTCAGAAGAAATATATATGAAACAACCTAAAGGTTTCACAAAACCAAATGAGACGCACCTCGTGTGTCGACTCCAGAAAGGAATCTATGGGCTTAAACAAGCGGCTAGAGCCTGGAATCAGAAATTGCACAGTATGCTTGTGCAACTTGGGTACAAGCAAGGAAACGCAGACAAGTGCTTGTACACCAAGTCAAGTAATGGACAATATTCATATATATTGGCTTTTGTCGATGACTTGATTATTGCTACTGCAAATGATAGAGACTATACACAGATAGTAAAACACCTCAGCAAGGAGGTACAAGTAAAAGAACTTGGAGATGTCAAATACTACCTAGGAATCCAAGTGGAAAGAGAAGAAGACGGCTCATTTCTTCTCAGCCAGAAGCAAAAGATTCATGAACTGATTGAGTATTTGCAGATGCAAGATGCACACCCGGTTGCAACGCCCATGGCCACAGACTTCTTGAAGAATCAGCAGGATTCGAAGCTGTTGCCAGATAACAGTCAATATAGGTCGGTAATTGGTAAACTTTTGTATATGGTTACCACATGTAGACCTGACTTAGCTAATGCTGTGGGGATTCTGAGCAGAAAAGTGAATTCTCCCACTGAGCATGATTTAGCGGGGCTGAAAAGGGTGATTAGATACCTGAAAGGTACAATAAATTGTAAATTAAAGTTGCCAGCTGTCAGAGACCCTAAGTTGGTTGGGTACACTGATGCAGATTGGGCTGGGGATAATGCTGACTATAAATCCACAAGTGGTCATGTTTTTATGTTTGGGGATGGACCTGTTGTGTGGGGCAGCTATAAACAGAGTTGTGTAGCTTTGTCTTCAACAGAGTCCGAATATGTTGCTGCTACAGAAGCATGCAGAGAAATTGCCTGGCTTGATGAACTCATCAAAGACTTTGGACTGGTGAGAAGGGAACCTGTCAGCCTGCTAGAGGACAATCAAAGTTGCCTGAAGCTGACGCAGAGTGAAAAGTTCCTAGCCAGAACCAAACACATTGGGGTCAGGTACCACTATATACGCCAGATGGTGCAAGATGGACTTGTGGAACTGTCTTATTGCTGCACCAAAGAGATGACTGCCGACATCTTGACAAAACCCTTGCCAAAAGAGAGTTTCCAGAATCTACGTGTCAAGCTGGGACTCTGGGTGGTTGAATAAAGTTGTTTATGTTTTGTATGTTGTATTTGCCTGAGAAGGGGTTTGTGGGATGTAAACACTAGAGCAGTCAAGTACAACAATGCTAGAGCAGATAGTGGAGATTGCCTCAGTCCTCCAGCCACAACTTCCTGGTCACATGGATTGAGGCAATTTCCTCTTGCAACTAGATGTGGGAGTGGCTTCACCTGGGAAGGTATGAACAAAGAACCTCACAGGTCAGCGGCCATTCCATTCCATTCTACTCTCTCACTCGAACTGTGAGGAGGATGCTCAGTTGGCTTCCAGCCAACTGGGGCCTGGACTTCTCTCCCACATGGGGAGATTCCAATTGTAAATATCTTTACTAAGAATAAGCCTGCCTTCTTTGGGATTTGTCTTGAGCTGGATACATGTGAGTAAACATTTTATATCTTTTTATAGAAGACGTGTGTTGTGTCTTATTTGAAGAGGGACAAAGGGGAAATATAGTGACAAACCAGGAAACTAGATTAAGTTGATTCTAGCGAATCAAAGCAACTTCCGCTGTGTGTATTTTAAAAGGGAATGTTACTCTGCTAGTTGAACTTGTTAGCACAAGTTAGGATGAGATATATTAAATTATAAATCTCCATCCACGTTCCAAAACATTCCCACAGGAAGGAAGGAAGGAAGGAAGGAAGGAAGGAAGGAGTGTGTGTGTGTGTGTGTGAGAGAGAGAGAGAGAGGGAAGGAGGGAGGGAGGAGAGAGAGAAGGAAGGAAGGAAGGAAGGAAGGAAGGAAGGAAGGAAGGAAAGAAAGAAAGAAAGAAAGAAAGAAGGGGTGAGAGGGAGGGAGGGAGGGAGGGAAGGAAGGAAGGAAGGAAGGAAAGGGTGGGTGTGGGTGTGTGAGTGAGTGAGAAAGAGAGAGAGAGAAGGAAGGAATGGGTGAGAGAGTGAAAGAAAGAGGGGGAAGGAAGGAAGGAAGGGGTGAGAGAAAGAAAGAGGGGGAAGGAAGGGGTAAGAGAGAGAAAGAAAGAGACAAGGAAGGAAGGGGTGAAAGAGGGGGAAATGAGGAGGGAGGGAAGAGAGAGAGAAGGAAGGAAGGAAGGAAGGGGTGAGAGAGAAAGAGAGAAGGAAGGAAGGGGTGAGAGAGAGAAAGAAAGAGAGACAAGGAATGTAAACAAACAGAAATTAAAAGAGGAATGGGTTTACGTAGAAGACTATTTAAAGCAGGAAGGAATTAAGACAGATTTAACAATCTGTCTAGATTGAAATATACATTGTAGATTAGATTAGAAAAAACATAAGAGATAAAGTATGTAACTAAATAGGCTAAATAAAAAGAGGAGAAAAAGGTAATAGGGAAAGAAACACATGACTTGAAATAGGAATAGACAGAACACATGAGGACGAACTGTAGGAGGCTGTTTTTTTGTTTTTTTAAAGGTAAGGGGGGGAATAGAGATAGGGATATAAGGGAAGGAAAGAAGAAAGAGAGGGGGAGGGATAATATTGGGGGAGGGGGGAGGGAGGAATGGGAAATATATAGAATGTAATAAAGAGGATAAATGAATTTAAATAATAAGGGGAGGGGGGTGATGAGAAGGTTGGATGTTGTATGATAAGGATGGAAGATGTTGGATGTTGGATATTGGATGTATAAGGGGATGGATGAGATGGGTGGATGTGAGGGATGAGATTAGGGTTGAATGATGTATGATGTATGTTAGAAGAGATATGGATGTTTTAGTGATGTATGATATGTGTTGTATTGTTTGATATGTGTTGTATTGTTTGTATTGTTTGTAGTGATGTATGATATGTGTTGTATTGTTTGTTGTATTGTTTGTTTTAGTGATGTATGATATGTGTTGTATTGTTTGTATCTTTGGGATGGAGAGGACTACCCCTATTGTACATGAAATTGGACCCAATATACCTTCAGACATTCATTTTACTATCATTTTTATAAATGTCATCGCAAAAAAAGAAGAAGTGAAAATCAGCATCAGTAGACTCTACCATTCCTAAAGGCTAAAGCTTATTAAAGAAATTCTACTCGACAAAAGTTTTCTTCCAAACATGAGAGTAGATAGGGAATTAAGATTATCATGATAACTGAGAGAGTAATAATAATAAACAGGAAGGGAAGCAAGGTTATCATCTGTAGAACCCCCACTATGAGCAAGCCTGAGTTGGGGGTGAGGTGCACTGCTGTCATCACCTGGGGAATTTCAAATTCCAAGTTAGCAGCAGTATTTTAATACAATGGAGGGGAAGAGGAAAGATTGCTGCTCAAGGTAAATAATATGCTCTGGATTAAGGGCATCGGGAAAGAGAAGAAAAACGAGATTGGGATAAACATGCTCCTGAACAGAGAAGATGGACACAGTGATACAGGTAGACACGACTGGCTGAAAACATTCCACTACATGTGGCACAAAACATAAGGCACACTGAAATAAATGGAAATCCACCCAGGGACTTAGGGCAAATAGGGTTCTGCATTCTTATCTATCAGTTTTAGGGGACCTTCAAAGAGATCCATTTTAACTTTCAAGGGGTCTTTTCTGCATTATTAAGACTTGCAAAATTTGTGGAATGCTTTCATGGGAAGTAGATCCATGTTTCTCTTCTGCCAAGATAAGAATGCTCACTTCATATTATAAATGTCCTTTAAGGCCTTCAGTGCTTGTTCTTCAGTTATATTCTCCCAGTCCGCTGGCAGATCAGCTGGTTTAGCGTTATATGCTCTGGCAAAATCATGGTTGTATTTGTTCAAAACAAACTTCCAGTAATCTGAAGCATTGATACTGGGATCTGGTTGGATGCACCAGTCTGAATAATATACACGATAATCTTTGTATGGATGCCATTCCCAATTTGTGTCCTTATTTCTGAACTTAGTGTTGGAAGCAACAGCAGTGGAACAGATACCATAGACAAGCTTTTCTGACTCTTCTTCTCTGCACCTTCCCAGTCCTTTAGGCCGATGGACAGTTGCAAAATGCTCTTGATGACCGCTCCCTCCAGCTTCACAGGGGACTTTGCAGAAAGGACACTGCTTCCCACAGCCAAACACCCGCTTGAAGATCTCATCCTGGGCTACCCCTATTCCCTCCATCATACTATTTCAACGTTCTATCGTGGAATGTGGCGGGTTGGCTGTCCAAGCAGGGCGACGCAGGCTCACAACTGCCCAGCCCACAAGTCGGCTTTATCCAATCCAATGTTTGAAAGAGAATTGCTTGATTGCAGCCGCTGCAGCAATCGAAACATTGGCGTTCGGGTCTCCCTGCAGGTCCAGGAGAGCTGCAACGGAAGAAGGAACATGAGAACCACAGCAGAGCCCTCTTGGATCAGGCCAACGTCCTGTGTCCTGTTCTCACAATGGACAACCAGATACACCCCCTGGAAACCCAGAAGTGGGACCCGAGCACAAGAGCCCAGTTCCCTCCTGTGCTTTCCCGCAACTGGGGCTCAGCGCCGAGCCATTGTGGCTAGGAGCCATTGACTGGCCGCTTTTGGTTCCCAGGGGGTTTGTGGGGAAAAGATCCCTGCCAGGAAAAGAGCTGGTTGGATCCTTACTCACCCCGATGTAGCTTCTCCGCCTGCTGCCTCATCCCGGGATTTAAATATTTAGCATGGAATCCTAGGGAGATCAGAATAAAATGATCAGTTCCCGCATTTGATTGCCTGCACTGACTAACAGGGGCTCTCCAGGACTCCCTACAGGGCCAATGGTGGGGCGCAGTGGGGCTACTGGGGGGATTGCCTCAGGCACAAAACAACCAACAACAACAACAACAGCTTTGTTTTCAATTACCTGCCAGGACGGCTGCTGCCTCACGATGTTCCGGCCTCTTGTCCTTCAGGAACTCCTCAATCTCCCTCAGGATCCGCGGCATTTTTTTCTCATAGTGGTTCAACTGGGGACAGGAGGGGACAGAACGGTGCCAGATTAGTCTTTGGTAAAACTCCATACGGTACCTATGGGACTGCCTCTCCTGCTATGCCCCACGGAGGACCTTTGGAGGTCCCGAGCCTCAAGGAGGTTAGATTGGTCTCAACTAGGGCCAGGGCCGACTTGTTGCATCGCTCTGTCACGAGAGACCAGGGCCCTGCGGGATTTGACATCTTTCCGCAGGGCCTGCAAGACGGAGCTGTTCCCCTGGCCTTTGGCTTGGACTCACTCTGACCCCTAATGTGGCATTTGGTATATCAATTTTCCCTGGGCTTTTTTGCTGGCCCATGTAGGACCAGCATGGATAGCTGGCTTGGGTGAATATCTGATGTTTCCTCCCTTTGACCGTCTCTCCTGGTATGCCCCAGGCAGGACCTTGAGGTCCTCAAATAATAACCTTCTGGAGATCCCAGGTCATAAAGAGGTCAGGTTGGCAGCCACCAGGGCCAGGGCTTTTTCGGTTCTGGCCCCGATATGGTGGAATGATCTGCCACAAGAAACGAGGGCCCTGCAAGAGTTGGCGCCCTTCCGCAGGGCTTGTAAAACGGAGCTGTTCCGTTTGGCTTTTGGTTTAAATTGAATGCAACTTTTAAAATTCAAATTTTTAAGTTTTAAAGTGTATTTTATATCTGTAGTTTTTAACTGTCTGCTAAATTGCTAAACTGTACTTTTAACTGATTGTTAGCCGCCCTGAGCCCGGTTTTGGCTGGGAAGGGCGGGATATAAATAAAAGTTTATTATTATTATATTATTATTATTATTTTATGGTCCTGATTTATGGGCTAATGCTGAGGCTGAATTTTAAGCTGCATTTTAAGCCGTATTTTAATTAACTGTTTGTTTGTTTGTTGTTTTTTCTATTATGTTTTATTGTAATTTATATTTGGTGCTAGCTGCCCTGAGCCCGGCCCTGGCGGGGGAGGGGTGGGTTATAAATAAAAATGTAATAATAATAATAAGAATGTGCCCCCCGCCACCAATCTCTTACCGCAATGCGGTCCTCCAGGAGGTAGCCCAGCCCCCTCATGCTGCCCAGCTGCATGAGGGGGCTGGGGGTGAGGATCCCCTCCTGGAGGGTGTCCACGATCCACTCCCGGCTGAATATCTGACAGACCTCTGGGTGGAAAAGGAGCTGAAAAAGAAAACACCAAAGTAAGTTCTGCGAAAACCCAAGTTCCCTACCCCATCCCCTCCAAGTCTGCCCTGATTTTCCAGGGACAGCCCCGGCTTCTGAGTTGATGCCGCAATGTCCCCGTGTCCCCTGCCGGAGCTCGGGGAGGAGGAGGAGCCAGAGCTTGTCCCAAGTGAGGGGGGCTGTGAGGGGCCTCTCCTTGCCCCTCCGTGGCCACTGCTGCTGGCCTCCTCCCATGGGCCACCGGTTAGCGGCTGCTGGAAAGCAGGTGAGGAGGAGGAGGAAAAAGAAGAGGTGGACTCTGACTCTCACCTCGGCATAGATGTTAACGCCAACGGTCCTTTCCTTAATCTCATGATGTTGTTGAATGTAGGCATCTGCCTCCTCGAATATTCTTTTTAGATGTTGCTTTTTTAAGGCGAACATGGTCCTGAAACATCAAAACCAGACACAAAGGATGCACAAGCCTGAAGAAGCGCTAGGTGTTCCATAATGATGATGATGATGATGATGATGAGAGATGCATTTCCAGGACCCAGCCTATTCCTGCCTTTGCCATTGGTTTCAGCTGATTCTAATTCTGAATTTTAAAGGGCTGTGATCCACCCCA